>BLIW01000011.1:8491455-9777705 GCA_016586305.1 Ophiorrhiza pumila | reverse complement strand
AGGAAAAGTGTTCAAGCTGTTTGTCAAAGATGTATTGTTCGTAAACAGGCAAAGTAAAAAATAATGCCTCATGGTCTATACATACCACTCCCTGTACCTTTGCATCCATGGTTAGATATTTCAATGGATTTTGTGTTAGGGTTGCCTAGGTCACCAAGTGGTAAGGATAGTATCTTTATGGTAGTTGATAGGTTCAGTAAAATGGCACACTTCATTGCATGTTCACGAACCAATGATGCTACGCACATAGCAGACCTTTTCTTTAAAGAAATTGTGAGATTGCACGGTATTCCTCAGTCTATTGTGAGTGATAGAGATGTCAAGTTCCTTAGTCATTTTTGGCGTACTCTTTGGAGTAAATTGGGAACTAAATTGTTATTCTCTACTGTTGCACACCCATAAACGGATGGGCAAACTGAGGTAGTTAATAGAACTCTATCTGCATTATTGCGTGCTATCATACAAAAGAATCTGAAGAAATGGGAAGATTGTTTACCACACATTGAGTTTGCTTACAATTGTATTATTCACAGTTCTACTTCTTTTTCTCCATTTGAAATTGTATATGGCTTTAATCCTTTGACGCCTTTGGATATTTTGCCTATTCCTATTAACGAGTTTGTTAATGTTGATGGCGCAAGCAAAACTACTTTTGTTAAGGACCTTCATGCTAAGGTTCGTGACAATATTGAGAGGAGAAATGAGCAGTATACCAAGCAAGCCAATAAAGGTAGACGCCGCATGGTGTTCCACCCGGGTGATTGGGTTTGGGTACACTTCCGTAAAGAAAGATTTCCTGAGCGACGGAAATCAAAGCTTCACCCAAGTGGCGATGGACCATTCCAAGCTCTCTAGCGTATTAATGACAATGCATACCGCATTGATTTACCCGGTGAGTATGGAGACGATAGTGCTACTTTTAATGTTTCTGATCTCTCTTTGTTTGATGCAGGAGATTCGAGGACGAATCCTTTTGACGAGGGGGGGAATGATAGGAATCCAGACGCACTTAATGGTGAACAGCATTCCGTTGACCCGTTACGTGGAATTGGTGGACCAATGACTCGAGCTAAAACCAAATAGTTCAAGATGGCTCTTAATGGTTTGATCATGGAAGTGATGGACGATGCGTATAAGTTGTTGGAACAAGGCTTTGATGAAGAGAAGACTGATTTTAGGCCTTGGAACTTCGTGATTTTGACATTACAGGAAGACACTTCGATGGAGAGCAAGATTGGACAAGTGTTGGAAGTTCAGAAATCCACGTCGCGACGTCCACAGCTTCACGTCGCGACGTGCACCGACGTCGCGACGTCCACCGACCTCTACGTCGCGACGTGTTTCTTTGGAAGTTGAGATTCACGTCAAATTTTTCCGCACGTCGCGACGAGCGACCTTCCACGTCGCGACGTACACCCAAGTCGCGACGTCCAACCCCCACGTCGCGCGACGTTGGGAATTTCTACAGTTTTTAAGCTTTGATTTTTAATGTTTTTGTTTGATCTTTTCAATAAGGAACGTGATCTAATGTTCTTGCATGAACATTGATATGTTCTATATTATGTTTTCACATGGCTAAAGATCTTGCATGATTAAAGCATGTGTTAATTACATTTTAAAGAAGTTTATTCTAATTTGGAAACTATCTTTTAGGAAAGTAGGGTTTACTTTGTTGGCAAGTCTTTGTGCCTATTTAAAGGCTTGTAAACCCACGAATTTGAGGAGATGATTTTTGATATTGAAAGTTCATAATTTTGCAGAGCAAAATTTGATCCCAAAACCCTTAGAGACCTTAAGCTAAGTTTGAGCTTTTGATTTCTAAACCCAAAGTGAGATTAAGCCAATAGTCTTGCTTTTGTTCTAAGTTTGAGAACAGCCAAATCTGATTTGATTTAGGTGCCGCCTGAGTCAAGTTGGTTTTGTAATAGCGTTGGGGCTTTGGACAAGTTTTCATTGAATCGCGCTCCATATCTTCTTTGTTTTCTTTTGTCTTTCTTCGCTTCTTGATTTATTGTTTGTTCTAACCCGTTCTTTGTTCTTGATTCTTTCTTTGCTTTTCATCCTTTGTGTTGTTGGTGGAATTTTCCAAACTAGACCTGTCCTGTGGATAAATAAGGTTGTCAAATCCGCCCAAAAGTGGATCAAATCAACGAGAACCTTATCATTTTCCCTTAAAACTTTTTGTAGAAAAAATAAACAAAACAAACAAATGATTTTAGATTTGTGAAATAAATCAAAAAAATAGATGCAACCAACTGGTAGAAAATAATATTTTATATCCCACATCGGTTAAATAAGAGGTCATATGCTAATTAATAAGATACATGGGCTACTCCACCCCTTGCCAATTGGTTTGGAGTTGGAAGCACATATATTCTTTAACATGATATCAGAGAGATAGGTTTGAATTTGGACCTTTCAAACATGACTAGTGTTTTCTTCATCTCTTTTCTTTCAATATCAGTATTGAAATTGAGCTAGCATTCGATTTAGTTTAGGTTTGAATTTGGGTCTTTCAAACATGACTAGTGTTTTTGTCATCTCTCTTCTTTCATATTAGTATTGAATTTGAGCTAGCATTCGATTTAGTTTAGATCTATCAGTATTTGGGTTAACCTAAGTTTTGGGCTAGCATTCGGCTTAGTTTAAATCTTCATCCTAGTCATGTTTGAGAGTTCTTTCAATATCAGTATTGAATTTGAGCTAGCATTCGATTTAGCTTAGATCTGTCAGTATTTGGGTTAGCCCAAAGTTTGGGCTAACATTCAGTTTAGTTTAGATCTGTTCGTTCTAATCATGTTTGAGAGGGGGTATTAGAAAATAATATCCTATATCCTACATCCCACATCGGTTAAATAAGAGCTCATATCCCACATGTGTTTTTTTATTAAAGTCGAAATTATACCAATTTTATGATAAAACTTTGTTACTTTCTCGTTTTACTTCAATTTTAATTCTCATTTTTATCTTAGCAAATTATTTTTTTTCTCTTAAAACAATTCTTTTTCTTGAACTCTATTCGTCATTTTCATCATAATATTAAAATCATAAATGCTCTTTTTATTACCAGAATAATTTATCATGATTATGTAATCAAGTCACAAAATTTTAAGATAATTTTTGTAACCTTTTATTGAAAAAGTTTTTTGTAATTAGAAGTTTGGGGGAACCTTGGTGGGGGCTAGAGCCCACCTAGCCCCCATGTGGCTCCGCCTCTGAGCATTTTGTCTATTTTTAAATAATAGAGACCATAAGGAGGTTTTTTTTGTAGTTAAATAAATATTAGATGGCCTTATTTTTTCCATTAGTTGGATGTTAAGAAATCAATCAGAATTTCTTAATAAAGATCAAATGGGTTTGTCAAGAACATAAGAAGCAAGAATGGGAAAGAGAGAGAGTTCAGCTAGTTAAGAAAGACAAAATGATTATTCCAAAATATGCCTGAATGTCAAACTGAACACATCACCCTTATACAATATTTCCTACCAATCAATCTCCTCCACCTGTCTCTATTACAATCTTTAACAACAAGTGCCTTATTTAATCCGACGACGCCGTTCCACTCTTTCTTAGCAATAGAAGCGTAGAACCACAAAACTGAAAGCGTGAATTGACTGGAATGATCATAACAAATATCCTCCCTGCTAACAAAATCCTTGTCCTCAAGGATTGAATTTAGGAAATTGGGCTCTGATAAAGCTTTGATCTTCCCAAGTAGCTTCTGCAACTGGTAAATGTGCCCACTGACTTAACCACTGCAACACTGTTTGTTGATGCCGCATTATCACTCTTCTTTGTAGGACAGCAAGAGGCTCAACTTTAAATTGACCATCAAAGTCTAAAGAAGGTAATGTTGGCATAACAGGCACAACAGAACCTATATGTTTCTTGAGCAGAGAAACATGAAAATTTGAATTCAATCTTGAACCTTGGGGAAGTTGAAGTCGATAGGCTACTGCACCAATTTTCTCGATGATAAGGAACTAGCCATAGAATTTAGCAGCAAGCTTCATATTTTTTCTAAAGGATATAGAACTCTGCCTGTAGGGATGAAGTTTAAGATATACCAAATCATTAACTTGGAAACTTCTCTCAGTTTGGCCCTTGTCAGCTTGTTGCTTCATACGCATTTGGGCAGTTGACAAATGATCTTTAAGAAGCTGAAGTATGTGTTGTTTGTCTTGAACTAACTGAGATGCTGCAGGAACAATTGAATCATAATAGGGTCCCAATGGTAATGGAAGGGGTTGATAACCGTACAAGGCAACAAAAGGGGACATCTTGATGCTGGAATGAAATGAGGTGTTGTACCACCATTCAGCCATGGGAAGCCACTGTCTCCAATGCTAAGGTCTATCGCTAGACATGCATCTCAAATAAGCTTGCACACATTGAATCAACCTCTCACTTTGGCCATCAGTTTGAGGATGATAGGCTGTACTCAACTGAATTTGAACTCCTAAAATCTGGAATAGCTCATGCCAAAACAAGCTTGTGAAGATCTTGTCCCTATCGGAGACAATGGATTCTAGTAATCCATGCAGCCTAAAAACTTGATCCATGAAAACCTTAGCTACCTCATGAGATGAGTAAGGATGGGATAGTGCAATGAAGTGTCCATACTTAGTGAGTCTATCAATCACTACTAAAATAGACGTAGCTCCTCCAGATTCAGGTAAACCATCAATAAAGTCTATACAAATATTGCACTAAGCACTATTAGGGATAGGCAGAGGTTGCAAGAGATCTGGATAAGGAACCATTTCATGTTTGTGTCACTGACAAACATCACAGGATTGAACAAATTTCACTACATCATGTTTCATGGTAGGCCAAAAGAAGATGATTTTCATACGTTGCCAAGTGGCTTGTTGACCTGAATGGCCTCCAATGGCCGAATCATGTAGAGGTTGAACCAGCTGTTGTCTGATATGACCAGTGCCTCCCACATATATCTTGTGATTAAATCTGAGAATACCATCAGTGTAACTATAGTGAGGTAAAAGGTTTGGTGTGAGCACAACTTGGGATAGAATAGAATGAACCTCCTAGTCTTCAACATAGCTAGCTATAATTTCTTGCATCCAAGTAGGGTTGATAACAGAATTGACCAACAAAGTACCTTCTAGAGATTCTGAGATAACATGAGATGAAGATTCTGTAGTAGGGTGGAGTGCTAAAGCTGACTGTAATGGTGTAGAGCTTTTAGACACAGCAGGTAAGAGATCCAATAGGTATTGATCCTCTGTAGAACCTTCTCCACAGTCCCTGCGAGATAAGGCATCTGCAACAATATTTTTAGACCCTTTTTTGTATTGAATCTCGTAATCCATCCCTAACAATCTAGTGATTCATTTGTGTTGTAATGCCTGAGTCAATTTCTGTTCTAATAGAAATTTCAAACTTTGATGATTCATGCAAATGATAAAATGGTAACCAAGCAAGAAATGTTTCTATTTGGATATAGCCATAACTACAGCCATGAGTTTTTTTCATAGATAGATAAGCCTAGATTTTTAACACTTATAGCTTTATTGAGAAAACCTTTAGGGTGATTATTCTGAATGAGTACAACACCTATTCCCTTGTGGCTTGCATCAGTTTCCACGATAAATGGCTGTGAAAAATCAAGAATTTGGAGGATAGGGGCAGAACACATGGAATGTTTCAGTTGCACAAATGCATCATTAGCATCATCATTCCAACGGAAATTATCCTTTTTTAAAAGGTCTGTCAAAGGTTTGTTGATGACTCCATATGATCTAATAAATCTCCTGTAATAACCAGTTAGCCCCAAGAATCCTCTGAGTTCTTTAATTGACTGGGGTATAGGCCAATTTCTCACATATTGCACCTTGTCGTCATCCATACTTACCCCAAATTCAGATATGATATGGCCCACGTAATTGACTTTATTTTGAACAAAAGAGCATTTTGAGTATTTGGCATACAACTGATGATGCTATAAGAGTGTGAGAACTTTTTCTAAATGATCTACGTATGTATGCAGATCTGGACTATATATATATATTAAAATATCATAAAAAAACAAGAACAAATTTTCGAAGATAAGGTTGAAATATTTGGTTCATGGTGGCTTGAAGGGTAGCTGGAGCAGTAGTTAAACCGGATGGCATAACTAAGAATTCAAAATGGCCATGATGTGTTTGAAATGCTATTTTAAATCTATCTTTTGGTTTAAGCCTGATTTGATGATACCCCGATCTTAAATCCAATTTTGAAAAATATCGAGATCCAAAGAGTTCATTTAAGAGCTCATCAATATTTGGGATTGGAAAACTATTTTTAATTGTGAGGTCATTGAGTTTCCTATAATCAACACAAAAATGCCAAGTATGGTCCTTTTTTTTACTAGTAAGACAGGAGATGAAAAAGGACCATTGCTGTGTGCAATAATGCCAAAAGCAAGCATTTCAGAAACCTGTTTTTCAATCTCAGCTTTTTGAGAGTGAGGATATCTATATGGTTGAAGTTTGAAAGGTTGAGCTAAGGGTTTCAAGGGAATTTCATAATCCTGTGGTTTGACCGGAGGGAGTGAAGTAGGTGTATAAAAAATAATAGAATATCGTTTTAACAATCTAGCTATATCATCAGGTATGTCAACTGTCGTATGCTCAGAAGAAAGTAAATTCAGAGAAAAAAATACCTCTCTAATATTCTTGTTGGAATGGTTTCATCTGCTTGCCTCTAACCAATGTCAACGTGGATTGAACAGCCTTACCCAACAATACCTTTTTATCACCTTGCTGCTGTAGTTGAATCGAAAAATTTTGGAAATCGAATGCAATGGGGCTGTATTGTGCCATCCAGTCCACCCCTAAAATCATCTGCCATCCTTCAATCTTCATAAGTCTGAGATCATGTTTGAAGTTATAGTCTTGGATCTTCCAACTCACTTGAGGGCAGATGATGCGTTAATCGCATAGTCACCAACTTTACCCTAACACTACTGTAGTAGTGGTGAGAGGGATCGACCCACAGGGAAGGGGATGGTCTCAAGATTTCAGTACTTTGTCACAGAATGAATCACAAGAACAGGTGATAGCAACAATAAGGAAAAAAGAAACAAAAGAAGAATGTAACATCAACAAATCGAGTCAAAGTATGAATAACAGGTATAGAACAGACGTCCTAGGGTCTTGGCACCGGGTGATTGTATATCAGACAACCTACGCTATGCACTGCAATTTAGGAGGAGACCAAAGCTGCCTAGGATCATAGCATGCTACCAGCATGGCGACCGCGCAACATCCTACTCTCCCTCAAGTCACTCTTTCTCATGGTGAGGCCTAAGAGTGCGAATGCAATCCGCAGCGTCTCATCTTTCTTCAACTAACGACTCTAGCAGGCAAAACCCTAGGTCTCCCATGGCGAGGCCCGACCTAAGTTCTTAATCATTCGTTAGCAACAAGAAAGCCACTATTCACCCTATTATAATGATTCAATGACCTCCGATCGGCATGGCGACCGCATCTCGGATCATGAACAGACGAAGCAAGTGAAGAGACTCTGTAACCATACTTAAAGTCCTCATTTCACGCAATTCTCACTTACATCGGTGAATCTCACCTTAACTCAGCATGGCGACCACAATCAAAGCTCAATTCAATCAATAACAGTGTGAATTTATGAAACTTTAACAGAATTCATGCGTTAATGTCAAGTTGGATTCCCTTCTATAGAAATTGTGTCAATTGCATAACATCGGATTGTCTAATTACACTCTCATTCGGTTCAAACCCTAGAACATCATGAATTTAGCCACAGAACTCCATTCTCAATTCACGATCATCAATATGCGACATCAAGCAATTCATTTCACTAAATGGAAAGTATTTACCAATTGAGTTGCTTCAACAGCTTCAAATTCACAAGTGAACGTGAATTGCCTCCTTAATTGAGGAAAAAATTACAGTGATCGGATCAAACCTTTGATCGGAATCGAGAACGGAGCTAAAATGTTAGAGAGAGAAAATCTAGAGAGTGAAAAACCTAGAGAGAGAATTTCCCGCTCAGGATCAAAAATCCGTTAAAAATCTAGAAAGACCGAAAAAACTCCCCTCTCTAAAATGACAAAAATCCCCTATTTATAGAGGTCTAAAGCTTCATCTATAAACTAACATAATCTAATTACTTAATTACAAAAATTCCACTATAATAGAAATTATCCTCAACAACTATGCACGTGAATGAATCTCCACCTCAGCACCCAAGTCCCAGCTCCATGCCTTTGAGCCTAAGTCCTTCACGCCACTATCCAACAATTCACGTTCCTGAGCCTTCATGGAACACGCTTCCAAGATTTGCACAGAGGCAAAGTGTGAGTAGCAACACTTCGACAAAATTAGGCACAAAAGTTGTACACTTGCACGGTGCGATCGCAGGATGTGATTGCACCAAGCAATTCATCTCTACGGCGCGATCGCAAGCAAATCGTCTCTACGGCGCGATCGCAAGCAAATCGTCTCTACGGCGCGATCGCACCCTGCAATCGCACAAAGCAATTGTTCTCACGGTGCGATCTCAAGATGCTATCGCGCCATTCACTAAGCTCCCACGGCGCGATCGCATCCTGTATTTTTGCATAGCAAGCATGCAAGTGGTGTGCAAATGTGTTGTGCTTGTGTGCATGCTCGGTGTATGATTACAAATGTGCTTTTGATTGTGTGCAAACCAGTGATGTCGTGCACAGCAGTGTGCATGTGCATGTGCTCGTATGTGCTGTGTACATGTAGTGCGCAGCAATAATGTGCATGGTGTACGAGAGGTTAAGTGCTTAAAGTGTAGCAAAACTGTAGTGCATTTGGTTCATGTTGAGTACTAGAAGTGTGTGCATTAGGTGTTGCATGAGTTGAGCATGAAAATTGCACGAGTTGTATGCAAGAGTGTAGAGTTAGTAGTGCATTTGCGCATAAGTGTGTGCTGCCGTATGCGAGCTGCGCGGCTGTGCGTGCAACTCGTGCGTTGTGTATATGCGAGCTGCGCAAACAGTGCGAGCAGCCAGTGTGCTATGCGTGCGAGTTGCGCGCGTGATGCTTGCAGCCCGTGTGTGGTGTGCATGCGAGCTGCGCGCAGCCCGTGTGTGGTGAATTGTGTGCGGTGAATACTGTGGACATGCGGCAAACGTGCACGAAGACTGCGTATTCATGCACACCCTTGATTTTTCATGCAACACTTATGCACCCCATCACCGATTTCGGCCCTTTTTCACCAAGTCATAAAGCACATAATATATCACACATACTTATTAAACAGCACATGATTCTTGCCCAAGATGCATTAAAACAACCAAAAGTCAAGTAAAAACAGCCTTTACAAGTCAGTCTAAAACCGCCTTATCAATTTCCCCTTCACTTAGACTTTTGCTTGTCCCAAGCAAAGCTCACTCCCCTCACCTCTTCACAATTACTCAACACCCGCATTCATCACATTCCCTCCTCATTCACATTGACACTCACCAAGTTCATCAAAACATTTTTCACATACTAATAAAAACTTCAGCAAGTTGTCATGGCTCCAAACTCTAAGAATTCATCACACATTATCAACCAAGGCATAATGAATAAAGACAAAAATATCATGCGTGCAAGTGTGTGATGAGGAAAATCGAATCCATTTGCTCTCCTTCTATGTACACTCATTAATATCTTGCCTTCCCATTCGCTACAACAATCTTCTTGTCCACACACATGAACTTACAGAACACGAGATCAATGGTAACCTAATGCACATTGGTGCTTCTATTGGCTATTATCCTTTTTCTTTCATCTTGCACTTTGGTGCATTCACTTGTCACACACAATAGTGCATGGCTGCCTGGGTCTTGTGGCTTTTTTTTCCGCTTTTTACCTGGGTTTTATGGCTATTTTTTCCCATATTTGTGGTGTGTCGTTTCTGCACCAAAATTAAATTCTTACTCTTAAAGATTAAAAATAGTCTAATGGGAGTAAGGTCGATCCCACGAGGAACAGCAAATTTTCCAAAATAGTTAATTTGCAATCGTCACAATAATGAAAATTATAAATAGCAATTATGAAACCAAATAAATTAATAATCAAATATAACCAATAACCCAAAATACCAAATTAAATTAATTAAGATAAAATTCTGGCAAATAAGCAATCCACACTAATTTCTATCAGTTGATCATTGACTCATAAATAATAATTCCATCTTCAATCAGTCAGTTATAAGACACCGAGAATCAGCTCCGACGTGTCCCAATCCTTCCTTACTTATTCGATAATGGACAAGTATCAGCTTAATCTACTATTTCCCTATTTCTAACATAACCAGGCCGGAATCAGCCGATCACCCAATTTAACGTTAGAAAAGTATTAATTCTTAGAAGGACCTAACTCTAACAAACTAAGTTATGATCAGCATACAATAATTTGTTAACCAATTGTCTCCGTCTACCGAGACAGCAGCTTTATCACTAATTAATCCTACTAATTCAATCCAGTGATTTAATTAGAGATTAATTGACTCTACCTAATTTTATTAAAGTTGATCAGGTTTTAATCCAATTAAGTAATGAACGCTATTCACAGAAAACTCTTGGAACTGAATATAAAATCATTGATTAACACAATTTGGTCTCACAACTTAATCATAATTAGTGCTTCTTACTTACTCACCAGATGAATAAACTACTCACAACATATATTAAAAATAAAACAAGAATTAAAAGAAATAAAACTGGATTAAGAAATCAAACCGAGCCGCCCGTCGTTTGGGCAAACGACGGGCTGCTGTTCTTGTTCTCTGCAAAACTGCAGAACTTCAATTCTGAAAGATGCGCTCCCAAAACTCCCAAAAGATAAAAAGACATCTCCACCTAATTATCCAGTTCCCTTTTTTAAAGTGAAAAGAAATCATAACTTCCTAAATTAAATATGAAAAGAAATCTTCTTTTTAACAAACCCAAAACAACCACAAAGCTTTCCGCTACAAATCAGTTCCCTAATTCAGATTTGGAATCAAATCCAGCCATACGTGGCTACAGATATTCAGCAAAAAATAACTGTCCAAGTTTGTTTGTTCAGCTTTTGTGGAAGCTTCCATATATTTTCTTCTTTCCCAAAATCATTGTTGTCCTCTTCCCTTCTTCAAGTTCTCCACAAATTTCTCTTGCTGCTTAATTTCCTCAAATCTTCTAATCAACTCTCCAAATCATCTTTTTATCACCACAATATACTTCATCCCATAAACTTCACATTCTGCATTGAATACCAATAATTAACCACAACTTTACCTTATAAAGCACATTAAAAAGATATATTATAAATGAATAATTAGTGCTTTATCAATTTGCTTGCCATGGTCTTATGGCTTTTCATTCCCAGTTGCCAAAGGATTTTTCTCTATATCCCTTCTCATCTAACTGCATGTTCATATGTGTCTTCAAGGGACTATCCATGCAAGAACACCAAAACATAAGGAGAACACATAGAAAAAAAACAAACTCAATTCAGGCTTCCTCTTATGTCGATTGATATTGTTTTGCATGACATATCTATCTTACTTTGACATCATGCCTTGGCCAACAAAATGTATATAACTCATCACGTTCGGTGCCATAGACAAAACATTTCGTATGCATACACAGAAAATAAGGTGATAAACTTGGTTCATGGCATAATGACTTCGGAGACAAGTGCCCAAATACAGAATGATTCGACACTATTTTCCAACACTCACGCAACACATTCAACTCATTTTATTCATTTTATTTCAGCACAAACACTACATTTCATTTCCGAAATATAAAGCAAGCAATCATTGAACACTTCACTAAACAACAATCACCCTACAGGGCCACACTACATTTCATAACACTTACACTTAGCAATATTGCCCTAGCATTCCTTATTTCGCCTTTCCTTACTAAGCAAAGTAACAAACCATCTTTGACCAACAACTGCATGGCAAGACAAAGTAACCAACATTTTGCAACTAAGCAACGGCATAGCAAAGCAACATCTAGCATAACCAACAACCAATTGCAACACCACGAAGGCTTCAACAAAGTAAATCAGATCAATCACGGTACCACCACATGCTCAGTGCAATAACCACGAGACCCACAAATTAAAAACACAGCAATACACATCCTATGGACCACCACTCCCACCATCACAGCAAAGCAGGCATATACCCCCACACTTTAAAAAGCGATATTGCCCTCAATGTAAGAACTAAGAATGAGGAACTCCCTGATTAGACGATGATGGCATAGAAGGCGTGGGCCTAGTAAACGGTGCTGAAGTGTAAGGTGTCGGGGTGGAAAAAATGGCCGTAGCAGGGAAAGATGGGCCCAGAAAGGGTCTAATACACGCCGCCTCACGAGCACTAAAGCTGGGCAGCCGTATGGCCAGCAAAAAAGCAGGATCAGCTTGAAATGTTGGAGTGGGAGGGTAGGTGGGTAAGCATCCAAATGACGGCAGTGGTTGAAGAGAGGAGATAGCAGGTACTCCAAGAGGAAGCTCTTGCATCATACCCGTGTGTTGATTCATAGTCAAATTTGGCACTTGATACAAGGCCACCTAATCCGAATCGGGACGTGGTTTAGGAGGCCCCGGAGGAGTGTGATAGTAGACCGTCATCTTATTAATCTGATCCATCTCGCACTGCATACTGAATTGGCGGTGGGACAACACTTCAAACTGTTGTTATGCAACGGAGGCAATATCATCTAACTTGGAACCACTAGTGGATGCATGACTCGTCCAATCTTGGTGCATGTCATTCATTTGCCCATGCATACCCTCCAGCCTTTCATACAAGAGTTGGAATCGAGTATCAACAGAAGTTTGAAAATCATGTATTGCTCCAGTGAAAGAAGAAAAGTCGAAGGACTGCAGTTGATGCCCAAGGTTACCATAATCGACTAGGGGGGTCCAAATTCTCCTGAGGTCTGGTACCAGATGACTTCACGAACTCCCTATCCATGCGCAAGTATTTCAAATACAATGGAGTGGCAATAGGTGTCTTAACTTTCCCCCAATCAGCTTGCATATCGTCATCTGCGCCTTAAGCGCGGCACAACTCTGCAATGAGCACAGGGAAATAAATGGCTGCGGTATCTTCCTCGATGCTTGCCCGAATATGATCAACAATAATGCGGCCAATGTCCAAAGGTCTGTGATTTATAATGTCGGAAATCAAGTGTAGTCTAGTACGTAAGACCTCGGTGACATGCGAGCTAGGCATAAGCCGTGACAAAACAAATAGCAACCAAATCTTCACATCACAACGGAGATCCCGATTGAAGATGTGCTTTCGCTCCCCACGTGCATTGATAAACCACTCGGCCTCAGGACGTGCTAGTTCCTCAAGCAAAGCTTGAGCTGTGGCCTCATCAGTCGAACATACAACACGGTTATTAGGAAGACTGGAAGTACCCAAGTGTGTATTAATAACCTTACTATCAATAACTATCCACTGTCCCCGCACATACACTGCCCCATCGTTATTTGGAAATTTCCTGTTAGCATAATACTCACGTGCCAAGCTGATGTTACAGAATTCAGGAGCATGCACCAACTTCTCAGTAAACTTTTGAAACTTCATCAGCTTCTTAAATAGACCTTTGTCAACAATGAAAGTGCGTTCCAAATGCAATTTCTTTACATATACACCATCCTCGCAACATTGCCATGCTTCATCATTTATAAAAACTGAAATTGGAGAGGCACCTTTCCTCTTCTTCGGCACTGGTGGAGTCAGAATGATCTCAAGGGGATCTTCGAAAATAGGCAAGTCCTCAAGAAAATAATCGGTATCCGAATCAATAGGCATGCTTGCCTTGCCTTTTCCTTTACGCGTAACGCCCCCCTTTTTTAGGCCCTATGAAGTGTCCTGAAACATGTAATTCCAAAATAAGCGCAAGCACCACATTGTGTATACAAACATATCAAATCATGCCTATACAATTCGCAGAAAATAAGCACCTCACGTATCACAGGCATTACTCATGCACCACCACATTCAAACTTCATGTCTACAACTCTAGCCTAGTCATGCACACACATGTAAGCGAACATGTACAATAGCTTTGGCACAAAACATTAAAATCCAAATTCAACTCAGGAACGCGGCGCCGTAGCACACATCTCACGTACACCATGAACAAAAAGTTTTCATCATGCAAGTGAGCCGAGTGTATTAATTTGCTATTACCAAATATGGACCAAGAAAGATTAAGGCATGCCAACATCACCACTCCACGAACTGGAATGTCAATAACTTCACAAAAGGACTAAGGAACTTACTAAATTCAATATCACATGTTAGGCATTGCAGCACAACATGAAATGGTCACCTTCCGTGCTCTCTACCAGAGGAATTTAGCAAAAGTGAAAACACAAAATATATACCCCTAAATATAGGCTAAATGCAGCAATTGAGAACATCGACTTTAGATTCCATTTGACCTTTTTTTTGTGACAAAATACCGAGACATGACAACTGGGCAAGACAGATTAACAAGATTTCCAGCATTAAGCATCAACTAAATGTGCAAATTAACACGCTGTGCAGGCCGACTTAGCAAAAACTTACAAGATAGACATTGTGGAGCCAACTCTCAGCTAAATATAGACACCTAAATCACCAAATTTGGAGTCTCAAGTTACGGGCAAAAAAACCAAAAAATGTCAAAACTGGGCGAGATAAGCATATTTTTACTACTGATTTCAGCATGAATGCCATGTTATCCTCCAAAATGGACCATTCTATATACAAAATTAGCGAAAATGTAAAACATGAACTTTATAGCTCTACATCTTAGCGAATGAACCGAACTGGAATCACCAAATCTCTGAAATTGAACAAACAATACAAAATTAGCATATCCCAAAAATTGAACATAAAATAATTTATAAATTTGGAACTTTTGATCAAACTACTAAAAGAGCAATAAAAAATGTAGAAAAAATAATTTCTATACAAAATCAGTTTGAAGAAGTTCATGTGCTAGATTTAAATTACTTGTCACAAATTAGACAAGAATGATATAATTATTTACATATTGGTCTTGTACAAATTGCTATACAACCTTTAAATAGACAAGGATTAGAAACTACAATGTTAGTCGCTCTAAGGGATTGTAGACATAATAAATTTCATGATTCATTATTAGGCTTAATTGAGTCTAGTCTTTGTAATGGTCCAATTTATTTTAATACATATCCAAATTTCTCTGTATCTTTAACTGATAGAAATTTACATGATGTATTAACTGTTAATTTACAAACTAAAGGTTATGATATGAAACCTGGATCTGAAAATATTAATTTAACCTATAGACTTTATTATAAATTAATGAATACTATAAGTCCAGGAGCAAGATTAACAGATAATGGAAAAAGTACAGTATTAATTGAGACTAATCTAAAAAGATCAAAATTACAAATACCTAGAACAATAAATTGGGATGAAATATCTTTGCCTTCAAATTGGGTCTTAGAAAAAATAAGCAAACCAACAATTCCTTTAAAATCTAAAGATGCTCAAATTCAAGAAGATAATGAAGGAAATGTAGAAATAATATTTGAAACACATTTTCCTAGAAGACATTCAGTTTCCTCAGTTCCATCCTCTTCTGCATCTAGATTTGATAGGTTTAATTTTGAAGAAATTAGAGAAACAAATAGTCAAATTCCGAGACCAATATATACACAAAAATCACAAGATGATATAAGTCTTGGATCAGAAATGAATTTTGAAATAAATACAATTTCTCAAGAAAATAAAATAGATTTAAAAGATATAAGTAAATTATGTGTTAAAGATTTTAATCTTCCACAATGTGCAATTTTTAGAACTTGGTTTTTTATAACCTATAATTTTAAACAACAAAAACAATTTCAAGATCAATATTATAATTTTATTAAAATTACTGGTGTCATAATTTCATTTATATCTTGGTTTCATACTGAACAAAGAGCAAAATATATTGATGATAAATATAGTTTAAATGTTCTTGAAGAAGCTCATTAGACTTGGAAATTATCTGATGATAAATTATTGAAAGCAATTCATCCTCCTTCATAGCTAGTAAAAATAGAAGCTGCAAATACTTCAATAGAGGCTTGTCCTTATATTGATGTTACTAATGTTGAATTAGAAAAATTAGCTAAGTAAAATAATTTTTCAAATCTTAATTTAAATACCATTTCTAAACAATTATGTCGTATTGAAGATAAAATTAATCTTCAAACCCCAAAGAATATTTTTCCTTTAGAAAATATGAAATTAGGGTCTAGTAAACCTCAACCATTTTCATTTAAACCCATGCCTGATTTACCTTTAAATATGTTAAAATCTTTACCTTCAGGTTTTAATAAGGAAAAATTAGAAAAATTAAATTCAGAATTTAATAAATTAAGACTCAATGTATTAAGTTCTGAAAAAGAAGAAATGATTAATAATGATTTACAAATAGATCAATTAGAAGAAATGTTTAATAATTTATACATAGATGATGATTCAAATCAATTCGATATAAATAAAATGAAGAAATCTCATTCAAAATTTAGACCAAAATATCCACAAACTCAATTTTATTATCCTAGGCCAACTCCTCAAATTGAAGAACATGGAGATTATCAAAAATGTTACCAAAATAATACCATATATGAATGGAATCTTGACGGGTTTACACCTTATCAAATTGCTAATATGTGCCATAAAATATCAATGTATATTAATATTTTAAAAATGAAAAATATTGCTGAAGAACAAGCAGTATTAGCTTGTACTCAAGGTTTTACTGGACAATTACGTGGTTGGTGGGATCATTATTTAAATGAATATCAAAGATGTGAAATTTTAAAAGCTACTAAACAAATAACCACAAGAACACCCGTAATCCTAAAACCAGAAAATAATCAACCTCAAGAAATAACTATTACAACCAATATCCCGGATGCTGCTTTCCATTTAATATGTGCAATAATTAAACATTTTGTTGGTAATAATTATTTAACAAATTCTCACAAAGAATTACTGATGAATTTAAAATGTCCAACACTATCTCATTTTAGATGGTATAAAGATGTTTTCTTGTCTAAATTATATTCAAGACATGATTCTCAAGCAGATTTTTGGAAAGAAAAATTTCTTTCTGGATTACCTAAATTATTTGCTGAAAAAGTTAGAGGAAATCTAAGAAATTGTTTTGATGGAATAAATATCCCATTTTCTCAAACTACTTATGGAGAATTAATCAGTGTATGTACTGAAGAAGGCTAAAAATTATGTAATGTTATAAAATTAAAAGCACAATTAAAAAGAGAAACTAAAAAAGCAGAATTAGGAGATTTTTGTCATCAATTTGCTTATAATCCACATGAATTAAAATCACCTCTTAGAAAAATAGACAAAAAATTAAAGAAAAAACATAAAAAATATGAAAGATCATCTGAAAGATCTGAAAATTCTGAAGAAAGAATTAGAAGAAAGAAAAAATCTAGAAAGAAATGGATAGAAGAAAATATAAATGTAGAAAATGTGGTAAAAAAGGACATTATGCTAATAAATGTACTTCTAGGACAAATATTAATGAAATTCTTTTAGAAAAATTAGAAGACATAAATTTAGATAAAGAATTAAAAAAATATTTAATACAAACAATAGAAAATAAAATTTACAAAACCGATTCATCAGATAGTGAAGAATCTCTAGAAATAAATAATATAAGTTCAGATGATACTGATGAAAATTGTGAAAATTGTAATTCAAAATCAGATTATTACAAAGCAATAATTGAAGCTAATGGATTAAATGAAATAGGAATATTCACATTATATGAAAAGCATAAAATGATGCTTGATTTAGTTGATGAAATTCAAGATCCAAATGCAAGACGTGATAGATCATTTACAATTAGAAGAAGATAATAAAACTTCTTTAAATCATTCTCCATCTACTTCTTATGAAAATTCTCAAATAAAAAGAAAATTAGATAGAATAACTACTTCATTTACAATGCAAGACGTGATAGATCATTTACAAAATCAAAATCCTAAACAAATTACTTTACCAATTTTAAAAGAAGAATTTAATGAATTAAAAATGAAAATTCAAAAATTAAAAGAAAGAATTCTAATTTTAGAAGAATTAAATTTAACAAATATACTAAATACACAAAATGAGGAACAAATAGAAGAAATTTCAGAACAAAATAATTTTCTTCAAATAAATACCTTAATTACTTCTCAAAAATATTATATTTCTATAACACTAATAATAAACAAAGAATATAAAATACAAACAATTGCAATGGTTGATTCAGGTGCTGATTTAAATTGCATAAAAGAAGGATTAATACCTTCAAAATATTTTGAAAAAACACATGTACAATTACAGCAGCACAAGGTACACAAATAAATATAAAATATAAAATAACAGATGTTTGCATATTTTCTGAAGAAAATAATTACATTTGTTCTCCATTTGTAATAACTGATGCAATTGGTCAACATGTAATATTAGGAAACCCTTTTTTAAATTTAATGCATCCCTATAAATGTGATGGTAAACAATTATCAAAAATAAATTCTAATTTATCATTCCAATTTGTGACTCTCCCTAAAATTAGAGATCTTTAAAATATTTTCCTTAATTTATCTTATCTTAAAATCTCACAATATTGATTTTGCAGGCTTTAATTATGAAAGGAAGAAAAGAATTGGTTCTCTTCAACAATATTTTCATTTTTGCAGGAATGAGAGGCAGAGGTCGACAAAATAAAATTGGTTACAATATAAATCAAGTAAGCCAAAATAGACTTCCTAACTCCTCTTATCAATGGCCATCTCAAATGAGAGGTCAAAATTCTCCTAGCCAAATAAATAGAAATACTACTCCCCTTGCTATAGGTTTTAATCCTACTGTCAAAAGAAATATTTTAGAAGGAACAACTTCAAATCAGGATTATGATTATACCCCAAATGGAGTACCAATACATGCTTTGACTCTATCAACAAATGATCTTAAATTAGATCCTTATGATGTAGCAAATAAATATTTTAATCATCCTTCTAGTTCTCAATTTGGCTTAAAGGGATCTTTACCCTTAAAAACCTGTCATACATATGCAGATTTCTTAAATTTCACAAAATTTGCAGATGTTAAAGACAAACCAAAAACTAACTATCTTCAAGATTGGTCTCCTACTTATGAGGATAGTGAAATAGCCCTTTCTCAAATATATATCCACTAAATTCCTTCTTTCTCAGATTGGAAAATACCATCTACCCAAGCTTTAAAATTCATTTCAAATTACAACAAAATTGAATATCAATTTACTTATTATGATATGGTGGATAGTTTCTCCAAAGTATTTTTATACTAAAATTCCTTGTGTAGACACACTTGGTGGATACGCATAGATGATTCCATTTTTGAAAAACTCATACCGAATTGGTTTCTTGAATGGTTCAAAAATATGGGACCAAAACAAGAAAATTTTTTACCAAAAAAATTACAACCATTTTTTAGCCAATTTCAATACATTTACTCTACAAAATTCCAAAATCCAGAAATCTTTGGAGAATCCCTTCTATTATTCTTAATAAAATTCCAAATACCATAGTTATTTTCATGGAAATATGAAGTAGGCTATGCAATTGATGGCATTCCACAGCTCAGAAGAATATTATACACAAAATGGTGGCCAAAGTGTCAAGTTGATTATGACTCAATTCAGAAATTCTTGGCACAGGAAGATGTTCTTCTTGCAAAAGGAAAATTATTAGATATTTCTTTCAATGTATCTTCTTTAAAAAGAAATAATTTTTTTGAAAATCAGAAAAAAGAAATGATTGAAAAAATAAAAAAAGAAATTGATAAGATTTTTGCTGTCTCTACTCCACTTAAGGAGAAAGAGGAAAATTTAGCATAAGAAAAAGAAAAATTAAATGCTTCAACATCTCACATATCAAATGAGGATTTAATAAATCTTGATGACACTGAAGAATTTGATACATCTGTGTATCAAAATCATGATCCTTATCTTGAAATGACCGAAAGGGAAAAATATGACTTTGAACAATTAATACATAATCTTTATAAAAATAAAGAATATGTCTTAAAAGTTTTAGATTCTAATTCTGATAAATCAAGAGCAGTATCTCCAGTATCCACTCAGAGGACATTTTCATCCGAAGAAATTGAAAATGATAAAATGCCAACAAGAAGATCTGCAAGAAAGAAGAAGAAATAATTCATGTCAAAATCATGCAAGGAAAATTCCAAGAAAATACCAAGACAAGTGGAAGACATTATTGTCAAGTGGAAGACAAAGACAAATGAAGAAAAAGTGGAGTTGAAAAATATCACATCACTTTTAAATTGACTTTTGAATTATTGTCTTTGACTTTGTTGTATTTTGCCTTTAGATTTTAGATAGTCTATAAATAGAGCCCAAAATGGGTTGTAAAACACACTTTCCATTCTACACCTTTTTACCTTTTCACACACTTTCAATTTCAATCTTTCAAGAAACTTTGTAATTCTCCTTTTGTAATCAAGAGTTCTTATGCAATAGAAATTTCTTGGTTTCAAAACTTTCTCTTCTTTTCTTCAATCAATCTTTCCTTCTTCTTTCTTCTTTAAGTTTTTATATTTTATAGGTTTATGCTAAGGAGTTAAGAAGTTCATCCAAGTTCTTACCTCCTATTGTAAATTACTTCGGGTTTTTGAACATAAAGCTTGAAGATAAATGCTTCAAGATTAGAGAAAATAAGTAGTAGGTCCCTTACTATTTTATTTGTTTAATTTTAATTTTTATGTTTATATTAAAATTCAATCAATAGTAATGATAGATTCAGGTGCAGATTTAAATTGTATTAGAGAAGGATTAATACTATCAAAATATTTTGAAAAAACTAAAGTCATACTAAATGCTGCACAAGGGGCAAAAATACAAGTAAATTATAAATTATCAAATGTATGTATATTTTCTGAAGAAAATAATTATGTTTGTTGTCCATTTGTTTTAGCTAAAACAATTAATCAACATGTAATACTAGGAACTCCTTTCCTAAATTTAATGCATCCATACAAATGTGATTGTAAAACATTATCAAAAATTGATTCTGATTTATCATTTAAATTTATAACTTCTCCAAAGACTAGAGATCTTTGTTCATTGAATTTTTCATCTTTACAAGAAAATATAAAATTGAAAAATAATCAAATTGATTTTCTTTCAAATGAAATTTTATCTTTAAAGATAGAAGAACAATTAAAATCTCCAAAATTACAAAATCAAATTAAAAATATTACTGAATTCCTCCTCTCTCTCTAGAAATTTCTCCTCCTTCTCTCTAGCCATCTAAAATTATTTCCAAGGCCCTTTCAGCTTTGCAGCTGAAAGGCCCGATCCAAACTCAATTCCTGTGAAGCATTTTTTTTGTGTCTACCGATTTTTCAATCCGTGTCCTCAATGTCTCTAGGCTTAATCAGCTTGCACTCCTTCAATCAACTATAATCAAAGCAGCATTTGAAA
Organism: Ophiorrhiza pumila; assembly: GCA_016586305.1. NCBI lineage: Eukaryota > Viridiplantae > Streptophyta > Magnoliopsida > Gentianales > Rubiaceae > Ophiorrhiza > Ophiorrhiza pumila. The sequence goes on along the minus strand of BLIW01000011.1, from coordinate 9,756,164 downwards.
GAAGGGACACTTCGGCCTGCTAACTTGGAATCTCGACAGATCTCGGAGCTTAGCATCTATCCTGCTGTTGACCCACTTGATTCTACATCTCGTATGCTCTCTCCACATATTTTTGGAGATAATCACTTCAAGACAGCTCGTGGTGCAGTCTACAAGCACCCTCAAGAACTCAGTGAGCTGACTGATGCACATGCTCGTATCCCGAGGCGGCAGGATCCCGTTGAAGCGAGCTCAAAGCTGAGCTCTAGCTTACTCCGATCTACTATCAGATCGGGATCCCGGCGCCAGCTGTCAGATCGGCCAAGCACGCAAAGAATTCCGCTAGTGGCTTGGGGGGACCCAGCTCCCTGCGACATCTCCTCCTGCCAACACCGCCCGATCTAAGCTTAGATCCCGATCTGAGCTCAGCCCCCTCGATTAGAGTGCACGCTCATTCCCTCCATCACTCCGGCGGCAATCTGTCAATCTTTTGGAGGTGGGTGGATAATGACTAAGCTGAATATATTCTCTCATTTTAATTTGTCTGGTGGATGATTCGCATGCAGAAACTAAAAATTATTGGGTTACGTTTTGTCTGATGCAAGTGCTCCGGTGACTGATTTTAGTGTGAAGCCTTTAGTTGCTTAAAGTGATTTTTCATGTACTTTCTTCTAGCTGCTGATGAATTTAAGGATTTGTTGCCATTGATAAAGCATTTGTTTCCTTGTCCTTGGAATAGTAGCCTGATACATTTTCTTGGCAGTATGGTGAGTAACTGGCTTAAACTTTGACGAGTATGGCAACCTTATTGTGCTGGTTTGTATTGCTGTAAATTTTTTGCTGGTTGGTTGGTTGTACTTGGTGCACGTTTGTTTCTATTTTGGTGAATATGTACACATGCTTTGCCCAGCTTGGTACGTTAGTGTAGTGAATGCATATGGAAAACCAAGTTTGGGTGGTACCTCTAATTGTGGAGGATTAAGGATGGATTTACCTTTGATGAAGTTGTGGCGATGTGATTGTTGACAAATACTTCTCCTAAATTTGCACACGGATGGTTAAGGATACATAGGATACATGTGTCCCTACCTTTAGTGTGATAATCCTTGAAATTTGCCTTACTGATGAGTCTCGAAAAACTCACGTCGTCTTCGGGATCGTCTGGTCGTCTGAACACACCGCACGCTCCGAAGACCTGCAAAAGTCCCCGGGATTGGTCCCAGGGAGTAAACTCCGATGCCTAAGTTAGTAACGAGCCTTAAGCAAATATCGATAAGCAATTGAGAATACTTGAATCGAATCCCCTTCTCAAGTGAGAGAGGGGTTGTATTTATAGAATACATACCTGAATTAGAGTTGTATTGAAACTCTAATAACATACCTTGAAGAAGGGTTTGTTGTAGTGTAAGAGTTGTAATAATATATTAACTCTTTTCATATATGTAATAGGAATATGATCTAAGAAGGAGTTGAGACTCCTAGGAGCTGAGGAATACTTGTTGTATTAAAAGTCTATTTCTGAGGTATTATACTTATAGTAAAATTCAACCCTCATCAATAGCCCCTCAGGTCGGATTGAATTTATTCATTCCGATCTGAATAATAATTTTCGTATAATGCCGATCTGACATGTATATGTTTATCACATTAATTTACGTGCCCAAGAGACACGCTTCCACGTTTCTACCTTCGCTTCCACGACTTTACTGATAGACACGTTCAGCGGCAAGTTCTCCGAACACAGCTGTCACGTCCTTTCGAATTCCCAACTCCTGTCTCTATAAATAGGGCATCTCAGAATTCATTTATCGCCTTTACCTTCAAAAGCTATCGACTTCTCAGCTCGGCCTTTCAGAATCTTTTCGAGTGTTTATTTCCAGCCTCCCTATTCTTCAATTCGGCTTCAGCCTTATTTACAAGTAAGTAAATGTCCTGTTCAGAACATTCTAATTCTTCATCCAATATTCGATCTGAAGATAATCTAGATCAGGAATCATCTGCACACACTAGTGGTTATTCTGACTCCACTTCTAGTTCATCTAGTAACTCTGCCAACCTAAACAGAACGTTGAAAACGACCAAAAAATTTAGTTTAGTTCATCTAAAAAAGAATATGGAAGGAACCTCCAATAGAGTAGATCTAAGTGCTCCAAGCCAACCAGAAAACTTAGACGACTTAGAAAAAATGATCACCGATGCTATCCCCATAGCTGTAGAATTTCCAGAAGAGCCTTCCTCAAATCGACCTATTGAAGAACCCCAACAAACCGGGATACTTGATAAGTTAGAAACACTAAGTTCAACCACAACTCCTTCGGCCTTAGAAAAAATTGTTGAGGACTATTATATTAGCCCTTCAATAGAAATTAGAGCCCCAAGGGAAGGAGATGTGGCCAGACGACCTCCAGAAGGTTTTATAAGCATTTTTGTAGAACAGCTTAAGGCCGGTCTGAGATTTCCTTTATCTCAGTTCATTAAGGATATCTTAGCTGATTATGTGATAAGCTTGACTCAGCTGGCTCCAAATGCGATCAGAATTCTGGTCGGATTTGAATTATTTTTTAAATTTATCGACCACAAAGTTTCAGTTCCCTATTTTAGGTATTTCTTTTGTTTGAAAACATCTGGGAAAGATCCCGACTGGTATTACTTCACCCGCCGACCTAAAAAACAACAACTTCTAGATGGAAAACCCAACTCTATTCATGAATGGAAAGACAAATTTTTCTATCTTAAACTTAGCTCCATCGACCTTAAGTGGTACTGGAAAGAAGCAGGTCGTGTCACTGACCCCATCTCCATAAAAAAACTTCCTAAAGAGCTCGCTGAAAAATTAGAAAAAGAGAAGCGAGTTCTTAATACCAACATTTTCCCAGAGAGAGTTTTAGTGTCTGCAAAGATGAGTTCGGCCATTCTACCATCCGACAACACTGATCTCGTATTAAATGGGAAGGAGGGTAACTTCTTTTCTCTTTTCCCTTCATGTTTATTTTTATGTATTATTATGATCGTAACAATAATTCATTTTCCTCTCTTTTTTGTTTTTTTTTTAGTGGTGAATATTGACGATCTCATGGGAGATGTCTCCGAACCCATCATCATAGATGACGCGGAGATCAATGAGACTTCTCATCTTCCTAAAGCCTCTGAAACTCAAGCCTCTGCTGACTATGCCCTTTCCGATGCGGTGAAGTTGGAGACAAAGGTTGACAAGCCACCTTCCACATCGGGAAAAGGAAAAGGAAAGAAAGTCATTCATGGCAAAGGGAAAAGCATGAAAATTTTGCACGAAGTGCTTAACAAGAGAAAGGCAGAGAGCTCTGCAGGCGAAACTCAAAAGAAACCCCGTATGGTGGACGTCGAAGTTGACGAAGCCGAAGTGTCGGGTCCATCTCTTCTGGAGAGGTTGTTTATCCCATTTTCACATGTCCCTGAAGGGGAAGCCTCTTATCCTTTGTCTTCGTTCCGTCCAGACCCGAAGATGGGTATCAACGATAGGCTCACAACTGACACTGCCCTTGATTTTTCATACAATACAATCCCACATCGGGATAGGAAATTGTTGAGAAAGATGGACACGCCCTCACTTCATCGAAGTCTCGCTCTTGGCGCCGCTTAGGTCATCATCGTCTTTTTTCTTTCCCTATTTAATCTTTATGATATTATTACTTAACGATTTATATTTCAGATGATGGGCTTAGCTACTGAAGCCAGTATTCGTGCTGACGAGGCTTTGGACAAGGTAGACGAGCTGACAGCTGAGAAGGAGGCTAATAAACTAGAACGTTCAACCCTTTCATCTCTGCTCGAGGCTGAAGAGAAAAAGTCTGCTAAGCAGAAGGAAAGAATCAGCTCTCTTGAAGACGACCTGACCGCTGTTCGTTCTGCTAACGGAGAGTTGGAAATAGCAAACAAGAAGCTGTTGGCAGAAAATGCCTTTTTCAAGGGAGAAGGATCGTCCCAGATCATTTCCAACTTTCTCGCTTCCGACGAGGGCCGTGACCTGCTGATCAAGTTGTGTGCACCTGCTCGCAACTTAGGGTATCATAAGGCTTTGGTCGCAATTGTTCCAAAATGTCCCGAGTTAGTCATTACTTCTGAGAAAGGATACAATGATAAGGCTAACGAGGATTTAAACCGTGCTTTTGCTGACCTCAAATTGATGAAAGTGGATGGACGGCAGTATGTGCCCAAGATGCCTGGTGAAGATGAGGAAGAGAAGAACTGAGCCTGCGAGCTCAAATATCTTGTAATAGAGATTTTTGTAACAATGGATATTGACCAATTTTTGGTCTGAATATTATTTTATTATAAATGCTCTTTTTGACATCGTCTTTCTTCAATCACATATGTGCAATTTAACTCCTGCTTTGTCATATTCTGTTAGCAAGTAATTTGAACTAAATTTGCTCAAACCAAGCTTGGTTTAATCTTTTTAACAAATAAAATTCTTTAAAAGAAATTATCGTAATGTTCCGAACTGGATCGAACTTCGAACGAATTTCTTTGAAAGAAATTATCATAATATTTCGAACTGAATCGAACTTTATTTTCCTTTTTCTCGGAAAATCATTTTATTAAATTCAACTGAATTGAACTTAATGATTTTTAATTCGATTAGCATCTCCTTTTTGGCGGAGACTTATTAATATGACCTGAAATCTAATTATTTGAACTAAATCAAACTTAGATTTATATTTGGTCTGGATGTTATCCTTTTTGTAGGAAAATCCATGTCGGTGACATAAAATCCAATTAGAACAGGGTTTGTAATTACGACCTGGCTAAAGTGACACTCAAGTTATAAGAATGAACTCATAAAGAGTAATTTTATTAATGTGTAGCCTTTAGGCTGAATTACACTTATTGACGCACTAAAGTGCTTAATTTGACGAACTGAAGAACAATTTAAACTACTGATAGTATCTCCGCAAGTTCGTGATGTTCAACATCCTCGGGACAGTTCGCCCATCGAGAGTTTCCAGCTTATAGCTTCCGGCATTGCCGACCTGGGCAACTTTGTAAGGTCCTTCCTAGTTTGGGTCAAGTTTTTTAAGACCTTCAACACGGCTTGCTTCATTTAATTGTAGGACCAGATCTCCAGGTTGTAGCTGAGTTTTTTTGACTCGCCGATCATAATATCGGGCCATATAGGATTTATACTTAGCTTCTTCAAGATGTGCTTTTTCCCGTTTCTCTTCTAACAAATCCAAACTCAATTGCAGTTCATCTGAATTTGCTTCTGAGACGAAGTGGATTGTTCTGGGGCTCGGAAGTCCGATCTCCGCAGGTATTACAGCTTCTGAGCCATAAACCAAGCTGAAAGGAGTTTCTCGGGTTGCCGTTCTTGGGGTAGTTCGGTACGCCCATAGAACATTTGGCAGTTCTTCAACCCAATCTCCTTTTGCTCTTCCCAGTCTTGTCTTCAAGCCTTGAATAATTATTCGATTGGTGACCTCAGTCTGCCCATTTGCTTGTGGATGTGCCACCGATGTGAAATGCTGTTTGATATTCAGCTCTTCACACCAGCTTTTGAACGGATCATGAGCGAATTAGGTTCCATTATCTGACACAATAGTGTTTGGTATTCCAAATCGGCATACGATCTGTCGCCAAGCGAACTTAACCATACTTCTCCCGGAAATTTGCACAAGTGGTTCGGCTTCTATCCATTTTGTAAAGTAATCAATAGCCACTACCAAGTGCTTAAGTCGCCCAGGAGCTTCAGGAAAAGGTCCAACTATATCAATCCCCCATTGAGCAAACGGCCATGGACTTTGAATTGTGACCATCTCGGTTTGTGGGATATGTCTGACGACGGCATGGATTTGGCACTTAGGACATTTCTGCACCAAATTATGTGCATCCGAACTCATCGTAGGCCAATAATATCCCAACCACATTGCCTTCTTTGCCAATGTACGCGCTCCGACGTGACTTTTGCACGATCCAAGATGGATCTCTTTCAGAACGTACAACTCCTGTTCGGGTCCTATACAACGCAACCAAGGCATCAGATAACCTTTTTTAAACAAAACTCCGTTTTGGATGGTGTACCTGGCTAATCGCATAGTCAATCTCCGAGCTGAATGTTTGTCTTGCGGCAAATCACATTTTGTCAAGAAATTGATAATTGGAGTCATCCAAGTATCCCCCACATCTTCGATTGTCAGAACCTGTAGCTCTTCAATACTTCTTGTTTGTAAAACTTCAACCAAAACTTTTTTAGTAAGATGAATATGCGCAAAAGATGCCGACTTACTGAGCGCGTCTGCACGTTTGTTCTGAGCTCGGGGCACTCGTTCTATCATAAAGTCCTAAAAATTTTTCTTCAGGTCTTCAGTCTTATCCAGATATGTCTTCATATTCAAATCTCGGGCTTCATATCCCCTAGTTACTTGGTTTACTATGAGTTGTGAATCATTATAAACCTGTAACTTTTTAACTCCCATCTGTTGGGCTAACTTCATTCCAGTTATTAATGCTTCATATTCAGCCTCGTTGTTGGTAGCTTTCAACTCAAAACGTAAAACATATGTGAATTCTTTTCCACAGAGGTTGGTTAATATCAGTCCAGCACCTGAGCCATCTTCACTTGATGCACCATCTACATGTAAAACCCAAAAACTCTCCTTTTGTTTAAAAGGGTATTGCAGGTCATCTTCTTTCACAAGGTCTTCCTCTGAAATGGAAACTTCTGCTATGAAATCAGCGAGCACCTGACCCTTCACCACTGTTCGGGGTGAAAATGTGATTGCGTACTCGTCCAACTCAATTGCCCATTTCATGAGTCTTCCTGACGAATCAGGCTTCTGTAAGACCTGCCTTAGTGGTTTGTCAGTTAAGACGTGAATTTCATGCGCTTGAAAGTATGGTTTCAACCTTCTTGAAGCATTAATAAGTGCCAGCGCTAGTTTTTCCATGGTCGGGTATCGCTGTTCGGCGCCTTGCAAAGCTCTGCTCGTATAGTATACTGGCTTCTGTACTCCATGGTCGTCCCTGACCAAAACTGCACTTATTGCTGCATGACTTGCCGCCAAATAGATGTATAAAATTTCTCCATGAACTGGGGTTGATAACACTTGTACGTTTTCTAGATATGCTTTCAGATCTTTGAATGCCTTATTGCAATTTGCATCCCATTCAAAGTTTTTTGCTTTCCTTAATGCCTTGAAAAAAGATAAACTGCGATCAGCAGATCTGGATAAGAATCTGTTCAATGCAGCCAACCGACCAGTGAGCCTCTGGACGTCGTTTATACTTTGCGGCGGTTTCATATCTATAATTGCCTTGATCTTCTCCGGATTAGCCGCAATTCCTTGACTTGAAACCAGGTGGCCAAGAAATTTTCCTGAACCCACGCCAAATGTGCACTTCATCGGATTCAACTTCAACCCCGTTTCTCGTAACTTGGTCAAAGTTTCTTTCACATCATCTAAAAAGGTTGCAATTTTTTTACTTTTAATAAGCATATCATCAAAATAAATCTCCATGTTTCGTCCGATCTGATCAGAGAAGATTTTGTCTACTAATCGTTGGTATGTAGCACCAGCGTTCTTCAAACCAAATGGTATCTTCGTATAAAAGTATGTGCCCTTCTCAGTTATGAATGCTGTTTTTTCTGCATCGTCTTCATCCATCTGAATTTAGTGATAGCCTTTATAGGCATCCAAGAAACATAAGACCTCAAAACCGGAGGTCGCATCCACTTTCTGATCGATTATCGGCAACGGATAGCAATCTTTTGAACAAGCCTTATTTAGGTCGGTATAGTCTATACACATCCGAAGCGAGGTGTCTGGCTTTGGAACCATGACAGGATTAGCAAGTCAGGTCGGATAAAAAATCTCTTTGATTATCTTTGCTTTCAACAATTTGTCGACTTCTTCAGATATAGCTTTATTCCGATCGGGTGCATACTTCCTTTTCTTTTGTTTGATTACTTGAGCCGATTTATCAATATTCAACTTATGAACCATCAGGTCGGGTGAAACTCCTTTCATGTCATCTGTGCTCCAAGCAAAAACATCTTTAAAATCTGACAAGAGATTTGCCAGTGATTTTTTAGTTTCTATTGGTAATGATAATCCGATGAGAACTGTGTTTTCCGCCTGAGATTCATCCAAACATACAGCTTCTACCTCATCTGTTAACATCATTGTTTCTGATCGGTTTTTGATTTCTACGTAATTCACATTTGCAACTTGTTGTTTTTTGTTTCCCTTCAAAGCAATCATGTGACATTCTCTTGCTAACTTCTGATCACCTCGGATAGTAGCAATTCCTGCTTCAGTTGGAAATTTCATGACCAGATGGTATGGAGACTAGATTGCCTTTAATTGCACCATAGCAGGTCGTCCCAGAATAACGTTGTATAGAGACGTGACATTAAGGACGGTAAACACAATGTATATGAGTCTTTCCTTGGGATATTCTCCCAATGTCACTGGCAGGTTTATCGTGCCAATAGGCATTGATGTTTCTCCTGAAAAGCCGTTGAGGTGTGAATGACAAGGTTTTAACTGTTTCTTGTCAATACCCATTTTTTGGCAAGTTTCGTAATAGAGAATGTCAGTTGAACTGCCATCATTCACGTATATTCTGCGAACATCCTTATTGGCGATAATTGCTTTAATCAGCAATGCATCGGCATGTGAGAATCTGGTCAGTACAGCATCTTCTTCTGAAAAAGTGATAGTATCTGATGATTTGAACCGTTTGTGAACTGGTTCTTGTTCTGGAATGCTTTTGTTCTTCAATTTTTTTGAGGTCATAGAGTCCCCATCGTATGGTCCTCCAATAAAGGTGTGAATTATTTCTGTAACATTCTTATTCACTCCAGGATTTCTATCATCACTATTCTCTCTTCTTCTTTTCTCATCTGAAAGATCTGGATCTTTCTTATCTTCAGGTCGGTTTGAAGGATTTCTCAAAACAAATTCCTTTAGATGACCGTTCTGAATCAATTCTTCTATATACTTCCTGAGATCTTTACAATGCTCTGTATCATGACCATGTTGATTGTGGAACTTACAAAAGAACTTCTTACTTCTTTTGTTGTCGGGAGCTGTCATTTTTTGTGGATATCTCACACCTCCTCTATTCTCCAAGATTGCAAGCACATCGGTTTGTCTTTTATTTAACAAGGTGTAATTTCTAACTTCACCAACTGTGGAGTTGTTTTGTACTTTGTCAAATTTATCAAACTTTTGTTTGTGAGTTCCATTGCCAGATGATTTATTTTTTTCTTCCTTCTTCTTTTCAGGTCTGTCATTATCTCGTTTTTTCTTATCTGCATCTTCACCTTTAGCGAATTTACGAGCTCGTTTCATCATCTCTTCAGTATTAGCAGGAGGATCTATGACAAAGTCTTTGTACAATCTCCCAGGTCGTAAACCATTGGTAAAGGCTCCAATGACCACTTCTTCCGACCTGTGCCCAATTTCTAAGCTTTCATTTATGAATCGTCAATGTATTGAGTCAATGATTCAGAATCTCCCTATTTCACGTTGAGCAATTCAACACTTGTTTTCACAAATTTCTGTCTCTGCACAAATCTGTTTGTAAATGCTGTCTTCATTTCACTAAATCTTTTAAATGACCTGGGTGGAAGATTGTCATACCACAAACGAGCAGTTCCCATCATAGTTATTCCAAAGCACTTGCATAATATCTGATCTGTGTAATTGTAAATTCTCATGCTTTGCACGTAATGATGCACATGTTCTGCCGGATCTCCTTCTCTATTGTAATATAACAGAGTTGGCATCTTGAACTTATGTGGAAGAGGTTAATTATCCACATCAGTTACAAACGGAGAAGTCACACCCAAGTCATCATTATTACGCTGTGGTTGTGAAGTGCGGGGCAGGTCGGATGGGCCTATATCTCCGAAACGCAGTTCCTGATTCCTTTGCTGGTCGTCTCTCACGTACATATTATCACCGACGTGATCTTCTGCTCTTGTACACTGACGATAATGTGTAAGTCTTTCGTCTCCATTCGGTGATCGTGAGTCTCTTCGGCGAGATAAGACTGAAATATGATCCCGATTCTGACCCCGATTTTGATCCCGACTATTCCTATGGGCACGTTCTTCAGCTCTCAATCTGAGCTCATGTTCTTTCTGCAACTCCTGTCGAAGATTTCGTTCGCGATTTAAGTAACTTTTACGAATTGCTTGTTCCCGATCTCCCTGTCTTGCATCGCGAGCTTGTTGTTCGACCAAATTATTCCCTGGAGCGTGACTTGCTATCATAGCCTGAATTCGCTGTCTATTATCGAGCAGAAATTTGACCACATCAGGTGAATCCAAATTGACGATGGGAATTGAACTTCCTTCTTGATTCAAAGGAACAGAGCATTGTCCGTCCTGACGAGGGGTTTCGGTAGGCGAACTCGTAGGATTCTCCCCTATGGGAGGATTGTTCTCCGCCTGCTGATCAGGATTGGTAGGAGGTGGTTGATTGTCACGTCTTGACGTCTGCAAACGAGTAGTAGGCATGTTGCTTTCTACCACACGATGGGCGCCAATTGATGAGTCTCGAAAAACTCACTTCGTCTTCGGGATCGTCTGGTCGTCTGAACACACCGCACGCTCCGAAGACCTGCAAAAGTCCCCGGGATTGGTCCCAGGAAGTAAACTCCGATGCCTAATTCAGTAACGAGACTTAAGCAATTATCGATAAGCAATTGAGAATACTTGAATCGAATCCCCTTCTCAAGTGAGAGAGGGGTTGTATTTATAGAATACATACCTGAATTAGAGTTGTATTGAAACTCTAATAACATACCTTGAAGAAGGGTTTATTGTAGTGTAAGAGTTGTAATAATATATTAATTCTTTTCATATATGTAATAGGAATATGATCTGAGAAGGAGTTGAGACTCCTAGGAGCTGAGGAATACTTGTTGTATTAAAAGTCTATTTCTGAGGTATTATACTTATAGTAAAATTCAACCCTCATCACTTACCAATATCTTGTGCTAAATGGATTCAACTGCGATTGCTTGGATTGGTAGAGTGGTTGGAAATCAGACAGATGCTCTCAAGGCAAACCTACATTGCCGACTCAACTTCTGAAGCTGGACATTATAGTCGTCTCATTTGCTTCCTACAGTATAATTCTGACTGGAAAGTAGAAAATTATAATCTACTTTCCTAGAGTAGACATTTTCTACATTCCCTCTTACACATTTAATTCTAAAATCATGTATTGGAGTAGTAATCCATATTTCTCGCTTTCCTTTTGTAAACGATGCGTTTGGGTATATCCAGCATCGTATTTTGGTTATTATATATATAAAAGCTCGACTTTTCTCCCAAAAAAAAATTAAAAATATTACTCAAGAAATTACTACAAAAATTTGTAGAGAATTGCCAAATGCTTTTTGGGAAAGAAAACAACATATTGTTGAATTACCATATGAAAAAGATTTTGATGAACAAAAAATACCAACAAAAGCAGGACCATCTCAAATGAATAAAGAAATGGTTGAATATTGCAAAAAAGAAATTGATGATTTGTTAGAAAAGAAAATAATTAATTAGAAAAAGTTATTCTCCTTGGAGCTGTTCTGCATTTTATGTTAATAAAAATTCAGAAATAGAAAGAGATGTTCCAAGATTAGTGATTAATTATAAACCCTTGAATATGGTTTTACAATGGATTAGATATCCAATTCCAAATAAAAAAGATTTATTAAATAGAACTTTTGGAGCAATGATATATTCTAAATTTGATTTAATATCTGGATTTTGGCAAATACAAATTGCTAAAAAAGATAAATATAAGACTGCATTTACTGTTCCATTTGGTCATTATGAATGGAATGTAATGCCTTTTGGTCTTAAAAATGCTCTTTCTGAATTTCAACATATAATGAATGATATTTTTTTCATCATATTCATTTATAATTGTCTATATTGATGATATTTTAATTTTTTCACAAAATATTGAACAACATTTTAAACATTTAAATATCTTCATTAAAGTTGTCATTAAAAATGGTTTAGTTGTTTCTACTAAAAAATTAAAATTATTTCAATCTAATATTAGATTTTTAGGATATGAATTAGAACATGGTCAAATTACTCCAATAGCTAGAAGTATTGAATTTGCAAATAAATTTCCTGATGAATTAATAGATAAAAAGAAATTGCAAAGATTTTTAAGAAGTTTAAATTATATTGTTGAATATTATAAAAATTTGGCTATAGATAGTAAACCTTTATATGATAGGTTGAAGAAAAATCCGCCTGTATTGTCTGAAATTCATACTAATGCAGTCAAAATAATTAAACAAAAAGTTAAATTTTTACCATATTTAAGTTTAGTAAATCCTGATTGGTTTAAAATTGTTGAAACTGATGCTTCTAACATTGGTTATGGAATAATTCTAAAACAAAAGAATCCACAAACCAATAAAGAGGAATTAGTTAGATACTATTCTGGAACATGGAAAAATGCTCAATCAAATTATTCTACAATTAAAAAAGAAATTCTTAGTATAGTTCTTTGTATTTCTAAATTTCAAGATGATTTACTAAATCAAGAATTTTTACTTAGAGATGATTGTAGTGCTGCAAAAGAAGTATTACAAAAAGATGTAAAAAATATTGCATCTAAACAAATATTTGCTAGATGGCAAGCTATTTTATCTGTATTTGATTTTAAAATTGTATATATAAAAGGTGAATTAAATTCTTTACATGATTTTCTTACTCGAGAATTCTTACAAGGATAAAATTTTTTGAAGGTTATGACAGAACAAATTGAAAAGGAATTTTCAATAGAAAAATATTTGACAAATTATCTTAAAAAACCCTCTATTATTAAAAGAGTAGAAAGAATAAGAAATTATAATACAAAATCTTTAAAATATCAAATTTTTATTCATCAAATACAATATTACAGAATGGTAAGAATATATAAAATCATACAAAAATCAGATTCACATAATAAAAAAGCTTATAATAGATTTATAAAATCTTTTGTAAAGAAAATATATTTTGTTTAAAGAATCAAAATATGGAACAAAATTTTAAATTACAATGGTTAAAAGATTGTATTGAAAATCCTGCTACAATTAAGAAAACTAGAAAATTATATGCATTAAAAGAAAGGGTTTGACAAGATCCTGAATTTCCACATGTTTATCATGTAGAAAATGTTAATGTTTTATCAATAAAACAACAAATGTTTTTACATCAAATACATTATTATGAAATGTTAATTTCATATCATACACACAAATCTAGAAGACATCCAATAATAAATAATGCTATATGGAATAGTCTTGAAAATTTTCGAAAAGAAATTGCTATTATTTAAAATCTTCTTATTTAAATTTTTGCAGGAAATGCAAGGTAGAGGTGGAAGGGGTCATAGACCTCAAATGGATTTTGGCTATGTTAGCCATTATAATTCCCAATATCCTCCATTATACTGGTCAGCTCAAATGAGAGGTCACTCTTCTTCAAATCAAACTAATTCCAAAAATACTTCTCTTGTTCCATTAGGTTACAAACCCACAGCCAAAAATGTCCTTCTTGATGAGTCCTCAAATCAGGATCATGATTATGTTAAAAATGAAACAACCGCACATTCAATTTTCATTTTTGAAACTGATCTTAAATCAGATCTTTATGAGATTATTCAAAAATATTTCAATAGTCCTTCTAATTCTCATTTCAGCTTGAGAGGACCACTTCCTCTAAAAACTCGGCATACTTATGCTGATTTTTTAAATTTTACCAAAATTGCTAATATAAATGATAGACCCAGATCCAGTCGTCACCAAAATTGGTTCCCAACAACTGAAGACAATGAAATTGCTTTGTCTCAAATGTACATTCATAAAATACCATCTTATTCTGACTGGAATTCATCTCAAATCCAAACCCAAAATTTCATTTCAAGATACAACAATTTTGAGTATGCTTTTACATACACAGATATGGTGGAAAGTTTTCATAATGTCCACTTATATCAACATTCTTCATATAAGCATACTTGGTGGATTCGTATTGATGAACCCAATTTTGACAAAATCATTCCAGGTTGGTTTCTTAATTGGTTTAAAATTCATGGACCTAAAGAAGAAACTTTTTTACCTGAAAAATTGAAAAATTTGTTTATCTAGTTCAAAAATGTTTATTATGAAAAATTCCAATATTCAAAATTTCCAAAGCAACCATTTTTTCTCTTTTTAATAAAATTTCAAATTCCATGGTTGTATGCTTGGAAATATGAAACTGGATACAATGTTGATAGAATTCTACAATTGACAAGAGTAGGGTACACCAAATGGTGGCAAAAATGCCAAGTAAAATATAATGAAATTGAAAAGTCACTTGCTGAAGCAAAAATTTCTCTTTCAAAAAAAAAAAAGTGACACAAGAAATTGATAATTCTTATCAGAAAGAATTAAATGAGAAAAATGATTTGATTGCAAAATTGCAAATTGAATTGAGAAAAATGAAAGTTGGATCTTCTCCTGAAAAAGAGAAAGAAGAAAAAATGACAAAAGAAAAACAAAAACAAAAAATTGAAAAACAAAAAATAGAAAAGAAAAAAGAAAAAAGAAAAACATCTAAATTTTCCTTTGATAAAAATTTGATCAAATTCACTGATGAGGAACCTTCAACAGAAGAAGATTTGAAAATTTCCTCTGATGAAAATTTAGGACTCAATTCTGATGATGAACAAATACAAATGACAGAAAAGGAGAAAAATGAATTTGAACAACTAATACATAATTTATACAAAAATAAAGATTATGTATTAAAATTGTTAGATTCCAGTTCAGAAAAATCCAGAGCAAATACTCCTTCAAGAAAATCTTCATCAGATGAAGCTGAAGAAACCAGTTCCAAAAAGACTGCAAAGAAGAAAAATTCAAAGAAATGAAGCATAAATCATGCAAGGAAAATTCCAAGAAATTACAAGACAAGTGGAAGACATCATCATCAAGTGGAAGACTTTATCAAGACAAAGACAAGTCAAGAAAAGCTGAAGTTGGAAAAATATCACATCACTTTTGAATTGTTGTCTTTTTGAATTATTGTCTTTTACTTTTTATTTTGTCTTTAGTCTTTAGATGTTCTATAAATAGAGCCCAAATGGGTTGTAATACACAACTTTTACCTTTTCACACACTTTCAATTTCAATCTTTCAAGAAAGCTCTCAAGCTCTCTTTGTAATTCTCCGTTTGTAATCAAGAGTTCTTATGCAATAGAAATTTCTTTGTTTCAAAACTTTCTCTTCTTTTCTTCAAGCAATCTTTCGTTCTTCTTTCTTCTTTTAGTTTTTATATTTTACAGTTTTATGCTAAGGAGTTAAGAAGTTCATCCAAGTTCTTCCCTCCTATTGTAAATTACTTTGGGTTTTTATGCATAAAGCTTGAAGATAAATGCTTCAAGATTAGAGAAAATAAGTAGTAAGTCCCTTACTATTTTATTTGTTTAATTTTAATTTTTATGTTTATATCCTGGTGTAAATTTGCTATTTTATAGATCCACATCAGCACAAAAGAGAAAGAAATACTATAAAGGCAAAACGATGTCAAACACAAGGGGGGAGAGCGGCACAGCACAGAAGACAACAACAAGAGAAAGAAATTAGGGTTCTTAGGTTTTAGGCTAGTTGTAGGGTTTTTCCCACTTTCTCTCTTTTCTCTCTCTCTAACATCATACTGCTTTGAGGATTCAACTTTCATAGATCTGTAAATGGTTGAGACATCTTATTTATCTTTGATTTGTGTTGAATGAGTTCTTTATTTACTGATTGTGAAATTCATCTTGCATGTATTGATTTGATGAGATCTGGATTAATTTACGGTACCCACTGAAATTGACCTAGATCCAAGTAATTGGAATTGAATTTTACATGAATTAAATTGAAGAACCATCGATTCATGAGTTTCTAGTCCTGTTATGATTTGTTGATTTCATTTGTGCGGTACATACTAACATTTGATATAAGATCTGTAGAGAATGACTTAGAGAGGTTCTTGTAGGACACTTTGAACACAAGATTTGGCTAGCTGCCCTACCAAGGGAGATAATCAAGTAGTGGACTAGGATTGTCATACAGAATAGTGGTCTGGGAACTTAATTTGTGCCAAAAGCTTGCCCCACCCGGGGAGGATTTTGGAGCATGTGAATTGAAATTCAGAGAGTCACCCAGCTAATCAATCTCATGAAACTAGCAGACAATCCCCTTATGTATCTACACAATTCGATCATACTATGAATGGATCTATGCATGTTGGAACCCCTCAAGGCAGTACCTCGTTTTCTTGTTTAAATACTAACATTTTGCATTCATTTTTACTAGCATGCATTTGTTTTCTTTCTTGCATTTCATGCATCATGAGCCAAGTGAACAAACGGACTCATGACAACCAACCCTTCTTTGTGGAATGATCCCTTTCACCACTGCTACATTTTTAGTGCGTATTGGGCAAAATTGGTGAGCAGGCGACAGCTCCCGCCAACAAGTATCAATGTAAGTTTAAAAGCAGTACTCTTAAAGTGAAATGTATCAATTTTAAGTTCAAAACTAACACTCTTAAATTGAAATATATCAGTGTTGTATTTAAAGATAACACTCTAAACTTGACAAGTATCAGTATTGTATTTAAAAGTAACATGGTTATATTGAATTATATCAATGTGAAGTTTAAAAGTAACACTCTTATACTGAAATATAATACTAGCATTGAGTTTACAGGTAACACTGTCGATTTGACAAGTATCAGTGTCAAATTTAAAAGTAACAAGGTTAGATTGAAATATATGAGCGTTAAATTTAAAAGTAATATTTTTATATTGAAATTTATTAGTATTGTATTTAAAAGTATCACTATAGAAACTTGACAAGTATTAGTACTATATTTAAAAGTAACAGTGTTATATTAAATTAAATCAGTGGTGACTTTAAAAGTAACATTGTGGCTTTGACAAGTATCAGTGTTGAATTTAAAAGTAACAATCTTAAATTCAAAGGTATCAGACTTAAGTTTAAAAGTAACACTTTTAAATTGAAATATATTTGTGTTAGATTTAAAAGTAACACTTTAAATTTGACAAGTATTAGTATTGTATTTAAAATTAACACTGTTATATTACATTATACCAGTGTTGAGTTTAAAAGTAACACTGTAAAATTGAAATATATAAATGTGAAGTTTAACACTATCGACTAGACATGTATCATTGTTAAATTTAAAAGTAACACACTTAGATTGAAATATATAAGTCTTATATTTGAAACTCATCAATATTATATTTAAAAGTAACATTGTTATATTGTGACTCTTATACATGTCATTGCATTGTTACTTTCGAATGACACATTTGGAATAAGTGATTTTGTTTGAATCATCTTTATTATGAAAGATTTCTACTGATAATGAATCTACAAGAATAAATTCATAAAACCTTTGATTTTTGTTTGAATCATCGGAAAACCATAAAAATGTATTAGTAAATAGTGATTGAGTACATAAGTTTAAATTTGGAACATCAGGTTTGGCTTTGAATTTAGTTAAAATTAAATATTCATATACTTGTTTGAGTTGATATGTAAATTATTTTTTGTTATTATTAATAGGTGTAATGGGTAAAGGAGTCATTGTTCTAGGAATAGAGGATGGACTATTTGACTGATTTCTTAATCTTGCAAATGAAGTGCTTGCTACTTGAGTGTAAGTAAGAGCTGGGAAAGGTGGAAATTCGTCTAAAGGTGCAAAGTTGTTTGACACTTGAATATTTGGTGATAATGGTTTTGGAATGCTTACCTTATTCATAGCATAGTCACTTGGACATTGCTTCTTCTTATTCTTGAATGACGAGGATTCTCCTTTTTCTGTCATCTTGAATTTTGCCTGTTAGAAATTCACGAGTAAGGAAATAAGGTAATGAATTGTTTTTTCCTTGAATATAATCTATATCGAAATCAAAAACAGATAAAATACCTTGCCACCTAGCAAATATCTGTTTAGAAACTAAATTTTTAATATCCTTTTGAAGTATATCTTTGGCTTATTTACAATCTACTCTTAATAAAAAATTTTTTATTATATAAATCATCTTGAAATTTAGAAATACACATGACTATAGATAATATAATATTTCCTTTTTAACTGTTGAATAATTCTTTTGTGATCCTATCCATACTTTTGAAGTATATCCTATTAATTCAATTTTATTATTTAATTTTTGTTTTAAGACACCCCCATAACCTATTTCAAAGGCATCTGTTTCTACAATCATGAATGCATCTGGATGTGGAATACCTAGATAAGGTAATGACTTAATTTTCTCTTTTCCTTCTCTAACTATTTTTGTATGCTTTTCCGTCCATGGCGGTGGATCTTTTTGAAGTCTTTGATATAATGGTGCACATATCGTTCTCAATTTAGGAAAGAAATCTGCTACATAATTTAAACATCCTAAAAATCTTTGTAATTGATTTTTGTCTTTAATTTTATCTGAGAATTTTTCTCCAAATTCTAAGGCTCTATTAATCTTTCAAGAAAGCTTTTTAAACAAAGTGTGTGACAGTGTGTGTACGTTTGGCAGGGCGTGTGAGTGGGGCGGGCGCGCTTGTGCATGTGTGCTTCGTTTGTGTAGTGTGTGCATGTGAAGTGCTTGATTTTGCTTGTGTACTTTGCTGGAACTTTGTGTGTGCGTGCTTGAGAGTTGTGAGAACAATTGTGTCAAAACGTGTACTCACCCTAATACATACAGTTTTCACAGCATTTGTACAACATTTTCAACACTTCTTCACAATCTCTACCACTATCATTTCATGAACATTTTCGCACACAAGTCACACAACAAGTAAGATTTTCACATTAAATCCATACAAAAGCTCAAGGATTTGTAACATATAAGTCAGTATAGAACTGACTTATCACTTGTGAAGTCGACAGTGTTATTTTTAAACTCAACACTGATATAATTCAATATAATAGTGTTACTTTTAAGTACAATACTGATATTTGTCAAGTTTATAATGACACTTTTAAATACAAAACTGATACATTTGAATATAAGGCTATTACGTTTAACTTTAAAAGAGAAAACTGCTAAAATAATCACTGACATTGTACAAAAAAAATTATTTTGTCATCCACATTAAAAATGATAAATTTTAATCAATGATATTTAGAAAATGCATCAAATTAGTTACCAACCAAACTCTGTTAATTTTTTTATCAGAGAAAACACACGCCCATATTATGTACCACTTAATAACGGGGTAAAAATGATAAATCTATCTATTTTTTAAACAAAATCGTTCATGAGTTATTCATATTTCAACGCTAATTGAGAAAGAGTTCACCAATAGAAGAGGGTTCATTAAATTGTTTGTAATGTGTATATGCATTTTTTCGGTTAGAAAAGTTAACATAGTTTAGTTGAGTGATTAATTTGGTTTGTTTTTTAAATGTTAGTGACTAAAATGCATCATTTTTAATGTGGATGACAAATATTTTTTTTTATGTAATATCAGTGACTATTTTGGCAACTTTTCCAATTTAAAATTGAGACATTCAATATAAGTGTGTTACTTTTAAATTTAACACTAATACTTGTCAAGTCAAAGTGTTACTTTAAATGCAACATTGATACAATTCTTTTTTTTTGGCTAATTAATTAGGGGCGCCACTCCCTGATTTTATTAATAGAAACCAAAGTTACAGAAACTATAGGAGAACCAATTACAATTACACAGCCTTTCGATGCACCCGAAAATTCGGGACCATTAATCTATCCATATTAATGCATCCCCTTACTTGCCAAGGTAGATCACCAAATGTAGTAAACTCCAAGTCCAGTTGCCGATGACAACCCTCCTTAGCAAGCCCATCTGCTGGCTGATTAGCCTCTCTAAAAATATGATATAGCGACAATACACACGAGAATTGTTTCATTCTGTCCACAATTGCCCGAAGCTTCCACGGAACATGTCCCTCCCCTGACATCAGCGACACCAACACCTTGGAATCTGACTCTACCACCACATTTGCACAATTCCAACGTTCACAAAGCTCCAGCCCGACTAATAGTGCCAGAGCCTCAGCTTCCAGACTCGTAACAAAATCAAAACCCATAGCTCTGGCGACAACAAAGCGTCCAGCGGAATCCCTAATCAAAGCCCCACCCCCCGGGACCAAGATTACAAAGGGAGCAACCACCCACATTCAACTTCACAAAACCTTGAGAAGGCTGTAACCAGCAAACCCGAGTAAACAAAACCGGAATTGATATCCCCAACACTTTATCAACCATGTTATGCCAATCTCCCAATATAGCATTCTCAGGAAACCGCAAATTCCACATCATGATTAAGTCTTTCAAAACAAGCCCACATACACGATCCCATGATACGCCCTTACTCTCAAAAAACTCCGAATTCCGTCTAATCCATAAATGCCAAGTTATGACAGCCGGAATCCAACAGAACAACACTTTACAGTATGCACTCCCTCTTAAATTCCACCACACCGTACAATGGTCCCTCCAAGCTCTAGGCATCTGTCGAACTCCTACAGCCTTACCAAAGTAAACCCAAACCTTAGTAGCAAAATTTCCCCATCCAAACACGTGATCCAAAGTTTCCTCCAGTGGTAAACAACAGCAGAAACATGGGAAAGGGCCATGTACGCCCACCTTTCCTAACCAATAAGCCAGAGTTACCCGTCCATAACACAAACGGAGAAGAAAAAAAGAAACCTTGGGCGATATTCCCGACTGCCAAATGCGATTGAATAAACCAGACTGAGGCCTTTTAGACCGAAGAAGGTTATAAGCCGATGCAACCGAAAAGAAACCATTTGCATCACACATCCACACCGGATGAGATTTTCTGTTCGACAGAGATAATTCAGATACCTTATTAAGAATGTCCATAGGGAGAGAGATTATCAAGCTGCCACACACCATTTATGTAGAAATCCTTAAGGCATGTATATCCATTCCCATGTGCAAGATAGGACAGCGCACCTAAATTCCTCCAATTATCATGAAATAAATCAACCGCACCATCTCCTACAACCCATCCAACAAATTCCTCGCACCACGAACGAATACCAAGCATACGCCGCCATACATGTGAATCATTCCACCTTGGTAGAACAACTGCCGGGTGCTCTGAGTAGCAATATCTTGCAAACATATATTGAGCCCAGAAAGACTGTTGAGAGCGAAAACACCACCAGAGCTTCGCAGCAAATGAATCCGCAATATCCTCAAGCTTGCGAAAACCAACACCACTTTCATTTTCAGGGCAACACAGCGTATCCCATGCAATCCAATGTTGCTTCCGTTCCAAGAAATGGACCATCCCAAAAATATCTAGCGCAGATTTGAGTTACTTGATGAAGTACACTTCGCGGGGGCAATGAGACCACCAGTATATGCAAGTGAAGAGACACGAGCACATGTTTAATTAATACGATACGTCCTCCAAAGGACAAAATCTTGTGTTGCCATCCAAGTAATCTCCGCCGAGGACACCATAACTTGGAAAAAAGCAGCTCTCTTTCGCCTAATATATATAAGGCATCCCAGATACTTGAATGGAAACTCCGCTTGAGCAAAACCCGTGATTCGAGCTACCCTTTTACGAACCACAATGGACGATTTAGGATCAATGAGAAAACTACTCTTCGAAGCATTAACTTTTTGGCCAGAAATATCTTTATATTCCGCAATAACCTTACAAATAACCACTAGAGAAGCCCGATCACCAGATGAGAAGATCAAAACATCGTCTGCATAGGCAAGATGAGTAACCGGAATAGTATTCCTTGGACCCCGGAACGGGAAAAAATCCCCCATCTCCAATAAACCATTCAGTCGCCGAGAAAGAAATTAAGCTACCAAAATAAATAAAGAAGGTGACAAAGGATCTCCTTGTCGCAATCCCCTAGAAGACCGAAAGAAGCCAGAAGGGCAGCCATTAATCATAACTGAAAACCAACAGTTAGATACACATCGCCACACCATATCGATCAACCTTTCTCCAAAACCAAATTGACGCAAGATACCACATAGAAAAATCCACGAGATCCTATAATAATCTTTCATCATGTCAAGCTTAAGCATCACCCTACCATGACGAGTTGTAGACACCATCGAATACGCCATTTCTTGAGCCATCAATACATTATCCGAAAGAGCCCGTCCTTTGACAAAAGCACTCTGCTGCGGAGAAATTAATCGTGGAAGAAGTCCCCTAAGACGATTTGCGAGAATCTTAGTAATAATCTTATTAATGACATTGCATAAGCTAATCGGGCGGAATTCCATAAAACTCTGTGGGTTCTCACATTGAGGAATTAGCACCAATGTTGTTGCCGTAACTCCACGCGAAAGTTCACTACCACAAAAGAACTCAAGTACGGCCTCAAACAAATCATCCTTAATAATCTCCCACGAATTTTTAAAAAAACAACTAGAAAACCCATCAGCACCAGGAGCACTCGACTCATCAATTGTATCCAAAGATTCCCGAATTTCCTCTATAGTTGGGTCCGCTTCCAAAACATGATTATCACGATCATTCAACAAATGGGGAATCACTCCCAACGTCGCATAGTCCACCCCAGGAGAGTCGCCTGTCAATAAATCGGTGAAGAAATCTTCCGCAGCAGCCCGAATACCCATCTCATCATGAATCCATTCACTGTCCCCTCCACGGATCTTATGAATCCCTATTCTCGCTTTACGAGCTTAGACAGATTTATGGAAAAATTCCGTGTTCTTGTCACCACAATCGAGCCACTTCACATGAGACTTCTGTCTCCAGAATTATTCCTCATACCTCAAGGCCAGCTGGAGTGTCGACCGAGCTCTACTAAGGGCAACTCTCGCCTCGACACTATCTTGTTCGTCCATCTCAATCTCTGCTCGTTGCACAACCTCCTCAGCAATCTTTACCCGGTAAAAAACCTTCCCAATCTTATTCTGATTACGTACAATCAAGGACTTTTTAAGATTTTGTAGTTTCTTACAAAATCGAACCAAAGGCGGAGCTTCAATTGGGATACACCATATATCACTCACTACCTGTAAAAAATCATTTCGTAAAACCCAGAAATTCTGAAATCGAAACGACTTATGAAAATCCAATACCTTAGATCTCAAGGAAATAAGTAAAGGAGCGTGATCAGACCGTGTTCTACTGAGATGTTGAACAGATGTAATAAAAAGCTCCGACCATACTTCATTAAATAAAGCACGATCCAAACGCTTCCAGATACGAGGAGGCCTACTCCAATTATTACACCAAGTGTAACGAGACCCCAAAAAACCAGCATCCAATAATTCGTTACCCTCTATAAATTGTATAAAATCCTGCGCCTCCCTATAATGAAACCTTGTAGCCCCCATTCTTCTCTTCCGAGGATATAATTGAATTAAAATCACCCCATACCAACCAACCCCTTGGCCCTATCTGCAAACCAGATAATTCCCTCCAAAGATCACATCTCCCCAACATAGACGAAAGACCATGCACACACGAGATAACAACATTATCAAGCAGCCCCGGACAAGAGATTAAAACCGATAGGTGTTGTAGACCTTGATCAAAAACAGAAATCTTAAGACATTCCGAATAGAAAGGCCACAATCTGTTTGCATCACTAACCATAACGCAATCAAAATTCAATTTATGGCGAATAGAGTCAGCATCGAAATTTGGCAGCTTTGGTTCCGCTATACACAGCAACATGATACGATGTTCTTTTTTAATTCGACATATCCTTCTAATTGTATCAATATTCCCTATTCCCCAAGCATTCCAAAAGAGGGACTTCATAATGAGACAGGACGAGTGGGGTAGTTATTGGATGCACGAAGCAAAGAACGAAGAATCCGATCTGACAAACCATACTTCAGTTTCTTATTATCCTCTAAAGGAGCTGTCCGAAAAGATAGATGAAGCACCATTGTACCGCTCCCTGGAGTTGAATTCCCATCAAATCGGTCATCCTCTAAATCCTCCTCCACTTCGCTTCCTAGCACAAACCGCGACAGCCCCAATAAATTCTGCCAAGCATCATTTAGATCTGAGCCCCTTCGCTCACTGTCCTTCCCCACGATAACACGCAAACCATATCCGTTGGCATCTCCTTCTTTGGTTATCGAACCATTCTTCAATTCCTCCCCATGGACGTCCAGTTTTCTAGTTTTAGAATCAATCAAAACCCCTTCCGCAGTCCCAACCAAGTTAGGACAATTCTCACGTGTAGGTAACGTAGCAGATACTATAGGATCTTTCACTTGTGTAATGCAATTCAGAATACCATTGTCCCCAACAATAAAAGACGAAGAATTTCCAGATACAACATTAAAAACAGTTTCCCAATCATTAAAAGTTTGATCACTAACCTCCTATGGCCTAGATTCCTCCGCAGGAAGCAAAATGTTTGGAGATATCAAATACCCATCATTCGTCTCCTTATCCGCCTTTTTTGAAACACCTGATGAAGATGGAATAACAACAGCAGACTTCCCCTTATCTACCACATTCACCCCTTCTCCAACCGGAGTCAAAACAAGTCCCAAACCAGGGTCATCAACCCTCGTATCAGCAACAGCAATGCCACTCTTCAAAAGCGTAATAGTCGTCTCCGCACCCAAACGCAAATCCTTATTTATTACCTTCTCCAATGGAGGCAACGGAACAGGATTCTCGTTACCAGAAGCCTTCGGTTGCCAATGTCTATGAAAATGATTTTCATTCATATCACATCCATCCTGTGAATGGCCTTGCCGAAAACATATAGAACAATATGACGGCAAATTCTCAGGGACAATACGCTGCCAGAAACCTTCTCCTTCATCGCCATGCTCAATCCAAATTCTTAATGGTAGTTTACGAAGTAGATCAATTTCCACGTTAACTCTTGCTACACTAGGTCTAGCTAGATTAAGGGTCGCAGCATCCACAGAGATTGGAAAACCCACAACTTTCATTATTGAGAAAAGTACACTTTTATCAAACAAATGGCACGGTAACCCTCGCAGTTCAAACCAAACTGGAACAACAGAAGTTTCTTTAGAAGTTTGGAACGATGGAGACCACTTGAAGACACACATAGGGAACTTTCCAATCTGCCAAATACCCCTAGTCCAGACGCGATGAAAATCTGCCTCAGAATGAAATCGCAGAAGCACATGTATATAATTGATCACTCCCACTTCCAGAGCTCCCTTGAAATCCAGTTTGGAGAAAGCTCTCCTTGTTTTCCCCAACGACGGTCTCCCATGAGAAAATTTCCCGACCAGTGCATGCTTGAAAGGAGCTGCCAATTTGTCAATAGTCGAAGACGAGATCTTGATAGCAACCTCTCCCCTATGCAAGGAGAGGGGAAATTCCATCAGTGGTTGAGCATCCTTAGAAACAATCTGAGCAAAAGACTTTTTGGAGAAATCCGGTGGCGGTGGCCTCTTGGCCGGCAGCCCTTCAGCCCCAGGCTGAAGGGCCTCCATGAAACCCTAACTAGAACCTTCCATAACAGGAAAGAAAAAACGAGAGAGAAAAGAGAGCTTCGAGTTATAACATATAAGGTATAAATCTCTTATGAATTTCAAGGTACCCCCTTAAATAAAAATAATACAAAAAAATAGGGGGAGGTAAAAATGATGCAGGGTCCTTTGTCTGCTTGGCTAGTCAAGCATGGACTAATTCATAGATCTTTGGGCTTTGATTACCAAGGAGCAGATACTTTACAAATAAAGCCCCAGGATTGGCTATGCATTGCTGTTATTTTATATGTATATGGTTACAATTATCTACACTCCCAATGCGCCTATGATGTAGCACCAGGCGGACTGTTAGCTAGTGTGTATCATCTTACAAGAATAAAGTATGGTGTGGATCAACTGTAAGAGGTATGCATCCTAGGCGTCTTCTGGGTTTGGAAAAGTGTGGATTTTCAAGAACGAGAATCCTATGTACTGTTCCATTCGATCTTTTAGGTCCCAACTTCAACTTAATGGTTATGCCACGATGAATAAACTTCTGCAACCATGACATATTTGCTTCCTTGAACATAATTTCTTTCCAAAAAGAAAGGGTTAATTCCACAAAACAAAAATTCTTTTCTTACGAGGTACAAATAGAAATTCCTATTTCTATTTATTTGTTACGAAACTGACCATAGATAAATTTCCCTTTTTATTTTGGAGTATTGGCTCCACTCCCAATTTTGAGCTTCATGTTACTCCTCCCAGGCAACATGTAAGGTTCGGGGCATCCCAATTAGATTCACTGGAATGACAGTTTCTCATTTCGAATCTGTAAAATAAGAATTTTGGGTCATCTTTTTCCCCTCCGATTACTCGAGAATTTCCACTAGCACAAATTCCACTTTTAATAGGTCCAAAAATTCTTTCACAAAATAATCCTCGGTTTATTGGTTTTGTAATGAAAAGTATAGGGTTTTGTCACCTCTCCAACTATCTCTCCATTAGGCAGTATTTTAGTGGCCCAAGCACTTATTTGTTGAGGAGAAACTGATCGATCCAATTCGGAGCTGTTGATGTTTATACCTATCGATCATAGAAGAACAATTATGATTCATTTTGATTAAGCTTTCTTCCTATTACTCTGGAAGTTTTTCTCAGATACAAGGAAATGATTCATTTCCAGAGCTAAAGGTCGTAGTTCTCGAACGAGTAATCGAAAAGATTCTGGAGCATCCTCGGGGTCCAGATGGGCGGTCATCGGTCAAGAGATCTTGGTCGGAATTGTCAGTAGTTAGTAGGGCAATTGCTCCATGGGTGGTCGATCCAACTGGTATTGATCTCCATATTTTTCAGTGAGAAAACCTTCAGAGTGAGTGCTCTCGTGCAAATGACTTCTGAGTATTGCACATTTGACTTAAAGGTATTGAAAGTGTTTGGGTTTTCATCAATGGTTTCGGCCTTATGCTGCCTAGACTAGCCGTCCAGAGTCGAGTAGTTGTCTTCCCATATTAACTTCTTTCTTTTTCTTCAATAATCTTAAAAGAGAAGGAAAAGCGTATATAAGAAAGAAGAAAGAACGAAAAGCGTCCAATGCCATGGATTGGTTTCGCGGCAGAGTTAACGACCTTGATGCGGCTAGTGTCCCTTTCTGTTTTCAGCCCCAAGCGCTTGGCTTTCCCCTCGGATATGAAGTTCTGGGTTGCTCCTGTATCAACAAGGGCCTATGCCCGTTCCTCCCCCATTGTGTTGCGATTGATTTAGTCCTTTCGGGCAAAAAGCTTATTAAGGCTCTTCCTCGGCTAACTATTCGTCTTTTGGTTAACCGGGTTTGGGTCTATAGGCACTTTTTCTGATACTGTTATGGAGACTTATACAAATACAACTACAGGGTCTATAAGTGAATCCACTTCCCAGGAGGTTCTTTCAGGGGTAAAAAGACTTCTACTGATACTCCGTTTAGTACTTATACTCTCCCTATTGCAACTGTCTTGCTTGGAGAAAAACTAACAACTTCCATTGAATATCAAACCGCAGGGGAAACTAGCTCAGAAGAAGGATAAGGGGATTTTTAGTACCAGAAGCATCCCAAAAACAACCTTGTAGTATCAGTACCTATCTAAAGGAGGGATTACAAGAAGCCCAGCTAGAGGATCTTATCATTCTAGATCGCTCGAAGCGAAGAAAGAACCAAGAGAGCAGTAACTGGCGATTGCATTTAACTTTGGAAAGAACTTCACTTAAAGTGAAAGATCTTACCAATTTGATCAAGACTTTCCTGCCTCCTGGTGTAAGGGACTTTTCTAAGCTTGCTCACTTACTTGCTATATGAAGGGAATTAAAAAAATGCCACTGTGGAATACTCCTCCTGCCTTTTGCTTTTGATCGATAACTCTCTTTTGACCTAGAACCTGCTATCCTGGGGAGGCAAGGAGTATAGAATACTTTTCAGGAAAAGGAGTAAGCTAAAAGAGTCTTCCGGCAGAAGCATATTAAAGGAATCCTACACAAAGGGGGTTGAGAGACCCTTAAACTATTACGCGTATGGATCGGGGGGATCGTTTAGCTCCTTACGTCCGGTATGCTCGGTAGTAAACAAAATATGCTAATAAGGCTACCGATGGACCAGAATATGCTATGGCACTTCTTACGCTCCCGCCTCGACTATAAAGATATTTAACACTTAAGTGATCAAACTATCTTTCAATCTATAATGATATATGAAAAAAACTTTCTTTCACTTGCTTGCTAGCTTTCTTCAGCTATAAAATTCTCAGTTTACAAATGAAATAGATTACCTTAGAGTCTTGGCAAAGACTCCTGCTTTTTACTTTCTTGCCTAAGAAGCCTAAAATACTGCTTTAAAGGAAGACAATACAGATTATCCACTGGGGACTTCCTACTATTTATTAATATTATCTGATCCCTAGCCCTAGCTTTAACTGGTTAACCCTCTATTCAAGAAATTTAGGAAGTTAAGAAATAATAAAGAGACTGAAAACGAAACTATGGAAGTAACTACTAGATACCTCAATGGGGTGCATCCTATTATCCCCTATCACAACCCAGGAAAGAAATATACAAACCTATTGGGGGCAGACCTTCCCTTCCAAAAAGAAATTAAATCGAAGGTGAACAGCCAAGAATTCCTTCCTATGAAATAAAGCTATTCGTTCGCCTAAGATTAGCAATGTAACTCAGTGAGTGCGAAGGCTTGGAAGAAGAAAATGAAATACGAACAACCGCGCTGGTCGTAATAGATCGACTTTCATGCTAGTTATTGCTCCAGCATGAAAGTTCCATTTCAGGGAAGGACGACGAACTATGATATTTTCTGTTTTGTCGAGCCGTGCTTTGGTCTCTGGTTTAATGGTTGTACGTGCTAAATGGGGATGTGTGGCCGCCATTATATAGTCCAATTCTAGTGCCTGTAAGAGATCCGATTTACCGAGTGATGCGTTAGTCGCGTATGCTCCAATTTTACCCTAAACTACTGTAGTAGTGGTGATAGCGATCGATCCACAAGGAAGGAGGTGGTTTCAAGAATTCAGTAATTGTTCTAAGATTGTCACAGGAACGAAATAACAAGAATTGTATACTAACTAATCAAAACAGAGAAACGAGAAATAAAGGAAAAAACAAGAACGGTAAGCGATTGTGTGATATCAAGTAATGAAAAAATGTCCTAGGGTTTAGGTGTCGGATGATTGAACATTAGACTACTTATGCTATGCACTCGACTCACATGAAAAACGAGAGGAGAACAACGCTGCCTAGGATTATAGCAAGAAGCCTGCATGGCGACCACGCAACTTACTACTCTCCCTAACACCACTTTTTCCCATGGCAAGGTCTGAGGGTGACGGATGCAACCCGCAGCATCTCAGCTTTCCAACACCAACTACTCTACCATGCAAAACCCTAGCTCTCCCATGGCGAGGCCCGACCTAAGTTTCTAAGCCTTCGTTAGCATTCAAAAGCCACTCTTCAACCTATTCTACTGATTTAATGACCTCCGACCGGCATGGCGACCGTATCTCGGATCATGATCGGACACAGCAAGAGAAAAGACTCTATAATCATACTTTTAGTTATCGATTCATGCATTCTCATATATTCTGGTGAGTCAAACTTTAAACTCAGCATGGCGACCACAGTTACAAGTTCAATTCAGTCAACAATAGTGCAAATTCATGAACTTAATAAGATTCATACATTAAAAGCAAGTATGGTTTCATTCTTTGGAAATTCTGTCAATTGCATAGCATTTCATCATCTATTTACACAATCATCCGTCCAAACCCTATAACAACGTCAATTTAGCCACAGAACTCCATTGTCAACTCATGATCTTCAATTAGCAACTTGAAACAATTCATTTTCATTATAAGGAAAGAGTTTACCAATTAAATTGTCTCAAAAGCTTCCAATTCACAAAAGAAACACGAATTGCCTCCTTGATTGAGAAGAGAATTCCAATAATCGGATCAAAACCTCGATCGGAATCGAAAATGGAGCTAAAATGTTAGAGAGAGAAAATTATAGAGAGAGAAAGCTATAGAGAGAAAAATCCCGCTCAAGTTTACAAATCTAATTACGTTCTAGAAGTGTCGGATCCTCCAAAATAATGACAAATTACTCTAAATATAGAAGTTACAAAACGTAAACAATACACAAACGTAAACTGATCACTAAATTATAGAAGTGCCATTGCAATACAAAAATGTCCAAAATTCAGCGAGTTCAATGCAGCAACCACGCTTTTGAGTCACAAAACTCCATGCAACAAACGTCTCCAGCACGCCTCCGCGCTACCAGCATCCACGCCACCACGATCCTATGCACAGAAGGAAGAACTTCAACACTTAGAGAATTTCACTACTCATAATTCCAAAAATTCAACTGCGAAGCATTGCCACTACGCGTCGCAGTACAAACTGTTTCGTTTGCGACGCATCGCCACGACGCGTCGTAGCACAAACCATTTTCCTTTCGACGCGTCACAGTCGCAGTGTAATTTGAACGTTGAAAGCATGAAATGCAAATGGAGTGCTTGAAGTGGTGCATGTAAGAATTGTGCACAAATGGGTGCTTATGTGCATAAGCTAGGCCTAAAATGTGCATGTAGTGTGCTTGTGTTATGCACAAAGTGTAGCAAGAGTACGAGGGTTATGCAAGTGTTGCATACAAATGAGTACATGGAATGCATACATGAGTGCCTATGTGTTGGTGCACAAGTTCACGTGAGAAGCATGCTTGTGCACCAAATGTGTAATAGGTATGTGCATTGGGTCGGTTGTGAAGTACAAGAGGTGTGCAAGAATTGTGTGCTATGATGCACATGAAGTGCGGCAATGTGCCTAGAAGTGCCGGTGCGTGCATGCCCGCACAGCTGGTGAGCGTGCCCGCGCTGTCGGGTGCATTAGCGGGCGCAGTATGTGCGCGATGATGTGCGCCGCATGCAGTGATGTATGCCAGTGCCGCGTGCTGGCCGTGCAAGTGTTGTGCACGCGATCATGCAATAATGAGTGCGAAGTCATGTGGCGATGCACACGGGGTCATGCGGCAACACAAACAACGTCATGTGGCAATGCACATGAGGTCATGCGGCAACGCATACGATAATGTGTGCTGGTGCTGTGCGAGTGTGTGCCACAATGCATACGAGTGCTGCGTGAGCGCCGTGCAAGTGTTATGCATGATCATGCGAGAGTTTTGCAGTGATGCATGCGGTGCTGTACGAGTGATGTGCACATTCTTGCAACCACCACTACTTACCCACACAACCAGTTCATACACACTAGCATAAATTTCTAACTCTTCTTCGACCGAACACTTCACACACACTTCTTCACATAAACATGTAAATCACACACAACTTTACACAAATTTTCACTAAACACTGTAACAGCTAGGTCAAACACACATCATATATTTATCACTTTCAACCCTTTTTCATCAGATAATGCTTCACACCATTCTTTACACAATTAAACCAATTACTACACCATTTCTACATAATATGCACCAAAAATACAAAAGCCAAGTCAAAAACAACACTATCAAGTCAATATAAAATTGACTTATCACCGAGTCATTTTTTTTATCCAATCCCCCGACAGTTCAGTAGTCGCTTCCGCTTCAGGCCACATAACCAGTTTTTAATAATGAAACCGCTTAGGCATCTGTCTTTCTTAGAGCAAAAGCGGGATAGTTAGTTATAGACGTCCAGTCTCCGATCCTGTTGAGTGAGTTTATTCAAAGCCGAGAATCGCAGAGCAAACAAGAGATTCGTAAGTAGGGGAATAAAATAAAAATATATTTAGATTTCAAAGTAGAATTTCACGGACGAACTAAGCAAGGGATGAGGCTGCTTCCTTGAACTTTAAGATAGTACCCGCATATTGACTTCTTTAATTTAAATTAAAGAAAGTAGAATTCTCCAACAAGGACATATTATGGGGAGAGTTTGATAGTGAATGTCGCTTCTCTTACATTTTCTTTACATGCGATCAACGATAGGGGGATCAACTTCATCATGAGTTCTTGCCATCAAGAGAACATCATTGACAACCAATCCCCACAACATATGATAGGTTAGGGCGAGTGATAGTAAGATAGATGAAAGTATGAAGAAGTTCAACTTTCTGTTATCGAAGCGAAGACAGGAGATCCCTTCTTTTTTGAGAACTTAAGATTTTTCCCCTTTTTCTAGTTTTAAGGTCTTGTCCACCTTAGCATTAGAATTCAATTAAACTAATTGCTTATTTATGGCAAGGAAGAAGCTTTCTCAATATCCTTCACACTGATGACATGTATCTTTCCCATGACTACTTAGTCTGACTAAACAACCGCGTCGGAGAGAAAGAAGAGGCGAGGGATCCCTAACTTCCCATGACCCTCCATCGTATTCTCTTTCTATCAAGCAAAGATATACTTAAAAACTCTCAGTAACAAATGATCAAGTGAGGTACAAATTCTTTAGTTCGCCAGTCTGGCTATTTTAATCTAACCCCAGGGTAAGCTCGTCAACCCGATCAAGGGAAGATATTTACGATTAAGGAGAAGAAACGGCACCTGTATTGACTTTTTTCTTAGAGTGCGAGGCCTTGATATTAAAGTGTCAAGGCAGTCGAAGCAGGCCACAAGTGGAAGCAACCAATGCTTTGGTTATTCAGTTGACTCCTTGCTGCCAGTCCGTGCTTGCTGTCATGCTGTCAAGCGGAGGGTTTCGGCCACTTTCACTTTCCAACAATTCACTTCATCAACAAGGTCATCACTAAACTTCTTGCAAACCGATTAAGCTCCATTATAGGTAAAATCATCAGCCCTAACCAATCTGCATTTATTCAAGGCCGTGGCCTAGTGGAGAATATTCTTTTGGCTTACGAACTTTATTTATGAATAAATTCCTCATAGAAAGCGAGACTTCAAAGCTTTGTGCCAAGGTGGACTTAGAGAAAATGGATTCCATCAATCGAACTTCTCCAAGCCCTTGTCGATCTCGGATTCTGCAGAAGGGAGGTCTATTGTCTCAAGGAGTGTATATCAACCACCCCTAAATTTTTGGTTCTCTGCAATGGTACGCCCTTCGCTTTCTTTGGAAGTGGACACTTAGATTCGAATAGGGGATGTTTGTTTTGAATTCGAACATAGACCAAGGGTCTCGTACAGAACCGCTTTCCCAAACCTTTAATAAATGGAAGCGTAACAGACCTTACAGCAACAAATCTTTATTTCCGGGCTCTTGAACCAAGCTAACTTTCTATCCCCTTCCACACCCACAGCCCTCCTTGGGCTATATCGGAATCGCTAGAAAGAACTAAGACAAAACAAAAAGCCAAAGAAAGAGGATCCGAGTTCCTCAGTAGCTATGGAAGGAAGGCGCACTCACAGCTTTCTTCCATCAACAAAGCCAGGAAGCCTTCTCTATACGAGATGGAGATGACGCGGGAAAAACAAAACCTCGGGTCAGGCAGATCAAAAACAGCCCCGTGGGAGCCTACTTTTGGGTCAGGTAGTCAGATCCTTGGGTAAGGAGCACGAACGATAGAAGCAATGTATTTCACCACTTCTAGTTCCTTTTGGCACAACAAGGTAAGTGGTCAACTCTATATCATTCTCTTTCTTTTCATACCTGCCAACAACAAATTCTCAACCCTTCTCACAGTCATCAATCCTGCAACACTAAAGTATTCAGATAACAAAAAACACTTACCCTCCAAGCATCAAAAGAGTAGCCTGGGGATTGGCCCTGGTGATACAGTGAATATCGAACCATCAACAACTCGGATAGCATCCATCCCCCTGAAATTGCGATCCACTACTTTGCCCACAAGGCATCCACCATGGTAGTGCCATATAGTACTCACTGTGCGACGGCTCTCCCATCAGCCGATCATTTGATTGATCAACAGGCAATGCAGGCTCCACGTATCTGAAATCTCGGCCCCCAAACCATTCCCTGAATTGGAAATCCTCTATAGAACGGCTCCTCAGTACATCCCCGATCTTGCGTGTGCCATTCACACACTTTTCTACATCCACGGGGTTGGAAAAGTAATTGAATCGAAGAATCGGATTCACTTTGATATCTGTCGAAGCGTGAACCAGCGTTCGAGCGAGTGGGAAGCCAGTTGCAAGATTGAAACGCACTCCTGGTCGGATCTGGTCTTTAATGAGGATTTGAACAATGAATATCAGAAAGTAGTACGGCTTTCTCTATTTCCTAGAAAATAGGGGACTGTTAAGAGAAAGAAGTGGTACGACGCTTATGTAATGTATAATGGAATAGGATGAGAAAGAAGTGCTTTCTTCCCTGTAAGAGAAAGAAGGGTCGAAGAGGGTTAATTACATATATAATCGCAGAAACTGCGTTGCGGTAAGCGTGCTAGAAGACTCTCCAGACGGCGTAGGGGCTGGGCGAAGTGGTAGCAAAGCTCAGGTGATAATGCAAGTGCGCGGTGAGCCTAGTAGCCCCGCTCCAACATCCCTGCCATTCCTCATTCCTGTCAACGCAATAGTCTTCTCTTCTCGCCCTTCATTTGATAATTCCTTTCAGCGTCTACAAGATGTTAAGAGATTGAATCTTTTGTCTACGCTCAGGCCTCGCCGGTCACGTATGGGGCAGTTCTATCGCGATAAGTTGACAGCGGGAGTGGGAAAGAGCGAGAGCTTGGCTGCTAGTATCTCCCTTTCAGTGACCTGGGACAGTAGACGATTTTCTGAGTTTGCCTTGTTGGCATGCTCAGTGGTCATAGCGCCTTTGATGGAAATTCCATTTGCACCCGTCGTCCTTCGGGGATCCATTAAAGGGAATGGAAATTCAACTCCAATCCCTTTAACTTTAAGGTTTGTCTTGCTCATTTGCCTATTCATTGGATTCTCAGTATGATGGTCAACTGTGCCGGTAGCTCGTGCCTCTCGTTTGAAGCGGTAGTAAGAAGGAGCTGTGAGGAGCGGTCCTCCCCGAACAGGATGCTTGCCCGGGAAGCGTTATAGTCGAGGTCTATGTAGCTGCTCATAGGACCGGATTGGAGTTAAATATTCCGGCAGATTCTCCATCTCAAGCAACCCCACCGCGTTGAGATCACACCTTCCTCTCGCAGCTCGTGGAGATTGCTTCGAAAGGGAAGGCGAAGGAATCTCTCCTGAAGAGGTCCCGGGCGCTTTAAAGGTCTGGGCAAGGAGTTAGATATCAGTATTTATTATAGGAACTTTACATGTCTTAGTAAAAATACGAAACTATTTAGAATGGAGTAAATTAGTGCCGTCCCAAACATTCATAAAGCAAATTTCTTGGTGTTTGGTTTGCACTGGCAAATGGATGTGGGATGGAGCTTTTTCTAAGGGATCCAGGGGCGTAGCCTTGATTCAAAGTGTCTAGGTACCAAGAGTAAATCAAGGAAGGAGGGCTAACTAATATTAATATAATAAGGGCTTTTGGGCATTCCCCCAGGGTAATTAGATGTCAGGTCAGCATTGAGCGATGGGACCAAGGGTCCGAAGGAGATGCTATAGAGGAAGATTCAGCCTTTTCTGTCCATCTTCCTAGCATTGTCGGCTTAACGACTGCATTCACTCACTCCCCTTTTCTTTTTATGTGCAGCCTTTCTCTTATTATACGATTTACCAAATTCAACTGACAGCTACTCTTCTATTTGAAAGCTGATAGCTTGAAGCCTAAGAAGGAGAACTTCCATAGTTTCATATCCGTAGGAAAGTAACCCTATTCTCACTACTCCCTTTTTCCAGTCACGGAGCTCTCAACTGAGTTGTTTAGGTTCTGTCTAGTTGGGGCTTTCGATTTGTAAAATGTGGTGTGGGTTCATCTTTCTCGACCAGTTCAGGTTCAAGGGAGGGCGATTGAAGGAACCCAGACTTTAGATCACCTCTCTATGGCGGGAGGTTTCTTTCGTATCGTATCAAGAGTGTGTTAGGGAGGCCAGGGAAGACGGATTGGATCTCTCTATGAATGGAAAAGGGGTGCTTTGGATCGGGAGTAAAAACTAGTGATTAGGGCAAAAATCGGGGGGAAGGACAAACGAAAGAGCGATGCCTATATTAAATCAATTGATTCGTCATGGTAGAGAAGAAAGTCAGCGCACGGACCGTAGTCGAGCTTTGGATCAATAACCTCAGAAGGAAGGAGTATGCCAACGTGTTTCAACGAGAATGCCGAAACTCAATTTTATGATAAATCTGATTCGATAGCTCGGTTGTTCCTACATCTTTCGAAGTTCTGTAAGTCTCACAGCAATCGTTATATGCAAAGAATCAGACGGAAAAATCATCAAAGGAATAAATCTATATCCCTCTTTTTTATATTGATATTTGGCATTTCTTTTTTTTATTTGATTCGAATCTGCGTTTTTTCTCACGTAGGTTTGGATTTTTCTTTGTTTTCCCCTGTCATATTAGCTGTAGGGGGAGGACAAGCACTTTCTCTGCCATCACCATCCGGTGAGTCCTCGTATACGGAGGATTCCTTCAAGATTCGCATCTTGTTAGAACCATTGTCCGAAGTGGACACCTCAGTAAATCAGCTGCCCGCTAATCCAGTCGCGTCCCCAGAGGAGGCGGCGAGTCCGCTGCCCTATGTCCCCTACCCGTATCAACCGGATGAAATGATAGAGGGTGACTCGGTCTATGCAATCAAGCGGCAGCTCTTAGCTATGAAAGAATCGACTTTCGACTTTGAGCTAAGGTAGGGCCGAATTGACTCTGAAGACCTATTCGAGTTCAAGGTTGAGATTATTAAGATCATATCTATCCTTGATCCATAAAGTGATTGGCTGGGACAAGGAGCCTGGGCCCTCGACATTCCCCGCACTTCCACGGGGGAGCAATCCCTCAAGAAACTGACCTCCCTTCTTTCAGATCTCGAAAATAGGGGAATCGATTCCGATTCCTTTAAAAAATTGAAAGATCACATGCGAAGGTGATGGCGCCAAACACTCTACCACATAGAGGGGTTTGGAGAGAGGACTCTTTATTTTTCTGTTAGTTCCTGACGTACTGGAGTTATAACATTTGAATTTCTCAACCATTCTATGTTCCCGAAATGGATCCTATCAAATATTTTACATTTTCTATGATCATCTCTATTTCAGGTATTCGGGGAATCCTCCTTAATAGACGAAATATTCCTATTATATCAATGCCAATTGAATCAATGTTATTAGTTGTGAATTCAAACTTATTGGTATTTTCCGTTTCTTTGGATGATATGATGGGGCAATCATTTTCCTTATTTTTTGATCGAATGTAAAAATTATATTGATCAAAGAATGTTTAATATACAAAGTACAACGGGCATACCCAGGTTTGCCGCTTTAACATCCAACAAAAGAACTAGTCTAGGATCCCAAAACGAAC
This sequence comes from Ophiorrhiza pumila, assembly GCA_016586305.1. Taxonomy (NCBI): domain Eukaryota; kingdom Viridiplantae; phylum Streptophyta; class Magnoliopsida; order Gentianales; family Rubiaceae; genus Ophiorrhiza; species Ophiorrhiza pumila. Next base: position 9,718,815 of record BLIW01000011.1, on the reverse strand, counting down.
TAGTCAAGGATAGAGACACTATGGTACAAAGATACACCGACCCTGTACACGTGTGTCTTTATCCTATGTATAATATGATGGTGAATAGGCTTAACACCCTTAAAATACAGTCTGTTCCTTGTGAGCCAAATATAGTAAACTGTGCAAGCAAAGGTTTGCTTGCTCTTCCTAGTCCTCCAGGAGGTTCTCTGCTCTCCTTCTTCAGCCACTTCAGAGCTGCGTCTAAAGTGGTCATCTGCCTCCTCAGCCCACACTAAGTCCGTAAGTCGTCCCAGATTGCTCTAGTGAAAGGACATGCAAAGAATAGGTGCTCAACGGACTCGTCAAAGGCGTTACAGAAGCCGCATCTCTGGTCAATGCCAAGGTAGCCCAACCTGTCTCTGGTTAGTAGCTTCCTCCTAACTCCTAGCCACAGTGTAAAGGAATACTTAGGCGGGATATATGAGCTTCAAACAGTAGCCACCCAAGGTACCTTCTGAGCGAAACTGCAAAAATACTGGTATGCAGTCTTGGTGAGCCCTGGCTGCTTCCAGTCTTCCATCTTCACCATCCCTTAGTCAACTGATCCCTCCCTCTCCAAGATCTGATCTCTGATGGTCAGGAGCCTCCTCATAAGAGTATAGTGTTCTCTCTTAGGAGAGAGGTCCCAGATAGAGTGCCGTGATAAATAATAGTGATAGACCCATCTCACCCACAAGGAAACCTTATTATGGTGAATGTTCCATAAGACCTTGGATAGCAAAGCCAGATTACATGCCTCCAACTCAGTGACTCTCAGTCCTCCCTCCTCATTTGGCTTGGTCAAATCCTTCCAGGCCACATTCGGTTGCCCTCCATCCCATAGGAAATTCCTATATAGGCTGATAATTCTGTTGATGAGTTCCGCGGGGACTTGTAGAGCAGATAGCCAAAAGCATTGGATGCCCTGTAGGACCGATCTGATGAGCTCTAATCGACCGACATGAGATAGTGAGGAAGCCGTCCATAGACCAATCTGGGCCGTGATCTTCTCCAGGAGCGGTACAAAGTGCACGATCTTTAGTCCTTGCACCGCCAAGGGGATACCTAGATACCTGATAGGGAAAGCTCCATGTGTTATACTGTTGAGGTTAATGATGTACGTCTGAACCTGCACTGGTACTGCAGCAAAGAAAACCTGGGATTTGAGGGTGTTAGCCCTTAGTCCCGAAACCTTCCCGAACAAGTGCAGACAGTCCCAAAGTATGGCCACTGAATGCCGATCCCCTCTACTAAAGAGCATAAGATCATCAGCGTATACCAAGTGAGAGATTTTATGCTTCTCGCATTGAGACTGGAATTTGAAAGGCAAATCTCTAGTCCTCATACTCAGCAGCATGGAGAGGAACTCCATACATATAACAAATAGGTACGGCGATATGGGATCTCCCTGTCTTAGACCCCTCCGTCCCTGGAAGTGTCCATGTATCTCGCCATTGATCCTTATGGAGTACGAGACCGTGGTGACACACTCCATCACCCAATCAACAAATGTGGCAGGAAAACCCAAGCACTCCATAGCTCTCCGAAGCCAATCATTTGCTTTATTGGTTCTAACGGTGGCAGCTGCAGAATTTGCTATTGAGTTAGCAATTTTCGTTATTACTTTCCGAGTCTGAGAGACTATTACTATAGAATTTCATAATAGTATTCAAGGTTAAACATGACTCCTAGAGAGTTAACATAATACAAAGTTCTCTTATCTTTTCGTTCTCTTCATTCTTTTTTCTTTTGATTTGATTGGCAGGGTCAGGGCCTTTCTCGCTGGGCGAGCGCATCCGATTAAATAAAATGTCCTTTCCTAAACAACTTCCCGTTCAGTTGCTGAAAGATAGAGAGATAAGGCTTTCTAAATGATATTGAGTTCCATGAATATGCATGCCAGAAAGATGCTATTTGCTGCTATTTTATCTATTTATGCATCAAGTTCGAAAAAGATCTCAATCTATAATGAAGAAATAATAGTGGCTTCTTGTTTTATTGGCTTTATCATGTTCAGTAGGTAGAGTTTAGGTAATACTTTCAAAGTGGCTCTCGATGGGAGAATCCAGGCTATTCAGGAAGAATCGGAGCAATTCCCCAATCCTAACGAAGTAGTTACAACGGTTACTTAGGATCAGCTTTCGAATTTGTGGCGCCGTAGTGGAATCATTACCAATAGCACACTGTGCGCCTAAGTGAGAAAAAGAATGCATTAGATGAGTGCCGGAGCTGCTACAATTGCTTCAGTGGGAGCTGTTGTCGGTATTGGAAACGTCCATAATTCCTCGATAATCTAAAGAATCGTCTGACTTGATTCTGGCTTAGTTAAGAAATCCAGATCTGAAGACAAGAAAGATCCAGATCTTCCCGAAGAAAAAAGAAGAAGAGATAATTGTGATGATAGAAATCCTGGAATAAATAAGAACGTCGCAGAAGTAATTCACACCATTATTGGGGGACCATACGATGGGGATTCTATGATCTCCAAGAAATCAAAGAACAGGGGATTTCCAGAATAGGAACCAGTTCATAAGCGATTCAAATCGACAGACACCATCACCTTTTCAGAAGAGGATGCTGTGCCGACCAAATTTCCACATGCCGACGCATTGCTGATTAAAGCAATCATCGCCAATAAGGAAGTTCACATAATATATGTAGATGATGGCAGTTCGACTGACATTCTCTATTATGAAACTTGCCAAAAGATGGGTATTGACAAAAAACAGCTAAAACTTTGTCATTCACACCTCATCGGCTTTTCAGGAGAAACGTCAATGTCTATAGGCACGGTAAACCTGCAAGTGACATTGGGAGAATATCCCAAGGAAAGACTCATATACATTGAGTTCACCGTCATTAACGTCAATGTTATTCTAGGATGACCTGCCATGGTACAATTAAAGGCAATCTGGTCTCCATACCATCTGGTCATGAAATTTCCTACTGAAGCAGGAATTGCTACGATCCGAGGTGATAAAAAATTTAGCAAGAGAATGTCATATGATTGCCTTGAAGGGAAGAAAAAAACAACAGTTCGCAAACGTAAATTATGTTGAAATAGCAAACCGAGCTGAAACAGTCACGCTAACAGAAGAGGTAGAAGCTGTATGCATAGATGAATACCAGGCCGATAAAACAGTTCTCATCGGATCATCATTACCAATAGAGACAAAAAGATCACTAGTAAATCTCTTGTCGGATTTTAAAGACATTTTTGCTTGGAGAACAGATGACATGGAAGGAGTATCACCCGACCTGAGGGTTCATAAGTTGAATATTTATAGATCGGCTCAAGTAATTAAACAGAAGAAAAGGAAGTATGCGCCAGATCGGAATAAGGCTATATTTGAAGAAGTCGAAAAATTGTTGAAGGCAAAAATAATCAAAGAGGTGTTCTATCCAACCTGGCTTGCTAATCCCGTGATGGTTCCAAAACCAGACGCTTTACTTCGGATGTGTATAGATTATACTAATCTGAATAAGGCCTGTCCAAAGGATTGTTATCCATTGCCAATAATTGACCAGAAAGTAGATGCGACCTCCGGTTTTGAGGTCTTGTGTTTCCTTGATGCCTACAATGGCTATTATCAAATTCAGATGGACGAAGACGATGCGGAGAAAACAGCCTTTATAACTGAAAAAGGTACATATTGTTACACCAAGATGCCGTTTGGTTTGAAAAATGCCGGTGCTACATACCAGCGATTGGTGGATAAGATTTTCTCTAACTAGATTGGACGAAATATGGAAATCTATGTTAATGATATGCTGATTAAGAGCAAAAAAATAGCAACCTTTTTGGATGATGTAAAAGAAGCTTTGACAAAGTTGAGAGAAACAAGGTTGAAGTTGAATCCAAAGAAGTGTACATTTGGTGTCGGCTCAGGAAAATTTCTTGGTCACATGGTTTCAAGCCAAGGAATTGCAGCAAATCCTGAAAAAATTAAGGCAATTTTAGATATGAAACCACCACAAAGTCTGAGTGATGTTCAGAAACTTACAGGTCGTCTAGTCGCGCTAAATCGTTTCTTGTCCAGATCGGCTGACCGAAGTTTGCCTTTCTTTAAGGCACTAAGAAAAGCAAAAAACTTCGAGTGGGATGCGAACTGTAACAAAGCTTTTAAAGATTTGAAAGCATATCTGGCAAATGTACAAGTGTTATCCACTCCGGTTCATGGAGAAATCTTGTATATGTACTTGTCAGCAAGTGATGTAGCAATAAGTGCGGTTTTGGTCAGAGACGACCAAGGAGTGCAGAAACCAGTGTATTATACGAGCCGAGCCCTGCAGGGAGCTGAACAGAGATACCCAACCATGGAAAAGTTAGCACTGGCATTGATTAACGCTTCAAGAAGATTGAAACCATACTTCCAAGCACATGAAATCCATGTCTTAACTGACAAACCATTGAGGTAGGTCTTGCAAAAACCTGATTCTTCCGGAAGACTCATGAAGTGGGCGATTGAGTTGGGAGAATATGCAATCACCTTTTCACCTCGGACAGCGGTAAAAGGCCAGGTACTCGCGGATTTCATAGCAGAAGTTTCTATCTCAGATGAAGATCTCTAAAAGAAAATAACCAGCAAAACCCTTGCAATAAAACGGAAGATTTTTGGGTTTTATTCATTGATGGAGCATCAAGTGAAAATGGTTCAGGTGCTGGGCTGATATTAACTAATCGCAGTGGACAAGAGTTCACATATGCTTTACGTTTTGAGTTCAAGGCTACAAACAATGGGGCAGAATACGAAGCTTTAATACTAGAATGAAGTTAACTTCTCAGATGGGAGTTAAAAAGTTACAGGTTTACAGTGATTCGCAGCTCATCGTAAACCAAGTAACTGGGGGGTACGAGGCCCGAGATTCGGATATGAAGAAATATTTGGATAAAACTGAAAACTTGAAGAAGAATTTTTAAGAATTCTTAATAGAGCGAGTGCCTCGAGCTCAGAACAAACGAGCAGACGCGCTCAGTAAGTTGGCATCTTCAGCACATGTTCATCTCACCAAAAAGGTTCTAGTGGAGGTCTTGCCAACTAGAAGTATTGAAGAGTTGAAAATTCTGACAGTGGAAGAACTGGGAGATACTTGGATGACTCCAATTATCAACTTCTTGACAAATGGAGAGTTACCGCAAGATAAAATTTCAGCTTGAAAATTGACCATGCGATCAGCCAGGTACGCTATTAGAAATGGGGTATTATTTAAAAAAGGTTATTTAATGCCTTGGTTGCGTTGTATTGGACCTGAGCAGGCGTTGTACGTCCTGAAAGAAATCCATTTTGGATCGTGCGGAAGCCATATCGGGGCATGCACATTGACGAAGAAGGCAATGCTACTGGGATACTACTGGCCTACGATGAGTTCGGATGCACATGATTTGGTGCAAAAATGCCCCAATTGTCAAATCCATGCCGTCGTCAGACATATCCCACAAACTGAGATGGTCACAATTCAAAGTCCATGGTCGTTCGCCCAATGGGGAATTGACATCGCTGGACCTTTCCCTGAAGCTCCTGGACGACTTAAGCACTTGGTAGTGGCTTTTGACTACTTCACAAAATGGGTAGAAGCTGAACCACTAGTGCAAATTTCTGGGAGAAGTATGGTTAAGTTCGTTTGGAGACAAATTGTATGCCGATTTGGAATTGCGAACACAATTATATCAGATAACGGTACCCAATTTGCTCATAATCCGTTCAAAAGCTGGTGCGAAGAGCTGAATATTAAACAACATTTCACCTCGGTAGCACATCCACAAGTAAATGGACAGACGGAGGTCACCAACCGAATAATTGTTCAAGGGTTAAAGACAAGATTGGGAAAGGCTAAGGGTGATTGGGTTGAGGAACTGCCAAATGTTCTATTGGCGTATAGAACTACCCCAAGGACGACGACTCGAGAAACTCCTTTCAGCTTAGTTTACGGTTCAAAAGCAGTAATACCTGCGAAAATCGGACTCCCAAGCCCAAGAACAATTCAATATGTCTCAGAAGCGAATTCAGACGAGTTGAAATTGAGTTTGGATTTATTAGAAGAAAGACGTGAAAGGGCACACCTTGAAGAAGCTAAGTATAAATCTGATATCGCCCGATACTACGATCGGTGAGTCAAAAAAACTCAGCTGCAGCCCGGAGATCTGGTCCTGCAGAAGAATGAAGCAAGTCGAGTTGAAGGTCTCAAGAAGCTTGATCCGAACTAGGAAGGACCTTATAAGGTAGCTCAGGTCGGAGGTGCTGGAAGTTACAAGTTGGAAACTTTGGATGGAAGGACTATCCCGAGGATGTGGAACATCACCAACTTGCGTAGATACTACCAGTAGCTCGTAGTTTTTCAATTCATTCCTTATCGAAATAAGCACATTGGTGCTTTAATAAGTGTAATTCAGCTTAAATGCTACACATAAATTAAACAACTCTTTATGAGTTTATTCTTTTAACTTGAGTTTGTCTTCAGTTTTCTTTTTTACGTCGTATTTATTTTGTCCCTAATGGGACTATACGACGTCACCGTAAAGATTTTCCGCCACAAAGGAAAATTTCCAGATCTAATGCAAATCTTAAAAAGTTTGATCAAGTTCAAATTGACAGATTTTAGATCGGGTACTTGAATTTCCGCTAAAAAAGGAAAAAATCCAAAACTATAAGCAAATCGAAGTTTGATTCAGTTCGACTTAAACGATTTTGCGCCTTATTATTGTTTTCTAAAGGAAAACACCAATTTAGTGCATGACGAATTGTATAATTTCTATTCGATAGGAAGAGTCGATTAAAGCTATAAACTTGTTTCGGCTCGAATTACTTAGCTATGAAATTTTCAAAGAAATAAGAATTCAGAAATATTACTCAAAAAGACCAAAAACTGGTCAATATCTTTCATTACAAAAAACAACCTACAGCTATTACAAGATGTTTGAGCTCGCAGGCTCAGCTTTCCATCTCCTTGTTGGCATCTTTTTGAGAAGTTGTAGGCAGGTATTGACGACCGTCCACTTGCAATAACTTCAGGTCGGCAAAGGCTTGGTTCAGAGCTTCCACAGCCTTAGGATTGTAGCCCTTCTTGGAGGTTATGTCAAGCTCGGGATGTTCTTCTTTAAGAGCAACCAAGGCTGAATGATAGCCGTGGTTGCGAGCTGGGGTGCAAAGCTTAAAAAGGACCTTCCTGCCCTCCTCGGATGCCAGGAAATTTGAAATGAGCTGAGAAGACCCGTCTCCTTACAAAAAAGCCAAACGAGCAGATAGCTCATTGTTTGAGTTTTTAATAGAATTTAGCTCCCCCTCCAAATCGAATGTCTTCTTTCTTTCATCAACAAGTGAGAAGGAAAGAGCTTTTATCTCTTCAGTGTTAGCATCCTTCTCAACAGAAAGTTTCTCCAAACCTTCAGAAACCCCTCACTGCGGTCAATGACCTCGGACGCAAGGACCATGACCTAAGAAATAGTTAAGAAAGTTTTACATAAACATGTTATGAGTAAACGAAAGAGCAATGCACGAAAAGTTTCATACCTGAGCTACGCCGAGTGCGAGACGCTCGTGGAGAGATGCAGTGTCTTCTCTTCTCATAACCTTCCTATCCCGACGAGGGCAGGTATGCCAGATAAAGTTAGGTGCTGTGTTTACAGTCAACCTATCATTAATGGACATCTTCGTATCAGGACGGAAACTGTTTAGAGGGTAAGAGGCCTTGCCCTCTGGTTCTTTAAACAAAGGAACAGTAAGATCTCCCAGCAACGAAGGTCCCGTCTCCTTGCCCTCCGGAACCTCAAACTCCTCGAATCGGGACTTCTTTTGTCCCTCAGATGCAGGCTCGTCGGCTTTCCTTTTTTGAAGCACTTTATTCAGTTGCTTCAAAGATTTTTCGACACCATGAACGGGTTTTTTTCCTTTATCTTTAGCAAACGAGAAAGACGGTTTAGGGTCAGACTTCATCTCGTCAGCGGGGGTCTAGACAATAGGAGTCTCGGCATGAACTCAGATCTCCTCAGGTACGGGTCCGGGAACGTCCTCAAAGAGGTCTTCAATATTGATCACTAAAAAAAAGTAATAATAATAAAAATAAACGCATCTTAGTAATAATAAGCATCATAAGAATAACGATGTGAAATAAGGTTTGAAATTATACCCTTCTTCCCATTCTTCACATGGTCTGGGTGGTCGGCTGGAAGGATGGCAGGGCTTAATTTTGCTTTCACTAACACCCTCTCAGGAAAAAAGTTAGTGTTGAGAACTCGTTTTTCGTTTTCGAGTTTTTCAGCAAGTTCTGATAGGAGTTTCCTCATCGAGATCGGGTCAGAAACACGACCAGCCTCTTTCCAATACCATTTACAGTCTAATGACTTGAGATTAAGGAAAAAGAACTTATCCTTCCACTCATGAATAGAACTGGGCTTGCCACTCAGAATTTGTTGTTTTTTTGATCGGCGGGTGAAGTAATACAAACCGGGGTCTTTTCCAGATGATTTAAGGCAGAAGAAATGCCTAAAGTAAGGAACTGAAATTTGGAAATTTTGGTGTTTGAAAAATAATTCGAAACCGATCAGAATTCTGATCGCGTTTGGAGTTAATTGAGTTAGACTAATCACATAGTCGGCTAGGACATCTTTTACGAACTGAGATAAGGGAAATCTCAGTCTGGCCCTAAGTTGTTCTACGAAAATGCTTATGAAGCCCTCGGAAGGACGGCTGGCTACTTCTCCTACTGAAGGGGCTTTAATTTCGATCTGGGGGTTGATATGAAAATCTCTAATAATGTTAGTTAAAGTGGAAGATGTAGTTGTTGAGCATAAAGTTTCTAATTTGATTATTAGACCTTTGGCTGGTTTCAGATTAGATCGACTAGAGGAAGGATTGTTTTTAGAAAATTCTACTGCAAAAGAATAGCAGTAGTGGTGGGCTGATCTATGTTCACTTCAGGGTCTCCCTTCTCATGTGCAGAATTCTCTGAGTCTATGTGTTCATTCTCAGCCATGTCTTCTACTCCTATGTGAACTAAACTATACTTCTTAGTGGTTTTTAAATTGTTTTGGGTATCTGGGTTATCAGATGAACTGGATGAGTCGTAGCCACTACTAGAAGGTGTAGTATCGTGTGCAAGTGATTCGTGATCTAAATTATTATCAGATTGAATTTCAGAGGAAGAATTGGAATGTTCTGAATTGGACATGACTTACTTGTGAAATGAGGGTCGGGGCGATCTAAAGCAGTTGAAGTGGAAGAGCTGGAAACTGGGGGCAGATGCTCTAGAAATTCTGGAATGCCGAACTGCAGGATGGAAGCTCTAAATTAGTAAAGTAGCAAATGAGCCCTGAAACGCTCTATTTATAGTCCAGGGTATGGGAATTTGAAGAGGCACGACAGCTGTAGTGGGAAAACGTGCTGCCGAACTTGTCTATCAAAAAAATCGTGGTTGTCGAAGTGGAAGCGTGTTTCTCGGGCATGGAATTTAGAGAATGAACGTGCCCATATGAGATAGGTAATAAATTCAAAATATTATTCAGATCGGATTTATATATATATCTATATAAACCGACCTGAGGGGCTATTGATGAGGGTTGAATTATTCTAAAATTATAATACCTCTGAAATAGACTCCTAGTACAACTATTACTCAGCTCGTGGGAATCCAATTCCTTTTCAGATCATATTTCTATCACATATGTATACTAAGAGTTACAATCCTATTACAACTCTTACACTACAACAAACCCTTCTTCAAGGTATGTTATTAGAGTTTTGATACAACTCTAATTCAGGTATGTAATCTATAAATACCACCCTTTCATCACTTTGGAAGGGGATTCGATTCAAGTATTCTCAATTGCTTATCGATATTTGCTTAAGGCTCGTTACTGACTTAGGCATCGGAGTTTACTCCCTGGGACCAATCCCGAGGATTTTGTGCAGGTCTTCGGAACGTACGGAGTGTTCAGAAGACCAGACGACCCCGAAGACGACGTGAGATTTCTGAGACTCATCAATTGACGCCCACCATGGGGCAGAAAGCAATATGCCTACTACTCGTTTGCAGTCATCCAGACGTGACCAGCAACCAGGTGAAAATCCTCCTGATCCTACTCATCAGGAGACGAATAATCCTCCTCTAGGGGAAGTGCCCGTGGATTCACCTACCAGGACTCATCAGCTACCATAATTACACATGTTGCTGGTGGCAATTTAATCCTTGTCCTTTTTATGGTTTGTTTGCTATGAATCTAGAAATCATTTTTACGCACAAAATCTTTTACAGATTTTGTCTCCCACATGCATAGTTGATTGGCAAGCAATACAGACCTGGCATAGAGCTGGCGATGCTTACATAGTTATCCGAGTTATGAGAAGCAAAAGAAAAAGAAAATATCTCAGTTCTTTTAATTTTGATAAAAAAAAATTATGTTAGAGTGGAATCCCTGATGTTTCAACAAATTATATGTTTGGATAGTCTATATTCATTCAAGAATAAATAAATTTAAACATTGCAAAGAAAATAATTAATGTAGGAGTATCTTGTTGGCAAAGAAAGAATATTTCCTAAACATATATAGTACTAATTCAAATGAAAGGGGTACATAGCATATGTATTTTCTATAAAACAAAAAGAAGAGAGAGAGAAGTTAATTAAAAAACTCCATCAATCATATTATACGCAGAGACACAGGTAAAAACACATGTGTACTTATATTTTAGGAGTGTGCAAGTCACACGGTAATCTTTTATTTGTTTTGGTTAGGTAGACAATTGATGAGAAGAATTGGCGAATAATATAGTAATTTTCGAATCTTACCCACTAGGATCACGCTAAGTATAATAATGATCATAGAGCTAGTGGTACGATTTGCTAGTTGTGGCATGTATTTTATTGAAGAAATTGGGGGAAAAAAAAAGAAGAAGAGAAATTGACATGACTAGAAAGCGATGATAACAAATATCAGACCTATCAGTAATAAAGAACAATTGAGAGTGTATATATATATATATAATAAGTATAATAATGATGATAGAGCTAGTGATACGATTTGCTAGGCGTTGGCATGTATTTTATTGAAGAAATTGGGTAAAAAAAAAAAGAAGAGAAATTGACATGACTAGAAAGCGATGATAACAAATATCAAACATATAAGTAATAAAGAACAATTTGAGAGTATATATATATATATAGTAAAACATTTAGCAAGATCATTTTGATAAATCTCTTGTCAGACACTAATTATTTTGTGTTATATCAGCATTTTTTAAAGTCTCACCCTAACAAAAATGTACCCTACTTATACAATATAATTAATTATAAAACTCTTTGATTTTATTCTTAGATCATTGGGTTCACTCACATTTGGGTTAGGGCTTAATAATTGTAGATTTTAATTTTTGTGATATTTTATTTTTTTAATTCCTAATTTTAGTGAAACAATATTGTAGGGTTCACTCATATTTGGATTAGGGTTTAATAATTGTAGATTTAATTTTAGTGATATTTTATTTTTTTAATCCCTAATTTTAATGAAACAATATCGTAGGGTTCACTCACATTGGAGGTTAGGGCTTAATAGTTGTAAATTTATTTTTAGTTTTTTTAGTGAATTGTACATTTAATTTTAATAATATTTAATTTTTTTATTTTTTTAGTGATTTGAATTAGATAGAATAAATACAATTATATGAATGAGTTATGGAAGTATTTGTGTGCATTTAATGTTTTTAAACAAACGATATGGAAGGATTTATGTGCATTTAATGTTTTTCCTAAATTTAAGGATTTTAGTTAATTATATAGTATAAGTGAGGTGTATTATTATTATGGTGAAACACTAAAAAAAAACTTACATGGCATTCAAAAATTGGTGCCTGATCATGTATATTTGCTAACTTGCAGGATAAATTTCAACTTAAACTTGGTACCTGTTAGTTGACCAACACGTGTTCCAAGCCGTACTAAGAGAATTACAGGCTAGATTGGACCATTATTGAGGGTACCAGATCTCCTCTGGTATAGTAACAGGTTAAAGTTTGGAACTTAAACTGCGACCTAGCAAATTTACGTAATCTTTATTCAGAAACCTTGAAACAGATGGTTATGTCTCATGGATCTTAATGGAGCTGTGCCAGCAGGAGGGATTTTACAACTAAATTTATAATCGCTTTTATATTCTGCTAAGTATTAGCCAAATCTGAGTTCTCTCTACTCTTACTTTATCTATTTTGCTTCCATTATGTATTCTATTTTTAAGTCGTTTTGAAAAGGTTCTTCAAGCTCTTCTTCAAAAGCTTCTTCACGCCTTTCAAACAATGTTATTTTTATAGAAGAATTAAACATGGAAAACATTGAGCAAACCATTGACAATTGGAAAATTCCTAAGAAACCTACAAGTGAAGTTTATAAAGATAAATGGAACTTAATTTCTGATTATACTGTTAAGATGGTTGAACAAGCTATTAATCTAAATAATGATTATAAAAATATCAAATTATTGTCTAAAAGGACAATTGAGAAACATAGGCAAAAATATAATTATCTGCATTTCGAACTTCTACAAGTTGCTACAAAACCTCTAACTAGAGAAGGATTAGATACTTCTTTACTTCTTTGTGTTGGGGATTCCAGGTTTCTAAATTTTGATGATTCTTTACTTGGCATGATTGAAACTAATATATGTGAAGGACCTATTTATTTTGATTGTTTTCAATCTTTACTGTTTCTCTGCAAGATAGAAACGTACTTCATTCCTTAACTTTGAATGTCAAAGTTGCTAACTTTAAAGCTAAAACTTGAACACTTCCAGTTTGTTTAGAATCCAATATAAAGCTATGAATTCAACTTTTAATACAGGAGCAATAAGCGCTTCTAAAAAAGGAGAACAATCATGTTTCAAACAGATCTAGCTAAGTCTAGATTGTCTATTCCTAGAAATATCAAATAGAACCATGTAACTTTGCCTGAGAATTGGTTTCTACCAGAAGCAAACCCTCCGGTACCAGTCCAAAACACAACAGTATCTAATATTAGACAGTTCCATAGTGGTGGAGTCCGAATCACTTTTGAGAGGTCTCAAAGTCTTAGGATCCCAAGTGTTATTGGTAGCCAGTTTTCCACAAAGTTTTTTGAAGCCCAGTCTTCTAGACAACCAGCAAGACCCTCAGCATCTTTTGTAGATACTCGTATCCATGAGTTAGATAACACGTCTAGGATACCACAAGCCAGATATATAGTACAAACTCATGCAGATTCTCCATAACAAAATAAAAACAATAGTCTTCCCAGGTCACCTACATATTCTACTATGACGGATAACATAGAAGAAAAGTTAGGAGAACTTAGGATGCTTAAAGCAAATTTTAAAATAGACAAAGAACGACTTAAGAAAGATTTTTATAATTCAGAAAACCAAGAAAAGAGAAAATGAATTTTTGAAAACTATGAAAAAGAAGCTAGGAAAGAAATACAAGAAAACTATTATGATTTCTTGAACAAACATGAGATGCATCTTTTATTTTTCACATGGTTTGAATATTATACAACTAACAATAATATAAACTATCCTTTTTCAAATGAAAAAGAGATTTGGATTACAAAGGCATGGCAGGTTATAGATGGCGAGACAGTGAGATCAAAACTACCATCGTCTAGTTCAATTACGACCTCATACAAGTCAGTTGATATCAAGGGGATCCCATTCAAACATCAAGAAGAAAAAAATACAGATCCAGTAAATGCAAGAGATATCCAAAGCATTTATGAACAAAACAACTATACCAAAAAGTACCTACAAGCCATTGGAGAACACCTCATCACTAAACCTATCCTAACTACTTCTGCTCATGTCTCAAGCACCTACTCTAGCAAACCTCTTTTCAAACCACAAGAAATATGCTCTAAAATATCCAACCAGTTGGCAAATAAACCATTGATTGAGTTAGAGAAAAGGATAGCTAAGATTGAAGAATCTTTTACTACCCTAAAGTCTAAGCATAAGTCAAATGAACTAGCCTCAGCCTCAGCCTCTGTAAACTAAGCCATGTGTGTCTTGAATAAGAGAGAAATATCAAATGAGAAACTGTCACAACCAAAATCTCCAACAGTCGAGATTGCCAAACTAAGGCATCAAAGTCTATATGGTGATAAGCAAATCTGAAATTGGAGAAGACCTCAAAAGTTGTATTATCCTAGAGCAACATATCCAGACATAGTTTTGGAAGAAAAGCCCAACATTCTTCAAAATAGTTACAATGCCAACAACATCTATGAATAGAACATAAATGGATAAATGGAGTACAACATGATGACTATCCTCCAACAGATGACCATAGTAACAACTTCATATAGAACAACACAAGCTTGCATAGACAAGTTAGCAGCTCACATCATTGTTGCTGGCTTTACGGGACAACTTAAAGAATGGTGGGATGAACATCTCACTGAGGAAGAAAAACAAAGCATTATGCATTCAGTCAAAGTAGACGACCAAGGAGAACTAATCATTCAAGATGGAGATACTATTCCCGATGCAGTATCAACTGTAATCTTTACCATTGCTAAGACTTTCATTGGTGATCCAGGTATTTTCAGAGATCGATCATTAGAACTACTCAATAACTTGAAGTGTAAGAACTTAACGGACTTTCGATGGTACAAAGATACATTTTTCACCAGAATTTATGCAAGGTCTGATGGTAACCAAACGTATTGGAAGGAAACGTTTCTTGATGGACTTCGAAAATCACTTAGAGATATAGTTCAAGAATAACTCAGAAACAAGTATAATGGATTGGTACCATATGAACAAATCACATATGGCCAATTGACAATGCAAATCGAACAAGTCCCTTTGAAGATTGGCAGACAAGACAAGATGCTTAGACAACTTGCAAAAGACAGAGCTCCAAGGAGGAAAGATTTTGGTTCATTCTGTGAAAAGTTTGAACTTCCTAGTTGCAATCTAACTCACCAAATGAAACACCACAAATAGAAATCCAGGTCCAAACATATTGAATATTCCTCGAAATGAAAGATTACCAACAGACGGCCAAAAGCATTATCACAACCTTCTATTTCACAACCCAGAACTCACCAATCCTCAAAACCAGCCTTACCAAATATCATTTGCCATAGATGTCACAAACCTAGACACATAGCAAGATATTGTAGACTCAGAGGAAAAATACAAGCCTTAGAGATAGATGATAACATTCTCAATCAGTTGTCAAACCTCCTGGTTGAAACAGATGAAGATGAATCTGGGTATAGTGAGGATAATCATATCAATCAAATGGAAGATGATGATATTGTTAGTTTTACCTCTAGTAATGACTCATACTCGGAGGAACCAAGTATCAATGTCTTAACCAAAGAACAAGATTTACTTCTTGAAATGATTGATAATCTGAATGACCCAGACCAGAAAAAACATTATCTTTGCCAATTTAAAAAAGCATTGACTAACCAGCCATCTACTTCTAGATACAGAAATGACCATCCCACAAATCACCATAAAGTCCTAAACACTTACAACCTCACAAACATCCTAAACAGATTTTCCCAAAGATCTTCCAAACAAGTAACCATAGAAGATTTGGAAACTGAGATTGCAAACCTCAAAATGGAAGTTAAAGAAATTAAAGCTAAGCAAGAACTTGACTGCTTAGTTTTGCAGAATTTAACTGATCAACAGGTTCAAATGAAGGATAAGGGTAAACCTAAAGAATAAGAAGTTGAACAATTTCTGGAACCCTTAGACTTTTCAAACGATGAAATTTCCAAAATTTTATCTGGTGTTACATTCCGGAGGCATAACGTTCAGATAAAACTAGTTGTACAAAATAATTTTGTGCTCAAAACTACTACATTATGGGATACAGGTGCTGACCTCAGTTGTATTGATGGAGAAATTATCCCATCAAAATTCTTTGATAAAACCAAAAAAGGACTCTGTTCAGCAAATGGTTCCAAACTTAATATTTCTTACAAACTCACGGATGTTGAAGTCAAGTTCTCTTTGGCAACGGTAAAGGTGTCTTTTCTATTAGCTAAAAATCTTACTCATCCAGTTATTTTGGGTACAGATTTTATTATACAGTTGGTGCTTTATATGACAACATTCGAAGAAATCTAGCAACAAAACTTTGGGAAAGATGTTGTTCTGCCTTTTACTAGACCACCAGTATACAAGGAGCTTAATCCATTGTCCAGTAAGATAAAGCAGATTAATTTCTTGAAGGAAGAAATTGAATATAAAAAGATCGAAGCACAACTAAAACAGCCAATGGTTCAAAATAGAATCAAAGAACTTCAAAAAAAATTGAATAGCAGGTTTGTGATGAAATCCCAACTGCTTTCTTGAAAAGGAAGCAACATACAGTCTAACCTCCTTATGAAAAATTTTTTGAGGAAAGAAATATTTCCACTAAGTCCACACCTATCCAGATGAATCAAGAACTATTAGAACATTGTAAAAAGAGATTAACGATCTTCTGGAAAAATAGATTATTAGTCCAAGTCAGTCTCCTTCTGGAAAAACAAAAATTCTAAAATTGAAAGAGGAGTGCCTAGACTAGTGATAAACTACAAGGCTTTGAATAAAGTTCTTCAATGTATCAGGTATCCAATTCCAAACAAAAGAGATCTTTTACAAACACTTTATGCAGCAGAGAGTTTCTCTAAATTCGACATGAAATTTGGATTTTGGTTGATCCAAATTCATCCATCTGATAGGTATAAAACAACATTTACCGTTTCATTTGGACATTATGAATGGAACGTAATACCTTTTGAATTGAAGAATGCTCCATCAAAATTCTAGAGAATTATGAATGACATCTTCAATTCATACCTAAATTTTGTTATTGTTTACAGTGATAATGTCTTAATTTTTTCTAACAATATTGATCAATTTCAAACATCTAAACTTCTTATAGGTTGCTACGACTAATGGTTTGGTCGTGTCCACAAAGAATGTAAGTTTATTCCAATCTAAAATTAGATTTCTTGGTCATTACATTCATCAAGGTACAATAGTTCCTATAGAACGATCTATCCAGTTTGCTAATCGGTTCCCTGACCAAATTTTAGAAAAACAACAATTGCAAAGGTTTTTAAGATGCCTTAATTATGTAGCTGATTTTATCTCCGGATTAGCTAACATTACTAAACCTTTGAATAACAGGTTAAAGAAATCTCTTCCACCATGGATTGATGTTCATACTGAGGCAATGAGGCAAGTTAAAGCCCAAGTCTAGGCTTTGCCTTGTCTAATTCTTCCAAATCCAAGTCTCCCAAAAATCGTGGAAATAGATGTGTCTGACTTGGGTTATGGTGGAATACTTAAGCAAGTGCAAGACAACAAAGAAAAAATTATTGCCTTCACTTCTAAACTCTGGAATAGTACTCAGCAAAACTATTCCACAATTAAAAAATAAATTTTGGCAATTATTTTGTGTATTTCAAAATTTCAATCTGACTTGCTTAACTAGAAATTTCTTGTTAGAGTAGATTGTCAATATGCAAAAGATGTTTTGCAAAAAGATATGAAAAACCTTGCTTCTAAACAAATTTTTGCTAGATGGCAGGCTATTTTATCAGTCTATGACTTTGACATTGAATATATTAAAGGAGAAACAAATGCTTTGCCTGACTATTTGACTCATGAATTTTTGCAGGGCAAATGATGCCTAAAAAGAAGAAATAAGAACCACCCTAAATGCCAAAACGCATTGTCCAAATGCAGAGTCAACCCAATGAAGCATCGTCTTCTAACCAACAGTCTGCAGAAAAGCAGTCTAAGGACTTGGCTTTGAGCCCAAACCAATTCAAAGCTTTAGAGGTTGTTGCCTCGACCCAACCTATTTCAATCAAGAGTCTGAAAACTTGGTCTGATATGGCTGAAAAAGATGAAAATGCCCAGATCCAACAATTCCAAACTTGAGTCCATCCAGCAATGGGCTGCGCCAGTAGGATTTCAACTTGTAAAATCCCCACAAACACCAATAGTTTCTGCAAGTACTATTAATTATTCCAACGTTGTGATTTCCAATCACATTACGCAAACAAATTTGGCGGTCTCTAACTCCATGATTTCAAAAAAAATTTTAGTTCATTTCAAAAAAATGTTTTTATAAAAACATTTTCAAACCCAGAATATTTCAAAAAATCATTCTTTTGTATTAGTTTGCCAAACAGAACCAGATTTCTTTGTCAACAACCCAAACTAAGTAGCAAAACAATATTACATAAACACTCAAATTTTATCCAACCTGTCATAAACAAAACCCAAAAATTTTATGAGTTCATCCTTGTAGATACTGGCTCAATCTCTCTTAAGCAATATATGGATAAAGATTTGATAACCTATTCAACGGCCCAAATCCTCCAAATCTTCAGGCTCAATAACTAGGGAACAGATTTAAACACACCACAAAACTTCTTTCAACCATTTTCTCCCCTAGAATTTACATACTGGAACTACAAACAAGCTTGGTTCAATACATTCTCTACCCAGAACCAAATAAATAAACATTCTTGGTTTTTCTATTTCAAAAGAGGAACTAAATATAACTTCCCGATTTGGTTTATTCAATAGTGGTAATGTTTTGGACCAAATTAAAAAATATTACCAAATGATGTACAGATAGGACTAAAATTTTTTTTTAAAAAATATACATCTCCAGATAATCATGTACCTACATTTCTCCAATTTTACTCCATCTTCTCTTTAGCATGGATTTATGCTTGGAAGTTTGAATTTTACAAATAGGATGATAAGTTTCCTCCCCAGCTGATTAGACAAGGATATACCAAATGGTGGAAAACTTTCAAGACTGAATGTGTTCAGCCAAAGCATATTCAAACACAGTTCCAAAAGAACCCACAATACTTGCTCCCAGTAGATCCAATTGTGTGCCAATTTCTACAGCAGAAGGCTCCTACTGCTTCAAAGTTGGCAGCAATTTCCAACAAAGATGATTATGTAAAATATCTGGAAAACATATTAACCCAGTTTAAACAAACTAATACCAGTAAGCAAGATGAGCCCAGTACATCACGGATTGACCCAACACAAGAAGGTCCATCAAACACTCCGGCGACAGACGAGAAGGACCTACTAATTGGCCTTGACCAAAATGAGGACGACTATTACAGAATATTTTCTTCAATACCGAAATATGTAAAGATAACTGGTAGCAGAAGAATTATGCAAAAGACTATGTTGTGATGGTGTAACCAACACTTAAAAAAAACAAAAAAACACGTGGAGGACCCCATCGGTACAGATGGCGTTTGGTTATAAGTATCATTTCCTAGGGAAAAAAGGAGAGGAGTCGGAATACTCTCTCTCTCTCTCTCTCTCTCTGGAAGAAACTCTCTCGAACTTCCTCTCTTCTTCACTTCTCCTCTAATCTCCCATCTTCAATTTTTTTATTTTCCTTTCTCACCTAAGCTAGGAGGATACCTTAGCGAGGAACATTTGCTAGGAAACCTTAGCAGAAAACAAGGATTTGGAGTCATATGTATGAGACTCTTAATCTATAAACTTGTAATCTGGTATTTTTATTAAGATAATATGTTTTCTTTCCAGATAATTTTTGTTGTTTTTAATCTGACTATCTAACTCCTAACTTCTTATTTCTGTTCTTAACTTTTATGTTTTAGTATTCCTCTTTAGAACTGGTAACCTAACTCTGATACTAACTATTTTAGTGGCAGTCCGTCAGCGACCCACTTCCAAATACTAAGCTTTTATTTTCTTTCCTAGGGACCAATCCTCTGTGGTGGTATGTATATATAATATAGCAAAAATAAGAAAAAAAGAGATTTAATAAACTAGATGTATAAAGAATGAAAATTAAAATATATTATTTGATGAAGAAATAATAAAAGATCGATAAAAGAGATACTTTTATGATCTATTTAATTAAGTCAATTGTAATGAAGTCATATTAGGAGAATTAAGTTAATCAAAGCAAAATAAATTTTTTTAAATACTATCATAGAATTTAACCTTTAAAGATAGAAAATGCATTAAAAATACAAAAAAAAATGATAAAGCAGTTGGTCCCAATGATACTCCATTTGAGGCTTCGAAGTGCCTTGAAAAATTTGTGATTACATGAGTACTTATACATATATTTAATATAATTATGAACATTAAGAAAATGCCTAATAAATGAAGAAAAAGTGTTTTGATACCTCTATATAAGAATAAAGGAGATATACAAAATTGTGCAAACTATAAGAGTATTAAAGTAATAAGTCATACTATGAAATTGTGGGAAAGAGTAATAGAAATAGGTTAAGAAAAGAGACTAAAATTCTATATAACTAATTTGGTTTTATATCATGGAAGTATACAATGGAACTATACATTTAATAAGATAATTACGCGGGCATTATAATAAGATATAACAAGATTTACATATGGTATTTATTAATGTTGAAAATGCTCACGATAGAATTAATCATGTATTAAAAAAGAGGGGTGACGGTATGTTATATAATAGTTATAAAATATATGTATAAAAATATAACAACATGTGTAAAGACCCTAATAAGAATTTTGAGTGAATTCTCGAATACTATCGATCTAATTTCTATTGGATTAATTATATTTACTACCTTGAGGTTTGCTATACTATCAATCTAACTATGTAGTTTCACAAAACTATCATCAAACCCCAAGACCGAATGCGTATTTATTTTGACTAACGTAAGTGATGAAAAGAACAAAATGGTCATCATATAGTTTGTCCATAATATTTACAGACCTTAGGTTTGATAAAATTACAAATTAGACTTCTTAATTTAAAAAGCTCCGAACTAATAAAATCATCAACCCAACCATAAAAAAGAAATTGATTTCTAAAATTCTGTGAAATAAACTTGGATAATGAGAATAAAGTCAATGTGCATTAATAGTAGTAATAAATTTAGAACTAATGCAATCATTAACCCGACAATAAAGAAGAGCTTGAGTTCTATAATTTTGTGGAATAAAACTCAAATAATGAGAATAAAGTCAGTGTCATTAATAGTACTAATAACATCCAAAATTTAAATTCAAAACTTGGTTTGCACCATGTAAAAACCCCCTAAGACTTAAAATAATTAATAATGTATTTCAATCCAATCAAACGGATGACTATAACATTTTGAAACGTCATGGTTTATTAAGGGATGTAAATGTAATTAATCTAAATATTTTAAAAGAGTTTAATGGGTATTTTATGAATTTCACAACAAAATTCAAATAACTAAGTTAGTCAAGTTAGTTGACTAACGGTAAGAGGTATTTGTTAAACTTTTAGATGATCTATGAGTTTGACAGTAGTTTCGTAAAACTATAGAGTTTGAGTAATAATTTGAACAAACCTCAAGGGTAGTAAATTTAATTAATTCATTCTATTTAAAATTTGTCTTTATACAATTCTCTAATTTATCGCGTCAATTGAATCTATTGATGCATTTGATTATTTGATACTAACTAACAAATTAGACTAATATTTCAAATTAAAAAAAAAGATTAATTATACTTTGTCACCCTATACTTTGTGGGTAACTACACTTTGTCACACCGTAAACTAGTCAACGTGTTAGGTAACAAACTTCCGTTAAAAATGTGTATGAAATGACAAAAATGGCCCTTATAAAATGTAAAACATATTATTAAGAAAATCTAAAAAATAACAATAAAAAAATGTAAAAGACGTTTAATCTTTTTGTGTGTGTTGTGTATATTATTATTTATAAATTATTTTTCAATTTCATATTTAATGTAATACAAAAAAACATATGATTAGTAAGATATACCATATTTGACAAGTTGATTTTATCCTTTCTATGACCCTGTAATAAATGCTCTCAATTCTTAGAAAAAGAGTCTCAACATTAATGTCTCGCTATCTCTTCAAAATTTTATGTCATTGTTATGATTTATTTAGATTTTCTTTTTCACTTTTTGTTGAATTATTATAGACTATTAACGCTCTTATTTCTCTTTTTATATTAAGATATTTCAATTTAGGTAGAGAAGAGAGCAGTAGTACAAAATAAATTTATTTTTATATTAATGAAAATTAAAGTAAATAAATTTGTTATTCTTATATTAATGAAAATTAAAGTAATGTATTCTACATATTTTTGAGTTAATATAGAGTTTTTAGCCTTGCATTGCATTAATTCTTAAATGAATTCATTGATAAGAGTATATTTGTCCAAATAACGGTGAACTATAGTGGGACCAATTTACATCATTAAATTTGCTAACTTTATAACTTTTAAGGTGGCAAAGTGTAGCTCCAAACGCACCAGAGGGTGGTAAAGTATAATTAACCCTTAAAAAATTAAGAAGATTAAAGTTAGGGTTAATTATACTTTATAACCCTATATTTTGTGGGTAGCTACATTTTGCCACCATATACTTCCAAAATATATACTTTACCACCATATTGGCTAATCAACAAGTTAAAAAAATAACACTATCTAAATATATGTATGAATTAACATAAATATCCCTCATAATAAACATTCTCCACAAATTTAGAGGACAAAAATGTGGTTACATCTAAATTTTATTTTTTCTTTTTCAAATTATACTATTTTCTAAAATATTTATATTTCATTAAATTAAGCTACAATATTTGATAATAATTAATAAAAAATTTAAAATTTCAAAAAATATAAATTATCATTAAAAATGTCTTTTCTACTTTTTTTTGTCAATGAGAAATTCAACCTTTTTATTCATTTTTTACCATATTTTTATATAGTGATATAGTTGTTTAATTATAAAACATTATTATATACCTATCATGTTGCCACCTCTGATCTATATTTTTCTGGGGACTTTAAAATAAAATTAAATAATGAAAACTAAAAAATAACTGTATATATTAATGTTACCCAAATTATTTGATAAAAATGTATGATTAATATTTTCTACACATTTAGAATTTCTCCTCTAACGAGGTTCTATAATTGAATTTGATATGTGACTTTTGAATCCCAAAAAAAAAAATCAAATACAAACAAAAAATAGGTTTAAAAATTAACATAAGTCTCTATTTTGATTGAGTATTTTTTTTTGTTTTGCAAATGAATCTTTTTTGTTATAACAAATGAATATTTTTTGTGTTTGGATTGATTAATGTATTTTTGTAAAATTTATGTGGTAGAATATTTTACTATTAAAAT
The DNA here is from genome assembly GCA_016586305.1 of Ophiorrhiza pumila. Classification (NCBI taxonomy): domain Eukaryota; kingdom Viridiplantae; phylum Streptophyta; class Magnoliopsida; order Gentianales; family Rubiaceae; genus Ophiorrhiza; species Ophiorrhiza pumila. The sequence goes on along the minus strand of BLIW01000011.1, from coordinate 9,695,643 downwards.
TTTAAATTCAATTTTATTATGCAAAATAATATTTTATTAATAATATTTAAAAATTTTAAATTAATATTATTATAAATGGATCCTACACTCTTTATTAAAAAGTCAATAAAACTATGTCCATTTTGTTTTTACAAAATTTTTATCACCAATCCTTCATTTTTTGTGGGCTATATCACACGTATTTGGGCAAAAAATGACAATGTTTAAAAACGTTGCATCTTTGGCAATTAATTTTGTGTTCTTTTTTCTGCCCATCTCAATTTTGCACGTGCATTTTAGTATACTGTGTCAACAAAGTTAAACTCGTATTTATCACAAAACCTCCATTTTTTGTGGGCTATAGCACTTGTATTTTTGCCGAAAATGATAATGTCAAAAAACATGCCGATTTAGGCCATTTTCGTTATATTTTTTGCACCCGCCTCAATTGTGAACGTGTATTCTAGTGAACGGTGCAAAAAAAAAAGTGAAACTCGTATTTATCACCAAACTCTCATTTTTTGTAGTCTATATCACACGTATTTTGGATGAAAATGACAATGTTTAAAAACGTGCCAATTTTGACAATTTATGTATTATTTTTTCCACCAATCTCAATTGTGAACGTGCATTTTCGTGAATTGTGTCAAAAATTAGAAACTCATATTTATCACCAAACCTCTATTTTTTTGTTTGCTATTGGACACGTATTGTTTTTTTCCAAAAATGACAATGTAAAAATCATGTCGATTTTTGTCATTTTTGTGCTATTTTTTTCACCCGCCTTATTTGTGAACGTGTATTCTTGCGAATGGAGTAAAACATTTATACTCTTATTTAATACCAAATCTCTATTTTTTGTGGGCTATAGTACAAGTATTTTGGCCGAGAAAGACAATGTCTAAAAATATGCCAATTTTGGCTATTTTAATTCTATTTGTTGGACCCACCTCAATTGTGAACGTGCATTCTAGTAAACGGTGTAAAAAATGAAACTTTTATTTATCTCAAAACCTCAATTTTTTGTGGGTTATAGTACACGTATTTTTGCCAAAAACGACAATATAAAAAAAGCGCCAAATTTGGCATATATTGTTTTTACACCCATATCAATTTTCCGTAAGCATTCGAGTGAATTGTGTCAAAGAACGTGAAACTCATTTTTATTACCAAACATGCATTTTTGTGGGTTATAGCACATGTATTTTCGCTAAAACTGATAATGTCCAAAAACGTGTCGATTTTTGTTGTTTTTGTATTGTTTTTAACACCTATCAAAATTTTGAACGTGCATTCTAGTGAATTATGTGAAAAAAGTGAAACTCATATTTATAAATAAAGCTCCATTATGTGTGGGCTATAGCACACGTATTTTGGGCGAAAATGACAATATAAAAAAACGCGTCGATTTTGGCCATCTTGGTACTATTTTTTGCACATGCCCCAATTATGAATGTGCATTCTAGATAACGATGTCAAAAATCTGAAATTCATATTTATCAACAAAGCTTCATTTTTTGTGGGCTATGGCACACGTATTTTGGCAAAAAATGACAATGTTTAAAAATGTGACAATTTTGGCAATTTTTGTGTACCACCGATCTCAATTATGAACGTGCATTTTAGTAAATTGTGTCAAAAAAGTGAAACTCATATTTATAACCAAACCTCCATTTTTTTGGGCTATTGTACACAGTTTTTTTTGCAGAAAAAGACAATTTTAAAAAACGTGCCGATTTTGGCCATGTTCGTGCTAGTTTTTTGCACCCATCTCAATTGTGAACGTGTATTCTAATGAACGGTGTCATAAAAAGTGAAATTAATATTTATCACCAAACCTCAAATTTTTTTATATCACTCGTGTTTTGGCCAAAAATGACAATGTCTAAAATTGTGCCAATTTTGGTTATTTTCATGCTATTGTTTACACCCACCTCAATTTTGAATGTGTATTTTAGTGAACAGTGTCAAAAAATTGAAATTCATATTTATTACCAAACCTACATTTTTGTGGGCTATAACATACATATTTTGGCCAAAAATGAAAAAGTAAAAAAACGTGCTGATATTGGCTGTTACTGTATTGTTTTTAACACCCATCATAATTTTGAATGTGCATTCTAGTGAATTACGTGAAAAAAAAGAAACTCATATTTATCAACAAACTTCCATTTTTTGTTGGCTATAGCACACATATTTTGGTTGAAAATGACAATGTTAAGAACTACGCCGATTTTTGTTATCTTTGTACTATTTTTTTTCACCTGCCACAGTTATGAACACGTATTCTAGCGAACGGTGTAAAAAAAAGTGAAACTCATTTTTATCATCAAACCTTCATTTTTGTGGGCTATAGCACACGTATTTTTGCCGAAACTGACAATGTAAAAAAGCGTGCCGATTTTGGCAATTTTTGTGTTATTTTACCACCCATCTAAATTGTGAACGTGCAGTTTAGTGAATTGTGTGAAAAAGTGAAACTCATATTTATCACCAAACCTCTTTTTTTGTGGGTTATTGCACATTTAGTTTTGCCGAAAATGACAATTTAAAAAAACATGTCGATTTTAGCTATTTTCGCGCTATTTGTTTAACCTGCCTTAATTGTAAATGTGTATTTTAGTTAACGGTATCAGAAAAAGTGAAACTCATATTTATCACTAAACCTCAATTTTCTGTGTGCTATATAGCACATGTATTTTGGCTAAAAATGACATTATCCAAAAAACGAATCAATTTCGGCTATTTTCTTTCTATTTTTTGCACCCACCTGAATTGTGAAAATGTATTCTAGTGAATCGTGTAAAAAAAATGAAACTTATATTTATTACAAAGCCTCAATTTTTTGTGGGTTATAACACAAGTATTTTTGCCGAAAACGACAATATCAAAAAATATTTTGATTTTGGCCGTTTCAGAATTTTTTTACACATATCTTAATTTTGAATCTGCATTTGAGTGAATTGTATCAAAGAAATTGAAACTCATATTTATCACCAAAGCATCATTTTTTGTGAGCTACAACACACATATTTTAGCCAAAAATGATAATATAAAAAAACGTGTTGATTTTGGCTGTTTTTGTATTATTTTTAACACATATCACAATTTTCAACGTGCATTGTAGTTAATTGTGTAAAAAAAAGTGAAACTCATATTTATCACCAAACCTTCTTTTTTGTGGGCTATACCTCACGTATTTTGGCTAAAAATGACAATGTCAAAAAACGTGCTGATTTTATCCATTTTCATGCTATTTTTACACCCGTCTCAATGTGGACGTGCATTCTAGTCGACGGTATCAAAAATATTGGAACTCATATTTATCACCAAACCTTCATTTTTTGTGGGCTATAGAACACGTATTGTGGTAAAAAATGATAATGTAAAAAAATTGACGATTTTGGTTATTTTCATGTTATTTTTTGCACCCACCTCAATTGTGAATGTGCATTCTAGTTAACGGTATCAAAAAGTGAAACTTATATTTATAATCAAACCTAGATTTAAACAAAATATAAAACATTGATTATTTTAACAATTTTAATAAAAAATAAAAGTAGAAAAAAGATAACATACCATCCATCTATTTAACTCTTTTTACATTAACTTATCTTAAAAGTCAGTAGCAAGTAATTTAAAAACTACTAAAATTTTAATTTTAGTTAGGTAGGAAGTTCAATAAAAAAATATCAAACTAAAAAATAAAACATATAAAATTATTTGATAAAATTAATTATAATTTACCATAAGAGACATATGAAACTCAAAATATAAATAATAAACATAAAAAGATTCACATAATTTAAATTCTCAGGAAAGTAATCACAATAACAACTTTTAAAAAGTATTCATAATGTTGGAATCTTGCACTTATTTTCTTTAGTTCAAGATTCTTTTTACTTTCCTAGAACGAAACAAATGCAGGAATTTAATAGTTAGGTGATAAGGTGAATTTATTCACCTTTTATTTAGTATTTTGCACATAATTCTTTAGTCGTTCTTGTTCTATTTAATTCGTTTTAGTGTCTTATTGTAGGTTTGTCGACCATGGTGTATGTTTGGAGGGAAAAGTCATATGAAAGCCAAATCGGGTGCAAAGTGAAGGAAAAGTTTAAGAAAGTTCGTGACAAAGTGGAGTTCCACTCCACGACGTGAAGTCGGGAAATCCCACGTCGCGACGTAGAGGAAAAAGGATTAAAAATTTGATTTAAAAATTGATTAAAATTTGTGGTAGATTCCAGTGAGCCAGTCGCGATGTCGGGGGTCTCCCACATTGCGACGTAGATGGACATCGCGACGTGCGACCCTGCACATCGCGAAGTCGGGGTTGACGAAGATTTCTGAATTAATTTTGGAAAATTGAATTTTTGGCCCATTTCAAAACTTTACGTCCGTCAAGGATTACGTGGAGGCCTTATTTACGAATATGTTTATAGAATCACTATAAATAGGTTTAGGGTTTCATACAAAAAAGGTGTGACAACTTTAGAAGCATTAAGCAAGGGTTTCTCTTTGTAATTGCTAGGGTCTCTTATTTAGCAATTGTACGGGGAATTGCAGCTATACGGAATTGGAACATCTAGAACAGGCTTATCGCGTACCTTCAATTTTACCCTAAACACTAATGTAGTAGTGGTAAGAAGATCGTATCCACAGGGAAGGGGTGGTATTGTAACTGATAGTTTCTCAACTCAAAAGCTAAAAATGCACGTAAACAAAAGAGAAGAAAAAACACACAAAAACAATCTGGAACACATAAAGGGAATGTTGCCCGCCACGCGGCACCACACTCGCTGCGCGCGTTTGCATCCGCAGCTCTCGCACATGCCAGCGCTTGAGCAGGCACCCTCACACACGCTGCTGTGCACAAGCGCACGGCGACATGCACTAGCCAACGCGCGCCCATGCGTGTGACAGCATTTCCACGCACACTCATGCACACTAAGGCACATGACACTTGCATGCTGCTGCACACTCTTGCTACACTTTGTGCACACTTTTGCTATAATTCAGGCACAAGACAAGCACACTACATGCACATTCTAGGCACAGCATTAGCGCACATAAGCACTTAACCTTGCACAACACTCACATGCACCGTGCATAAACTTTATGTACGTGCATGCACATACTTCATGCTACATGCACTATACCCATACACAACAAGGCACATTACATGCGCAATCTTGCTACATTTACTTCACATTACATGCATTGCACACTAAGGCACATCTCATACATTACATGCACACAACTCAAGCATTTCATGAACAACAAGGCACATCACATGCATTATTCTTGCTACATTGTGTACACTATACTCATGCATTGCACTTAGGCACATCACTTGCTTGCACACACTCAAAAGCATATTTGTCAGCATACACCAAGCATGCACACAAGCCTAACACATTTGCACACCACTTGCACACTTGGCATGCAAAAATACATGGCGCGATCGCATGATCGCAGGATGCGATCGGGCTGTGAAAATAATTGCTTGGCGCGACCGCAGGAGATAAATTGCTCCTGCGATCGCACCGTGCAAGTATGCAACTGCTGTACCAAATTTTTTTTAAGTGTTGGAACTCACACTTTGCATTTGTGCAGGTCTTGGAAGTGTGATCCATGAAGGCTCAAGAGCGTGAGTTGCTGGATGGTGACGTGAAGGACATAGGCTCAAAGGCGTGGAATGGCAATTGGGTTCTGATGTGGAGCTTCTTGCACGTGGACATTTTTGGGTCATTTTCTATTGCAGTGGCATTTTTGTAATTAAGTAATTAGATTATGTTATCGCGTAGATTAAGCTCTCGACCTCTTTATATAGAGGAATTTGGCATTTTCTTTGAGGGAGTTTTTAGAATCCGACACTTCTAGAACGTAATTAATTTTTTATCTTGAGCGGGAGATTTTCTTTCTCTCTCTAGAATTCTCTCTCTAAGATTTTAGCTCTGTTAGCGATTCCGATCGACGCTTTAGACCGATCACTGTAATTCTTAACTCAATTAAGGAGGCAATTCACAATTCTCTAGTGAATTGGAAGCTTTTGAGGCAATTCAATTGGTAAAACCTTTCCATTTAATGAAAATGAACTGTTTCAATTTGCAATTTGACGATCGTGAATCGATAATGGAGTTTTGTGGCTAAATTCACGATGTCCTAGGATTTGAACCGGATGAGTGTGTAATTAGATGATGCGATGCTATGCATTTGACACAACCTCTTAAAGAATGAGATCGTACTCGATTGTAATGCTTGAATCATGTTAGTTTCATAAATTTGCACTGTATTGGTCGAATTGAACTTTGATTATAGTCGCCATGCTGAGTTGAAGTGAGATTGATTGATATAGGTGAGAATTGCATGAGATGAGAACTAAAAGTATGATTTGTTGAGTCTTCTATTTGCTTTGTCTAATCATGCCGATCGAAGATTATTTGACTTGTTAGAAATAAGTGAGAAAAAGCTTTATGGTGTTAGCGATGACTCTAGGACCTAGGCCAGGCCTCGCCATGGGAAGGCCTTAGGAAGTGCATGCTAGTATCGTTAACCTCGTAGGGTTGAGACATTGTGGAATTCATTCATCACTCTCAGGCCTCGCCACGGGAGAGAGTGGTGTTAGGGTGGGTAGAATGTTGCGCGGTCTCCATGCTGGCTGCATTCTACACTCCCAGGCAATTTGTGTTCTCCTCCTGATTTGTATGTGTGTCGAGTGCGTTGCACAAGTTGTTTAATGTCCATTCATCTGGAGCCAAAACCCTAGAACATTACGTTAGACTTGATTCTTCATCTATTGTTGTTTGAGTGTTCATTACTTGTTACTCTGTTCTAGTTATTGTTATTGTTTTCACTTTCACTTACAATTTTGTGCTGTGACAAAATACTGTATTCTTTAAGCCATCCCCTTCCTTGTGGATCGATCCCTCTCACCACTACTACTGTAGTGTTAGGGTAAAATTGGTGACTACGCAATTAACGCATCAATTATGTTGTCATTTTCATTAGCAAGTGCAATATTAGTTTCCTTCATGCTCACACATTGTTTAATAAGAGGTGTCTATGTACAATTCATAAGCATTCAAGGGAAGAAGCACCTAAAGTAAGTCTACCAACATCATTGTTCTCATGGAAACCTAGAGAGTTAATATAAGATTCAGCATTAGACACACCCCCATTTTGATAGTAAGAAACCAAAAGGCCCTAAATTCATCACTAATAAGTTCGTCAAAAGAGACATCATCCTCATTAGGACAACTCAAACTTTCATGGACAAATGAATCATCAACAAAGCACTCATGTACACTATCCTCAATATTTGTAGACTCCAACTCCCTTAGACACTTTAAACCATAATCAACATTGGCATGCATATCAAAATGATTTTCCTCAGGAGTTGGTGTTTTAGTAATGAGAGATGTACCTTGTGTGAGTGGCCTTGAGCATCTTGAACTGGAGTCTCAATTTGTTGCCATATGTTGCTCATTAAGGTATTGATTTGATCAATTCTTTATTCTTGTCCTTGAACCTCCTCTTCTATTTGAGCCAACCTTGTTTCACCATATGCATTTCTATCAAGTCTATCCAAAATTTGAGACAACATATCTTCTATAGATAGTTTTTTTTCTTGCATGAGATGAGACCCATTTCTCTGTTGTTCGTTGTGTCATGGTTCATGATGTATTGGTGAAGAGAAGTTGCCAAATACTCCAGGTGTTGGTCGTGTGTTAACCACCCTATTTGGTGGGCAACCATGATAAGGCTCAACAAAGTCCCCAAACCACCTAGACATACATGGTCTATTGTGGTGTGCACAATTCAATTTCAGTTAAGTTCCAAGTATCCCTGCACATTCCACAAACAACACAAGTAGACTGAACCAAGACAAAAAATATATGAAACTATCTACTACACAAAACTAACACACAAGTAAGAAGAAAACACCACAAAAACATAATGACAAAAACACAAACTAACAAGTCAAGAAAACAAACAAGTTCTAACAACCGTGCCTTCCTCGGCATTGGCGCCAAAAATTGAACAGGATTATCGCGTACCTTCAATTTTACCCTAAACACTAATGTAGTAGTGGTAAGAGGGATCGTATCCACATGGAAGGGGTGGTATTGAAACTGATAGTTTCTCAACTCAAAAGATAAAAATGCATGTAAACAAAGGAGAAGAAAAAACAAACAAAAACAAACCGGAACATAGAAAGTGAATGTTACCTTAAAGCCTCGAATTGAACCGTTACCAAAGATGATTGCCTTGACGCCTACATTGACTCATAGTGAACTCAAGGGAGCTACACTGCCTGATAGCTGGATTTCGGTCAGCATGGTGACCTATCCTAGTCCAGACTATCGCGCTCCTCAACCTTCTTTGTTAGGACAAGTATTGGTACTAGTTGAAACCGTAAACTCCTATCTAGTGCTAGTGAACCAAATTGACCTATATATCACTCCTTTGGTAAGGCAGATAATCGAGATTTCAACTCAACTCATTTGCTCAAGACAATTCAACACCTTTCGTCTATAGATCTCACTCACTCTCACCAACATGGCGACCTCTGAGATGTGAATAACATGAAATGCAAAGATTTTAAACTCAAATTCCCATTCAAAGTAGAAAAAAAGATAACATACCATCCATCTATTTAACTCTTTTTACATTAAATTACCTTAAAAGTCAGTAGCAAGTAATTTAAAAACTATTAAAATTTTAATTTCAGTTAGGTAGGAAGTTCAATAAAAAGTATCAAACTAAAAAATATAAAATATAAAATTATTTGATCAAATTAATTATAATTTACCATAAGAAACATATGAAACTCAAAATATAAATAATAAACATAAAAAGAGTCACATATTTCAAATTCTCAGGAAAGTAATCACATTACCAACTTTTAAAAAGGATTCATATTGTTGGAATCTTGCACTTATTTTCTTTAGTTCAAGATTCTTTTTACTTTCCAAGAATGAAACAAATGCAGGAATTTAATAGTTAGGTGAAAAGGTGAATTTATTCACCTTTTATTTAGTATTTTGCACTTAATTCTTTAGTCGTTCTTGTTCTATTATTCGTTTTAGTGTCTTATTGTAGGTTTGTCGACCATGGTGTATGTTTGGAGGAAAAAGTCATATGAAAGCCAAATCGAGTGCAAACTGAAGGAAAAGTTTAAGAAAGTTCGTGACAAAGTGGAGTTCCACTCCGCCGACGTGAAGTCGAGAAATTCCACGTCGCGACATGCGCACTTGCACGTCGCGACGTAGAGGAAAAAGGATTAAAAATTTGATTTAAAAATTGATTAAAATTGGTGTTAGATTCCAGTGAGCCAGTTGAGACGTCAGGGGTATCCCACATTGCGACGTAGAGGGACGTCGTGATGCATTAGTCACGGATGCTCCAATTTTATCCTAACTCTACTAAGTAGTGGAGAGTGGGATTCGTTCCTCAAGGAAGGGGATAGTTTCAAGATTCAAGATTTTGTCACAAGAAAGTTATAACAAGAACATGTGAAAACCACAACACGATCAGAAAAGAATAGCAAAATATAACAACAATGACAAGATGAGCTAATGTAACAACAATCGAGTATGGAACAGATGTCCTACGGTTTTGGCACCGGATGAATTTACATTAGACGACTTATGCCATGCACTTGACACATATGAAAATCAAAAAGGAGACCTGGATGCCTAGGAAACTGCTCACGGCCAGCATGGCGACCGCGCTGTGCTCTATTCGCCCTGTCATCACTCTTTCCCGTGGCGAGGCCTAAGAGTGACAGATGGAAACGGCATTGTCTCAACTCTACAAAGTTAACGATACTAGCATGCAATTCTTAAGGTCTTCCCAAAGATGAGAGGAACCTCAGGTCCTACTCCATGTCAAGCATAATAAAATCAACAGGAGGTGTAAATTTATCTATCCTTACCAGGACATCTTTCACCATTCCGGTAGGCTTCACCAATGATCTGTCTGCCAATTGTAGAGTCACGGCCACAGGGCGAATTTGTCCCTTTAATCAAACATAAACAGCAATTGAGAGAGGCATGAGGTTGATACCAACACCCAAATCATAGAGAGCTTTTCCAAAATACCTGGAGCCTATTATACAAGGAATCGTACAACTGCCTGGATCGTTCCATTTTGGTGGCAAATTGTGCCCCAACCAAGCTCCACTTTTTTCTGTAAGCATTAGTGGAACTTCACACCTAAGAATCTATTCCTTATTTGATATGAGATCCTTGACAAATTTTGCGTACTTAGGCACTGCAGTCACCAAATCAAGAAGAGGTAGGCTTACGTTTACTTGTTTTACCACATTCAAGAAACGATCAAATTGTGGCCATCTCTTTGGTGATGGTTTCTCCCTTTCTGGAAATGGAGGCTTAGGAGCAAACTCGGGATAGTTATAGGGACTTGGTGGTTCTCTAGCTTTCTTGGTTGCCTCCTTCTCTTCATTGTCCTGCACCTCCTCCTTCTTGGATGACATGGCCTCATGCGCACAATTGTCTCCAACATCAACTATTGGATCTTCTTCTTGATGGACAATGTCATCTCCTGGATGTGTGTTTCCTGGCAAGAGCATCCCACTCCTCAAGGTGATAGCATTACACACCTCCTTGCCCTTAGGATTTAGAATTGTATCACTGGGTAGGGAGCCACTGGGCCTATAATGTACAGCATTAGCAAGTTGTTCCAACTGCATTTCGATATTTTTGAGTGTAGCCTTATGATGTTTCACAGTTGTCTCCAGACCACTAAATCTTTGCTCATTTTTATCCATCTAATCCATAAGACGATGGAACATATCTTCTATGGAAGGCTTCCTTGGCTCTTGTCCATTATGTTGCTGCTGATCAAAGCCTGGACGTGGATTTGTAGACCTTCTTTGCTCATTCCCTTGGAAGTGTTGACCCCCTTGGTATTGATTTTATTGTCCATACTGACCTCCTTGGTTTTGCTGTCCCCAATTGCTCGGACCACTGCCATATGACCTATTACCAGAGTAGTGAGGTTTGTTGTAGTTGTTAACATATTGATGTGACTCAGTGGTCATAACACGTTCATCAGTATAATGATCCCCTTTGAATAAACCGCAAGAAAGTACAGGACTATTCGCTTGTGCAGCCTTGAGTGTTTGCACTTGTTTTGAAATAGCTTCAAACTTAGCTCCCAATGATGTTTCATCGTCGAGGTCCAAGACTCCTCTCTGCCTCCTTCCATGCGTTTTCCTTGTCTCAGGGAAAAGATATTCATCCTCAGCGATTCTATCAAAGAGCTCCCTCACCTCGGGAACACTCTTGTCTTTCAATGCTCCATTAGCACAAGCCTTAACCATCATGGAAGATTCAGCTATGAGTCTCTTAAAGAAGGTGTTCAATTCCCTTATTTTCCCCAAGTCATGATTTGGACATTGTCTATTAAGTCATTGAAACATTCCCAAGCCTCTCGGAATGACTCTCCATCATGCTGTTGGAAGTTCATTATGTCCATGCTCATTTTCTCTAGTTTAGCTGGTGGAAAATACTTAGCTAATAACTTCTTCAGCAATTCCTCAAAAGATGTCACGGTATGTGTGCCTCCAATGGACTTGAACCAATGCTTTACTTTGCCTCTCAGAGATAGAGGAAATAAAATTCTATGCACTTCATCCCGAGGCACTCTTTGAAGCTTGACAGTACTGCAAAGTCCCAAGAACCAGTCCAAGTGCTCATTAGGATCCTCATTATCAAAGCCTTGAAAGAATTGACCCTGAGTGATCATAGATACTATCTGAGTAGGAATATTGTAACTCTCTACATCAATATCTTGTTGATTAACCCCATTCTCAAAATTAATGGCATAGTGGTCACAAAATCTTGGAGCTCTTTCCCCTGGATTAGCCATTCTTTTTTCTCGTTCTTGAATCCTAAAAGTTTTCGCCAAATTCAAGATCAAGTAAATACTCTGGTTCTCCTGCAGATCTAAGAGACCTGGACATATACAACACACCAAGAGTAAATTATTATAGAGAAGTAACACAACACTAGTAACACAAGAATTGTAAAAGTGAACAACAGAAAACAGAACAAAAACAAAACAAAAAAAGAAAATTTCACAAAACGAATCAAGAAACCTTACCTTCCCCAGCAGCGGCGCCAAACAATTGATGCGTTAGTCGCATATGCTCCAATTTTATCCTAACTCTACTATAGTATTGGAGAGAGGGACTCGTTCCTCAGGAAAGGGGATAGTTTCAACATTCAAGAATTTGTCACAAGAAAGTTATAACAAGAACAGGTGAAAACCACAACACGATCAAAAAAGAATAGCAAAATGTAACAACAACGACTAGATGAGCTAATGTAACAACAATTGAGTATGGAATAGATGTCGTAGGGTTTTTGCACCGGATGAATTTACATTAGACGACTTATTCCATGAACTTGACATACATGCAAATCAAAGAGGAGACCTGAATACCTAGGAAACTAGCTCACGGCCAGCATGTCGACCGCGTTGTGCTCTATTCTCCCTGTCATCACTCTTTCCCGTGGCGAGGCCTAAGAGTGACGGATGGAAACCACATTGTCTCAACTCTACGAAGTTAACGATACTAGCATGCAATTTCTAAGATCTTCCCAAAGATGAGATGAACCTCAGGGTCCTTCTCCACGTTAAGCACAATAAAATCTATAGGAAGTGTAAATTTATCTATCCTTACCAGGACATCTTCCACCATTCCGATAGGCTTCAACAATGATCTGTCTGCCAATTGTAGAGTGGCATGAGGTTGATACCAGCACCCAAATCACAGAGAGCTTTTCCAAAAGATCTTGAGCCTATTGTATAAGGAATCGAACAACTGCCTGGATCCTTCAATTTTGGTGGCAAATTGTGCCCCAACTAAGCTCCACTTTTTTCTGTAAGCATTAGTGGAACTTTACACCTAAGAATCTGTTCCTTATTTGATATGAGATCCTTGAGAAATTTTGCGTACTTAGACACTGCAGTCACCAAATCAAGCAGAGGTAGGCTCGCGTTCACTTGTTTTACCACATTCAAGAAACGATCAAATTGTGGCCCTCTCTTTGGTGATGGTTTCACCCTTTCTAGAAATGGAGGCTTATGAGCAAACTCTGAGATGGTTATTGGGATTTGGTGGTCCTCTAGCTTTCATAGTTGCCTCCATGATAAGCACGAAATAGTTCTTTATTTGTACATGCTTTTATGTGCTTAGTTATTTGGTGCTTAATGGCGTTAACTTGTGCAGATTTGGAAGATTCCATATTGGAGCTTGGCAAGGTAATAAGGACTGATTTGGAGTGCTTTATAGAAGATTCAATGACGGGGATGAGATTGAAGAGAGATTTGGCAGCAAAAGAATTCTTGGAAGTTACCAAGTGGGTTGTTGAAGAAGATTAGGAAACTTACTCTACAGCCGTGTGTGGCTTATTGGATTTGGAAATAAGGAGATTTCTTTCTTTAGTTGAATTAGGAAGCTTTATTATTCTCTTCCCTATATAAGGGAGAAGATTAATTAGGGTTAGGGACATCTTTTTACACCTTTTCTTACAGCTTTTACGTTTTGGATGTTTTGAACAGCAGCTGGGTTTGCTAACTTGTAGCAGCCCAGAATTTTCCAGAAATCAGAGCCCGTCGTATGCCCATACGACGGCCGTTCTGAATTGCTATTTTCAGTATTAATTTAATTTTCTCTTAATATCTATTTTGTTTTGTTTTTAATTATGTTTAGTGAGTAGTTTTCTTATCTGGCTGTAGATAATGAAGCACTAATCGATGCATGAATTGTGAGACCTAATTGTTCTTAATAAACTTTCTCCGATTTAATTCCAAGAGTTTTCTAAGCCTAAAGTTTATTATCTAATTTAGCTAAAGCTTGATCACCTTTAATTGAATTAGATAGAGCCAATTAATCCCTTGTTAAGTCACTGGATTTAATAAGTAAGATTAATTAGTGGCGAAGCTACTGTCTCGGTAGACGGAAATAATTGGTTAACAAATTGTTGCATGCTGATTCATGATATGGTTTGTTAGAGTTGGGTTCTTCACTTCGTAATGCTTTTATAACATTAAATCCGGTGTTCGGCTGATTCCGGCCGGGTTGAGTTATAAATAGGGAATTAATTGAGTCAAGCCGATACTTGTCAATTAACGAATAATTAAGGAAGAATTGGGTTATGTCAGAGCCGATTCTCGGTAATCTATAACTAACTGATTAAATAGAGATTGTTATCTTTGAGTCGATGAACAATTTACAATTGATTTGTGTGGATTTATTTACAGCTGGACCTTTCTTCTTGATTAATTAATTTCGGAGTTTTATTATTTAGTTATTTATTGGTATCGTAATTGAGTTCTTTTAATTCACTTCTTTAATCATTAATTAAACTTTGGTTACTATTGGCAAATTAATTGAATTAGGAAATATTGTTGTTCCTCGTGGGATCGACCTTACTCACAGATTACTTGAATTATTGTTTGAGAGTAAGTAATTTAATTTGGTACAAAACGACACACCACTCCTTCTCTTCATTGTCACTCGCACAACACTTGCACATCACTCACACATCATCACATATCGCCGCACACTGGTGCGCGCATGAGGCCTGGCATCGCCGCACACTCGTATGCACACTGCCATATGGCTCGGTACTCATCGCCTGCGTCGCCGCGTGAATATGCGCACATTGCTGCACGGGCATGCGCACACCACCACACAGGCATGCACATCATTGCTGCACACCTGCACGAAGTCCTTGCAAGTGTCGCCGCATGCACCACACAAGCTGGACGCATGTGCGCAGCATGCAGCATCACATTGGCACTCCCAACGCACCATGTCGTGGAGCACTTACGCAACACAGCACATACTATCACACACATAGTTGCTGCACACTCCACGCACATCACAATATGCACTTCAGCATAGTCCATGCACCATTCTTGCACTCCTCATGCACAACTCATGCACACCTCTTGCACTTCAAAGCACACGCAATGCACATACTTGCTACACACATCATGTGCACATGTATGCACCAACACATAGGTACTCATGCACACATTTCATGCACAAACTCACCAAGTACATCTTATGTATTTAGGCTGTTACCACTCCATTAATGCTCTTGCACTCTCACTTCAGCACCACAATACATGCATGATTTCATGAATTTCATTTGCACACCATGTACAAAGTAGTAACCCTGCGATACATCTTGGCGACGCGTCGCCGCACAAAAAATTAACCCTGCGACGTGTCGCCACTGAAAACATTAACACTGCGACGCATCGCTAAGACGCGTCGCCGTGGGAGGAGTTTTGGCTTGCGTCGCAGTGGGTTTTTGGAATTCTGGGCTGCATATTTTTTCTAAGTGTTGAGTTCATCCATTTTTATGTGTAGGTTGCGAAGGCGTGGACTGGTGAGGTTCAAGGGCGTGTTTGCTGCGTTGGAAGTGTGGGTTTCTGTGGCTCAAATACGTGAATTGCTGCATTGAACGAGCTGATTTTTGGGCATTCCTTATACTACAGTGGCATTTATTAAATAAGTATTCAGTCTACGTCTGCGTATTGTTTTCGTTTTGTAACCTCTATATATAAAGGATTTAGTCATTACTTAGGACCCCCCGACACTTCTAGAATGTAATCACATTTTTTATCTTGAGCAGGAGATTTTCTTTCTCTCTAGATTTTCTTTCTCTTCGCGATTCCAGTTGAGCTTTTGGACCGAGTGCTAGAAGTGTTGAACAATTCTATTGAGATTTAAGTTTCTCAAAGCAATTTGATCGGTAAATTCTTTCTATTTAATGAAAATGAATTGCTTGTTATTGCTAATTGACAGTCGTGAATTGAGAATGGAGATCTGTGGCTAAATTCATGATGTTCTAGGGTTTAGACCGGATGAATGAGTAATTAGATGACGCGAAGCTATGCACTTGACAAAATCTCTTACAGAATGAGATTATACTCAGTTGTAATGCTTGAATCATGTTGAGTTTCATAAATTTGCACTGTATTGATTGATTCAAACTTTGATTATGGTCGCCATGCAAAATTGAAGTGAGACTCACCAATATAGGAAGAAATTGAATGAAATGAGAACTAAATGTATGAATTTTGAGTATTCCACTGGCTTTGATTGATCATGATCGCAGATGAGGTCGCCATGCCGATCGAAGATCATTTGAGTTGTTAGAATGAAGTGAGAAGAAGCTTTATGATGGTAGCGAAGACTCTAGGACCTAGGCCAGGCCTCGCCCTGAGAAGATCTTAGGAATTGCATGCTAGTATCGTTAACTTTGTAGAGCCTATAAGACGCCAATTGGTGCTTCACCTTTCAGGCTAGTATTTAAAAAAGAATGTCACTTGCCGGTGGAGTTGGAACACAGAGTTTACTGGGCAATTCAGAGGTTTAACATGGATTTGAATGGGTCTCAGTCTAAACGAATGATGGAGCTAAATGAATTGGATGAATTCAGGTTTAATTCTTATGTAAGTGCAAGGATGTACAAAGAAAGGACCAAGATATTACATGATGCAAAAATTCAACCAAAGGCTTTTGCACCAGGACAATTGGTTTTGTTGTATGAGTCCAGGCTTAGACTTTTCCCAGGAAAATTGAGGTCACACTGGAGTGGTTCATTTCAGGTTATCAGAGTAATACCATATGGTGTTGTGGAGATCCAGAATGAGAAGAATAGAAATACATGGCAAGTAAATGGCCACAGGATTAATCCTTATATAACAAGTCAAGAGAAGGATGTCCAAGCTACACAGCAAGCCCCACAAGAGTTGTTCTTGGATCATCCCATAACTTCACATTGAGGCAAAGCGTGTTCGGGCTGTCGACATTAAACCAAGCGCTCCTGGGAGGCAACCCATCATGAGTTTACTGAATTTTTCTTCATTTTTGCTACTCTTCTTTACGTAGTTGATATCTTTGAATTTTTGTTTAGTGATTATTAGTTAGATTAATTCCTTACATAAATGCAAATTCATGGAGTTATGATCTTGAAATCTACTTTTCTGAGCATGATTTAATTTGTTCAACCTAAAAATGATTCAATTGTCTGGAAAGCTGAAATGAATAGTTTGTTAGATGGGAAAGGGCATTCAAAGCACAAGAGCAAAAGATGAACATTTTTTGCTAGTTTCGGTTATGTGAGCAATAATGAGGGCAATAGGGAAGACTTTATAACTCACACAATTAAAGTAGTAGGGGTCCCACCCATGTGTCCTGTGCATTATCTACAAATCGGGTGGTTGGCTTTTCAATGGAATTTGTTTGGACCGATTGGCTAAGCTTTTGTTGGTTGTTATCTTTTCTATATAAATGGTAGCCATGAATTCAATGTGTAGCCACTCTTCACGTCTAGCATTTCACACATTCAAGGGGAAGCATTGAGTTTTGTTTGCTGCAAGGGGCTATTTCTTCCTTAGTTCTTCTTCTTACAGTTCCCGGTTCTTTCTCTTCTTCCAAGTCAAGGTATGTTCTCCCTTATCTTCATACATGTTTAGGGGGAACCTTAATTGTCTATAATTGAATTAAGTTGGGAGTTTTAGTCTTATGTGTGTACCTTGCTTAATATTAACATGGACTATTTTGGTGAGATAATGAGCCCATGTGAATTTTATCAAATGGTAAGAAAATGCTAGGTATGGGGGAGTGGTTATCTGTTCACAGAGTTTGTTTCATCTTTGTTGTGTTTCTGTAAATTTCCCATAACTTGAGCATTTGGTATTCTAAAGGGATGATTCTAGTTGGGTAAGTTAGCTAAGAGGATAAGCTACAAAGTTTATGTTTTACTCTTTTGCTAATTCTGGATGGAACATAGTTATTTTGCTTAAGGGATGGGGCTTCCATGCTGAAATTAGAAGTGTAATGGTTGCTGAATTTGCCCTGTTGGACATATTGCAGTATTTTGGGCATAAATGTTTCATTTTAGCTCCAAATTGGGTAATTCTTGTTCCTAAATTTCGCTAAGATCTAGTTCTACTTCTTTGATGTTATATGTTTTAGCTAGATTTACCTGTTAGCATGCTATTCAATATGTTTAGTTGATGGTCAAAGCTGGATATTTTGTGGAACATTCTGCCTATTACTGTCATATGTCGATAATCTGAGCATAAATTGATCAATTGTTATCCAACTAAGGAGTTTCAACTTGATACTTGCAACTGACTCAAAGGGCTACAATTTTTGTGTTATAAGGTGTGCCAAATTCTATTTGTTCTGAGCTCTAATTTAGGTGCACAAATTTGCACTTGTGCTAAAGTATAAATATTGGTGTTGTGAACTTTGAACCTGATGTGGCTTTTGGATAGTAATTTGGCACCATAACACCATTCATGTGTTTTTTGTTTAGCTAGTAACTGGAGAATGAAGTATGGTCATATCCAATTATGGAAATCCTGTTTTATGTGTGTTAGGATACACTACCATTAGATAGTGTTTACATTTTGTGTTGTTGGTTGTAGTCCTAACATTGCCTAGTCTGTGTCCTTTGATGAGGGCTTTTGCACTTTCTAGTATATGTGCGCATTTGTGAAAGTATGTGCTATCGCTGCTGTGCGCAGACCGTGATTATGTGTTTGAGTGACTGTTATGCTCATTGGTTTTTGCAAATGCTTATGTGCTTCAATCTTCCTTAGGTTCCGCACAACCATAGTGCCTAGAAAAGGTGAGAGTACAAAGAAAGGTAAAGCCAAGGGCAAGGCTCAGATGTCCATAGATTCTGACTCAGAATACTTTTCAGAGGATTTGCCAATCTTTGAACATCCCATAGAAGTTACTTTGTAGATACCGATACCAAAAAAACGAAAGGGCACATCGACACCATCGTTATTCATTAATGCTGCGGCACAGAAACAATGGGAAGAATGGTTAGCTATCAAGAAGTTGCATTTGGAGTGTGCTTTTGTTGTTGATAAGGGACCGTTTAAGAAGTTGATGCATTTTCATAAATTTGATGAGAAGTTGGTAATAGCACCCGAGTTCTGTAATGTAAGTCTTGCCTGGGAGTATTATGCAAACGCAAAATTTCCAAACGAGGACGGGGCAGTATACGTTCGGGGAACATGGGTCGACATTACAAGTGAAATTATCAGCGCACACTTAGGGACTCCTAGCTTTCCCACAGATCCTTTTCAGTGTCCAGATGATGAGGCTGCCGACTATGAATTGCTGGAGGAGCTTGCACACCCGGGGGCTGAATGGGTTGTCAACCGACGCGGGGATCATAAGCATATGCGTCATCAGTTTCTGCGTTGCGATGTCAAACTGTGGCTCATTTTCATTCTATCAAGGCTTATGCCTAGTTCACAGATGTCCGAGATTGGGTGCGAACGCCTTTATTTGATCTCCACTATTAAGGGACGAAGGTCAGTTGATGTTGGCCGAATTATAGTCAATGACGTCAGAGTAGGTATTGAGGAGCAGTTTGCATCAATTTATTTCCTCGTTCTTATTGAGGAGTTGTGCAAGGCCCAAGAAGTGAATGATGAGTTGGGCAGTGACTGGCACAAGACTAAAGGACCCATCGCTACGCCATTATATCTGAAATATCTGCGAATAGACAAAGAATTGGTCAGAGCGCAAGTAGCTGGGCCTGGCGGGCCTCGCTAAGATTTTGAGCCCCCAGTTCATGTTGGACAGCAAGAGCAACAGTGATGAGAATGAGCCCGTGTCCATGTCCGTGGTGTTAAAGTCAAATTGTCATCCTGAAAGTTTCTATCGCGTTTTGGTATTCTTACCATAACTCTTTCGATATAACTCGGAATTGCATGATTCAAGAAGCCCTGGAACGATAAGGGATAGAGCTACAACTTTCATGTTTTAAGTTTTTCGAGCTTCTGACATTATAACCGTTGAAAATGCCTTCCAAAGTTGATGACGGGATTTTGGCCGAATTTTCATCTCGAATTTCATGGACTACATTGAAGACCAAGATGGCGTGCTTGGGCTTTGTCATTATTGGATCACGCCATTGTTAATCTTTAGGATTTATTTAAGTTGTAATAATAAGTGCATTAACATTAATTAATTGGGCTTTATTTTCGTTAATTAATAAGTCATTACTTGGCCCAATTACCTTGCATGGTAATTAGGAAAGTAATCTCCTACTTTTTAGGAGGATTTAGGAAAGTAAGAGTACAAATCTGTTTTTACTTCTTCATAACCGATTTGCTATGATTAGGAAACTTAAAGTTTGTCTTTTAGTTATTGGTTTCCTTTTCCAATTTGGAAACTAAGTTGTAATAGGATTAAGCTAGGGTTTCATGTTTTTGTAGCCTACTTATAGGTGTGTTTTTCACATGAAATAATAAGATGAATTTTGATAAAAAATTAAGCATTGCTTAAGCCTTCTTCAAGCCGTGAAAAGTTGAAAGAAAAACGTGAGGATTCAATTGATTTCAATTGTGTTTTCATAATACCCGCGAAGCCTTAGTGAGGAGCTATAGGTTAGCTTACCCGTTCTTGATTTAAAGAACTCGCCAAACTGAAGAGATTTAACTTTTGATTTACATTAGTTAACTTAATTCTTTTTGTTATAACGTTGGGGTGTAGATTGCTTCAATCTTTGTCCTTGCATTTCATCTTGTTCCTTCCGCTTTGTTTTTGTGTTTCTTGTTCGTGATTGTGTTGAGTTTGGTGTACAACGATCCAAAGGTTTGTGAAAAAATACGTGAGATCAAGGTCCTTCCTAGGTCAACTCGTATCAATTGGTATCAGAGACCAAGGTTGTCTTCCAAATTCAGGTTTAAATCTCGGTTTTGAGTCTTCATTGTTTCTCGGTTTTGTCTTGCTGTTTTGCATCGTTTCGTGTTGCTGTTTTGGCGTCTTTTTGCTGCTGTTTATTGAGTCAATTTTCTGCAGTAAATTGTGTCTTAAATATGCTCGAAATTCAGTCCTAAAGTCGTCATAATTCTGTCCAAAAATCGCATGCAAAAGGTTGTTGAAATCTGCCCAAAATCGCTATTGATCTTTATTTCGGTTTTTGTGTTTCGTTTTCTTGCTGTTTTGTGTTGTTACCCCGAAAAGGAAAAGTACCGACTTGCTTTTATGCACCTTAAGGATTATGCTAGTTTATGGTGGGATGGGGTTATAAGGTCTAGACGTCAAGATGGAGAAAGGCCAGTCAAGACTTGGAGCCAAATGAAGATGCTTATGAGGAAAAAGTATGTCCCTTCTCATTACAACAGTCAATTGAACAGAAAATTGCACTCTCTTGTGCAAGGTAGTAAATCGGTTGAGGAGTATTACCATGAAATGGAAGCTTTGATGATTAAAGTTAATGTTTAAGAGGATCCTGACTCTACAATTGAAAGATTTTTGAGAGGTATGCATTCTGATTTGGCTTATCATGTGGATTTGCAAAGTTATGTTGATATTAATGAACTTGTCCACAAAGCAATCAAGATTGAAAGGCACATGAAAGGAAAGAGTAAGTTCTCACAACCGCCACCACCTTGGCGAAGGGAACAAAAGCCGAATGTTACCCCTTTTACACCACCGTCAAAGCCGCATCAATTCACCTCCAATCCAACATCAAGTGGCTCATCCCAAGTCCCAAAATCAGTCCCTAAACCTGTGGAGAACACCCCAAAAATGGCGTCAACTCCTAGTCCAAGATTGAGGTATGTTCGTTGTTATAAATGTCAAGGTTATGGACATGTGCAAGCTGAGTGTCCAACTCGAAAATTGATGATAACTCTTGATAGTGGAGAATTAGTAAGTGATGATGATTGTGACGACATGCCACCTCTTGAAGAGAAGCACCAAAGTGAGTCAAGTGATAATGAAGCTCTTGAATCATACACTTATGATGTTGGTAATTACTCTTTAGTTTCTCGCCGTGTTCTTAATGTTCAACCTTTAGTTGATAATGATGATTTGATGCAACGAGATAACATATTTCACACACGATGCATGGTTCAAGGAAAGATTTGTAGTGTGATTATTGATAGTGGTAGTCGCACCAATGTGGCGAGCACTTTGTTTGTGAATAAATTGAATTTGACTTGCATGAAACATTCCAAGCCTTATCGTCTTCAATGGTTTAATAATACGGTTGATACACGAGTTACCAAACAAGTTAAGTTTTCTTTTACCATTGGGAAGTATGTTGATACTATTTTATGTGATGTTGCTCCCATGGAAGCAAGTCATATTTTACTTGGGCGTCCTTGGCAATTTGATTGTGATGTGATTTATCATGCCAAGAAAAATTTCTATAGCTTTTTATACAAAGGAAAGAGGTTTAATCTTCACGCTTTGACTCCTGCACAAGTCTTTGAAGATCAAACAAGAATCATTCAAGCTACCAGAGATGCAAACGCCGCAAAGGAGAAGAAATTGCAAGAGAAACAATGTAATAATGGATCGAAATCTTGTAATAGTCATGATATAGTTGTTTCAAAATCTTGTCATTTTGTTTCTTCTAATGAGATTGAGAGATGAATACTAGATAGGCAATCAATGTACTTACTTGGTGATAGTGTTCGCGAATTTTCTTGTTTTCTGCCTAGTACATTTGTTTTGCAGGTTTTTGGAGTTCCTAAGTGCTTAATGGAGTTCGAATTAACTCATTATCAATTGCAAGGAATCCAATCCGCCTTAGCTTGTTTTCCACAAGGTAAGCAAGGTAAGTTAGGTAAGTATGAAAGCTTATTGGTTGATTTCAATGGTTTTAGAGTAAAGAACTTTGTTAACGTCAATGCTATTGATTTTCAAAGTTTGATTTCTGTTTTGAATCAATTTCAATGTCTTTCACACACCTTTGAAACATTAGTTCGAAATTCTTTAACATGTGCATTAAAATCCAATTATTTGTGTTTTGGTAAGCAAATTATTTCACATAATTCTTCAATTATGAAATCCAATTATTTCGTTTTGAATGAGTTTATGTATAGTTTCTTCACATGCTATGTTGCTTATCTAATACATGAATTATATTTTGAGCTTAATATTGGATATTTCGAACTACATCCAACCTTTGTATGCACTCACTCAAGTGTTAATTATATTGACTCTACTTGTTGGGTTAATGATTCTTTTGATTCTTTATTTCGTGATTTTGCTCACATCCATTAAGTTCAAAAAGGTCCTTGGATAATTCAACACTTGTATGGTAAGTTATCTCCGTTCCAAATTTCTTTTGAATTCCAAGAGGTAAAATTTTCTGTTTACAACTATTCAATAGATTGTTTACATTCTAGTTTTTGGAATTACACTCTCATATTTGATAACTTTTGCATGTTTTTAGAGGTCTTAATACGTTCATGTGATTTGCACTTTCTCAAGGATGCATATATGTTTTCTTGTTATGAATTTTCGTGTCTTTATGATTCTATTCATATATGTTTACATCCTTTGCTTACATTACATGTTAATAACGTAAATAATGTGTTCATAAATGTTGTTAGTGAATTCATATTGATTAGTTCTTTAATTAAGAACATTCGATTTTCTGATTTGCATAAACTATATGATAGTTATTTGCATAATTGTTTTGAATTCATTGACTTCAACATTATGACTCATGCAAAATTTGTTACGACTAATCATGTTACATGTATTTCGATTTTGCATACATATTCTGCCCGTTCTATTCTTTTGGTGAAAGGAAATTATTCTACGTATTGTTTTAGATTATTATGCTTTCTTTTACCTTATACATTTGTCTTGTTTTGGCAGGATATAACTTCTTGTTGCTCGAGATATGCATCTTCCCAATTTTATTTGGCTCGAGTTTGCATTGGGTTCATCATATTGGCGTTTGATCCAGGAACTCACTTTCAAGATTCGAGGACGAATCCTTTCGATGAGAGAGGGAATGATGAGAATGAGCCCGTGTCCATGTCCGTGGTGTTAAAGTCAAATTGTCATCCTGAAAGTTTCTGTTACGTTTTGGTATTCTTGCCATAACTCTTTCGATATAACTCGGAATTGAATGATTCAAGCAGCCCTGGAACGATAAGAGATAGAGCTACAACTTTCATGTTTTACGTTTTCCGAGATTCTGAGATTATAACCGTTGAAAATGCCTTCCAAAGTAGATGACGGGATTTTGGCTGAATTTTCATCTCGAATTTCATGGACTACATTGAAGACCAAGATGGCGTGCTTGGGCTTTGTCATTATTGGATCACGCCATTGTTAATCTTTAGGATTTATTTAATTTGTAATAATAAGTCCATTAACATTAATTAATTGGGCTTTATTTTCGTTAATTAATAAGTCATTACTTGGCCCAATTACCTTGCATGGTAATTAGGAAAGTAATCTCCTACTTTTTATGAGGATTTAGGAAAGTAAGAGTACAAATCGGTTTTTACTTCTTCATAACCGATTTGCTATGATTAGGAAACTTAAAGTTTGTCTTTTAGTTATTGGTTTCCTTTTCCAATTTGGAAACTAAGTTGTAATAGGATTAAGCTAGGGTTTCATGTTTTTGTAGCCTATTTATAGGTGAGTTTTTCACATGAAATAATAAGATGAATTTTGATAAAAAATTAAGCATTGCTTAAGCCTTCTTCCAGCCGTGAAAAGTTGTAAGAAAAACGTGAGGATTCAATTGATTTCAATTGTGTTTTCATAAGACCCGCGAAGCCTTAGTGAGGAGCTATAGGTTAGCTTACCCGTTCTTGATTTAAAGAACTCGCCAAACTGAAGAGATTTAACTTTTGATTTACATTAGTTAACTTAATTCTTTTTGTTATAACGTTGGGGTGTAGATTGCTTCAATCTTTGTCCTTGCGTTTCATCTTGTTCCTTCCGCTTTGTTTTTGTGTTTCTTGTTCGTGATTGTGTTGAGTTTGGTGTACAACGATCCAAAGGTTTGTGAAAAAATACGTGAGATCAAGGTCCTTCCTAGGTCAACTCGTATCAAACAGCCTTACCCATATGACTTTAGTTCGTTCAAAAGTACCCTTACCGATTTCCAGCAATCTATAGATTCTCGTTTCCAGGTCATGGATGAGCGTTTAGGAAGCATGCATGAATTGATGAATGACATGCAACAAGAATGGACTTCCCATGCATCCACCATTGGTAACAAGTTGGACAATATTTCTTCAATTGTACAGCAACAATTTGAAGTGCTTTACCATCGACAGCTTATGATGCAAATGGAAATTGACAAGTGTAATAAAATGGCTGTGTATTATCATACCCCTCTTAGGCCACCGAAACCACAACCATCTCATGCGCAATTGGCTGGGTACAGAATTCCTAACTTGGCTATAGATGAAACTAGTGGTGTACACGAGCTTCCTCCAGGGGTTTCTGCTCAGTCTTCTCTTCAACCATTGCCAACGTTTGGCCGTATTCCATTAGTATCTCCCACTCCTACTTTTTGTGTGGATCATAATTTCATGCCAGTAACCCGGATACCAATGTTTGGTTCTGGACAGCCATTACAAGGGCCTATTCATGTCACCTTTCATTGGGTTGCACCTCCTTTTAACGGGCCTTCATTTGCTACTACGGCATCATTCTCATCCCCGTCCGCTTCTACGCCTTCATATTCTCAGGGAACCCCTCTTTCTTAATCTTTTACATTGCGAACAATATGTGTTTCAAGTGTGGTAGCGGGCGGGGGTTGGTGAAGTTACTTTGTGATTGAAAATGGGGGTGTTGTCATGATTGTTTTCGTTGGCTATGATGTTGTGAAGATAGTATATTGTGACTGTTCCTTTGCCATGAGTGCTGCTTGTTACTTTGTTGAGGTTGATTTGGTGGGGTGCAAGGTTTATGGAGATGCCTTGGTTATGAATGTTGGGGAGTGTGTGTTTGATGTTGTCCTGATGTTTTGAAGTTTGCTCGAAGCTTAGGGCCGTATTGTGCTATGGTGTTCATTTTGTGGAAATCTTGAACTGTGAAGTGGGTGCTAAACTATGAAGTTGTCGCCAGGATCTGGAAGTATGCTACAATGTGCTGAAGCTTAGAAGTGTGAAATGATTGAGTGGTTGTTGTGTTTTAGTCCTTTAAGTGTCTAGGAGTATGAGTGTGAGTTGAAATGAAATGTGAATTGAAATGGATGTAATGTGTGTAATGAAATGAAAAGAAGTTCAATGAGTGTATGTGTAATGTAACGTAATGAAATGCTTATCATCTTGCAGTGAGCCTTTGTTCCTTTGTTAGCTATGTCTTAGCTTTAGTTCATCATTTTTTTGTATTAAATGATGATGCATGCGAAATCTTTTCTGTTCTAGTTCCAAATTTGAAGAAATTAGCATATTTTGTTGGCCAAGGCATCATGTTAAGGTAAGATAGATATGCCATGCAAAACAAATCTTCATTGACATAGGAGGTAATCTGGATTGAGTTTGTTCTTGTTGTATGCACCTTCTTTGTGTTTTGGTGTTCTTGCATGCATAGTCCCTTAAAGACACTTACGAACTAGTAGTCACAAAAGAAAGGATATAGAGAAAAAGCCTTTGGCAACTTGGAATGAAAAGCCATAAGACCCTGGCAAGCATATTTAGGAAAAAAATAGCCATAAAACTAAGGCAAAAAGTGGGGAAAATGAGCCACAATACCCGGGCAATCATGCACCAATGAGTGTGATAAAAGAATGCACCAAAGTGCAAATTGAAAGGAAATGGTATGTCATGATATAAGCACCAATGTGCGCTTAGGTTACCATTGATCTTGTGTGCTATTCGTTCTTGTGTGTGGATAAGGAGATTGTTATGCAATGAGCTGTTAGAGAGAATACAAAGGGTTATGCATACAGGAAGAGCGACTGAGCAAGCATTCCTCAGCACACACTTGCACGCATGACATTTTGTTCTTTATTCATCATGACTTGGTTGACAATATGTGTTGAAATGTGAGGGTGAGGAACCGGGAAATTTTTGGGAATTTTTGAGTGAAAAATGTTTTCATGAACTTAGAGAAGGACTTAGTGGACAAGGGAGCAACGTGTTGAATGCAAGTGATTAAAATATGGAGTGTGAGTTTTGTTTGAGGGCAAGCAAAAGTTCAAGTGTGGGGGAAATTGATAAGTCAGTTTTATACTGACTTGGTAATGTTGTTTTCACTTGGCTTTTGTAAGTTTTAGTGCATATTATGCAGAAATGGTGTAGTAATTGGTTTGATTGTGTAAAGAAGGATGTGAACTCTTATATGACAAAAAAAACTTGAAAAATTGGTAAATAAAGGATGTGTGAGCTTTGTTTTAATTTTCGTTGCATTAGTGGTTATTTGTGTGATGTTGTGTGATTTACAAGTTTATGTGAAGAAGGGCTAAAGAATTATGCAAGTATGTATGAATTGGTTGTGTGAAGAAACTAGCGTCTGCATAAACTCATGTTGTTGGCGCAGCATCCCTCGCACACTCGCACAACACTCGCACATCACTCGCACATGATCACACATCCTTTATTTACCAATTTTTCAGCTTTTTTTTTGTCATATAAGAGTTCACACCCTTCTTTACACAATCACACAAATTACTACACCATTTCTGCATAATATGCACTAAAACTTACAAAAGCTAAGTGAAAACAACATTACCAAGTCAGTATAAAACTGACTTATCACGTCGCGACGTGCGACCCTGCACATCGCAACGTCAAGGTTGACGAAGATTTCTGAATTAATTTTGGAAAATGCATTTTTGGCCCGTTTCAAAATTTTGCATCCAACAAGGATTACGTAGAGGCCTTATTTACGAATATTTTTATAGAATCACTATAAATAGGTTTAGGGTTTCATACAAAAAAGGTGTGACAACTTTAGAAGCATTAAGCAAGGGTTTTTCTTTGTAATAGCTAGTGTTTCTTATTTGGCAATTGTACGGGGAATTGCAGCTATACGGAATTAGAGCATCTTGAACAGGCTTATCGCGTACCTTCAATTTTACCCTAAAAAATAATGTAGTGGTGGTAAAAGGGATCGTATCCACAGGGAATGGTTGGAGTAGAGACAGCAAAAATTCTATCAATTTCTTTTAAATTCAATACTTCTAGCAATTGGAGTAATTTGACCATTTTCTAATTCATATCCTAAGAATCTAATTTTAGATTGGAATAATTTTAATTTTTTAGCAGAAACAACTAAACCATTTTTAACAACTATTTTAATAAAAATATTCAAATGTTTAAAATGTTGTTCAATATTTTGTGAAAAAATTAAAATATCATCAATATAAACAATTATAAATGAATATGATGAAAAAATATCATTCATTATATGTTGAAATTCAGAAGGAGCATTTTTGAGACCAAAAGACATTAATTCATGTGGGTTATAAGCAAATTGATGACAAAAATCTCCTAATTCTGCTTTTTGAGTTTCTCTTTTTATTTGTGCTTTTAATTTTATATCATTGCATAATTTTAAGCCTTCTTCAGTACATACACTGATTAATTCTCCATAAGTAATTTGAGAAAATGGGATATTTATTCCATCAAAACAATTTTTTAGATTTCCTCTAACTTTTTCAGCAAATAATTTTGGTAAACCAGAAAGAAATTTTTCTTTCCAAAAATCTGCTTGAGAATCAGATCTTGAGTATAATTTTGACAAGAAAACATCTTTATACCATCTAAAATGAGATAGTGTAGGACATTTTAAATTCATTAGTAATTCTTTATGAGAATTTGTTAAGTAATTATTTCCAACAAAATGTTTAATTATTGCACATACAAGATTAAAAGCAGCATCTGGAATATTAGTAGTAACAGTTATTTCTTGTGGTTGATTATTTTCTGGTTTTGGAAATATGGGTGTGGTTGTAGTTATTTTCTCTAATCTTGTTGTGAAACCATATGTTCAGATCCAAAGTTACGTTACCATAACTGCTAGTAATCCCCCCCGAAAGGAGGCTTAGCCTTCCATGGCTCTGATACCAAATTTACACCAGGAATTAAACATTAAAATTAAATAAATAAAAATAAAATACCAAATTTACACCAGGAATTAAACATTAAAATTAAATAAACAAAAATAAAATAGTAAGGGACTTACTACTTATTTTCTCTAATCTTGAAGCATTTATCTTCAAGCTTTATGTGCAAAACTTGAAAGTAATTTACAACAGGAGGGAAGAACTTGAAAGAACTTCTTAACTCCTTAGCATAAACCTGTAAAATATAAAAACTTAAAGAAGAAAGAAGAAGAGAAGCTTGCTTGAAGAAAAGAAGAGAAAGTTTTGAAACCAAGAAATTTCTATTGCATAAGAACTCCTGATTACAAAAGAGAATTACAAAGAGAGCTAGAGAGCTTTCTTCAAAACTTGAAAGATGTGGTAATGAAAAGGTGTCCTTTACAACCCATTTTGGGCTTTATTTATAGACTTTCTAATCACTAAAAACCAAATAAAAAAGTAAAAGACAATAATTCAAAAAGACAACAATTCAAAGTGATGTGACATTTTTCTAACTCCACTTTATCCTTTACTTGTCTTTATCTTCCACTTGTCTTCCACTTGTCTTCCACTTGTGTAGATATTTCTTGTAATTTTCCTTGCAAAGTCTTCAACTTGTCTTCTTATTTCTTGGAAATTTGTATTTTCAGTTTTTTGATTTCTTCTTTCTTGCAGATCTTCTTATCGGCATTTTATCATCTTCAATTTCTTCAGATGAGAATGTCTTTTGAGTAGATACTGGAGATACTGCTCTGGATTTATCAGAATTAGAATCTAAAACTTTTAATACATAATCTTTATTTTTATAAAGATCATATATTAATTGTTCAAAGTTATATTTTTCTTTTTCTGTCATCTCAGGATAAGGATCATGATTTTGATATACAGATGTATCAAATTCTTCTTCATCATTAAGATTTATTAAATCCTCATTTGATATATAAGATGTTGAGGCATTTATTTTTTCTTTTCCTTTTCTATTTTTCTCTTTTTCAATTTTTTCTTTTTCAATTTTTTCTTTTTCAATTTTTTCTTTTTCAACTTTTTCCTTTTCTTTTTCTTTTGCTAATTTTTCCTCTTTCTCCTTAAGTGGAGTAGAGACAGCAAAAATTCTATCAATTTCTTTTTTCATTTTTTCAATCATTTCTTTTTTCTTATTTTCAACAAAATTGTCTCTTTTGAAAGGAGATACATTGAAAGAAACATCTAATAATTTTCCTTTTGCTAGAAGAACATCTTCTTGTGCCAAGATGTTTTGAATTGAATCATAATCAACTTGACACTTTGGCCACCATTTTGTGTATAATATTCTTCTGAGCTGTGGAATGCCATCAATTGCATATCCTACTTCATATTTCCATGCAAATAACCATGGTATTTGGAATTTTATTAAGAATAATAGAAAGGATTCTCCAAAGATTTCAGGATTTTGGAATTTTGAGGAATAAATATATTGGAATTGGCTAAAAAATGGTTGTAATTTTTCAGGTAAAAAAATTTTCTTGTTTTGGTCCCATATTTTTGAACCATTCAATAAACCAATTTGGTATGGGTTTTTTCAAAATGGAATCATCAATGCGTATCCACCAAGTGTGTCTACACAAGGAATTTTGATATAAGAATACTTTGGAGAAACTATCCACCATATCATAATAGTTAAATTGATATTCAATTTTATTGTAATTTGAAATGAATTTTAAGGCTTGGGTAGATGGTATTTTCCAATCTGAAAATGAAGGAATTTGGTGGATATATATTTGAGAAAGGGCTATTTCACTATCCTCATAAGTAGGAGACCATTCTTGAGGATGATTTGTTTTTGGTTTGTCTTTAACATCTGCAAATTTTGTGAAATTTAAAAAAATCTGCATATGTATGACGGGTTTTTAAGGGTCAAGGTCCTTTTAAACCAAATTGAGAACTAGAAGGATGATTAAAATATTTATTTGCTACACCAAATTGAGAACTATGTCACTTTTTTGCAAATTTACTTCAATTTTATGTAATTCTTCTTGTTCTATTATTTCATTTTTATTAACAAAAGAATCATTATTATGTTCAATTACTTCAATTTTCTTATTTTCAACATAAAAGAGATTATTATTTTGAATTATATCAATTTCTTTATTTTGAACATAAGAGTAATTCATAATTTCTTCTTTATGTTTTTGCAAAATATAAATTGATTTCAGTAATTTATTATTTGGTAATTTCCAAATTTGATAAGACTTATCTATGATAATTAAACTAGATAATTCATGCACGTAATTTACTCTTTTTTCATTATAAAACCATGCAATAAAAGAAATAATAATTTCATTATTTTTAATAAAATCATAATATTCATTTTGAATATATTTTTGTTGATTAGAATCATGAGTTCTAAAGAACCAAGTTCTAAATAATGTATAATAAGGAAGATTAAAATCTTCAATGCATATTTTACTTATTTCTTTTAAATCTAATTTAATTATTTGTTTATTTTCAATAGAAAAATAAAAAATAATACTATCAGATAATAAAATTAAAACAATTCAAAAGAGCAATTTTAAGAAAATTAAAATGAGCTTCGGGTAGGATTACTAACAGAATTTATGGTAGTATACACATAACTTAGTTTCTTTCATATGGAATCACGTATTGAATATCTTAGATTTTCTCCAAACTTGATATCACTTATTGAATATTTTAGATTTCTCCACACATGATAACTTATTGTGCTAATGAAACTTAGCAAAACTTTGGTTTATATATCAATCTTTTGACCATTTAAAAGATAGAACATGTCTCATTTTTATTATGGATGATCTTGCTCGACTGTCAACGACATATTACCGGCTAAAAAGAGGACTTACAACATCATCAACCGCCTCATGAAACGCCGAACGCGACTTGGGTGTCGACCCACAAGATCATACCATAAGAAATTTGAAACCGTTCATTCTTTTAAGAGTCATTAGATTTAACATATAAAATAAGTTTCAACTAAGAAACAACGCCTTATTGTTATCATTATGAATAGATCTAAAACTTCATATTGTGAAGTCAAACTGCATAGATCTAAAACTTCTTGTTGTGAAACCATATGTTCAGATCCAAAGTTACGTTACCATAACTGCTAGTAATCCCCCCCCGAAAGGAGGCTTAGCCTTCCATGGCTTTGATTCCAAATTTACACCAGGATTTAAACATTAAAATTAAGTAAATGAAAAATAAAATAGTAAGGGACTTACTACTTATTTTCTCTAATCTTGAAGCATTTATCTTCAAGCTTTATGTGCAAAACTTGAAAGTAATTTACAACAGGAGGGAAGAACTTGAAAGAACTTCTTAACTCCTTAGCATAAACCTGTAAAATATAAAAACTTTAAGAAGAAAGAAGAAGAGAAGCTTGCTTGAAGAAAAGAAGAGAAAGTTTTGAAACCAAGAAATTTCTATTGCATAAGAACTCTTGATAACAAAAGAGAATTACAAAGAGAGCTAGAGAGATTTCTTCAAAGATTGAAAGATGTAGTAATGAAAAGGTGTCCATTACAACCCATTTTCATTCTATTTATAGACCACCTAAGGACTTTTAAATAAAATACAAAAAAGTAAGGACTAATAACAAAATAAAAAAGTAAAAGACAATAATACAAAAGACAACCATTCAAAAGTGATGTGACATTTTTCTAACTTCACTTTTCTTTGTCTCCATGATGTCTCCTACTTGATTGATGTCCCCACTTGCTTGGAATTTTCCTTCCCACTTGATATCATTTCTTTGAATTTTTCTTTTTTGCAACCTTTTGTGAACTGATTTTTCCATCTTCATCTGATGAAGATTTTCTTGAAGGAGTGATACCAAATTTACACCAGGAATTAAACATTAAAATTAAATAAACAAAAAGTAAAATAGTAAGGGACTTACTACTTATTTTCTATAATCTTGAAGCATTTATCTTCAAGCTTTATGTGCAAAACTTGAAAGTAATTTACAACAGGAGGGAAGAACTTGAAAGAACTTCTTAACTCCTTAGCATAAACTTGTAAAATATAAAAACTTAAAGAAGAAAGAAGAAGAGAAGCTTGCTTGAAGAAAAGAAGAGAAAGTTTTGAAACCAAGAAATTTCTATTGCATACGAACTCCTGATTACAATAGAGAATTACAAAGAGAGCTAGAGAGCTTTCTTCAAAAATTGAAAGATGTGGTAATGAAAAGGTGTCCTTTACAACCCATTTTGGGCTTTATTTATAGACTTTCTAATCACTAAAAACCAAATAAAAAAGTAAAAGACAATAATTCAAAAAGACAACAATTCAAAGTGATGTGACATTTTTCTAACTCCACTTTATCCTTTCCTTGTCTTTATCTTCCACTTGTCTTCCACTTGTGTTGATATTTCTTGTAATTTTCCTTGCAAAGTCTTCAACTTGTGTTCTTATTTCTTGGAAATTTGTATTTTCAGTTTTTTGATTTCTTCTTTCTTGTAGATCTTCTTATCGGCATTTTATCATCTTCAATTTCTTCAGATGAGAATGTCTTTTGAGTAGATACTGGAGATACTGCTCTGGATTTATCAGAATTAGAATCTAAAACTTTTAATACATAATCTTTATTTTTATAAAGATCATATATTAATTGTTCAAAGTTTCATCATCAACCGCCTCATGAAACGCCGAACGCGACTTGGGTGTCGACCCACAAGATCATACCATAAGAAATTTGAAACCGTTCATTCTTTTAAGAGTCATTAGTTTTAACATATAAAATAAGTTTCAACTAAGAAACAACGCCTTATTGTTATCAATATGAATAGATCTAAAACTTCATATTGTGAAGTCAAACTGAATAGATCTAAAACTTCTTGTTGTGAAACCATATGTTCAGATCCAAAGTTACGTTACCATAACTGCTAGTAATCCCCCCCCGAAAGGAGGCTTAGCCTTCCATGGCTTTGATACCAAATTTGCACCAGGATTTAAACATTAAAATTAAGTAAAAGAAAAATAAAATAGTAAGGGACTTACTACTTATTTTCTCTAATCTTGAAGCATTTATCTTCAAGCTTTATGTGCAAAACTTGAAAGTAATTTACAACAGGAGGGAAGAACTTGAAAGAACTTCTTAACTCCTTAGCATAAACCTGTAAAATATAAAAACTTTAAGAAGAAAGAAGAAGAGAAGCTTGCTTGAAGAAAAGAAGAGAAAGTTTTGAAACCAAGAAATTTCTATTGCATAAGAACTCTTGATTACAAAAGAGAATTACAAAGAGAGCTAGAGAGATTTCTTCAAAGATTGAAAGATGTAGTAATGAAAAGGTGTCCATTACAACCCATTTTCATTCTATTTATAGACCACCTAAGGACTTTTAAATAAAATACAAAAAAGTAAGGACTAATAACAAAATAAAAAAGTAAAAGACAATAATACAAAAGACAACCATTCAAAAGTGATGTGACATTTTTCTAACTTCACTTTTCTTTGTCTCCATGATGTCTCCTACTTGATTGATGTCCCCACTTGCTTGGAATTTTCCTTCCCACTTGATATCATTTCTTTGAATTTTTCTTTTTTGCAACCTTTTGTGAACTGATTTTTCCAGCTTCATCTGATGAAGATTTTCTTGAAGGAGTGATACCAAATTTACACCAGGAATTAAAAATTAAAATTAAATAAACAAAAAGTAAAATAGTAAGGGACTTACTACTTATTTTCTCTAATCTTGAAGCATTTATCTTCAAGCTTTATGTGCAAAACTTGAAAGAAATTTACAACAGGAGGGAAGAACTTGAAAGAACTTCTTAACTCCTTAGCATAAACCTGTAAAATATAAAAACTTAAAGAAGAAAGAAGAAGAGAAGCTTGCTTGAAGAAAAGAAGAGAAAGTTTTGAAACCAAGAAATTTCTATTGCATAAGAACTCCTGATTACAAAAGAGAATTACAAAGAGAGCTAGAGAGCTTTCTTCAAAACTTGAAAGATGTGGTAATGAAAAGGTGTCCTTTACAACCCATTTTGGGCTTTATTTATAGACTTTCTAATCACTAAAAACCAAATAAAAAAGTAAAAGACAATAATTCAAAAAGACAACAATTCAAAGTGATGTGACATTTTTCTAACTCCACTTTATCCTTTACTTGTCTTTATCTTCCACTTGTCTTCCACTTGTGTTGATATTTCTTGTAATTTTCCTTGCAAAGTCTTCAACTTGTCTTCTTATTTCTTGGAAATTTGTATTTTCAGTTTTTTGATTTCTTCTTTCTTGCAGATCTTCTTATCGGCATTTTATCATCTTCAATTTCTTCAGATGAGAATGTCTTTTGAGTAGATACTGGAGATACTGCTCTGGATTTATCAGAATTAGAATCTAAAACTTTTAATACATAATCTTTATTTTTATAAAGATCATATATTAATTGTTCAAAGTTATATTTTTCTTTTTCTGTCATCTCAGGATAAGGATCATGATTTTGATATACAGATGTATCAAATTCTTCTTCATCATTAAGATTTATTAAATCCTCATTTGATATATAAGATGTTGAGGCATTTATTTTTTCTTTTCCTTTTCTATTTTTCTCTTTTTCCATTTTTTCTTTTTCAATTTTTTCTTTTTCAATTTTTTCTTTTTCAACTTTTTCCTTTTCTTTTTCTTTTGCTAATTTTTCCTCTTTCTCCTTAAGTGGAGTAGAGACAGCAAAAATTCTATCAATTTCTTTTTTCATTTTTTCAATCATTTCTTTTTTCTTATTTTTAACAAAATTGTCTCTTTTGAAAGGAGATACATTGAAAGAAACATCTAATAATTTTCCTTTTGCTAGAAGAACATCTTCTTGTGCCAAGATTTTTTGAATTGAATCATAATCAACTTGACACTTTGGCCACCATTTTGTGTATAATATTCTTCTGAGCTGTGGAATGCCATCAATTGCATATCCTACTTCATATTTCCATGCAAATAACCATGGTATTTGGAATTTTATTAAGAATAATAGAAAGGATTCTCCAAAGATTTCAGGATTTTGGAATTTTGAGGAATAAATATATTGGAATTGGCTAAAAAATGGTTGTAATTTTTCAGGTAAAAAAATTTTCTTGTTTTGGTCCCATATTTTTGAACCATTCAATAAACCAATTTGGTATGGGTTTTTTCAAAATGGAATCATCAATGCGTATCCACCAAGTGTGTCTACACAAGGAATTTTGATATAAGAATACTTTGGAGAAACTATCCACCATATCATAATAGGTAAATTGATATTCAATTTTATTGTAATTTGAAATGAATTTTAAGGCTTGGGTAGATGGTATTTTCCAATCTGAAAATGAAGGAATTTGGTGGATATATATTTGAGAAAGGGCTATTTCACTATCCTCATAAGTAGGAGACCATTCTTGAGGATGATTTGTTTTTGGTTTGTCTTTAACATCTGCAAATTTTGTGAAATTTAAAAAATCTGCATATGTATGACGGGTTTTTAAGGGTAAAGGTCCTTTTAAACCAAATTGAGAACTAGAAGGATGATTAAAATATTTATTTGCTACATCATGAGGATCTAATTTAAGATCACTTGTAGATATAGTTAAAGCATGTACTTGTACTCCATTTGGAATGTAATCATAATCCTGATTTGAGGATGTTCCTTCTAAAATATTTCTTTTAACATTGGGATTAAAACCTATAGAAGGTGTAGTAATTTTCTGACTAAGGAAATTTTGTCCTCTCATTTGAGATGACCATTGAGAAGAGGAATTAGGAAGTCTATTTTGACTTATTTGATTTATATTATAACCAAATTTATTTTGGGATTGACGGCCTCTGCCTCTCATTTCCTGCAAAAAAGAAAATATTATTGTAGAGAACCAAATCTTTTCCTCCTTTATCATAACTAAAACCTGCAAAAAACAATATTGTGAGATTTTAAGATAAATTAAGGTAAGTATTTTAAAGATCTCTAATTTTAGGAAGAGTTACAAATTGAAATGATAAATTAGAATTTATTTTTGATAATTTTTTGCCATCACATTCATAAGGATGCATTAAATTTAAAAAAGGATTTCCTAATATTACATGTTGACCAATTGCATTAGTTATTACAAATGGAGAACAAATGTAATTATTTTCTTCAGAAAATATGCAAACATCTGATATTTTATATTTTATATTTATTTGTGTACCTTGTGCTGCATGTAATTCTACATGAGTATTTTCAAAATATTTTGAAGGAATTAATCCTTCTTTTATACAATTTAAATCTGCACCTGAATCAACCATTGCAATTGTTTGAATTTTATATTCTCTATTTATTATTAATGTAATAGAAATATAATATTTATGAGAAGTGACTAAGGTATTTATTTGAAGAAAATTATTTTGTTCAGAAATTTCTTCTATTTGTTCTTCGTTCTGTGTATTTAATATATTTGTTAAATTTAATTCTTCTAAAATTAAAATTCTTTCTTTTAATTTTTGAATTTCTATTTTTAATTCATTAACTTCTTCTTTTAAAATTGGTAAAGTAATTTGTTTAGGATTTTGATTTTGTAAATGATCAATTACATCTTGCATTGTAAATGAAGTATTTATTCTATCTAATTTTCTTTTTATTTGAGAATTTTCATAAGAAGTAGATGGAGAATGATTTAAAGAATTTTTATTGTCTTCTTCTAATTGTAAATATTTTTCTAAATATTGTCTTTTTCTTATGGGATCTTGAATTTCTTCAACTAAATCAAGCATCATTTTATGCTTTTCAAATAATGTGAATATTCCTATTTCATTTAATCCATTAGCTTCAATTATTGCTTTGTAATAATCTGATTTCGAATTACAATTTTCACAATTTTCATCAGTATCATCTGAACTTATATTATTTATTTCTACAGATTCTTCACTATCTGATGAATCGGTTTTGTAAATTTTATTTTCTATTGTTTGTATTAAATATTCTTTTAATTCTTTATCTAAATTTATATCTTCTAATTTTTCCAAAAGAATTTCATTAATATTCGTCCTAGAAGTACATTTATTAGCATAATGTCCTTTTTTTACCACATTTTCTATATGTTATATTTTCTTCTATCCATTTATTTCTAGATTTTTTCTTTCTTTTAATTCTTTCTTCAGAATTTTCAGATCTTTCAGATGATCTCTCATATTTTTTTATGTTTTTTCTTTAATTTTTTTTCTATTTTTCTAAGAGGTGATTTTAATTCATGTGGATTATAAGCAAATTGATGACAAAAATCTCCTAATTCTGCTTTTTGAGTTTCTCTTTTTATTTGTGCTTTTAATTTTATATCATTGCATAATTTTAAGCCTTCTTCAGTACATACACTGATTAATTCTCCATAAGTAATTTGAGAAAATGGGATATTTATTCCATCAAAACAATTTCTTAGATTTCCTCTAACTTTTTCAGCAAATAATTTTGGTAAACCAGAAAGAAATTTTTCTTTCCAAAAATCTGCTTGAGAATCAGATCTTGAGTATAATTTTGACAAGAAAACATCTTTATACCATCTAAAATGAGATAGTGTAGGACATTTTAAATTCATTAGTAATTCTTTATGAGAATTTGTTAAGTAATTATTTCCAACAAAATGTTTAATTATTGCACATACAAGATTAAAAGCAGCATCTGGAATATTAGTTGTAACAGTTATTTCTTGTGGTTGATTATTTTCTGGTTTTGGAAATATGGGTGTGGTTGTAGTTATTTGTTTAGTAGCTTTTATAATTTCACCTCTTTGATTTTCATTTAGATAATGATCCCACCAACCACGTAATTGTCCAGTAAAACCTTGAGTACAAGCTCTTACAGCTTGTTCTTCAGTAATATTTTCCATTTTTAAAATATTAATATACATTGATATTTTATGACACATATTAGCAATTTGATAAGGTGTAAACCCATCAAGATTCCATTCATATATAGCATTATTTTGATAACAATTTTGCCAATCACCATGTTCTTCAATTAAAAGATCTTGAGGAGTTGGTCTAGGATAATAAAATTGAGTTTGTGGATATTTTGGTCTAAATTTTGAGTTAGGTTTCTTTATTTTATTTATTTCCAATTGATTTGAATCTTCATCTATGTATAAATTATTAAACATTTCTTCTAATTGATCTATTTGTAAATTATTATTAATCATTTCTTCCTTTTCGGAACTTAATACATTGAGTCTTAATTTATTAAATTCTGAATTTAATTTTTCTAATTTTTCTTTAGTAAAACCTGAAGGTAAAGACTTTAACATATTTAAAGGTAAATCAGGCATAGGTTTAAATGAAAATGGTTGAGTTTTACTAGATCCTAATTTTATATTTTCTAAAGGAAAAACATTTTTTGGGGTTTGAAGATTAATTTTATCTTCAATACGACATAATTGTTTAGAAATGGTATTTAAATTAAGATTTGTAAAATTATTTTGTCTGGCTATTTTTGCTAATTCAACATTACTAACATCAATATAAGGACAAGCCTCAGTTGAAGTATTTGCAGCTTCTATTTTTATTAACTGTGAAGGAGGATGAATTGCTTTTAATAATTTATCATCAGATAATTTCCAAGTCTGATGAGCTTCTTCAGGAACATTTAGACTATATTGATCATCAATGTATTTTGCTTTTTGTTCAGTATTAAACCATGATATGAATGAAATTATAACACCAGTGACTTTAATAAAATTATAATACTGATCTTGAAATTGTTTTTGTTGTTTAGTATTATAAGTTTTAAAAAACCAATTTCTAAATGGTGTATATTGTGGAAGATTAAAATCTTTAACACATATTTTACTTATTTCTTTTAGATTAATTTTATTTTCTTGAGAAATTGTATTTATTTCAAAATTTATTTTATTTTTTTGAGAATTTGTATTTATTTCAAAATTCATTTCTGATCCAAGGCTTATATCATCTTGTGATTTTTGTGTGTATATTGGTCTTGGAATTTGATTATCTGTTTCTCTAATTCCTTCAAAGTTAAACCTATCAGATCTAGATGCAGAAGAGTATGGAAATGAGGAGTATGAATTTCTTCTAGGAACATGTGTTTCAAATATTATTTCCACATTTCCTTCGTTATCTTCATGAATTTGAGCATCCTTAGATTTTAAAGGAATTGTTGGTCTACTTATTTTTTCTAAGACCCAATTTGATGGCAAAGATATTTCATCCCAATTTATTAATCTAGGTATTTGTAATTTTGATCTTTTTAAATTAGTTTCCATTAATAATGTACTTTTTCCATTATCTGTTATTCTTGCTCCTGGACTTATAGTATTCATTAATTTATAATAAAGTCTATATGTCAAATTAATATTTTCAGATCCAGGTTTCATATCATAACCTTTAGTTTGTAAATTGACAGTTAGTACATCATATAAATTTCTATCAGTTAAAGATACAGAAAAATTTGGATACGTATTAAAATAAATTGGACCATTGCAAAGACTAGATTCAATTAAGCCTAATAAAGAATCATGAAATTTATTATGCCTACAATCTCTTAAAGCAACTAAAATTGTAGTTTCTAATCCTTGTCTATTTAAAGGTTGTACAACAATTTGTATAAGACCAATATGTAAATAATTATATCCTTGTTGTCTAATTTGAGACAAATAATCTAAATCTAGTAAATGTATTTTTTCAAATTGATTTTGTATAGAAATTGTTTTTTCTACATTTTTTATGGCTCTTTTAGTTTTTTGATCAAAAGTTCCATATTTATAAATTTTTTTATGTTCAATTTTTGGAATATGCCAATTTTGTATTTTTTGTTCAATTTCAAAAAATTCAACTAATTCAGAATTTTTAGTATTTTTATTTGAAGATGAAGCAGTAGAATTACTTCTAGATAATATAGATGTCATAATAATTGATAAGAGCTTCGGGTAGGATTACTAACAGAATTTATGGTAATATACACATAACTTAGTTTCTTTCATATGGAATCACGTATTGAATATCTTAGATTTTCTCCAAACTTGATATCACTTATTGAATATTTTAGATTTCTCCACACTTGATAACTTATTGTGCTAATGAAACTTAGTAAAACTTTGGTTTATATATCAATCTTTTGACCATTTAAAAGATAGAACATGTCTCATTTTTATTATGGATGATCTTGCTCGACTGTCAACGACATATTACCGGCTAAAAAGAGGACTTACAACATCATCAACCGCCTCATGAAACGCCGAACGCGACTTGGGTGTCGACCCACAAGATCATACCATAAGAAATTTGAAACCGTTTATTCTTTTAAGAGTCATTAGATTTAACATATAAAATAAATTTCAACTAAGAAACAACGCCTTATTGTTATCAATATGAATAGATCTAAAACTTCATATTGTGAAGTCAAACTGAATAGATCTAAAATTTCTTGTTGTGAAACCATATGTTCAGATCCAAAGTTACGTTACCATAACTGCTAGTAATCCCCCTCCGAAAGGAGGCTTAGCCTTCCATGGCTCTGATACCAAATTTACACCAGGAATTAAACATTAAAATTAAATAAACAAAAGTAAAATAGTAAGGGACTTACTACTTATTTTCTCTAATCTTGAAGCATTTATCTTCAAGCTTTATGTGCAAAACTTGAAAGTAATTTACAACAGGAGGGAAGAACTTGAAAGAACTTCTTAACTCCTTAGCATAAACCTGTAAAATATAAAAACTTAAAGAAGAAAGAAGAAGAGAAGCTTGCTTGAAGAAAAGAAGAGAAAGTTTTGAAACCAAGAAATTTCTATTGCATAAGAACTCTTGATTACAAAAGAGAATTACAAAGAGAGCTAGAGAGCTTTCTTCAAAGATTGAAAGATGTAGTAATGAAAAGGTGT
The DNA here is from genome assembly GCA_016586305.1 of Ophiorrhiza pumila. Classification (NCBI taxonomy): domain Eukaryota; kingdom Viridiplantae; phylum Streptophyta; class Magnoliopsida; order Gentianales; family Rubiaceae; genus Ophiorrhiza; species Ophiorrhiza pumila. The sequence continues at coordinate 9,653,941 of BLIW01000011.1, read as the reverse complement.
CCATTACAACCCATTTTGATTCTATTTATAGACCACCTAAGGACTTTTAAATAAAATACAAAAAAGTAAGGACTAATCACAAAATAAAAAAGTAAAAGACAATAATACAAAAGACAACCATTCAAAAGTGATGTGACATTTTTCTAACTTCACTTTTCTTTGTCTCCATGATGTCTCCTACTTGATTGATGTCCCCACTTGCTTGGAATTTTCCTTCCCACTTGATATCATTTCTTTGAATTTTTCTTTTTTGCAACCTTTTGTGAACTGATTTTTCCAGCTTCATCCGATGAAGATTTTCTTGAAGGAGTATTTGCTCTGGATTTTTCTGAACTACTGGAATCCAACAATTTTAATACATAGTCTTTATTTTTATACAGATTATGTATTAATTGTTCGAATTCATTTTTCTCTTTTTCTGTCATTTGCAATTGTTCACCATCAGAATTGGTACTTGAATTTTCATCTGAAGAAATTTGCAAATCCTCTTCTGTTGATGGTTCATCATCAGTGAATTTGATCAAATTTTTATCAAAAGAGAATCTTGAAATGGATGTTCTTTTTTCTTTTTTCTTTTTTCTTTTCTCACTTCAACTAAGAAACAACGCCTTATTGTTATCAATATGAATAGATCTAAAACTTCATATTGTGAAGTCAAACTGAATAGATCTAAAACTTCTTGTTGTGAAACCATATGTTCAGATCAAATAGTAAGGGACTTACTACTTATTTTCTCTAATCTTGAAGCATTTATCTTCAAGCTTTATGTGCAAAACTTGAAAGTAATTTACAACAGGAGGGAAGAACTTGAAAGAACTTCTTAACTCCTTAGCATAAACCTGTAAAATATAAAAACTTAAAGAAGAAAGAAGAAGAGAAGCTTGCTTGAAGAAAAGAAGAGAAAGTTTTGAAACCAAGAAATTTCTATTGCATAAGAACTCTTGATTACAAAAGAGAATTACAAAGAGAGCTAGAGAGCTTTCTTCAAAGATTGAAAGATGTAGTAATGAAAAAAAAGATTTTGATGAACAAAAAATACCAACAAAAGCAAGACCATCTCAAATGAATAAAGAAATGGTTGAATATTGTAAAAAAGAAATTGATGATTTGTTAAAAAAGAAAATAATTAGAAAAAGTTACTCTCCTTGGAGTTGTTCTGCATTTTATGTTAATAAAAATTCAGAAATAGAAAGAGGTGTTCCAAGATTAGTTATTAATTATAAACCCTTAAATACAGTCTTACAATGGATTAGATATCCAATTCCAAATAAAAAATCCACACATCAAACAACACAGTGCTTCTGCCCACACGCACACACAACACGGGCGAGCACACAAAGCGCTCACCCATACACGCACGCACACATGGGCGGGCGCACTGTTCATCCGCCCTCACGCACAAACACGGTGAGTCCGCATCACCTTGAACACACACTCGGTGCGTCTGCCACTTATTCACTCACACACGAGTGGGCACACTGTGCTCCCACCCCACTCGCACAAGATGCACAATTCTCACCGTGCACAACACTCCACTCACCACAAATTCCTTACCTTGCACACCTCACACATACCTCACCACACCTTCACGCACACACTGCACAACTCAACTCGTTGCACTTGTCCCACACAAGCACTCCACTCGCACATCATGCACACTCAGCACTTCACGCACACACTTACACTCAAACTCACCATGCACTCCATGCACACAAAGCACCCCATGCACACAAAGCAGCCCATGCACACCACACAGCTCGCATATATGCACACACTTCTCGCAGCACTTCGCACATCCTCGCACACACTCCTCGCACACGCAAGCATATCTCCGCACACGAGCACTCATGCATCGCACTTATTAGAGTCTATCAAGTGCTTCCTTGACAGATTTTTTCTCAATTGTTTGATATTTTCTTCCTTAACTCTTATTTAATCCTTGGCGATCTGGAAAAGAATGACCTCACTTGTTTCTATATTTACCAAATTGTGCAGGATACGTGTTGCGGAGGTGAATAAACAGAGAGCATGCAATGATTAGGATACGGCCATATGAGCACCAAGAGGATAAATCATTGTATAAAAGCTAGAAAAGACAACAGGAAAAGATAGATATATTGGGAGGGAGACGAAGCTGCACAAGAGGAGAGAGAGAAGAGAGAAAAATTATGGTTTCTTAGTTTAGGTTAGTTTAGGCTTGTTTTCTCTGTTCCTCTCTCTGTACTTTCTCTCTCTAGATCTCATCAAGGATTGAGAGGTTCTTCATACTGGATTCATCAACACTTGTATTGAGAAAACCTTTAAAGCTGAAAACTTGAGATTTTATCGGTACAATATTTGTTGAATTCATGACTATGCCTTTGTTCTCATTCCTTGTTGTTGGTTTTGGACTGATCATTGATATGATCGGCTAATTTTGTAGTTGTCTTGAGGTGCTGAGAACTTAGCTACCTTTGATGAATTAAATTGACTTTTATATGACTTGATTGCATTCTATGGTTGAATTTGCATGAATTGAGACACAAATTACTTGAATTGAGCCTAACTTGCGGTAACAATTGAAGCGAAGATGGATCTGGATAGTTCATGTATGAAATTATGTGGGTTTAACTTGTGAATGGGAATTTGAGTTTCAAACCTTTGCATTTCATATCATTCAAATCTCGGAGGTCACCATGCTAGTGAGAGTAAGTGAGATCTATAGACAAAAGGTGTTGAATTGTCTTGAGCAAATGAGTTAAGTTGAAATCTCGATTATCTGCCTTACCAAATGAGTGATAGGTAGGTCAATTAGGTTTATTAGCACTAGATAGAAGTATGTGATTTCAACTAGCATCAAGGCTTGTCCTAACAAGGAAGGTTGAGGAGCGCAATAGTTTTGACTAGGGGAGGTCGCCATGCTGACCGAAATCCAGCTATCAGGCAATGTAGCTCCCTTTAGTACACTATGAGCCAATGTAGGTGTCAAGGCAATCATCTTAGGTAGCGGTTCAATTAAGCACTTTAAGGCAACTTTCACTTCTGTGTTCCAGATTGTTTTTGTGTGTTTTTTCTTCTCCTTTGTTTACTTGCATTTTTAGCTTTTGAGTTGAGAAACTATCAGTTACAATACCAACCATTCCCTGTGGATACGATCCCTTTTACCACCACTACATTATTTTTTAGGGTAAAATTGAAGGTACGCGATAAGCCTGTTCAAGATGCTCTAATTCCGTATAGCTGCAATTCCCCGTACAATTGCCAAATAAGAGACCCTAGCTATTACAAAGAGAAACCCTTCCTTAATGCTTCTAAAGTTGTCACACCTTTTTTGTATGAAACCCTAAACCTATTTATAGTGATTCTATAAAAATATTCGTAAATAAGGCCTCTACGTAATCCTTGTTGGATGCAAAATTTTGAAACGGGCCAAAAATGCATTTTCCAAAATTAATTCAGAAATCTTCGTCAACCTTGACGTTGCGATGTGCAGGGTCGCACGTCGCGACGTGATAAGTCAGTTTTATACTGACTTGGTAATGTTGTTTTCACTTAGCTTTTGTAAGTTTTAGTGCATATTATGCAGAAATGGTGTAGTAATTTGTGTGATTGTGTAAAGAAGGGTGTGAACTCTTATATGACAAAAAAAAAGCTGAAAATTGGTAAATAAAGGATGTGTGATCATGTGCGAGTGATGTGCGAGTGTTGTGCGAGTGTGAGAGGGATGCTGCGCCAACGACATGAGTTTATGCAGACGCTAGTTTCTTCACACAACCAATTCATACATACTTGCATAATTCTTTAGCCCTTCTTCACATAAACTTGTAAATCACACAACATCACACAAATAACCACTAATGCAACGAAAATTAAAACAAAGCTCACACATCCTTTATTTACCAATTTTTCAAGTTTTTTTTGTCATATAAGAGTTCACACCCTTCTTTACACAATCAAACCAATTACTACACCATTTCTGCATAATATGCACTAAAACTTACAAAAGCCAAGTGAAAACAACATTACCAAGTCAGTATAAAACTGACTTATCAATTTCCCCCACACTTGAACTTTTGCTTGCCCTCAAGCAAAACTCACACTCCATATTTTAATCACTTGCATTCAACACGTTGCTCCCTTGTCTAATGTTTAATTCCTGGTGTAAATTTGGTATCAAAGCCATGGAAGGCTAAGCCTCCTTTCGGGGGGGATTACTAGCAGTTATGGTAACGTAACTTTGGATCTGAACATATGGTTTCACAACAAGAAGTTTTAGATCTATTCAGTTTGACTTCACAATATGAAGTTTTAGATCTATTCATATTGATAACAATAAGGCGTTGTTTCTTAGTTGAAACTTATTTTATATGTTAAATCTAATGACTCTTAAAAGAATGAACGGTTTCAAATTTCTTATGGTATGATCTTGTGGGTCGACACCCAAGTCGCGTTCGGCGTTTCATGAGGCGGTTGATGATGTTGTAAGTCCTCTTTTTAGCCGGTAATATGTCGTTGACAGTCGAGCAAGATCATCCATAATAAAAATGAGACATGTTCTATCTTTTAAATGGTCAAAAGATTGATGTATAAACCAAAGTTTTGCTAAGTTTCATTAGCACAATAAGTTATCATGTGTGGAGAAATCTAAAATATTCAATAAGTGATATCAAGTTTGGAGAAAATCTAAGATATTCAATACGTGATTCCATATGAAAGAAACTAAGTTATGTGTATACTACCATAAATTCTGTTAGTAATCCTACCCGAAGCTCATTTTAATTTTCTTAAAATTGCTCTTTTGAATTGTTTTAATTTTATTATCTGATAGTATTATTTTTTATTTTTCTATGGAAAATAAACAAATAATTAAATTAGATTTAAAAGAAATAAGTAAAATATGCATTGAAGATTTTAATCTTCCTTATTATACATTATTTAGAACTTGGTTCTTTAGAACTCATGATTCTAATCAACAAAAATATATTCAAAATGAATATTATGATTTTATTAAAAATAATGAAATTATTATTTCTTTTATTGCATGGTTTTATAATGAAAAAAGAGTAAATTACGTGCATGAATTATCTAGTTTAATTATCATAGATAAGTCTTATCAAATTTGGAAATTACCAAATAATAAATTACTGAAATCAATTTATATTTTGCAAAAACATAAAGAAGAAATTATGAATTACTCTTATGTTCAAAATAAAGAAATTGATATAATTCAAAATAATAATCTCTTTTATGTTGAAAATAAGAAAATTGAAGTAATTGAACATAATAATGATTCTTTTGTTAATAAAAATGAAATAATAGAACAAGAAGAATTACATAAAATTGAAGTAAATTTGCAAAAAAGTGACATAGAAGAAAATAGTTCTAAAAATATTAATAAATTATATAATATAGAAGATAATAATTCAAAAGTTAAAATTATTAAATCTAAAAATATTAATGAAAATTGTAATTTTGAAATAGAAATAGTTAATAATAATTTAGATGAAAATATTGAAAATAATAAAAATATTGAAAAGGTAAGTGAAACTGATAAAACTAAAATTGTTAAAAATAGAAAATTAAATCAGTTAGAAATTTTTACATTATCTGAAAATCATAAAATGATGTAAAATTTAATTAATGAAATTAAAAATCCTATAAAAAGAAATCAATATTTTGAAATATATTTTCAAAATAATTCTTTGCAAAATTATTCTTTTCCATCTAATGAAATTTCTTTTCAAAATAATAATTCTTTAAATATAAAACAAATAGTTAAAGTAAACAATTCCTTAAAAGAAGATAAAATTACTTCACCTATATTAAAACAAGAAATTAATGAGTTAAAAACAGAAATTAAAATATTAAAAAATAAGACTTTAGAAGAAAAAGAACTTAATAAAATAGAAAAAAATTTTGATCAAAATTCTCAATTAAATACTTTAATTACTTCTCAAAAATATTACATTTTTGCAACTCTTATAATAAATAAAGAATATAAAATTAAATCAATAGCAATGGTAGATTCAGGTGCAGATTTAAATTGTATTAGAGAAGGAATAATACCTTATAAATATTTTGAAAAAACTCAAGTCATATTAAATGCTGCACAAGGGGGAAAAATACAAGTAAATTATAAATTATCAAATGTGTGTATATTTTCTGAAGAAAATAATTATGTTTGTTGTCCATTTGTTTTAGCTAAAACAATTAACCAACATATAATATTGGGAACTCCTTTCCTAAATTTAATGCATCCATATAAATGTGATGGTAAAACATTATCAAAAATTGATTCTGATTTATCATTTAAATTTATTACTTCTCCAAAAACTAGAGATCTTTGTTCTTTAAATTTGTCATCTTTACAAGAAAATATAAAATAAAAAAATAATCAAATTGATTTTCTTTCAAATGAGATTTTATCTTTAAAAATAGAAGAACAATTAAAATCTCCAAAATTACAAAATCAAATTAAAAATATTACGCAAGAAATTACTACAAAAATTTGTAGTGAATTGCCAAATGCTTTTTGGGAAAGAAAACAACATATTGTTGAATTACCATATGAAAAAGATTTTGATGAACAAAAAATACCAACAAAAGCAAGACCATCTCAAATGAATAAAGAAATGGTTGAATATTGTAAAAAAGAAATTGATGATTTGTTAAAAAAGAAAATAATTAGAAAAAGTTACTCTCCTTGGAGTTGTTCTGCATTTTATGTTAATAAAAATTCAGAAATAGAAAGAGGTGTTCCAAGATTAGTTATTAATTATAAACCCTTAAATACAGTCTTACAATGGATTAGATATCCAATTCCAAATAAAAAAGATTTATTAAATAGGACTTTTGGAGCAATGATATATTCTAAATTTGATTTAAAATCTGGATTTTGGCAAATACAAATTGCTGAAAAAGATAAATATAAAACTGCATTTACTGTTCCATTTGGTCATTATGAATGGAATGTAATGCCTTTTGGTCTCAAAAATGCTCCTTCTGAATTTCAATATATAATGAATGATATTTTTTCATCATATTCATTTATAATTGTTTATATTGATGATATTTTAATTTTTTCACAAAATATTGAACAACATTTTAAACATTTGAATATTTTTATTAAAATAGTTGTTAAAAATGGTTTAGTTGTTTCTGCTAAAAAATTAAAATTATTCCAATCTAAAATTAGATTCTTAGGATATGAATTAGAAAATGGTCAAATTACTCCAATTGCTAGAAGTATTGAATTTGCAAATAAATTTCCTGATGAATTAATAGATAAAAAACAATTACAAAGATTTTTAGGAAGTTTAAATTATATTGGTGAATATTATAAAAATTTAGCAATTGATAGTAAACCTTTATATGATAGATTAAAGAAAAATCCTCTTGCATGGTCTGAAATTCATACAAATGCAGTAAAATTAATTAAACAAAAAGTAAAATTTTTACCATGTTTAAGTTTAGTAAATCCAAATTTTTACCATGTTTAAGTTTAGTAAATCCTGATTGGTTTAAAATTGTTGAAACTGATGCTTCTGATATTGGTTATGGAGGAATTTTAAAACAAAAGAATCCACAAACTAATAAAGAAGAATTAGTTAGATATTATTCTGGAACATGGAAAAATGCTCAAATAAATTATTCTACAATTAAAAAAGAAATTCTTAGTATAGTTCTTTGTATTTCTAAATTCCAAGATGATTTATTAAATCAAGAATTTTTACTTAGAGTTGACTGTAGTGCTGCAAAATAAGTTTTACAGAAAGATGTAAAAAATATTGCATCTAAACAAATATTTGCTAGATGGCAAGCTATTTTATCTGTATTTGACTTTAAAATTGTTTATATTAAAGGTGAATTAAATTCTTTACCTGATTTTCTTACTAGAGAATTCTTACAAGGATAAAATTTTTTGCAGGTTATGAAACAACAAACTGAAGAAGAAATTGAAATTTTAAAAGAAAATTATTTAAAAGATTATCTTCAAAAATTTTCTAAAAAAGAAATTAGAATAAGAAATTATAATACAAAATCCTTAAAGGATCAAATTTTTATTCATCAAGTACAATATTACAGAATGGTAAGAATAAAGAAATTCATACAAAAATCAGGTTCACCAAATAATGAAGCTTATTATAGATTTATAAAATCTTTTGGAAAGAAAATATATTTTGTTTAAAAAATCAAAGAATGGAAGAAAATTTTAAATTACAATGGTTAAAAGATTATATTGAAAATCCAGCTACAATTAAGAAAATTAGAAAAATTTATTCATTAAAAGAAAGGGTTCGACAAGATTCTGAATTTCCTCATGTTTATCATGTAGAAAATGTAAATGTTTTATCAATAAAACAACAAGTATTTTTACATCAAATGCAATACTACCAAATGTTGATTTCATATCACATAAATAAAACTAGAAGACATCCAATAATAAATCAATTTTTATGGAATCGTCTTGAAAATTTTAGAAAAGAAATTGCTATTATTATTTAAAATCTTTTTAAAATTTTTTGCAGGAAATGCAAGGTAGAGGTGGAAGAGGTCATAGACCTCAAATGGATTTTGGTTATGTTAGCCATTATAATTCCCAATATCCTCCACTATACTGGTCATCTCAAATGAGAGGTCAGTCTTCTTTAAATCAATCAAATTCCAAAAATAATTCTCTTGTTCCATTGGGTCATATACCCACAGCCAAAAATGTCCTTCTTGATGAATCCTCAAATCAGGACCATGATTATATTAAAAATGGAATAATCGCACATTCAATTTTCATTTCTGAAACAGATCTCAAATTAGATTTGTATGCGATTATTCATAAATATTTCAATAATCCTTCTAATTCTCATTTCAGTTTAAGAGGACCACTTCCTCTAAAAACTCGGCATACTTATGCTGATTTTTTAAATTTTTCCAAAATTGCTGATATAAATGACAGACCCAGAACCAGTCGTCACCAAAATTGGTTTCCTACAACTGAAGACAATGAAATTGTTTTGTCTCAGATGTATATTCATAAAATACCATCTTATTCTGACTGAAATTCTTCTCTAATTCAAACTCAAAATTTTATTTCAAGATATAACAATTTTGAATATGCATTTACGTACACAGATATGGTGGAAAGTTTTCACAATGTCCAATTATATCAAAATTCTTCTTACAAGCATACTTGGTGGATTCGTATTGATGAAGCCAATTTCAATAAAATTATTCCAGGTTGGTTTCTTAATTGGTTTAAAATTCATGGACCAAAAGAAGAAACTTTCTTACCTGAAAAATTGAAAAATTTGTTTATTCAGTTTAAAAATGTTTATTCTGAAAAATTTCAGCATTCAAAATTTCCAAAACAATCATTTTTACTCTTTTTAATAAAATTTCAAATTCCATGGTTATATGCTTGGAAATATGAAACTGGATACAATACTGATGGAATTTTACAGCTCACAAGAGTTGGGTACACTAAATGGTGGCCAAAATGTCAAGTAGATTACATTGAAATTGAGAAGTCACTTGTTAATGCAAAAAGTTCTCTTGAAAAAGAAAAAGTGACACAAGAAATTGATAATTTTTCTCAGAAAGAATTAAATGAGAAAAATGACTTGATTGCAAAATTGCAAAATGAATTGAAAAAAGTGAAAGCTGTTTCTTCTCCTGAAAAAGAAAAAAAAAAATGACGAAAGGAAAAGAAAAGGAAAAAAATTGAAAAAGAAAAAATAGAAAAGAAAAAAGAAAGTGAGAAAAGAAAAAAGAACATCCATTTCAAGATTCTCTTTTGATAAAAATTTGATCAAATTCACTGATGATGAACCATCAACAGAAGAGGATTTGCAAATTTCTTCAGATGAAAATTCAAGTACCAATTCTGATGGTGAACAATTGCAAATGACAGAAAAAGAGAAAAATGAATTCGAACAATTAATACATAATCTGTATAAAAATAAAGACTATGTATTAAAATTGTTGGATTCCAGTTGTTCAGAAAAATCCAGAGCAAATACTCCTTCAAGAAAATCTTCATCGGATGAAGCTGGAAAAATCAGTTCACAAAAGGTTGCAAAAAAGAAAAATTCAAAGAAATGATATCAAGTGGGAAGGAAAATTCCAAGCAAGTGGGGACATCAATCAAGTAGGAGACATCATGGAGACAAAGAAAAGTGAAGTTAGAAAAATGTCACATCACTTTTGAATGGTTGTCTTTTGTATTATTGTCTTTTACTTTTTTATTTTGTGATTAGTCCTTACTTTTTTGTATTTTATTTAAAAGTCCTTAAGTGGTCTATAAATAGAATCAAAATGGGTTGTAATGGACACCTTTTCATTACTACATCTTTCAATCTTTGAAGAAAGCTCTCTAGCTCTCTTTGTAATTCTCTTTTGTAATCAAGAGTTCTTATGCAATAGAAATTTCTTGGTTTCAAAACTTTCTCTTCTTTTCTTCAAGCAAGCTTCTCTTCTTCTTTCTTCTTTAAGTTTTTATATTTTACAGGTTTATGCTAAGGAGTTAAGAAGTTCTTTCAAGTTCTTCCCTCCTGTTGTAAATTACTTTCAAGTTTTGCACATAAAGCTTGAAGATAAATGCTTCAAGATTAGAGAAAATAAGTAGTAAGTCCCTTACTATTTTATTTTTGTTTATTTAATTTTAATGTTTAAATCCTGGTGTAATTTTGGTATCAGAGCCATGGAAGGCTAAGCCTCCTTTCGGGGGGGGATTACTAGCAGTTATGGTAACGTAACTTTGGATCTGAACATATGGTTTCACAACAAGAAGTTTTAGATCTATTCAGTTTGACTTCACAATATGAAGTTTTAGATCTATTCATATTGATAACAATAAGGCGTTGTTTCTTAGTTGAAACTTATTTTATATGTTAAATCTAATGACTCTTAAAAGAATGAACGGTTTCAAATTTCTTATGGTATGATCTTGTGGGTCGACACCCAAGTCGCGTTCGGCGTTTCATGAGGCGGTTGATGATGTTGTAAGTCCTCTTTTTAGCCGGTAATATGTCGTTGACAGTCGAGCAAGATCATCCATAATAAAAATGAGACATGTTCTATCTTTTAAATGGTCAAAAGATTGATATATAAACCAAAGTTTCACTAAGTTTCATTAGCACAATAAGTTATCAAGTGTGGAGAAATCTAAAATATTCAATAAGTGATATCAAGTTTGGAGAAAATCTAAGATATTCAATACGTGATTCCATATGAAAGAAACTAAGTTATGTGTATATTACCATAAATTCTGTTAGTAATCCTACCCTAAGCTCTTATCAATTATTATGACATCTATATTATCTAGAAGTAATTCTACTGCTTCATCTTCAAATAAAAATACTAAAAATTCAGAATTAGTTGAATTTTCTGAAATTGAACATAAAATACAAAATTGGCATATTCCAAAAATTGAACATAAAAAAATTTATAAATATGGAACTTTTGATCAAAAAACTAAAAGAGCCATAAAAAATGTAGGAAAAACAATTTCTATACAAAATCAATTTGAAGAAATACATTTACTAGATTTAGATTATTTGTCTCAAATTAGACAACAAGGATATAATTATTTACATATTGGTCTTATACAAATTGCTGTACAACCTTTAAATAGACAAGGATTAGAAACTACAATTTTAGTTGCTTTAAGAGATTGTAGGCATAATAAATTTCATGATTCTTTATTAGGCTTAATTGAATCTAGTCTTTGCAATGGTCCAATTTATTTTAATACGTATCCAAATTTTTCTGTATCTTTAACTGATAGAAATTTATATGATGTACTAACTGTCAATTTACAAACTAAAGGTTATGATATGAAACCTGGATCTGAAAATATTAATTTGACATATAGACTTTATTATAAATTAATGAATACTATAAGTCCAGGAGCAAGAATAACAGATAATGGAAAAAGTACATTATTAATGGAAACTAATTTAAAAAGATCAAAATTACAAATACCTAGATTAATAAATTGGGATGAAATATCTTTGCCATCAAATTGGGTCTTAGAAAAAATAAGTAGACCAACAATTCCTTTAAAATCTAAGGATGCTCAAATTCATGAAGATAACGAAGGAAATGTGGAAATAATATTTGAAACACATGTTCCTAGAAGAAATTCATACTCCTCATTTCCATACTCTTCTGCATCTAGATCTGATAGGTTTAACTTTGAAGGAATTAGAGAAACAGATAATCAAATTCCAAGACCAATATACACACAAAAATCACAAGATGATATAAGCCTTGGATCAGAAATGAATTTTGAAATAAATACAAATTCTCAAAAAAATAAAATAAATTTTGAAATAAATACAATTTCTCAAGAAAATAAAATTAATCTAAAAGAAATAAGTAAAATATGTGTTAAAGATTTTAATCCTCCACAATATACACCATTTAGAAATTGGTTTTTTAAAACTTATAATACTAAACAACAAAAACAATTTCAAGATCAGTATTATAATTTTATTAAAGTCACTGGTGTTATAATTTCATTCATATCATGGTTTAATACTGAACAAAAAGCAAAATACATTGATGATCAATATAGTCTAAATGTTCTTGAAGAAGCTCATCAGACTTGGAAATTATCTGATGATAAATTATTAAAAGCAATTCATCCTCCTTCACAGTTAATAAAAATAGAAGCTGCAAATACTTCAACTGAGGCTTGTCCTTATATTGATGTTAGTAATGTTGAATTAGCAAAAATAGCCAGACAAAATAATTTTACAAATCTTAATTTAAATACCATTTCTAAACAATTATGTCGTATTGAAGATAAAATTAATCTTCAAACCCCAAAAAATGTTTTTCCTTTAGAAAATATAAAATTAGGGTCTAGTAAAACTCAACCATTTTCATTTAAACCTATGCCTGATTTACCTTTAAATATGTTAAAGTCTTTACCTTCAGGTTTTACTAAAGAAAAATTAGAAAAATTAAATTCAGAATTTAATAAATTAAGACTCAATGTATTAAGTTCTGAAAAGGAAGAAATGATTAATAATAATTTACAAATAGATCAATTAGAAGAAATGTTTAATAATTTATACATAGATGAAGATTCAAATCAATTGGAAATAAATAAAATAAAGAAACCTAACTCAAAATTTAGACCAAAATATCCACAAACTCAATTTTATTATCCTAGACCAACTCCTCAAGATCTTTTAATTGAAGAACATGGTGATTGGCAAAATTGTTATCAAAATAATGCTATATATGAATGGAATCTTGATGGGTTTACACCTTATCAAATTGCTAATATGTGTCATAAAATATCAATGTATATTAATATTTTAAAAATGGAAAATATTACTGAAGAACAAGCTGTAAGAGCTTGTACTCAAGGTTTTACTGGACAATTACGTGGTTAGTGGGATCATTATCTAAATGAAAATCAATGAGGTGAAATTATAAAAGCTACTAAACAAATAACTACAACCACACCCATATTTCCAAAACCAGAAAATAATCAACCACAAGAAATAACTGTTATAACTAATATTCCAGATGCTGCTTTTAATCTTGTATGTGCAATAATTAAACATTTTGTTGAAAATAATTACTTAACAAATTCTCATAAAGAATTACTAATGAATTTAAAATGTCCTACACTATCTCATTTTAGATGGTATAAAGATGTTTTCTTGTCAAAATTATACTCAAGATCTGATTCTCAAGCAGATTTTTGGAAAGAAAAATTTCTTTCTGGTTTACCAAAATTATTTGCTGAAAAAGTTAGAGGAAATCTAAGAAATTGTTTTGATGGAATAAATATCCCATTTTCTCAAATTACTTATGGAGAATTAATCAGTGTATGTACTGAAGAAGGCTTAAAATTATGCAATGATATAAAATTAAAAGCACAAATAAAAAGAGAAACTCAAAAAGCAGAATTAGGAGATTTTTGTCATCAATTTGCTTATAATCCACATGAATTAAAATCACCTCTTAGAAAAATAGAAAAAAAATTAAAGAAAAAACATAAAAAATATGAGAGATCATCTGAAAGATCTGAAAATTCTGAAGAAAGAATTAAAAGAAAGAAAAAATCTAGAAAGAAATGGATAGAAGAAAATATAACATGTAGAAAATGTGGTAAAAAAGGACATTATGCTAATAAATGTACTTCTAGGACGAATATTAATGAAATTCTTTTGGAAAAATTAGAAGATATAAATTTAGATAAAGAATTAAAAGAATATTTAATACAAACAATAGAAAATAAAATTTACAAAACCGATTCATCAGATAGTGAAGAATCTGTAGAAATAAATAATATAAGTTCAGATATACTGATGAAAATTGTGAAAATTGTAATTCGAAATCAGATTATTACAAAGCAATAATTGAAGCTAATGGATTAAATGAAATAGGAATATTCACATTATCTGAAAAGCATAAAATGATGCTTGATTTAGTTGAAGAAATTCAAGATCCCATAAGAAAAAGACAATATTTAGAAAAATATTTACAATTAGAAGAAGACAATAAAAATTCTTTAAATCATTCTCCATCTACTTCTTATGAAAATTCTCAAATAAAAAGAAAATTAGATAGAATAAATACTTCATTTACAATGCAAGATGTAATAGATCATTTACAAAATCAAAATCCTAAACAAATTACTTTACCAATTTTAAAAGAAGAAGTTAATGAATTAAAAATAGAAATTCAAAAATTAAAAGAAAGAATTTTAATTTTAGAAGAATTAAATTTAACAAATATATTAAATACACAGAACGAAGAACAAATAGAAGAAATTTCTGAACAAAATAATTTTCTTCAAATAAATACCTTAGTCACTTCTCATAAATATTATATTTCTATTACATTAATAATAAATAGAGAATATAAAATTCAAACAATTGCAATGGTTGATTCAGGTGCAGATTTAAATTGTATAAAAGAAGGATTAATTCCTTCAAAATATTTTGAAAATACTCATGTAGAATTACATGCAGCACAAGGTACACAAATAAATATAAAATATAAAATATCAGATGTTTGCATATTTTCTGAAGAAAATAATTACATTTGTTCTCCATTTGTAATAACTAATGCAATTGGTCAACATGTAATATTAGGAAATCCTTTTTTAAATTTAATGCATCCTTATCAATGTGATGGTAAAAAATTATCAAAAATAAATTCTAATTTATCATTTCAATTTGTAACTCTTCCTAAAATTAGAGATCTTTAAAATACTTACCTTAATTTATCTTAAAATCTCACAATATTGTTTTTTGCAGGTTTTAGTTATGATAAAGGAGGAAAAGATTTGGTTCTCTACAATAATATTTTCTTTTTTGCAGGAAATGAGAGGCAGAGGCCGTCAATCCCAAAATAAATTTGGTTATAATATAAATCAAATAAGTCAAAATAGACTTCCTAATTCCTCTTCTCAATGGTCATCTCAAATGAGAGGACAAAATTTCCTTAGTCAGAAAATTACTACACCTTCTATAGGTTTTAATCCCAATGTTAAAAGAAATATTTTAGAAGGAACATCCTCAAATCAGGATTATGATTACATTCCAAATGGAGTACAAGTACATGCTTTAACTATATCTACAAGTGATCTTAAATTAGATCCTTATGATGTAGTAAATAAATATTTTAATCATCCTTCTAGTTCTCAATTTGGTTTAAAAGGACCTTTACCCTTAAAAACCGGTCATACATATGCAGATTTTTTAAATTTCACAAAATTTGCAGATGTTAAAGACAAACCAAAAACAAATCATCCTCAAGAATGGTCTCCTACTTATGAGGATAGTGAAATAGCCCTTTCTCAAATATATATCCACCAAATTCCTTCATTTTCAGATTGGAAAATACCATCTACCCAAGCCTTAAAATTCATTTCAAATTACAATAAAATTGAATATCAATTTACCTATTATGATATGGTGGATAGTTTCTCCAAAGTATTCTTTTATCAAAATTCCTTGTGTAGACACACTTGGTGGATACGCATTGATGATTCCATTTTGAAAAAACCCATACCAAATTGGTTTATTGAATGGTTCAAAAATATGGGACCAAAACAAGAAAATTTTTTACATGAAAAATTACAACCATTTTTTAGCCAATTCCAATATATTTATTCCTCAAAAATTCCAAAATCCTGAAATCTTGGAGAATCCCTTTCTATTATTCTTAATAAAATTCCAAATACCATGGTTATTTGCATGGAAATATGCAGTAGGATATGCAATTGATGGCATTCCAACAGCTCAGAAGAATATTATACACAAAATGGTGGCCAAAGTGTCAAAGTTGATTATGATTCAATTCAAAAAATCTTGGCACAAGAAGATGTTCTTCTAGCAAAAAGGAAAATTATTTAGATGTTTCTTTCAAATAGTATCCTCCTTTCAAAAGAGACAATTTTTGTTGAAAATTAAGTAAAAAAGAAATGATTGAAAAAATGAAAAAAGAATTGATAGAATTTTTGCTGTCTCTACTCCACTTAAGGAGAAAGAGGAAAAAATTAGCAAAAGAAAAAGAAAGGAAAAGTTGAAAAAGAAAATTGAAAAGAAAAATTGAAAAGAGAAAAATAGAAAAGGAAAAGAAAAAATAATGCCTCAACATCTTATATATCAAGATGAGGATTATAATAAATCTTAATGATGAAGAGAATTTGATACATCTGTATATCAAAATATGATCCTTATCCTGAAATGACAGAAAAGAAAAAATATAACTTTGAACAATTATATATGATCTTTATAAAAATAAAGATTATGTATTAAAAGTTTTAGAGTTCTAATTCTGATAAATCAGAGCAGTATCTCCAGTATCTACTCAAAAGACATTCTCATCTGAAGAAATTGAAGATGATAAAATGCGATAAGAAGATCTGCAGAAAAGAAAAATCAAAAACTGAAATACAAATTTCCAAGAATAAGAGACAGTTGAAGACTTTGCAAGGAAAATTACAAAGATAATATCAACACAAGTGGAAGACAAGTGGAAGATAAAGACAAGTAAAGGATAAAGTGGAGTTAGAAAAATGTCACATCACTTTGAATTGTTGTCGTTTTGAATTATTGTCTTTTACTTTTTTATTTGGTTTTTAGTGATTAGAAAGTCTATAAATAAAGCCCAAAATGGGTTGTAAAGGACACCTTTTCATTACCACATCTTTCAATTTTTGAAGAAAGCTCTCTAGCTCTCTTTGTAATTCTCTTTTGTAATCAGGAGTTCTTATGCAATAAAAATTTCTTGGTTTCAAAACTTTCTCTTTCTTTTCTTCAAAGCAAGCTTCTCTTCTTTCTTTCTTCTTTAAGTTTTTATATTTTACGGTTTATGCTAAGGAGTTAAGAAGTTCTTTCAAATTCTTCCCTCCTGTTGTAAATTACTTTTCAAGTTTTGCACATAAAGCTTGAAGATAAATGCTTCAAGATTAGAGAAAATAAGTAGTAAGTCCCTTACTATTTTACTTTTTGTTTATTTAATTTTAATGTTTAATTCCTGGTGTAAATTTGAAAATTAGGGTCTAGTAAAACTCAACCATTTTCATTTAAACCTATGCCTGATTTACCTTAAAATATGTTAAAGTCTTTACCTTCAGGTTTTACTAAAGAAAAATTAGAAAAATTAAATTCAGAATTTAATAAATTAAGACTCAATGTATTAAGTTCTGAAAAGGAAGAAATGATTAATAATAATTTACAAATAGATCAATTAGAAGAAATGTTTAATAATTTATACAGAAAGCTCTCCAGCTCTCTTTGTAATTCTCTTTTGTAATCAAGAGTTCTTATGCAATAGAATTTCTTGGTTGTCAAAAACTTTCTCTTCTTTTCTTCAAGCAAGCTTCTCTTCTTCTTTCTTCTTTAAGTTTTTATATTTTACAGGTTTGATGTAAGGGTTAAGAAGTTCTTTCAAGGTCTTTCCCTTCCCTGTTGTAAAATTACTTTCAAGTTTTGCACATAAGCTTGAAGATAAATTGCTTCAAGATTAGAGGAAAATAAGTAGTAAGTCCCTTTATTATTTATTTTTTGTTTATTTAATTTTAATGTTTAATTCCTGGTGTAAATTGGTATCAGAGCCATGGAAGGCTAAGCCTCCTTATCGGGGGGGGGGGGGGATTACTAGCAGTTATGGTAACGTAACTTTGGATCTGAACATCATGGTTTCACAACAGAAGTTTTAGATC
This sequence comes from Ophiorrhiza pumila, assembly GCA_016586305.1. Taxonomy (NCBI): domain Eukaryota; kingdom Viridiplantae; phylum Streptophyta; class Magnoliopsida; order Gentianales; family Rubiaceae; genus Ophiorrhiza; species Ophiorrhiza pumila. The sequence continues at coordinate 9,635,769 of BLIW01000011.1, read as the reverse complement.
TATTCAGTTTGACTTCACAATATGAAGTTTTAGATCTATTCATATTGATAACAATTAAGGCGTTGTTTCTTAGTTGAAACTTATTTTATATGTTAAATCTAATGACTCTTAAAAGAGATGAACGGTTTCAAATTTCTTATGGTATGATCTTGGTGGGTCGACACCCAAGTCCGCGTTCGCGTTTCATGAGGCGGTGATGATGTTGTAAGTCCTCTTTTTAGCCAGGTAATATGTCGTTGACAGTGGAGCAAGATCATCCATAATAAAATGAGACATGTATCTATCTTTTAAATGGTCAAAGATTGATATAAGAAACCAAAGTTTTGCTAAGTTTCATTAGCACATAAGTTATCAAGTGTGGGGAAATCTAAATATTCAATAAGTGATATCAAGTTTGGAGAAATCTAAGATATTCATACGTGATTCCATATGAAAGAACTAGTTATGTGTATATTACCATAATTCTGTTAGTAATCCTACCCTAAGCTCATTTTAATTTTCTTAAAATTGCTCTTTTGAATTGTTTTAATTTTATTATCTGAGTATTATTTTTTTATTTTTCTATGGAAAATAAACAAATAATTAAATTAGATTTAAAAGAAATAAGTAAAATATGCATTGAAGATTTTAATCTTCCTTATTATACATTATTTAGAACTTGGTTCTTTAGAACTCATGATTCTAATCAACAAAAATATATTCAAAATGAATATTATGATTTTATTAAAAATAATGAAATTATTATTTCTTTTATTGCATGGTTTTATAATGAAAAAAGAGTAAATTACGTGCATGAATTATCTAGTTTAATTATCATAGATAAGTCTTATCAAATTTGGAAATTACCAAATAATAAATTACTGAATTCAATTTATATTTTGCAAAAACATAAAGAAGAAATTATGAATTACTCTTATGTTCAAAATAAAGAAATTGATATAATTCAAAATAATAATCTCTTTTATGTTGAAAATAAAAAAATTGAAGTAATTGAACATAATAATGATTCTTTTGTTAATAAAAATGAAATAATAGAACAAGAAGAATTACATAAAATTGAAGTAAATTTGCAAAAAAGTGACATAGAAGAAAATAGTTCTAAAAATATTAATAAATTATATAATATAGAAGATAATAATTCAAAAGTTAAAATTATTAAATCTAAAAATATTAATGAAAATTGTAATTTTGAAATAGAAATAGTTAATAATAATTTAGATGAAAATATTGAAAATAATAAAAATATTGATAAGGTAAGTGAAACTGATAAAACTAAAATTGTTAAAAATAGAAAATTAAATCAGTTAGAAATTTTTACATTATCTGAAAATCATAAAATGTTGTTAAATTTAATTAATGAAATTAAAAATCCTATAAAAAGAAATCAATATTTTGAAATATATTTTCAAAATAATTCTTTACAAAATTATTCTTTTCCATCTAATGAAAATTCTTTTCAAAATAATAATTCTTTAAATATAAAACAAATAGATAAAGTAAACACTTCCTTAAAAGAAGATAAAATTACTTCACCTATATTAAAACAAGAAATTAATGAGTTAAAAGAAATTAAAATATTAAAAAATAAGACTTTAGAAGAAAAAGAACTTAATAAAATAGAAAAAAAATTTGATCAAAATTCTCAATTAAATACTTTAATTACTTCTCAAAAATATTACATTTTTGCAACTCTTATAATAAATAAAGAATATAAAATTAAATCAATAGCAATGGTAGATTCAGGTGCAGATTTAAATTATATTAGAGAAGGAATAATACCTTCTAAATATTTTGAAAAAACTCAAGTCATATTAAATGCTGCACAAGGGGGAAAAATACAAGTAAATTATAAATTATCAAATGTGTGTATATTTTCTGAAGAAAATAATTATGTTTGTTGTCCATTTGTTTTAGCTAAAACAATTAACCAACATATAATATTGGGAACTCCTTTCCTAAATTTAATGCATCCATATAAATGTGATGGTAAAACATTATCAAAAATTGATTCTGATTTATCATTTAAATTTATTACTTCTCCAAAAACTAGAGATCTTTGTTCTTTAAATTTGTCATCTTTACAAGAAAATATAAAATAAAAAAATAATCAAATTGATTTTCTTTCAAATGAGATTTTATCTTTAAAAATAGAAGAACAATTAAAATCTCCAAAATTACAAAATCAAATTAAAAATATTACGCAGGAAATTACTACAAAAATTTGTAGTGAATTGCCAAATGCTTTTTGGGAAAGAAAACAACATATTGTTGAATTACCATATGAAAAAGATTTTGATGAACAAAAAATACCAACAAAAGCAAGACCATCTCAAATGAATAAAGAAATGGTTGAATATTGTAAAAAAAAAATTGATGATTTGTTAAAAAAGAAAATAATTAGAAAAAGTTACTCTCCTTGGAGTTGTTCTGCATTTTATGTTAATAAAAATTCAGAAATAGAAAGAGGTGTTCCAAGATTAGTTATTAATTATAAACCCTTAAATACAGTCTTACAATGGATTAGATATCCAATTCCAAATAAAAAAAATTTATTAAATAGGACTTTTGGAGCAATGATATATTCTAAATTTGATTTAAAATCTGGATTTTGGCAAATACAAATTGCTGAAAAAGATAAATATAAAACTGCATTTACTGTTCCATTTGGTCATTATGAATGGAATGTAATGCCTTTTGGTCTAAAAAATGCTCCTTCTGAATTTCAACATATAATGAATGATATTTTTTCATCATATTCATTTATAATTGTTTATATTGATGATATTTTAATTTTTTCACAAAATATTGAACAACATTTTAAACATTTGAATATTTTTATTAAAATAGTTGTTAAAAATGGTTTAGTTGTTTCTGCTAAAAAATTAAAATTATTCCAATCTAAAATTAGATTCTTAGGATATGAATTAGAAAATGGTCAAATTACTCCAATTGCTAGAAGTATTGAATTTGCAAATAAATTTCCTGATGAATTAATAGATAAAAAACAATTACAAAGATTTTTAGGAAGTTTAAATTATATTGGTGAATATTATAAAAATTTAGCAATTGATAGTAAACCTTTATATGATAGATTAAAGAAAAATCCTCTTGCATGGTCTGAAATTCATACAAATGCAGTAAAATTAATTAAACAAAAAGTAAAATTTTTACCATGTTTAAGTTTAGTAAATCCAAATTTTTACCATGTTTAAGTTTAGTAAATCCTGATTGGTTTAAAATTGTTGAAACTGATGCTTCTGATATTGGTTATGGAGGAATTTTAAAACAAAAGAATCCACAAACTAATAAAGAAGAATTAGTTAGATATTATTCTGGAACATGGAAAAATGCTCAAATAAATTATTCTACAATTAAAAAAGAAATTCTTAGTATAGTTCTTTGTATTTCTAAATTCCAAGATGATTTATTAAATCAAGAATTTTTACTTAGAGTTGACTGTAGTGCTGCAATAGAAGTTTTACAGAAAGATGTAAAAAATATTGGCATCTAAACAAATATTTGCTAGATGGCAACGCTATTTTTATCTGTATTTGACTTTAAAATTGTTTATATTAAGGTGAATTAAATTCTTTACCTGATTTCTTACTAGATGAATTCTTACAAGGATAAAAAAATTTTGCAGGTTATGAAACAACAAACTGAAGAAGAAATTGAAATTTTTAAAGAAAATTATTTAAAAGATTATCTTCAAAAATTTTCTAAAAAAAGAAATTAGGATGAGAAATTAGAATACAAAATCCTTAAAGGATCAAATTTTATTCATCAAGTACAATATTACAGTATGGTAAGAAATAAAGAAATTCATACAAAAATCAGGTTCACCAAAATAACGAAGCTTATTATAGATTTATAAAATCTTTGGAAAGAAAATATATTTTGTTTAAAAAATCAAAGAATGGAAGAAAATTTTAAATTACAATGGTTAAAAGATTATAATTGAAAATCCAGCTACAATTAAGAAAATTAGAAAAATTATTCATTAAAAGAAAGGGTTTCGACAAGATTCTGAATTTCCTCATGTTTATCATGTAGAAAATGTAAATGTTTTATTCAATAAAACAACAAGTATTTTTACAATCAAATGCAATACTTACCAATGTTGATTTCATATCACATAAATAAAACTAGAAGACATCCAATATAAATTCAATTTTTATGGAATCGTCTTGAAAATTTTAGAAAAGAAATTGCCTGTTATTATTTAAAATCTTTTTAAAATTTTTTGCAGGAAATGCAAGGTAGAGGTGGAAGAGGTCATAGACCTCAAATGGATTTTGGTTATGTTAGCCATTATAATTCCCAATATCCTCCACTATACTGGTCATCTCAACATGAAGCAGGTCAGCTCTTCTTTAAATCAATCAATTCCAAAAATAATTCTCTTGTTCCATTGGTCATATACCCACAGCCAAAAATGTCCTTCTTGATGAATCCTCAAAATCAGGACCATGATATCATTAAAAATGGAATAATCGCCATTCAATTTTCATTTCTGAAACAGATCTCAAATTAGATTTGTATGCGATTATTCATAAATATTTCAATAATCCTTCTAATTCTCATTCAGTTTAAGAGGACCACTTCCTCTAAAAACTCGGACATACTTATGCTGATTTTTTTAAATTTTTTCCAAAATTGCTGATATAAATGACAGACCCAGAACCAGTCGTCACCAAAATTGGTTTCCTACAACTGAAGACAATGAAATTGCTTTGTCTCAGATGTATATTCATAAAATACCATCTTATTCTGACTGGAATTCTTCTCTAATTCAAACTCAAAATTTTATTTCAAGATATAACAATTTTGAATATGCATTTACGTACACAGATATGGTGGAAAGTTTTCACAATGTCCACTTATATCAAAATTCTTCTTACAAGCATACTTGGTGGATTCGTATTGATGAAGCCAATTTCAATAAAATTATTCCAGGTTGGTTTCTTAATTGGTTTAAAAACATATTAGCAATTTATTATTTAATTTTAATCTTTTATTTAATTTTTCTTTTACTCCTTTCGGGGGGGGGGATTACTAGCAGTTATGGTAACGTAACTTTGGATCTGAACATATGGTTTCACAACAAGAAGTTTTAGATCTATTCAGTTTGACTTCACAATATGAAGTTTTAGATCTATTCATATTGATAACAATAAGGCGTTGTTTCTTAGTTGAAACTTATTTTATATGTTAAATCTAATGACTCTTAAAAGAATGAACGGTTTCAAATTTCTTATGGTATGATCTTGTGGGTCGACACCCAAGTCGCGTTCGGCGTTTCATGAGGCGGTTGATGATGTTGTAAGTCCTCTTTTTAGCCGGTAATATGTCGTTGACAGTGGAGCAAGATCATCCATAATAAAAATGAGACATGTTCTATCTTTTAAATGGTCAAAAGATTGATATATAAACCAAAGTTTTGCTAAGTTTCATTAGCACAATAAGTTATCAAGTGTGGAGAAATCTAAAATATTCAATAAGTGATATCAAGTTTGGAGAAAATCTAAGATATTCAATACGTGATTCCATATGAAAGAAACTAAGTTATGTGTATATTACCATAAATTCTGTTAGTAATCCTACCCTAAGCTCATTTTAATTTTCTTAAAATTGCTCTTTTGAATTGTTTTAATTTTATTATCTGATAGTATTATTTTTTATTTTTCTATGGAAAATAAACAAATAATTATATTAGATTTAAAAGAAATAAGTAAAATATGCATTGAAGATTTTAATCTTCCTTATTATACATTATTTAGAACTTGGTTCTTTAGAACTCATGATTCTAATCAACAAAAATATATTCAAAATGAATATTATGATTTTATTAAAAATAATGAAATTATTATTTCTTTTATTGCATGGTTTTATAATGAAAAAAGAGTAAATTACGTGCATGAATTATCTAGTTTAATTATCATAGATAAGTCTTATCAAATTTGGAAATTACCAAATAATAAATTACTGAAATCAATTTATATTTTGCAAAAACATAAAGAAGAAATTATGAATTACTCTTATGTTCTCTTTTATGTTGAAAATAAGAAAATTGAAGTAATTGAACAGAATAATGATTCTTTTGTTAATAAAAATGAATTAATAGAACAAGAAGAATTACATAAAATTGAAATAAATTTGAATAAAAGTGACATAGAAGATAATAATTCAAAAGTTAAAATTATTAAATCTAAAAATATTGATGAAAATTGTAATTTTGAAATAGAATTAGTTAATAATAATTTAGATGAAAATATTGAAAATAATAAAAATATTGATAAGGTAAGTGAAACTGATAAAACTAAAATTGTTAAAAATAGAAAATTAAATCAGTTAGAAATTTTTACATTATCTGAAAATCATAAAATGATGTTAAATTTAATTAATGAAATTAAAAATCCTATAAAAAGAAATCAATATTTTGAAATATATTTTCAAAATAATTCTTTACAAAATTATTCTTTTCCATCTAATGAAAATTCTTTTCAAAACAATAATTCTTTAAATATAAAACAAATAGATAAAGTAGACACTTCCTTAAAAGAAGATAAAATTACTTCACCTATATTAAAACTAGAAATTAATGAGTTAAAAACAGAAATTAAAATATTAAAAAATAAGACTTTAGAAGAAAAAGAACTTAATAAAATAGAAAAAAAATTTGATCAAAATTCTCAATTAAATACTTTAATTACTTCTCAAAAATATTACATTTTTGCAACTCTTATAATAAATAAAGAATATAAAATTAAATCAATAGCAATGGTAGATTCAGGTGCAGATTTAAATTGTATTAGAGAAGGAATAATACCTTCTAAATATTTTGAAAAAACTCAAGTCATATTAAATGCTGCACAAGGGGGAAAAATACAAGTAAATTATAAATTATCAAATGTGTGTATATTTTCTGAAGAAAATAATTATGTTGGTTGTCAATTTGTTTTAGCTAAAACAATTAACCAACATATAATATTGGGAACTCCTTTCCTAAATTTAATGCATCCATATAAATGTGATGGTAAAACATTATCAAAAATTGATTCTGATTTATCATTTAAATTTATTACTTCTCCAAAAACTAGAGATCTTTGTTCTTTAAATTTGTCATCTTTACAAGAAAATATAAAATTAAAAAATAATCAAATTGATTTTCTTTCAAATGAGATTTTATCTTTAAAAATAGAAGAACAATTAAAATCTCCAAAATTACAAAATCAAATTAAAAATATTACGCAAGAAATTACTACAAAAATTTGTAGTGAATTGCCAAATGCTTTTTGGGAAAGAAAACAACATATTGTTGAATTACCATATGAAAAAGATTTTGACCAACAAAAAATACCAACAAAAGCAAGACCATCTCAAATGAATAAAGAAATGGTTGAATATTGTAAAAAAGAAATTGATGATTTGTTAAAAAAGAAAATAATTAGAAAAAGTTACTCTCCTTGCAGTTGTTCTGCATTTTATGTTAATAAAAATTCAGAAATAGAAAGAGGTGTTCCAAGATTAGTTATTAATTATAAACCCTTAAATACAGTCTTACAATGGATTAGATATCCAATTCCAAATAAAAAAGATTTATTAAATAGGACTTTTGGAGCAATGATATATTCTAAATTTGATTTAAAATCTGGATTTTGGCAAATACAAATTGCTGAAAAAGATAAATATAAAACTGCATTTACTGTTCCATTTGGTCATTATGAATGGAATGTAATGCCTTTTGGTCTAAAAAATGCTCCTTCTGAATTTCAACATATAATGAATGATATTTTTTCATCATATTCATTTATAATTGTTTATATTGATGATATTTTAATTTTTTCACAAAATATTGAACAACATTTTAAACATTTGAATATTTTTATTAAAATAGTTGTTAAAAATGGTTTAGTTGTTTCTGCTAAAAAATTAAAATTATTCCAATCTAAAATTAGATTCTTAGGATATGAATTAGAAAATGGTCAAATTACTCCAATTGCTAGAAGTATTGAATTTGCAAATAAATTTCCTGATGAATTAATAGATAAAAAACAATTACAAAGATTTTTAGGAAGTTTAAATTATATTGGTGAATATTATAAAAATTTAGCAATTGATAGTAAACCTTTATATGATAGATTAAAGAAAAATCCTCTTGCATGGTCTGAAATTCATACAAATGCAGTAAAATTATTAAACAAAAAGTAAAATTTTACCATGTTTAAGTTTAGTAAATCCTAATTGGTTTAAAATTGTTGAAACTGATGCTTCTGATATTGGTTATGGAGGAATTTTAAAACAAAGAATCCACAAACTAATAAAGAAGAATTAGTTAGATACTATTCTGGAACATGGAAAAATGCTCAAATAAATTATTCTACAATTAAAAAAGAAATTCTTAGTATAGTTCTTTGTATTTCTAAATTCCAAGATGATTTATTAAATCAAGAATTTTTACTTAGAGTTGACTGTAGTGCTGCAAAAGAAGTTTTACAGAAAGATGTAAAAAATATTGCATCTAAACAAATATTTGCTAGATGGCAAGCTATTTTATTTGTATTTGACTTTAAAATTGTCTATATTAAAGGTGAATTAAATTCTTTACCTGATTTTCATACTAGAGAATTCTTACAAGGATAAAATTTTTTGCAGGTTATGAAACAACAAACTGAAGAAGAAATTGAAATTTTAAAAGAAAATTATTTAAAAGATTATCTTCAAAAATTTTCTAAAAAAGAAATTAGAATAAGAAATTATAATACAAAATCCTTAAAGGATCAAATTTTTATTCATCAAGTACAATATTACAGAATGGTAAGAGTAAAGAAATTCATACAAAAATCAGATCAACCAAATAACGAAGCTTATTAATAGATTTATAAATCTTTTGGAAAGAAAATATATTTTGTTTAAAAAATCAAAGAATGGAAGAAAATTTTAAATTACAATGGTTAAAAGATTACATTGAAAATCCAGCTACAATTAAGAAAAATTAGAAAAATTTATTCATTAAAAGAAAGGGTTCGACAAGATTCTGAATTTCCTCATGTTTATTCATGTAGAAAATGTAAATGTTTTATCAATAAAGACAACAAAGTATTTTTACATCAAATGCAATACTACCAATGTTGATTTCATATCACATAAATAAAACTAGAAGACATCCAATAATAATCAATTTTTATGGAATCGTCTTGAAAATTTTAGAAAAGAAATTGGCTATTATTATTTAAAATCTTTTTAAAATTTTTTGCAAGGAAATGCAAGGTAGAGGTGGAAGAGGTCATAGACCTCAAATGGATTTTGGTTATGTTAGCCATTATAATTCCCAATATCCTCCACTATACTGGTCATCTCAATGAGAGGTCAGTCTTCTTTAAATCAATCAAATTCCAAAAATAATTCTCTTGTTCCATTGGGTCATATACCCACAGCCAAAAATGTCCTTCTTGATGAAATCCTCAAATCAGGAACCATGATTACTTAAAAATGGAATAATCGCACATTTCAATTTTCATTTCTGAAACAGATCTCAAAATTAAGATTTGTATGGCGATTATTCATAAAATATTTCAATAATCCTTCTAATTCTCATTTCAGTTTAAGAGGACCACTTCCTCTAAAAACTCGGCATACTTATGCTGATTTTTTAAAATTTTACCAAAATTGCTGATATACAATGACAGACCCAGAACCAGTCGTCACCAAAATTGGTTTCCTACAACTGAAGACAATGAAATTGCTTTTGTCTCAGATGTAGTATTCATAAAATACCATCTTATTTCTGACTGGAATTCTTCTCTAATTCAAACTCAAAAATTTTATTTCAAGATATAAAAATTTTGAATATGCATTTACGTACACAGATATGGTGGAAAGTTTTCACAATGTCCACTTATATCAAAATTCTTACTTACAAGCATACTTGGTGGATTCGTATTGATGAAGCCAATTTCAATAAATTTATTCCAGGTTGGTTTCTTAATTGGTTTAAAATTCATGGACCAAAAGAAGAAACTTTCTTACCTGAAAAATTGAAAAATTTGTTTTATTCAGTTTTAAAATGTTTATTCTGAAAAATTTCAGTATTCAAAATTTCCAAAACAATCATTTTTTACTCTTTTTAATAAAATTTCAAATTCCATGGTTATATGCTTGGAATATGAAACTGGATACAATACTGATGGAATTCTTACAGCTCTCAAGAGTTGGGTACACTAATGGGTGGCCAAAATGTCAAATAGATTACATTGACGATTGAGAAGTACCTTGTTATATACAAAAAGTTCTCTTGAAAAAGAAAAAGTGACAACATAGAAATTGATAATTTTTCTCAGAAAGAATTTAAATGAGAAAAATGACTTGATTGCAAAATTGCAAAATGAATTGAAAAAAAAGTGAAGCTGTTTCTTCTCCCTGAAAAAGAAAAAGAAGAAAAAATGACAAAAGGAAAAGAAAAGGAAAAAATTGAAAAAGAAAAAATAGAAAAGAAAAAAGAAAGTGAGAAAAGAAAAAAGAAAAACGAAAAAAGAACTTCCATTTCAAGATTCTCTTTTGAATAAAAATTTGATCAAATTCACTGATGATGAACCTTCAACAGAAGAGGATTTGCAAATTTCTTTCAGATGAAAATTCAAGTACCCAATTCTGATGGTGAACAATTGGCAAATGACAGAAAAAGAGAAAAATGAATTCGAACAATTAATACATAATCTGTATAAAAATAAAGACTATGTATTAAAATTGTTGGATTCCAGTTGTTAAGAAAAATCCAGAGCAAATACTCCTTCAAGAAAATCTTCATCAGATGAAGCTGGAAAAATTCAGTTCACAAAAGGTTGCAAAAAGAAAAATTCAAAGAAAATGATATCAAGTGGGAAGGAAAATTCCAAGCAAGTGGGGACATCAATCAAGTAGGTAGACATCATTGGAGACAAAGAAAAGTGAAGTAGAAAAATGTCACATCACTTTTGAATGGTTGTCTTTTGTATTATTCGTCTTTTACTTTTTTATTTTGTTTATTAGTCCATAACTTTTTTGTATTTTATTTAAAAGTCCTTAGGTGGTCTATAAATAGAATGAAAATGGGTTGTAATGGACACCTTTTCATTACTACATCTTTCAATCTTTGAAGAAAGCTCTCTAGCTCTCTTTGTAATTCTCTTTTGTAATCAAGAGTTCTTATGCAATAGAAATTTCTTGGTTTCAAAACTTTCTCTTCTTTTCTTCAAGCAAGCTTCTCTTCTTCTTTCTTCTTTAAGTTTTTATATTTTACAGGTTTATGCTAAGGAGTTAAGAAGTTCTTTCAAGTTCTTCCCTCCTGTTGTAAATTACTTTCAAGTTTTGCACATAAAGCTTGAAGATAAATGCTTCAAGATTAGAGAAAATAAGTAGTAAGTCCCTTACTATTGTAACTGATAGTTTCTCAACTCAAAAGCTAAAAATGCAAGTAAACAAAGGAGAAGAAAAAACACACAAAAACAATCTGGAACACAGAAGTGAAAGTTGCCTTAAAGTGCTTAATTGAACCGCTACCTAAGATGATTGCCTTGACACCTACATTGGCTCATAGTGTACTAAAGGGAGCTACATTGCCTGATAGCTGGATTTCGGTCAGCATGGCGACCTCCCCTAGTCAAAACTATTGCGCTCCTCAACCTTCCTTGTTAGGACAAGCCTTGATGCTAGTTGAAATCACATACTTCTATCTAGTGCTAATAAACCTAATTGACCTACCTATCACTCATTTGGTAAGGCAGATAATCGAGATTTCAACTTAACTCATTTGCTCAAGACAATTCAACACCTTTTGTCTATAGATCTCACTTACTCTCACTAGCATGGTGACCTCCGAGATTTGAATGATATGAAATGCAAAGGTTTGAAACTCAAATTCCCATTCACAAGTTAAACCCACATAATTTCATACATGAACTATCCAGATCCATCTTCGCTTCAATTGTTACCGCAAGTTAGGCTCAATTCAAGTAATTTGTGTCTCAATTCATGCAAATTCAACCATAGAATGCAATCAAGTCATATAAAAGTCAATTTAATTCATCAAAGGTAGCCAAGTTCTCAGCACCTCAAGACAACTACAAAATTAGCCGATCATATCAATGATCAGTCCAAAACCAACAACAAGGAATGAGAACAAAGGCATAGTCATGAATTCAACAAATATTGTACCGATAAAATCTCAAGTTTTCAGCTTTAAAGGTTTTCTCAATACAAGTGTTGATGAATCCAGTATGAAGAACCTCTCAATCCTTGATGAGATCTAGAGAGAGAAAGTACAGAGAGAGGAACAGAGAAAACAAGCCTAAACTAACCTAAACTAAGAAACCATAATTTTTCTCTCTCCTCTCTCTCCTCTTGTGCAGCTTCGTCTCCCTCCCAATATATCTATCTTTTCCTGTTGTCTTTTCTAGCTTTTATACAATGATTTATCCTCTTGGTGCTCATATGGCCGTATCCTAATCATTGCATGCTCTCTGTTTATTCACCTCGGCAACACGTATCCTGCACAATTTGGTAAATATAGAAACAAGTGAGGTCATTCTTTTCCAGATCGCCAAGGATTAAATAAGAGTTAAGGAAGAAAATATCAAACAATTGAGAAAAAATCTGTCAAGGAAGCACTTGATAGACTCTAATAAGTGCGATGCATGAGTGCTCGTGTGCGGAGATATGCTTGCGTGTGCGAGGAGTGTGTGCGAGGATGTGCGAAGTGCTGCGAGGAGTGTGTGCATATATGCGAGCTGTGTGGTGTGCATGGGCTGCTTTGTGTGCATGGGGTGCTTTGTGTGCATGGAGTGCATGGTGAGTTTGAGTGTAAGTGTGTGCGTGAAGTGCTGAGTGTGCATGATGTGCGAGTGGAGTGCTTGTGTGGGACAAGTGCAACGAGTTGAGTTGTGCAGTGTGTGCGTGAAGGTGTGGTGAGGTATGTGTGAGGTGTGCAAGGTAAGGAATTTGTGGTGAGTGGAGTGTTGTGCACGGTGAGAATTGTGCATCTTGTACGAGTGGGGTGGGAGCACAGTGTGCCCACTCGTGTGTGAGTGAATAAGTGGCGGACGCACCGAGTGTGTGTTCAAGGTGATGCGGACTCACCGTGTTTGTGTGTGAGGGCGGATGAACAGTGCGCCCGCCCATGTGTGCGTGCGTGTATGGGGGAGCGCTTTGTGTGCTCGCCCTGTTGTGTGTGCGTGTGGGCAGAAGCACTGTGTTGTTTGATGTGTGGTTTTTAATTGTTGTGCTCAAGTGCTTTGTGTGATGTGAACTTTGTGAGTGCTTGTGAGTTATTCGTCTATGCTATGAGTTTGTGAGTGCGTTTGTGTGTTAACACATGCATTGTAATTGATACAAGCAAAAATGATAGCATTCATGCACCGATGTTTACACGTTTTCTACAAACTCCACTACTGTTTCTCAATTCATGATTTAAGGAAAACAACACAACATATGTCGAAAGCACATCTTAGAACTCACAAAAGCTCAGCAAATTACTCTATATAAGTCAGTATGAAACTGACTTATCACATCTGTTATGAAATTCATCGGTTTTGAGTTAAAGATTTCTTCCGAGAATTTTACAATTCAAGGTTTTATCTTTCTTTTCAAGTTATGTTTTCAATAATGAGCTTAATTGTTAATGTTATGTTGTTTTGTTTACCCATGCTCGGCTATATCTATTGTGCTCCCCAGAGTATGAATAAGGGTTTTGGTACTTAATTTACAAGTTTTTTGTTCTATTTAATGGTCTTGGTTAAATGAGTTTTGTAGTGTTCTTCATAATTATGCATGATATGTCGCGAGTGTCATTTATGATGAATATACTTTTTTTAGTGCAGTAAATTACATAGAGATAACTTGCTTTAACCTTACCTCTTACCATATAGGGGGTTAGAGTAGGTTGTTTGGAATCGCTTATGGGTTGGTTGTAAATTTGTTATGCTAGTTTTACCTTAGCTCTTGCCTCTTACCATATAGGAGGAGTTTGGGGGATTAGTTTAGCATTAGCGTGACTTGATTTGCCGTTGCCTCTTACCACATAGGAGCGGTTGAATTAGAGGGTTGGTTGTTAGGAGTTGCATTAGATAACAGGTTAATTAAGAAAGTAAACCTTGCCTCTTACTAGATAGGAGAATTTAACAAATTGGTTAATATCTAAGTAGGTAAATGCTTAAAGCATTCCTTGCCTCTTACCACACAGGGAGGAGTGAGTTAGGTTATTTACCCTTGTTTAGCTTGACTGTAGATAGGATGTGCCTGTGCTTTTTAATAATACTAAAATATAATCTCGGGAGTACACTTGCTTAATTGATATTTGAAATCAAAGTCACCATATTATTTATTGTGCTTTGTCTTTTTAATTATTGTCTTTAGTTTCATATTTATAAAAATCCAAAAATATTGTCTTTAAATTTCAACATTGTACTTTCTCTGAGGGAACGAACTTACTATACTTTCACCATTAAGGGGTTGTTTAGCATTATCTTTGATTAGGGATAGATAGAAACTACGAGCATATTTCACACGTATATTTTCCCTTATCATTAGGAAACTCAGAACCTTCCCGATTTGAAGCAAACACAATAATCTGGTAATTAGAAAAAAAGATTACTTTTCCAATTCAAATTCCTTGCCAACCAAACGAGCCCTAAGAGATAAGTGAATGTATATGTGTCATCTTTTCATAAAGTGGCACATAGAGTGGCACATGAGATCCATTACCGTTATCAACTAATGGAAATTTTATCAGAATATCTTCTTGGAATCGCAAAAACTCTTGTAAGACCGTCTCATATACAGACGTGATACATGAATTATACTTATACGCTAATAGACTAATATTTTATACATTGTACGATAATATTTTATACTTTATACGCTAATACGCTAATTTTTGATACTTTATATGCTAATTTTTTATATTTTATATGCTAATTTTTGATACTTTATATGATAAAGTGACATTCATATGTAAGTCTTATATATGAGATGATCTACAAGAGAGACCCTCTTGAAATTTATTCGATGCAAAAGTAAAGACTTCTACTTGATGTGAAAGACTACATACTTTTTTTTTTGTCAAAAACGATAACTTGTATTATTGATGAAACAAAATTTACATAATATCCATATTATCTAGTACACATAATATCCAAATTATCTGGTACACAGCTAACTAGATGAAAATTTAAGTACAATATCAAATGATCAGATTATTACAAGAGAGGTATCAAACAAGCTTCAAAGCCTCAGAATAGTTTGTGCCACATGTATCTAGGCATAACCACGATTTCGGAACCGTCGGTTCCCAGTTTCGCGGTCATAGGAACTTGGCGGTTCAGGTTACAATTCCAAAACCACAGGTTTTGGTTTTGTTTCGATTTCGGTTCTGGTTTTATTCTGGTTTAGGTTACGGTTTACTTCAAATTCCGATTTTTATTTTGATTTTGATTTTAATCCCACTTTTAAATTTGATTTCTATTGAAATAATAATTACACTATTCATTGAAATTCAAATAATACAACATAATAATATAATTAGAATAATAATAGTTAGAATGGAACTTAATATATAGAGTTTTTAGAAGAATAGAACTAGGAAGAATGAGATAAGTGAGATTGAAAGATATAAAAATAATAACAATATTGAAAGAGTAATTGAATATTTGAATTATTAATTAGAACTCAACTAGTATAATACAATAATATAATTAGAAAACTAGTTAAAATTGAACGAATATATACATTTTTTAGAACAATAGAATTATAAAGATTAGATAAGTGAGAAAGTAAGATATAGAAAGAATAAGAGTATATATAGAGAATGATCGAACTATTAATTAGAATTCAAATAGTATATTACCATAATAGAATAATAGAATTAGGATAATATAAATTAGAAAAGTTGATACATAATATAATTGGATTAGTAGTTGAAATTGAACTAATATATAGAGGTTTTAGAAAAATGAAATTATGAAGGATTAGAAAAGTGAGAAAGAAAAATATATAAATGATAAGAGTATTGAAAGAATGATTGAACTATTAATTGTAATTGAAATAGCATGTTCGTATAATATAATAATAGAATTCAAATAATTATTTATAAAAGTTGATACCCTAAACCCTAAACACTAAACACTAAACTATAAACTTTAAAACATAAAATACAAAGATTAGAAAAAAAAAAAATATTAGAAAAGAATTATATGATGAAAATGAAGAGATATAAAAATATTTATAGAATTATAAGAATGAAAAATGAAAATAATTAGTTTTTTTTGCCAGTTTCGGTTCCACATTTTGAGGAACCAGAACCGAAACCTTCCTGCCGGTTTTGGTCCCGATTCCAATTCCGGTGGGGCCATGGTTTCGATTTCGGAACCTTGAAGTGGCCATGTCTACATGTATCGATTGAGAATTTTGATTTCACAGTTCTTAAATTCCCAATCTTCAACCCTCCTCCTAAAGTATAAATAATATTGAGAATTTGTTTACAACTACTAAACTCCAAAAATTCAAGAAGACTTTTATTTAAAGAACTACAACATAATACATTATATAAAGGAAATAATTGAACAATCATTAAGCTTCAAAGGAGAATTCGAGTACTAGAAAACTAGCTTTTATAAAAGACTTAAATTAAATCTGAACTTTAATTTCAACTAAAACTAAAACTCCTACCAAACTTCCTGCACTGAAGGCGGGATAATTGGTTTGTAACTATGAAAATAAAATTTCCACAAAGACTTAAAATTAGAGTATTTTATTTTAATCACTGGTGCATCCTCTAAAATTTGAAAAATTATACTATTCTTATTAATTACAAATTTTCAATTGCTCCTTCAAGAGAAAACTTCTTTCTGGTACATAAATTCCTAAAACTCATCAAAGTTGTAGCTTCATCAAGAATCATCTCCTTTCTTAATTTCTCCCCAAATTAATCTTCTCTTCACAGCTTCCATTCTTTTACTTTTTCTCCATTCCTTCATTCAACATCTTCCAACTCCAAATCCTTCAATTCCTGCACAAAAATCCAAACACCGGCGTCACAGAATTAATCTTTAAACTTTTAAGAAAGGTAATTTGATTTTAGATTACAAAACCAATTGTTGATTAAATAGGCCAATGAGAACATGTGGCTATCAAGTTCATAAACAAAAAGTCAAAAAATTGTTACTTTAAAACCACGTTTTGAAATCGGACCGGACTGGGATCGGTCTATTGTTCGGTCCGATTTTCTTCAAAAAATATAAAATGCAAAAAAATTGGTCAAAAATTGGGTTGATCAAATAACTCAGTTAAAACGTGGGTTTGACCAGTTTGACCGGTTGGTCCTCTTTTTTATCCTTTTTCTTTTCCTTTTCCTTTTATCATTTGGGTCTTGGACCTTGGGTTTTATGTTATCGCTAAATTTGCTTTTCTTTACTTTGTGTTTTAAGTTTTATGTTGCTTTTAACTCTTTTTTCAATAATATTACAAATATATGGGTCTATTGTGTTTATGAATTATATATTTTATTCTTGAATTTTAAATTCAATATCAATGCATATATTTGGTCTTATTGCTATTTTGTATGAATAAAAGTTTATTTTATAAATGTTTTTCTAACTCACCTAAAATAAATAAATAAATAAATAATAGGCATGTGGTTTATTATATTTTGAATCGTTTGATGATAGAATAAATGCTCAAATAAAACAAATTTTAAAAACTCTGAAACATTTTCTATTTTTCTTTTATTTTAAATTATTAATTTTTATATTAAATAATTTGTAATATTTAGATGAATTAACATTATTTTATTAATTCTATGTATTTTAGTTATGATTTGGTAAATATTTAAAGTTTGGTATAAGAATTTTTTTAATTATTAATATATTTATAATTTAAATTTATTTATGATGTCAAGATCACATCATCCGATTTTTTTGTCCGCTCCGACCGGGTTGACTCTGTGACCCAATATAGCTGGTTAGGTTAGTACTTTGGTCCGATTTTCAAAATATTACTTTAAAATCAAACAATAGCCTAAGAGAATGTGAAGTGTAAACCATGATATACATTACTAGTATGGTCGTTTTTATACCAAACTTAAAATACCTACTTCAAAGGATTTAAAATAGTAAAGTGGGAAGTAGGGTCGAATCTTACGGAGAACAGAGCACAATCTATTTAGTTAATTCAACAATTTTTCACAGCTCAATTTTAAAGATCAAATCATGATAATTAAACTTAAAATAAATCAAACAATTTAACTAAAATGATCAAAATAAAAACGCAACAAATTAAAAGTTCGGCAAATAAGTAAATTCACATTAATTAAATATTCATCGATCAATGACTCAATAATTAATTAATGTTCATAAACCAACTAGTTACAGTTTACCGAGAATCAGCTCCGACGTAACCCAATTCCTTATTAATTTCTCAATAATTATCAAGAATCAGCTTAAACTAATTATTTCTCTAATTAAGATACAATTCGACTGGAATCAGCCAACACCAAATTTAATGTCCTAACAGTATTACGAATTAAAGGAACCCAATTTTAACAAATCACAATCAGAATCAACAGTCGTAATTTATTAACCTATTGTTCTCGTCTACCTGACAGTAGCTTTACCACTAATTAATCATATCCACTAAATACAGATACTTAATGGGAGATTAATTGGCACTATTAAAATTAAAAAAATTTGATCAAGATTCAAATAATCCAAATAACTAACGATATATGCGGAGAACTCTTCGAAATCTATGAAACATTAATTGAGCATTCATATTTTGATCTCACGATTAAATATTAATTAGTACTTCATTACTTTAATGCTGGGAAAAAAAACTAGCTGAAAGACATAATCACGAAAACAGAATCAAAACACATAAACGACATACTGAAATCAGAATAAAAATAAAGAAAGAAAGCGAAAGCTTATTCCAGTATTGAGGCAGCCTTCCGTTTGGCCGAATGAGGCCCCTTTGGTTGCAATTATAAATGAAAATCTGCACCTCCTTTGAATGACAAAAAATTTTGTGACATAAATTAAATTAACTCTATTAACTATAAAAAAATTCTATAGACTAGAAACATGAAAATAATGAATTCTTTTTAATTTAAATAATTAACTAAAATATGATTTAAACAGAATAAGTTGAAAACTAAAATCTATTAACAAATCTAGAGTTTATTGGAAACTAAAAACGTAAAAAGCTAATTTAATCTAAAACTCCAACTCAAGTAAATGTAAAAGAATACCAGAATTTAAACGTAAACTTTTAATGATACTAATTGAATTAAGGAAGATGCTATTTAATTAGGATACAATTGCAATTTTAATACTAACGCAATCATGGAAAATTTAATGCACACATGGAAACTGAATTAAAATCCAAACACCAAGTGTATATCGAACTAATGCAATTAAACACTCAAATAACTCCATCTAACAAAAAGTACTCTTCGAAGGAAATTAAAAAAAATGAAAACTGAATTCATACATTAAAAAAAATGAAACTATTTCCTACTTACTAAAACTACATTAAAAACTACTTAGTGCGTACCTACTATTTATTCCCTACTCATTCTCTTTATATAGGGAAGGTTATTAAATTTAAGAAACAAATCTTTAAAGAAATTGACTTAATCTAGAACTCTTCTTAAAACATGACAAAAGCAATATGGAGATAAAATCAATCCTAAAATATGACACAAACGTCTTATTAAAAATAGGGATGCAACCCTTTAAAAAAATCTCCTAATTATCTTATTTTCCAAATTGGATTTGACTAAAATATGATAAGGCAATCTTCTCTTCCAAATCAAACTCTTCAAGACTTCAAGTAATCTCCAAATCTTTCCAAATTTCCTTGTATGTAAATCTCCATTGCTCAAATCCAATACAAATTGATCTAGATCCATTTCTTTAAGCACAATTATTCTTCTTTCCAAAATTATCAAATTCTGCACCAAAAGCAATTCTTAATGCATTGAACATTGTAATTAAATTCCAAAAATCTAATAATAATTAACATAAAAATGGAGTTATCAAACCTTCCCACACTTAAACGATGCTTGTCCTCAAGCATCTTAACAAAGCAAAATACATGAAAACAAAATAAAACTTAAGACACGACACAAAACACAATTATCCAGAATTCTAAAAATTAGGTATGACTCAATCAAATTGGAACTTCAACCAACTATCCATGTTCCCAATTCCTTTGTATCAAATACATGCATAGTCCTTTTCTTCAAAGTCAAAATATACAAGAATGAACCAACTCACAATTTCACTCTAAGCACTGAAAGATATAGCAAAATTGGGTTCATCCACTCGAAATAAATTATACAATAAATGATTACCATAAACTTGCAAATATGTCATACATCCACCACAAATGTCAAAACCATGCATAAATCAAAAGGGCTTTTATTGGATTGTAATTGGGTTAGGAAAGTATAGGTGGGGCAAAAAGAAAGAAAAAATGGCTAAAGATATACCAAAGTATAAAGTAACTTGGCAATGTCATCATCTCAATTGTTATGCATTGAAAATTCAATCAACATTAGTGCTTTTCCTTTTCCATTTTTTTATTTTCTCACCCCCCCTTTTTTTGATATTTTCTGTTCTGTTTTTTTAACAGAACTCTTCTTTTTCTTTCAACCCATGCTTTTGTTTGGTCATATAGTGCAGAGAATAATTTCACCAAATAGAACACTTAGCTCTATTCAAAGCTCAATATACATTTTCTTTACTTAAACACATTGAAAATGACTTCGTACAATCCCAACTTTGCCATTTACACTTTGGGAGAACAAAAAAGAAACCTAAAGAAGGCTAAAGTTGAATATTTTTAGTGGTTTAAACAAAGAAAAAAACGTTTTAAGCTTCAAGTGGGCATACTAAGGGTTAATATAAGAGTAGGAAAAGAAAATCTAAAGCAAAAATGGCTAAAATCCTAAATGTCTTTATCACATTTATGCATAATTTCGCACTTGTGGTTTCAACATGTACAACAAAGCAAATTTTGTAATAAAATTCAAGTACAATTATTCTCTCATCAAGAAAGAATTAATTTAAACACCAAAAAGTGGTTTTGGATGCTTAGGCTCAAATCCTCACTTTAAATAGGCAATAATGGTTCATTCTTATATATTCATCTTCCTTTGAATCATACAAAGACATATATATATATATATATATATATTTAAACACAAAGAATTAAACCAAAACTTCCATACCAAGTTCCAATTTTTCATGAATAACACCTAACAATAGAAAGGTTTGACAAAAAAAAACTATTTTTTACACAATTTAAAAACTAACTCTATATTTATTTATATTTAATAAAAATAAAAGAAAATGAATCTTTTCAAAATAGAAACAAAATAAATATTTTATTTTTTTAAATAATACACAACAAAAAGACTCACGAAACACGTAAGATCCACCTCCTCACACTTAAACCTTGCTTGTCCTTATGAATGAGGCTTCAACAATCAAACCACAAAACTAAATAACATCAAATAAGATAGAAAAATAATAAACAAGGGAGATGATAACAAAACCGCCATGTCATATGAAGTGTCTTCTTCTTAGGTTTGGCATTGAAGCAGTTGAAGAATAGTGCTAAAGGTGGTGTTGATTTGGCAATACCAAATATGTATTATTTTGGAACTACTACTGGCCACCATTTGGGTAATCAGAATGTTTTTTCTACTACCAATAATTGTGATCTGAAATAAGGAAAATCAAAAGTATTATTAAAAAAATAAAATTAGAATTAAAAATGACTGAATACTGAAAAATAAGAAAATTGGGTTGCCTCCCAATTAGCGCCTTTGTTTAAAGTCCTTGGCTAGACCACGTGTATCAGAATTATAAGAAATTTGGTGGAGGCTCTGGAGGTGGTCGTGGTGGATGATGATTCTTATTGATTGACAGTGTCTTTCTATCAACCAAATACACATATTTCAGAATTTCATATAGGGCTTTAAATTCTGGCACTGGAACCTGCAAAGCATAAAGTAACAATTTATTAACAGGATCCTGTTCGGGAAAATGGGACGATTCTGATTCGTTCAAAAATTCTTTCAACGAATACAGTGGCATTATTGCATTTTTAATTTTGTCGTCCTTCATTTCTTCGACCTCAATATCTATCAAATTTGTTGAAATGATTAATTCCAACTTATCCTGCAAAATATTCGTCTCAAGGGGCTCTTGGACAAGAGGTTTAAATACATCAACAACATTAATATTTTCAATACTTGTCAATCTATCAAAAATAGGAGGTGAAATTTTAAATTCAGATATATCAGTATTTAAATTAAATATCACCTCGGATATGCGAGACTCTTTAGATTTATCATTTTGTTTGGTTGTCTCAACTTTTCCTCCTTAGATGGAGGTTCTTCTTGTTGCGTACCTCTTATAAATGTAATTTGGCTGACATTTTACCTAGGGATTACCTACACTTGTGATGATAGTCTACTATGATTTTCTTCTAGTGCATTTATCGCTGTAGAGAGTTGAGTGATTTGGTTAACCAATGGATACTAGCTCATGTCTCTTGTTGAAATTTTTGCAACTTATTTTGACATTTTATCTTACCCCGTTGCAAATTTTGACTTGTATGAGCTAAGCTAGTAATCAAATCCTCAAGAGGTGTACCTGATCTTGAGACAGGTAGTGCATTGGGATGTGTTGGTTGCATCATCGGTTGCTGTTGAGATCTAAACTGTTGCGGTTGCTGTATGCCTGGAGGTAGTTGTTGTTGCACCCAATTTCCATAAATAAAATTTTGGTAGTCTTGCCCCTCTATAGTGTTTGTGTTTGAATAAGGATCATAGTAGCATTGAGACTGAAAATCAGCTACTCCATTCACTTGTGTTGTCGAATCATATTCTTGGGCCATTTGGCAAATGTTAGTTGAATGTCCTGTATTCTTACAAATTCCACATGGCCTTTCTTTCTGGGCAGAGTCCAAACCTACAACTAATTGCGCCATTGAAGTAGTCAATACATTTAATTTATTCTCAATAGAAGATGTGCTTATCTCATTCACTCATTTGGGCATGCGAGAGGTTGTCTCATACTGCTATCGAGATTCAACTGTTTCTGCAATTACAATCATGGCTTGTGCAAAAGTTTTATTCATGAAAGCTCCTTCACTCGCAGCATCTACTGTCATTCTCTCCTCTAACAGCAAACCTTCATAAAAATATTGTATTAGCAACTCATCAGATATTTGATGTTGTGGACAACTATTACATAATCTCTTGAACATTTCCCAATATGCATGCAAAGACTCATTATAATCTTGTTTAATTCCACAAATTTCTTTTCTAACCGATGCAATCTTAGATGCAGGAAAGAAATTTTGTACAAAAATATTTTGCAATTCATTCCAAGAAGTTATTGAATTAGGTGTCAATCCATTAAACCAAATGTTAGCCTCTCCACATTGAGTAAAAGGAAAACTAACTAACAGAATATATTCTTTTGACATATTCCACAAATTTTAAAAAATTCATGCAAAACGTTATGAGGATCCTCCCCAAATGAACCAAGAAATTTAGGTAGCAAATTCAAATATGATGGTTTCAATTCCAAAGCAACAGTTACGGTAGGTAAAACAATGCATGAAGGTTGATAGTTAATCAAAGGATTAGTTAACTTCCTTAAAGTACGATCACGGTTTTGCGCTTGTCCAACAGGGTCCTGAGCATTCATTTCTCTTTTGTCTGTGGCAGCGTCTAATTCTGATTATGTGTCTGACAGAGGTTCCGCTTGAGCAAGTGGGACGTCTGTCGCAGAACCAGAAGTTCTTTACTTGGATTCTTTCTTTTGTTTTCTCCCTCAACCTGCGCGTTATTTTCTCGATTTCTGTATCAAACAATAATTCAGGTTTGGAAGATCTAGATAAACACCAAGAAATAAATTGAATTAACTAAAATAAACAGTAATCTACCGTTCCCCGGCAGCGGCGGCAAAATTTGGTACAGTCGTTTTTTTACCAAACTTAAAATACCTACTTCAAAGGATTTAAAATAGTAAAGTGGGAAGTAGGGTCGAATACCACGGAGAACGCAGCACAGTCTATTTAGTTAATTCAACAATTTGTCACATCTTAATTTTAAAGATCAAATCATGATAATTAAACTTAAAATAAATCAAACAATTTAACTAAAATTATCAAAATAAAAACGCAACAAATTAAAAGTCTGACAAATAAGTAAATCCACACTAATTAAATAACGTTCATAACCAATCAGTTACAGGTTAGCGAGAATCAGCTCCGACGTAACCCAATTCCTTCTTAATTTCTCGATAATTAGAAAGAATCAGCTTAAGCTAATTATTTCTCTAATTAAGATACAATTCGGCTGGAATCAGTCAACACCAAATTTAATGTCCTAACAACATTAAGAATTAAAGGACCCAATTTTAACAAATCACAATCAGAATCAGCAGTCGAGCTTAAGCTAATTATTTCTCTAATTAAGACACAATTCGGCTGGAATTAGCCAACACCAAATTTAATGTCCTAACAGCATTAAGAATTAAAGGAACCCAATTTTAAAAAATCACAATCAGAATAGCAGTCGTAATTTATTAACCTATTATTCTCGTCTACTTGACAGTAGCTTTACCACTAATCAATCATATCCACTAAATACATATACTTAATGGGAGATTAATTGGCACTGTTAAAATTAAATAAATTTGATCAAGATTCAAATAATCCAAATAACTAATGATATACGCAGAGAACCTTTCGGAATCTATGAAACATTAATTTAGCATGCGTATTTTGATCTCATGATTAAATATTAATTAGTACTTCATTACTTTAATGCTGGAAAATAAAACTAGCTAAAAGACATAATCATGAAAACGGAATCAAAACACAAACGACATACTAAAATCAGAATAAAAATAAAGAAAGAAAGAGAAAGCTTATTACACTATTGAGGCAGCCTTCCGTTTGGACGAATGAGACCCCTCTGGTGGCAATTGTAAATGAAAATCTGCACATCCTCTGATTGACGAAAAATACTATTACATAAATTAAATTAACTCTATTAACTGTACAAAAAATCTGCAGACTAGAAACATGAAAATAATGAATTCTAATTAATTTAACTAAAATACGATTTAAACAAAATCAGTTGAAAACTAAAATCTATTAACAAATCTAGAGTTTATTGGAAACTAAAAACGTAAAAAGCTAATTTAATCTAAAACTCTAACTCAAGTAAATGTAAAAGAATACCAGAATTTAAACCTATACTTTTAATGATACTAATTGAATTAAGGAAGATGCAAATCCAATTTTAATACTAGCGCAATCATGGAAAACTTAATGCACACATGGAAACTGAATTAAAATCCAAACACCAAGTGTATATATAACTAATGCAATTAATGACTCAAATAACTCTATCTAATAAAAAGAACTCCTCGAAGGAAATTAAAAAAATGAAATATGAATTCATACGTTAAAAAAAACTAAAACTATTTCCTACTTACTAAAACTACATTAAAAACTACTCAGTGCGTACCTACTACTTATTATTTATTCAATTTAGGAAACAAATCTTTAAAGAAATTGACTTAATCTAAAACTTTTCCTAAAAAATTATAAAAACAATATGGAGATAAAATCAATCCTAAAATATGCCACAAACGGCTTATTAAAATTAGGGATGCAGCCCTTTAAAAAAAATCTCCTAATTATCTTATTTTTCAAATTGGATATTGACTAAAATATGATAAGGCAATCTTCTCTTCCAAATCAAACTCTTCAAGACTTCAAGTAATCTCCAAATCTTTCCAAATTTCCTTGTACATAAATTTCCATTGCGCAAATCCAATACAAATTGATCTTCATCCATTTCTTTAAGCACAATTATCCTTCTTTTCAAAATTATCAAATTTTACACCAAAGGCAATTCTTAATACATAGATCATTGTATTTAAATTCCAAAACTCTAAAAATAATAACATAAAAATGGAGTTATCAATTACCAATATAGATGGGTGCAAAAAATGATGAAAATAGTCCACAATAGCTATTTTTTTACTCTTGTAATTCTCCCCCAAAAAATGTGGGTAACCCACGAAAAAATGATGATCTTTCAAAAAATTTATATTTTAAATTTTTTAACACCGTTCACTAGATAGCACATTACCAATATAGGTGAGTGCAAAAAATAACATGAAAATATTCCACAATAGCCAATTTTTTATTCTTGCGTTTGCAGCCAAAAAACGTCGATTATATATAGCCCGCGAAAAATGATGATCTTTCAAAAAATTTACATTTGCATTATTTTAACACCGCTCATTATATAGCACATTACTAATATAGGTGGGTATAAAAAATAATATTAAAACAGTCTGCAATAGCAAGTTTTTAAGCTTTGTCGTTTCAGCAAAAAAAACATAGGTAGCCCACGAAAAATGATGATCTTTCAAAAAAATTTATTTTTATTTTTTTAATACCGTTTACTATACATCACATTACCGATATAGGTGGGTGCAAAAAAATGACATGAAATATACCACAATAGCCAGTTTTTTACTCTTGGCATTTTTAGCCTAAAAATGTGGGTTATAACCCACGAAAATGATGATCTTTCAAAAAATTACATTTCTATTTTTTTAACACTATTTACTAGATAACACATTACCAATATAGGCAGATGCAAAAAATGAAATGAAAACAGTCAAAAATAGCTTAGTTTTGAGCCTTGTTGTTTCAGCCACAAAACGAGCGTTATAGCTCACAAAAACTGATGATTTTTTTTAAAAAATTATTTTTATTTTTTTTAACACCGTTCACTAGATAGTATATTACCAATATAGGTGGGTGCAAAAAATGACATGAAAATAGTCTAGAATATCCAGTTTTCAAGCCTTGTTAATTTCAGCAAAAAGACGTGTTATAACCCACGAAAAATAATGATTTTTAAAAAAAATTACATTTCTATTTTTTTACCACCGTTCAATAGATAACACATAACCAATGTAGGTGGGTGCAAAAAACAACATGAAAATAGTCCACAATAGCAAGTTTTTTAGTTTTGTCGTGTTTAGCCAAAAAACGTGGGTTATAGCCGATGAAAAATGTTGACATTTCAAAAAATTTATATTTCCATTTTTTAAACACCATTCTCTAGATAACACATTACCAATATAGGTGGGTGAAAAAAATGACATGAACACCGTCTACAATAGCTAGTTTTTAATCATTTTCGTCCAAAAATAGTGGTTTTTTTCTTTTCTTTTTTTATTTGGCATAACCTCGTTCACGAGGGAGGGAGGGGGCATTACACCTAATTTTATTAATTGAAATCTTGGAAATGACGAGTATATCCATACCATTATTACAAATGAAAATCTATAAATAGTGAGGACTATTCCCTCGCATTGTCGCTCCTATTTCTAAATTAGGAAAACTTCCAAAATAGTCACTCACATTATTCAAAAAGAAATTATTTTGTCTCCCACATTAAAAATTAAGCATTTTAGTCATTTACATTTAAAAAATGCACCAAATTAATTACCAAAAAAACTCTATTAGCTTTTAAACAAAGAAAACGCACGTTCACATTATGTACCACTAAATAAATGGGTAAAAGAGAAAATTGATTTATTTTTCAAACAAAACTCTTTATGATTTATTTATATTTTGTTGCTAATGGAGAAACAGTCCACCGATAGAAGATGGCGAATGATGAATAAATCATTGTATTAAAAGGTTTTGTCTGAAAAATAAATCGATTTTTAACTTTTACTCTTTCATTAAATCGTTCGTGATGCGAACTTATGTTTTTTCTGTTAAAAAACATAATAGAGTTTGGTTGAGTGACTAATTTATTGCATTTTTTTAATGTTAGTGACTAGAATGAATCATTTTTAATGTGGATGACAAATATTTTTTATGTCTAATGGCAGTGACTATTTTGGCAGTTTTTCCATTAGGAGTACTTCCTCATTTACAAAATATTGTGATTTCTAGAGTTTGTGGATAATATGAAAACAGTCATATGACTAATAACTTTTATATTATTTCAAACTCTTCCTCTCACCTAAAAAAACTCCCTACATATCGTATTGTTTCACCATGAGTGGGTTATAGCCCAAGATAAATGATAATATTTTAAAACATTTATATTTCTATTTTATAATACCATTTACTAGATAACACATTACCGAAATAGGTGGGTGCAAAAAATGACATGAAAATAGTCAACAATAGCCTATTTTTGAGCCTTGCTGTTTCATCCAAAAAAACGTGGGTGATACCCCACAAAAAATTATGTTTTTTCAAAAAAATTATATTTTCATTTTTTAGCACCTTTCAATAGATAGCACATTAACAATGTAGGTGGATGCAAAAAATGACATGAAAATTGTTTGCAATAGCCTGTTTTTGAGTTTTGCCTTTCAGCCAAAAAACGTGGGTTAGCCCACGAAAAATGTTGATTTTTCAAAAAAATTATATTTCTATTTTTTTTACACCGTTCACTACCTAGCATTTTACCAATATAAGTGGGTGCAAAAAATGACATGAAAATAGTTCACAATAGCCAATTTTTTACTCTTGTCATTTTCAACCAAAAAATGCGGGTTTTTTCTTCCTCTTTTTACTTGGCATAACTTAGTTCACGAGGGGAGATGCTACACCCAATTTTATTAATTTAAATCTTAGAAATGGCGGATATATCTACACCATTAGTGCAAACAAAAAGCTATAAATAGTGAGGACTCCTCCCTTACATTGTAGTTTTTATTTCTTAATTTCAGCAATTAAATTAGGAGTAATTCCTCCTTTACAAAATATTGTGGTTTCTAGAGTTTGTAGATAATATGAAAACTGTCCCATGACTAATAACTTTCATATTATTTCAAAATTTTCCTCCCACCTCAAAAAACTCCCGAAATATCTTATGTGTTTCACAAGTGTTTTTTGCACCAACCTTTTTTACCAATGTTCAATAGATAGCATATTACCAATATAGGTTGGTGCAAAAAACAAAATAAAAATAGACCAAAATAGCTAGTTTTGGAGCCTTGTCGTTTTAAGCCAAAAAACGTGGGTTATACCCCTCGAAAAATGTTGATTTATCAAACAAATTTTTTAATTTTATTTTTTTAATACTGTTCAAAAGATAGCACATTATCAATATAGGTGGGATGCAAAAAATGACATAAAAACAGTTAACAATAGTTAATTTTTGAGTCTTGCCATTTCATTCGAAAAACGTAGGTTTACTCACGAAAAATAATGATTTTTTTTTAAATTCATTTTATTTTTTTAACACCATTCCCTAGATAGCACATTAAAAATATATAGGTGGAGAAAAAATTGATAAGAAAATTGTCGACAATAGCTAGTGTTTTAGTCTTGCCGTTTTCAGCAAAAAATGTGGGTTATAATAAACGAAAATGAGAATTTTTCAGAAAATTTATATTTCCATTTTCTTAACACCGTTCAAAGGATAATATATTACCAATATAGGTGGGGCACAAAAAAATCATATGAAAATAGTCCACAATAACTAGTTTTTAAATCTTGCCATTTCAGCCAAAAAAAACATGGGTTATAACCCACACAAAATTATGATTTTTCAAAAAATTAACATTTCAATTTTTAAACACTGTTCACTAGATAACACATTATTAATATAGGTGTGTGCAGAAAAGGACATGAAAATAGACCACACTAGTTTGTTTTTGAGCGTTGTCATTTTTAGTCAAAAAAAGGAACGTTATAGCTCACGAAAAATGATAATTTTTTAAAAAAATTACATTTTTATTTTTTACTACAGTTCAATAGATAGCACATAACCAATGTAGGCGGTGCGAAAAAAGAAATAAAACAATCAAGAATAGAAAGTTTTTTAGTCTTGCCGTTTTCACCAAGAAAATTTATACCCCACGAAAAGTGATGATTTTTCTAAAAATTTACATTTTTATTTTTTAATACCTTTCACTTGATAGCACATTACTAATATAGGTGGGTGCAAAAAATGGCATTAGAAAATACCACAATAGCTAGTTTTTGAACCCTGTCGTTTTCAGCTAAAAAACGTGGGTTATAGCCCAAAAAAATGATAATTTAAAAAAAATTACATTTCCATTTTTCAACACTGTTCACTAGATAGCACATTACCAATATAGGTGGTTACAAAAAATTAAACGAAAAAAAGACCACAAAAGCTAGTTTTTAAGCCTTGTCATTTTCAGCCAAACGATGTGGGTTATATCCCACGAAAAATGATGATCTTTCAAAAAATTTACATTTTCATTTTTAACATCATTTACTAGATAACATATGATCAATATAGGTGAGTGCAAAAAATGAAATGAAAACAGTCCACAATAGCCAATTTTTTACTCTTGACGTTTTCAACTAAAAAAGTGGGTTATAACCTACGAAAAATGACGATCTTTCAAAATCATTTCGTTTACTTTTTGTAATACCGTTCACTAAATAACACATTACTAATATAGGTGAGTGCAAAAAATGATACGAAAACAGTCCACAATGGCAAGTTTTTGAGTATTGTAGTTTCAACCAAAAAACGTGGGTTATAACCGACGAAAAATAATGATTTTTTTTAAAAAAATTCATTTTCATTTTTTTACATCGTTCACTATATAACACATTACCGGTATATGTCAGAGAAAATTGATAAGAAAATATTCAACAATAGTAAGTTTTTTAATCTTGTCATTTTAGTAAAAAAAACGTGGGTTATATAGCCCACGAAAAATGATAATTTTTCAAAAAACTAACATTTTGTTTAACACCGTTCACTAGATAGAGCGTTATTAATATAGGTGGATGCAAAAAAAAGAAATGAAAAGAGACTACAATAGCTAGTTTTTTATTCTTGTCGTTTTCAGCCAAGAAACGTAGGTTATATCCCACGAAAAATGATGATTTTTCAAAAAATTTATACTTTCATTTTTTGCCACCGTTCAATAGATAGCACATAACCAGTGTAGATAGGTGCAAAATATGACAAAAAACAGTCAACAATTGCAAGTTTTTTAGCCTTACCATTTTTAAGCTAGAAAACTTGGGTTATGCTCCACGAAATATGACGATTTTTCAAAAAAATTAACATTTTCATATTTTAACACCGTTCACTAGATAGCACATTACCAATATAGATTGGTACAAAAAATGATATGAAAATAGATCACAATAGCTAGTTTTGAGCATTGTCGTTTTCAGAAAAAAAACGTGGGTTATAGAGTACGAAAAATTATGATTTTTCAAAAAATTTACATTTTAATTTTTTAACACTGTTCACTAGATAACACATTACCAATATAAGTGGGTGCAAAAATAAAACAAAAAAGACCACAATAGCTGGTTTTTTAGCCTTGTCATTTTCAGTCAATCAACGTTGGCTATATCCCACGAAGAATGATGATCTTTCAAAAAATTTACATTTTTATTTTGTTAACACTATTCACTATATAACAAATTACCAATATAGATGGGTACAAAAAGTGACATAAAAACAGTCCACAATAGCTAAATTTTGGCTCTTGTCATTTTTAGCCAAGAAAACGTGGGTTACAGCCCACGAAAAATAATGAACTTTCAAAAAAACATTTATTTACATTTTTTAATACCGTTCAATAGATAATACATTACCAATACAGGTGGGTGTAAAAATGATATGAAAATAGTCCACAATAGCTAGTTATTGAGTTTTTCTGTTTCAGCTAAAAAACGTGGGTTATAATGGACGAAAAATAATGATTTTTTTTTAAATTCCATTTTTATTTTTTTAACACCATTCACTACATAGCTAATTACCAACATAGGCAGGCGAAAATTTGATAAGAAAATACTCGACAATAGCCACTTTTTGAGTCTTGTCGTTTTAAGTAAAAAAACGTGGATTATATAGCCCACGAAAAATGATAATTTTTAAAAAAAATAACATTTCTATTTTTTTAATACCATTCAATACTTAACGCATTACTTATATAGGTGGATACAAAAAAGGACATGAAAAGATACCTCAATAGCTAGTTTTTTAGCCTTGTTGTTTTCAGCCAAAAAACGTAGGTTATATTCCCACAATAACTGATGATTTTTTAAAAATTTTATTTTTCATTTTTTTAACACTGTTCAATAAATAGTACATAACCAATGTAGATGGGTGCAAAAAATGACATAAAATTATCAATAATAACAAGTTTTTGGGCCTTGCCATTTTTAAGCTAGAAAACGTGGGTTATACTCCACGAAAAATGATAATGTTTCGAAAAATTTATCATTTTCATATTTTAATACCATTCACTAGATAGAACATTACCAATATAGATGGGTGCAAAAAATGACAAGAAAATATATACAATAGCTAGTTTTTTAACTTTGTCGTTTTCAAACAAAAACCGTGGGTTATAGACCACGAAAAATGACGATTTTTCAAAAAACTTACATTTTTATTTTTAACAATGTTCATTAGATAGCACATTACCAATATAGTTAGGTGCAAAAAAAATAAAAAAAGACCACGATAGTTAATTTTTGAGCCTTGTCGTTTTCAGCCAAACAACGTGGGTATAGCCCACGAAGAATGATGATTTTTCAAAAAGTTTACCTTTTTATTTTATTAATACCGTTCACTGGATAACCTATTACCAATATAGGTGCGTGCAAAAAGTGACACTAAAGTAGTCCACAACAGCCAAATTTTTTCTCTTGCCGTTTTTAGTAAAAAAACATGGGTTATAGCCAACGAAAAATGATGATCTTTCAAAAATATTTTATTTATATTTTTAATACCGTTCAATAGATAAAACATTACCAATATAGGTGGGTACAAAAAATAATATGAAAACAGTCCACAATAGCTAGTTATTGAGTCTTGTCGTTTCAGCCAAAAAACGTGGGTTATAACACAAGAAAAATAATGATTTTTCAAAAAATTTCTATTTTTATTTTTTTAACACCGTTCACTAGATAGTACATTACCAATATTGGTGGAGGAAATGATAAGAAAATAGTCCACAATAGCCAATATTTGAGTCTTTCCGTTTTAAACAAAAAAAAACGTGAGTTATAACCCACGAAAAACAATGATTTCTCAAAAAAAAATTAATTTTTTATTTTTTTAATACCGTTCACTAGATAATACTATACCAATATTGGTGGGTGCAAAAAAATTACATGAAAAGATACCACAATAGCTAATTTTTTACACTTGTCAATTCAGCCAAAAAACAAAGGTTATAGCCCACAGAAAATGATGATTTTTTAAAAAAAATTAGAATTACTTTTTTACTACTGTTTAATAGATAGCACATTACCAATATAGGTAGGTGCAAAAACTGACATAAAACAGTCAGCAATTGCTAGTTTTTGAGCCTGATCATTTTTAGCTTAAAAATGTGGTTTATACCACTACAAAAAATGATGATTTTTCAAAAAAAATTACATTTCCATTATTTTAAGACCGTTCAAAAGATAGCACATTACCAATATAGGCGGGGTGCAAAAAAATAATATGAAAATAGTCCACAATAGCTAGTTTTTGAGTCTTGCCATTTCAACAAAAAAATGTGGGCTATAACCTACGAAAAGTGATGATTTTTTAAAAAATTTCCAGATTCATTTTTTTAATACCGTTCACTAGATAACACATTTCCAATATAAGTGAGGGGCAAAAATGATAAGAAAACAGTCCACAATAGCCAATTTTTTAGTCTTTCTATTTTCAACCAAAAAACGTGAGTTTTATCTATACATGGGCACTTGGCTGGTTTTGAACCGGAACAGGATAGAAGATTCTGGTTCCTAAAAATGCGGAACCAGAACCGACAAAAAAAACTAAATTTCTTATTTTAAATTTTTATAATTCTATAAATATTTATATATCTCTTCATTTTTATCACATAATTCTTTTT
Organism: Ophiorrhiza pumila; assembly: GCA_016586305.1. Classification (NCBI taxonomy): domain Eukaryota; kingdom Viridiplantae; phylum Streptophyta; class Magnoliopsida; order Gentianales; family Rubiaceae; genus Ophiorrhiza; species Ophiorrhiza pumila. The sequence goes on along the minus strand of BLIW01000011.1, from coordinate 9,601,801 downwards.
CTAATATTATTTCTTACTTTTCTAATCTTTATATTTTAGATTTTAGAGTTTATAGTTTAGAGTTTAGGGTTTAGGGTTTAAGGTTTAGGTTTAGGGTATCAACCTTTTAAATTAATTATTATAATTCTATTATTACATTATATTAAAATGCTATTTGAATTCTAATTAATAGTTCAACCATTCTTTGAAAACTATTATCGTTTATATATCTTTCTTTCTCAATTGTCTAATCCTTCATAATTCTATTTTTCTAAAACCTCTATATATTAGTTCAATTTCAATTATTAATCCAATTATATTGTGTATCAACTTTCTAATTTATATTATCCTAATTCTATTATTATATTATTCTAATAGGGCGAATTCCCTTTTACCCCCCTGTGGTTAGGCATAATCACCCTATCGCTACCTCGTAGTTTCAAAATACCCACATAACCCCCTCGTGCTTTGGATTCAAGTGAAAAATGGACGGAATCTGTTAAATCTGACAGAAATGAGTAATTTTACTATAATACCCTTAAATTCATTCAAACGAATTTTACTATATTTTACAGCTTCAAAATTCAAACGAATTTCAGCTTCACGGGCAGGCCCCATCACTGCCACTTGGCACCTTGGTCCACTTGGAATCTCCCCATTCGTCCACATGGCCAAGCCACCAGTCCCATTGACTGGTGGCGCCAAAAAAATGGGTTCTGCCGCTGAAGTCCCTGCTGCCGGAAAAAGACGTGCAGCGGATTCAATTTGCTGTGCAAAACGAACCCAAAATCCAACAAACAAAATCTAGAAAACATTTCTGGAACTTCAAACCAAATGCCATTCACATATCAATCATTGGATACCTCAGCAGAGCTTCAATGCTCAAACAATGCCGCCCAGCAAATGAGGATAGCAAATGATAGTTCACAGTCAACATTAAATTTGAAAATTAAACCGCCACATTCAGTACTCGCAAGCAAAGCAATTAAGAATCTGAATTTTCATGCCTCAAATTCAAAACCAACCACCATAAGCACCAAAGGCACAAACATTAAAATTCAAGAGGGTTTAGAAGCTCCCTTTTGGAAATCAAGGCCATTGCTAGAGCAAATGCTTGTAGCGATGAAAAAAATAGGGAGTTGAAAACGATGAGCAGTAGCAACAGCTCTAAAAAATATGAAAGTTTTAGTTCCGAGCTGGACCAACCGATGATCTCTGTTGGAGCTGAGACCGTAGATCGTGGAAGAGAAGATGAGCTCCGTCAGCTTCCATGAACGAGATGAACAGTAGCTTGAGTGAAAACTGTCAGCTTCTGTGAAGGCCCGATCCCAAGGACAGCTTCCTTGGGAGCTAGATCTTGTGATGCCATGGTAGCTTCAGCTTCTGCTAGAACAGATCGAGCTTGGAACGACAGATCGAAAATTTACAGATCGGGCGGGCTCTTTTGCTGAATCTGAAGAGAGCTCCGACGACGGCAACAGCTGGAGCTTCAATGATCTGAAGAGAGCTCCGATCTGAGGCTGACAGATCGAGAAAGCTCCGGTGAGGGTTGCTTGCTGACAGATCGGGAGGAATGGCTCTTGTGTGAAGAAGAAATGAAAGAGAAAAGAAAAGAAAGAAAAGGAAAAGGAAAAGGAAAGGAAATAAATTATTTAAGGAAGGGTAATTTTGGAATAAAAATAAAAAAATTGAAGTATTACTCGCAGATTACTGCGCGTGTAGCACACATCCGTTAGTTTAGACGGATTCCATCCATTTTCCACTTAAATCCAAAGCACGAGGGGGTTATATGAGTATTTTGAAACCACGAGGTAGCGATAGGGTGATTATGCCTAACCACAGGGGGGTAAAAGGGAATTCGCCCATTCTAATATACTATTTGAATTCTAATTAATAGTTCGATCATTCTCTCAATACTTTTATTCTTTCTATATCTTTCTTTCTCAATTATCTAAGCTTCATAATTCTATTATTAAAAAAAATCTATTTATCAGTTCAATTTTAACTACTATTCTAATTATATTATCACATTATACTAATTAAATTCTAATTAATAATTCAAATATTCAATTATTCTTTTAATATTCTTATTATTTTTATATATTTTAATCTCACTTATCTAATTCTTCCTAGTTCTATTCTTCTAAAAAATTTATATATTATGTTCAATTCTATTTATAATTATTCTAATTATATTATTATGTTGTATTATTTGAATTAATTGATAGTTTAATCATTATTTCAATATAAATTAAATTTAAAAGTAGGATTAAAATCAAAATCGAAAACAAAAATCGGAATCAAAACAAGAATAAGAACATAATCGTAACCGAAATTAGAACCAAATCATAACCGTAAGCGGAATCGAAACCAAAACTGAAACCGTAACAGAAACTAGAATGATGAGTCAGTTTTATACTGACTAGATAGTATAGTTTTCGCTTGGCTTTTGTAGAATTTAACACACTTTATGTGGGAATATTGTTGAAATTAGGGTGATTAAGTAAAGGGTGGTATGAAGTAGTTTTTTAGTAAAACAAATTGGAAATGGTGCAAAGGTGATGTTAAGCTTGATGATGTTGTTATTGGAAGAGCAATCTCAAGATTTTGAAGTGTTGTGTGATTATGTTTGAAGTGTTCACAAGGATTTCTTTGGAGATCGTGTTTGGAAGTTTGTTAAACAGATGGTGAGCTTGAGTCGGGGAAGAAGGTTGAGGTGCTGAGAGTGTTGAGGTTAGTGCATGAAGTGTTGCATGGCACATTAGGTTTTAGCTTGTTGCACACCAAGTGACTCACGTCGCCGCACGGATGTGCGGCGACCTCACTCACGTCGCCGCACAGGTGTGCGACGACCTCACAGGGGTTGCTGCACATTAGTGTGGCAATTGCACATTTCCATCACATTCACTTCACTCATTCTTTGCACACAACTCACCTACTCTTGATGCAATTTTCATTCATACATTCAAAACTTTTGCACATTCAACACATACTCCATTCATGTTCACCACACTCATAGTTGTTTGCTCATGTTTTCACTTTCATTTTCTTTCTTTGCAATATGTTGTAGTTACATCCAACTTTCACACTTATTTTCATATCATTACATTTTCATTCCTCAGCACATTACATTTGTATCCGTTTTCTTCTATTTTCAAGATATCTCACAACACTTCATTTAAACGTTTCACACTTCTCATTTCATAACATTCTAGCACCTTTATTACATGCATTCCACAACATATGGACTTCATTGCAACAATCTTGCTTGTGCATTACATATCCTATCTTCCACTACATTCCAAGCAAACATTTTTGCATTCTTCATTCTTCAACATTTCATTCAAGTGCAGTACTTTCATTTACATCTTTCTTACACATTTCATTTGCACTCATCTCTAACATCTCACTTATACTCATCTTTCTCACAACACTTCAACAAACTAGCACACTTCATAACATTCAAAACACAAACACACAAAACACACACATACACGCACACACCGGCGACGTGTCTTAGAGACATGTCGCCACTTCATTTTTTGTGAGGGCGACGCGTCTCTAAGATGCGTCGCCAGTTTGGAAATTGTGAGGGCGACGTGTCTTAGTATTTTGTTGTGTGTGAAAGTTGTGAAAATTTTTCTAAGTGTTGGAAGGTTTGTGGAAATTTCTCTAAGTGTTGGATTTGTAATGTTGTGATTAATTTTCTAAGTGATTGACCTCTTTTTCTTCTTGGAAAGGGATTTATGTTGGCATGATCAAGCAAGGCTCAAGGGCGTGGAAAACGTGATAGAGGCGTAGGGATTCGAAGCTTGAGGGCGTGAACTAATACACTTGACGGGCTGTTTCTTCTGGACTTTGGATATATGTAGTGGCATTTTTTGTAATATCGTATACATTTTACGTTTTGTAAGCTCTATAAATAGAGGATTTACTTAGATTTTTAGTATCGGATCATTTTCTAGAACACAAAGGACTTTTGAATTCGAACGCGGGAATTTTATCTCTCTAGATTCACTTTCTCTCTCTACTTTCTCTCTCTAACATTTTGAGCTCCGTTTTCAATTCAGATCGAGGATTTGTTCCGATCATTGTAATCTCTCCTTAATTAAGGAGGTGTTTCACAGTTTACTTGTGAATTGGAGGCAATTAAAGCATTTCATTTGGTAATTTCTTTCTATTCGATGAATATGACTTGCTTGTTGTTGATTATTGACGATCGTGAACTGGAAATGGAGTTCTGTGGCTAGATTCGCGATGTTCTAGGGTTTTAATTGGATGAAAGTGTAATTAGACTACGCAATGCTTTGCAATTGGCACAATCCTTTAAGAATGAACTCATACTTAGTATTAATGCTTGAATCTTGTTAAGTTTCACTCAATCGTGCTCTTCTTGATGGAATTGCGCTTCGATTGTGATCGCCATGTTAGGTTGAGGTGTGATTCACCGATAGGAGTAAGAATGCGCGAAATGAGAACTTAAAGTATGATAATTGAGTCTTCTCACTCGTATTGTTTGATCATGAGCTAAGATGCGTTTGCCATGCCGTGGAAGTTCATTGAAACCGTAGAATAGAGTGAGAAGAGACTTCCTATGATTAACGAAGATGAACGAACTTAGGTTAGGCCTCGCCATTGGGAAACCTTAGGCTTTGCATGCGAGAGTAGTGAGTCTTGGGAAGTTGAGAAGCTGCGGGTTTCAATCTTCACTCTAGACCTCGTCATAGGAAAAAGTGAAGTCAGATAGCGTAGAATGTGATGTGGTCGCCATGCTGATCGCATGCTAGATTCTTAGGCAGTATGTTCTCCTCTTTACTTCCAAGTGTGACAATTACATTGCTTTTGAGTAGCATGATAGTGTAGTCATCCGGTATAGAAACCCTAGGATATCTCACTTAACTTGTTACCTCATTTCTTTGAATTTCCTTAGTTTCACATTTGCTTGTTCTATCTTGTTTTCTTTGTGCTGTGAAGTATCTGATTTTGATAGGGGCATGGTTGGGTAATATGCCAATTTGACCACTTGGTACTTATCTGTTCGTGTTGCTATTTTCACTGGATCTTTGAATCTCAATTCTGTGACAACTTTTAGAACAAGTTCTTGAATTCTTGCAACCATCCCCTTTCCTGAAGAACGAATCCCTACCACCACTTCTATAGTAGTTTAGGGTAAAATTGAGGCACACGACTTTAGCCTGTCAATTTTTGGCGCCGCTGCCGGGGAAGGCACGGTTTCTTAAATTGTTTCGTGAAATTTTTGTGGAAATTTTCGTGTTTAGTTTTGTTGTTGTGTTTTCTTTATTTTACATTTGCAGTTCTTGTTATTGTTGATTTACTGTGTTTTGTTTTTCCTCTATTAGACATTGCTTGTGGTGTGTTGTATGCCAGATCTCTAAGGTCTGCTGGAGAACCTGAGTTTACACTTGATCTTGAATTAGCAAAAACCTTGAGGATTCAAGGACGTGAAAGAAGGATGGCAAATCCAGGAGCAAGAGCACCACGATTTGGTGATCACTATGCAATCAACTTCGAGAATGGATTTGACCAGCAGGACATCAATGTTGAAAGCTACCATATTCTTACTCAAATAGTCTCCATGATCACTCAGGGCTAGTTCTTCCAAGGTCTGGACAATGAAGATCCCAATGAACACCTTGATTGGTTCTTAGGCTTGTGCAGCACATTCAAGTTACAAAGAGTGCCAAGAAGTGAGGTTCACAGAATCCTATTTCCTCTGTCCTTGAGGGGTAAGGCTAAACATTGGTTCAAAATCATTGGGAGCACGAATGCAACAATGTCTTTTGACGAGTTACAGAAGAAGTTTTTGGCAAAATATTTCCCTCCAGCAAAGTTGGAAAAGAGAAGAATGGATATAATGAATTTTCAACAGCATGATGGTGAGACATTTCGTGAAGCGTGGGAACGTTTTAATGCATTGATCCGACAATATCCAAATCATGACCTGGGAGAAATCAGAGAATTAAACACTTTCTTCAAGGGACTCAATGCTGATTCTTCTATGATGGTGAAAGCATGTGCCAATGGTGCACTGAAGGACAAATGTGTTCCTAAAGTAAGAGAACTCTTTGATAAGATTGTAGAGGATGAATACTTGTTCCCTAAAACTAGAAAATCCCAAGGTAGAAGGCAGAGAGGAGTGTTGGACCTTGATGAGGAAACATCACTTAATGCTAAGTTTGAGGCATTGGCCAAACAAGTGCAAACCAAGACACCGATTCTTTCTTGTGGCCTATGTAAGGGCGAACATCACACTGATGAATGTGACATCACAACTGAACCTCTCCAATATGTCAACAACTATAATAGACCAAAGTATGTTGGAAATTATTCTGGAGGTAATCGGTCTTATAATGGTGGTCAAGGAAATTGGGGACAACAAAATCAAGGTGGCCAATATACTCAAAATAATGAGCAAAGAAGATCTGCACAACCACCTCCAGGCTTTAACCAACAACCTAATGCTTCAGAGCAAAGGAAGCCATCAGTTGAAGATATGTTCCATAAGCTTATGGAAAAGATGGACAAGAATGAACAAAGGTTTGGTGGTTTGGAAGCTACTGTGAGACATCATGAAGCTACATTAAAGAACATTGAGATGCAATTAGGACAACTAGCCAATGCTGTACATCACAGAGCTAGTGGTTCATTCCCCAGTGATACACTTCCAATTCCGAAAGGGAAGGAAGTTTGCAATGCTATTATGTTGAGAAGTGGAAAGCAAGTGCATAAAACAACTACTCTTGGAGATCAAGCTTGTGAAGAAGAGAATGAAGAAGTAGTAGTTGAATCTGAGAAAGATTGTGCACATGAGGACATGGCACCAAAGAAAGAGGGGGTGCAAGACAATGGAGTCAATGGAGACAAGGAAGTGAAGAAAGTTAGAGGACCACCAAGTCCTTACAATTATCCGGAATATGCTCCATCTCCTCCATTTCTTGAGAGAGTAAAGCCACAAAAGAAGAAGGGACCTCAGTTCAATCGATTTGTGAATGTGGTTAAACAAGTGAATGTTAGCTTACCTCTTCTTGATTTGGTGGTTGTAGTGCCTAAATATGCTAAATTTCTCAAGGATCTCATATCAAACAAGGAGCAAATTCTGCGTTGTGAGGTGCCACTTTTGCTTACAGATTGTAGTGGAGCTTGGGTGAAGCACAATTTGCCTCCAAAATTGAAGGATCCAGGCAGTTGCACCATTCCTTGCAAAATTGGCAAGAGGTATTTTGAGAAAGCTTTGTGTGATCTGGGTGCCAGTATCAATCTCATGCCCATCTCTATTGCGCCATCAATGTTGGACTTGAAGATAGAATTCGTCCGGTGGCAGTAACTCTACAACTGGCAGACCGTTCACTAGTGAAGCCAATGGGAATGGTCAAAGATGTATTAGTGGGAATAGATAAGTTTACACTTCCTGTAGACTTTATCGTGCTAGACATGGAAGAGGATCCGGAAGTTCCCCTTATTTTTGGCAGACCATTTCTTGCTACGGGAGATGCTTTGATTGGGGTAAGAAACAAAACTGTAACTTTTAGAATTAACAATGAACAGGTAGTGTTTGATGTCAATTATGCCATGAAACATCCAATACATGTAGAGTCATGCTTTGCTATTAGCTCTGTTGTATGTTCCATGAGCGGAAATGATGAAAATGTAAAACATGACTTTGTGTGTGGTGATGATTTGAATTTGTGTGAGGAAGAGTTAAAAGAATTTGAGTTAGATGATGAGGATGAAGTAATTTTGTCTGAAATTGAGAATCTAGTTGAATGTTGTGTCCTAGATGAGTCAATATTTGAAATTCAAGATAAAGTAGTTGAAGCTAAAATGCATGAATGTTTAGTTGAAAATATGTTACAGGAGTCATGTGATAGGAATTCGGGAAATGATCATGCACTTAATTTTTCTACTAATGAATCTTGTGCTCCCACTGAGGTGAGGAAGGAAGAACTCTTGTGCAGGAATGAAAAGCTTATGCCTTCCATTGTGGTGTCACCAAAGCTTGAGCTAAAATCATTGCCTCCAAATTCAAAGTATGCATTTCTAGGTGAAAATGAGACACTACCAGTGGTGATTTCTTCTAAACTTGAAGGTTGGCAATAAGAGAAGCTTTTGGGAGTCTTAACGCAATATAAGCAAGCCATTGGATGGAGTATCGCAGATATCAAGGGAATTAGTCCAGGCATCTGTATGCACAAAATCCTTTTGGAGGAAAATTTCATTCCTGTGCGTGATATACAAAGGAGGCTAAACCCACAAATGATGGAAGTTGTGAAGAAAGAAGTGACCAAATTGTTGGATTTTGGCATGATTTTTCCCATTTCAGATAGTGAATGGGTGAGCCTGTACAATGTGTTCCAAAGAAGGGCGGAGTGACAGTTGTGAAAAATGATACAAATGAGCTCCTTGCAATAAGAATAGTCAGTGCATGGAGAGAGTCTATGGATTACAGGAAGCTCAACAATGCAACCAGAGAGGATCATTTTCCACTCCCCTTCTTGGAGCAGCTTTTGGATAGGATTGCTGGATTTCTCTTTTATTGCTTCTTGGATGGCTATTCAGGTTATAATCAAATTGCAATTGACCCAAGGATCAAGATAAGACTACATTCACATGTTTTTTTGGAACTTTTGCTTACAAGTGTATGCCCTTTGACTTGTGCAATGCCCCTGCAATATTCCAACGTTGTATGATGGCAATTTTTCATGACATGGTGGAGTCTATAATTGAAATCTTCATGGACGATTTCTTAGTCTTTGGAATGACCTTTAAGGGATGTTTGGGAAATTTGGCTATGGTGCTGAAGAGATGTGAGGAGACTCATCTTGTGCTCAATTGGGAGAAGTGCCAGTTTATGGTGCAAGAGGGAATTGTGCTTGGACACAAAATTTCTCACAAGGGAATCGAAGTTGATCGAGCCAAAGTAGATGTTATTGCAAAACTTCATTTCCCTACAAATGTGAAAGGAATTAGAAGTTTTCTTGGACATGCAGGTTTCTATAGGAGATTCATTAGGGATTTTTCAAAAATAGCAAGGCCATTGTGTAGTCTGTTGGAGAAGGATGTGAAGTTTGAGTTTGGGGCAGAGTGTGTGGAGGCTTTTGAATTGCTGAAAACTAGACTAGTGGAAGCACCAGTCATTGTCACTCCGCATTGGGATGAACCCTTTTGAAATTATGTGTGACACGAGTGACTATGCACTGGGAGCTCTGCTAGGCCAACGTAGGAACAAGGTCTTCTATACAATCTACTACGCAAGCAAATTGCTAAATAAGGCTCAACTGAACTACACAACAACTGAGAAGGAGATGTTGGCTGTAGTGTTTGCCTTTGATAAGTTTCGGGCTTACTTGTTGGGATCTAGAGTCATCGTGCACACAGATCATGCTGCATTGAAATATTTGCTCACAAAGAAGGAAGCAAAACCTAGACTTATTCGATGGGTTCTACTTCTCCAAGAATTCGATGTAGAAATCCGAGACAGGAAAGGTTCAGAGAATGTTGTTCCTGACCATCTCTCAAGGTTGGAATCAGAAGCACAGGATGATTCAAAGCTGATGATAAAAGAGCACTTCCCAGATGAGCAAATCTTAAAAGTTGATAAGGAAGGCTTGCCATTGTATTCTGAAATAGCCAAATTCGTGGTTGCAGGCCAAGTGCCTTCTTACTACTCTAGTGAGCAAAAGAAGAAGTTGAGGAGTGATGCAAAATACTTTTTCTGGGAAGACGATGCTCTATAAAAGGTTTGTAGCGATCAAATTATAAGGAAGTGTGTCAAAGAGGAAGAAAAAGATGCTATTTTGCAAGCTTGTCATGAAGGTCCTTGTGGGGGACATCTTGGATCCACCAGAACAGGATTCAAAGTATTACAATGTGGTTTTTATTGGCCTCATATCTTCTTGGATTCAAGGATTTGGGTAAGTAAATGCGATAAGTGCCAAAGAACAGGAAACATTTCTTCAAGAAATGAAATGCCTTTGAATAACATTCTTGAAGTGGAGTTATTCGATGTTTGGGGTATTGATTTTATGGGACCTTTCCCAAAATCATGTGGAATGGAGTACATCTTGGTCGTAGTAGACTACGTTTCAAAATGGGTAGAGGTGATTTCCTTGCCGCACAATGATGCTAAGAGTGTTACTGCATTTCTCAAGAGACACATCTTTAACAGATTTGGAGCTCCTCGTGCAATCATCAGTGATGGAGGCTCACACTTTTGTAAAAAAATTTTTGCATCTTTGTTGGGAAAATATAGAGTGAAACATAAGGTTTCTACAACATATCATCCTCAAACCAGTGGGCAAGCTGAAATTTCCAATCGAGAGATCAAGCGTGTTTTGGAGAAGGTTGTTAATCCAAGTAAGAAAGATTGGGCAATGAAATTAGATGATGCGCTTTGGCCATACAGGACAGCTTATAAGACACCCATTGGTGCTTCACCCTTCCGGCTTGTATTTTGAAAAGAATGCCATCTTCCAGTAGAGCTGGAACACCGAGCATACTGGGCAATTCAAAAGCTGAACATGAATTTGAATGGGGCTCAGTCCAAAAGGATGTTGGAGCTCAACGAACTCGATGAATTCAGTTTCAACTCTTATGTGAATGCAAGAATGTATAAAGAAAAGACAAAGAGACTTTATGATGCACACATTCAGAAAAAGTGTTTTGCACCAGGGCAGTTAGTTTTGTTGTATAACTCTCGTTTACGACTTTTTCCTGGGAAGTTGAAATCAAGATGGACAGGACCTTTTAAAGCGGTCAATGTTCTGCCCTATGATGTTGTGGAGATCCAGAATGAGAAGACTGGTAACACATAGCAAGTGAATGATCACAGACTAAAGCCATATTTGACAGTTCCAGAGAAGGGCGTCACAGATTTAGTAAAAGCTCCACATTAGTTATACTTGGATGATCCCATAAGTTCCTAGTGACATGAAGCATGGTCGGGCTGTCGGCTTAAAAACAAGCGCTCCTAAGAGGCAACCCAGCGATTGTCTTTCTACTTCTTCTAATTCTTCATTTTTGTTTTCCTTTAATTTTCATACTAATCGTGGTTGTTTTGTTTGTTTGTTCTGTGTTTCACAAATTCTAGAATTAGTTTGTGAAGGTACAATGACTGGCTGGAGGTTGAGTTTTTCTACACGAATCAGCTGGGATCTGGTAAAGCTTAATTTGAAGTGTACAGCTTCGAAGGTAAGGGAATCTATCTCCGTGACTCACTCATGTATAAGAGTTCCCTAGTGGTAAGGACAAACCCGTGGAGTTGGATTGTTGTATTCAAATAATTGAGGGTGGAGAAGAATATTGCATGCCACGAAATGACATGAGTAGTGTGGTGAATACATGCCCATTTTTGTCATTACAAGTGTTGTCTGATTAGATTCCATCACATGTGTCTGTCAAGTAGCTAACATGGAGTTGGCCTTTGCATCACAAAATTCCTATATGTATCATGCACTTTGTTTTGCATCCTACAATATTTGCTAAGTTCATTATTCCCCTGATATTGGTGTAACCCTCTACCTAAGTTCATCATGAACCCCTTTGAGTACGAGATCTTCAGTGAAGACATGGGCAGCTCGTCTTTTTCTTCCTCTTCTGATACCGACACGGACATCGAAGGTGATCCAGCTGAATCTCCCCGGTTTGTGAGTGCTCAGGCTGAAAGGCAATATCACAGGTCAATTCATAGATATGTGTTGATCGAGAGGAAATTTGAAGCACCCTCCCGTAGATTTACTGAGACTATTCGCCTCCACAATTGGGAGTTTTTCATTTCGGCCCTATCTGAGGTTAATCTGGAGATAGCTAGAGAATACTCTGCCAATGCTAATGCTCATCATGGGAGAAATAATGCAGTGTTCTTGAGAGGCATTCATTTGGAGGTGAATCATCATAGTATTAATCAACACTACCTTTTGCCCGATTATCATCATGATGCATACAGTCATTTGATAAAAGTGGCGGACACAGATCATCTCTTGGCCACTGTGAGCTTGCCAGGCGCTGCATAGGTGCAAAATGCACGAAATGAGGCACTCTATGTTCTCACAAGCGAATTGTCTGCTGAGGCTAGAATCTGGTTGCTCTTTATCAATTCTCGGCTTATGCCTACGCGACAAACCACGAGAGCTACAAGAGAGTCCTTTTGATCTATGCCATCAAGTTTGGCCTTTCAATTGATGTCGGACGTCTAATTTTGTGGTACATCAAGCGTGCCCAGAATTCTGAAGTTACACCCATGTTTTTTCCTCAACTTCTCATGACAATGGCAGACAGCGGGGCGTGGAAATGGATCCTTCTGAATTTCATCAACCTTTTGAGGGTACTATGGGCGTTGCTCAATGGCTTTGTTATCTTGAGGAAGAGCGTCATGCCAGATTCCGCCGTGGATTGTAAACAGGGCAGTTCTCTTTCTTTTCTTTTTCGTGCCACAGGGACCGTGACTTTCTGCCAGTGTGGGGGGGGGGGGGGTTTGATGTTGTTGATTATGGTGATTGTTGCTGAGGACTTAGGTAGAGGAGCTTTGCTATGTGATTATGCCATGATAAATTTCTTTTAAACTTTGTCAAAGATTAGTCTTTTAGGAACTAGAATTGCATTTGGGCAAGTTATGTTAAATGGTAGTTGTTGTATGTTTTGAGTGTGTTGTTAGTTTTTTTTATTATAAATGGTGAGACGTTTGATGAAATTAAGTGTTCATTTCTTTAATACATTGTCTAATTTCATGTTGATAACTTTGTGTATGTTGATGATTGTGCACAAGTATTTTCTTTGCGTGCATTGATGGAAGCTGATTTTGGAATAGGTGGGATGTCTTCGGAGTGCATTGATGATTTCAAAATCTTCCTCTAAATTGGAATGACTTTGAAGTGAAATGGAAAGACATAGGGCTGATATGTAGGTTTGGATTTTTATGTCATGTGGGATTGAATTATTTCGGTTGGCAGAAGAAATGTGGGTTGGTTCACATGGATTGAATGAAGTAGGGTCCCACATTTGAATGATGTTTTTGTTCCACACTTTAATGATGTTATTGTTCTCTTGTGTTTGGTTGGTGATAGTATTGAATATGCTTTGACCAAGTGGTTGTAGTGGCTCAGCTTGAGGAATCTTTAAAATGAAAAATACTCACAAGTAGAGTACACAAGATCGGCATTTGTTCAAGACTACTTTGCCAATGTTTAACACTTTTCCTTTGTTTGTTCTTATTTCTTCCAAGTTCTTGTTTCGTACTCTCCGTTCAAGGTATGTTTCGGCTCACCCTTGTCTTTTTTTTTGAGGATTTCGTTTCTTGTATAATGAGATGTTGGCGTGTACACGAGCATAATCAACATTTTGATAAGATGATAATGGCATGATGTTTCAATGAGATAGTACATGATTTGGGTGGTACAAGGACTAGTTACATGATAAGTGTGGGGGAATGATTTGACATGTTTCTGTAATTGTGCTAAGTTAGGCGATTGATGTCCAAATTGATTGATTCCAGTTGTATGTTTTAGCTAAGATGATGGGCTACAATGTTTATGTTTGACATTTTTGCTAGTTGTGATTGGAACATAGCCTTATATAGAGAAGAATGTTTAGCTTATGCTGAAATGCTATTGTGAAGAGTGCTGAATCTGTCCAGTTTGGTACCTTTCAGTATTTTGGCCATAAGTTGCACATTTTTCATCCAAATTGGGTGCTTCTTGTCCCCAAATTTAGCTGCGATCTTGTACTACAACTTGCATGTTTTATGCTTTGGCTAATTCTCCCTGCGTCATATGTTATTTTCTTGAACTTGTGTCCTGTTTCAAGCTGAAGAATTGTGTTTTGAGCTTTTGGACAAGTTTTGTTGTGTTTCGGATTATGTTTGCATAAGTTGTGAAATTTTGATCTGAAAGAGTTATGAGCTGCTTACATGTCAAGATGCATCTATGGTGTATTGAGTGGTGTTTGGTTGAAATTAGCTCTATATTCGATTTCAGTGATTAATTGAGCTGGGAAGGAAGTTTGTGTGGTGTGAACAATTGTTCCTGTTTTTACATGATATATTCAGTAGCTGGAACTTGACTCACGTTTATGATTATTGTTTGCAGACATGGCTCCAAAAAAGGATAGCACTCCACAGAAAGGCAAGGGCAAGGGAAAAGGTAAGGTACCGGTGCATGACGAATCTGACTCGGATTATTTTCCAGATGACTTACCAATTTTTGAAGAACCGCTGGTATATACATTGCAAGTTCCAACGGTAAAGAAGAGAAAAGGGTCCTCAGATTCATCCTTGTTCGTTAGTGGTGGAGCATAGAAACGTTGGGAAGAAGGCATGAATGTGAAGTTGCTACACCTTGAAAGGGCATTTGCTGTGGACGCAGGGTCATTCAAGAAGTTGCTGACGTTTCATCATTTTGATGAGAAGCTTACTTCTGCTACGGAGTTTTGTAATGCCAGTCTTGCTAGAGAATTTTATGCAAATACCAAGTTTCCGAATGCGAATGGATCTGTTTATGTGAGGGGGTCATGGGTTGAATTTACTGCGGCGATCATTAATTCTCATCTCGGCACACCTAGTTATCCTTCGGATCCTTTGCCGTTTCTAGAAAATGATGAAGTTGACCAAGCTCTAGTGGAGGAGCTTGCACATCCTGGCGCAACATGGGTACTCAACAAACGAGGAGAACATAAGCATATCCGCCATCGATTTTTGAAGTGTGATGTTAAAATTTGGCTGATGTTTGTTTTGTCTCGCCTCATGCCGAGTACGCAGTCATCTGAAGTATCGCGTAATCGTTCGTACTTGATTCAGCAATAATTGGGCAAAGGTCAATAGATGTTGGACGCATAATTCTGGCCAACATGAGGGCTGGTGTTGATGCTGATAATGCAGCTTTATATTTCCGAGTCTTGATTGAAGAGATCTGTAGGGCTCAGGGTATTGATACAGAACATGGTGATTGGTGAAGAACGAAAAGTCCCATTTGTACACATATGTATTTGAAATATGTGCGACAAGATCAAGAGATGATGCAAGAGAAGATATTGGGAGCTAAGGGTTCTCAGAAAGCGTCTACATCTCAGACATATGAGACGACTGGCGAACAGCAACCGTTTGAGTTTAGTTCTTTTCAAGGGGTACTCCAAGAGTTTCAACAATCTGTTGATCATCGTTTCCAGCAAATGGATGAAAGGCTTGAGGGAATGCACGAGTAGATGAATGATATGCACCATGATTGGACTTCGCATTCTTCTAGCATGATCTCCAAGCTTGATGATATTTCTTCCATAGCCCAACAACAATTTGAAGTGCTGTATCATAGGCAAGTGGTGATGCAGATGGAATTAGATAAATGCAACAAGATGGCTGTCTACTATCTTAGCGATCTTGGGCCACCGAAACTAACCCCAACTTCTGCGCAATTGGCTGGTTACCAAGTTCCCAATCTGACTAGGGATGTTATCAGTGGTGCAATTCATGAACTTCCTCCAGGGGTGTCTGCCATGTCTTCACTCGCGCCTTTGCTAACATTCGGTCGTATCCCACAGATGCCCCCTACTCCTTCTTTTAGAGTGGATCCTGAGTTCATGCTAGCAACAAGGATTCCGATGTTTGGTACGGGGCAGCTACTTCAAGGACCCATTCATAGCCCCTTCCATTTGGTGGCACAGTCTTTCACTGGAGCTTCATTCTCTACTACAGCATCGTTTTCCTCACCCTCGTCTTCTGCACCTTCTTCTTCCCAGGGAGCCCCTCTTTCCTAAACTTTTACATTGAGGACAATGTTTATTGCAAGTGTGGGGGGATGGTTGTTCGTATGATGCATATGATGCCGTAATTTTTTTAGGGATTGGCGGGAGGTGTTGGGTGGAGTTGAAGTTTGAAGTTTGGTGTGCTGATTTTGTTGTTTAAGCTTCTGGTTGCTGAAGTTGACTTGGTTTGGGTGCTACGTTTCTGGGCAATTTCTACATATGTTGGGGGAGTTTTGTTTCTTATTGTCCGTACTAATTCTAAAGTTTTGCCATGCTGAGATGTTACATTTTGTTGTGTGGGCATGATTGCGATATGCACTGGCTCTGAGCTTTGAAGTTGAGGTTAAATTGAGAGAAATGTGCTATGATGTTATGTTGAAGATTAGATATGTTCAAATGAATTTGAAATATCTCGGTCTTGTTAGGATGGAATGTTTGAGTGTGAGTTGTGTTTGTTGATGTTTTTTGTGAGTATTTTGAATAAATGTCTAAGAGTGTGAGTGTTTTGAGAAGCATTGAGTGTGTTTGGTGTAATGAAATGTGCACTTTGAAATTGAATCATTGGTGTCCTTGTCAACTATGTTTAAGCTCTTAGTTCATCAAACTCAATCTTATTATTTTGTGTTGCATGTGAAAACTGTTTTTGTTTGTTCATCAAGTGTAAGGAGTTTGTCATATTTTGTTGGCCAAGCCATCATGTTAAAGTAAGATAGATATGCCATGCAAACTATTAATTGACATAGAATGTAAACTGGAGTAGGTTGTTCTTGTTGATTTGCACTCCCTTTGTGCTTGAATTCTTCCTTTGACACAATTTGAACGAGTGGTACACAAGAGCGAATTTGGTGAAAAAGCCATTGGCTATTGGGAAGAAAAAGCCACAAAACCCCGGGCAAGCTTAAATTAAGAAAAATAGCCATAAAACCCAGGCGAGAGAGTGGGAAGAAAAAGCCACAAAACCCAGGCATATATACACCAATGGGTGTAGTAAAAATGCACCAACGTGCGAATAGAAGGAAAAAAAAAGAAAAAGAGACAAAAGTATGAGGGAATAGAAGCACCAATGTGTGCATAGGATACCATTGATCTTGCAAGCTATTGGTTCTTTTGTGTGGGTACAAAGGGTTATGCAAGTAGAAAGAACAAAAGACCCTGCTTTCCTTCAGCACACACTTGCACGTATGACATTTTGGTCTTTATTAATCGTTTCTTGGTTGATAATTTGTGTTGAAGTCCGTTAGCTTGGGGACAAGAAAACTTTAAGAAATTGTGTGGAAAATATTTTGATGAACTTGGAGGGAAAACATAGTGGACAAGGGGGGCAATGTCTTGTACGAAAGTGATTAAAAGGTGGGGTGTGAGTACTGCTTGAGGACAAGCAAAAGTTCAAATATGGGGGAAATTGATGAGTCAGTTTTATACTGACTGGATAGTATAGTTTTCGCTTGGCTTTTGTAGAATTTAACACACTTTATGTGGGAATATTGTTGAAATTAGGGTGATTAAGTAAAGGGTGGTACGAAGTAGTTTTTGAGTAAAACAAATTGGAAATGGTGCAAAGCTGATGTTAAGCTTGATGATGTTGTTATTGGAAGAGCAATCTCAAGATTTTGAAGTGTTGTGTGATTATGTTTGAAGTGTTCACTAGGATTTCTTTGGAGATTGTGTTTGAAAGTTTGTTAAAGAGATGGTGAGCTTGAGTCGGGGAAGAAGGTTGAGGTGGTGAGAGTGCTGAGGTTAGTGCATGAAGTGTTGCATGGCACATTAGGTTTTAGCTGGTTGCACATCAAGTCACTCACGTTGCCGCACGGGTGTGCAGCGACGTCACAGGGGTTGCTGCACATTCGTGTGGCAATTGCACATTTCCATCACATTCACTTCATTCATCCTTTGCACACAACTCACATACTCTTGATGCAATTTTCATTCATACATTCATAACTTTTGCACATTAAACACATACTCCATTCATGTTCACCACACTCATAGTTGTTTGCTCATGTTTTCACTTTCATTTTATTTCTTTGCAATATGTTGTAGTTACATCCAACTTTCACACTCATTTTCATATCATTACATTTTCATTCCTCAGCACATTACATTTGCATCCATTTTCTTCTACTTTCAAGATATCGCACAACACTTCATTTAAACGTTTCGCACTTCTCATTTCATAACATTCTAGCACCTTTATTACATGCATTCCATAGCATATGGACTTCATTGAAACAATCTTGCTTGTGCATTACATATCCTATCTTCCACTACATTCCAAGCAAACATTTTTGCATGCTTCATTCTTCATCATTTCATTCAAGTGCAGTACTTTCATTTACATCTTTCTTACACATTTCATTTGCACTCATCTCTAACATCTCACTTATACTCATCTTTCTCACAACACTTCAACACACTAGCACACTTCATAACATTCAAAACACAAACACACAAAACACAGACATACACGCGCACACTGGAGATGTGTCTTAGAGACGTGTCGCCACTTCGTTTTTTGTGAGGGCGACGCATCTCTAAGATGCGTGGCCGGTTTGGAAATTGTGAGGGCGATGCGTCTTCGCCATGTATTTTGTTGTCTGTGAAAAATGTGAAAATTTTTCTAAGTGTTGGAAGGTTTGTGGAAATTTCTCTAAGTGTTGGATTTGTAATGTTGTGATAAATTTTCTAAGTGATTCAACTCTTTTTCTTCTTGTAAAGGGATTTATGTTGGCGTGATAAAGGAAGGCTCAATGGCATAGAAAAGGTGATAGAGGTGCAGGGATCCGAAGCTTGAGGGCGTGAACTAATACACTTGCCGGGCTGTTTCTTCTGGACTTTGGATATATGCAGTGGCATTTTTTGTAATATCGTATACATTTTACGTTTGCGTTTTGTTTACGTTTTGTAACCTCTATAAATAGAGGATTTACTTAGATTTTTAGTATCGGATCATTTTCTAGAACACAACAGACTTTTGATTTCGAACTCGGGAATTTTATCTCTCTAGATTCACTTTCTCTCTCTAACATTTTGAGCTCCGTTTTCAATTCCGATCAAGGATTTGTTCTGATCATTGTAATCTTTCCTCAATTAAGGAGGTGTTTCACAGTTTACATGTGAATTGGAGGCAATTAAAGCATTTCATTTGGTAATTTATTTCCATTCGATGAATATGACTTGCTTGTTGTTGATTATTGACGATCGTAAACTGGAAATGGAGTTCTGTGGCTAGATTCACGATGTTCTAGGGTTTTAACCGGATGAATGTGTAATTAGACTACGCAATGCTTTGCAATTGGCACAATCCTTTAAGAATGAACTCATACTTAGAATTAATGCTTGAATCTTGTTAAGTTTCACTCAATCGTACTCTTGTTGACTGAATTGCGCTTCGATTGTGATCGCCATGTTAGGTTGAGGTGTGATTCACCGATAGGAGTAAGAATGCGTGAAATGAGAACTTAAAGTATGAAAATTGAGTCTTCTCACTCGTATTGTTTGATCATGAGCTGAGATGAGGTCACCATGCCGGTGGAAGTTCATTAAAACCGTAGAATAGATTTAGAAGAGACTTCCTATGATTAACGAAGATGAACGAACTTAGATTAGGCCTCGCCATGGGGAAACCTTAGGCTTTGCATGCGAGAGTAGTGAGTCTTGGGAAGTTGAGAAGCTGCGGGTTTCAATCTTCACTCTAGAACTCGCCATAGGAAAGAGTGAAGTCAGAGAGCGTAGAATGTGATATGGTCGCCATGCTGATCGCATGCTAGGTTCTTAGACAGTATGTTCTCCTCTTTGCTTCCAAGTGTGACAATTGCATTGCATTTGAGTAGCCTGATAGTGTATTCATCCGGTATAGAAACCCTAGGATATCTCACTTAACTTGTTACCTCATTTCTTTGAATTTTCTTAGTTTCACATTTGCTTGTTCTATCTTGTTTTCTTTGTGCTGTGAAATATCTGATTTTGATCACTTGGTACTTATCTGTTCGTGTTGCTGTTTTCACTGGATCTTTGAATTTCAATTCCGTGACAACTTTTAGAACAAGTTCTTGAATTCTTGCAACCATCCCATTCCCTGAGGAACGAATCCCTACCACCACTTCTATAGTAGTTTAGGGTAAAATTGAGGCACACAACTTTAGCCTGTCATAGAACCATAACTAGAACTGACAGTTTCGAAACCGTGGTCATGCCTAGTTATATCTCACAAAAAATAATGATTTTTTAAAAAAATTACAATTCTATTTTTTAAAAACCGTTCACTAGATACAACTTTACCAATATGGGTGGGTGTAGAAAATGACACGAAAAAAACCACAATAGCTAGTTATTTAACCTTGTCATTTTCAACCAAAAAACGTAGGTTATACCCTATGAAAAATGATGATTTTCAAAAAATTTTGCATTTCTTTTTGGGCGAATACCATTTTACCCCCCTGTGGTTAGGCATAATCACCCTCTCACTACCTCGTGGTTTCAAAATACCCACATAACCCCCTCGTGTTTTGAACTAATGTGGAAAGTCGACGGAATCCGTCTAAATTGACGGATGTTAACGAAATTACAATAACACCCTTACTTAATTATATAGTCAAACCTATAAAACTAAAGAGGTCAAAATAAATATTATAAAATATTTGAGATCCAATTGAAATTTCTGAAACTCGTCCCTTTGCCATTGTTCCTAACCCGTATACAAATCTGCCTCTTCTCTAAACCCGTCTCTCCTCCATCAAACAAATCAGCTAGCATCACTCTTCTATGTCTTTATCACTCAAACAAATCAGCTATAATCCCTCAAACAAATAGAGAAACAATCAAAAGTAAATCCAAACCTAATCAAACAAGCTAAATCTCATGTCGGCAGCGGGAGCAGAGCGACAACAGGAGATGGCAGTGGCGGCAAGCGCAGTACCACCAGGAGATGGCAGCGGCAACGGTGACAACAAAGCCACCACCTCCAGAGCCAACATTGAAGATAAGATCTTTGATGTTCCTCTTCTCGCAAAGCTTTGAGAAATCAGAGATGTGCAAGGTAGCAGATAGGAAAATAGAGCCTAAAACACTGATTAGAGGCTCAAATTGATCTTGACTCGATAACATAGTTTAGGTTACCAAAATAATCCAAGTGATGTGATTGTTGATGAAAACCCTCTTCTCCATCAAACAAATCAGCTAGGTCCCTGATGTGATTGTTGATGAAAAGATTGATAATGATTTGGAATCTTCATCCATTGTTTATTTAGATGAAGATTATGAAGGGTGCTTAGAGATGATCCGTTTGAGGTTTTTGTGAGGGAAAGAGGGAATAAGAAGAGGGTTTTATCTATAAACTCAAATGGGTTGTTTGATTTTGAGCAATTAAGGAAGAAAAATGAAGGGGAAGATTGGGAGGAAAGGTTTAGAGGGCATACTGATTCGAGGCCATATGGCCCTCAATCGATTAGATGTATCATTTTTCGGGGCTGATTTTGTATATGGGATTCCTGAGCATGCTACGAGTTTGGCATTGAAGCCTACTAGAGGCCATGGTGTGGAAGATGATTATTCAGAGCCATACCGGCTTTTTAATCTTGATGTGTTTGAATACCTTCATGAATCGCCGTTTGGTTTGTATGGTTCAGTTCCATTCATGATTTCTCATGGAAAGGCTAAGGGGACTGCAGGTTTTTTCTGGTTGAATGCTGCTGAAATGCAGATTGATGATTTTGGTTCGGGCTGGAATGCTGGAGAAGACGAGATAATGTTGCCAGTGGATGAGAAGAGGATTGATACATTCTGGATAAGCTTGGGCTTGGCTAATGAGTTTTTCCCGATGAAGTGATGCTAAGGTGGCGTGTTAGATGAAAGAAATTCAGAAGGGGAAAGAAATTCAGACGGAGAAGACGAAGGAAAATGTGAATAAGGGTAATTTTGTAATAAAAATTTATTTTAATAGCGCTTTATTTTTCCACGCGCATAATTTTGCGCGTGTAGCACACATCCGTCAGTTAAGACGGATTCCGTCCATTTTCCACATTAGTCCGAACCACGAGGGGGTTATGTGGATATTTTGAAACCACGAGGTAGCGATAGGGTGATTATGCCTAACCACAGGGGGGTAAAATGGTATTCGCCCTTTCTTTTTTTTACCACTGTTCAATATATAGCATATTACCAATGTAGGTGGGTGTGAAAAATGACATAAAATAGTCAACAATAGGCATTTTTTCAGCCTTGTTGTTTTTAGCCAAAAACAATGTGGTTTATACACCACCAAAAATGATGATTTTTCAAAAAATTGACATTTCCATATTTTTAACACCGTTCAAAAGATAACACGTTATCAAGATAGGTGGGGTGCAAAAAAATGATATGAAACAATCCACAGTAGCTAGTTTTCACATTTTGCCATCTTAGCCAAAACAACAGAGGTTATAACCCATAAAAATGATTATTTTTCAAAAAATTTCAATTTCTCTTTTAGCACCGTTCTCTAGATAGGACATTACCAATCGAGGTGGGGGAAAATGATAAGAAAATAGTAGACAATAGCTTATTTTTAAGTTTTGCCATTTTCAACCAAAAAATATGGGTTATAACCCAAGAAAAATGATGATTTTTCAAAAAATTAACATTTCTATTTTTTAACACCATTCACTAGATAACACATTACTAATATAGGTGGGTGTAAAAATGACATGAAAAGAAGCCACAACAGCTAGGTTTTGAGTTTTGTCATTTTTAGCCAAAAAACGTAGGTTATATCCCACGAAAATGATAATTTTTCAAAACATTTATATTTCTATTTTTACCACCGTTCAATAGATATCACATAACCAATGTAGGTGGGTACAAAACAAAACATAAAATAGTAAGCAATAGCCAAATTTTGAGCCTTGCCGTTCTGAGCCAAAAAATGTACCCCACGAAAAATGATAATTTTTCAAAAAATCTACATTTCTATTTTGTCAACACCATTAACTAGATAGTACATTACCAATATAGGCGGGTACAAAAAATGACATGAAAAGAGATCAAAATAGCTAGTTTTGACTCTTGTCGTTTTCAGCAAACAAACGTGGGTTATAGCCCCTAAAAATGATGATTTTTCAAAAAAAAATAACATTTCTATTTTTTAACACTGTTCACTAGATAACACATTAACAATATATATGGGTGCAAAAATGAAATGAAAAAAAAACCACAATAGCTATTGTATGAGCCTTGTCGTTTTCAGCAAAAAAACGTGGATTATAGCCCAACGAAAAATAATGATATTTCAAAAAATATAAATTTCCTTTTTTACCACTGTTCAATAGATAAAATATTACCAATGTAGGTGAGTGCAAAAAATGCCATAAAAATATTCCACAATAGCAAGTTTTTTAATCTTGCCGTTTTCAACCAAACACGGTGGGTTATAGCCTACGAAAAGTGATGATTTTACAAAAATTACATTTAATTTTTTTTATACCGCTCATTAGATAGTACATTACCAACATAGGTGAGTGCAAAAACTAACATTAAAAGAGACCACAATAGCTAGTGTTTTATCCTTGTAGTTTTCAGCCAAAAAAACGTGGATTATAACCCACAAAAAATGATGATTGCGCTATAAAAATTATATTTCTATTTTTTACAAATGTTCAATATATAGCACATTAGCAATGTAGGTGGGTACAGAAAACGACATGTAAACAGTCATGAATAGCCAATTTTTTAGTTTTACCATTTTCATCCAAAAAATGTGGGTATCCCAAGAAAAATGATGATTTTTAAAAAAATTATATTTTCATTTTAATAAACCGTTCACTAGATAGAACATTACCAATATAGGTGGGTGTAAAAAATGACATGAAAAGAGAATACAATAGCTAATTTTTTAACCTTGTCATTTTCAGCAAAAAAACGTAGGTTATAGCTCACGAAAAATGATGATATTTAAAAAAAATTACATTTTCATTTTTTTACCATTGTTCAATAGATAGCACATAACCAATGTATGTGAGTGCAAAAAATGACATAAAATACTAAACAGTAGCCAATTTTTTAGCCTTACCGTTTTTAGCCAAGAAACGTACGTTATACTCCACGAAAAATTATGATTTTTGAAAAAAAATTAAATTATGATTTTTTTAACATCGTTCACTAGATAGCACATTACTAAAGTAGCTGGGTACAAAAAAAGACATGAAAAAAGACCAAAATAGCTAGTCTTTGAGCCTTGTCATTTTCAGTCAAAAAACTTTGATTATAGCCCACGAAAAATGATGATTTTTTAAAATATTTACATTTATACTTTTTTAATATCGTTTACTAGATAATACATTACCAATATAGTTGAGTGCAAAAAATGAAATGAAAAAAGACCAAAATAACTAGTTTTCGAGCCTTGTCTTTTGCAGCTAAAAAATGTGGGTTATAGCCCTTGAAAAATTTTAATTTTTCAAAAAATTTACATTTATAATTTTTTTTATCACCGTTCAATAGATAGCACATTACTAATGTAGGTGGGTGAAAAAAATTACATGAAAATAGTCAACAACATCCAATTTTTGAATCTTGCCATTTTCAACTAAAAAACATGGGTTATTGACCACACAAAATGATGATTTTTTTAAAAAATTTACATTTTTAGTTTTTTAACACCGTTCAGTGGATAGCACATTACCAATATAGATGGGTGCAAAAAGTGACACTAAAAGAGTCCATCATAACTGTTTTTTGAGCTATGTTATTTTCAACCAAAAGACTTAGGTAGGTACAAAAAATATTATGAAAACAATTCAGAATAGCCAATTTTTGAGTTTTGCCATTTTCAGCCAAAAACATGGGGGGTTATAACCCACGAAAAATGATGATTTTTTAAAAAATTACATTTATATTTTCTGAATACTATTCACTAGATTGAACATTATTAATATTGGTGGGTGCAAAAAATGATATAAAAAGAGACCAGAATAGCTAGTTTTTGAACATTGTTGTTTTCAGCCAAAAAACATGGGGTTATAGCACATGTAAAATGACAATTTTTCAAATAATTTACATTTTTATTTTTTTTAAACCGTTCACTGGATATCACATTACCAATATAGGTGGGTGCAAAAAATGACATGAAAAGAGATCACAATAGTTAGTTTTTGAGACTTGTTTGTTTCAACCAAAAAATGTTTGTTATAACCCACAAAAAATGATGCTTTTTCAAAAGGATTACATTTATATTTTAACCACTATTCAATAGATAGCACATTAATAATATAGGTAGGTGCAAAAAATTACATAAAAGGAGGCCTCAATAGCTAGTTTTTTAACCTTGTCGTTTTCAGTTAAAAACGTGTGTCATAGCCCATGAGAATGATGATTTTTAAAAAAATTGATAGTTCCATTTCTTGCCACCATTCAATATATATAATATTACCAATGTAAGTAGGTGCAAAAAATGACTTGAAAACAGTCCATAATAACTAGTTTTTGAGTCTTGCCGTTTTCAATAAAAAAACGTAGGTTTTAACCCACGAAAAATGATGATCTTGAAAAAAAATTTACATTTGCATTTTTTCACACCATTCACTAGATAGCATATTACCATTATAGGTGGGTGCAAAAAATTACATAAAAATAGTACACAATAGAAAGTTTTTTAACCTTTTGTTTTTGGCCCAAAACTCGTGAGTTACAGCCCACTAAAAATGATGATTTTAAAAAAAATTAAGGGTCCATTTGGATAGCTGTTTTCTTTTAAGAATAGGGAAAAACGAGGTCTCAAATTGCGTTATAAGAAAGGTGTGTTTTTGTTTTGAAAATTTAGTATTTGGATTGATAAAAGTGTTGTTTTTATTGGTTTTTGTGTTGGAAAATTATTTGATTAATTAAAGTTTTAAAAAAATTATAAAAACAAATTGGGTTAACTGGCAGCGGCCAACAGTTGACCACCGCCGGTCGGCTAATGGCGGTCAACGGTGGTTAACGGCCGTTAACTGAAGGCGGTCAACCGTTGACCCCCGCCAGTCGACCCAAATGTATTATTTTATTTTTTTATAAAAAAAATTCAAAAAAAAAACTAGAATGCCCTTATTCCAATTTGGAAATTTTGAAAATTTGTGTTTTGAGAATTTAGTGTAAACAAACACGCTGTTTTGGGGAGAGATGGGAATTTGCCCAAAAGAGGCTATCCAAGGAAAGCCTAATATTTTCATTATTTTAAGGGTTAATTCCACTTTACCCCCTTGTGGTTTGGAAAAATTCCCTTTTATTACCTTGTGGTTTCATAATATACATATAACCCCCTTGTACTTTAGATTAAAGTAGAAAGCAAACAAAAATTGTACATAAGTGTATAAAATTACTACATAACCCTTAAATAAAAGTAAAAAAATAAAATATTATTTAATTATTATTTCTTCTCTCTTACTTTATCTAATTTGTCTTTCTCTTTCCTCCATTTTTTTCTTTTTACAATCACGGTTTTTTTCTTACATTAACTTTTTATCTTTCTCTCTCATCTTTATCTCAAACACAATTTTCTCTCTCCTCTTCTCTTACCAGTTTAGATGATTTCTATCCGTTTTCCACTTTAGTCCAAAGCTCAAGGAGGTTGTGTGGACATTATGAAACCATGAGGTAATAAAAGGGAATTTTTTCAAACCACAAGGGGGTAAAGTGGAATTCCCCCTTATTTTAAAAATACACTACCAATATTGGTGGGTGCAAAAAATGAAATAAAACAGTAAAAAAATAGCCAGTTTTTTAGCCTTGCCATTTTCAGCGAAAAACGTCGGCTATAGCCCATGAAAAATTATGACTTTTCAAAAAATTCACATTTCAATTTTTTTAACTCCGTTTACTATATAGCACGTTACCAATATAGGTAGGTTCTAAAAAATACGAAAAAAGATCAAAATAACTAGTTTTTGTTTCTTGTCATTTTCAGCAAAAAAATTGTGTGTTATGCCCACGAAAAATGATTATTTTTCATAAAAATACATTTCTAATTTTTTTACCTTGTTCAATAGATATCACATTATAAATGTAGGTGGCTGAAAACAATAACATGAAAACAATCCAAAATAGCTATTTTTTGAGTTTTACTATTTTTAGGCAAAACAACTGGGTTATAGCCGACGAAAAATGATAATTTTTCAAAAAAAAATTAAATTTTCATTTTTTAACATTGTTCACTAGATAGTACATTACCAATATAGGTGAGTGCACAAAATGACATGAAAAGAGACCGCAATAGCAAGTTTTGAGCCTTGTCATTTTCAGCTAAAAATTGTGGGTTTTAGGCCACAAAATGACATGAAAACAATCCACAATAGCTAATTTTTTAATCTTGCTATTTTTAGCCAAACAATCCCGGGTTATATCCCACGAAAAATGATGATTTTTTTTAAAAATTATATTTTTATTTTTTAACGTCATTCACTAGATAGAACATTACCAATATTGGAAATGACATGAAAAGAGACCACGATAGAAAGTTTTGATTCTTGTTGTTTTCAACCAACAACTGTGGGTTATAACCCACAAAAATGATGATTTTTCAAAGAATATATATTTTTATTTTTTTACCACCGTTGACTATATAAAACATTACCAATGTAGGTGGGTGCAAAAAATAATATGAAAACAGTCCACAATAACAAGTTTTTTAGTATTGCAGTTTTTAGCCTAAAAAATATGCCCACTGTTCATAGCTGCGCCACTTCGGATCGGGCAAGCTGTGAGTGAACTAATCAAGATCTTGGGAGGTCAACTTAGATCGGAGCTGGAGTAGAAGGATTGGGCCTGTCACTTCTCCACCGGTCAGGCAGCTCCAGAAGCTGGAAAAAGAGCAGCCATAACCCACGAAGATCTATACTGAAAACCCTCTCTTTCATCGAGAGAAGAGGGTTTCAGCTAAAGCTGGCCTTTCAGCAAAATTCTTGTTCAGTTGTACATCCCTTGAAGACCGTCAAAGCTTAAGGATCAAAGAGTGACCTGCCAAATCTTACTATTCAGTATTTTGATCTATATTATCCAATTGTTAAAGACAATGCCACTCTGTCCCTCACCGGACCAAAGTGTGCCCGATTTTGTGTTGAAATTAATATGCTCCTACCTTCAATTAATCGCGATACAAGGAACTCATGCTGATTTCTGCCAACCTTTAAAGTGCCTGCTTTTTGTCAGTTTCTCTCCAAGATGGGATACTCTTTAGTGGAAAATGCAAACGGGATAAACCTACTTGGAGCCGAGGAACTATCGCTTCTGCTGCAAAGGATGTTCTCTTCAAGCATTTCTTCAAATTGCCCAAAATCGAGCCCGCAATACTAATTTGCTTGAGGTCCTGGTCATGGGAAGCCAAGTTAAATTATTTCGTCTAATTTGTTACATCAGTTGGTATGTCGATACTTGTACTATTTTAAGTTTCACGTCACTGAATTTTTGGGCGAATAGTTTTTATGTCTATGATTTGTCTTGCGATTTTGACAATAAATAGTGCATTACCAATGTAGGTGGATGCAATAGATAACGCATTACCAATGTAGGTGGATGCAAAAAAATGACATGAAACTTGTCTGCAATAGCTAGTTTTTTAATCTTGCCGTTTTCAGTAAAAAATCGTGAGTTATATCACTGAAAATAATGAATTTTCAAAAAAATTACATTTTAATTTTTTTAATATAGTTCTCTAGATAGCACATTATCAATATAGGTGGGTGCGAAAAATAACTTTCAAAGAGACCAAAATAAATAGTTTTTAAGCCTTGTCATTTTCAGCCAAAAAACGTGGCTATATAACCCACGAAAAATGATGATTTTTAAAATAATTACATTTTTATTTCTTACCAAATTTCAATAGATTTCACATTACCAATGTAGGTGGATACAAACAATGACATTAAAATAATCCAATAGCCAGTTTTTGAGTCTTACCGTTTTTATACAAAAAACGTGGTGATGAGGTGAATTTATTCATCTTTTATCTATTGTGTTATACTTGATTCTTTTGTTGTTCTTGTTCTTTTTGATTCGTTTTAGTGTTTTACATGTAGGTTTGTCGACCATAGTGTATACTTCGAAGGGAAAAATCATACGAAAGTCGAATCAGGTCCAAAATGAGAGGAAAATATTGAGAAAGATCAAGAAGCTGGTCCCGTGTTTCACGGGATATTTAAGGTGTTAATTCCAATTGTTCATGATCTATCCTACATATTTACACCTTAGATAGAGTGGCAAATAAGTTCCAAGTTGATCCCATGGAGGCTCGAGACTCCAAGAAGGGGTAATTTAGCAAAACACGTGGAAAGGCGATGAAGAACAAATGCTGAAGAAATCTGCCAAGATTTGGTATTTTGATCCTATCTCTCTCTATTTATATCCAAATCGAGTGATGCAAGTGCCACTAGAAAGCTAAGAAATACAGCTACAACTTTCATGTTTTGGGTTTTCCCAAATTCGCCGTGGATCATAGAGAAATATTGCCTAGAAGATGGACATCGCGACGTGAGACCCTCCACGTCGTGACGTCGGTAAAAAGAATTAAATTGGATTTTTTGGGCAAATTTTGGAAAAGTGGCAGAGAGCCAAGTCGTGACGTGGGGAGCCCTTCTACGTCGCGACGTGGGTGGACATCGCGACGTGCACAGTCGCACGTCGCGACGTGAAGAAACGTCGGCTGCGCGACTGAAATTTGGAAATTTGCGATTTTGGCCCAATTAGAGTTTCCTTTTTCGACAAGACTTTCGTGAAGGACCTATTAACAAATATCTTCATAAAATTACTATAAATAAGGCTAGGGTTTACAGATTTTAGGGTGTGACAACTTTGAGAGAGATTAAGCAAGGGTTTTACTTCTTTGTAATAGTTAGGGTTTCATTCTTTTAGCTATTAACGGAGAACTGAAGCTGTAAGGATTGGGAACATTGTTGAGTATTGATTTCATAAATTTAGAGACAAAGATTTCATCTACGGATTCTCAATTCAAGGTGTTATCTTTCTTTTTAATTTATGTTGTCAATATTGTGCTTAATTAACATTAATATGATGATGTTTGATTTAGCCATGCTTGGCTAAATCTATTGTGCTCCCGGGATTATGAATAAGGGTTTTTGTGCTTAATTTACATGCTAAGTTCTATCTTATGGTCTTTGTGGAATAAGTTTTGCTGTGTTCTTCATAATTATGCATGATATGTCGCGAGTATATGTATGACGAATACTTGGGTTAAGTGCAGTAAATTATTTAGAGATAACTTGCTTTAATCTTACCTCTTACCACATAGGAGGATTAGAGTGGGTTGTTTGGAATCTTTTGTGGGTTGGTTGTGAATTGGTTAGATTGATTTTACCTTAGCTCTTGCCTCTTACCACATAGGAGGAGTAAGGGAGGGTTAATTTAGCATTAGCGTGACTGGTTCGGGCGTTGCCTCTTACCACATAGGAGCTGCTGAACTTGAGTGTTTGGTTAAGTTGGTTAGTTGCATTAGATTTCGGGTTAATTAAGGAAGTAAACCTTGCCTCTTACCACATAGGAGGGTTTAACGAATTAGTTAATATCTAAATAGGTAAGTGCCTAAATCATTCCTTGCCTCTTACCATATAGGAGGGTGTGAGTTATGTTATTTACCCTTGTTTTGCATGACTATAGATAGGATGTAAGTATGTGCTTTTTATATAACCCTAAAATATAATCTCGGGAGTACACTTGCTTAATTTGAAATTTTAATGAAATCGCCATTTTAGTTTTAGTTCTTGTTATTATTTTCTTAGCTTTAGTTTGACAATATAAAAAAACAATAATATTTTCTTTAGAATTTCAACACAGTCCTTTCCCTGAGAGAACGAACTCGCTTTACTATCACCTTCACAGGGGTTGTTTAGCATTATTTTTGAGTAGGGGTGAATAGCAACCACGATCGCAATTTTATTACAAATATTTGCTCCACATCACGTGGGTAGCCCACGAAAAATAATGATTTTAAAAAAAATTTAAATTTCCATTTTTTTAACACCGTTCATTAGATAGAACATTACCATTATAGGTAGGTGCAAAACAATGACATGAAAAGCGAACACAATAGCTAGTTTTTTATCCTTGTGGTTTTCAGCTAAAAAACGTGGGTTATAGCATACGAAAAATGATTATTTTTCAAAAAAATTAAATTTTTTATTTTTTTTTACCACAGTTCAGTAGATAGCATATAACCAATGTTGTTAGGTGCAAAAAATGACATAAAACAGTTAACAATAGTTAGTTTTTGAGCCTTGCTGTTTTCAACCAGAAAACGTGGGTTATACCCAATGAAAAATGGTGATTCTTCAAAAAATTTAATTTTCCATTTTTTTAATATCGTTCACTATATAACTTATTACCAATATAGATGAGTGCAAAAAATGACATTAAAAAGTCATCAATAGCAAGTTTTTTAGCCTTGTCGTTTTCAGCAAAAAAACGTGGGTTAGAGCCCACGAAAAATAATGATTTTTCAAAAAATTTATATTTCTATTTTTTAACATCGTTCACTACATAACATATTACCAATATAGGTGGATACAAAAAATAAAATGAAAAAGGCCAAAATTGCTAGTTTTTTAACCTTTTCGTTTTCAGCCAAAAAACGTGGGTTATATCCTTAGAAATATTACGATTTAAAAAAATTATATTTCTATTTTTTTAACCTCTGTTCGATAGACAGCACTTTATCAACGTAGGTGAGTGCAAAAAATGACATGAAAATAGTCCACAATAGCCAATTTTTGAATCTTGTCATTCTACACCAAAACAACATGGGGTATAGCCCATACAAAATGATGATTTTTTTAAAAAAATTATGTTTTTCTTTTTTTTAATAAAATTCAGTAGATAGCATATTACTAATATAGGTGGGTGCAAAAAATTACACTAAAAGATATCACAATAGCTAGTTTTTGAGTCTTATCGTTTTCACCCAAAAACCATGGGTTATAACCCACGAAAAATGATGATTTTTTTTAAAAAAAATCTACATTTCTATTTTTTATCATCGTTATAGCACATTATCAATAGATAGCACATTATAGGTAGGTAGAAAAAATGATATGAAAACAATCAAGAGTAGCCAGTTTTTTATTCTTATCATTTTCAACCAAAAAACATGGGTTATAACCCACGAAAATGATGATTTTTTTTAAAAATATACATTTCTATTTTTCTAATACCATTCACTAGATAGAACATTACCAATATAGGTGGGTGCAAAAATGACAAAAAAGAGACAATAATTACTAGTTTTTTAGCCTTGTCGTTACCAACCAAAAACGTATGTTATAGCCAATGAAAAATGATGATTTTTTTAAAAAAATTACATTTTTATTTTTTTAAAACTATTCACTAGATAGCACATTACCAATATAGGTGGGTAAAAAAAATTATATGAAATGAGACCACAATAGCAAGTTTTTTTACCCTTGTTGTTTCAACCAAAAAACTTGTGTTACACCCCATGAAGAATGATGATTCTTTTAAAAAAATTACATTTCTATTTTACCACCGTACAATAGATACCATATTAATAATATAGGTAGGTGCAAAAACTGACAAGAAAAAAGACCATAGTAACTAGTTTTTTAGGCTTGCCATTTTCAGTAAAAAAATGTGGGTTATAACCCACGAAAAATAAAGATTTTTTTAAAAAAAATTGACATTTCCATTATTTTACCGCCGTTCAATAGATAGAATATTACCAATGTAGGTGGGTGCAAATAATGACTTGAAAACAGTTCACAATAGCCAATTTTTGAGTCTTGCTGTTTTCAACCAAAAGTTGTGGGTTACAACCCACGAAAAATGATGATCTTTCAAAAAATTTAGATTTGCATTTTTTTCACACCGTTCACTAGATAGAATATTACCATTATAGGTGGATGCAAAAAATGATATAAAAATAGTCCACAATAGCAATTTTTTGAGCCTTTCATTTTTGGGCCAAAACTCGTGAGTTATACCCCACTAAAAATGATGATTTGTAAACAAAATAACATTTCCATTGTTTTAAATTCTTTTAGTAGATAGCACGCTACTAATGTTAGTTGGTGCAAAACAATGACATAGAACTATAAAAAATAGCCAGTTTCTTAGCCTCGTCGTTTTTAGCCAAAAATATTTGGGTTATAGCCCACCAAAAATTATGATTTTTCAAAAAATTCACATTTCAATTTTTTTAACATCTTTCACTATAGATATTACCAATATATGTAGGTGCAAAAAAAACATAAAAAGAGACCATAATAGCTAGTTTTTGAGTTTTGTCGTTTTCAGCCAAAAAACGTAGATTATGCCTATGAAAACGATAATTTTTCAAAAAATTTATAGTTTCATTTTTTTACCCCCGTTCAATAGATAGCACATTATCAATGTATGTGGGTGAAAAAAATGACATAAAAATGGTCCACAATAGCCAATTTATAAGTTTTGCCATTTTTAGGCAAAAAATTAGGATTATAGCCCACGAAAAATGATGATTTTTCAAAAAAAAATTACATTTTCTTTTTTTTAATGCCGTTCACTGGATAGTACATTACCAATATAGATGAGTGTACAAAATGACATGAAAAGAGGCCATAATAGCAATTTACAAGCCTTGTCGTTTTCATCCAAAAACTGTGAGTTATTACCCACGAAAAATAATAATTTTTAAAAAAATTATATTTCTATTTTTTTACTACCGTTCATTATATAGAACATTACCAATGTAGGTTGGTGCGAAAAATGACATGAAAACATCCCACAATAAACAATTTTTGAGTCTTGCCGTTTTAGCCAAAAAACGTGAGTTATATGTAAAACAACACGTTATATATAACCCTAACCCTCACTTACTTTCTCTCACTATAAATTTGCTCTCAACTCTTAGCTAGTTTCTTTTAGATTCGCAGAATAAAAAAATAAATTATAATCTATCTATTAATATCTAGATAACCGTTGTGCGATAACGGTAATAACGCCACCAAGAGCTCGCATTCAACGGCTCAGGCCTCTTGCTGGAGCCACCACTGATACGAACACTGGAATAATCACATCCAAATCTTAAGCCTCAATAATCATCACATATCACCTTGTAAACTTCACTAGTCATCTCACCCCACCATACATCACATATTCATTTATGTAGTTTACTGGTACTTGACGGGATTGTGCCACAGGAGTTCCCCCAAATCCTCCCATTAAATCCTTCAGAGATGCTTTAGGGATATCAAACACTAACAAGCATACCACGCAAGTTTCATTTGCAAATATTGGAGAAAAGGCCACACCCACTCTAGCAAACTTCAAGGGAGAACCGGCCTTGCTTCTCAACTCAAATGAAGAAGATCAACTTGCAAATCGATTCAAATACACTCTGATTGCCAAATTCTCATGGGTCAGACCTCAAATGGCTATAATGAGAAAGGAAATCTTGATCGTTGCATTCAAAGAGCAAGTACATACTAGATTATTAGACGAAATGCACATCCTCATCAAATTCGACTTGGAGGAGGATTTCCAGAGGATGTGGCTGAGGAAGACATGGAATTTTGCGGGTTTTCAAGCCATAATATTTCGATGGACTAAAGACTTCAACCCTGAGAAGGAACTAGTTGTTGCTCCGGTGTGGGTGAGACTTCCATTTTTACCACTGCACTTGTTTGAGAAAAGCAAGTTGTTTTCTATTGCCTCATGTGTTGGAAAGCCCCTCAAGATGGACCTTGCAACAGCAGCAGCGGAAGATCTTCACAGACCGAGTGAAGCTCGAGTTTATGTGGAGATGAATATATTGCAAGAACAGCCCAGACAGATATGGATTGGTACTAGAGAGACAAGAAGGTGGCAGGAAATAGAAATTGAAAATAACCTGTTATACTGTATATCTTTGATAAGTTGGTTTTATACCAACTTATATATCTTATTTCACTTAGCTTTTGACTTGATTTTCATGCATTTATGTGGTGTATGTGTTATTTTGTGCATTTATGTGGTTTGCAACTTGATGTGCTAAAATGGTGAAAAAGACCAAAAATGATGATAAAATGAGGCAAATGTGTGTTTGATGTTAAATGACAAGGAAAGAGTTTAAAAGGGCTTAAATGATGTGTGAGAATTTGAGGGAAACCTAAATATGTCTAATTTGCTTAGTTTGAAGTTGGGCAGAATTGGAAGTGCTATTTCATTTGAGTGTAACTCTCTCAATAGTAATCCAAATAAGGAGATCTTAGATGTTCTGGAACGCTCTTTGAGTTTACTTCATTGCTTATGTTTTAACTTTCTTCTAATTCCGTGTGCAAGTAGGAGAAACGGGGGCATCTTTGCAATTGCTCCTTCAGGTTTTCACATTTGATTTCATATTGCCACAGTTTGGTAAATTGTCCATATCTCGAGCTACAGACCTTCAATGATGCTGATTGTTGAACCTATGGAAAGTATGAGAGAGATCTACAATTCATATGTTTACCCCAAAACCCAGTTCTCAGCCGAAGGCCTTCAAATTTCCACAGACATACAAGCGCCCGTCCACACATACACACACGCGCACAACATTGCCACAGTTTACGGAAATGGTCATAACTTCCTCATTTTAG
The DNA here is from genome assembly GCA_016586305.1 of Ophiorrhiza pumila. Classification (NCBI taxonomy): domain Eukaryota; kingdom Viridiplantae; phylum Streptophyta; class Magnoliopsida; order Gentianales; family Rubiaceae; genus Ophiorrhiza; species Ophiorrhiza pumila. Next base: position 9,566,516 of record BLIW01000011.1, on the reverse strand, counting down.
CTTCAAATTGAGTGATTCAAAATGCTATGTTTATCTATGAGTCTTGATACAACTTTGATGTTTTATGATTTCCCAGACTCGATGTGAAGTATGGGCTAAATATGGGAGAAACATGAAGCATATGCAATTGCTCATTCACTACCCTCACTACATTTGCACACTAGCACTCACAACTCATGCACACACTCATACATGCACTCACTCACACTCACTAGCACTCATTCATGCATTCACTTGTACACTTGCACATAGATTCATACATCTCACTCCACACCCAATTGGACAATTAGCATGCGTAGCTACACAACCCACACAAGCACAAGGCACAAGAATTGACACACACAAGTGAGTAAGCACAAACACAGATATTTATTCATTCACCAAGTGTTTGAGGGATTACACTCTCAATCCTTAATGCTTAAGTTATGTACTGGGCACGTGATCTTATTTCCTTATCTGATTGACATATTACAGGACACGTGAATACCACACACACTCGATGGGAGCTCAACCTTCATGATCAAGACACATCAAAAGAGGAGGAAACTTCCGGGAAATTGACAACGCCAAACCAGCAAGGGGCAAGGTATAAAATAAAGAGAAGAGCGCATAAAAGAGGGGGGCACAACAGAGCATAGAATTCCTTAGATTAGGGTTCATAGTTTAGATTAGTTTTTTCTCTCTCTTTTCCCTTTCACATAATTTGCTGTCTTGAGGGCTCGACTGTACAGATCTCGACTTATTTGAGACATTTGTTTAGAAATTTATCCGTGTTATATATGTTCATGATTATGAACTTGTTGTGTTTAATGTTCTGCCTTAGCTTAACTTCACATTAAATCAGCGGTACCCACTGAGATTGGTGTGGACTTACTAAAGAAAATTGATCATACCATGAACTGATCGTGAACATGTATATATGAGTCTTAGGTTCGGTAAACGCTGTGATTTTGACTGTGCGGTACCGACTGACAGTTGACATCAATTCATAGGAAATGTCTAAGAGTGTTCTTGTATTGTGGATCGAGGTTATGAACTGGGTAGCGGCCCTACCAAGAGAGATAGTCAGGGATTGAATTAGATTCATTATAGAGGAATAGGGATCTAAGAATTCCAATCGTGCCAAGAACTTGCCCTACCAAGGGAAGTTCGGGGAGTATTGTGAGATGGGGTTGTGAGAACTACCAAGTTGATCAATCCCAGTCCACTAGCAGTTTCATCTCCTCACATATTTTTACACAAGTCGATGATATTAGGGAGATCGGTATATGTTGAAATCCCTCAAGACAGCGCTAGCATACTAACCTTTCCATTCATTCTTATTTTGCATTTCTTATGCTTAGCATGCATTTGTCTTATTTTCTTCTATTAATTTCATGCATTTGTAGTGTTGAGTGAACAATTGGTCTCTGAACAACTAAACCTTCCCTGTGGATACGATCCCACTCACCACTTCTAAATTATTTGAGTGAGTTTGGGTAAAATTGGGAGCCTACGATAGCTCACACCAATTTTTGGCGCCGTTGCCGGGGACGGCACGGTTGTGGAGATCGTTTGTTTTCTTGACTTGTGATTTTTTGTGATTTTGTCATTCTGTTCTTGTGTTATTTTCTTCCTTTTGTTTTTTTTTGTTCTTTGTTTAGTCTACTGTGTTCAGTGTGGTAAGTGCAGTGGAATTTTGAACTTAATTAACTTGAAATTGAATTGTGCACACCACAATAGACCAAGTATGTCTAGGTGTTCTGGGGACTTTGTTGAGCCTTGTTATGAGTACCCACCAGATTGGATGGATGACACACGACCAACATCTGGAGTATTTGGAAATTTCTCCCCACCGAGATACTATGAGTCATGGCATGACCAACAACAAGGCAATGGGTCCTATCAAGAACAAGAGCGAACAATGGAAGACATGTTGTCTCAGATTTTGGAAAGACTTGAAAGAGAGGAAACAAGATTGACTCGAATGGAAGAGGAGGCTCACAGACAACAACAGAGATTTGATGGAATCAATGCAGTAAGGAGCAACTTGTGGGAACAACTTGAGATACCAGTTCAAGATGCTCAAGTCCACACCGAAGTTATATCTCTCCCTACTAAAACACCAACTCTTGAGGAAAATTATTTTGATGTGAATGCAATTGATGACTGTGGTTCAAAGAGTCCAAGGGAGTTAGAGTCTACAAATGTGGGAGATGTTATGCATGAGTGCTCTGTTGATGAATCTTATGTGCATGAACATTTGAGTCCTTCTAATGAGAATAATGTCTCTTGTGATGAGTTTACATACGAAGAATTTAGAGCCTTTTGGTTTCTTACTGCTAAAATGGGGAGGTATTTTCATGAACAAAATGATGCGGTTAGACTGTCTTCAGATACTTCTCCTTCACTTAAGTGCCCTATGAGATGTACAGAGACAACTCCCATTGAACCTTGTGTGAGCATAAACGAAACCAATTTTGCACTGATTAATGAAAATGACAACATGACCCTTGAGCATTGTGTTGAGACACCAAATCATGAAATTGTGAATGTATTTGAAACTGTGACTGGTGACCAACAACTAGAGAAGCGTGAAATGCCTTTCCTAGATGTGCATAATGACCTATCTTTTGATAACAAAGGAAAAGCCCAAAATAGAACCCATGTTAGTCTGTGTGATTAGGATTTAACATTTTGTAAGGAAATGTCTAACATGGTGGAGAATTGCTTTGTTGATGCATCTATTTTTGAAATTACTGATGAATTTGTTGAGACTATTGATGCACAATCTGTGGTTGAGCCTTGCAGGGTTTCAAAGCAAACGTTGGTGGGAGAAGTGAAGGAGGTGTTTTCCATGGGGGAACATACATGGTTTAAAATGGAGTTTATTGAAATTTTTCCCCATGTGCATGAGCTCCCACACCTCTTTCCTAAAAGTACTTGTCCAGTGTCCTACTGGAGGAAGAAGAGTGCTTATGAAAGAGCATTCTTCTGGTACAGAGATGAGTACTCTGAATCTTGAAGAAGGAGGCTTCATGAATAAAGTCCAGCTGGAGACTGAATAAATCCAGAACTACTCATTCTACTTTGCTTGAATAAATTGTTGTTTGAATTTTTAGGTTGTTTTTGTTTTGTCTTAAGTAGTTCATGTTGTCTCTTGTGTGAAGGAGCTTCACGCAAAAGCCTCTCAAATGCTAAGAGTGGGGGAGGTGCCAAAATGCTATTAACAGGACACATTATACATCACCAAGGCCAAGGTCTTGGTGTGGCACTCACTTGCACACCACACTTTTTCTCTATTATCTTGTACATCACAAGCCACAACTCATACACGCACAGTCTATTTATGTAGCACCATCACTTTAACACCAAGTGTCCAACAAGTCACTGTTCACTCATATTTGTACAGTAGAAGGTATGAGCTCAGTCCCTTATGATTTATTGAATTCTAGTCTTTATGGGAAATACCTTCTTGAACTTTCATGGTCTTATATGAGATGAATGTTATCTAGTTGGTTGGGTTTTCATAAATATCATAGAAACTGAGAAGTGGCAACCATGTGTGATGTTAAACTTGCCATGAACACAGTGCATTATTGGGAAGCCTTTATTGCATGAAGTTCTACTTTATGATTTGAAACATGGTTAGTGTTTTTGCATGAATATATGTTTTATACTTTGTATAGTGAGTTGTGTGTTTTTGATGCAAAGATTCATGAGTCCAAGCGTGGGGGTGTGCAAGTGCAAAGGCTGACCAGAAGAGAGCAAAAGCTGTAAAGCATGGTGCATGTGGAATTTAAAGGACTACAGTCATGGAGGAAAAGCTGAGGACAAGGGCATTCAAACCAGCAAACATCGGATGTTACACTCTACAAACATAAGGGAGTTCCTGAACCTATGCTTCTTCTTTTCATTAATAGCCATGTAACTTCTAAGTGTGGGAGAGGGAGTGTTTGCTTTGGATTATGCCTTTGAAGATTCATATGCTTATTTCCCTTCATAAAATTTTTTATGTTATGTGCTTGCTTGGTTAGCTCTTCTATGGGTGATGTTTTTATTTGATACTGTTTGGTGATGCTTGAAAAAGATGTGTTGTACTATGCTGTGTATAATGCCATTGATTTTAATGTTGTTGTATGGCTTGCGTATGTTAAGAGAAAATGGTGAGTGATGAAGTGATAATATGTGTTGTGCGCTAAATGCCAGAGAGTTGAATTGAAGGTTGAAGTTGTGTGTTATTTTTTGTGAGTGTGAGTTATATAAGGGAAAATAGGTGGTGTGAGAAGTGTTGGAATAAAAGGACAATAGCTTGGTTGTGTGATGCCTATGTTTCAGTTGCAATAAAAGTGAAAGTGATGTATTGTGTGTTGAGCAAAAGTTGTCTTAGTCCATTTGCAACACCAGCAATTGCAATGCCATTGTCCAATCGGTCCTCGCCTTTTATCCATTTTGCATGCGAAATTTTGTATTAGTTGGTTTCAGAACTCATTCGATTAATACATATTGTTGGTCAAGGCATAATGTTAAAGTAAGATAGAGATGCCAACAAATTCTTTGACACAGGAGAGGATTTACGTGTTATCTGATCTTATTTGTGCATTCTACTCGTAAGCATTTGTTCTTGCATTTGAGTGTATAGTCTATTGAAGACACACATGGACATGAGGTGTTGGAGAAAAGACGTGGGAAAAAGAAAAAGCCTGCGGCAAATAAAGGGAAAAAAGAGCCATAAAACCCTGGCAGCCAAGCACCAAAGTGCGGCAAGTTTCAAAATATTTATGCACTAATGTGCACACAAAAAGAAAGAGGGAAAACCTCAAAGAGTTATGTGAATAAATACCATTGATTTCTATGTGCTGAGTGTTAGTGTGTGTGGACAACAGACTGTAGTGCAAGAATTTTTAATAAAGTGTTTGCTTGAGTACTTTGCGTAAATAGAGAAGATAACCATGAAAACTCTCAGCACAAACATAACGTTGGCAACTTGGTCTTTATTCGTTGTCCCTTGATTGACAATTAGTATGAACTTGGGTGAAAATCTGGAACCGAAAAAAATGAAAAAGACTTTGTGCATGCGAAACTTTTCAGGATTGGACAGGAAAATGATGTTACAAATGCTGTGTGTTGACAATGATAGAAAAGCGTATGATGTTCTATTTTACTCGGGACGAGCAAAAGTTTAAGTGTGGGGGAGTTTGATAAGTTGGTTTTATACCAACTTATATATCCTATTTCACTTAGCTTTTGACTTGATTTTCATGCATTTATGTGGTTTATGTGTTATTTTGTGCATTTATGTGGTTTGCAACTTGATGTGCTAAAATGGTGAAAAAGACCAAAAATGATGATAAAATGAGGCAAATGTGTATTTGATGTTAAATGACAAGGAAAGAGTTTAAAAGGGCTTAAATGGTGTGTGAGAAGTTGAGGGAAACCGAAATATGTCTAATTTGCTTAGTTTGAAGTTGGGCAGAATTGGAAGTACTATTTCATTTGCATGTAACTCTCTCAATATTAATCCACATGCCGAGAACTTGGATGTTCTGGAAAGCTCTTTGAGTATACTTCAGTTCTTATGTTTTAACGTTCTTCTAATTCTGTGTGCAAGTAGGAGAAACGGGGGCATCTTTGCAATTGCTCCTTCAGGTTTTCACATTTGATTTCATATTGCCATAGTTGGGTAGATTGTCCATATCTCGAGCTACAGACCTTCAATGATGCTGATTCATGAACCTATGGAAAGCTAAGAGAGAGATCTACAATTCATATGTTTACAACAAAACCCAGTTCTCAGCCGAAGGCCTTCAAATTCCCATAGACACATACGGACGGGTGCCAGCACACACACTTGCGCCCGTCCAGCACACACACTTGCGCCTGTCCACGCACACACTGCACGCCCGTCCACACATACACACACGCGCACAGCATTGCCACAGTTTACGGAAATGGTCATAACTTCCTCATTTTAGCTCCAAATTGAGTGATTCAAAATGCTATGTTTAGCTATGAGTCTTGGCTACAGCTGTGATGTTTTATGATTTCCCAGACTCGATGTAATATTTCCCAGTACATCTCTATGTAATTTGTCAATCAGATAAAGAAATAAGATCACGTGCCCAGTACAAAACTTAAGCATTAAGGATTGAGAGTGTAATCCCTCAAACACTTGGTGAACGAATAAATATTTGTGTTTGTACTTACTCACTTGTGTGTGCCAATTCTTCTGCCTTGTGCTTGTGTGGGTTGTGTAGCTACGCATGCTAATTGTCGAATTGGGTGTGGAGTGAGATGTATGAATCTATGTGCAAGTGTGCAAGTGAATGCATGAATGAGTGCTAGTGAGTGTGAGTGAGTGCATGTATGAGTGTGCGCATGAGTTGTGAGTGCTAGTGTGCAAATGTAGTGAGGGTAGTGAATGAGCAATTGCACATGCTTCACGTTTCTCCCCCATTTAGCCTATGCTTCACATCGATTCTGGGAAATCATAAAACATCAAAGTTGTAGCCAAGACTCATAGCTAAACATAGCATTTTTAATTACTCAATTTGGAGCTAAAATGGGGAAGTTATAACCATTTCCGTAAACTGTGGCAATACTATGCGCGTGTGTGTATGTGTGGACGGGCGGAAGCGGTGTGTGCGTTGACGGGCGCAAGCTGGATGGGCGCTTGCGCCCGTCCGTGTGTGTCTGTGGGAATTTGAAGGCCTTCGGCTAAGAACTGGGTTTTGTGGTAAACATATGAATTGTAGATCTCTCTCTTAGCTTTCCATAGGTTCAAGAATCAGCATCATTGAAGGTCTGTAGCTCGAATGTGGACAATCTACCAAACTATGGCAATATGAAATCAAATGTGAAAACCTGAAGGGAGCAATTGCAAAGATGCCCCCGTGTCTCCTACTTGCACACAGAATTAGAATAAAATTAAAACATAAGAAATGCAGTACACTCAAAGAGCTTTCCAGAACATCCACGATATCCTCATTTGGATTACTATTAAGAGAGTTACACTCAAATGAAATAGCACTTCCAATTCTGCCCAACTTATATCTTGCAATAAGCTCGGTCATAATCAGAATCAAAGCAATCCAGGCAAATCAAAAGGCATACTGATGCACAAACAAACAGTGGTCCCACGCAGAAGAACCTACAAGAATGGATCCCAGTTAATCGAATAAAGAAAAAGATGCCAGAGGATAAGGAGCCAAATAATGTGACCACTGCTACATCGCTTAATAATTTGGAGAAAGGAAAAGATATTATGGTCTCCAAGATAGTTGATGAAGGAATTCCAAGATCTTCGAAGAACAATAGTGTTGAGGCATTAGACCTGGTCAGAGCAATAAGGGAGAATTTAGCCCCTAACAAATAATACAGACAAGGGATCCCTTCTCAAACAAAGGAGCAAAACGAAAAAACTCATTAAGATGAGGAACTATTGGACCAAGAGCAACCTCTACAGAGCAAAAATGAGGTGAACTGTTCCTTATTGATTCTCCCACTCCCGATAACATAATGAAATGTAACTCACTGGATGGTAAACAAGATGAACTCGAATAGTATCCTCAAGAAATCAGAGATTAAATAGGGATGGAGAAACGGGAGGAAAAAGACAGAGAAAGTAATGAAGACAAAGAAGAGAAAGTGAGGAGTAGTACCAGGGTTAACCATACATCAGACAGGAAGACTAAAAGCGTAGAAGTCGATATCTGTTGATAGGCTAGTCGCATAACCTAAACAAACAAATACCCTAACTCTAAATATGTAGCACTTGGAAGCAAGGGGTCAAATTTCACAGAGATGGGGGTCTTGTTAAGAGTTCGTGTCTAGTATGTAGAGTAATGAAAAATGCAACTAAGGAAAGAAAATAAGATAAAATGCAACAAGACTAAACCTACAATAAAGTCAACTTAATTGATCTACGAATTTCGCTTCAAAATTAGGGAGTAGAAATCAAGTAGATAAGTGTGTCATTGGAATTTAGCATTAGGTTTCTCAATCATTTGTAGCATTGGTGATTCATGTGATAGCTTGAAGGATGTGGTTTAATGTTGTCTTGTGGAAATTTGGTGGCTAAGACTATAACCGGACCAAACTCAACCACAATTAATAGATCAATCAAGCCAATCTATTCTATGTCATTGTAAATCCACAACTTCTAAGCCAAGCCCCCAACTATATTGTCATGCTAGTGTAGACTTGGTTTCCATATGCTTAGGGCTAATTCATGGAATAGATTCAATCAATATTATCATGGACAAAGATGACTCTTCATCACAACATGCAATGGATTAATATTCTACTCACAACATGACCCAATTCACACTTTCAAGTCAAGGATATTGCACAGGAAATGTTACCTTAAAATCAAGCATATAAAACATATAATCAAACCCATAACATTTCATCACCATACAAATTATCAAAAGCCCATAGCTTAATTCCAAAGACACCACACAAATTAGCCCCTCATGGCTAATTAGAGCAAACCCAAATGGTAAATTAAGCAATGAATTTAGCAAGAAAGTGCAAGGAAAGAGACAACCCAAGATATGTAGTCTTCCCAAATGTTGATTCCAAGCTAAAGGTCCAAGCTTCCCTTTGATTTTCACTCCAATTAGCCAAAAGTTAATAGAATTCTCTCCCCAAAATTGAAAAACACCAAGAACACACATACTAAAAGGTGTGTTCTTGTGAGCTATTGCTAATTGTGTCCTAAATGCCTAACTTAGTCTTTAAGAAATCTTAAATAGTTAGTGAAATGACTAAAAATCAGTAATTACATAAAGTACCCCGCTTATTCTAAAATAGGGGCTGTAATGCAATTTTCAAAAGTGTTGGTTCCACAGCCACTATTTTTCAGGATTTCAGACAGCAAAATAGATGATATTGGGACGCGATTTAGAATGTCTGCCCTGCAGAACTGGGCGTGTTGGTCTTCATAAGAATTGTAGCCCTGACTCTTGGTTTTCGCATGCATTAAGCATCACTGAATTTGGATTCGGGAATGAAAGTTATGAACATTCTCCCAAACTGTGACATAGGCTTATGATTTTCCGAATTCTTTGGTGTATGTTGACTTGAGCCTCAATTTCAACAATCATGCCAGCAGATTTGGGAGTAATTCCAAACATAAGAGTTTTAGTACTCTCATAGATCTTTCCAAAACATCCAATAACTCTTCTTTTCGTTAAATAGAATCCAAGATACGCTTGTTTGAACTTTACTTTGTGTTCTTCCCTGTTTTGCCTTGCATTCCCACCGTTGCTCCTTTATGCCATCTTGTCTTTGGTAATCCGAATTGAGGGATTTTTGGTTCTTTTTCCCACTTTTTCACATCAAATTTGGATTTTGTTTCTTTTAGCTTCATTGGACTTGATATCCTGCATTTATTCCAAAACCAACACATAAACAACAATAAAATCCTCAAAAACAAGCATAAATTAAGTAAATGAGGGGGTAAAAATAGGCATTTTTAGCCCCGATCAATCCCCCCATAGCGGTGGATACCACCACTATCTGTAGAAAGACCTCCGATGGGAATCTACCGATCGATATATCTATCCGTATATATGAGACAGCACGTCCTTTTGTGAAATCAAATAAATTCCATTTCCCTCGACCCCATGTATGAATAAAGTGGGTAGTAATAAGTCATATATAATCATGGTAAAGTAAATCCCCTGATGATGTATTTTATTAAAAAAATTTTGCTGATAGAGGGATCAAATGGTATAGCTCATTTGTTGTTAGATTGGAGGATTAAAAGCATGACTCTTGCTTTCCAATTGGCTATTTTTCCATTAATTGCTACTTCATCAATCTTATTGATTAGTGTGCCCGTTGTATTTGCTTCTCCTGATGGTTGGTCAAGTAACAAAAATGTTCTATTTTTCGGTACATCATTATGGATTGGGTTAGTCTTTCTAGTCGGTATCCTTAATTATCTCATCTCTTGAACCTATTCGTCCCAGACCAAGTTTTGCTCGTCGTCGAGTAAACAAAACAAAAGAGAACTAAACATAACACATAACACATAACTTGGTTGGACATTTGCAAAGATAACATCCCATCCATTTCAAGTGCATTCATGTGAACAATGAATTTCGTGTGCCTTTATTTCAAAAAACCTATTTGACTTTTGTGGAGAGGATATATTCAATGCTTCATAATAGTTGTTTAGGCTAAGTAGTACTCACTTAATACTCCAACACATTTGTGTGTGTAGTGTACAACGGGTTCCATATGGTCAAAGTTTATGTCATTATATAAGAGATAATATGGAATGTATAGTTTCTAGCTTTTAAAACTAGCTCTTCATTTTCACTAATAATCTACATGTTCACTAGCATACATACACTCATACATTGTATTGAGGATTAATGAACTTTATTACCTACACATATAAGTAATTTGATGTGCCTTGGGTTTTTGGTATCTTTATACCTCTACCCAATCATATGAGTTCCATTTACGAATGTCATTTTCACTCAAGAGGCTATCTCATAGAGGACGGGTAAGAAATTTAACAAATTAAACATATGCCAAAGGTTTTATGACTTTTTATACCTATTCCCAATCATACAAGTTCCTTTGATTTCAAACTTTCTTTCAAGTTCAAGAGGCAATATTGCATCGAATTGGGAATGTGCAAAAGTAAGATAATTAAAACTAAGCCATAGTTCAAATCCTATCCTCCAATGCGTATATGTTCACACTAGTTTTCACAAGATCACTAGGTAAAAGGTAAACTTTATTCATTTTGAAAAAGACATCCCTAGTTCTCACTTTGTTTCATGACTCAACCTATCCCATATGTTTCCCAACTTGTGCTTCAAAACAAATGTATTGAAACACAAACTTTCCACACTATGCTTCAACTTCTATCACTTAGCACTAAGTTATCCTCAACCATTAAGTCTTATTGCATAAAACTTGTATCATTTGTTACACAAAAATTCATTTCCTACATTTGTTCACTTTCTATAGATGGTTATGATCTTCAACAAAGTTGCCAACCTTACACTGTGTCAAAAACACAACTTATTCATAAGATCACAAAAATTTTTGAAAAAGTTCACAAAAATAACAAAACACATAACATACGGGGTAAAACATGCAATATAGATTCACTAGCAATTCACTTTGCACAATAACCTCAAAAAAAAAACAACAACAAGCATGTATACTAACAACAAACATGTATTGCATCAACTCTTTCATTTAATTCCTTCCAACAAGGATGATGATTATTTCCGAACATAAGAAAGTATCAACAAAAGCAAACATTCCCTCTCCCACACTTAGAATCTTACATTATCCCCAATGTAAGTAAATGAATAAGGTAAAGAACTCCCTTTTTAGTAGGCAATGAACTCCAATGTTTGCTAAGTTGATTTGGCTTGCTCCTAGCTCCATACTTGTGGAAATGTCCTTCTTTTTTTTCTTCATTCTTTTTGTGGCATCCTCTTAGACTCTTTCAAAAAAGAATTTAACCTAATTCACTAAAAAATAAAAAAATAAACAACTCAAGCAAAGCAAAAATAACTAAGGCCAAAGAAAAGAAAAAACGTTTAGAAGTAGTTCTAGGTTTAACAGTCCCTATCTAGACTTTATTGCTATTGTCATTGTTTTTTTCCTTGGAGTCCCTTCTTCCTCTTTGCTTTGTTCATTTTTCTCTCCATGCCAACACTATTACCATTTTCTTGTGATTCACTCATGGCCATCCAAGTTTGCTTTGGCACTTTTCCCTTGTTAGCTCCTCTCTTTCTTTTTCTTTTCCTCTTTCGATGTTTGGGCTTTGGTATGAATGTGCCAATAGCCATTGGATGAATCCCTACCATAAAGCATTGACTTCCTCTATTAGGGTTCTTCTCTTCTTCACCAACCTTGAGAGTGATAGCTTGATCTTCAATCTTGAATGTTATTATGCTACTTTGCACCCCAATAGTTGCATCACCGGTAGCCAAGAATGGTCTCCCAAGTATAATGGGAATATCTCTATAATCCTCCATGTCCAAAATAACAAAGTCTAACGGGAACACAAATTCATCCACGGTCACATAGACATCTTCAATTTTCCCAATTGGACTTACCAATGATCGATTGGCAAGTTGAAGATTTATCAAGGTAGGCCTAATTCTTTCATTTAGCCCAACACTCAAAGCGGTTGAGAGGGGCATTAAACTAATTCCCACTCCCAAATCACATAAGCCTTTAGGAAAATACCTTGTACCGATCAAACATGGAATAGTAAAACTACCCAGATTTTTCAACTTCTTAGGCATCTCTCGTTTGATCAAACAACTACAAATCTCCGTCAAAGAGATCACCCTCTCACATTGAAGCTTCTTCTTATTGGCAATGAGTTTCCTAAAGAACTTTGAATATTTTGGTATATTGCTCAAGAGCTCAACAAGGGGCACATTCACATTAATCGTTTCAAGCATTTTTACCCACCTAGCAAATTGTGCATCATTCTTAGTTATTTTCACAAGCCTAGAAGGATATGGCGAACATGGCAAATCATTCTCAAATTCAAGAGAGTTGGGACCTTCCATCATAGTCTCCATCAATTCCAGTTCAAACTCCAACTCTTCTCCTTCAATGGCCACATCTTCCACATTATCTTTTTCACCACTTTTCCTCTTTCTCTCACTCATGGTTTCAACTTTCTTACCACTTCTCAAGTAGATGGCATTACATTGATCTTCATCCTCTTGTCTAGGCAAGGAGTTACTAGTGGTAATCTCTTGAGGTCTACTTTGGGTAACTTGGGCTAATTGCCCTAATTGATCTTGCATACTTTTTACCATAGCTTCAAGGTTCATGATGCTTATATCATTTTGATTCAATCTTTGCTCCATTACCTCTATCATTGTGACAATCTTATCCAAGATGTTACAAAACATTTCCTCAATCGTAAGCTTTTTCTCTTCTTGCTTCAATGGTGGAACCTTCTTTTGAGCTTGTCTCTCAAAGTTGCTCTCAAGATGCCTATGATGCCCCGATTTCAAATGTGCCCCATAGAGTGAAATATCGTCTCGTTCTAATGCTCCTTGTTGTGTCTTTCATGGAGAGTTTCTAGTCTTCGGCCAAAATTCCTCCTCTTCGGCCATGCATGTCAAGAGCTCTTCAACTCTTTGAATGGACATGGATGATAAAGAGTCCCCCGGCACTCATTCTCACCTCTCTCATAGTATCATAAGTCAACCATTTGTAAAACACTTGAAGGTCTCTTCCATTATCAAAACCATGATTTGGGCATCTTCTCAACATCTCTCCAAACTGTTCCCAAGCTTCAACAAGAGATTCTCATTCATCTTGACAAAACATGAAGATTTCCATCCTCAACTTCTCAACCTTGGTTGGGGGAAAGAATTTGATATGCCAGTTTTGTATTGACTTAGTAATGTTGTTTTCACTTGGCTTTTGTATGTTTTAGTACATAATTATGCAAGAATGGTGTAGTAATTGGTGTGATTGTATAAAGAATGGTGTGATTGGGTTGAACATGATGAATATGTAGTGTGTGTTTGATCTAGCTTTTACGGTGTTTAGTGGCAATTTGATATGGTAATGTGTGTGATCTTTGGGTTTATGTGAAGCTTTGTGTGTGATGTGGTTTAGGAGAAAGAAAGGCTTAAATTTGTGCAAGTGTGCAGGAAGTGGGTACATGAATTGCATGAAGGCTCTAGTAACACTTGCATATGTTGCACACATCACCGCACATTGTCGCACACACTTACCAAGTCGTCGCAAGAGACGTAATACGTCGCCGCACACCACTGCATGCATCGCTGCACACTCATGTGCACACCTCGCTGCGCATATGCACTCACATCGCCGTATACATGTATACACTTTGCTGCATGAGCTTGCAGCACTCGCACCATACATCGCCACACCTGCACACCACATTGCTGCATTATCTCGCACAAACCGCACTCATTGCATACTTATCTTGCACACGAGCACACATATCGCCGCATGACATCGCATTCGTCATCGCACACTGCATGCATCTCTTGCGCACGAGCAGCACACACCTCGCATGCGTGGCTGCATAGGCTAGTACACACATGCGCACCACTCACACCACCACTCGCACGAATTGCTGCATCTCACCACATTGGCAAAAACACACTTGTTATACACTGTTGTGCATATGCATGAACATCTCTGCACACAACTCCAGCACATGCACACGCGACTCCAGTACCACGACACATGCATGACTTTCATTAATACCGTTTACACGCCATGCATGAAGCAGTGTCACGACGACGCATCACCAGGATGCGTCGCCATAGAGACATTTCAACGGCGACACATCGTCAGGATGCGTCGCCATGAAAGGAGGTACACGGTGACGCATCGTCAAGATGCGTCGCCGTGAAGAAATTTTGCTCTGCAATGCATCTTGGTGATGCATCGCAATTGAATTTCTGAAATAAGGAGTTGGTTAATTTTTCTAAGTGTTGAGTGTGATCTTTCATGTGTAGGTGTTGGAGGCGTGAGTTAGTGTGGCTTGGAAGCGTGATGAAGGCTATGGAGGCGTGGTGTGATCCGATCGGGAGGCGTGAAGTTGAGGGTTTTGGGCTGACTAGGTGTTCACACCCATGCACAAATTTTGGACAGTTGATATATTGCAGTGGCATTTCTGTAATTTAGGGCGTAGTTCGCGTTTCCGTATTGTTTACGTTTTGTAACCTCTATATAAAGAGGAATTAATCATTATTTTGGGGGATTCGAACTTCAAGAATTTTACAAGATTTTTTATCTTGAGCGGGAAATCATTCTCTCTCTAGAAATTTCTCTCTCTAGGATTTTCTCTCTCTAACATTTTAGCTTCGTTCCCGATTCTGATCGAAGCTTTGGTCCGATCTCTGTAAATCTTTCCTCAATTAAGGAGGCAATTCATGATTCTCTTGTGGAATTGACGCTTTTGAAGCAACACGATTGGTAAATTCTTTCCATTTAATGGAAATGAATTGCTTGATGTTGAAAATTGACGATCGCGAATTAAGAATGGAGATCTATAGCTAAATTCATGATGTTCTAGGGTTTGGACCGGATGAGTGTATAATTAGATGACGCGTTGCTATGCAGTTGACACTATTCATGAAGAATGAAACCATACTTTATCTTAATGCATGAATTCTGTGAAGTTTCATAAATTCACACTATTATTGATTGAATTGAACTTTGATTGTGTTCGCCATGCTGAGTTGAGGTGAGATTCACCAATATAAGTGAGAATTGCACGAAACGAGGACTAAATTTATGAGTATTGAGTCTTCCACTTGCGTTGTCTGCTCATGTTCTGAGATGCGGTTGCCATGCTGATCGAAGATCATTTGAGTTGTTAAGAATAAGTGAGAAGAAACTCTCAGGTGTTAGTGAAGACTTTAGGACCTAGGTCAGGCCTCGCCATGGGAAGACCTTAGGAATTGCATGCTAGCTTCTTTAACCTCGGGGAGTTGGGGGAATACGGTTTACATCCGTCACTCTTAGGCCTCGCCACGGGAAAGAGTGATGATAGGGAGAATAGAGAACAGCGTGGCCGCCACGCTGGCTGTGAGCTAGCCTCCTAGGCATTCAGATCTCCTCCTTGCTTTACTTGTGTGTCAATTGCATTGCATAAGTTGTCTAACCTAAATTCATCAGGTGCCAAAACCCTAAGACATCTGTTCCTTACCTATCTTTACATTGCACCTTTGTTTTTATTGTGTTCATTCTTTGTTTTCTTTACTTGCTCTTGGAGTCTCATATTTTACTACGAAATTTTGAAATCTGGAAATCACCTTCTTTCTTGTGGATCGATCCCTCTTGCCACTACTACAGTAGTAATAGGGATAAATTGGTATGCAAGTGATTAACGCATCAATTTTTGGCGCCGCTGTCGGGGAAGGCACGGTTTCTTGATTCGTTTTGTGAAATTTTCTTGTTTTGTTCTGTTTTCTATTGTTCACATTTACAATTCTTGTGTTACAATTGTTGTGTTTCTTCTCTATCAGACTTTACTCTTGGTGTGTTGTGTATGTCCAGGTCTCTTAGATCTGCAGGAGAACCAGAGTATTCACTTGATCTTGAATTGGCAAAAACTTTGAGAATTCAAGAACGGGAGAAAAGAATGGCTAATCCAGGGGCAAGAGCTCCAAGATTTGGTGACCACTATGCCATCAACTTTGAAAATGGGTTTGATCAACAAAATATTGATGCAAAGAGTTACCACATTCCTACTCATATAGTATCTATGATCACTCAGGGTCAATTCTTTCAAGTCTTGGATAATGAGGATCCTAATGAGCACTTGGATTGGTTCTTGGGACTTTGCAGCACTTTCAAGCTTCAGAGAGTGCCACGGGGTGAAGTTCACAAAATTCTTTATCCTCTATCTTTGAGAGGCAAAGCAAAACATTGGTTCAAGTCTATTGGGGGCACAAATGTCGTGACATCCTTTGAGGAATTGCAGAAGAAGTTCTTAGCAAAGTATTTCCCACCAGCTAAACTAGAGAAAATGAGGATAGACATAATGAACTTCCAACAGCATAATGGAGAGTCATTCCGAGAGGCTTGGGAACGTTTCAATGATTTAATCAAACAATGTCCAAATCATGACTTGGGGGAAATAAGGGAATTGAATACCTTTTTTAAGGGACTTACAGCAGAGTCGTCCATAATGGTAAAAGCTTGTGCCAATGGAGCATTGAAAGACAAGAGCGTTCCAGAAGTGAGGGAGCTCTTTGATAAAATTGCCGAGGATGAATATCTTTTCCCTAAGACAAGGAAACCGCATGGAAGGAGGCAGAGAGGAGTCCTGGACCTTGATGATGAAACATCCTTAGGAGCTAAGTTTGAAGCTTTTGCAAAACAAGTGCAAACACTCAAAGCTGCACAACCCAAAACTCCTGTACTGTCTTGTGGTCTATGTAAGGGAGATCATTATACTGCTGAATGTGCTATGACTACTGAGTCGCTTCAATACATCAACAACTAAAACAAACCTCAGTACTCCGGTAATAGGCCATACGGCAGTGGTTCGAGCAATTGGGGACAGTAGAACCAAGGGGGTCAGTATGGACAACCAAATCAACACCAAGGTGGCCAACGCTAAAGGAATGAGCAAAGAAGGTCTACAAATCCTCCTCCAAGCTTTGATCACAATCCTAATGGACATTCTAATGTGCAAGAGCTAAGAAAACCTTCCATAGAAGATATGTTCCATCGTCTTATGGAAAAGATGGATAAAAATGAGCAAAGATAAAGTGGTCTGGAGACAATTGTGAAACATCATGAGGCAACACTTAAAAACATTGAAATATAGTCGGGACAACTTGCTAATGCTGTACATCATAGGCCTAGTGGTTCCCTACCAAGTGACACCATTCTGAATCCTAAAGGCAAGGAGGTGTACAACGCTATTACACTGAGAAGTAGAAAGCTCTTGCCGAGAAATACCAGAAAAGGAGATGACATTGCTGAGCATGAAGAAGATGCAGTTGAGGTAGAGGAAGAATATGCGCATGAGGCTATGGCACTAGAGAAGGAGAAAGTGCAGGACAATGGAGAGAAAGAGGTAACTAAGAAGGTTAGAGGACCACCAAGTCCTTACAACTATCATGAATATGCTCCTGCTGCTCCATTCCCTGAAAGTGTTAAACCACAAAAGAAGATAGGGCCACAATTCGATCGATTCCTGAATGTTGTAAAAAAAGTTAATATAAGCTTACCTCTTCTTGACTTCATGGGGGTAGTGCCTAAATATGGAAAATTTCTCAAGGACCTTATATCCAACAACGAGCAAATTCTTAGGTGTGAGGTGTCATTGATGCTTACAGAGTGTAGTGGAGCTTGGGTAGAGCACAATTTACCACCTAAATTGAAGAATCCTGGTAGTTGCACCATTCCATGTAAGATTGGCATGAGGTATTTTGAAAAAGCTCTTTGTGATCTGGGTGCTGGTATCAATCTCATGCCCCTCTCTATTACCATCAATGTGGGCTTGAGTGGGAGAATTCGTTCAGTAGCTGTGACTTTGCAATTGGGGGATAGGTCGCTGTTGAAACCTACAGGAATGGTCGAAAATGCCTACAGAGTGTAGTGGAGCTTAGGTAGAGCATAATTTGCCACCTAAATTGAAGGATCCTGGTAGTTGCACCATTCCATGTAAGATTGGCATGAGGTATTTTGAAAAAGCTCTTTGTGATCTAGGTGCGGGTATCAATCTCATGCCCCTCTCTATTTCCATCAATGTGGGCTTGAGTGGGAGAATTCGTCCAGTAGCTGTGACTTTGCAATTGGCGGATAGGTCGCTGGTGAAACCTACAGGAATGGTCGAAGATGTATTGGTGATGATAGACAAGTTCACATTGCCTGTAGATTTCATTGTGCTAGATATGGAAGAGGACCCTAAGGTTCCTCTCAACTTAGGCCGACCTTTCCTTGCAACGGGTGATGCTCTGATTGAAGTAAGAAATAAGACGGTAACATTTCGAATTAACAATGAGCAAGTCATTTTTTATGTTAACTATGCTATGAAACATCCCATGCATGTTGAGTCTTATTTTGCCATTAGAGCTATAGCATATTTTATGATGCATGTGAGTGATGAGAATGTTAAGCATGATTTTACTTGTATAGATGAACTAGATGTTTGTGAAGAAGCAGTTGAAAATGTTGAATTAGATAAGAAAGATAGCATGATCTTATCTAAGATTGAAAATTTGGATGAATGTTATGTTTTGGATGAGTCAATATTTGAGATCCATGATGAATCTGATGAAATGCAAGTTGAAAATGTAGTGGAAAATTAGTTACAGGAAGTTTGCACTAGAAATTTGAAAGATGATGATAAATGCAATGTTTTAACTAATGAGATATGCTAACCCACTGTGGTGAGCAATGAAGAATTTTTATGTAGAAATGAAAAAGCTTATGTCTTCTATTTTGATGCCTCCCAAGCTTGAGCTCAAGCCATTGTCCCCTTACTTGAAGTATGCATTTCTGGGTGATAATGAAACATTGCCGGTGGTGATATCGTCTAAGCTTGATGGATGGCAATAAGACAAGTCGTTGAGTGTTTTGAGACAATACAAAGAAGCTGTAGGATGGACCATTGCAGACATAAAGGGAATAAGCCCTAGCATATGTATGCATAAGATTTGGTTAGAAGAAAATTCTGTTTCCGTGCGTGATAGACAAGGGAGGCTCAATCCTCAAATGATGGAGGTGGTGAAGAAGGAAGTAATCAAACTTCTGGACTTTGGCATGATCTTCCCAATTTCAGACAGTGAGTGGGTAAGTCCAGTGCAGTGTGTGCCAAAGAAAGGTGGTGTAACTGTGGTAAAGAATGATGCTAATGAGCTTCTGGCGACAAGGATCATCAATGCATGAAGACTTTACATGGATTACCGCAAGCTCAATAAGGCATCCAGAAAAGATCACTTCCCACTTCCCTTATTGGAGCAACTTTTGGACAAAACTGCGGGCTTCTTATTCTATTGTTTCTTGGATGGATACTCAGGCTACAACCAGATAGCAATCGATCCTAAATACCTAGATAAAACCACGTTCACCTATCCATTCGGCACATTTGCATACAAGCGCATGCCCTTTGGCCTATGTAATGCTCCTGCAACATTTCAGAGATGCATGATGGCTATATTTCACGACATGGTGGAATCCATCACTGAGATATTCATGGACGATTTCTCAATTTTTTGTATGAACTTTGACGGATGCTTTGACAACTTGGCAAGGGTACTGCAAAGGTGTGAGGAAACACATTTGGTGCTTAACTGGGAGAAGTGCCAATTTATGGTGCAAGAAGGGATAGTTTTGGGGCACAAAATATCTCATAAAGGAATTGAAGTTGACAGAGCCAAGATAGATGTCATTGCCAAGCTGCCTCCTCCAACCAATGTGAAGGGTATTAGAAATTTCCTTGGGCATGCGGGGGGTTCTATAGAAAGTTTATTAAGGATTTCTCCAAGATTGCGAGGCCTCTATACAGTCTGTTGGAAAAAGATGTGAAGTTCGAGTTTGGTGCAGAATGTGTTGAAGCTTTTGAGTTGCTGAAAACCAAACTTGTGGAAGCACTAGTCATAGTCACTCCACAATGGGGTGAGCCTTTTGAGATTATGTGTGACGCGAGTGATTATGCACTTGGAGCTGTTCTTGGGCAAAGACGAGACAAAGTGTTCCACACAATTTACTACGCGAGTAAGTTGTTGAACGAAGCTCAGTTGAACTACACCACAACTGAAAAGAAGATGCTTACTGTAGTGTTTGCCTTCGATAAGTTTCGTGCCTATTTTCTAGGATCAAAAATTATTGTGCACACAGATCATGCAGCATTAAAGTACTTGTTAGCCAAGAAGGAAGCCAAGCCAATGCTTATTCGATGGGTGCTACTTCTCCAAGAATTTGATGTTGAAATTAGAGACCGGAAGGGTTCAGAGAATGTGCTGACCGACCATTTATCAAGGCTTGAGTCAACAGCATAAGATGAGCCAACTATTTTGATAAGAGAACATTTTCTGATGAACAAGTGTTCAAAGTGGATAAAGAGGGCTTGCCATAGTAGCTAATTTCGTCGTTGCATGGCAAGTGCCTTGATACTATTCTAGTGAGCAAAGGAAGAAATTTAGGAGTGATGCGAAGTATTTTTTCTTGGATGAGAATGCTCTGTATAAGGTTTGCAGTGATCAGGTCATAAGGAAATGCTTAAAAGAAGAAGAGCAATATGAGATCTTGAAGGCATGTCATGAAGGTTCTTGTGGAGGACATTTTGGCACAATTGATTCACTTTGAATAAGATATTCAAAGTGTTGTACACTTGTTCATAAGATATTCAAAGTGTTGTACACTTGTTCATAAGATGAACCAATAGATTCACTTTGAATAAGATATTCAAAGTGTTGTAATCAGGATTCTATTGGCCGCACATATTCTTGGATGCACAGATTTGGGTTGGTCAATGCGATAGGTGCCAAAGAAGTGGCAACATTTCTTCATGCAATGAAATGCCCCTGAACAACATATTGGAGATAGAACTTTTCGATGTCTGGGGTATTGATTTTATGGGCCCTTTTCCAAAATCATGTGTCATGGAGTATACATATACTGGTTGCAGTTGACTACGTTTCAAAGTGGGTGGAAGCTGTTGCACTCCCACACAACGATGCAAGAAGTGTAGCTGCATTCCTAAAGAAATACATCTTCAACAGGTTTGGCACTCCAAGGGCAATCATAAGTGATGGGGGTTCTCACTTTTGCAACAAAATCTTTGCATCCCTTTTGGCCAAATATGGAGTAAAGCACAAGGTTTCTATTGCATACCATCCACAAACTAGTGGCTAGGCTGAGATATCTAATAGAGAGATCAAACGATTTTTGGAGAAAGTTGTAATCCAAGTAGAAAAGATTGGGCCCTCAAGTTGTATGCTGCACTCTGGGCATATCGAACAGCTTAAAAGACTCCAATTGGTGCTTCACCATTCCAACTTGTTTATGGAAAAGAATGTACTTACTTGTTGAGTTGGATCATAGAGCCTATTGGGTAATTCAACAGCTTAACATAGATTTGCAAGGAGCACAATCAAAAAGAATGATGGAGCTAAATGAATTGGATGAATTTAGGTTTAATTCTTATGTGAGTTCAAGGATGTACAAAGAGAGGACAAAGCGACTCCACGATGCCAAAATTCAATCAAAGAGTTTTGCACCAGGGCAGTTGGTTTTGTTATATGAATCTCGGCTCAGACTCTTCCTAGGGAAGTTGAGGTTGCGTTGGACTGGTCCTTACCGTGTTATTAAAGTGATGCCATATGGGGTGGTCGAGATACAGAATGAGAAAAGTGGTAATACATGGCAAGTTAATGGACACGGGCTTAAACTCTATGCACTACATAAGATCAAGACGTGCTGAGAGGATCCCAAGCTCCACATGAGATGTTTTTGGATGATCCCATGAGTTAGAATGGCCATACATCATGTTGGGCTGTGGATATAAAAATAAGCGCTCCTAGGAGGCAACCCAGCCTCACTTCTTCTTCCATTTAATTTTCCGTGTTTATCTTTGTTAGTTTTTGTTTTATAGTTGATAGTTTAGTAGTTGGTTCCATGTTACAATGCAATTCTCACTAAATTGTTACTGAATTTTGTTGATATTTTTTTGCGTATTCTAGAAGGACCGGACATCACAGAATGTAGATGGAAAGGTGAAACATATGGGGTAGAAGTTGAAGAATCAAAGTAAGTAAGATGGCCTTGTAAACAGGTCACGTGAATGCAGAACGGGCCCAGTAGAATTTGTTCTCTAGCCAAATAATTGGTGATAAGGCTGCATACTGCATGAATAGACCATACTTGAATGTTGTGGGATTCCCTATTATTGTGTCACGTTGTGTGTTTTTTTCAAGCCTTAATCACATGTCTTTGTCTTTTAGCTCACAAACAGCCGGAATGTGCATGGTAATTTCCCTATAAATACCTTGACCTTTGCTAGACCATCTACGTTTCTTGTTTTGCATGACAAAGTTTTAGCCTTGTGGACTCATACCGAGAGACTTCCCATTTCTTCACTCTATGCATCACTCTGCATTGGTTTTGCACGATTCTCTAGTCACGCTCATGGCATACAACAACAACCAGTATCCTATGTTATCCCGAGATTCCTCGGAGGGTTCCGATTCCTCTGATTCAGACATGGACTCTCCTCCAGCAGACTATCTACGTTTTGTAAACGCAATGGCAGTGAGGCAATTTCACAGGTCTATTTTTCGGTACGTAATGATCAAACGCGAATTTGAGGCTCCATCCCCCATTTTTTGCAGCGACTCTTCATTACTACAACTGGGGATTTTTAACCTTAGCCCCAGCTGTGTGTAATATGGAGATAGCTCGGGAATTTTATGCTAATGCGAATGCTAGTCACTCTTGCCACAACAATGTTGTATTTCTTCGAGGTTATACCTGGGAGTGACTTGCCACAGCATCAATCAACACTATTTCTTCGAGGGATATACATTTAGTTAGTTGGTAGAAGCAGAGAACACGGATTTCGTGCTGGAATCTATCGGATTGCCTGGTGCCACATGGGTGCGCAATGTCCGATCTAAGGCATTGTATGTTTTCTCAAACGATCTATCGGCTGAAACACGAATGTGGTTGCTCTTCATAAATTCTAGGCTCATGCCTACCATACAGACCACTAAAGCAACCAGAGAGTGAGTCCTCTTGATCTATGCTATCCAGCATCGGATAACCATTGACGTAGGACGCTTGATCTTATGGTACATTAAACGTGCCCAACACTCTAAGACCACACCAATGGTTTTCCCCTTCTCTTCTCCGAAATGGCAAGCAGGCGAGGAGTACGAATTGCTCCAACTAAATCTGGCTAGACTTCTTTGGGTCTTATGGGAACACCTCAGTGGTCCAATTACCTTGACACTGAGCGGGAGGAGTGCCTCTACCGCGGTGTCTAAAGAGGGACGGAACTGGAGACCATTGCTTGGTGCCAGTGTGGGGGGCATAGGTGTTGTGATGTTTGTTGCTGTTGATATTATGTGATGAGAATGAGACGTGTCAATGTCCATGATGTTTAAGTCAAACATTAAATGATGAAGGATTCTGCCATGTTTTTGTATTCTTGACATATCTCTCTTTGTATAACTCGGAATTTCGTGATTCAAGTGGCCCTGGAACGCTAAGATATAGAGCTACAAATTTTATGTTTTAAGTGTTACGAGATTCTGATGTTATCATTGTTAAACATGCTTATCAAGATGAGTGACGTGATTTGAGTGCGTTTGGGTAAAATTGGGAGCCAACGGCAGCTCACACCAATTTTTGGCGCCGTTGCCGGGGAAGGAACGGTTGTTGGAGATCGTTATTTTCTTGACTTGTGATTTTTTTTGTGATTTTGTTATTCTGTTTTTGTTGTTTTCTTTGTTTTTGTGTGTTAGTTTTTTTTGTGTTAGTAAATTTCGATTTTTGTTGTTCTGTGTTCTAGTCGGTTGTATTCAATTTGAGGTAAGTGCAGGGGATTTGGAATTTCATTGAAGTTGTATTGTGCACACCACAAGAGATCAAATATGTCCAGGAGGTTTGGGGACTCTGTTGAGCCTTACTATGATTACTCACCAGATTGGATGGATGACACACGACCAACACCTGGAGTATTTGGCAACTTCTCCCCACCAATATACCATGAATCGTGGCATGACCAACAACAAAACAATGAGTCTTATTTTGAAGAATATGAAAAAGTGCTGTTGTCCCAAATTTTGAACAGACTTGATAAAGAGGAAACAAGGATGGCTCAATTGGAACAGAGTCTTGATCGAATCAGTGCCTCAATGAGCGACATGATGGAACACTTGAGACACCAGTTGAAGAAACTCAAGGCCACTCAGAAGGTATATCTCTCATTACTGAAGCACCAACTCTTGAGGAAAATTTTTTTAATGTGAATGCAAATGTTGATTGTGGTCTGAACTGTCCGAGGGAGTCAGTGTCTATAAATGTGGGAGATGTTATAACTGAATGCTCTATTGATGAATCTTTTGGGCATGAACGTTTGAGTCCTTCTGATGAGAATGTTGTCTCTAGTAACGAGTTTACTTATGAGGAATTTAGGGCTTTTTGGTTTCTTACTGCCAAAATGGGGAGGTACTTCCATGAGCAAAATAATGTTGTTAGACTTTCTTTAGATACCCCTTCTTCCCTTAAATGGTCTATGAGATGTACAGAGACAACTCTTATCAATCCTTGTTTGAGCATGAATGAAACCAATGTTGCACATGCTAATGAAAATGACAACATGATCATTGAGCACTTTGTTGAGCCACCAAATCTTGAAATTATGCATGAATCTGTAGTTGTGAATGGTGACCAACAAATAGAGGACATTGAGATACCTTTGTTGGATGTGCATAGTGAACTCGATTTTGTTAACAAAGGAAAGACTCAGAATGCTAACCATGTTAGTGTGTATGATGAAGATTTGATGCTTTGTAAGGAAATAGCAAACATGGTGGAAAATTGCTTTGTTGATGCATCCACTCTTGAAATTACTGATAAATTTGTTGAAACTATGGATGCACAATCTGTGGTTGAGCCTTGCAAGGTTTCAAAGCCAAAGGTGGTGGAAGAAGTGAAAGAGGTGTTTCCTATGGGGGAACATAAATGGTATAAAATGGAATTTATTGAGATTGTTTCCCAGGTGCATGAGCTCCAACACCTCTTTCCTGAAAATATTTGTCCAGTTCCATACTGGAGAAAAAGGAGTGCTCAAGAAAAAGGATTCTTCTGGTACAGAGATGGATACTCCGAATCTTGAAGAAGGAGGTTTCATGAATAAAGTCTAGCTGGAGACTGAATAAATCCAGAACTACTTAATCCACTTCTCTTGAATAAATTGATGTTTGATGTTTTTAGTCACTTTTTCTTTTGTTTTGTTTATGTAGTTAGTTGTTTCTTGTGTGCAGGAGCCTCAAGCAAGGGCCTCTTAAATGCCAAGTGGGTGTTGGCAAAGTGCTATTAACTGGACATATTATACACCACCATGACCCGAGGTCATGGTGTGGCACTCACTTGCACACCACATTTTTTCTCTACTCTCTTGCACATCATAAGTCACAATCTCACACTCTCGCACAGTAGGTTGTGTAGCACCACAACTTTAACACCAAGTTTCCAACGAGTCAATATTCACTCATATTTGAACAGTATAAGGTATGAGCTAATTCCCTTGTGATTTCTTGGACTCTATTATTGTGGGAAATACCTTCTTGAACTTTCATGATTTATATGAGATGAATGTTGTCCAGTTGATTGGGCTTTCATGCATATCATAGAAAATGTGAAGTGGTGACCATGTGTGAAATTTTAAATTTCCATGAACATAGTGCATTATTGGGACGCCTTTATTGCATGGAGTTCTATTTTAGGATGGGAAGCATGGTTAGTGTGCTACATTAATATATGCTTTATATGTATAGTGAGTTGTGTTCTTTTGGTGCAAGAATTCATGAGCTCAAGTGTGGGAGTTGCAAGTGCAAAAGCTGTCAAAAGGAGAGCCAAGCGCATGTGGACTTTAAAGAACTACAGTCATGAAAGGGAAGAGTTGAGGACAACGGCACTCAACCCAGCAAACATTGGAGCCTATAGGCCACAAACAAAAAGGAAGTTCCTGAACCTATTCTTTTATCTTACATTGGGGACAATGTAAATTTTAAGTGTGGGGGAGGGAATGTTTGCTGTGGTTTATGCCTTTGAGGATTCACATGCTTATTTTCCTTCATGAAATTTTTTTATGTGCTTGCTTGATTGGTGATGTTTGGTGATGCTCTTATATTATGCTGTGTGTTGTAAGGCCTTCGAGCCTTTGTTTAAAATTTTCTTCTGTGTGTTGCTATTTGTTTTGGGGATATGAGGTGGTGTTCAATATATTAGTAGCATTTTAGGTGGTGTGTTCTCTTTGTGATTGTTGTGTTGAGAAAAGAAACAAGTCAGTGACTAGCACTGATCTTGTATTGTGCTTTAATTTTTCTGTTGCGACAAATGTGATTGTTTGTTGTTGTGTGGTGAAATATTCCACTGGCTAGTCCATCCAGCACACCTGCACACTCGCACTCCCAACACCATCGACAAACCCATAAACGTTATTCAATGATTCATGCGTGAAAATTTTTTGAGTTTTACAGTATACATTTGATGCATATATTTTGCTGGGTAAAGTGCAATGTCAAAGTAAGATAGAAACGCCAGCACCAATTTTAACATAGGAGAGAGCTTGTGATTCTTTACTTGTATGTGCTTTCTACTCGTAAACACTTATTCTTGCATTTTGATTATATAGTTTATTGAAGACACACACGAACACGGATTTTGTTGAAATGATGCAAATATGAAAAGAAAAGAAAAAGCCAGCAGGCGAATAAAGGGAAAAAAGAGCCACAAAACCTGGCAGCCAAGCACCAAAGTGTGGCATCAATGTCAAAAGACAAATAAGCACCAATGTGCAAGTTACTATCTGTTAAGCTTCTTAATGTTTAGAGTGTTTGTGTGTGTGGACAAAAGGACTGTAGTGCAAGAATTTTTGTTAAGTGTCTACTTGAGTACTCTGCATAGACAGTGTGAGGAAACATAAGAAACTCTCAGCACACACGGCACGCTGACGGTTTGGTCTTTATTCGTTGCACCTTACTCGACAAATTGTGTAAGTTAGATGAATTGTAAACTCACTGCTCATATCTTTCTTGCATGCAAAAATTTTGGAAATGGACTGTTGACGAGGTTGTGAGTTTTTGAATGTGGGGTGGACAAGAGCTTAGTTATTTCTCGACTTTGCTCGGGACAAGCAAAGATTCAAGTGTGGGGGGTTGATAAGTCGGTCTTGTACCGACTTAAATGCTCTACTTTGTTAGTCTTTTTCCTGGAATAACTTGTGAATCGATGCTTGATTATATGACTTATGTGCTATATTGATTACAATTGTGTGTTATGGAGATTGGCTTGAGTGCTGTGAATTTAGTTGCAAAGTGTTGAATTTGTATACAAGAAGCACGACACACACTCGGCCATTAGTGCCTTCAAGTCACAAATCACTATTCACTCAAGTCACAAATCACTATTCACTAGTCACAATTCATGAAAATCCCAGCACACAACTCACACTTGCACACAACTCACCCAGCACACAACTCACCCAGCACACAACTCATTCAGCACACAACTCACACTTGCACTACACTATCACACGCACACACACAGTGCGGGTGCACAAGGGCCCGCACCACACACGCACACACCTGCACATCTTCATTTTGTTCCTTTTATGCATGTTTATTTATTTATGTTTTTGTACATTCCTTCTCACTTCACAATTGCACACTTGCATAAACACTACTCACTCAATCTTTGTCCCACAGTGGCATTTAGCACACACAAGCTTAAGCTCACACAAGCAAAGCATTTGACATGTCTTTCTAATGGCCCTAAGTGTTTGATGAAATGCGATGAATTTCCTTACTCATTAAGTCTTTCATTAAACACATGTCCTCACTTCCGTGTTGTTTCATATCTGCAGAACACGTAGTGAGATCTCCGTGAGGGAAGGAAAGTTCCTGGAAGCTCACTTGACCACGTTACTGGAGCAAACCTATAAAAGGGAGCTGAATAGGAGCTGGAAAAGAAAAGAAAGAAAAAAGAGAGAGGAAGAGAGGTAGCCGCACACAGAGCATAGCATCCTTAGATTAGGGTTCATAGTTTAGATTAGGTTTCTCTCTTTCTTTTCCCTTTCATACATTTTACTGTCTTAAGGGCTCAACTGTACAGATCTCGACTTATTTGAGACATTTGTCATGAATTTTATCTGTGTTATTCATGTTCATATTTCTGCACTTGTTATGTTTGATGATTTGCACTCTAGATTAACTTCACATTTAGGTCTGCGGTACCCACTGAGGTCAGTGTGAATATCCCATTGGCAATTGATCATAACATGAGTGGATTGTGAACATGCATATGTGAATCTTAGGTCTTGTGAGACTTTGCGATCTTGACTGTGCGGTACCCACTGACAGTTAACATCAATCCTTCGCGTAGGTCTAAGAAAGTTCTTGTACTGCGAGTCGAAGTTGTGAACTGGATAGCTGCCTTACCAAGGGAGATATTCAGGAACCGAATTAGATTTGTGTTAGGAGAATTTGGGATCTGGGAGAGTCTGACTCGTGCCAAGGACTTGCCCTAACAAGGGAAGTTCGGGGAGTATTGTGAGTCTGGGTTGTGAGAACTACCAAGTTGATCAATCCCAGTTCACTAGCAGTAAAAGTCCCCTCACATTTGTTTACACAAGTCGATGATTTTAGGGAGAGATCCATACACGTTGTAATCCCTCAAGGCAGTGCTTGTATACTAACCTTGCATCCATCCTTAATTTGCATTCATTCATAGTAGCTTGCATCTATCTTTGTTTTCTTTATTTCATTTCACGCTTATGTATTGTTGAGTGAACAAACTGGTCTCTAAACAACCAAACTTTCTCTGTGGATACGATCCCTCTCACCGCTAAAACTCACTCAAATAATGTAGATATGGCGAGTGGGATCGTATCCACAGGGAAGGTTTGGTTGTTTGGAGACCAATTTGTTCACTCAACAATACATAAACATGAAATGAAATGAAGACAACAAGATAGATGAAAGCCACTATGAATGAATGCAAGTTAAGGATGGATGCAAGGTTAGTATACAAGCACTGCATTGAGGGATTTCAATGTGTACCAATCTCTCCCAAAAATCATCGACTTGTGTAAACAAATGTGAGGGGACTTTTACTGCTAGTGAACTGGGATTAATCAACTTGGTAGTTCTCACAACCCTGACTCACAATACTCCCCGAACTTCCCTTGGTAGGGCAAGTCCTTGGCACGAGTCAGACTCTCCCAGATCCCAAATTCTCCTAACACAAATCTAATTCGGTTCCTGAATATCTCCCTTGGTAAGGCAGCTATCCAGTTCACAACTTCGACTCGCAGTACAAGAACTTTCTTAGACCTACGCGAAGGATTGATGTTAACTGTCAGTGGGTACCGCACAGTCGAGATCACAAAGTCTCACAAGCTGAACAAAAGTTCATAAATAGCTTTACCCGAAGGATTATTCATACACAACCATATGTCGATGATGATTTGATCCATCGTGAGAACATTTTTTACACACGATGCATGGTTCAAGGAAAAATTTGTAGTGTGATCATTGATAGTGGAAGTTGTACTAATGTGGCAAGTACTATACTTGTCAAGAGGATGAATCTATCTTGTTCAAAGCATCCAAAGCCATATTGACTTCAATGGCTTAACAATTCCGCCGAGACTAGAGTTACCAAGCAGGTTAAAGTGCCATTCAAAATTGGTAAATATAAAGATGAAGTCTTGTGCGATGTGGTTCCAATAGAGGCCGGTAACATCCTTCTTGGAATACCTTGGCAATTTGATCAAGATGTTATCTATCATGCCAAGAAGAATTACTACAATTTCGAGCACAAAGGTAAAAAGTTCAACCTTAGGGCTTTGAATCCGTCTCAAGTTTTTGAAGACCAAGCAAGACTTGCAACAGCTTGTAGTAAATTGCATGATGAAGAAGCAAAAGAAAAGAGTGAGCTAGAAAAGTAAAAGATTGTAAACACTAGCATAGGCTGTGAACTTGTAATTTCAAGTAGTAATAGCCGAGATAGTGTTAGTTCTAAATCTTGTTATTTTGCTGCTATGAGTGTGATAAAGAGAGCATTACTAGATAGGCAACCACTGTATTTATTGTTTTGCAAGGATCTTGTACTTTTCATTGATAGTGATCACCTTACTTCTTTGCCTAGTGTTGTTTTGTCTCTTTTGCAGATTCATGGAGTTCCTAAGTATTTAATGGAGTTCGAAATGACTCATTATCAATTGGAAGGAGTCCAATCTGCCTTAGCTTGTTTTCCACAAAGTAAGCAAGGTAAGTTAGGTAAGTTTTCAATTGATTTTGATCTTAAAACTATTAATAACTTTGTTATTATCAATTCGGTTGAGTTTCAAAGTTTTCAATCTGTTTTTAATCAATTTCAAAAACTTCCTTACACTTTTCAACAAATGGTTCGAAATTTTATAACTTGTGTATTAGAGTCTAACTCGTGTAATTTCAAACAAAACCGAATCTTTGTGTATACTAATCAAAATGTTACTTCTAGTTGTTATACTTGCTGGAATTACCTTTCTTTGAAGTATTTGGTTCGTGAATTTACACATTCTTATGTTGAATCATTACACATCCAAATCCATCAAGTTCAAAGAGGTAATTTGGTAGTTCAACACTTGTTTGGTAAGTTATCTAAGTTCTTATTTTCTTTTAAATTCCAAAAGGTAAAGTATTGTGTTTACATCGATTTATTAGATTGTTTGCATTCTGTTTCTAATCTTTGGAATTGTATTTTCATATTTGATAACTTTAACATGCTAGTAAAGTGTTTAAAACTCTATTGTGATTTACATTCCATCCGAGATGCATATATGTTTAGTTGCTATAAATATTCTTATGTATCTTTGGATAATCCTTGTAATTACATTCTTATATGTTTAAGTTCTTTTCTTACATTACATGTTAATAACGTTAATTTCTTTCTTAGTTTTAGTGTGTTCATGCATGTTGTTAGGGAGTTTGTCTTGATTTGTTTTCTAATTAGGAACATTCATTTTTCTGATTTGCATTTACTACACGATGCTTATTTGCATAATTTTTTTGCATTCTCTTTTCAATGTTGTGTTTCCTTCACTAAATTTCATATTTTTGACACAGTTTCTCATTACTTTAACATTATGAATCATTCACAACTTGTCAAGAATAATGATAATTTATGTGTTTTAAGCATGCATACGTATTCTGCCCGTCCTATTCTTTTGGTGCAAGGAAATTATTTAAAATCTTATTCTAGATTATTATAGTTTTCTTTGCCTTATACACTTGTTTTGTTCTTGCAGGATATAAATGTTTGTTGCCCAAGATATGATTCTTCCCAACTAGACTTGATTCTTGTGGAGTTCATCATATTGGTGTTTGATCCAGAAGCTCAATTTCAAGATTCGAGGACGAATCCTTTTCAAGGAGGGAGGGATTGATGAGAATGAGTCGTGTCCATGTCCATGATGTTTAAGTCAAACATTAAATGGTGAAGGATTCTGCCACGTTTTGGTATTCTTGAGATATCTCTCTCTGTATAACTCGGAATTTCGTGATTCAAGCGACCTTGGAACGTTACGAGATAGAACTACAACTTGTATGTTTTCAGTGTTACGAGATTCTGATGTTATCATCGTTAAACGTGCCTTTCAAGATGAGTGACGTGATTTTGGCAGATTTTCGTCGCGAATTTCATGGACCTTATTGAAGACCAAGATGGTGTGCTTGGGCTTTACCATTATTGGATCACGCCATTCATAATTAAGTAGGATTTGTGTGATTTTTAATAAATTAAGTCCATTAAGTGTTATTTGGGCCTATTAATTTCGTTTTTAGTATTAGTTAATTACTTGGCCCAATTATTTTGCATGATAATGGCTTGTAATGGGCTTAATAAGTTTAGGAAAGTAGTCTCCTACTTTTTAGGAGAAGTAATTAAATTAGGAAACATGATTGGCAATTGTCTCACATCGGAAAAATACCAACCATTAAAACTTTTTGTAGCCTATATAAAGGCAGTCTTGTAACATGTTTTTTAGATAAGTTGAATTTTGATAATTTTAGCTTTGCTAAAAAAGAAATTTACAGCCTTGAAAAGTTGTAAAACATGCTTTATTCTTCTAAGTTTAGTTGAATAATCATAATACCCGCGAAGCCTTTAGTGAGGAGCTTTAGGTGAGCTTACCCGTTGTAGATTTATAGAACACGCCAAACTGATAAAGTTTAACTTTTGATTTATATTAGTTGAGCTGAATCTATTTGTTTTAACGTTGGGGTGTTGGTTGCTTCTTCCAATTCCTTGTCGTTCCATTATTTCCGCATTGTGTTTGTTAATTCTTGTTCGTGTGTTTGGTGTAACAACGGTCCTAAGAGTGTGGAGATTCGTGTGATCAAGGGTCTCTCCTAGGTCATATCGTATCATTATGTGTGTTGATGGTGTGATATCTGTGGAAGTGGTGGTTTATTTCTTGAAAAATGTCCTTGAAAAATGTTGTTGCTATGATCTGTTAAAGTTTTATAGGGTTGTGTCTTAGGGTAGTAGCGTGATGTTAGTTTGGATTTCGTTCAAGTAATATCATCTCTTGCTGTTTTGTTAAGAATTCTTATTCGGTTTCTTAATAGTCTGTCTATTCTAATGGAAATGCTATTGTGTTTTTGTTTTTCAAAGTGCACGTGTGCAAAGCTGGAGAGATGGACTTCAATTAATGCCATGGTAAGAGTTGGTAAGTTTCACACATGGAACATTTACTTCATGACTAATTAAACAATGGAAAAGCTGAAATGTAATAGTAAATTGGATAGGATTTGGAGTGAACATGGAAAGACATAAAGCTGGAGGTTTGTTTTGATTCTTTATGCCATATTAATGAATTATGTCGAGTGGCAGGGGGGAAGATAAGATAGTTCCTGTAAATTGAATGAACATGGTCCGACACATGTGTTGATGTTAATGTCATTTTGTGCTTTGGTGGGGTAAGACATTATGTGGCTTTGACCGAATGGTGTAAAGCTTAAATTTTGGGTTCTATAAATACTCACCATTGTTCACAACTCAAGGCAATCACATGTTCAAGATTGAAACTTGCTCAAGGAAACATCTTCATCTTCAATTTCTATTCTCTTCAACGTAGCTTCTTTGTTAGTCGAGTAAAGGTATGTTTCATTTCTTTCATCTCAATTTCTTGGAATTCATTCCATGTTTCAAAGAGGGGTTGGTGAGCTGTATAGGCATAAACAAGAATTTGTTTAAAATTTCAAGTAAATGATGAGTTAATGGGCTATTGTCTTGATTGATTGTTTCAAAAGTTAAACACATGGTAAGTGTGGAGGCAAGTGGTTCGTTGTTCACAAATGCTTGATGCAAGCTTTGACATGGTTCTGTAAATTTAACATAACGGGAGCATGTGATATCCTATTTGGGTGATTCTAGTTGGGAAAGTTAGCTAAGATTTTAAGCTACGAAATTTATGTTTTACACTTTTTCTAATTGTGAATGAAACATAGTCTATTTTGCACGGGAAAGTGTAGTTCATGCTGAAAATCATAGTGTGATAATTGCTGAATTTGCCCAGTTTGACACATTTCGGTGTTTTGGTCACAAATTGTTCATTATAGCTCCAAATTGGGAAATTTGGGTCCTTATATTTAGCCAAACTCCAGCTCTACAACTTTGATGTTATAAGTTTTGGCCAATCTTACCTTCTTAACATGTTATTCTAAACGGTTAGTTGATGATTGAAGCTGGAATTTTCGTTGAGCATTCTGCTCATCTGTGCCACACCTCAGTATTATGAGCATAGGTTGAGCAATTTTTCTCCAAATGACATGCTACAATTTGCTACTTGCAACTTACATATAGGTTTATAACTTTTGTCTTTTAAGGATCGCCTTATTCTATCTGTACTCAGCTCCAAGTTAGATGCAAAGTTATTGCTTTTGCTGAGATATCAATATGGGTTTTGTGCACTTTGTACCTAGTGTGGCTTTTGGGTAGTAATTTGGCACCATATCACTATTCATGTGTTTGTATTTAGCTAGTGACTGGATAGTGAAGTGAGGTCATGTGAAATGTTGGAAGTCTTGTTTCATATGTGCATTTATATGCAACCTTTCGCGTGATATGTTCGAGTGTGCAAATCGTACGTTGTGGTTGTGGTTGCTACATGGTTATTGCTTAGTAAGTGTGCTTATTGTTTAGTATATGTGCTTAAATGTTGAAGGTGCAAGTTATTATTGTTGTGCTTGTTTTATGATTGTCCTTTTGAGTGTAATTCGTGATCATTCAACCTAGCCATTGCTTATGTGCTTAGATCTTACACAGGTTTCAAGCGGTCATAGCTCCTAAAAAATGTGAGAATTCAAAGAAAGGCAAAGCCAAGGGCAAGGCTCAGATGTCTATAGATTCAGACTCAGAGTATTTCCCAGAAGATCTGTCGATATTTGAAGATTCCCCAGAAGTCACTTTGCAAACACCGACACTAAAAAAGCGAAAGGGCACATCGACACCATTGTTATTTGTGAATGCTGAGGCACAGAAAAGATGGGAAGAAGGTTTAACTATCAAGAAATTGTATTTAGAGCGTGCTTTTATTGTTGATAAGGGGCCTTTTAAGAAGTTGATGCATTTTCATAAATTTGATGAGAAGTTGGTAATAGCGTCTGAGTTCTGCAATGTAAGTCTTGCACGGGAGTATTATGTAAATGCAAAATTTCCAAACAAGAGCGGGGTAGGGTATGTTCGGGGAACATGGGTCGACATTTCAAGTGAAATTATCAATGAGCACTTAGGCACTCCTAGCTTCCACACATATCCTTTTCAGTGTCCAAATGATGAGGCTTCTGACCAAGAATTGATGGAGGAGCTTTCACACCCAGGGGCAGAATGGGTTTTAAACCAAAGCAGGGAGTGTAAGCATATACATCATCAGTTTCTGCGTTGCGATGGCAAATTGTGGCTAATGTTTATTTTATCGAGACTTATGCCAAGTTCGCAGATGTCCAAAGTTGGGCGCAATCGCCTTTATTTGATCGCAGCTATTAAGGGACGAAGGTCTTTCGATGTTGGCCGGATTATGGTTAATAACAACAGAGTTGGTATTGAGGAGAAGTTTGCAGTAATTTATTTTCCCCTTCTAATTGAGGAGCTGTGCAAGGCCCAAGGAGTGAACGATGAGATGGGTGGTGACTAGCGCAAGACTAAGACACCAATTGCTACACCGTTGTATCTGAAATATCTACGACTAGACCGAGAATTGGTCAGATCACAAGCAGTTGAGCCTGGCGTGCCTCGCGAAGATTTTGAGCCTCCAGTTTATGTTGGGCATCAAGAGCAACAGCCTTACCCCTATGACTTTAGTTCGTTCCAGAGCACCCTTACTAATTTCCAACAATCTGTAGATTTTCGTTTCCAGGTCATGGATGAGAGTTTAGGAAGCATGCATGAGGTGATGAATGACATGTAACAAGACTGGACTTCCCATGCATCCACAATTGGTAACAAGTTGGACGACATTTCTTCAATTGCACAGCAACAATTTGAAGTGCTTTACCATCGTCAGCTTATGATGCAAATAAAGCTCGACAAGTGCAATAAGATGACTGTGTATTATCATACCCCTCCTAGGCCACCAAAACCACACCCATCTTATGCGCAATTGGCAGGGTACAGAATTCTAAATTTGTCTATGGATGAAACTGGTGGTGTGCATGAGCTTCCTCCATTGGTTACTGCTAAGTCTTCCATTCAGCCGTTGCCAACGTTTGGCCGTATCCCACCAGCACCTCCTACTCTTAATTTTCGTGTGGATCCTAAATTCATGCCAGCAACAAGGATACCAATATCTGGTTCAGGACAACCACTCCAAGGGCCTATTCATGGACCATTTCATTGGGTGGCACCTCCATTCAGCGGAGCTTCGTTTTCTACTACAGCATCATTTTCATCACCGTCTTCTTCTGCGCCTTCCTATTCTCAAAAGGCCCCTCCTTCTTAATTTTTCATTGAGGACAATATTTGTTTCTAGTGTGGGGGGTTGTCGTTGCTTGAATATGATGCCGTAGTTGTAATTATTATGCTAGAATTTACTTTTGGGGGTGTTGTCATGATTGCTGTGGGCTATGTTGTTTGAAGTTGCTATGCGATAAATGTTCCTTTGTGTGTGAGTATGTTGCCATGAGTGATGCCATGATTGTGTTGCTAATATGTTGAAGTTGGTTTGGTGGGGTGCTAGGCTTGTGGGGATTCTGTGATGCTTTGTTATAGCTTAAGAGTGTTCTTGTTTTGAAGTTTTCTTGAAGCATGAAGCTGTGTTGCGCTGTTGTGTTCATTTTGTGGAAATCTTGAACTATGAAGTGGGTGCTAAACTATGAAGTTGTCTCTAGGTTCTCAAAGTATGCTATAACGTGCTGAAGCTTAGAAGTGTGAATTGATTGAGTGGTTGTTTTGTTTTAGTCCTTTAAGTTTCTAGGAATATGAGTGTGAGTTGAAATGAAATGTGAAATGAAATGAATGTAATGTGTGTAGTAAAATGAAAGAAGTTTAATGAGTGTGTGTACTGTAATGTAATGCAATGCGTAGAATGAAATACCACCTTGTATTTGAGCCTTTGTTTCCTTTTTAGCTATGTCTTAGCTTTAGTTCATCAATTCTTTTATGAAGATGCATGCGAAATTTTTTTGTTCTGGTTCCAAGTTTGACAAAATTAGCATATTTTGTTGGCTAAGGCATCATATTAAGGTAAGATAGATATGCCATGCAAAACAATTCTTCATCGACATAGGAGGTAATCTGGATTGAGTTTGTTCTTTTTGTATGCACCTTCTTTGTGATTGGTGTTCTTGCATGTATAGTCCCTTAAAGACACATATGGACCAATGGTCACACAAGAAATGATATGGAGAAAAAGCCTTTGGCAACTGGAAATGAAAAGCCATAAGACACTGGCAAGCATATTAGGGAAAGAAACAGCCATAAAACCCAGGCAAAAATGGGAAAAAAGAGCCACAAGACCCAGACAATCATGGACCAATGTGTGTGACAAAAGAATGCACCAAAGCGCAAATTGAAGAGAAATGGTATGTTTTAATAGAAGCACCAATGTACGCTAGGTTACCATTGATCTTGTGTGCTATTTGTTCTTGTGTGTGGATGAGGAGAGTGTTATGCAATGAGCTGTGAGACAGAATACAAAGGGTTATGCATCCAGGAAGAGCAACTGAGCCAATATCCCTCAGCACACACTTTCACGCATGACATTTTGGCCTTTATTCATCGTGCCTTGGTTGATAATGTGTGCTGAAATCTAAGGGTTAGAAACCGAGAAACTTTTGGGAGTTTTTGAGTGAAAAATGTTTTGATGAACTTAGAGAAGGACTTAGTGGACAAGGGAGCATCGTGTTGAATGCAAGTGTTTAAAATATGGAGTGTGAGTTTTGCTTGAGGGCAAGCAAAAGTTCAAGTGTTGGGGAAATTGATAATTCAATTTTGTATTGACTTAGTAATGTTGTTTTCACTTGGCTTTTGTATGTTTTAGTATATAATTATGCAGAAATGGTCTAGTAATTGGTGTGATTGTGTAAAGAATAGTGTGATTGGGTTGAACATGATGAATATGTGGTGTGTGTGTGTTTGATCTAACTTTTACGGTGTTTAGTGGCAATTTGATATGGTAATGTGTGAGATCTTTTGGTTTATGTGAAGCTTTGTGTGTGGTGTGGTTTAGGAGAAAGAAAGGCTTAAATTTGTGCAAGTGCGCAGGAAGTGAGTACATGAATTGCATGAAGGCTCAAGTAACACTTGCACATGTTGCACACATCGCCGCACATTGTCGTACACACTTATCATGTAGTAGCACACGTCGTCGCAAGAGACGCAATACATTGCCGCATACCACTGCATGCATCGCTGGACATTCATGCACACACCTCGCTGCACATATGCACACACATCGCCGTATACATGCATACACTTTGTTGCACGAGCTTGCAGCACTCGCACGATACATTGTCGCACCTGCACACCATATTGCCGCATTATTGATGAGGTGAATTTATTCACCTTTTATCTGTGGTTTTATACTTGATTCCTTGCTCGTTCTTGTTCTTTTTGAGTTGTTTTAGTGTTTCATTTGTAGGTTTTTCAACCATGGTGTTCCGGGAAGGAAGAAATCATGCAAAAGTTGAATTGGATGCAAAAGCGGAGGAAAAGTTGAGAAAATCGTCAAGACAGCCGCCTACGTCGCGACGTGGGGATCCCTTCCACGTCGCGACGTCCAGATTCAGCAGTTTTTGAGAAAGTCATAGCCACGCACGTCGCGACGTGGGGATCTCTTTCCCGTCCCGACGTCGGTGCAGGTCGCGACATGCACGGTCGCACGTCGCGACGTCGGGGAGTGACAGAAAGCGCTGATTTTCATCTCATTTTTGGAAACTTGCGATTTTGGCCCACTTTGAGTTTCCTTTTCCGACAAGACTTTTGTAAAGGACTTAGGTTCAAATACTTTCATAGAATTACTATATATAGGGCTAGGGTTTACAGATTTTGGGTGTGACATTATTGGGAGATTTCAAGCAAGGGTTTTCCTTTGTAATAGCTAGAGTTTTCTACCTTTTCTATTACTTGGAGAATAATATCATCTCTTATTGGATTCATGTTTTTACAAGTCGAGATCACATCTAAGGTGTCTTCTTTCTTTATAATCATGTTTTCAATATTGTGCTTAATTGTTAATAATAAGATGATTGATCTAGCCATGCTAGGCTAAATCTATTGTGCTCCCGAGATTATGAATAAGGGTTTTTGTGCTTAATCTACATTCTAAGTTCTATTCTATGGTTTTTGTAAATGAGTTTTACTGTGTTTTTCATAATTATTCATGATTTAAGGCCTTAATTATGTATGATGAATATCTTCATAAAGTGCAGTAAATTGTTTAGAGATAACTTGTTTTAATTTGTCCTACCGCTATATAGGAGGGTTAGAGTAAGTTGTTTGGAATCTATTGTGGGTTGGTTGTGAATTTGTTAGATTAATTTACCTTAATTCTTTCCTACCGCTATATATGAGGAATTTGGGGGGTTAGTTTGGCATTAGCATGACTGGTTCCGGCGTTGCCTTGGCCATAAAGGAGCGGTTGAACTTGAGGGTTTGGTTGAGTTGGTAGTTGCAATAGATTCTGGGTTAATTAAGGAAGTGAACTGTACCTACCGCCATATAGGAGTGTTCAATGAGTTATTTATTATCTAAGTAGTTAAGTGCATCAATCATTCCTTTCCTACCGCTATATAGGAGGGTGTGAGTATGTGTGTTTATCCTTATTTTGCATGACCATAGATAGAATGAATGTGTTGTCTTTTATGTAACCCTATCATATAATCTCGGGAGTACACTTGCTTGAATTGCGTTTTAAATCATATCACCATCTTTATTTTAGTTAATGGTTGTTTCTTTTGTTACTTTCAGTTTGTCAATTACAAAAACACAAAAATATTTACTTTAGAATTCCAACATAGCCCTTTTCCTGAGAGAACGAACTCGCTTTACTATCACCTTCATTGGGGTTGTTTAAGCTTATTTTTGAGTAGGGGTAAATAGCAACCACGATCACATTTTACATACATATTTGCCCCCATCAAATTTTGGCGCCGTTGCCAGGGAAAGAAATCGTGTTGGAGTTTTTGTTTTTATTTATTTTATTTTTTATTTATTTTTTGTATTCTTTTCGCCCTTTCTTTTTTCTCCTTGCATGCACAGGACAAGATCTTGTGGATTGCCAGAATACGAATTTGATCCGGAACTTGCTAGGACGTTACGTGATAAGAAGAAGTTAGATTCTGCAGCAATGGCTGGTCAAGAAAAGCAGCAAAATGTGGGTGATCCTCTAAGGGACCTTCTTATTATTCCACCGGCCCAACCAGAAGCACCTTGTCGTCGATATGGTGATCATTATGAGCTTCGAATGGACAACTTGGATTCACCATTCATTAACACCGGAGAGCATTTTCAAATCCCGCCAGCTTTCATTAATTTGGTTCAAAATGGCCAGATTTTTCATGGGATGAGTTCTGAAGATCCACATGCACATTTAAGGACATTCCTTAAAGTGTGTAACACAAGTAATCTCCCACATATCCCCCATGATGTTTTGAAGAGAATGTTGTTCCCTTTCTCTCTTCAATGAGCAGCTGAGAGATGGTATGACTCTATTAATGGGGCGAGAATTGAAACTTTTGATGAGGTTGCAAGGAGATTCATGACCAAATATTTCCCTCCATCTCGAATGGATAAGATTAGAATGGATTTCATGCAGTTCCGTCAAGGTGACAATGAGTCTTTCACAGAAGCTTGGGATAGATTTCGGGAACTGTTCAATAAATGCCCAAACAGTGGGTTGGAGCCGGGACGAGAATTGAATTTCTTTTGCAATGGACTTAATGTGGATACTATGCATTTAGTAAATCTTTCAGCTGGAGGAAACTTGCGAGATAAAACCCCAGAAGAAGTTGAAGAGATTTTTGAGCGTATAGTAAGCAATGAGCTGATGTTACCCACTGGGAGGAGCAACCTTAGAAGACGTCAAATTGGGATGTTAGAGTTGGATAAAACCACCAACTGGGAAGCACAGATGACAGCCATGCAGAGCCAACTGGCTAGTATTCAAGCAGCATTGACAAAGAAAACCACGCCAACTTGTGGTTTATGTCAAGGAGAACATCACATGGATCAGTGTCCTCAAGTAACAAATGAGCAAGTGCAGTATGTCAACTATAATGGGAGTTCAAATCAGTGGAAGCCATCCGGTGGGAACCAAAGATATCAAGGAGGACAGAATTGCCCACAGTATAATACGTCAAGACCAACTTATCCACCTGGTTATGGTACCCAATAGAGCACGCAAAATGGTATGCCACAAGCATCACTGAAGGATGTTATCACAGTGTTGGGGTGTAAGATGGACAAGCTTTTTGGAGAATGTCAACAAAAAATAGCTAATCCGGAAAAAACAATGGAGCTTCAAGGAGGCATGTTAAGGGAGCACAGTGCTATTCTTAAGAATGTGGAGATTCAATTAGGCCAACTGGCAAAAGAAGTTCACAATAGACCAGATGGATCTTTACCCAGTGACACTCTTCCCAATCCCAAGAGAAGAGAGCATTGTAATGCTGTGACATTAAGAAGTGGTAAGGAATTGCAATCTCCAATTATTACTGAAGAGGATTCTCCAAAGGATGATCAAGAGGTTGTCAAGGTTCAAATTGAGAAGGAAAATGCTCCCAAGCAAGTAGAACACAATGGCGATAGTGTTAGCAAAGGGAGGAAGAAAAATCCTCCAAGTGCTTTTAATTTTCCGGAATCTGCTCCACCACCACCTTTTCCTCAAAGGTTGCATCCATCAAAGAAGAAGATTTTGTTCAGCAAATTTGCTGAAAAGGTTAAGCAGCTCCACGTGGAAATACCTTTGCTGGATTTGGTAAAGTTAGCGCCTACTTGCTAGAAATTCTTAAAGGATCTTATCTCTAATAAGGAGCAAATATTGCAATGTGAGGAGGTGATCCAATTGAATGAGGTTGGCAAATGCTTAATGAAATCAAATCTTCCACCTAAGCTCAAGGATCCAGGAAGCTGCACAATTTCATGCAAGATTGGTGCGAGATACTTTGCGAAGGCATTATGTGATTTAGGAGCTGGTATTAATTTAATGCCTTATTCTATTACTGTAGTTTGGGCATGGGTGAGCAAGTAAAACCGGTGGCGCGATAACTCTCCAGTTGGCTGATAGATCCATTATTACTCCTATGGGCATAATTGAGGATGTCTTGGTGGTTGTTGATAAGTTCACAATTCCTGTGGATTTTATTATCTTAGACATGGAAGAGGATGAGGCAGTTCCTCTCATATTTGGAAGACCTTTCTTGGAAACTGGAGATGTTTTAATTGGCGTCCGCAGCAAGACCATCACTTTTCGTGTCAATGGCGAAGAGGTAATATTTAATGTCGATTATGATAAGAAGCATCAGAAGGACATTAATACTTGCTTTTACATGGATGTGGTTGAAAATTTAGTTGTTACATGCAATCCTACGAAAACATGTACTGTGAATGATAATGACTCTTTAATGCATATATCTAATTCTGAAGTGCATAAGATAGATGAGAGTATAGCATTAGAGTTGAGAAATTTGATTGAAAATGTTTTCATAGATACTTCCATTTTAGAGATAACTGACGATGTGGAGATGCCTAACTGAATACCATGTTAGTTTAGATAAGGAAGATTTGTGGATTTTTCATGAAATAACTAATATGGTAGAGAACTGTTTTATTGATACCTCCATCTTTGAAATTACTGATGATTTCATTGAGACCATGGAAGCAAAGCCGTTGGTGGATTCTTATATTTCTAACAGGGTGGAAGAAAAGGTGACGTCAAATAATAAAGAGTCCTGGGAAATCCCAAGGATAATGGTGCAAGAAGACAAGGAGGGACCTACCTTGGAGGTGCAAGAGTGGTACAATGTTGATTTCATTGAACTTGCTCCTCAAATGCATGAGCTCAAGTTCCTCTTTAAAGGGCTGCACAAGAAGCATTATGCAAGAAGGCAGAGTGCTCGTGAGAGAGGTTTCTTGTGGTATAAGGATGGGTATTCCGAGTAGTGAAGTAGAGGGCCATGATAATAAGGTCTAGCAAGGGACCAAATTAACCTAGAACTACCTTCTTACCCTTCTTTTAAAGTAATTGTCTTTATGTTTTTGTTTTTAGTTTTTAGTTTGAATAAAGAAGAAGGCTACTTGAGACATTGACAAGGATTCAACTGCACAACAAGCTTACCGGGAATGATGTGGATAATAGGTGAATTCTTTCCTTTCTCACACATTGAGGACAATGTGTATTTTAAGTGTGGGGGGGATGAAATTCATGTTAATCAATTCATGTTGTTTTGTATGTCGTTATGCTTAAATTCCTGGGAGTTGATGTGTGGATGTTATGCTTTGATTAATGGTTAATTAGTTCTCCTTAGTAGTTTTTATTATTTTATTTTTATGTTGTGTTCCATTCTTATGATCTTAGCCCGAATATAAGTAATTTAGTAAATGATAATTCTTTTCATAGTTAAACCATGTTTTTTTATATGTTTTTACATGTTTTTGTGTTGTTTTTGTGTGGTATCCAATTTTTGAACAATGTTGATCTTGTTATGATGAGTGTCATATTGCCAATGATTTGATTTTATCGAAAGATTCAATGTGGGATAGGAAAATAATGCTATCTAGAGGAAGTCGGGTCTTTGATAGAAATTTTAGCATTTTGTGTCGACCATATTCATGCACTTAGGGGAAGTACTGAGGGGATTGATGAGTTCGTAATCATTAAGTGGTTGGAGTGTTTTTAACACTTTGTTTAGTTGAAACTCATATAACTCGCTTATAATGTGCTCTATAATAAATGTGCTTGCATAATTGTTTGCACTTAATGCTTTTGCATTTTTAAGCTTGTTATGCTCGTACTATCATCCCTCTATGAGATTACTTTTAATAATAACCCTAAGAGAACCCATATGGATGGTAACGGAGATTAGAAGCCATAAGACTCTGGCTTCATATTGTCACTCCTCTGCGAGACTGCTCTTAAACGAAAAGTCAATGGAGAACTTGCATGAGTGGGAATGGGTCTAAAAACCGAAGGTGAGACAGTACTCCAGGTGGATGTCACGGGAATTCCAATGAAATACCCTACTTAAGTGTGATAGTATGGGGGAACGAGTGTTATATTTAAACCTAAAGGTTTGTTGAGTGAATTCTCATTAATATGAGCTGAATAATGAATCTTTAATATGATTAGTGAGAAAGAGTTGAGACAAAGACTTAGTTGTTGGAGCCCTGGCTTATGGCGTGGTTGTGGATGATTTATGAACTAAGGTGGAACCTATCGCACACACACACATGGTTGGCTCAACGTGTCTAAATGAGTATGTCAATGCACTTTGATAACTTTTGGGGACTTATATTATGTGTACTTGGCATTTGAATACTTGCGATTATAAGGATAATACATGGCACTTGTTCTTAGATCGGATTGATAAATTGGATGCATTTGTTGTTATGTGTTAGTTCTATTTGTTAAG
Organism: Ophiorrhiza pumila; assembly: GCA_016586305.1. Taxonomy (NCBI): domain Eukaryota; kingdom Viridiplantae; phylum Streptophyta; class Magnoliopsida; order Gentianales; family Rubiaceae; genus Ophiorrhiza; species Ophiorrhiza pumila. The sequence goes on along the minus strand of BLIW01000011.1, from coordinate 9,522,186 downwards.
AGTTGTTGTGTTAAGTTTTTGTTTTTAGTATTATCGTTTTTGGCTTAGTTTGTTCGGGACGAACAAAGGTTAAGTGTGGGGGAATTTGATGAGGTAAATTTATTCACCTTTTATCTGTGGTTTTATACTTGATTCCTTGCTCGTTCTTGTTCTTTTTGAGTTGTTTTAGTGTTTCATTTGTAGGTTTGTCAACCATGGTGTTCCGGGAAGGAAGAAATCATGCAAAAGTTGAATTGGATGCAAAAGTAGAGGAAAAGTTGAAAAAATCGTCAAGACAGCCGCCCATATCGCGACGTGGGGATCCCTTCCACGTCGCGACGTCCAGATTCAGCAGTTTTTGAGAAAGTCACAGCCACGAACGTCGCGACGTGGGGATCTCTTCCCCGTCGCGACATGCACAGTCGCACGTCGCGACGTCAGGGACCGACAGAAAGCGCTGATTTTCGTCTCATTTTTGGAAACTTGTGATTTTGGCCCACTTTGAGTTTCCTTTTCCGACAAGACTTTTGTAAAGGACTTAGTTGGAAATACTTTCATAGAATTACTATATATAGGGCTAGGGTTTACAGATTTTGGGTGTGACATTATTGGGAGATTTCAAGCAAGGGTTTTCTTTTGTAATAGCAAGAGTTTTCTACCTTTTCAATTACTTGGAGAATAACATCATCTCTTATTGGATTCATGTTTTTACAAGTCGAGATCACATTTAAGGTGTCTTCTTTCCTTATAATCATGTTTTCAATATTGTGCTTAATTGTTAATAATAAGATGATTGATCTAGCCATGCTAGGCTAAATCTATTGTACTCCCGAGATTATGAATAAGGGTTTTTGTGCTTAATCTACATTCTAAGTTCTATTCTATGGTCTTTGTAAATGAGTTTTACTGTGTTCTTCATAATTATGCATAATTTAAGGCCTTAATTATGTATGATGAATATCTTCATAAAGTGCAGTAAATTGTTTAGAGATAACTTGTTTTAATTTGTCCTACCTCTATATAGGAGGGTTAGAGTAAGTTGTTTGGAATCTATTGTGGGTTGGTTGTGAATTTGTTAGATTAATTTACCTTAATTCTTTCCTACCGCTATATATGAGGAATTTGGGGGGTTAGTTTGGCATTAGCATGACTGGTTCCGGCGTTGCCTCGGCCATAAAGGAGCGGTTGAACTTGAGGGTTTGGTTGAGTTGGTAGCTGCAATAGATTCCGGGTTAATTAAGGAAGTGAACTGTACCTACCGGCATATAGGAGTGTTCAATGAGTTATTTAATATCTTAGTAGTTAAGTGCATCAATCATTCCTTTCCTACCGCTATATAGGAGGGTGTGAGTATGTGTGTTTATCCTTATTTTGCATGACCATAGATAGAATGAATGTGTTGTCTTTTATGTAACCCTATCATATAATCTCGGGAGTACACTTGCTTGAATTGCGTTTTAAATCATATCACCATCTTTATTTTAGTTAATGGTTGTTTCTTTTGTTACTTTCAGTTTGTCAATTACAAAAACACAAAAATATTTACTTTAGAATTCCAACATAGCCCTTTCCATGAGAGAACAAACTCGCTTTACTATCACCTTCATTGGGGTTGTTTAAGCTTATTTTTGAGTAGGGGTAAATAGCAACCACGATCACATTTTACAATTATCTCGCGCACGCTGCACTCATCGCACACTTATCTTGCACACGAGCACACATATTGCCGCATAACCTCGCATGCGTCGTCGCACACTGCACGTATCTCTTGCGCACGAGCGCTACACACCTCGCATGCGTCGCTGCATATGCTGGTACACACATCGCACACCACTCACACCACCACTCGCACGAATTGCTGCATATCACCACATGGGTAAAAACACACTTGTTGTACACTGTTGTGCATATGCATACACATCTCTGCACACAACTCCAGCACATTCACACGCGACTCCAGTACCACGACACATGCATGACTTTCATGAATACCATTTGCACGCGTCATGCATGAAGCAGTTTCACAGCAACGCATAGCTGGGATGCGTTGCCATTGAGACGTTTCAAAAGCGACCCATCGTCAAGATACGTCGCCATGAAGGGAGGTACATGGTGACGCATCGTCAAGATGCGTCGCCATTGAAGGAAGAACACGACTATGCATCGTCAAGATACGTCGCCGTGAAGAAATTTTGCTTTGCAATGCATTGTGGAGATGCATCGCAGTTGAATTAGTGAAATAAGGAGTTGGTTATTTTTTCTAAGTGTTGAGTGTGATATTTCATGTGCAGGTGTTGGAGGCATGATTTAGTGTGGCTTGGAAGCGTGCTGAAGGCTATGGAGCCGTGGTGTGATCCGACCGGGAGGCGTGAAGTTAAGGGTTTTGGTCTGACTAGGAGTTCACGCGTGCACAGATTTTGGATAGTTGATATATTACAGTGGCATTTCTGTAATTTAGGGCGTAGTTCACGTTTACTTATTGTTTACGTTTTGTAACCTCTATATATAGAGGAATTAGTCATTATTTTTGGGGATTCGGACTTTCAATAATTTTACCAGATTTTTTATCTTGAGCGGGAAATCATTCTCTCTCTAGAAAATTCTATCTTTAGGATTTTCTCTCTCTAACATTTTAGCTCCGTTCCCAATTCTGATCGAAACTTTGGTCCGATCTCTGTAAATCTTTCCTCAATTAAGGTGGCAATTCACGATTCTCTTGTGGAATTGACACTTTTGAATGAACTCGATTGGTAAATTCTTTCCATTTAATGAAAATAAATTGCTTGATGTTGAAAATTGACGATCGCGAATTGAGAATGGAGATCTGTGGCTAAATTCATGATGTTCTAAGGTTTGGAATGGATGAGTGTATAAGTAGATGACGCGTTGCTATGCAATTGACACTATTCATGAAGAATGAAACCATACTTGATCTTAGTGCATGAATTCTGTGAAGTTTCATAAATTCACACTATTATTGATTGAATTGAACTTTAATTGTGGTCACCATGCTGAGTTGAGGTGAGATTCACCGATATAAGTGAGAATTGCACGAAACGATGACTAAATGTATGAGTATTGAGTCTTCCACTTGCTTTGTCTACTCATGTTCTGAGATGTGGTCGCAATGCTGATCGAAGATCATTTGAGTTGTTAGGAATAAGTGAGAAGAAACTCTCAGGTGTTAGTGAAGACTTTAGGACCTAGGTCAAGCATCGCCATGGGAAGACCTTAGGAATCGCATCCTGGCTTCGTTAACCTCAGGGAGTTGGGAGAATGCGGTTTACATCTGTCACTCTTAGGCCTCGCCACGGGAAAAAGTGATGACAGGGTGAATAGAGAATAGTGCGGTCGCCACGCTGGCTGTGAGCTAGCCTCCAGGCATTCAGATCTCCTCCTTGCTTTACTTGTGTGTCAATTGCGTTGCATAAGTTTTCTAACGTAAATTCATCCGATGCCAAAACCCTAGGACGTCTGTTCCTTACCTATCTTTACATTGCACCTTTGTTTTTGTTATGTTCATTCTTTATTTTCTTTACTTGCTCTTGGAGTCTCATATTTTGCTACGAACTTTTGAAATCTAGAAATCACCCCCTTCCCTGTGGATCGATCTCTCTTGCCACTACTACAATAGTAATAGGGATAAATTGATACGCACGCGATTAACGCATCATAATTTCATGATAAATCTCCTTCTTAGCTCCTCAAATGTTGCCAAAGTAAGGGCTCTCAATGTTTTGTACCATTTTTTTGCTTTCCCTTCCAAGGAAAATGGAAATAGAATTCTTCTCACCGCATCTCGAGAAACTCCTTGTATCATAAATGTGTTGCATATATGGAGAAAATCCTCAATATGGTCATAAGGATCTTCATGCTCAAAACCTTGGAAAGCAACCTTCTCTTGAGTCAAACATATGAGTTTGGGTGGAATAAGGAAGCTTTGAACATCAAGTTCACACAACTTATTACGCTCTACAAATCGAGGCTTATATAGCTCCCCAAACGTTCTTGGACGTTGTTCATCATGAGTAGCCATGTTTTCAAAGATTGACCCTTGACACAAAAAGTAATCCTCAAGTGCCTCCAAATTAACCTACAATAGCCACAAAACAATAACAAGTAAAATGCACCAAAGATAAAATACCAAGTAAAACACCAAACTATATAATCACAAAATTCAAAAGACCACAAAACACAAAACAAGTATAATATACTAAATATAAAATAGCAAGTCAAAAACAACAACAAGATAATCACAAAATTCAAGACAACACAAAATGCAAAAACTATGCACCAATGAAAAACAAAAAAATATGTACACAAACTACTCAAAATACAAAACACTAATCTCACACAAATAGACCCTCCATGCAGCGGCGCCAATTTGTTGATAGGTTAGTCGCATAATGACGAGAGGTGTCGTTACTCTCCAATTTTATCTCTAACACTAATGTAGAAGTGTTGTAAGGATTCGTTCCTCAGGGAAGGGGATTGATTTCAAGAATTTTGTCACAACATCAAGTCACAAAAACGAATGAAAGAACAACACAAGAGCTACAAGAACAGAGGACATTGAGTAACAACAATTAAGGATGAAAAAGATATCCTAGGGTTTCTGTACCGGACGAATGCTTATTCAGAAACTCAAGCAATGCAATTGACGATCGTGTGAGCTCAGAGGAGATTTAGGTTGCCTGAGAACCTAACCTATAGCCGGCATGACGAACGCACTACATGCTATGTCCCTAACACTAACCTTTCCTATGGCGAGGCCTAAGATCAGTGAATGTAAATCGCAACATCTCAACTCTCCTAGACAACTACTCTAACATGCAATTCCTAAGAACTCCCATGGCGAGGCCCGACCTAGGTTTGAATGCCTTCGTTTGCTATCTCAGATAGCTTCTTTAGCACTTTTTCCTAATGTTTCATTTCATCGAAGCTTCCTATGGCGAGGCCTGAATCTCAAAAATGACAATGATCGGCTAAAACAAGTGAAAAGACTCAGGAAATCACATTCAAGTTCTCATTTTATGCATCCTCACTAATATAGGTGAATTTATCCTCAACTCAGCATGGCGACCGCAATCGAAGTTCAATTCATTCAATACTAGTGCCGATCTATGAAATTTAACAGATTTGAAGTGCAAATTCAAGTGCGATTCCATTCTTAATGGATTACGTCAATTGCAAAGCATCTCATCAACTAATTAAGCATTTCTCCATTCAAAACCCTAAGATATCACACGATTTAGCCGGAAAACTCCATTCTCATCTCTTTATCGTAAAAGCACAACATTCTCCAAAGCAATTCCATTAAACTAGAAAGATTTACCGATTAAACTGTAGAGAATTGGCAATTGCTTCGTCAATTGAGAATTAACATGCAATAATCCGTCCAAGTATGCGATCGGAAATGAAACGGAGAACAATTTCTAGTGAGAGAAACTAGAGAGAGAAAATGAATCTAAAAAGATAAAGTTGAGAGAGAATTCCCGCTCAAAGAAAAATACAATAGTTAGTTGTGTTTCTAAATAATCCTTAATGATCCTCTCCTAATTTGTTAACTAATCCTCTATATATAGAGGTTACAGAAAACGTAATCATTACGCAAAAGTAAAATGACCAAGATATTACAAAAATGCCACTGTAATCAATTTGTACAGCAAAACAGTTCGGTCAATGTATTAACCACGCCTTCTAGCCTTGAAGGATCACATCAACACACACTCCTGCACCAAAAGAACAAAATTCAGACTTAAAGAATTTCTCAAAGCCAACACAAACACAAGAAAAACACACAAATCACACATGCATAAAACAGCGAGGTCTCGCTCTCACATCTTTAAAATCACCGAGAACTCGTGGCGAGGTCTCGGTCTCACAACTTTTGGAATCACCAAGAACTCGTGGCGAGGTCTCGGTCTCACAACTTTTGGAATCACCGAGACCTCGTCACGAGGTCTCGGTCATTTCGTGCAGGTGTGAATTGTGTAGTGAAAATGTGAAGTGTAGTGTAGTGTAGTGTAGTGTACTAACTTGTTGTGAAGTGAGAGTGTAAAGTGAAGTATGGTATGCATGAAAGAATGAAAATAAAGTGCATAAAGAATGAATGAATGAAACTAAAATACATGAAAACAAGAATGTGAAAATGAAGTGAAACATAGTGAAGACAACTAAGAGTGAAGAATGATGAAAACCCATGTGTGCTTCATAAACGTAAGTTATAATGCATAACACATATGTGCTATGACATACAAATGAATGCTTGAGTGTGTATTTTGATATTTGTGATCTAGGAATGAAGATAGTTTTTAGTGTTGTGAGATAGAAATGAAGAATGTTGTGAGTATTGTGAAATGTGAATGAAGAGTGTTGTGAATGTTATGAAATGTCTTGAACATGAATGTACATAAAGAAAGGAAGTTTGATGAAAATAAGTGTGAGTGAAGAAGGTGAGATGAAATATGTGTGAATTGTAAAGTGAAGTGAAGTGAAGTGTAAATGAGATATGAAAGGAAATGACGAAAGAAAATGATGAATCATGGAATACAGAAATGGTGAAACATCATGAAATGTGTTGAAAAAACTAATGCAAATGAAGTGTGTAGACTAGTGAACGTATGATGAGATGAAAATAAAAGTACATGAACATGATCAAACAAAGTGAAATTGGAAATTGATGAATGCCATAGTAACTACCTAATTCATTCTTTACTCATGAAATGGAAAATATAACACCTGAAACCATTCTCAAATCATGGATTGCAAAATGAATGCTTACATAACGTTGCAAAAGTTATAAATAAAACCAATGAAACTTGAGCCCTTAAAATGAAGGAACCTCTAAGTTACCATTTAAGTGCAATGCATACCAAATAGAGTGCAACTCAACTCATGCAACTTACACCTACTCAAAACACCTAAGCAAAACCACCGAGACCTCGGTCTCACATAAAAAAAACCACCGAGACCTCGCCACGAGGTCTCGATGACCGAGACCTCGTGGCGAGGTCTCGTGACTTTATGTGCAAGATCAACTTCCAACCAACATCTGACCCTGATGCGTTGTAAATTGGGGAAAACGTAAAACATAAAAGTTGTAGCCCTATGTCTTAGCTTTCCATAGCTTTTTGAATCACTCAATGTGGAGCTAGGACGAGAGGGTAAGTGCCAAATTACTGAAGTGTGGTAAAACTGAAAATTTCAGCGAGACCTCGTGGCGAGATCTCGCTCTCACAGATTTGAAATCAGCGAGACCTCGTGGAGAGGTCTCGTCGATTTTCTCTTCCAAATTAGAGTTCGGGGTTAACATAACAGTTGTAAAACTTTCTCTTGGCTTTCCATAGGTTAAAGAATCATCAACATTGGAAGTCTGTAGCTCATGATATCGACAATCTACCAAACTGTGGCAATATGGGATCAAATATGAAAACCTGAAGGAGCAATTGCAAAGATTCCCCCGTGTCTCCTACTTGCTCACAGAATTAGAAGTAAGTTAAAACATATGAAATGAAGTACACTCCATGCGCATTCAAGAACATCTAAGATCTCCTCATTTGGACTAGTATTGAGAGAGTTACACTCAAATGAAGAACAACCTACATTTGCCGTCTGGAGAAGACCCCAGTCAAGGCCACCAATGATCTTTTCAGAACCGCCTCATGCCCTTTGCTGAGTATGTGGTACTCCCCAATGCCTTCCCCTGTGTTGAAGGTACAGGACAAACAATTGGCTGTAATAGAGAGGACAGCGGAGACTACACTCGAGGCCAGTAATTCCTCCATCACTGTAGAGGTACAAATTAAGGAGCAAGAGGTTCAGACCAAAAGCATTGTCAGAAGGAAAAGTAGGATAAGGTATCAAACTAGAGGGGAAATAAGGAAAAAAAGGGAAAGACAAGAGGCAAAGAAAAAACTGGAAATATTCAAAGAAAATGAGTATATGTTTGATTGGGATTCTGATACCCCCCATGCCCCTCCATAATTTATTGGATTTTGGAGATATTGATGTCTAACATGTTCTGCAGGATGTGTGTTGTTTACTTGGAATTTTAGTCCTAAAGCTCTGATATCTTCTTTTGATGTTTGATCTAGTGTTATTGGTTGGGAAGTCTGTGGAGAACGTTTATGAAATTATTGATGTTAACCATGCTCTTTCGATGATTACTACTATAAAGTTGGAACTTTTTATTTGAATTATTGGTTCGTGTTGTGGATATTGGAGATAATACAGTCGAAATGGTACTCGTCAGTGGGTCATCTTGACTGTTGTTTAGAGCTTTGATGATTTCTTGATGTTTACCCTTATTTTGAATGTTTGTTTAGTTGGTTGTTCACAAGATGAGGATGTGTTGACTACTTTGTTTTGGTTGATTGCTATATTTTTGCACCGAGCTTCATGAGACCTGATCAGTAAATAATGTGTTTTGATTAGTTAATGATGTTGCAGAAATTAGGCTTGTGTCTTTTTGGTTTCGTGATCAGTTTGGTTGATGTCTCTTGACTTTAGTATCTGAATATCTGTCGATGTGGTAGGGATCCAATTTTTTGGTTTTGGTCATTTGAGGTTTGGATCTGACTAATTGGTGTTAAAGGGCTTGGTGATATTTGAAAGTTTGGTAATCTCAGCTTGTGGGAGATTTGATCGAATTGGACTTGGTAGGTTCTGATTGGTTTGGATGCTAGGGAGTTGTGGTAAACCTCAGTATCTTTTGTGCAGTTTTCTAATGGCAGGTGCTTTGTGGGTGACAGATGAGTATCCTGAGGTGTGTGGAATTTTTGGGTACATTTTATTTGGAAGGACTTTTGGTCTTTTGATTACTCCTACTTGAAATAATTGACAAAATTGAAAAATGTGGTTGGTGGCTAGTGGCATTATGTTTCTACTGTTGTGGACAATGATACTCATACCTGAACATATACTTAGCTTGTTGTGGATGAGGAGGCTTGTGAGGATTGAGGCTACGTAGATGAATTGAGAGATTTATAACGAGTAAGTTTCTCAATTTCTTGTCATCAGCAGGACTTCATGGATTTGGAAAGTACAAAGTTTTGTTAGTTAAGCTTCGTGGGAGTTGAAAGAGGTGAACAGCTTATACTTTTGTTAGAATCTTCCTGGTGTAAACATAATATTGATCTTGAGGGAGCTTTTGTATTTACAGACTGAGATTTTCATATAATTTGATTAATATGTTGATCAAATTAGTTAGAATCCACTACAAGAAAAATGGTCTTTATTGACTGACACGTTATGGTCACGAAATAAACAAAACTGGTCGTCAAAACAATTTGGTGACTGAAATCGGTTAGTCACCAGGTGGTCGACCAAAGTCAGTCGCTAAAGGTACTTGTTGATCACTTTTTGCTGTTGGTCACCAAAGACTAATTTTTGGTGACCGAAAAAAAAACGGTCACCAAAATAGTGACTGAAAATGTGGTCACCAATATGGTCACCAAAAAGCTGTGTTTCAGTCACCAAATTGCCTTTTTGTGGTGACTGAAAATTGTGACCACCAATATTGCGTCAATAAATGTCCAATTGTCAATGCACGTGACATGGTGTTCGTTGACCAAAAATGTGGTCACCAATGAGTACCCATTGCTGACCAAATTGTTGGTCAACAAAGGCTCTCCAATATTTACCAATTGATGACCAAACAATTGGTCAACAAAAGCCTTATGTTGCTTGGGCGTTTTATATATTATTGACTGAAATTGTCGTCACCAAAGGGAATATGGAGACCAAATTATGAACGATGTTAGATGACTAATTTTGTGGTCATTAAATGGTGACCAAATATCTGGTCATTAATTGAATAGTTGAAATGTAATTTTATTGACCAAATATTGTGGTTAGTAGTAAAAAAAATGTGGTCAAAATATTAATTTGGTGACAATAAATATAGTCATTATAATGGCATAATGACATGTTTATAATAATATAAAACCTGTACTATCCATTAAATAGAATGCACAATACAAAAAAATCACAAATAAATTAGGCAAATACTAAAACAAAACTAACCAAAATATAGCAATACACCCAAATATTGCCCACTAACAAATATTTAAGTTCAAAAGTATCACAAAATAACACAAGTGCATGAATCTTAATTGCGATAATCTAATAAAAATATACCATAAATTTAATAATCTTTTAATATCTAAGAATTATCTAAGAAATATAACACAAGAGTACTAATTCATCAAAAAAAAGTTGATACTTCAACTCTCTCGTGTCAAGATCGTCCACCATTCCTTTAACATCCATTAGGACAGTTGACACTTCAACTCTCTCGTTTGGGCACTATATTATATTATTAGGCTATTATGTTGGCCCAAATTGAATTCCTATCAAATATTACATTTATAAGTCCAATATTTTATTGACATATTTGTGTCCTTTTTTAAATTAATTTAGCCTACATTAAATTCTTAAATTAATTTAAGATCAATTCTTAAATGTGATGGGGCATAGGGTTAATTTGCGAATATTAGGGTGCCATAGTATAATTATACTAACTTAGAACAACATTACACCAAAGCTGCCCGTACGACCTTTGTTGACCAAATATTACGGTCATTAAACTTTTGCAATTTATTGACTACTTTTCTGGTCACCAAATGATTAGTACACATTTTTGTTGACCAAAAAATTTTTAGTCACCAAATGTGGTCACCAAAGGGTGTTTTATTGGCGAGAATGTTTCCCGCCATGGTATTTATTGACCACTTAGTGACCACTTTTTGTTTTGGTCAATAATTTATAACTTTGACTAGAATTTAGTGACTAAAATTATTCTGATCAACAAATGTACTCTTTGTTGACTGAAAATTTTGTGGTCACTAAGATTTTGGTCATTAAAGCCCATTTTTCTTATAGTGATCTCTATCCCATCATATACTTTACTTTAGTCTAGTTTTCATGTAAAGGAGTAGTACTGCATAGTCATTGCACTAACTAATGTAAAGGTGGCTTTGGGTATATCCAGCCCCTCTTTTGTTCATTATCTATAAAATTTCGTTTTTTTTTTTAAATATTGGGTCGATAGTCCCTCCATTTGAGGTTTTTTTTTCACTTTTAATCTTATTTTTTTAAAAGTTTTATTTTTATCACTCATGTTACCATTTGAGTTTCAAATCATTATTTTTTTTAAAATTAAAATTTAATTTAAACGACTATTTAATACACGGGTTTTTCTACTGTGAGACCATCTAATATATGAAATTTACGTATAAATTTCATTTTAGCATATAAAGTATAAAACATTAGCGCATAAAGTATCAAAGATTAGTGTATAAAGTATAAACAATTAGCGTATTAGTGTATTAAATATCAAATACTAGTGTATAACGTATAAAAAATTAGCGTATTAACGTATAAAGTATAATTCACATATTACGTCTCATATATGAAATGGTCGCACAAGAGTTTTTGAGTTAATGGCAAAAACTCTTGTGAGTCCGTCTCATATATGAGACGTGTTTCATATATAAAACGGGCAATTAATGGTCGTTAAAATCGTAATTCTAATTTTGAAAAAGGCAATTCATAGCTATTGAAATCATAATTATAATTTTCTATTATTTTTATTATGCATTGAAATTGTGATTAACTCTCATCTCATATATGAGACCGTTTCACACGAGTTTTTCTCTGTTAGAAGTATTTAAAATAAGTATGATGATTATAATAGTGTTGTTTGGTTAGAAGAGTGAAATAATTATCAATGTCATTAATGAGAGAATTTTTTTTCCAATTTCTTCTAAAATAGAAGGGTATGAATATTTCCCAAAACTGGTAAATGACAAGATATTTAAGTGAATGACTATATCTTTGACGAGTGTCATTTTTTTTTCATTACTTTTTCTTTTTCCTAAACCCACTAACCAAGTAATGTAAACTTATTTAGCCAAATCTTGGTTCTCCGAAATGCTTCAAATTACATTGAATTAATCATTAGACAAATATTTGAGTAAAAAAAATCATTATAACGATGAATATAATAAATTAATTAATATTTTATTTTAATATATAAAATATTAAAAATTATTGTATAAAATATAAAAAATTATTGTATTAATCTATAATGTATAAAAATATTATCATATAAAATATAATTTACAAAAGTGTGGACAATAAATGTACATTACGCATCTATGTAATAATTAATATTTATTCCGTACATCTCTGGCTGAATATGGCCACTGATAACAAATTGCTCATTCCCCATCTCGTCTTGTTTTTCCTTTACTATGGCTGCTGAAATTCTTGCAGAGAGACGGCAACCTTTCAACTCAAGCCGTTGCAGTGTTGGTACATCCCCTAAACAAGAAGGGATCTCCTTAAGATCGGAACACTCGGAAAATAATAGTGTCTCAAGGCAAGGAAGATGTTCTTCAGAAGTATTCCATCGCTTAACGTTCAATGATTTTAACTTGAGGAATTTGAGTTTATGAAATCCTCCTTCTTCCATGTCCCATGATTCCCCCACAAAAGCATCATCTAGTAATTTGAGAACTTGAAGATTGGGCAGTTTACCAATGGCTGAAATTTCACTCCATGGTAGGCCAAATTCTGACAAGGTTAATTTCTTCAGGTTTGGGGGAAATTTGAACGCAAAAGAATCAAGCATCGGACCTATATAAGCCACCTTGAGTGATTCAAGTAAAGTGAGGAAGTCCAAAACTGGAAGGCGAATGCAATTGAAAGTATCATCCCATGAACCAAGAAATTTGCAACTCAAACTTCGGAGGTTGTGTAAACCTCTCATGATCTTCTCACAGTATTCTCCGTGCTGTAAAACTGGGGTGGACAGAGTTTGTAGATTGTCAAAGTTCAAGGAATCCTTAATACTGTACGCTGTCAAATAACACATACCTACTTTGAAATGCCTCAGTTTCTTTAACTTCCAAATAGTCTCCGGTACTTCCTCATTAGAAAATGTGGTCGCTACAAAGATTTCCAAGTTCTGGAGGTAGCCTACATTTGATGGGATCCCGTATTTATATTCAAGATGTAAGAATCTCAAATGTTTCATTCTGAATATAGTAAGATAGTAATCTTTTCTATCTGGAGGAAGATGTAACACCCTGAGAAGTTTCAACTCCTTTAAACGAATTACTGTGCTGTCATCCCAAAAATTAAGTCTTACAGTGTTGAAACATAGTAAGGAGCGGATACGTGGCGTGTAATTCCTTGGTAGTACAGAAATTTCTCTCGCTGTTCCAACACAAAAACGATATGGATCCTTCAGTTCATGCAGATCAGAAATTGATGTTTGGAAAAAGAGCTCTTCTTTAGCTTTTGTCAAGCCAAATTCACCTAAGAGATCATGAATTCGGCATACTTTGACGCCGCCAATTGATCGTCTTTGGGAAACTATTACAAGACTTCTTGCAACTAGATCATTCAAATACTTCTCAGCCACATCCTCTAAGCTTCCTTTCTCATCATTTTTCGGTTGAATAAATCCTTCTGCAATCCATAACCATGTCAATTTCCTTGCGGCTACTTCAGTGTCCTCGGGAAATGCTCCGAGATAGAGAAAGCAGGGCTTCAAGTGACTTGGCAAATTGTTGTAACTAAGTTCTAGTACACCCATGCATCCTTGTTCACCTTCAAGATGTCGTGCGTTCAATGTACAGGTGAATTGCTTCCAGCTCTCTTCTCTCTTCTCCGTATTTTTCAGAAGACCAGCAATCAAATTAATGGCAATTGGAAGGCCTTTACATTTTGTTGCGAGTTGGTTACCAACTTCTAAAAGTTCTGCAGGGCAGCTTTCTTTTTTGAAAAGCTTGTTTTGCAACAATTCCCAACTCTTAGCATCTGATAGTTGGTGAAGAGGAAAAGTTATGCTCCTGGAGTCAATTTGAGAAGCAATGTCATGGAATCGGCTAGTGAACATAATTCGGCTTCCCTTGTTATCATCTGGGAAAGAGGTCCTCATATCATACCACGAACAAATATCCCACAAATCATCAAAGAAGATGAGATACTTTCGGCCCTTTAGACTTCGATATACCTTTGTGGCTAAATCATCATCATTCATTCCATCTCCTGGATCAGCTTCTAGATTAACTTGTTTGAGAATTTCAAGAAACAATCTTCTCTTTTCGTATGTTTGAGTGACACAACACCTTGCATGAACGTGAAAGTTTAATCGAACTGCAGGATTTTCATATAATGAATTGGCTAGTGTTGTCTTACCAATTCCTGGCATTCCCACAATCGAGAGAACATGTAAATTGCTCAAACCATTAGTGAGTTGCTCAGTTATCATTTTAGCTTCATCCTCAAAAAGCTCAACATGATTAATGGGCATCTCTGCTATATCTACAACCTGAAGGTTTGAATTAGGTTGTGATGAAGTACTGATGGTGTTATTCATGCACCTGCCTTTCATATTACCAACTACTTCCCTGATATTATTTATCTCTTCAATTGCAACAAATAGCCCCAACTTGTACCACCAAAGAGGTTCATCTCCAATAATGGCTAAGTCCATGACATATTCAGAGTGGTACACCATATCTTTGAAACGTTCCCAAAGATCTTTCAGCTCTACATGATTACTTGGCTGTTCTTCTATTTCAATGAAGTCTCCTCTAAGGGATACTATTTTTACATGAATTTCTTCAATTTGGAACTGCAACTGAACAGTTGAACCAGCCTTAGAATTTAACAACTCCTTCAGATTCTGGATCATAGAATCCACACAACCATGTTCGTTAGTTTTGGGGAAGTTGGACCTCAATGATTTGGGAATCTTTTTGTCATAGATAACTCTGGCCTTTTCCTTGATAACTTGGACCCTTTGAAGCACATCTCCAATTGTAAGATTCAACTGCCCTACCAGGTCTTCAGTAATGCCCCTATCATAACAAGAATATATAAGGCATGCTGTCTTGCAAGCAGCAATTTTGATATGCAGCAGCAAATCATTCAATCTTGGAGGCCGCTCGCTATTCAACTGCTCTGATGAATCCATGAAGTAATATCTTAGGATTTTCAGCTCATCATGCAGAGTCTCTATGCCTTGAATTGCAGAAATCATGGGACTTGCCTTACGGTTTAAGAGCTCAATCATGTTTCCAAGGAGAGAATCAATAAATCCCAAAATATGTTCATCCACAATGAAATCACTTACTTCTGCTGACTTCGAGGATTTCAAGACTGCAATATAACTCTCTCTGACATTTGGCTCGATGGGCTTAATCCTCTGCAGTTGACAAGAGAATTGAAGCTTGATGTGGTTTATCGTGTCCTCATCCATCTTGGAGCTGTGTTCAGAACAGAGGTACAAGAGACATGCTGTGTTGTCTGCCATTGATTCAGCATGCACAAGGATGTTCTTAAAATTCTCATGCTCAGCACCGCACCAATTTTCTGCTGCCAAAAGGAAATTCCTCAGAAACAACAGATCCTGTGTAAGGGCTTTGATTTCCTTCTCCACATGAACTATTGGTTGAGCCTTACAGCTTAGTAGATCATTCATATTCTCTACAAGGGCCTCAATGTATTCTACCACAGCGTTAGTTTTGGAGCTCATGGATCTTTTCAAGCTGGAAAGTGCAACATAAACTTGTTGGATGAGCGGATTTATGAGATCTAGCTTTTCCAATGCACTTGAAATTAAAGTATCCAAGTTTTCAGGTACTGTCCAATCTTCTTTTGATGAAATGAAATTCATGTCAAACCAAAGTAGTTGAATGTCTTGAAGTGCATTCTGACCCAAAAGTTGTATGTGATTTAAGAGAGCTTTCAGATACTTATCATCAATTTGGAACTTCCCTTTGCAGGCAAAGAAGCTGTTGAGAACACTGGTTTTGAACCTGAGATTATGGATATAAATCTTCACTGGAGCCTCCAAATCTATGTTGGCTTCAAGCCAGTTGAGAAAGCTTGATGTCTCTGCCACACAACTGGAAATCCCAGCCTCCTTCAACCTGAAATTGAAGTTTTCAAATAATAAAATAAAAAACTTTTTAACTATTCTTGCCATCAAAGTCTGAAAATTCTGATTGAAGGTCTTCATTCGTCCGTTCGTCTTTGTTTCTTTTTGCGAAACAATGTGAGCTCAAGTTAGAAGAATGATTAAAGGGATTCTACAAAGATAACTAAGTCACATCTAATCCAACAAAACAATTCTTTATTGTTCCATTTAATCAATTATATATTGTTTAGGTCCACCATTCGGCAAAACAAAAGTGATTTTGGTCTACCAAGAGAGCTTAGCTCAATTGGTATCACAAGTGGGTTTGAACCATGGCAACTATGGTTCAAATCCCTCTTGGAGCAATCTCCACTTATTTATCCATAAATAGGTGGAGAAGGGGTATTTGCGAGATGCTCTAAGTCTCCCCGGGGCACATACGCAATGGAGAACGGTTATGGTGGCTGTGCGCAGGAGTGAGGCCGTGTGGGGTCAGAATTCCTCGGAGTATCGTCAACACCTTGTGCCCGGAGGTGTTAGACTTGGTAACCAATGACTGAAGACTGGCCCTGGTACCCAGCTTGGGCTACTACCATAAGGTTAGTACCCATTGCGTGCACATCCCGCGGTTTACATTCTCAGCTGGCTAGGGGACGGTTGGTTTGAGACCCAGGATTTAGTCTGACTCAACAACAGTGAAGTGGTGGGAAGACACGGAGTTGTAGTGTTAGGAACCTGAGATATAAAAAAAAAAAAGTGCTTTTGGTCTGTCATACTAATTGATGCCATAAACTGACATCTTATCAAATGATTGAATTGGGATTAGTTAAGAAACTGAAGTATAATGGCAGGTGTATTTGCTAAATTTCAAGCAAAGTCGGATTGGACCGGAGTGTTTGACAGATTCGACCTGAGATCAGTCTTTGATTTGGTACGTATGACTTTACTTCAAAAATCGGTTTAATAAAAATATCGGTCAAAATGCAAGTTTGATCTGTTGACCCAGCGTTTTTGTTTTTTATTGTTTTGGTAAATTGGTGTTAAACACTGTTCTAAACGGCTTTGGGTCTCCTATGCTGTCACAAGAGATCCAAATCCGTTTTGAAGATAGCATAACTTTAACATATTATTGTTAAAGGCATAAAAATAATTTAATTTGTTTATGTAATTAGTAATAGATTTTATTGTCCTCGTACAATCTACCTTCTAACCTTTTTTCTCTCGGAAGTTTCCATATAAGTAAAATATTCAAAGCAAAACAAAATAAAATTTACAGTATTCTATTTCAATTCTACAATTATTAAATAAGAAAAATTATGAAAATAAAAAACAAAAAGAAAGATAAACAAATTATTAGTTATATTAATTTTAGAACTCTATCTTTAATCTAAAATGGTAAACAAACAAAATTCTAACAAGAAAAAAAGAAAAAGAATTCGAACTGAAATTCAAGAAAAAAACAAAATAAAGAATAGTGAATTACATCTCAAATTGAAATCATATTAGTGACATAACTCTGCATTCAATTTAAAACAGTAAAAAAAAAAGTGAAATTTCGAGAAGGAAAAAGGAAAAGAATTACAAATAAAATTCAAAAATAAATAAATGAAAGATAAACTACATTCCAAGTTGTGTTGGATATTTTCAATATTGAAAGTATCAAAACAATTAAATTACGGACAATTGAATATTGCTGAAATTTTCCTGAGTAGCTTACTATGAAGTAATGAAAAGTTGGAAAAATTCTGGATAGTTACAAATGGTTAGTAACTATCATGTATTCAAGTTTGTCCTAAACAGTTAATTTTGTGTGTCTTAAATTAGTTATTTAGACACATGTTAGTTATAACTGTTGGGAGTTGTCTTAATTATCAGAAGGACAACGTATTCCACACAGAGAGAAGATAACTCTGAAAATTCTACAGAGAAGAGAATTCCACAGAGAAAAGATAAGTTTGAAAAACAAAAGAGTCATTCAGAAAAAGAAGTTCTGCAGAAGTTCTATTCTGAGAAAAAGACTTCGCTTGCAAACTCTTCTATTGTCTTTAGTTGTTAGATTTATGTAAAGTGCATTACGTAATTCTAAATGCTTCATCTTATCCTGAAGAGTATTTGCTCTGATAATTACTGCACAATAAAGGGAACAAATAGAATCTTAAGGAAAGTGCATTTATTGCACAATTTGAAGAGTCAGTCTTTACTACAATATTGTTGTAATAGAGTTTCTTTTCTTGTAGAGTATGAGTAACAATTATTAGAGTTTCTTTTCTTGTAAAAGTCCTATTGTAATATCTATGTAATAGATAGATTACTAACATTATTGTAATCCCTTAAGAATTCCCCAACAATCTTTAGATTTTATTTGTAGAATAATGGTAGAAAAAAGGAAAGGACTAGATTTCTAATACTAGAAAATTGGAAAGGGTGAATGAAGACAAAAAAAGTGTCTACAAAAATTCTACAGCAAAGGGGAATGTGAGACACGAAAAGGTACATGCTTCAAAGGATGTACAAGTAAGAACTTTCTTGCCTTAAACTAGTTATGAATGATAAATGCAAGTATGTGATGAATCAATTCTCTAAAATTAAACTTTGCTAAAAAGTTTGATCAACATAACTTGCATATTGTGGAAACTATTATAGTAATTTCTATAATAGAAATTTTGTCCTTAAACATGGATGAAAATGTTTTTTCCTTCTTTGAAAGATTTTAATGGAAAATTAAAATTTAAGAAGGAAGAAATAATTATTGAAAATCTTGCTGAATTTCTTTGTATGATAAAGAAATGTCATTTGCAGGAAAATAAATTTTCTCAAGTAAAGCAAGAAGAGGATTTTTCAATAAGTACACATTGTGGGAAAAGTGGAAATGGCCTATTAAAGTAGCCTATCTATGACAAGAGGCCAAGACAAAGTGCAAATATCAATCTAACAAAAAGAAAAATAAGGGAAAGTGTTTTTATTGTAACAAGAAGGACATTACAAAAGAATGTCATTTATTGAACAAGAAAGGGTTCAATATGAAAAATCATCCAAAGATGATTATTAAAATATTTTGTTACAATAATTTCAAATTTACATATTGTGGAAAAGTTCCCTTAATAGATTGATAAAAGTTCCACTAAATGTGTGTTCAAGAATAATGAATTCTTGAAGAATTTAAAATCCATGAAAGGACAAGTGCCTTAATGCAATTAATACTGCAATGTAATATTTAAACTATTTGTTTAAATTTACTAATTTTATTGAATCTTTTTATTATGGCATAATAGATTATGTTGTGTGACATTTATAAATGTTAATAAAACATGATTTTTGCCATACTATAAGAAGAAGAGAAAATGAGGAATTTGCATATTTGTTAAAATAACCAGGCAAATTATTTTCTTAAAGTTGAAGGAAATCAAATAAGTTGATATGATGCATGTGAGTACATAGCATATATTTATTTTCAAAAATAAAAGTATTATGATACTTTTCTTGATGATTGAAAAAGTTTTGCTATGTTAAATTATTACATTGTAAAAAGAAGTATTTGAAAAGTTGTAAAATTAATGACCTGAAAATTTAATTCTTAATTTTTGCAATGTAATGTGGACAAATTTGTGTTTGAATAAATATGCTAATTAAAGCATATACCTACTTGCAACTATTTTCTTAAATTGAAAGAAAATAGATTAAATAAATAGAAACTTGTACAAACTTAATTTAATGAGGAAAAGTACTTTGTTACTTTTATTAAATGTTGTACAAGTTGGATATGATTGTCCATTACATTGTTAAAGAGAAGTGATTAAGGTTTTAAGCTTACAAAGCTAGAAAAACTAAGAAATCAACTTCTAAAGGTACTATGTAATGTTAAACAATTGTGATTCCAATTTTTATTACATTTTGAAGGTAGAAGTGATTTGGAAAGTTTTTAAACTTACAAAGTTGGAAAACTAAATCAACTTCTAAAGGGTAAATGTAATGTGGTCAAACACAAGTTTGCTAAATATGTTTATTACATTTTTAAAGGAAAAGTGATTGAAAAGTTTGAAGCTTACAAAGCGAAAACTTAATCAACTTTTAAAGGTTAAAATGTAATGTACTTAAACACTTATGAATTTATACTTGTTAAAGTATAAAGTTAAGTGTTGTATGAGATTGTGTATATATGTTAGCTAAAACAAGCTAAAACATATTGTGAATACATAATGGTATGTCTAGACACTTTGGTCTAAGACATAAAATGATGTGATCAAATAATTGTGATACTAACTCCAATACTTTATAGAGTTAAGTATTGAGAGGTTGTGCATTTATGCTAGCTAAAGTGCACAATAATAAGTCTAGACATATTGGTCTAAGACTTGGTATGATTAATCACAAATGAAGAATTACTATGAACTTTGTGAAGTTTAAAAGTAATTGAAAATTTGAAAAATCCTTAACCAAAAGGATTAATTAAGGATGTGACTATGAACACATCTAAAGGGATGGAAGTCCATTTTATAAAATCTCTAATAGTGGAAACTTCAATCTAACGCTAGTCACAACGTCTAGTCTTAGATTCAATAAATGAAAGTACACTATTATAGTGATTTGAACATTACAAAATATCATCCCAAAAGAAGTGTAATGTTGAATTATCCACCAAGAGAAAAGGTTGAATAAAAGGTTATTAACAAGTCTTGGAAATGCCAAAAATGGTGGAGGCATCAAGAGATTGCCTATATGAGTGTAAGATTTGTGGCATCTACAAAGTTTAATAGACTTAACTTTGTGATCACTCATGAAAGGATTAGTGCAAAAGACCATGCAAAATATAGGACATTTGGAAGTGTTGAATCTATGTGTACAAGTTAAAGTGGCTAGTCACATATATGATTGGTTCAAATTGTCTACCAATTCATATGATTAGTTATTGATTCTTGTACTTAAATAATGGTTCAATCGAAAGAAACCATTATTGAAATCATAGATTATCAAGAGTTGTTTGTGATTCTTTAAAGATTTTTCAAATATTGAAAATGGTGGAGGATTGTTGGATATTTTCAATATTGAAAGTATCTAAACAATTAAATTATGGACAACTGAATATTGCTGAAATTTTCCTGAGTAGCTTACTGTGAAGTAATGAAAAGTTAGGAAAATTCTGGATAGTTACAAATGGTTAGTAACTATCATGTATTCAAGTTTATCCTAAACAGTTAATTTTGTGTGTCTTAAATTAGTTATTTAGACACATGTTAGTTATAACTGTTGGGAGTTGTCTTAATTATCAGAAGGACAACGTATTCCACACAGAGAGAAGATAACTCTGAGAATTCTACAGAGAAGATAAGTCTGAGAATTCCACAGAGAAAAGATAAGTATGAAAAACAAAAGAGTTAGTCAGAAAAAGAACTTCTGCAGAAGTTCTATTCTGAGAAAAAGACTTCTCTTGCAAACTCTTCTATTGTCTTTAGTTGTTAGATTTATTTAAAGTGCATTACGTAATTCTAAATGCTTCATCTTATCCTAAAGAGTATTTGCTCTGTTAATTACTACACAATAAAAGGAGCAAATAGAATCTAAAGAAAAGTGCATTTACAGCACAATTTGAAGAGTCGGTCTTTACTGCAATATTGTTGTAATAGAGTTTCTTTTCTTGTAAACTATGAGTAACAATTATTAGAGTTTCTTTTCTTGTAAAAGTCCTATTGTATTATCTATGTAATAGATAGATTACTACCATTATTGTAATCCCTTCAGAATTCCCCAACAAGTTGAATGCATATTATCATTGAAACTCTATATTCAATCTCAAACAAGCAAATTAGGGATAAGAAAAAAAACCATAACTAGTTTAGAAGAAAAAAAGTGAATTATAGCTCAAATTAAATCATATTATTGCCAATAATATCTCAAATTTAAAATTTGTAAGCATTGTCTAATATGCCCTTGAAACTTTATCTATAACCATTATATTTTCTTAGTTAACTAAAATATATATGTTAAATATTAAAATGAAAGCAAAGTATTTTTTTTTACACAAACAAAAAGATTCAAAATGAAAATCTTCTTTCTTAATTAATAAAATTAATTATTTTCTTTTTGAAATAAATCCTTTCCTTCCAAAATTTAATATTTAAATAGAGAAGAATTTCTTGATTAAAGTTTGATTAATTTTATAAACCCATTTTTAATAAAGAATATGAAATTGATAATTTACAATTAAGAATTAAAAAGTGCAAACAAGTATTTATTGTCATTTCATATTTACTCATATATACATATATATATATATAACAAGAGGGAGAAGTGGGTATGTAACCCATTGTTTCATAGTTTCTGTATATAGATCTTGTAGATCTGCTAACTTGCAGTATAAATTTTAACTTGAATCTGGTCCCTGTTGTTTACCAACATGGATTCAAAGCCGAATTGAGATTGGAATGTTAGATGGACCATTGTTGAGGGTACCAGATTTCATCTGGAATGGTACTAGGTTCAAGTATGGAGGTTATATTGCAACTCAGCATATCTACATAATCTATATCCAGAAATTATAACACATAAGGTTAGATCTCATGGATCCCGACGGTGAAGTACCGATCGGAGGAATTTTACATCTGTTTAATTAAACGCTTATTTTCTGTTTACTATCTGATTTCCCTTTATCTGTTTCAGCATGTCTTTTATTTTTAAGTCTTTTTCAAACGGATCTTCAAGCTCTTCCTCAAAATCTTTGGTGTGTCGTTTTGTACCAAATTAATTTACTTACTCTCTAAAGATAAATAAGTATAGTGTGAGTAAGGTCGATCCCACGAGGAACAACAAATTTTCCAATTCAATTAATTTGCCAATAGTAACTACAATTTATTCAATGATTAAAACAGTTAAAGTAAAGAAGTCAATTACGAAATAAGTAAATAATAAAATAATAAAATTCAGAAATTAATCAATCAAAAGAAAAGATCCGGCTATAAATAAATCCACACTAATCAATTCTCAATTGTTCATCGACTCAAAGATAACAATCTCTATTTAATCAGTTAGTTATAGATTACCGAGTATCGGCTCTGACATAATCCAATTCTTCCTTAATTATTCGTTAATTGACAAGTATCGGCTTGACTCAATTAATTCTCTATTTATAACACAACCCGGCCGGAATCAGCCGAACACCAGATTTAATGTTATAAAAATATTATGTAATGAAGAACCTAACTCTAACAAATCATATCATGAATCAGCATACAACAACTCGTTAACCAATTGTTCCCATCTATCGAGACAGTAGCTTCGCCACTAATTAATCTTACTATTCAAATCCAGTGATTTAACTAGGGATTAATTGGCTCTATCTAATTCAATTAAAGGTGATCTAGCTTTAGCTAAATTAGATAATAAACTTTAGGCTTAGAAAACTCTTGGAATTAAATCGGAGAAAGTTTATTAAGAACAATTAGGTCTCACAATTCATGCATCGATTAGTGCTTCATTATCTACAGCCAGATAAGAAAACTACTCACTAAACATAATTAAAAACAAAACAAAATAGATATTAAGAGAAAATTAAATTAATACTGAAAATAGCAATTCAGAACGGCCGTCGTATGGGGCATACGACGGGCTCTGATTTCTGGAAAATTCTGGGCTGCTACAAGTTAGCAAACCCAGCTGCTGTTCAAAACTTCCAAAACGTAAAAGCTGTAAGAAAAGGTGTAAAAAGATGTCCCTAACCCTAATTATTCTTCTCCCTTATATAGGGAAGAGAATAATAAAGCTTCCTAATTCAACTAAAGAAAGAAATCTCCTTATTTCCAAATCCAATAAGCCACACACGGCTGTAGAGTAAGTTTCCTAATCTTCTTCAACAACCCACTTGGTAACTTCCCAGAATTCTTTTGCTGCCAAATCTCTCTTCAATCTCATCCCCGTCATTGAATCTTCTATAAAGCACTCCAAATCAGTCCTTATTACCTTGCCAAGCTCCAATATGGAATCTTCCAAATCTGCACAAGTTAACGCCATTAAGCACCAAATTTACCCCCAACTAAGCACATAAAAGCACATACAAATAAAGAACTATTTCGTGCTTATCAAGATCCCCACACTTAAACTATGCTGGTCCCTCAGCATTCAAACAGAAAATAACAAATAACACATGACAACACAAACGAACAACTAAACCGTTTCACTAAATAAACACCATTCCAGCCAAACCGAAAAGAAACTGTTTCAGAAAATGCATGCTCAGTCCAAGTAAGAAGTTTATGCACCATCAAGTCCTCCAAGTCAAAATACAAGATTCTGAGTAACTCTCCAAGATCACTCCAAGCACTCATAAATGTATGAAATTGGGTTCAACCACTCAATTAATCGCACATGGAAAACTTATTATGAGCTTGCAAATATGTCAACAGATAATCATAACATTGAAACTAAACAAAAATCAAAAGGTCTTTCAATGGGTTGTAATGGGGCTGGGGTTTACAAGGTAGGATTTAAGAGGAATAAAAGGCTAAAAACAAAACCAAGGTGTAAGCAACACAATAAAGAACATCCCCACACTTATCTTGAACCAAGTCTCAACTTTTGATTTCCAAAATAACTCAAAGTAATTCCAGCACAACATTCATTTTTTTACGTTCTTTTTCATATTTTTTGTATCATTTTTTTTCTTTTTCTACTGCTGTTGTTCTTTCTTTCTCTTCTTTTTTTTCTCTGCCACAGTTTAGGCAAACAGTACAAACAGAATTCTGCAGATTTTTCTTTCATTTTTCCATTCTGTCCCAACATTGTTTGGGCAAACTGTAAACTTCAACCTTTCAATTCCATCAGAACAAACTGAAATAACTTCCTCACAGAGACTTAAATATACGATTCTCTTCTCTTTCAATCAAGGGGAAACTAAATCATAACATAAGTTACTTACACCTTAGTGGGCCAAAAGAAAGTTTAAAAGGGTCTTAGGCGAAACATTAGGTGGTGTAAATACAAAAAAAAGGTTCAAGGATCAAAGGGGTTCACTAAGGGTCAAATTAAGGTAGGAATGAAATTAAAATCAAAATGGGTTTATTCCTAATGCCTTTATCATTTTCAAGTTCAAATTCAACACATGATATCCATGCACAACAAAGCAAGCTCAATAAGTCAACTAAATGCAATTTACACTCATTCAAAGAATAATTCATTCAAGCACCAACAAAGTGGTTATTGTGCGCTTAGGCTTCAAGATCCTCACATTTAATTGGGCAAACTAAACTCAGAAATTACATTCATCATCCTTGGAGTCATTCAAAATCATGCAAAAACCATCACAATAAACTAAGCACGTTTTAATACATTCAGTTTGGCCAGACGTTGCTCATAAGAGTGAAACAGTTCAAAACATCCTACAAAACTGAAAAAAAACTAAACAATTTTTTGTGAAAATTTTCATGATTTTCTAATGTTTTGGGTGTTTTTGTTTTTGTAAAAATAAAACATAACAAGTAACACAACACATAACACTCTCACCACACTTAAACATTAACATGTCCTCATGTGAAAAAGGAAAACAACTAAAACAGAAGAAAAACAAAAACACAGAAAATAAAGAGAAAAGGGACAGCCTGATCATTGTGGGGGTTGCTGTAGGGGCAAACAACGACTGCAGAATTTAAACAACCCACTTGGTCAAATCGTCTAAACTCAGCCCATTACTGAAAACAATCGTTAGAATCACTACGGGGGAGCTTGTAATGGAACCTTATTCAGCCACAAGTGTTTAATGAACCTGGAACAAAAGCAAATTTATTAAAACTATTGCAAGAAAATAAAAAGTTAACTAGTAAAAGTAAACTAAAAAGGAAAGAAAATATTGGGTTGCCTCCCAACAAGCGCCATTGTTTTAAGTTCTAGACTAGCCATACGTCACCGAATCAGTAGGTTGGTATAGAAAGCTGAAACTCCTTTACCACTGTAGATGACTCAGATTCATAGTATGGTTCAAGCTTTTCCCAAGGAACCTTAAAAATCTTCACAGTGTTAATTCCTTTAATTTCAATGGTCCCTTTCGAGCAACCAACAATCACATGAAAATGTTGAATCCCCTTGGACTGCAATTTTCTCTCCATCAAATGCAACTTAGACCTCTTACTATTCGATTTTGAGAGAATGAAATCTACTTCAAGCAACCCGAGTATTTCCTTGAGAACTACTTCATTCTTGTTCGGGTTGAGTTTTCTTCCAACTTGGGTATCAGCAAGGGTCCACCCAATTCCTTTCTTATGTTCTTGAAGAATTCGGAGCAATTTTTCCTTTTGGGTTTGTGTGAGTTGCTTATGAATGACAATAGGAAATGTCTTTCCAACACCTGAATCCGCTAGAGAATGTAATGATGTAATGGCATCTTGCACTTCATTATTCTCTAGATCTTTGACCTCAGTTTCAGCCACATTTCTTATGATAACAGCCGCCAATTTATCCTGCACAAATTCAGTCTCAAGATGCTCTTGGACTAAGGACTCAAACACATCAATTGAATTATCATTTTCTATATCACTTGGATGTTGCATGGCATCAAAAATGTTAAAAGTTACATAATCTCCATTGAATTCACATATGAGTGTTCCTTTATCCACATCAATCTTAGTTTTGGCAGTTTTCATGAATGGTCTACCCAACAATAATACATCCAGTTTCCTTTCATGAGACTTTCCCATGTCTAATACATAAAAATCAGCTGGGTATACGAAATTATTGACTTTAACTAAAACATTTTCAAGAACCCCCAATGGGTAAGATAAGGACCTATCAGCTAATTGGATAACAACTTGTGTTTCGACTAATGGTCCTATATTCAAACCTTGATATGTGGAGAGTGGCATGACATTAATGGAGGCACCTAAATCCAACATGCATTTTTCAATTTCTTTATCTCCAATAACACATGGGATAGAAAACATACCTGGGTCCTTGCATTTGGGAGGAAGTTTTTGTTGTATTACAGCCGAAACAGTTTCGCCCACAATGACTTTTTCCTTTTTGGGATGCTGAATTTTTTTTGCAATAAAATCCTTCAAGAATTTGGCACACTTTGGCATCCTTCTAATAGCATCTAGGAATGGCATGTTGATTTCGATTTTGCTAAAAATGGTCAAGATGTCATCCAACTCCTCATTATTGGCATTCTTCTTCAACCTGTTTGGAAAAGGGGGAGGTATTTTAATATCAGACGTTGAAAAATTCAATTTAGGACTTACCTCTGATTTCTGCCCAGTTGTCGTATGGTCGAACGACGGGGTCTGATTTTTGTGTTCTTCAACCTTTGCCTTGTTGACTGGTTCTTCGAGTTGCTTCCCACTCCTCAAGGTGATTTGAATTACGTTTTCTCGTGGGTTAATCTGCACTTGAGAGGGCAACTTTCCTTGAGATCCTTGTATTTCATTGAAATGTTTCGCCATCTGGGTCATTTGGGTACTCAACCCACTTATGGCTGCTCTTGTTTCTTGCTGAAACTTGTGAAAGTCTCCCTGATGTTGGGTTTGCGTGTTCTGCATCAAAGTAACAGAAGTTGCTAAATTAACAAGCATATCTTCAAGAGGAATTCCTGACCTTGAGGTAGCTACAAAGCTAGGATTTAATTGGGTTGCTAGGGCAGGCTGTTGAGCTTGTTGTTGCGTTGGCTGTTGGGGAACATTTTGTTGAGGTGCGTGAGGTCTATAGCTCAGATTCGGATGGTCTTGCCAACTTGGATTGTAGGTATTTGCATTAGGATCATAGCGCTTTTGTTGATATCCTCCCATTGCACTTACTTGGGCATCTAACTCCTCTTGAGTCATTTGACATACATTTGCAGAATGGTTAGGACTTTTGCAAATCTCACAAACATTTTCCATATGAGCTACACCCCTTCCATTGATCAATTTCTCAACACTTGTTGTCAAAGCTTCCAGTTTACTTTCAATTGAAGAGTTGGAAATTTCACCAACTTGCTTAGCCGATCGACGTAACGGTTGATACTGTTGACGTGATTCACATGTTCTAGCTATCAAGTTCGTGGCTTGGGTTGTGCTATTATCCATGAAAGCTCCACCACTTGCGGCATCAAGAGTTCTTTTCTCCTCTGGCTGCAAACCTTCATAAAAGTATTGAATTAAGAGTTCGTCAGAAATTTGGTGTTGAGGACAACTCTCACACAATCTTTTAAATCGATTCCAATAAGCAGTCAAGGATTCATCATATTCTTGTTTAATTCCTACTATTTCCTTCCTACCAAATGCAATCTTAGAAGCTGGGAAATAATTCATCAAAAATGTTCTTTGCATACCTTCCCATGATGTAATTGACCTAGGAGTGATAGTTTTAAACCAAGCACTAGCTTGTCCAGTTAAAGACCATGAAAAACTAGCTAGTTTTATGTATTCTTGTGTGACTCCTCGGTTATATACTATTTCACAAACCTTAATAAAATCATGCAAAAAACTATGTGGGTCTTCACCTACATCCCCATTAAATTTAGGTAATAAATTCAAAAAGGATGCTTTCAACTCATAGTCAATTGCAAGTTCAGGCAAGACAATGCAAGAAGGTCTATAATTAACAATTGGGTTAGTAGACTCCCTTAGAGGTCGATCTTGTATTGGAAGTGGAACTGGAATCTGAACTCCTGGATTAACGACATGTCCTGGTGGCTGTTGGTTGCCTCCAGGTGGTGGCTCGTTAACTACAGCTTGCTGGTTCCCCGGTGGAAGATTGGCCATCGAAGTTTCTTCAAGCAGAAATTCTGATTCAACTGGGTCTTCAATTCTGCTGGTCGTCGTTTGGGCAAACGGCGAGTCTGCTACTGAACCAGAATTGGTTCTTTGGCGTTGTTCTTTTGTCTCTTTCTTCAATCTACGCGCTGTCTTTTCGATCTCTGAATCAAAAAGTAAAACAGGTTTAGACGATATGGACATAAACCAAAGAACAAAAACAAATTAATTAAAAAGAAAATTATGCCGTTTCCCGGCAACGGCGCCAAAATTTGATGTGTCTTTTTGTACCAAATTAATTTACTTACTCTCTAAAGATAAATAAGTATAGTGTGAGTAAGGTCGATCCCATGAGGAACAACAAATTTTCCAATTCAATTAATTTGCCAATAGTAACTACAATTTATTCAATGATTAAAACAGTTAAAGTAAAGAAGTCAATTACGAAATAAGTAAATAATAAAATAATAAAATTCAGAAATTAATCAATCAAAAGAAAAGATCCGGCTATAAATAAATCCACACTAATCAATTCTCAATTGTTCATCGACTCAAAGATAACAATCTCTATTTATTCAGTTAGTTATAGATTACCGAGTATCGGCTCTGACATAATCCATTCTTCCTTAATTATTCGTTAATTGACAAGTATCGGCTTGACTCAATTAATTCCCTATTTATAACACAACCCGGCCGGAATCAGCCGAACACCAGATTTAATGTTATAAAAACATTACGTAATGAAGAACCTAACTCTAACAAATCATATCATGAATCAGCATGCAACAACTTGTTAACCAATTGTTCCCATCTACCGAGACAGTAGCTTCGCCACTAATTAATCTTACTATTCAAATCCAGTGATTTAACTAGGGATTAATTGGCTCTATCTAATTCAATTAAAGGTGATCAAGCTTTAGCTAAATTAGATAATAAACTTTAGGCTTAGAAAACTCTTGGAATTAAATCGGAGAAAGTTTATTAAGAACAATTAGGTCTCACAATTCATGCATCGATTAGTGCTTCATTATTCACAGCCAGATAAGAAAACTACTCACTAAACATAATTAAAAACAATACAAAATAGATATTAAGAGAAAATTAAATTAATACTAAAAATAGCAATTCAGAACGCCCGTCGTATGGGCATACGACGGGCTCTGATTTCTGGAAAATTCTGGGCTGCTACAAGTTAGCAAACCCAGCTGCTGTTCAAAACATCCAAAACGTAAAAGCTGTAAGAAAAGGTGTAAAAAGATGTCCCTAACCCTAATTAATCTTCTCCCTTATATAGGGAAGAGAATAATAAAGCTTCCTAATTCAACTAAAGAAAGAAGGACGAATTCCCTTTTACCCCCTTGTGGTTAGGCATAATCACCCTCTCACTACCTCGTAGTTTCAAAATACCTACATAACCCCCTCGTGCTTTGGAGTTAAGTGGAAAGCGGACGGAAACCGTCCAAACTGACGAATGTGGGCTACACGCGGAAGAATATGCGCGTGGAAAAATAAAGCGCGACTAAAATACAATTTTTGTTACAAAATTACCCTTATTCATGTTTCCTCTTATTTCTTATTTTCTTTCTTTTTCCCCTTTCCCTTCGTCTTCTCCGTCTAATTTTCTTCAAGAATAGGAAGCTCGGGGTTCCATCGAACTTGAGTTTCACGAACAGATCTTGCTACATCTGCTGTCTGAAGTTGAATTCCTCTTCTCTCAGAAGAGGGAACAGCGGGAGCTTCACCGAGATTTCCCCACCTGAATCTGGTCTCCCGATTTGGGATCTGAAGAGAGCCCGATTAATCAACCCAGCAGCTGACCATCTCTGAAGAGAACTTTGAGCTGGGACCCATCGGGATCCTGTCGACTCCAGCTTCAAAGACGAGAGTGTCGATTGCCAGATTCGTGCAGCAAATCTCTACCGAAAAAAAGATCCGACCTTTTCATAGAAGCTCTTCACCGACGAGTTCTCTGGCTCAGAACAATGGCTGGGTTGTGCCTTTTCACCGAGATTCTTTAGCGCAATTTTCATGGAGCTTTATTAGATTGCTAGCGTGGGGGGTCACAAAATATACATCATTTACTCTTGTTGGCGACTCCAACAGTGGAGCTCTTGTCATTGCTTTTCTCATCTGGATCTGCTGGGTTCATTGCAGCATTCATGGCCAACTCGACGAGAAAATTGGTTCAGAAATCTT
Organism: Ophiorrhiza pumila; assembly: GCA_016586305.1. Classification (NCBI taxonomy): domain Eukaryota; kingdom Viridiplantae; phylum Streptophyta; class Magnoliopsida; order Gentianales; family Rubiaceae; genus Ophiorrhiza; species Ophiorrhiza pumila. The sequence continues at coordinate 9,491,367 of BLIW01000011.1, read as the reverse complement.
TGAGGACTTATGACACCCATTGGCTCTGCATTATTGTTGTATCTTGGATGAAATACGTGCCTTTTATGCTGATTGGAGGACCCTCGGATACTCGGCAGAAGACGAAGGAAATTCAACCTGTTGTTACACTTATCTCGTGACTCCCTCGGATTTGCTCGAGGGAATTGGAGACAATGGGAATCAATCTGTTGTTGAAATTTTCCATATATTTGGAACTTGAACTTGCATCTATTTGGTATTTTCTCTACTTTCTCTACTTGCTCTAAATGCTGTGGTTTGGTATCTCTTGGGGGTGGATTTCTCCAAGAATTGTTATGGTTGGATTACAGTGATTGAATTGATGATGTCTCTTTGATGAATGTCCAAGCCTGCCCTGCCTGGGTGATGATTTGCCGATGATTTTAATTTGTTTATGGAGGCTCAATTGACTATACTTGCTTTTGGATTGAATTTGTTATCTATGTGGAATTGTGTGTCAAACATGTACTAGGTTGAGGCCGTTATCTTCTGGATTGAATTAGCCGAGATAGTTGTTTTGACTTGAGGATAGCTGTTTTGACTTGAGTGACAGACGAGGAAGACGAAGATGAGGAATTTGGATTCTTTGAAATTCATTGTTTCTAAATTGTGTGACTATGGTTTTGCTAATTATGGTGAGATAATTATGACAGACGGGTTGACGAAGAGAAAGAGGAAAAAGAAAGAAATTAAAAAGAGAAATTAAAATCTTCGAATTTTGTTTGGGTTTGAGATATGTTGCAGAACTGAAGCTTGAAGATGAATCCTTATGTCTAAATAAGGGTTAATGAAGTGGGTTAATGATGGTTGTAGTGTGTGGAGAAGTGATGGTTGTGGTGAGTTTTTGATTGAAGTTAGAGAAATTATAGCGGTTATGGTGGGAGGAGAGAGAAGACGGTGGTGTTCATGGTGGGAGGATAGAGAAGACGATGTGGTCATGGTGGGAGGAAAGAGAAAACGGTGTTGGAGATAAAGACGAAAGAGAAAGATAAGAGAAGAAAAAAAAAGTGATTGTAAAAACGTGAGAAAATCAAAGAAAGAGAAAAACAAGAAAGATAAAGTAAGTGGGAAGAAAAATAATTAAATAATATGATTTTTTTTTTACTTTTATGTAAGGGTAATATAGTAATTTTATACATTTCTGTCAGTTTGGACGGTTTCCGTCCGCTTTCCACCTAACTCCAAAGCACGATGGGGTTATGTGGGTATTTTGAAACTACGAAGTAGTGAGAGGGTGATTATGCCTAACCACAGGGGGGTAAAATGGAATTCGCCCATATCTCCTTATTTCCAAATCTAATAAGCCACACACGGCTGTAGAGTAAGTTTCCTAATCTTCTTCAACAACCCACTTGGTAACTTCCAAGAATTCTTTTGCTGCCAAATCTCTCTTCAATCTCATTCCAGTCATTGAATCTTCTATAAAGCACTCCAAATCAGTCCTTATTACCTTGCCAAGCTCCAATATGGAATCTTCCAAATCTGCACAAGTTAACGCCATTAAGCACCAAATTTTCCCCAACTAAGCACATAAAAGCACATACAAATGAAGAACTATTTCGTGCTTATCACTCTTCTTATTCAAACTTTTCAAACAATGTTATTTTCAAGGAAGAAGTAAATCTTGAAAATATTGAAGAATCTATAGACAACTGGAAAATTTCTAAAAAACCATAAAGTGAAGTTTATAGAGATAAATGGAACCTAGTGTCAGATTATACTGTTAAAACAGTTAAACAAGCTGTTAATCTAAATACTGATTATGAAAATATCAAATTATTGTCTAAAATGACAATCGAAAATAATCGGCAAAAATATAATTATTTTCATTTTGGACTTGTACAAGTTGTTGTAAAACCTCTAAACAGAGAAGGTTTAGATACATATTTACTTCTTTGCCTTAGAGATTGTAGATTTTTGAATTTTGATGATTTTTTACAAGGCATGATTGAAACCAACCTATGTGAAGGACCTGTTTATTTTGACTGTTTTTCAAACTTTACTGTTTCTCTGCAGGATAGAAACATACTTGATGCTTTAACTCTAAATGTTAAAGTTGCAAACTTTAAGGCCAAAACAAGAACACTTCCTGTAACAATCTTATTCAGAATTCAGTATAAAGCCATGAATTATGCTTTCAACAAAGGAGCAGTAAGTGCTTAAAAAAAGAGAGAAACAGTTGTGTTTCAGACGGATTTAGCCAAATCTAGACTATTAATCCCCACAATCATCAAATGGAGTCAAGTAACATTGCCCAAAAATTAGTTTTTGCCAGAAGTAGACCTACCGGTACCAGTCCAAAATATAGTGGTATCCAATATCAAACAATTTCCTAGTAGAGGAGTCCAGATCACTTTTGATAGGACCCAAAGCCTTAGGATTTCAAGTAACAATAGTAGCCAGAATTCTAGAAGATCTTTTGATGTCCAGTCTTCTAGGCAACCAGTAAGATATTCTGCATCTTCTGTTGACACTCGTATCCATGGTTTAGATAATTCGTCCAGGATACCACAAGCTAGATATTTAGTAGAAACTCAAACAAATTCTCCAGACCAAAGTGAAAGCAATAGCCTTCCCAGGTCACCAACATATTCTACTATGACTGATAACTTAGATGAAAAATTAGGAGAACTTAGGATGCTTAGAGCATCAGTCAAATTTAAAATAGACAAAGAAAAGCTTAGAAGAGATTTTTTTAGTGAGAAAAACCAAGAAAAAAGAAAATGGTTTTTTGAAAACTATAAAGACAAAGCTAAGAGAAAAATACATTTAAAATATTATGAATTTTTGAATAAACATGAGTTGCATCTAGCATTCTTTACATGGTTTGAGCATTATGCATCTAACAATTGTATAGATTATCCTTTTTCAATTAAAAAAGAGATTTGTGTTACAAAGACTTGGCAGGTTATTAATAGTGAAACGATAAGATCAGAGCTTCCACCGTCATTATCATTCACAACCTCCTACAAGTTAGTAGAAATTAAAGCAATTCCTTTCAAACATAAAGAGGCAAATGCTGCAGATCCAGTAAATTCAAGAGACATCCAAAGCATTTACGAGCAGAACAACTATACTAATAAGTATCAACCAGCCACTGGAGAGCACCTTCTTACTAGACCTATCCAAACTACTCCTACATATGTCTCAAAAACCTTCTCAAGTAAATATCTTTTCAAACTTCATGAAATACCTTCCAAAATATCCAATTAGTTGGTGAACAAACTTCTAATCGAGTTAGAAAAAAGGATAGCAAAGATTGAAAAATCCTTTACTACCCCAAAAAGCAAAAATCAAGTGAACCAGCGTCAGCCACAGCCTCCGTAAGTCAGGCTATGTGTGTCTTGGATAAAGGAGGGATGTCATAAGAAGAACTATCACAACCAAAATCTACAACAATTGAGATTGCCAAATTAAGACATCAGAATTCATTCGGTGACAAACAAATCTGAAGCTGGAAAAAGCCTCAGATGTTGTACTATCCCAGGGCAACATATCCAGATATGGTGTTGGAAGAAAGACCTAACATTCTTCAAAATAGCTACAATGCCAACAACATCTATTAGTGGAACATAGATGGACAATCAGAGTATAGCATGATGACTATCCTCCAACAAATGACTATGGTGGCAACTGCGTACAGAACAACGCAGGCGTGTACCAACCAGTTAGCTGCTCATATTCTAGTAGCTGGCTTCAAGGGACAACTAAAAGGATGATGGGATGAGCATCTAACTGAGGAAGACAGACAGAGTATAATGCATTCAGTTAAAATTGATAACCAAGGAGAACTTATTCAACAAGTAGGTGAATCCTGTGGGAGAAAATGGATGAGAAAATGATTTTGGTATGTTTAGGTTTGTTTCCCAATCTGTTGGTCTAAGAATCTTAAGGATTTGGACTGTTGAATGGGTTACCAAATCCTTTTCTGTATAATGTTTGAGGGAAATTGAGCCGGTATCTAAAAGAATAAACTCATAGAATTTTTTTGTTTTATCCAAAAAATGTTGAATAAAATTTTGAATGATTGAATAGTATGGTTTTAGCTACCTGGTTTGGGTTATTAACAAAAAAGTCCGATTCTGTTTGACAGATCAAAACGAAAGATTGGGCATTAAAGTATTCTTGGTTTGAAGAAATTATTTCAAAAATATTTGTTTGAGTTAAAATCTGTTTTGAATTTGTGGAGCTAGATGCCATCACATTTGAATAATTATTAGGGCTTGCAACCACTACTGAAGTTTGGGAAGTTTTTAAATTAGTAGGGCTTGAAACCGCTACTAGAGTTTGGGGAGATTTCACAAGTTGAAATCCTACTGATGAGGCCCATTGTTGAATGGATTCAAAATGGGATTTTTGTAGTAAGGCCTTTTCATCTTCCTCAATGATGACGGCCTACACTTTTGGACTTACGATTGAAATTGGCTGTTTGAAGATTCAGCCTTTAAGACTTCAAGTTGGCTGGAACTTAAAGCATAGTCTCTAGGTTGCTTTCAGCAGATTATTTGGATGAAGATGCTGCTTCCTTTGTTTGGCTGTGTATTTGTATAATACTCTTAGGCATTGGAGGCAATTCTTCCTTTTTCTTTCTCAGCGACATTATCTACCCTGTAAAAATTCACGAGTCACAAAGTCAGGCAAAGAATTTGTTTCTCATTTTATATATCAATGTCAAAATCAAAAATATGTAAAATAGCTTGTTATCTTGCAAAAATCTGTTTAGAGGCAAGGTTTTTGAAATCCTTTTGCAAAACGTCTTTTGCAAATTTGCAATCTACTCTAACAAGAAATTTTTGATTAAGCAGATCAGATTGGAATTTTGAAATACATAAAACAATGGCTAAAATTTCTTTTTTAATTGTGGAATAATTCCGTTAAGCGCTATTCTAATGTTTAGAAGTAAACGCAACAATTCTTTCTTTGTTGTCTTGTACTTTGGTGTGTCGTTTTGTACAAAAATTAATTCTTACTCTAAAAATTCAACAATAGTGTATTGGGAGTAAGGTCGATTCCACGAGGAACAACAAAATCTTCTAAATAGTTAAATTGCAAATTGTGTCACAATAATTAAAATTAGAAATAATAGTACTAAAAAATAAATAATTAAAATGAATTAAGAAATGAAATAAATCAATATCAGAATTACCAAAATTAATGAATCGAAATAAAAACCTGACAAATAAGCAATCTATACCAATCAATACCAGTTAATTATTGACGCAGATATAATAATATTAAATTAATCAGTCAGTTATAGGATACCGAGAATCGACTCTGACATATCCCAATCCTTCCTTAATTATTCGATAGTTGATAAGTATCCGCTTAATCACCTATTTTCATATTCACAACATAACACGGCCGGAATCAGCCGATCACCAAGTTCAATGTTATAAAAGCATTACATATTAGAAGGACCTAACTCTAACAAATTATATCCTGATCAGCATGCAATAATTTGTTAACCAATTATTTCCGTCTACCTAAACAGTAACTTTACCACTAATTAATCTTACTCATTACATCCAGTGATTTAACCAGGGACTAATTGGCTCTACCTAAATCCATTAAAGTTGATCAGGCTTTAATCTATCTAAATAACTATCGTTATACTCAGAAAACTTTTGGAATTAATTATGCTATCATTCTTAAGAAAAATTTGGTCTCACAACTTATTCATGATTAGTGCTTCTTACTTATTAGCCAGATTAACAACTACTCACACTTCATAACAGAAAACTAATCAAAAGAATAGATTAATGAAATAAATACTGAATTAAATAAAAGAAATCAAACCACCCATACTGTCGTCTGGGCAAATGGCTGTACTACTACTTCAGCTCTGAACTGGGCAACGACACTGCAGAAAAACTCCAAAGAAAAACTGCGTACAAAGAGTGTTCAAAAGATAAAAAGATGACCCCTAACCCAATTATCCAATTCCCTTTTATAGAGGGAAGAAAAAAAATTTCTAATTAAACTTAAGGAAAGAAATCTTGTTTCCAATTTCAAATTCAGCCATACAAGGCTTCAACTATCCATAAAAATTAGTTTCCAAATTCAAATCTTCCATCCTTTTGGTAGCTTTCTAGAATCCTCTCGATTGCCAACTCTTCACTCCTACCTTCAGCCCTTCAAATCCTCCAAAGATCTCTCAAGTCTATCTTTATCTCCTCTGCACACCTCGCACTGAAATCTTTCAAATTCTGCAACAAATAAACCCATTAAGTATAGGTTTTACCCTATCAAGCAAATTAAAGTGTGCATAAAAATATGAATTATTCTGTGCTCATCAAATATCCCCACACGTGAACTATGCTTGTCCCTCAGTATTCACATGTAAAACAATTAACAACTAAATAAATCCTAACTAAACTACTGCACTAAAATAAGCACCAATCCAGCCAATCTGAAAAGAAGTTATTTAAAAAAAATGCATGCTCAGTCCAAGTAACAAGTTCGTACATAATCCAGTCATCCAAGTCAAAGTACAACCAAGTTCAAGAATCACTCAAGCACTCATTGATGTTTATAATCAAGTTCAAACACATTTAAATTGTACATAGAAACTCACAATAGATTTGCAAAATTGTCAACAGATAACCACACTTTCAAAACCAAACATGAACGAAAAGGTTTTTAATTGGGTTGTAATGGGGTTAGGGTAATTAAGGTGGGATAAAAGAGATAGATAAAATAGGTTTAAAAAAAAATAAAAACAAAGTACAATGTAACTTAACCAAGTATTTCCCCACATTTATCTTGCATCAAGTCTCAAAATTGATAATTGATAACTACTCAAATTAATTTCAACACAACAATCATTCTTCTTTTGTTTTCCGTGGTTTTTCACATATATTTTCTTTTTCAGATCTCATTTTTTTTCTTTTTTTCCTGCTGCTATTCTTTCTTGTTCATCCACAGTTTAGGCAAACAGCATAGACAAAACTCTGCAGATTTTTTTTTCCTTTTTTTTCTGCCCAGTGTTGTCTGGTCGAACAATAGACTTCAATACTTTACTTCAACATCACATACTGAAATACTTCATTCATAGAGACTTATTCATGCAATTCTCTCCTGTTCTCAAGGGGAAACAATCATAACAAACTTAGTTACTTACACCGTAGGGGCCAAAAGAAAGCTAAAAAGGGGTTTAGGTGAAACTTTTAGGTGGTGTAAACACAAAGAAAAGGTTCAAGGTTCAAAGGAGTTAACTAATGGTAAATTTAAGGGTATGAATGAAAATTAAAGTCACAATTGGTTTATTCCTAATTGCCTTTATCACATTCAAGTTCAATTTTAACACTATAGCATCCATGTACAACAAAGCAAATCCAATAAGTTGCCCATACACAATTCACACTCTTTCAAAGAATTAATTCAATTAAGCACCAACAAAGTGGTCATTGTGTGCTTGGCTCAAATCCTCACTTTAAAGTAGGCAAAAATAAACTCAAAATATGCATTCGTCATCCTTGGAGTCATTCAAAATCATACATAACCATCACATTAAACTAAGCAAGTTTTAATCACATACAGTTTGGTTAGACAATGCTCATCAGAATAAAACAGTTCAACTCATTCTCCAACAAATAACAAAGTAAAAGCTAAACTGGTTTTTGTGAAAATTGTTTTCGGATTTTCTTCTTATTTTATTATTATTATTATTATTTTATTTTTTAGGAATAAAACTACATAATGAAAAACAACACATTAGCATATAACACCCTCCTCACACTTAAACAATAACATGTCCTCATGTGAAAAGGAAGAACACTAAAAACAAAAAAGAAAAACAACTAAAACAAAAACAAAAATAAAAACACAGAAACTAAAAAGGAAAAAGGACAGCCTGATCATTGTGGGGGTTGTTGCGGGGGCAAACGATCCTGCAGGATTTGAAGAATGGTAGCCAGCTTACGCCTGTTGGCAGCTGTGGAGGAGGAGTCTCTTCTTTCGGTGTCGACTGAGTGGTTGTGAATAATCCTCCAATAAAGTTGAAAGTTCCAGTGGAGGAGGGGAAGCAAACTTCAAATTTACCATTGTGGTGGTCTTTGTTGGCAAAGATGAAAGCACGAATGGCAGCCTGTTGGAATAAAGAAGATGATGGGTGTGGCTATGGAAAGGAGGAGGAGAAGAAGATGATGATGGTCAAGTGTTTGAGAAAAGGAAAGTAAGAGAATTGGGACCACTTGGGCTATTTTGTGTAGAAAATTATTGGGCCTCTTAATAAAATAATGCAAGTCTAATGGGCCCAAATTCCTATTTTAAAAGCTTTGTCTCCACTTTCCCATTTTTGTATCTCACCCATTCCATTACTGCAACAAAATCATCTCCATGACTGCAACATAAATCTGGAACAAGAAGAAACTTTATTAACTGACAAGAAAATTAAATAAATAACTAAAAATTTAAAAATAAAATAAAATTTAAAATTGGGTTGCCTCCCAATAAGCGTCATTGCTTGAAGTCCTAGACTAGACATGCGTCACCTAATCAGTAGGTTAGTATAGAAAGCTGAAACTCTTTTACCACTGCAGATGACTCAGATTCATAGCATGGTTTAAGCCTTTTCCCAAGGACCTTAAAAATTTTCACAATGTTAATTCCTTTGATTTCAACGGTCCCGTTAGAGCAACCAGCAATCACATGAAAATGTCTAATCCCTTGGACTGCAATTTACCACCCATCAAATGCAGCTTAGACCTCTTACTATTCGATTTTTGGGAAAAAGAAATCTACTTCCAGCAACTTGAATATTTCCTTGAGGACTACTTCATTCTTGTTCGGGTTGAGTTTCCATTTTGAGTCTCGTACCGGCTGGGCATTTGTTTTTAGCATGCCAACTGCAAGACTTATACTTTTTGTATCGGCAAGGTTCCACCCAATTGCTTTCTTATGTTCTCGAAGAATTCGGAACAATTTTTCCTCTTGGGTTCGTGTGAGTTGCTTATGAATGACTACATGTAACGCCTCTCCAGCACCTAAATCCACATATTTTGAATTGTTAGGGACTGGTTTAATTTCAAGAATAGGAGGTTCAGTAATAGAAGGTAAAAGCTTATCAAATGAATTCTGTCTGGGCAAACAACGGGTTTCTGTTTTAATTGGATATTCCTCTAGAGAATGTAAGGACATAGTGGCATCTTGCACTTTAGTATTCTCTAGATCTTTGACCCCGGTTTTAGTCACACTTCTTGTGATAATAGCCTCCAACTTATCCTGCACAAGTTCAGTCTCAAGATGCTCTTGGACTAAGGACTGAAAAACATAAATTGAATTAACATTTTCTATATCACTTGGATGTTGCATGGCATAAAAAATGTTGAAAGTTACATAATCTCCATTGAACTCACATGTAAGTGTTCCTTTATCCACATCAATCTTAGTTTTTTCACTTTTCATGAATGGTTTATCCAATAATAATACATCCGAATTCCTTTCATGAGAATTTCCCATGTCTAATACATAAAAATTAGCTGGGTATACAAACTCATTAACTTTAACCAAAATATTTTCAAGAACCCCCAATGATGAGAATGAGCCCGTGTCCATGTCCGTGGTGTTAAAGTCAAATTGTCATCCTGAAAGTTTCTGTCACATTTTGGTATTCTTACCATACCTCTTTCGATATAACTCGGAATTGCATGTTTCAAGAAGCCCTGGAACGATAAGAGATAGAGCTACATCTTTCGTGTTTTAAGTTTTCCAAGATTGTGATGTTATCACCGTTGAAAATGCCTTTCAAAGTTGATGACGGGATTCTGGCCGAATTTTCATCTCGAATTTCATGGACTGCATTGAAGACCAAGATGGCGTGCTTGGGCTTTGTCATTAATGGATCACGCCATTTTTTAATCTTTAGGATTTATTTTTTTATTAATAATTAAGTCCATTAAACATTTAATTATGGGCTTAAGTCTTTGTGTTTTTAATTATGGGCTAAGTAAATTACTTGATCCAATTATCTTACATGATAATGGCAAGTAATTGTTTAGGAAACAAAGGAAGCCAAAATATGTTTGGCCACCTTTAGGAAGAGAACGTGAGACACAAATCCTTTTTGGAAAAGGATTAGCTTATGTGTGTCACAAATCCTTTTTGGAAAAGGATTAGTATGTTAGTTAGTATAGGAGTCAAGTTAGGGTTTTATTTCCTTTTCCTTTTAGAAAAGCCGAAACTACTCCCTATAAAAGGAGAAGCTATGTAACGTTTTTTATCATGTTGAATTGAAAGAATTTTGGCTTTGCTAAATTAAATTTGACATCATCAACGTGAGTTATTCTTGAGTAATTCATAAGACCCGCCAAACCTTAAGTGGGGAACTTTAGGTGAAGCTTACAAGTTCTAGATTTATAGAACCGGCCAAACTTGATAGGTTTAAACTTTTGATTTACATTAGTTGAACTGATTCAATTTGTGTTAACGTTGGGGTTAGGTTAATTTTAATCTTGCCTTTTCGTTCCATATCTCTTTTCCGAAAATTGTGTTCTTGTTTCTTGAATTGAGTTTTTGGTGCACAACGATCTTAACTTGTGGAAAATTCGTGTGGATTGGACTTCATCCTACTCCATTCGTATCAATTGGTATCAGAGCCAGGTTGTTCATCAAAAAAATTCAGGTTTTGCGTTTTGTTCTCTCTCGAATTTTTGTCCTTCTTTTTGCGTCGTTCTTGCTTCTTTTGGTTGCGTCAATTTCTGCAGCTTTTGTAGTGTCTTTTTGTTGCTGTTTTCGAGTCTTCATTGCTGTCCAAGGTCGTCATAGTTCAGCTTTTAAATTACGCCAAAATCGCATGCAATTTGTTTGCTAAAATCTGTCCAATTCGTGTTCATCTCTTGCTCGGATTTTTGCGATTTTTGTTGTGTTGTTCTTGCTATTTTGTGTCGTGGTTTGCTGCTATTTTTCTTCATAATTCTGCATTGTTTTTGTTCATCATCATAGTGTGGAATTCTTGAGTCATTCTTGCTGAAATCACGTCCAAAGAATTAGGGTTTGTCAAACTAGGGTTTGTGAAATTAGGGTTTCTTATTCAAAATTTCATAACTTCCTTGTTTCTCATCCTTTTATTGATCTTTCTTTTGTGTTATCTTCATCATTCTATTGCCATTAAAGTGTGTTTCGATCAAACTTTTTCACCATCTCAAAAAGACGAGTTCTTGACCACTTTCTTGAAAATCTTGATTTTTTTGAAAATCCGAAAGTGCTCAAATTTGAATCTTGAAGACATATTCTTGCTCTTTGTGATATTTCTTGAATCTTTGGTAAAAGTGGTATCTTCAAAATCCGAAATTTTGTTGACTTCTTGATACATTGAAGTGGTTGAAAATTTAGGGTTTATCAACAACCTCAAAAACCCTAGTTAAGCTTTTTGTCAAAAAAAAAGGGCCATTACAAAAAAAAAAGGCCATTACAAAACAAAAAAAAAAAAAGACCAAGTAAAAATCAACCCAAAGGCATTTGGTCTAAAGTGAAAAAAAAAAAAACAAAAATAAAATTTTATTATTTTTTTTCGTATTTAATTTTATAGTTTCGGACGCCACTTTCGGACCTCTTACCCGTCCGAAACTACCGTCCGAACCTCGACAGAGAAGTCACAAATTTTCACAAAAATTCGGACGCCACTTTCGGACCCCTGACCCGTCCGAAACTACCGTCCGATCCTCGACAGAGATTTGAAATTTTTTTAACAAAGTTTCGGACGCCACTTTCGGCCGTCTGAACCTTTGTTCTACCGTCCGAAACTCGGCAGAGAGTTTCTATATACTATAACTTCAAACCTTCATAACTTTCTCATTTTTAATCGGAATTGAGTGATTCAAAAACACATCTTCTTGTTATCTTCTCTAGTTTCTGAATTCGTAGCTTCCTGAAGTTAATCTGTTTATACCCCATACGTGATCTTAAAATCTTCTTGTGACGTGAATTTTTCTTTTCAAACTTCTTTGGTTTTGCTTTTGTGAATTGATTTGTTTGAACTAATTGGTTGAGACTTGTTCTTAAAATCGACAAACAGTAAGCTTCAATTAGTTTGAGAGATTCATTGTTGAGTGTTTAGATAGGGTATACACGAGAATAGCCATTACACTAGAGAGGAGAGTATTACTCACCAAAAGTGAGAACCCGAGAGGTTTTTATTTTGCTATCTTTTGTTGTTTTTACTAACTTGCAGCAACAATGGAGGGAGATGATAAAACACCTCAAGGACAACCCCAAACGGATCAAAAATATGTTAATGATGTTCTATTTGACATGATCCGAAAACTCAATCTAAAGATTGATAATTTAACCATTTTTCCTTCACCAAAAAAAGGTTCTACTTCTCGACAGAATAAACATGAAGAAGCCGAGCCTAGTGATGAGGAGAATGAGGAGTTCATGGATTCTCCTAAAGATGGTAAGAAATCTGATTTGTCAATTAGTGGAGTTAAACTAACATTGCCTACTTTCCATGGTAAAGCAGATCCGGAAGCTTATTTTGATTGGGTTCGAGGGCTTGAACACTTCTTTGAAGGTAATAGCTATCCCGAACATAAGAGGTATCGCCTAGCCTTCATGCACCTCAAGGATTATGCAAGTTTGTGGTGGGATAAGGTAATGAGATCTAGACGTGAAGATGACGAACCACCTATTCAAACTTGGAAGCAAATGAAAGCGCTTATGAGGAAGAAGTATGTTCCATCACATTATAGCTGAGAGCTCAACAGAAAATTGCACTCCTTGTGCAAGGAAACAAAACCGTGGAGGAATACTACCATGAGATGGAAGCTCTCATGATCAAGGCCAATGTTCGTGAAGATCCCGATTCAACAATTGAAAGATTTCTTAGAGGTATGAATTCTGAATTGTCTTATCATGTTGATTTACAATCTTATGTTGATATTAATGAGCTTGTTCATAAAACTATTAAGATTGATAGGCACATGAAAGGTAAGAACAGGTTCACACAACAGAATCCACCATGGCAAAGGGATTTGAAACCTAAATCAGCCCCTTTCACTCCACCAACAAAACCGAGGCAATTTACCTCAAACCAGCCATCTAGTGCGCCTCCTTATGTCCCAAAATCAGTCCCCAGAGCTGCTGAAAATGCCCCTAAATCGGCTACAACTTCTGCTCCAAGATTGAGGGATATTAGATGTTTTAAATGTCAAGGCTATAGTCACTTGCAAGCCAATTGTCCTACTACCCGGATCATGATTACTTTAGATACTGGAGAAGTGGTAAGTGATGATGATTGTGCCGACATGCCACCTCTTGAAGAAAAGTACCAAGATGATCAAAGTGATGAGGGTGAAAAGCTTGATGAGCCGACCTACTAAGTTGTTAACTTTTCTTTAGTTTCTCGCCGTGTTCTTAATGTTCAACCTTTGGAAGATAATGATTTGATGCAACGTGATAACATATTTCACACACGCTGTTTAGTGCAAAACATGGTTTGTAGTGTGATTATTGATAGTGGTAGTTGCACAAATGTGGCGAGCACCTTACTTGTTAACAAACTTAATTTGAATTGCATGAAACATCCAAAACCATATAGGCTTCAATGGTTAAATAATTCAGTTGAAACTCGTGTCACTAAACAAGTAAAGTTTTCTTTCACCATTGGTAAATATGTTGATACTGTTTTATGTGATGTTGTTCCAATGGAGGCTAGTCATATTTTACTTGGTAGACCTTGGCAATTTGATTGTGATGTGCTTTATCATGCCAAGAAAATTTTTTACAGTTTTGTGCATAATGGTAAAAAGTATAGTCTTCATGCTTTAACTCCTGCTCAAGTTTTTGAAGATCAAACTCGAATTGCACAAGCTTGTAAAGATATAAATGAAGCTAAGAAGAAGAAGGAACTAGAAAACAACAAAACGAAAAATCTAGTTTAGGCCGAGAGGTAGTTAATAAGAAATCTTGTTGTTTTGCTTCTTCTAATGAGATTGAGAGAGCATTACTAGCTAGGCAATCAATGTACTTACTTGGTGATAGTGTTCATGAATTTTCTTGTTTGCTGCCTAGTACATTTGTTTCGCAGGTTTTTGGAGTTCCTAAGTGCTTAATGGAGTTCGAAATAACTCATTATCAATTGCAAGGAATCCAATCCGCCTTAGCTTGTTTTCCACAAGGTAAGCAAGGTATGTTAGGTAAGTATGAAAGCTTATTGGTTGATTTCAATGGTTTTAAAGTAAAGAACTTTGTTAACGTCAATGCTATTGATTTTCAAAGTTTGATTTCTGTTTTGAATCAATTTCAATGTCTTTCACACACCTTTGAAACATTAGTTCGAAATTCTTTAACATGTGCATTAAAATCCAATGATTTGTGTTTTGGTAAGCAAATTATTTCACATAATTCTTCAATTATGAAATCCAATTATTTCGTTTTGAATGAGTTTATGTATAGTTTCTTCACATGCTATGTTGCTTATCTCATACATGAATTATATTTTGAGCTTAATATTGATAATTTCGAACTACATCAAACCTTTGCATGCACTCATTCAAGTGTTAATTATATTGACTCTAATTGTTGGGTTAATGATTCTTTTGATTCTTTATTTCGTGATTTTGCTCACATCCATCAAGTTAAAAGAGGTCCTTGGATAATTCAACACTTGTATGGTAAGTTATCTCCGTTCCAAATTTCTTTTGAATTCCAAGAGGTAAAATTTTCTGTTTACAACTATTCAATAGATTGTATACATTCTAGTTTTTGGAATTACACTCTCATATTTGATAACTTTTGCATGTTTTTAGAAGTCTTAATACGTTCATGTAATTTGCACTTTCTCAAGGATGCATATATGTTTTCTTGTTATGAATTTTCGTGTCTTTGTGATTCTATTCATATATGTTTACATCCTTTGCTTAAATTACATGTTAATAACGTAAATAATGTGTTCATGAATGTTGTTAGTGAATTCATATTGATTAGTTCTTTAATTAGGAACATACGATTTTCTGATTTGCATAAACTATATGATAGTTATTTGCATAATTGTTTTGAATTCATTGACTTCAACATTATGACTCATGCAAAATTTGTTCCGACTAATCATGTTATATGTATTTCGATTTTGCATACATATTCTGCCCGTTCTATTCTTTTGGTGAAAGGAAATTATTCTAAGTATTGTTTTAGATTATTGTGCTTTCTTTTACCTTATACATTTGTCTTGTTTTGGCAGGATATAATTTCTTGTTGCTCGAGATGTGCATTTTCCCAATTTTATTTGGCTCGAGTTTGCATTGAGTTCATCATATTGGTGTTTGATCCAGGAACTCAAATTCAAGATTCGAGGACGAATCCTTTCGAGGAGGGAGGGATTGATGAGAATGAGCCCGTGTCCATGTCCGTGGTGTTAAAGTCAAATTGTCATCCTGAAAGTTTCTATCACGTTTTGGTATTCTTGCCATAACTCTTTCCATATAACTCGGAATTGCATGATTCAAGAAGCCCTGGAACGATAAGAGATAGAGCTACAACTTTCTTGTTTTACGTTTTTCAAGATTGTGACGTTATCACCGTTGAAAATGCCTTGCAAAGTTGATGACGGGATTCTGGCTGAATTTTCATCTCGAATTTCATGGACTGCATTGAAGACCAAGATGGCGTGCTTGGGCTTTGTCATTAATGGATCACGCCATTGTTTAATCTTTAGGATTTATTTTGTTGTTAATAATTAAGTCCATTAAACATTTAATTATGGGCTTAAGTCTTTGTGTTTTTAATTATGGGGTAAGTAAATTACTTGATCCAATTATCTTACATGATAATGGCAAGTAATAGTTTAGGAAACAAAGGAAGCCAAATTGTGTTTGGCCACCTTTAGGAAGAGAACGTGAGACACAAATCCTTTTTCGAAAAGGATTAGCTTATGTGTGTCACAAATCCTTTTTGGAAAAGGATTAGCTTATGTGTGTCACAAATCCTTTTTGGAAAAGGATTAGTATGTTAGTTAGTATAGGAGTCAAGTTAGGGTTTTATTTCCTTTTCCTTTTAGAAAAGCCGAAACTACTCCCTATAAAAGGAGAAGCTATGTAATGTTTTTTATCATGTTCAATTGAAAGAATTTTGGCTTTGCTAAATTAAATTTGACATCATCAACGTGAGTTATTCTTGAGTAATTCATAAGACCCGCCAAACCTTAAGTGAGGAACTTTAGGTGAAGCTTACAAGTTCTAGATTTATAGAACCGGCCAAACTTGATAGGTTTAAACTTTTGATTTACATTAGTTGAACTGATTCAATTTGTGTTAACTTTGGGGTTAGGTTAATTTTAATCTTGCCTTTTCGTTCCATATCTCTTTTCCGCAAATTGTGTTCTTGTTTCTTGAATTGAGTTTTTGGTGCACAACGATCCGAACTTGTGGAAAATTCGTGTGGATTGGACTTCATCCTACTCCATTCGTATCACCCAATGGGTAAGATAAGGTCCTATCAGTTAATTGGATAACTACTTGTGTTTCAGTTAATAGGCCAATATTCAAACCTTGATATGTAGAGAGTGGCATGACATTAATAGAAGCACCTAAATCCAACATGCAATTTTCAATTTTCTTCTCACCAATAACACAAGGAATAGTAAACATACTTGGGTCCTTGCATTTAGGAGGAAGCTTTTGTTGTATTACAGCTGAAACAGTCTCGTCTACAATGACTTTTTCCTTTTCGGGATACTGAATTTTTCTTGTAATGAAATCCTTCAAGAATTTGGCATGCTTTGGCACCTTCGAATTGCGTTTAGAAAAGGTGTATTGATTTCATTCTTACTAAAGATGGTCAACATGTCATCCAAATCCTCATCCTTGACATTCCTTTTCAAGCTGTTTGGAAAAATGGAAGGTATTTTAATCTCAGAAGTAGGAAAATTCGATTTAGAATGTACCTCAGATTTTTGCGCCTACGTAGTTTGGTCAAACGACGCTACTACATTTTTCTGCTCATTAGCTCTAACTTTGGCAATCAGCTCTTCCAGTTGTTTCCCACTTCTCAAGGTGATTTGATTGACATTTTCGCGTGAGTTAATCTGTACTTGAGATGGTATTTTCCCTTGAGGACCTTGTGACTCGTTAAAGTGTTTTGCCATTTGGGTCATTTGAGTACTTAACTCACTTATTGCCGCGCTTATTTCTTGCTGAAATTTTTGGAATTCTCCTTGATGCTGGACTTGCGAATTTTGCATTAAAGTTACAGAAGTAGCTAAATCAACAATCATATCTTCAAGAGGAACTCCTGACCCTGTGGTAGCTATAAAGCTAGGATTTGTTTGGGCAGTTGGTTCTGCTGGTCTCAACTGGGTTTGCTGTTAAGCCTGCTGTTGTGGTGGGTTCTGTTGGGGAGATCGATTCCTGTAGCTCAGGTTAGGATGGTCTTACCATCCTGGGTTGAAAGTATTGGAATAAAGATCATAGCGCCGTTGTGGATAACCTTCCGCAGCATTAACCTTGGCATCAAGTTCTTCTTGAGTCATTTGGCATTGATCAATGGTATAGGTAGGACTTTTGTAAATTGCACAAACGGTTTCCATCTGAACTGTACCCCTTCCATTGATCAATTTTTCTACACTCGCTATCAAAGCTTCCAGTTTGCTCTCGATAGACGAACTGGTGATCTCGCCCACTTGCTTCGTTAAACAACGCAAAGGTTGGTACTGTTGGCGGGACTCACAAGTCTTAGTAATCAAGCTTGTGGCTTGAGCTGTGTTATTGTCCATGAAAGCTCCACCGCTTGCTGCATCAAATGTTCTTTTCTCTTCTGGTTGCAAACCTTCATAAATATATTGGATTAAAAGTTTGTCAGAGATTTGACATTGAGGATAACTCTCACACAATCGTTTAAATATATTCCAATAGGCTGTTAAGGATTCATCATATTCTTGCTTAATGCCTACAATTTCCTTTCTACTAAATGCAATCTTAGAAGCTGAAAAATAATTAATCAGGAATATCATTTGCATGTCATTCCAGGATGTAATAGATCTATGAGTGATAGTTTTAAAGCAAGCACTAGCATTTCCAGTCAAAGACCATGAAAACTAGCTAGTTTAATGTATTCTTGTGAGATTCCTCTATTGTTCACAATTTCATAAACTTTAATAAAGTCATGCAAAAAACAATGAGGATCTTCCCCAACATCTCCATTATTTAGGCAATAAATTTAAAAATTATGCTTTCGGTTCATAATCAGTGGTAAGTTGAGGCAAAACAATGTAAGAAGGTCTATAATTAATAATTGGATTAGTGGACTCCCTTAGAGGTCGATCTTGCAATGGGGCTTGAACTGGAATCTGCACAACTGCATTAATCACAGGGGCTCTTGGCTGCTGCTGCTCGCGTTCACGTGGTGGATCATCATCTACAGGTGACTGGTTCACCGGTGGAAGATTAGCCATGGAAGTTTCTTCAGACGGAAAATCTGATTCAGCTGGGTCTGTAATTCTACTCGTCGTTGTGAGACTAAACGACTCGTCAGGTTCTGAACCAGAATTGATTCTTTGGCGATGTTCCTTCATCTCTTTCTTCAATCTCCTTGGTGTTTTTTTTTTATTTCTGGATCAAAGAACAAATCTGGATTAGAAGATCTGGACATAAACCAAAGAATAAAACAAATTAACTAAAAAGAAAATAATGTCGATCCCCGGAACTGGCGCCAAAATTTGGTATGTCGTTTGTACCAAAATTAATTCTTACTCTAAAAATTCAACAATAGTGCAGTAAGAGTAAGATCGATCTCACAAGGAACAACAAATCTTCTAAATAGTTAAATTGAAAATTGTGTCACAACAATTAAAATTAGAAATAATAGGACTAAAAACTAAATAATTAAAATGAATTAATAAATGAAATAAACCAATATCAGAATTACCAAAATTAATAACTCGAAATAATGATCTGGCAAATAAGCAATCCACACTAATCAATACCAGTTGTTCATTGATGCAGAGATAATAATATCATATTAATCAGTTAGTTATAAGATACCGAGAATTGGCTCTGACATATCCCAATCCTTCCTTAATTATTCGATAGTTGATAAGTATATGCTTAATCAACTATTTTTCTATTCACAACATAACCCGTCCGGAATCTGCCGATCACCAAGTTCAATGTTATAAAAGCATTACAAATTAGAAGGACCTAACTCTAACAAATTATATCATGATCAGCATGCAATAATTTGTTAACTAATTATTTCCGTCTACCTAGACAGTAGCTTTACCCCTAATTAATCTTACTCATTAAATCTAGTGATTGAATTTGAACCTTATATTTTCACGAAAGTCTTTGTTCAATTTCTCTCTAAAACCTTTCCTTAAATATCCCAACCCTAGTTTCCATTTTCAAGCTTCGCCATGGTCACCCTTCAGCAACTGGCTGAAGGGTTGCCTTCTCCGGCGAGTCCCTTTGCTAAAAAGTCATTTTCTCAATTGTTTCAACATTCGACGAAAACAAAGATCGATCTGAAACCTCTTTCGTCGCATAGAGGAGAAGTAGCGGTGCGATTTTCCAAACCTGAACTGGAGGCGTTGGCCCTTCCTTTCAAGCAAGCGCTTATCGGCAAATTTTCTCATGGAAGGCCAAGTCTCGAAGCCATCAGAAAACTTATCTCATCATTGGATCTGAAGGGGAGTTTTACGGCTGGACTCCTAGACAACAGGCATGTGATGCTTAAACTGCAGCTTAAGATAGACTACTATCGGCTTTGGGCGAGAGAAATATGGCAGTTAGGCCAGTACCCGATGAGAGTTTTTAAATGGACGCCACTTTTTAACCCATATCGGGAATCATCTTGTACACCAGCATGGTTTTCGCTTCCATATTTACCGGCGGAATTCGTCAACAAACAGAGTCTTTTTTCGATTATGCAAGCAGTGGGAACTCCTCTGCTGATGGATAACGCTACGGCAAACTTAACGAGGCTAAGCACGGCAAGGGTCTGTGCTGAGATTGATTTATTGAGGGATCTCCCTAAACGTATTTGGATTGAATGTGGGGCTGAATGTGAGGGTTTCTGGCAGAATATAGTACCGGACTATTTTCCAGAGTATTGTTCTCTTTGCTTCCGTCAAGGACATCGTAAAGAGAATTGCAAGACTAATAATCCGGTATCAAGGGCTGAGGGCAAGGATAAGAATCCTATCATTCACCAGTCGGGGGTGGAACAATCAAAGGACGACCGGATTAAGGTTGATAAGCCTGTGCAAGTATGGAAGCAAAAACTGATAGTGGCAGATCCCCCGACAGACAATGGACAGGAAGTCAACGTTCAGAATGGAGTTAAAAGGGGATCCTCCAATGACGTCGATATATAGCAGGAAGCTACTACGTCTTTTGTGGGTTTACAGGAGCCGTGTACCCAAGAGGATACAGAAATTCTCTTGCCTAAGGAGGGGAATGGTACTGTTCTTATGGTCAATCAGAGTAATAATCCAACGGTGGTGGAGAAGCTGGGTACTAATGATGAGGCATCCAGGGCTATTGATACTGTTCATGTGACCAATAAAGTGGGTCATTTAGAGGGTGATAAAACTGATGGGGAGAAGGAAGTGTTGGCGAACATGGATGAGGGAAATAAAAGTTTGGTCATCTATCAGGATTTGGAACCCAAAAACAAGAAACAAAACGTAAGGGATAGGATGGAAGGGGATGGTTTGAGCTATGTAGAGGAGGTGGTTGGGGATCTAGATCAGGAGATGGGTTTCAGTGATAAGGAGCCTGAGCATAATCCTAAACAGTTAAGTGGAGTTGTTCTACCGTCAGGTTCTGAATTGGAGAAGTTGCAGGCTATTGCGGAGGACATTACAAGACAGCTAGGAGAGGGAATCATCGAAGGAATAGCTGATCTAGTTATGGAGGAAGAGGACTCAGATGAGAATGGTGAATTTTTTGGTAGTACGCGATCTTTGGATTGGGAGAGTGCACGTCGTCAGGCAGATAACAACATAATACAATAGGTTACGGCAAATCTTAACTTGGACTCGGTTGTCGATTTCTTGCCCCCAATGAAAGAGCTTCTCCGCATCTACTTCGATCTTCTAAGAACAAGACAGTAACTCAGCTTAAACGTCCTAATGATGTGGCTATTCTATAACGCAAGGGGGGTCGGCAATAAGGCCACAATTCGGCCGCTGCGCCGTTTGGTACGTGAGTATAAACTGAATTTCTTATGTATTGTTGAACCGAAGTTAGATTATTCTCAATTAAATTCGATTGCTACTCGTTTGGGTCTGATTTGTACGTTGGTTAATGTTTCCAATCGTATTTGGATTTTACATGCTGATTCTTTAGTATGTACAATTGTAAATCAATCGAACCAAGTTCTATCTATTCGTGTGTTAATGGATAATGGTGCTCTTGAATGTTTGGTCTCGTGTGTTCACGGCTTCTGTACACGGCGTGAACGGGAACAACTTTGGGAATCTTTAAGATCATTGCAGGTTGCTAGTTCTCCGTGGATTGTTTGGGGGGATTTCAACTCTATTACATCAGTGGAGGAGAAGAAAGGTGGAAGACCTTTCCGTGATGTAGAAGCTCGGGAGTTTTGTTCCTTTATTGATGATATGGGCATGTCGGAAGTTGGTTTTACGGGTTCCCCTTTTACATGGTGCAATAACTGGAAGACTAGGCCGAGGATTTGGAAACGTCTTGATCGCGTGTTGGTTAATGGTCAATGGGGAGATGCGTTTGTTTCTTCGCTGCAACATTTGAGCAAAGCATCATCTGATCATTCTCCTCTGTTGTTACGGCTGGATCATCTACAGGTTCAATCGAAACCTCAGTTTCGATTTTTAAATTTTTGGACTACTCGAAAGGATTTCCTTGATGTTGTGAAAGATGCTTGGCGTGAAGAAGTAGACGCTAGACCTTTGATTGTGGTTTGGAGGAAGTTAATAAGAGTGAAGAAGGCATTGATTGACTGGAATAAATCGCATGTGGGCAGGTTTGATGTGCGAATAAAGGAAGCTGAAAATAAATTGGTGTTCCTAGAAAAGGAGATCCATAGCAGTCACCTTGAATCTTGGCGTACTGAATACAGTAGAACTACTGCGGAGTTAAACCGGGCCCTGTCGAATGAGGAGGCTTTTTGGCGGCAGAAAGCGAACTTAAAATGGGTTGCGGAAGGTGATTCTAATTCAAAGCTGTTCCATTCCCATGTTAAGTTGAGGAGGAAACGAACATGTATTCATGGGATTGTTGATGATAATGGAACTTATCTTTGTAATACGGAGGATATTTGGAATTCAGCAGTTCATTTTTTTGATAAGTTGCTTAAAGCTGATAATGTTCCGGCGGCTATCAATCTCAATTTGGCCTTTCCTACTCATCGTTTGTCCGGGCTGGAGAGTGAGAAGGTTCAGGAGTTGCCTTTGATTGAGGAAGTCCGGGCGGTGGTGATGGGTCTGAGTGGTGATAGTACGGCTGGACCGGATGGGTTTTCTAGTCGATTTTTTCAAGTGGCATGGGATATTATTGGATCTGATATCCATCGGGCGGTGATTGAATTTTTTTTGTGGTTGTGTGTTCCCTCGCGGATATACTTCTACTTTGTTGGTCCTTCTACCAAAGTGCGATCACCCAAGCTCCTTTGGGGATTTCTGCCCTATTAGTCTTTGCACGGTGCTGAATAAAATTTTTACTAAGCTGTTGGCGAATCGGTTAACTGAGGTATTGCCGAATATAATTTTGCCTAATCAGAGCGCTTTCATCAAGGGGCGTTCCATTGTGGAAAATGTTGTGCTGGCCCAGGAATTGGTTAGGGAGTTGTCCTTTAAATCGTAGGATAGGAATGCTCTTCTCAAACTGGATATGGCGAAGGCGTATGATAGAGTGTCGTGGAATTTTTTGTGCCAAGTTATGAGGAAGTTGGGTTTTGGGGAAGGCTGGACCGATATTGTGTATAGATGTATTTCTAATTGCTGGTTTTCAGTCTTGATTAATGGGGGGCAGTTTGGCTTTTTCCACTCATCGCGTGGAATTCGACAGGGTGATCCTCTTTCGCCAGCATTATTCATTATGGCAGCTGAGTATTTGTCTTGTTTGTTAAATGAGCTCCCTCGTTCTCCGCGGTTTCATGGCTATTGTAATGTTAAGAAGAGGCTCACTGTTACGCATTTGGCATATGCTGATGATGTCCTGATTTTTTCTTCGGGAAAGCTTGGTTCTTTAAGATTGGTTATGAGGGTTTTAAAAGAGTACAAGGAGGTGTCCGGGCAGCTCATTAATGTCGCTAAGAGTGGTTATTTTGTTCATCCTAAAAGTGGCTTATCTCGTCGGATATCTCGAGTTACAGGCTTTTCGCGTAAATCGTTTTCGATGACATACTTGGGCTGTCTTTTGTTTCTGGGGCAGAAGAGAGTGGCTTATTTTGAACCCATGATTACGACGGTCCGTCGGATTCTCGGCAGCTAGAAGTGTGGAAAGCTGTCACGGGGAGGACGGCTGACTTTGCTGAAATCAGTGCTCATGTCCTTACATGTCCATGTAATTGCGGCGTGTGATCCTCCTCTGTCTACCATTCAGACTATCCATAGCATTTTTGCGTCCTTTTTGTGGGAGGGGTTCTGATGATAAACGGGGTGTGCCTTGGCTGAGTTGGGAGAAGGTTTGTAGTCCGGAACATAGTGGTGGCTTGGGGGTGCGTCGATTAAAACATGTGGTCGAGTCCTTTTCGGCGAAACTGTGGTGGTTTTTTCGTAGAGAAAATTCATTATGGTCGGATTTTCTACGTCGCAAGTATTGTACAAAGTTTCATCCTCTCTTAGACCATCAGTTTCGGTGGTCTGGAGGCGAATGTTGCGTGTTTGGGATACCGTCGAGGTTCACATTGGATGGTTTCTTGGGGAGTCGGATGTTGATTTTTTCTATGATCGGTGGTTGCCATCGGGGACATTAGCAGAGTTTACTGGGACTCGGGGTTTCTGCCCAATTAGGACATTCCGGCAACAGGGCAGATGGATGATGGAGAAGCTTTTATCTGTGGTTCCTATACATATCGTATCTTTGATTTTGAAAGCCAAGTTTTTTACTGTGTCGGAGCCATACTGGATTTTGGATACTGGGGGTTGTTTTTCGGTTGATTCTGCTTATTTGTTGTTTCGTGGTCCTACTGAGAAGCATCCGTTCTTGTCTCGCCTGTGGGGTAAAGGAGTATCAGCTAAGATTTCTATATTTATGATACGTCTATGGTTTGGGCGATTGCCTCTGTTGCATTGGTTGATGATGATTGGTATAAATGGTCCGTTTCGGTGTTGCTTGTGTGAGGAGGAAGAAGACTCTAGTGAACATCTGTCTGGTGCCTGTCCGATGACCTCCCGTGTTTGGAA
Organism: Ophiorrhiza pumila; assembly: GCA_016586305.1. Lineage (NCBI taxonomy): Eukaryota > Viridiplantae > Streptophyta > Magnoliopsida > Gentianales > Rubiaceae > Ophiorrhiza > Ophiorrhiza pumila. The sequence continues at coordinate 9,467,033 of BLIW01000011.1, read as the reverse complement.
TTTTTTTGCCGCCGATATAGGTGTGCGGCATGGGCCTGGAAATTGGAGGGGTTGGTGCCTTATTTGGTGGGATTGGGGTGATAATAAGTGTGCGCGTTTTGTTGGTCGAATTTTGCCTCTCCTTATTTGTTGGCAAGTGTGAAAGTTGCGTAATAACATACTTTTTGATGGTGCTAAGTTTTATTTTGAGGGGCTGGTCCAACTGATTTTGCGAGATATTCAGATGTTGTTGAAAGTTCATTTTCGTGTTGATATTTCATGGGACAATTGGCGAGATATTGTGGATTTTTGTTGTGTTCGACAGTCGGTTCTTCGTCCTGTTTCTGTTTGTTGGCAGCCTCCTCTGGGGGGAAGATGTAAGATTAATGTTATGGGTATGGTTCGGCATACCGATGGTCACGGGGGTGGCGGTGTAATTGTTCGGTCTTCGAATGGGGAGTTTCTAGGGGCTGTTGCTTTGGGATGGCGGGACTGTTCGTGTTTAAAGACGGAGATGGAGGCAATTCTCGAAGGCCTTCGGTTGTGTGCACAATGGTCTCCGGCGGATATTGTGGTGGAGTTGAATTCTAAGCTTTTGGTGCAGATTTTAAATGGTACAGCTGTGGTGCCGTGGCGGCTTCGGGGGTTGGTTGAGGATATATGGAGGGCCAAGGTTACGAATTTTTCATCCGTTTATGTTGAAGGTAATCGGCCGGCTTGTGTGATTGCTGTATTGGATTGGGGTTGGGGTATAGAATCGAATTCTTGCATTTAAGTATGCTTCCACCTAGATTGAGGGGTTTGGTTTTTTTGGACCGGATTCGGATGCCTAGTTTTCGATTTCGATCATAGCATTATGTAAGGGGATAGTATCCTTTATTTGGCTTCTTTTCTAATTTTATATTGTAATGGTTACCGTAATTTATTAATAAAATTTCTGGGATTGGCGATCCTAGCCCGCAGAGAGGGACTTTTGCCTTTAAAAAAAATTAAATCTAGTGATTTAACCAAGGACTAATTGGCTCTACCTAAATCCATTAAATTTGATCAGGCTTTAATCTATCTAGATAATTATCGTTATATTCAGAAAACTTTTGGAATTAATTATGTTATCATTCTTAAGAACAATTTGGTCTCACAACTTATTCATGATTAGTGCTTCTTACTTACTAGCAGATTAATAACTACTCATACTTCATAACGAAAAACTAATCGAAAGAATAGATTAATGAAATAAATACTGAATTAAATAAAAGAAATCAAACCATCCAGACTGTTGTTTGGGCAAACTGCTGTACTGCTGCTTCAGCTCTGAACTAGGCAGCGGCACTGCAGAAAAACTCCATAGAAAAACTGCGTACAAAGAGTGTTCAAAAGATAAAAAGATGATCCCTAACCCAATTATCCAATTCCTTTTTATAGAGGGAAGAACAAAACTTCCTAATTAAACTTAAGGAAAGAAATCTTGTTTTCAATTTCAAATTCAGCCATACACAGCTTCAACTATCCATAAAAATTAGTTTTCAAATTCAAATCTTCCATCCTTTTGGTAGCTTTTCAGAATCCTCTTGCTTGCCAACTCTTCACTCCTATCTTCAACACTTCAAATCCTCCAAAAATCTCTCAAGTCTATCTTTATCTTCTTTGTACACCTCGCACTGAAATCTTCCAAATTTTGCAATCCACCACAATAGGCTCTCCCATTGTAGGCACCTCATTTACTTCTTCCACCACACTAAGCTCTTCAACCCTGCAAGGCTCAACCAAGGCTTGTACATCCATGGTCTCAATAAACGTATCAGTAATCTCAAAACCACCAGTAAGTTCAAATATGGTTGCATCAATAAAGCAATTTTCCACAATGTTAGCTATTTCATTAAAAAGTCTCACATCTTCATCATCTAGATTAACATGGGGAAATTCTTGAGTCTTTTCTTTGTCAACAATACAAAAAACATTATCATCAATTAACAAGAGTATCTCATTTTGCACTTTTTGTGAGTCACCCGTTAGACATTTAGATTCAATCATCATTTCAAGAGTTGGTGCCTCAACAAGAGTTTTAAGCATTGAGTTGACATTCTCATTAGCCATTACAACATTATCTTCATTCAAGATATCACAATGATCATCAAGAAATGTCTCTGTACAATTCACAAAGCTATCAAAAGGAGAAGACTCTAATGAATGGTTATCAACAGCATCCGACTCATGGAATTCCATAAAATTAATGCATGACTCAGAATTTAACACATTTCCCATCTTTTCACTAAGAAAGCATATGGCCCTAAATGCATCAATATCAAACTCATCATCAGAGACCTCATCCTCACTAGAAAAGCTAAAATTTGACTCATGCCGGAAAGGTTTTTCAACAATGCATTTTTGTGAGACAACCTCAACATTTGTAGATTCCACCTCCCAAGGATAATTTTCGCCTCGTTCAACATTAGCTTGCATTTCAAAGTGATATTCCTCATATTGACTTGGTAGCTCACTTTGTTCTCCCACATTGCTCCATAATGCATCTAGTTGAGTACTCCTCTATTGTCCTCTTGAAAACTCTTCTTGAGAAAATCTCAATTCTTCCTTTTGTGAGTTTCTATCAAGTCTTTCCAAAAATTGAGAAAGCATGTCATACAACTTATTGCTTTGTGATTGATTATGCTATTGCTCCTCATATGGTGGTGGAGAGAAGTCCCCAAATGTTCTAGGTGTTGGTCGTGTGTCATCCATCCAATCTGGTGGGTAATCATAACAAGGCTCTACAAAGTCCCCACACCACCTAGACATCTTGGGTACTTATGGTGTGCAATATTCTTTTTCAATTGAGTTCAAGTATCCTGCACTGGCCACAAATACACCACAGTAGACAGAACAAAACACAAAAACAAAAACAACTATGAAACATAACAAAACTACTAAGCCACACAAAGGAAAAGAAAACAAAACAGAGCAAATCCAAATTCAAGAAACCGTGCCTTCCCCGGCAATGGCGCCAAAAATTGACAAGCGTGTCTTTAGCCTTGCAATTTTAACCCTAAATTAATGTAGGAGTAATGAGTAGGGTATCGTATCCACAGGGAAGGGGATGGTTCAAGAAATTTGATTAAAGTTGTTCTATTTGTGACCAGATCAGAAGGTAAATTAAGTTCGAGTAGCAAATCCAGGAGATAGAAAAGAATTGTAACACAAATACAAGAAAAATAACAACACAACGCGAGAAAGGAAGTTACGAAGTTAATACAGATGTCCCAGGGTTCAAATATCAGATGATCGCTAATTAAACTCATGTGCTATGCTCCCGACTCTATGCAAAACACTTTAGAAGGAGACAATAGCTGCATAGGAGTCCAGAGAACACTCGGCATATCGACCACAATATCCTCTATTATCCCTTACATCTTACCTTTCCCATGGCGAGGCCTAGGCAAGAAGATTTGAGTACCTCAATGACTCGACTACCTAACACTGGCTAGTAACCGTGCATAATCTCAAGTCTCCCATGGTGAGGTCCGACCTAAGTTCCTATACTCTAACTAGCATCAGATAATCTTCCTTTACTTGATTCTTATAACTCAGTGACCTTTAACTGGCATGGCGACCATATCTCTGATCACGAACAAAAGAAAATAAGCAAAGGAACTCCACACTCGTATATCTTTTCTTCATTTATGTGATTTACACTTCCAATGAGAAATTAAACCTCAATCTAGCATAGCGACCTCCATCGAAGTTCAATTTTCCCCAACAAAAGCATAAATTTCACAATTTCGATAGAATTATGCAATTACGAACATATACGATGTCTTCCTTAAAAGATAAGTCAATAGCATAGCATTTACAGTTTAATTATATGATCATCTATACCAAACCCTAGGACATCTCATGATTTAGCCGGAAATCTCCATTTCAAGTTCGCGATCAACAATTCTCAACATTAAGCAATTCACACTCAATAATTGAAAAGATTATACCGATTAAATTACTTCCGAAGCTTCAATTCACAAGCTGATTACAATGTCGAATCAAATTCTCAATCAGAATTGAAATCAGAGATCGATCGGAGTTGAAAACGGAGAGAAACTTCCAGAGAGAGAAAATCCTATAGAGAGAAAGTTAGAGAGAGAAACTTTCTCTCTCTAGTTCAAAAGTTTGTTAACTATCTAGAATGATCTCCTAAAAACCCCCTTTAAATTTGTTAACAAATCCTCTATATATAGAGGTTACAAGACGTAAATAATATGCAAACATAAAATGACTAAGATATTACAAAAATGCCACTATGTATGTATCAAGTTCAACGCTAGCTCTTGCACATGTCCAATCACGCTTTTGAGCCTTGGTTGCGGCGCCTTCATCTCCAGCAACACGCCTGTGAGCCTGGACCATCCACGCTTTAGCAAACCTACACACAAGAGAGCATGTTAAACACTTAGCCAAAATTTTTGCACTTGGAACATTGGATTACAACAACGATGCATCGCAAGCTACTTTCCATACATGCCTGCGATGCATCGCAAGCCAATTTTATGCATGCTTGCGATGCGTCACAAGCCAATTTCATGCATGCTTGCGATACGTCGCAAGCTATTTTCCCACGAAGCTTGCGATGTGTCGCAAGCTAATTTTTACATTCTTGTGCATACATGTTAATGTTCTTATGCATATCATGTTCAAGGATTTCCATAAATGACGAAGTATGCTACCAATTGGACACAAGAATCGAACACACAGAATGAATGCTAAGAATGGTGTTGTGATGTGTAACAAGTGGTGCATATAATGTGCTGTGAAGTGCCCATATGAGTGCATGAGTAACCTGTGAAATGCATGAACTATGTGCATGAGTGTGCTGTGAAGTGCCTATGTGTGTGCTGTGATATGCAACTGAGGTGCTGCCGTGCGCATGAACGCGCGCAGCGTGTGCTGCAGCCGTATGCAAGCGCGCGCAGCTGTGTGCGAGGGCTGCGCACTGTGCGCGCAGCATGTATGCGAAGGCTGCACGCGATGCGCGCGCAGCGTGTGTGCGCCTTGATGTGTGCGCGGCGTGCATGGCTGCTGCGCGCGGTCCGCGCGCAGCGTGCGTTTACGGTGTGTGTAGGCTGCGCGCACTATGCTCACAGCCCATGTGCGTGGTTGTACCATGCTGCGCGCGGTGCATGTGCTGTGCCAACCCCAACGTGCACAAAGGACACCTTCCAAAGCCTTTTTACACCATTTTAACACGTCCCACTATGCAATTGATGAACATACAACTCAGCACATAATCTCATAAACTTTACACCACTTTATGGTCAGTTTCTTTATTTTAACACCCCAAGTTGTAATCCACCTTAATGCACAGAAATGACACATAACAACACACAAATGCTTGTAAAACAAGTCAAAAGCTAAGTGAAATAACACAAATAATTTGGTATAAAACCAACTTATCAAGCCATTCTAATGATACGATGTCTAACATCTTTTTTATTTTTGCAGAATTCGTTGAATTTTGTTCCACAAAATTCCAAGCTATTATAAGTCCGCAACCGTTTAATATGTTTTTCTGTCTTCTTTACAATTAAAACCTTCCATTGTTTAAATGTCAGAAAAATATCATTTTTATTTTTCAAAAAATGCACGGAAACCTTCTTGAATATTCATCAATAAATATGAAAATATACCTTGCACCACCCTTAGAAGGAACACAAGAAGGCTCACAAAAATCAGAATGAATATAATCCAACCTTTTATTTTATGGATTGTAGGTGAACTGAAATAAACTATTTCTGTTTCCCAAAAATACAATGTTAAAAAAAGTCCATCTTACCAGTACTTTGTCCACAAAGTAGGCCTCTGTTGTTTAACAACGTTAAGCCTTTCTCACTCAAGTGTCTCAACTGCATATGCCACAATTTAGTAATGTTGGTATTTGATGGTACGGAAACTGCTGCAGCACCTAAAATTGTAGATCTCTGCAAGATATAAAAACTACCAGACTTACAAGCTTTCATCAATACAAGAGCACCTAGTGAAAATTTTAAAAATCCACTGATAGACACAAATGATATGATTTATCTTGTGTTATTTTGGAGATAAACTTGAATGAAATCTACACTTAATTAAAAATATCTTGCAGATTTGGATGAATTGATGATGTGGAGTAATAGAAAATGAAGAAAATGAATTTGGAAGCTTTTGAACTCTTTTGGAACGTGGATGAATAATTCTTGGAAGAAAAGATTTCCTTAATCTAATTGGAAAATAATGAAGACTTTTGGAAGATTAAGAACTCCTTTCCTTTGCTAATTTGGAGAAGAAGAGCAATTAGAAAACTAAAAGGAAAATGTTTGCATGCCTTAATTATTGGCTGATATGTGGCATATTTATTTGGAAAGAAAAGAGTTATTTCGTTATTAGAGTTTTAGAAGGTTTTTAATTACTTTTATTACTTGAGAATAAAGCTTTATTTTCCTATATAAGGATAGCAATTTAGTAGAAGTCAATTTGGGTAGCTTTAGCTGTAGCTTAGGTAGCAGTAGTTTAGGTTTTATTTCTCATCCTTTAGTTTGCTGCAGATTTGCAGCTGTCCAGTTTTTCATAGCTAGAACAGTAATGCCGTCGTCTGCCAAAACGACGGTCGACTTAGTTTGCTTTTCTTAATTTAGATTTATTTCTTTTAAATATTGTGATTATTTTTAATTATGTTTTTTGAGTAGTTTATTTTCCAGCAATAAAGTAATAAAGCTTTAACTGTTATTTACTCGAGAGACCTAATTGTTTTAATATAATTAATATTTTATGAGTTTTGAAAGTTCTCTTTGCATAGCTTTAATTGTTTGAATTTGTTATACACTGGCCATGTTTAGTTAATCTAAATAGTGCTAATTAATCTCCTATAATTTCACTAGATCTAGTATATAGCATTAATTAGTGGCAAAGCTACTGTCTCGGGAGACAGAAATTTTAGGCTAATAATTTGTGTATGCTGATCATAATTGTGATTTATTAGAATTGGGTTTCTCTATTGTTTAATGTTATTTTAACATTAAATCTGGTGTTTAGTTGATTTCGGTTGGGTTATCTTAGAATTAGAAAAATAATTGATTAAGCGGATTCTTGTCAATTATTGATAAATTAAGGAGAAATTGGGATACGTCGGAGCTGATTCTCAGTAGCCTATAACTGGTTGATTCATAATAGTAATTAATCATTGAGTTTTTGATTGATAGATAATTAGTTAATGTGAATTTACTTATTTGCCGGGCTTTTCTATTTTGTGTATTTTTTTCCATTAATTTGTTTTAGTTATTTTAGTTTAATCTTTAATAAATATTATTTGTGATAATTTACTTGAATTAACTAGAAGAGATAGTGTTTCCATTCCTCATGGGATCGACCTTACTCTCACTATATTATTGTTTATTCTTTAGAGTAAGTAATTTATTTGGTACAAAAACGACACTACCAAAATTGGCGCTGCTACTGGGGAACGGCAAAATAAGTTTGATTTTAGTTAATTCATTTTTTTTTATTTTTTTAATTGGTGTATTTCCAGATCTTCTAATTCTAACCTTTTATTTGACTTGGATATTGAAAAAAAAATCGTCTAGGTTAAAGAAAGAATCGAAGAAAATATACCAAGAAATAATTTCTGGTATGAACAGTCGCTGTTTGTCCAAACGGTGAACGAGGTAAACATGTATTCGATGGAAAATAGATTAGAAGCATTAACCTCTTCAATGGAAAAATTAGTTGCAGGTTTAGGTGCTGTTCAACAGAAAAGACCATGTGGAATACACAGAAATCTTTGTCGTCCTACTTTTAGATGTCAATTTGTTCAAGAGAATCCAAGGGCACAATTCAATACAATTGGGAGTTTTCATCCGCAACATCATCGCAGCCCTTATTCCAACACATACAATTCAGAGTGGTGGAATTACCCAAACTTCATTGATGGGACTAAAGTGCATCAACAACCATCACCATGAACAAGGCAACAACAACAATCAATGGTTTCTTTTGGCCAAAATATCGCAATACCCATTACTAGTTCAAGTATATCTCTTGAAGATTTAGTTGCAAATTTTGCTAACTCAGTTAAAATTATATAGAAAGACAACGTGCCAACACAAGATGATATATTGCAACAAGATATGGTTCCATTCTGTCCACACTTGAATATGATACAACAAGAAAGAGAAGCCACAATGGCAAGTTTTAATAAGTTGAGTAACCAAATTACTCAATTAAATACACAAATCACTAACTTGATAAGTAATCAAGGCAAAAACATATCCCAGGTGTTGGTTAATCCAAGGGAAGACGTCAATCTGATGATGTTAAGTAGGGGACAAAAGATTGAAGAACCAGAGGCAGAGATAGAAATTGAACAACCCAACAGCCCAGAAATAGAGTCCTCGGTTTCCTAAACGACAAAGTCTCAGAAATCAGAGATAAGATTTAATTTGAATTCACCAATATCTGAGATTAAAATTCGTCCTCCTTTTCCTGGCAGGTTAACAAGGAATGTGACTGATGATGACATGAGTGATATCTTAAATATCTTCAACAAGGTGGAGATTATCGACACTTTCCTTGAAGCAATTAGAAAAATGCCAAAGTGTGCAAAGTTTGAAAAAGATTTTCTTGCCAAGAAAACCCAACATCCAAATGTAGAGATGATGATGGAATGTGATGACATGCCGATTGCTCTTGATGATACACTGTCATATGAATGCATAGAATCAGATTCTGACATTAAAGAATTGAAGGATGAGGAAATAATGGATGAGACACAATCAATACATTCGATACAAGTGTTTCCAGGTAACCAAGAAAGCTCCCATCTACCCAAACGAGACCCTGCTAATACACTTTTTCCTTATATTTTGCAAGTTTCGATTCTGCAACTTAGATCCTCAAATATACATTTGAAATCTGTGTTTTTGAGTGAGGAAAAGATGCTGCCCACTGTCAACAACAAGAATCTTACTCAAATCTCATGGATCAAATTGATTTGGGACCAAAAAAGATACAAGGAAACTGTAGGAAGAAATTTGACTTGCATACAAGATGTACCTTCTCCAAGATCACCTCCGGAGCCTCCTCCAATGGTCTACTAAGTTTGACACATACTTGGTCTAGCCAAAGACTTTAAACAAAGGGCGTTTGTTGGGATGCAACCTAATATTTCAATTTTTCTTTTTAATTTTCTTCTTTCCAGATTTGCTTTTAATTTTCTTCTTATATTTTTAATAAATTTGCTTTTGTTCCATGTTAAATATACACTTGCGACTGAATGAGGTTCCATTACAATTGCCTCTGTAGTGATTCTAACGATTCTTTTCAGTAATGGGCTGATTTTAGACGATCTGACCAAGTGGGTTGTTTAAAAATTCTTTCTTTTTACCATAATCACTTGGTAGTATCTTATTCTCTCAGTCATGTGATCTTTGTTTGACACTCTAAAACTTCTTTGAGATCAGTTTGGCATAATATTTGTAAATCTATTGCCTTGTTGTGCTTGCAAACTTCTGGTTTGAATTTTACCGATGTGCTTGGAGCTTTTAAGTTTTGTGAGTCGAAGGATTATCCTTCGAGCTAAATCTCTTATACAGGTGTTGTTGATCTTCAAGAGGAGGTGATTGATCGCGTTTCTAAGTGTTTGCCATGGACTTTGAAATTCCTATAAAGTCGCAGCAATCAAAATTTCAAATTCTGATATTCTCCAATTTATGTTGCAATCGTTTTCTCTATGTGGAGATGATTTCATTGCAGTAATGGAGTGGATGGACAAAAATGGTGAAGTGGAGATTTAGCCTTTTAAAATAATAAGTCTGGGCCCAAATGTATATTAGGAGGCCCACCAATTTAATACACAAAGGACAAGAGTGGACCCAATCACACATATCCCCTAATTTGTCATTTCTAAAACCCAAACCCGTCACCATCATCTTTTATATCAACACCTGCTCTGCCGTCATCAACTCTCCCGTTGCCGTCACCATTACCCCTCCAATCTCTCCTTCGACTTGTACTAAAATGGTGAAAATGAAGTTTGCATCGGTTCCGCCATCGGAACCTCCATCTGCATTGGAGAATTCTTCACCGACCACTCAGTCAATGTCGGCAGAAGAGACTCCTCCTCCACAGCTGCCACCAGCCATGTGGCGTAAGCAGGCTGCTATTCTTCCACTTTTGCAAGATTGTTTGCCCCACAGACCCCTCTGCAATAATTCAGGCTATCCCTTTTCCTTTCACTTTTTGTGTTCTTTATTATTATTTTATTTTCTATTTTTTTTAATTGCTATTATTTGGTGCCTTTTATGTTATTTTGTTTTCCTCTTTCACTCTTGTTTAAGTCTGGAGAGAATTATATGTGTTTATGTTTAGAAAGTATTTTATTTTTCACTCTTTGTATAAGGTTTTTGTACTTAATAGTGTTAGTTTGTTTTAAAAAATTAAAAATTCAGAAAATGAAAATTCCAAAAATATTTTATTTTTCAGTCTTTTATGTCAAAATATTTGTTTTTTTGTGTTTCCAAACTTTCTTACTAATTGAGTATTACTTAAGCAAGCTGGAATTAGTATGGAAAATTTGGTTGATCCATTGTATTGAATTTATGTTTGACTTTGTATGTTTTCAAGTATAATGAATACATGGAATTGAGCTTGTTATACCTACTTAAAGTGAGGTTTTGAGCCTAAACACACAATAACCACTTTGTTGGTGCTTAATTGAATATATTTCTTTGTGATTGTTAATTGTATTTGGATTATATTATAGAATTTGTTTTGTTGTACATGGTATGCCATAATGTTGAAATTAAATTTGAATATGATTAAGGCCTTTAGGATTTCCCTATTTTGGCTTTCGTTTTTCAAACTCTACCCTTAATTTGACCCTTAGTTAAACCGGTTGAGCCTTAATCCTTTTCTTTGTATTGAAACTACTAAAAATATTCACCTAAGACCCTTTTTAGCTTTCTTTCGGCCCACTAAGGTGTAAGTGACTAAATTCGTTATGCATTGTTTCCCCTTAATTAAACAAGAGATAATTGCATATTTTAAGTCTCTATACATTAAGTTGTTTCAGTATGAGCTGTTGAATTGACATGTTGAAGTCCACTATTTGCCCGAACAACACTAGGCAGGAAAAGAAAAGAAACAAATTTGCAGTATTTTGTCTGTGCCGTTTGCCTAAACTATGGCGGAGAAAGAAAAAAAAGGAAGAACAGCAATAGTAAAAAAAAGAATGAAAGGAAAGGAAAGAAAGAAAAATATGTGATAAAGCACGAAAGAAGGAAAAGAAAATGGTTACTGTGCTGGAATTACTTTGAATTATTTTGAGAATAAAAGTTGCGACTTGGTGCGAGATAAGTGTGGGGATATTTTAAATTGAGTTGCTACACCTTGGTTTTATTTTAAAACCTTTTATTCATCTTAAATCCTACCTTGTAAGCCTTAGCTCCATTACAACCCGATGAAAGACCTTTTGATTCAGGTTTGGTTTTGGCTTTATAGCGAACTTTTGACATATTTGTAAATTCATGGTAATGCTTCTTTGTACAATTTTTTTTAGTGGTTGAACCCCCAATTATTACATCTTCGAGTGCTTTGGAGTGATCATAGAGAGTTGCTCATATTCTTTGTATTTTGACTTGAAAGAAATTGCTTGTGCATAGATTTAATATAATAGATTTGGAATGAGGATTGAAGGTTGATGTTCCGATTTGTGTGTGTAATGCTTGATTTGTAAAAGTTTGGATAGTGTGATTTGTTTTACTACTTTTATGTCTATGTTGTATTTTTCTCATTGCTTAGGGACCAGCAAGCTCTAAGTGTGGAGATGTTTTGGTGTTTCTGTGTTTGTGACTAGGTGTTTATTAACGCGAATTAGTTGTCTATCCTTTTGTGCACTTTAGTGAGCAAATTTGGAGGCTTACAAACTTCACTCAAACACGTAAGGTTTCAGCCGCGTGAAGTAATGTTCGGCTGCATGAAAAAGGAGATTTCATTAATGTGGTTTTCTACAGCAAACCAACCTCAAAATTGCCTATAAATACAAGGCATTTCGGAAGCTCAAAGCACCCAAAAAAACTTCAAAGTTTTCATCTCTCAAGCCTTTATTCTCTCTCCTAAATTCTTTTGCTTAAAACCTTGTGTAAATTTGGTGTTCACTTTTTGTAAATTGTCTCCACATATTAGTGAATTTTGGCACTGCCTCCAGCCATGGACTTAGGCCACATTAAACGAGCTGCGTAAATTTTTGTGTTCATTGTCTTATTTATTTTTCTCCTTACTATCCTCTATTATTATTTTGGGCTATTAAATATAACGTGAGGCTTGTTTTTCCCTAACATTTAATTTGGAAATTTTTTTGTAGGTAAAGTTGTAGTTTGATGTAATATGGATGTTATTAGCTATCTGCGATATTCATATTACTTTCAAACTCTAAAACTCCTAAATTTGTAAAAAAGGAATCCTACTTATTTACTTTTAAACCAAAGTTTTTGTGAGGAAGTAGTTCTCCTTATTTAAACATTCTCACTTTTGTAAGGGGGGTTTTGGGTATATCTCGCACCTTCTTCTTAATTATTTTTTACTAGAAAAACATATTAATGCAAAGGATTAATTACACTTTGTCACCCTATACTTCAGGGATAGCTACACTTTACCACCTTTAAAATAACGGTATTAGTCAACTTAACTATGCAAAATGACCAAGCATTAATATCATTTATATTTAGACAAAAATACCATTGTCTTTAGGCATTTTTTCCAAAAATCTTATTCAGAATTTCTTTTCCAAAAATTTTATTAAAAAAATGGACATAGTTTTATTTTATTTTTAATAAAGAGTGTAGGACCTATTTATAATAATATTAATTTAAAATTTTGAAATATTAACAATAAAATATTATTTTTCATAATAAAATTGAATTTAAATTGTATTTATAACAAATCCCCATGTGATTGTGATTTCAAAAAATTTTAAGTTTATTTCTTATAGTTTAAAAACCTACATTTTCCTTCTTATATTTTTTTTCTGAAAGACACTTATTTTTGTAATTGATTTATCCAAGTAATATATGATATTTTTTTCCAAAATAATACACTTTCTCAAAAAATATTTCTAAAATAATACACTTTTAAAATTTATTTTCTAAGTAATACTATTTTAGCTACGTATACTCTAACTATTTGAGAGACCTAGTGTATTAAATCTACTTTGTATTTTGATAATTAACACACAATTATGTATACTAATGTTTCAACAAACTTCTTGAGATAATAGGTATCCAAATTGGAAAATGTGAAGTTTAAAGCGTTGAAGAAATAGAAACTAGGTAAATTAGGGTAGAATTTCCAACCCCAAACCCTAGTTGTACATTGGCTCATAACATGTTTAATTCATTTAAAAGTTCAAGTAAAACGAATTCAAAATGAAACTTGAAAAAATTTTTAGTGAACAAAGTCTTTCATAAAAGTTGTTTTTTAAGTTTATCAAAATATTTTAAGAAAATGAGAAAACAGATTTGATGATTTCGGATTACAACATAAGAAATTGGAAATAAAATTTATGCTCGAAATTATAACCTTAAGAGAATTTATTGAATGAAAAATAATTACCAACTCATAGTTGATCGAATTAGTGATTAATTACTAACATTAAGAATTATATATATTAAACTATCAACATGACTTTTTATTTAATGCATAGAACCACATAGCAGTGAGTGTTGTAATACACATGAGCAATTAGAAACCAATTGGAATTGATAATGAATTACCAAATCAACTAATTAATTGGTTCGAGACTCACCCAAGGCACAATCTATAATGCATTACGTTTTGTTTGGATTCAAATAAAGAAAATGGTGGAAGTTTAATTATTTGATGACAGAATGCACTCAAGATCTTCTGTTTCATTTCATGTTTTAATCCTTGTTTTAATTATAAATACACGCTAAGTATATTTAACTAAAATTTTATTAAGTGATTATAAACCTTAAGGGATTGAAATAGGAAATATTTAATCTCGCGTATATTTCTAGATTGAAATAAGAAATATAACAGAAAATCCATTGAGGACAAAATGGCTCCTTCACATAATTTGTTGATTAAAGTACTTAGAAAAACTATTAACTTTCTAATATAAGTTGGAAAATATAGGCCAAATATAATCATTTACCAAATATTCTATGTTTAGAATGTTTAATACTCCCTCTGTTTTAATTTAACTGATGTTTAAGAAGTTTGGTTTTGTTTCAATATAAATGTCGTTTTAGGCAAAAATATAAGTTACTTACAATTTTACCATTCTTTAATGAGATGAGAGAGCGTTTTAATTGGTCTAAACCTATTCCAACAACCGTTTGTTACTCATTATTAATAATGATAAACTTTAATGAGGGATATTCTAGTCATTTTAAAATATTTCTTAATAAGTGTGAAAAACTCCAAAACGACACTTATTGTGAAACAGAGAGAGTACATCAAAAGCCTTTATGACTATTTTCACAAAAATTGACGCCTTATCAAGCAATGAGAGAGGAAATTACAGAGACTAGATCCTCTGTCCAATATTTATCCTTTCCTATTATGTCTAGCGTTTAAAACTACGTAGTTTCATTAAAAATAGGGATTAAATGCATAAATATCATTAAAATTAGTTTACAATTATTAGACCCTAACTAAGAGATTAGTAAACCCTACGACGTAGTTTTAATTAGGACAGAATAAGGCATATAAAATCTTGGACAGAAGATCCCGTGTTGAAATTACATGTAATTGAAGCATACTTATTTATTTACTAGATGAAAAACTCGAAGGGAAAGAATAAAGGACAGAGAAAGTAAATAAATTCAAAAGTTTATTCTTTTAATTGAAAAGAACAAAGAAATACAAAAGTGCAAATATAAAAATTTATTTCAAGGAACAATGATTTGGCTAAATTTTAAGGGTTAATTATATTTACCACCATGACGTTTGATGAAAGTACCAAACGAACCCTGTAGTTTTAGAAAATTATTACCACCCCTGGCTAGGCAAATGTTTAACAAATCAACCATTCCGTCAAAAAAATATTTGTGTATTGCCTAATATGCCCTTAAAACTTTATCTATAATAGTTATATTAATTTAGTTAACTAAATACATATATTAAATATTAAAATAAAATCAAAGATTTTTTTTACATAAAAAAAATTCAAAAAGAAAAATCTTTTTTCTTAATTAATCAAACTAATTATTTTATTCTCCAAAAATAATTCTTTTTCTTCCAAAAATTTAAAATTTATACAGAAAAAATTTCTTGATTAAAGTTTGATTAATTTGATAAACCCATTTGTAATAAAGAATATGAAATCGATAATTTATAACAAAGAATTAAAAAGTGAAAAAAGTATTTATTGTCATTTCATATTTACTTATATATTTTTGTTATTTTTTTAACAAAAGAAGTTAAACCATTTTGGTCTTTCATTAATTTTTTAATCAACTTTAACAGCAGGAGTGACCGTAATGTTTTAAAACCACAAGGCTCGTTTAGTACTTTTACTAAACCTCGATGGTGATAAATGTAATTAACCCAAATTTAAAGTTGAACACTTGAACTTGCTTTATGAGCCTTTGGGGCTGCTGCAATCAACAAAGATTTCGAGTTGTATGGAAAAAAAAAAAGATTTCCAGTTATATGGCAGAAACAGCAAGCTTTCTCAATTGAAGGGTTCAACCAAAGTTCATATCCAAAATCTCAGAATCAAAGTCAGGATTCTCAACAACTTCTTTGCCTGCAATGGGAAGTTCCAGATTGAGGACAAGAATCTTAAAGCTCTCTTAAGTAATATACAACTTTTGGTTGAATATGCATTTTCAAGACCTTCAACTACTTCGGTCCCAAATTGTAATGAAATTCAATTCACCAACGGAGGATTGGAGAGTACAAGAAAACTTGGATACTTTAATTTCAAGTGCATTGGAAAAGCTTGATCTAACAAATCCACTCATCCAACAAGTTTATGTTGCACTTTCCAATTCGACAAGATCTATGAACTCTGAAATTGATGCTGTGCTGAAATTCTATATTGCTGATCTTGTAGAGAATATGAAGGAACTACTAAGCTGTAAGGCTCAGACAATTGTTCCTTTGGAGAAAGAAATCAAAGCCCTTATGCAGGACCTCTTGTTTCTGAGGAATTTCCTTGTGGTAACAAAAAAATGGTGCGGCACTGAGAATGAAAAATTTAAGGAACTCCTCATACATGCTGAATCAGCGACAGACAACACGGCATGTCTCTTGTATCTGTGTTCTGAAGATTGCACCAAGATGGAGGAGGATATGATAAACGACATAAAGCTTCGATTCTCTTGTCAACAGCAGAGGACTAAGCCGATCGACCCAAATGTCAGAGAGAGTTATATCCAAGCCGTGAAAGACTCAAAATCATCACAAGTAAGTGATTTCTATGTGGATGAACATTTTTTGGGATTTATTGATTCTCTCCTTGGAAACATGATTGAGCTTTCAAACCTTAAGACAAGTCCAATGGCTTCAGTAATTCGTCATAAAGAGGCTTTACATGATGAGCTGAAAATCCTGAGATATTTTCTCTTGGATTCATCAGCTCAGCTGCTCACTGATTTGTTTCCAGAAGTGAATGATCTATTGTTGTACATCAAAATTGTTGTGTGCGAGATAGCATGTGTTATATTTTCTTGTTATGAAAGTGATATTACTGAAGACCTGGCTGGGCAGTTGAATCTTACAATTGGTGATCTGCTTCACGAGTTCGATGTTATCAAGGAAAAAGCAAGAGTTTTCTATGACACAAAGATTCCCAAATTATCGAGGTCCAACTTCCCAAAAACTAACGAACTGGGGTTCATAGATTCTATGATCCAGAATCTGAAGGAGCTGTTA
The DNA here is from genome assembly GCA_016586305.1 of Ophiorrhiza pumila. Taxonomy (NCBI): domain Eukaryota; kingdom Viridiplantae; phylum Streptophyta; class Magnoliopsida; order Gentianales; family Rubiaceae; genus Ophiorrhiza; species Ophiorrhiza pumila. Next base: position 9,450,143 of record BLIW01000011.1, on the reverse strand, counting down.
AACTCTAGGGCTTATTCAATTGTTGATTTGCAGTATCAAATTGAAGCAATTCATGAAAAGATAGTCTCGCTTAAAGGAGACTTCATTGAAATAGCAGAACAACCAGGTGAGCATGCAGAGCTGAAAGATCTTTGGGTTCGTTTCGTAGATACAGTGTACCACACAGAATTTGTCATTGACTTAATCATACTCAGAGATGAACCTCTTTTGTGGTATAAGTTGGGGCTATTTGATGTAATCGAAGAGATAAAGCAAATCAGGGAAGTGGTTGATGATATCAAAGACAGGTCCACAAATAACACCACCATTGGTACTTCCTCCCAACCTAAATCGGAGCTTCATCAGGTTGTACATGTAGCAGAGATGCCCATCAATCATGTTGAGCTTTTTAAAGATGAAGCTGAAATTTTAACTGAGCAACTCATTAATGGTTTGACCAATTTACGCATTCTCTTCATTGTGGGAATGCCAGGAATTGGTAAGACAACACTAGCGAATTCATTATATGAAAATCCTAGAGTTCAGCTAAACTTTCAGCTTCATGTAAGGTGCTGTGTCACTCAAACATACAAAAAGAGAACATTGTTTCTTGAAATCCTCCGACAAGTTAGTCCAGAGACTAATCCAAGATATGAAATGGATGATGATGATTTAGCTATGACGGTGTATCAAAGTCTAAAGGGTAAAAAATATCTCATCTTCTTTGATGATTTGTGGGATATTTGTTCTTGGTATGATATGAGGACCTCTTTACCAGATGATAACATGGGGAGTCGAATAATGTTCACTAGCCGATTCCATGACATTGCTTCCCAAATTGAGTCCCAGAACATAACTTTTCCTATTCATCAGTTATCAGATGCTAAGAGTTGGGAGCTTTTGCAACTAACTTTTTCAAAAAGAAAGCTGCCCTCAAGAACTTTTAAAAGTTGGAAAGCAACTTGCAACAAAATGTAAAGGTCTTCCTCTTGCCATTGATTTGATAGCTGGTTTTCTGAAAAACATTGAGAGGAGAGAAGATAGTTGGAAGGCATTCACTTGCACTTTAAACGCACAACTGCTTGAAGGTCAGCAAGGATGCATGGGTGTGCTGGACCTTAGTTACAATAATTTGCCGAGTTACTTGAAAACTTGCTTTCTCTATTTGGGAGCATTTCCTGAGGACGCTGAAGTACCCACAAGGAAATTGACGTGGTTATGGATCGCAGAAGGATTTATTCAACTGAAAAATGATGAGCCAGGAAGCTTAGAGGATGTGGCTGAGAAGTATTTGAAGGATCTAATTGGTAGAAGCTTGGTAATAGTTTCCCAAAGGCGATCTATTGGTGGAGTCAAAGTATGCCGAGTTCATGATCTCTTACGTGAATTTGGCTTGTCAAAAGCTAAAGAAGAATTCTTTTTGCAAACGCGAATTTTTGATCTGCATGAAGTGAAGGATCCATATTGTTTTAGAGCAAGTGAAATTTCTGTGCTGCCAAGGACTTACACACCACGTACCCGCTCTATAGTCCGTTTCTACAGCCTTATTTGGGACGAATACAATGCAATTCGTTTGAATGAATTCAAACTTCTCAGGGTGTTACATCTTCCTTCATATATAACATATGATATTCCTTCTATAGTCAGGATGAAACATTTGAGGTTCTTATATCTTCATTGTACAACCGTCAACATCCCACCAGAAGTAGGCTGCCTTCAGAACATGGAAACTTTTGTGCTAATGACAAAAGTTGGAGTCACAATACCTGAAGCTATTTGGAAGTTAAAGAGACTCAGACATTTCAAAATAGCTCATCATCTTCTACTGCCAGGGTACAGTCTTCAAAATTCCTTAAACTTTGATAATCTACAAACCTTGTCGACGCCAATCCTAAGGCCGGGAGAAGAGAAGATCATCAGAGGCTTACGAAACCTTCGAAGATTGAGTTGCATATTTCTGAGTTCATGGGATGTTACTTCCAATTGCAATCGCATTCCAGTTTTGGACTTCCTCACTAGACTTGAATCACTCAAGTTGATAGGTGCGACTCATCATCACTTTGAGTTCAAGTTTCCATCAAATCTTAAGAAGCTAACTCTGTCCAATTTTCACCTACCATGGAGTGCAATTTCAGCCATTGGGAAATTACCTAATCTTCAAGTTCTCAAATTGTTAAACGAAGCTTTTGTGGGGGAAACATGGGACATGTCAGAAGAAGAAGGATTTTGTGGACTCAAATTCCTCAAGTTAGAATCATTGGACATGGTACAATGGAATACTTCAGAAGATCATCTTCCTAGCCTTCAGACACTAGTGTTGTCTAAGTGTTACAGGCTTCAGGAGATCCCATCTTGTTTGGGGGATGTACCCACACTGCAAAGACTTGACTGCCATGATTGCAATCCCTCTGCTAGAACTTCAGCTGGCATAATTAAGGAAAATCAAAAAGACATGGGGAATGATCAATTTGTTCTCAACTGGTCAGAATCCAATGTTTCCGCTAGAGATGAATTTCTCCTGATGTGCATTGATTCTCTGCATTATTTGATGTAGAGATTGATTATATTTTTTATTATTCTTGTTTGATATATTGGATGCAATTTTTGTATAAAAGAAAATCTTAAGTTTCAAAATTGTATGCTCTATCTTTATGGACACGAGGAACTATTGAGTTAATTGACTAAATATAAGAGAAGAACAAAAGATATACTTTTTTTTTGAAATTATAGTATATTTTATTTTACTTTTCTCTATCTATTAATTTTACATATGGTACATATATTTTTACACACTACACGTATTTTATACCTATTATATATATTTTCATATATTATACATATTTTTTGACAACCTACACACATGTCCGCATTCTTCACATATTATGAATATACACATTTTCACATATACATGTTCTACACAAATCACAAACATTTGCACATACTACACAAAAGTTATACATGCTATACTCATATTCAAACCATACACATATTTACATATATAGAAGAGTATTTGCGAGATTATGTGGTTTATATATTTGAATAAAATTAAAATTTTGACTAATTGTCACTTTTCAAATCATTATCAATCAAAATAATACTTATTTCATAATATGAATCAGATAACAATAATGCAATCACGACTTTCATTGTAATTAAATTTTTAATCAAAACTACCATTGTGATTGCTATTGAAACAATTTGAACCGCACTCTAAGTTCATGTATTGTTGTGGTTCATGTAGACTTTGATCAATGTGCTTCCATGAATTTTCTGGAATTCAAATTTCTTGAATCCGCTAATTAAGTCCCTTTTGCTTCGTAGACAATTGGAACTTTAATTGGATCCTTTAAAATCGTGCCTTGATTTGCATCACTAAACAATTATTTGCAACATTTTAATATCTCTAACTATGAACTACGCTTGTTAATAGTTTGGTTTTATGCCTTGACAGTTTTGATGCAATGCTATGATCCTGCTGTGGAAATTGTGGTCATGTTATACCTTGAGCCTTTAGACTAAGGTGCTAGCGTGTGGTGATGTGTCTTTGATTTGGCCATACTTTTTAATGATGTCTGAAACCACCTATGTGCTGTGAGGCCTTCCCTAGGTCACGTGCTCCCTGATCGTCGCCGGAAACCTAGCAGACCTGCAACACACGCGTCAGAAAATACTCCCGGGCTGTACCGGGGAGTATGCTCCGATGCTTAAGTCAGTTTGGGTGCCTGAGCAATAAGCTTAATGCGTAATGAAAGTTATAAAGTCAGTAACCCCTTCTCTAGTGATAATGGGGTTCCTTACATAGAATCGTACCTGTTGGAGTTTCAGTAGGATTAGAACTCCTCAATTCATAGTAGACTTATCCCGAAGAACTCGGGTAGAGAAAGGAATTGCACAAGTAGTGTCCTAGTACAATCCTACCTTTATCAATAGCCCCTCAGATCGGTTGAGATTCCATTGGATCTTATCCGATCTGATCAATGTTGTTTCCATTTTCGGCACACAATATATGTTATCCGATCTGTGTATGCTTTCTTTGCTTTATAAGCCCCCAAGTATATTAAGTTATACCGGCAAGTAATACGAACATGACAAACTCCGTAAGTCTCCATAAATGTGACGTATGTAAGTTTTTGCCATAGGAAGATGCCGACCACAGAAACAGTCGTTGTTGTAAACATGTTACATTTCACAATTAATCATGTGTTTGTTGAGTTGTGGAACCTAAGACGGTATTCAGCGGATCGACCTGAAGTTTGAAATAATGCACTAAAGGACATGTAGCCCCAGTTCGGTTGAGTTTTGTGTGAGCAATGTAAGCGTCACAATACCTGCCGAACTCCGGACCTTGTACTCATGCCACTGAACCGTCGCCAGCTAAACTTTTGCAAATCTCAAGAATGTATCAACGGTGGAGATCATCCAGCCCATTAGCCCATGAGGTTTCTATAAGTAGCCCCATACATCATAATGCATCTCACCGTCTGCAAGCCAATATTTCCAAGAGAGTAAGCTCCTTAGCTCGGATTCATCTTACTCTCAACTTGAAACTTAACCCTAACTCAGCTTATCACTTAAGCAAGTAAGTATGTCTGCCTCTGATCACTCAAATTCCTCTTCAGCTATTAATTCCGCATCTAGGTCAGGTGAATTAGGTAGTCCTAATTCACCGAACTCAGTGTCTAGTACTTTAGGGGAACCCCAAATTATAGAAAATCGAACTACAGATCTTAGCACCACACGACCAAAGCATGACTCCGACCTCCGCACCAATACCCCCAACTTCGCAGTAGATACTGCGAATGAAAATATTGAATTAGGAATTACATCTGGTGCTACTCAAGAACTTACATCTAAATTAGATACTTTAGATTCTTCGCTCTTCTATACCGAAGTAGAAAACATTGCTCGACGAATCTTTATTCCAGCCGACATAGGAGCCCGAACTCCATTGCCTGGTGAGGTTGCTAGCCGACCTCCTGAAGGCTTTGTTAGTGTTTATGCTGAGCAATTTGTAGGAGGATTAAGATTTCCCTTAACTAACTTCGTCAAATCTATCTTGAGTGAGCTCGCCATTTCTATCACTCAACTCACACCCAATACTATCCGAACTCTGAGAGGTTTTGAAATGATCTGCCAACATTTAGGTATCTCATGCTCCACTTCCCTGTTTAAGTTCATATATAGTCTTAAAACTTCTGGCCGGGATGTGGGTGGTTTTACTTCGCCCGTCGCCGATGTAGAGTAGATTTATTTGATGGATTTCCGAGCTCGATCCATGACTGAAAGGATAAGTTCCTCTTCATTAGAGCTCGGACAGTGGGTGAAGAAACCTTCTGGCATCCGTACAAGTCAGTTTCAGATCGGTCGCCGAAGAGTACAGTTGCCATTAGAAAATCCTTAACCCAACTAGAAACCTTTGTAAACGAAAACGGGAAACTTTGCCTTATTAACATCCCAGAACGAGTGTTAGTATCTTTAGGACTAAGTTCTGCCGAGCTGGGGCCTGATTACAAAGATGAAGTAAACAAGCTCGGTCATAAGGGTACATGTCTCCTTCTAATAGATTTACTGTTTATAACATTTGCTATATAAGCCTATTAATTATTTCTCCCTTCTCCTTTGCAGTTATGCAGCTCAAGGACATGCTAGGGGCGTCAAAGCCCACCAAGAAAAACCGACCTCCAAAGGTCAAACCAACTGTAGCCATTTTGGGTCTGGAGTCTCCCGTAGCGCCCCCTCTTCATACACCCGAAGGGACTATCAGTACCGAGGTCGTTCAACAAGCTCAACCAAGCTCGGGAGTTACCTTTGGGAGACTGGATAAGCCAAAGAGCTCCAAAACCATAACCGAAGTCCCAAATGATCAGCTTACTACTTCGGGCGGCGAATCTCACAAGAAGAAGAGACGAACTCAAGAGGCGTTGTATGAAGCCAACAAAAAAATGAAGACGATCTCTGAACTCCAGGGTCCCTCGCTATTCGGAGAACTAGTTGTGCCAAGATTTACATTTGGCGACGACGTTATCGAAGTTCCCGAATACCAACTACTTCCGGACTGGGGACTAACACGGAATGACCGTCTGTCCGTAGAGACTTCGGTGGAATTTGTTAAAGAAGCTGTCCCACCTCGGGATAAAGAAGCGCTCAAAAGCTTTGAAAAGCGCGAACTACTTCAGCGAGTTGTGCTAGGAGCTTCTCAGGTAAACCTGAACTCTGATTTCGTGTGCTTTATTTCATTTGTACTCAAACTTCTATAATTCCGCAGAACTTGGCTCTGCTCGGAGAATTGATTGCCCGTTCAGATAATGATGACGCAGTGAACTACAAGCTTCTTGCCGAGTTGAGGGCTGCAGAAAAGAGTCGAGACTATTTAGAAACTTTCAACCAAGAGCTCGGATATAGAGAGCAAAATCTACAAACTGAGCTGGGGAAGAATCAAGAGGCTTTATCAATAGCCAATAACAGAATTGCCGAGTTGGAGGCAAAAAGTGTCCAGTTGGAAAACCAACTTTCTGCAGAAAAAGCCAAGAGGGCCTATTTCAAAGGTATGGGCGCTGCGGAGCTCGTCCATCGCATGTTCTGCTCTGACGTCTTCGACAAATTCCTGGGGGAGATGATGACTCCAGCAAGGGATTATGGCTATCACCTCGCCTTATCTCATTTGGACTTCAAGTATCCTGATCTTGGGAAAAAGAACGAGCAAGGCTATGATGAGGATTTCCATGAGGACATGGATGTTAAGCTTGCCAAGCTGAAAACTGGGAAGATTAGCATTCCTATCGAATCGTTCGTTCCCTCATCTTCGGAGATCGATTGGATGTCCGAGGAAGACACAGATGCTGAGCTTGCCCCAAGGCATTCCCGAGATGCAGATTCTTCCCGAGCTGAGAACTCTACCCGAGCTGAGGACTCTACCGTACTATGAGCATTAAACTTGTAATAGATTAGGCGTATGGTAGTTTGGGATTCTGCGAATACTTGTAATTCATCCTTGACAATTTATGAATATATTCCAAGTGTTTTTCAGTTCCTTTTGTTTATTTATTCCATTTTACCTGAATACTTGATTGTTGCATAAAATCGATGTTCTCATGCTTCATAATTTTAGGGAAACTATTTCCGAGCTCCACTTCTCTTTAACAATATTACTGAATTTCCATGTTTTTAGAACTTGAATTCTTTAAACCAGATTTACTTCGCATAATAAAAAACGGAATTTATAAGTCAAGAGAATTTTGCTAATTTGCTCATAACTCCTTTCGAACTCCAGTTCTTCAGACCTATTTTCCTAAACTCAGGGTTCTTTAAGCTTATTTCTCCAAACTCAGGGTTCTATAAGCTTGTTTATCCGAACTCGGGGTTCTATAAGCTTATTTTACCAAACTCAAGGTTCTTTGAGCTTATTTTTCCGAACTCAGGGTTCTTTAAGATTATTTATCCGAACTCGGGGTTCTATAAGCTTATTTTACCGAACTCAAGGTTCTTTGAGCTTATTTTTCCGAACTCAGGGTTCTTTAAGCTTATTTATCTGAACTCGGGGTTCTTTAAGCTTATTTATCCGAACTCAGGTTTCTATAAGCTTATTTTACCGAACTCAAGGTTCTTTGAGCTTACTTTTCCGATGTTGCGACCCTCAGTTAATCTTTTAAATGAGCTACTGCTCATTTTTCCGATTTATCTTTCCCAAGAACATCTGGGATTATGATTCAGAGACGAATGTGTTCATCTCCGTTCTCTAATTCTCAAAAATATTTTGAGATTGGAATAGCATGCTTTTTGTTTTTCTTTCCGGAATTGAAGTGTTTGGATATTCTGCAAGAGTAAGAATAAGCCAAATTTAATGAGATAACAAAGAACATCAATAAATGAATGTTTTGACATCCTGAAAAATAACTGGTAAAATAAAAATCCGAGCTCTACATATGGCTAACTAATCGGCTGCAGCCGAACGGCACAGGTCTTTATTGCTACCATAACATGTAAGAACGACTATATGTAAAACTTCCTCAAATGCGAAATATTCCACATTCGGGGGATCATCTTCCCGTCTTGGGTTGATAACTTATAATTCCCAGCTCTTCCAGCCTCGACAACTTGATACGGCCCCTCCCAGTTTGGGTCTAGCTTCCGAATTTCTTCTACCTTGCTTACTTCATTCTTCCTCATTACTAGATCCCCAGGTCGGAAATAAGCACTTCTAACCCTTTTGTTGTAGTACCGCGTCATGTTCGACTTGTACTTAGCCTCTTGGATAAACACACCTTCTCTCTTCTCTTCCATCAGATCTAGGTTGAGGAGTAGAGCTTCATTGTTCTTGTCTTGTTCATGATTAAGGACTCTTGTGCTCGGGAGGCCTATCTCAGCTGGAATGACTGCTTCAGATCCATACACCAAGATGAATGGGGTTTCTTGAGTGGCCGTTCTTGGCGTAGTTCGATAAGCCCACAACACATTAGGAAGGTGGTTAACCCATTCTCCTTTGGCATTTTCCAACCGAGTCTTGATCCCTTGAATGATAATTCTATTCATCACCTCGGTTTGGCCATTGGCTTGAGGATGAGCTACGGAAGTAAAGTGCTGATGAATACTGAGTTCCTCACACCAACTCTTGAACGAATCGCTTGAGAACTGTGTACCATTATCAGACACGATGATCTTTGGTATCCCGTATCGACAAACAACATTCTTCCAGAAGAACTTAAGTATATTCTTTTCAGTTATTGTCGCCAATGGCTCTGCTTCGATCCACTTAGTAAAGAAATCAACTGTCACCACCAAGTACTTGACTCGTCCCGGAGCTTCTGGGAAGGGACCTGCGATATCTATCCCCCATTGCATGAATGGCCAAGGACTTTGCATAGTTACTAGTTCGACCTGAGGTATGTGATGAACCCTTGCGTGTTGATAACACTTTACACATTTCTGCACCAAGTTGTGCGCATCTTGGTGAATAGTAGGCCAATAATACCCTGCTCGGATAGCTTTCTTGGCTACTGTCTGAGCTCCTTCATGGCTGCCACACGACCTTTCATGTATTTCCCTCAACACATACTCTGCTTGGTTCAGACCTACGCATCTCAATCGCGGTGTTAGATATCCCTTTTTATAAAGAACTCCATCCTTTGTTTCGTACCTAACAGCTTGAATTCTCAACTTTCGAGCTGCCACTTTGTTGCTTGGGACCTCTCCCGAGCTGATGTATTTCATGATTGGATTCATCCAATTTTCTTCTTCCTCAATAAACTGCACTGTCAGCTCATCAATGCTCCGAGCTCCCAACACTTCTACTAACACTTTTTTCGTCAAATGTGCATATGCTGACGATGCCAATTTACTGAGAGCATCAGCTCGTTTGTTCTGCGATCGCGAAATTCTATCAACTGTAAAAAGATCAAACCCCTTAGCGATTTCTTCCGCTTTCTCTCGATATCGCTTCATAACTAAATCACGAGTTTCATATCCCCCAGTTACCTGGTTTACAATAAGTTGCGAGTCGCTGTAAACCTGTAACTCCCGAGCTCCCATTTCCTTTGCTAACTTCATACCTGTGATAACGGCTTCATATTCCACCTCATTATTCGTGGCATTGAAATTGAAACGAAGCGCATAAGTGAATTCGTTACCTTCAGGATTCTTCAAAATAAGACCTGCCCCAGATCCTTCTTCACTAGAAGCCTCATCCACAAACAACACCTAAACATTAGTAGTTGTGTTCCCCACAACCTTCATGGTTTTGTGTGTATGATTTGGGATCTGAACATCCCACTCATGTGGTGTTTCGGCTATAAAATCAGCAAGGACTTGGCCTTTGACTGCCGATTTGGGCACAAATATGATATCATGTTCACCAAGTTCAATAGCCCACTTCATTAAACGGCCTGAATGATCAGGTTTATGCAATACTTGTTTCAGCGGTTTATCAGTGAGAACTCGGATGGGGTGAGCTTGGAAATAGGGGCGTAACCTCCGAGCTGCGACGATTAAAGCCAATACCAACTTCTCAAGACCTGGATATCGTTGTTCTGCTCCGTGCAATGCCTTACTCACATAATATACCGGCTTTCGGATGTTATTATGTTCTTTGATCAAAACCGCACATACTGCATTATTTGATGTCGCTAAGTACAAAGAAAGAATCTCACCATGAGCAGGAATGGCTAGAGATGGCAATGTGCACAGATACTTTTTGAGGTCTTCAAAGGCCCTTTGACATTCCTCTGTCCATGAGAAATCCTTGATTTTCTTTAATGTATCAAAAAATGGCATACAACGCTATGTAGATCTGGATAGGAAGCGATTCAACACAGCCAAGCGCCCAGTCAAAGTTTGTACTTCATGAATATTCCGAGGTAAGGTCATTTTCAAAATGGCTTCCACCTTCTCAGGGTTCGCTTGTATACCCTTCTTTGAGACCATATAGCCCAAGAATTTTCCCGAACTAACTCCAAAGGTACACTTCTTGGGATTCAACATTAAACCTGTCGTCCTTAAAGTTTCAAAAGTCTCTTTGACATCAGCTAGTAGATCTGTCATTTTTCGACTCTTGATGAGAAGATCGTCAACATACACTTCCATGTTACGGCCGATCTGAGAATCAAACTCTTTGTTCATCATTCTCTGGTAAGTGGCACCCGCGTTTTTTAACCCGAAAGGCATTTTCTCATAACAATAAATGCCTTTTTCAGTGATAAATGCGGTTTTCTCAGCATCTTTCTCATCCATAAAAATCTGATGGTACCTTTGTCAGCGTCAAGGAAACAAAGTACGTCGTATCCCGCTGTGGCATCAACTTTCTGATCAATTAAAGGTAAAGGATAAAAATCCTTTGGACATGCCTTATTTAAATTTGTGTAATCAATACACATCCGCAGCCCGGCATCTGGTTTCTTAACCATGACTGGATTAGACAGCCAAGTCGGATAGAAAACCTCCCGAATGATCTTAGCGTTTAGAAGTTTATCTACTTCATCACCAATTGCTTTGTTGCTATCCGGAGCGAATGGTCTTTTCTTTTGCCAAACTGGAGGTATCGCAGGATCGACATTCAACTTATGTACCGCAATAGCTGGCGAAATGCCTTTCATATCCTCAGGTCCCCATGCAAACACATCCTTGTATTGCTGGAGTAATCTAGTAAGAGATTGCTTTACATCGGGAGGTAAAGCTGCACCTATCTTGATTGTTCGATCTGGGAGTGTTGAATCGATGGTAACAACCTCTAGGTTGTCCGTTATTACAGCAGGTTCTCCTGAGTTCGTCAACTTTTCCTCAGCTTGGTATTCTTCCACTGTCGGGAGCAACTCACTAGAAATACAATTTACCTTAGATGAACCAGTGCTTTTATTCGCATCCCGCAAAGCAATCATATGACATTCTCTTGCCATATTTTGATCACCGCGAATAGTAGCTATTCCCCCAGCTGTGGGAAATTTCATCACCAGATGATAAGGCGACCAAATGGCTTTTAGCTGAACCAATGTTGGCCTTCCAAGAATAATATTATACGGAGAAGTTATATCCAAAACTGCAAAAGGAGTGTAAATCAACCTATCTTTCGGAGCTTCCCCTAAGGTCACTGGTAAGGTAATTGTACCAATGGGTTGCATCGCCTCTCCTGAAAATCCTATCAGGGGACCAGGACATTTTTGTAGCTGCTCTCGAGGAATTCCCAATTTCTCAAATGTATTATGGTAAATGATATTTGAAGAACTGCCATCGTCGACATATACCCTATGGACTTCTTTATTTGCTACAATAGCTTTTATTAATAAGTCATCGTAATGAGAGAACTTACTTGGTACCGCATCCTCCTCTGAGAAAGTAATGACCTCGGAGTGTTTGAAGCGCTTATGAACTGGCTCCTGCTCCGGAATTCTCCGTGATGATAATTTACGTGCCGATCTAGATTCACCAATCAGACCTCCCACGATGGTATGAATGATGCCCGTCACAGTCTTATATTCCTCATTGGGTTTAGCATACCCATCCTCCTTAGGCTTCTTATCATGATCAGGTCGGCCTCTATCCTGAGAACGGCCTCTGCGGCGACCCTTCTGATATGCCTGTTGTACAAAATCACGAAGATGACCACTGGCTATGAGTTCATCTATTTCCTTCTTCAGATCTCGGCACTCTTCTGTATTATGTCCCGTTTGATCGTGGAACTTACAGAAAAGTCCCTTATTTCGTTTACCTTCGGGAGTTGTCATCTTTAGGTATAACTTTATCAACCCCTTCCTTTCCATGATGGCTAACATCTCTGTTTGATTTCGAGGAGCTGAGGAGTTCTTGTAACCCGTCGATCCTTGATTTTGAGATTTATCTAAAGACAACCGATCAAATACCGGAGTTTGCATTCCTCCAGCTCCTGAACGACCCTGAAAATTATCATTTTTCTTCTCGGGTATTCGGTCCAAATCGGGCCTGATCCGATCTGCATCCTCACCCTTAGCAAACTTGTCAGTTCGGTCCATCAGTTCATGTATGTCTCGAGGTAGATCGGTGACGAGTTCTCGATAAAGTCTCCCAGCTCGTAAGCCGTTAATGAAGGCACTATTCACCACATCTTCTGATCGGTTCTTGACTTGCATGCTCTCGTCATAAAATTGATCAACATAGTTCCGAACTGACTCATTGTCACCTTGACGAATGTTTAAGAGCTCGGCAGAATTTTTATCGAATTTCTTCCTTTGCAAAAATCTACTGTAAAAGAGATGAGAGAGCTGCTCATAGGAAGAAATCGAATTGGGCTTCAGACCTTCAAACCAACCACGCGCTTTTCCAACCAGGGTTGTTTCGAAAGCCTGACACATAATTGCCTCCGGTGCTTGCTCAAACTTCATAAGCGAGGTGGATGATCCCTTGGGTCAGTATCTCCGGAGTACATTTCCATAGTTGGGATTTTAAACTCCCGTGGTTTAGGAAAATGACTAATAGCATCGACGAACGGCGTCACTGTTTGATAAGCTCCCCCGGGTCCTACCCTCAATATATTTTGGACTTCATCGCGAATGCGATCGTTAATACGATCCTCCTGATCATCATAATGATCCTGATCGGGATGTCGTCTATATCGTTCTGGGGAAGGATGCAAATGACGATCTTCGTAGCTATTCTTTCGCTGATTTCGAACTGGAGATCGGTACAGAGGTCGCCTACGATCAGGGTCATTATCACATTGAGACTCCGGACTATAAGATGAAGAAATCTGCATCCGATCATACATGTCCGAAGCTCTTTCTGTTTCTTTACCAGGTCTCTCACCAGGGTTTACAATTGCTTTGGCATGTTCAAAATTTTCCGTAAGGAATTTAACCACCTCCGGAGAATGAATGTCGATAGAAGGATTGTTACCTCCAACATTTTGTGCCGAGGGGTTTGGTTCCTGCCTCGGGAGATTGCTACTCCCGTCGAAGAGCAATGGAGGATCTTGCTCACTTTGCGGATTCTTTGGATCTGCACCAACATTTCCTTCGTTACCAGTAGTTGTTCCGCGCGGAGGTCTACTGGTAGTAGCTCGAGTAGAAGGAACATCCTTGGTGCCCTTTTGTGAGCGAGTAAGCGTCATCGAAAAAATAAAGGTTTTTAATTTGAATCCTACAGACGGAGCCAATTTGATGATGTTTGAAACCACCTAAGTGCTGTGAGGCCTTCCCTAGGTCACGTGCTCCCTGATCGTCGTCAAAAACCTAGCAGACCTGCAACACACGCGTCAGAAAATACCCTCGGCTGTACTGGGGAGTATGCTCCGATGCTTAAGTCAGTTTGGGTGCTTGAGCAATAAGCTTAATGCGTAATGAAAGTTATAGAGTCAGTAACCCCTTCTCTAGTGATAATGGGGTTCCTTATATAGAATCGCACCTGTTGGAGTTCTAGTAGGATTAGAACTCCTCAATTCATAGTAAACTTATCCCGAAGAACTCGGGTAGAGATAGGAATTGCACAAGTAGTGTCCTAGTACAATTCTACCTTTATCACTTTTGATTGGGAAGCCATGTTGTAGAATGTCTGTTGGACTGGATGGCTCTGCCGATTTTTCGCTTGCATATTAATTGTTGTTGAAGATGTTTTTTGGTGAATGATTTCTACTAACTGCTAAGGTGAATTTGCATCGACCAAGCTATTGTAGTGGTTATTGAATGGTTTAGATAGTAGTCTAATTTGCTGATGGAGTTCAGGATTTTTTGTCGCTGAGTGGTTTGTTGAATGATTTAGATAAAAGTCTGCTTTGCTGATAGGATTACAAATTTTATTGCTCAATTGTTTCTTCACATTCTTGGCTCTTGGCGCTATTAACTTCCAATAGCTTGTTTACATCTCTCTAGTTGAAACGCTAGAACATGGTTTAATGTAATAAATTCTCTGTGAGCCTCATTGTTTTTTGTGGACTTTAGTGAACAAATTTGGAGGCTTACAGACTTCACTCAAACACGCAAGTTTTTCGGCCGTGTGAAGTAATATTCGTCCGTTTGCATGAAAAGGAAATTTCGACAACGTGATTTTCTATAACAAACCAACCTCAAAATTGTTTATAAATACCACGTATTTCGGAAGCACAAAGCATCCCAAAAAGCTTCAAAACTTTAGTTTTCTCTCTCAAATTCTTTTGCTTAAAACTTTGTGTACATTTGGTGTTTATCTTTTGTAAATTGTCTCCACATATTAATGAATTTTGGCACAGCCTTTAGTTGTGGACATAAGTCACATTGAGCAAACTACGTAAATCTTTGTGTTCATTGTTTCATTTATTTTTCTCGTTACTCTTCTATTATTATTGTGGGCTATTAGATACAACGTGAAATTCGTTTTTCCCTAACAAATTGGTATCAAAGCCATATCTCATTTTAGATATTTTAGCCATCATGACAGTAACTAAGACTTTGTTGAAAGGTTTGACCGGAGAATCAACTTCGGTACATGGCAACTCAAAATGGAAGCCATTCTAATTTAGGATGGGTGTGAGTTAGCTCTTGAAGGGGTAGAGAAAAAGCCAATAGAAATATCGACACAAAGTTTCTTGAATCTAGACAAGAATGTTATATCAGGTATTGTATTAAATCTCTCTAACTAGGTTTTGCAGGAAGTTGCTAGCAAAAAGACGACCAAAGGCATGTAGGACAAATTAAAGTCCATGTGTATGAAAAAGATGTTGGAGAATGGGCTTTCCTTGAAGCAAAAGTTGTACATATTAAAAATGACTGAATATACATCTATAATCTCACATCTCGATAAATTTGATTCTATTATTATGGATTTGAAAAATGTAGATGCTAAGATGTAAGATGATGATCAAGCTATTTTGTTGTTATGCTCTCTTCCTCAGTCATTTAAACATTTTGTGATATCATGATTTGTGGGAAAGATTTTGTCTCGTATAGTCATGTAAAATCTACATTAAAATTCAAAGAGTTGATTGATAGGGATATCAAATGTGAGACTAGTGAAAATCAGGCAGGGGGATTAGTGGTACGGGGCAAACCTGAAAATAATATTTTTTGAAAGTAGTTGATCCAAAGGCAAGTCTAAATCCAGACATAAAAATAAAGTTTGTAATTATTGCAAGAAAAAGGGGCACATTAAGACTGACTGCTACAAATTGAAGAATAAAGAAAAATATAAAAATTAGCAAAATAATAGTAACACTGCCGAATATAGTGTAGTTGCATATGAGAATGATGGAACTTTGTTTGTAACAACAACAAATAAAGTTAGGTCTAAAAATGAGTGGATTCTAGAATCTGGTTGTTCTTACCACATGAGTTCTGAAAAGGATTATTTTTCAACATATGAAAAATATGATGGTGGAGTTGTTTTGATAGGTAATAACACTCCATGTAAGGTTGTTAGTAGGAGTAAAATTCAGATAAAAATATATGATGGAATTGCTAGAACACACAAATGTTAGACATGTTCCAGATTTGAAGAAAAATCTCATCTCTGGAGGTACCGTTGATGCTCTCGAGTACAGGTATTCGGCTGAAGATGGATTTTTAAAAATTTCACGAGGTACTCTTGTATTGATGAAAACTTGTAAGTCTGGTAGTTTGGATATCTTGAAGAGATCTACAGTTTCAGGCGTTGCAGCAATCTCCATACCATCAGATACCGACATAACCAAATTGTGGCATATGCAGTTGGGACACTTGAGTGAGAAAGGCTTAACGTTGTTAAGTAACAAGGGTAGACAAAGTACTAGTAAGATGGACTTTTGTAAATATTGTATTTTTGAGAAACATAAAAGAGTTTATTCAGTTCACCTGCAGTCCATAAAACAAAAGGTACTTTGGATTATATTCACTCTGATCTTTGTTGGCCTTCTCGTGTTCTTTCTAAGGGTGGTGCAAGGTATATGTTGACCTTTATTGATGATTATTCAAGAAAGGTTTGAGTGTATTTTTTGAAAATAAAAATGATGTTTTCCTGACATTTAAACAATGGAAGGATTTAATTGAAAAACATACAGAAAAACATATTAAACGGTTGCAGACTGATAATAGCTTGGAATTTTGTGGAACGAATTTCAACAAATTCTGCAAAAATAAAAAAATTGCTTGACATCGTATTGTTAAAATGATACCTCAACAGAACGGTATGTCTGAGCATATAAATCGGATTTTTTTGGAAAGAGTTTGGTGTATAATCTCAAATACCGGGTTAACTTTAGATTTCTAGGCGAAAGCCATCACTACAGCTTGTTATATTGTCAACCGCAATCCTTGTGCTCCTCTTGATTTCAAGACTCCGAAGAAAGTTTGGTCTGGTACTCCTGCTAATTACTCCAATTTAAGAATATTTGGGTGTCCATCATATATGCATATTAATCAGGAAAAGTTAGAGCCTAGGGTTAGAAAATGTAGTTTCATCACTTATGCTTCAGAGGTGAGAGGATATAGATTATTTTGTCCTAATTTCAAATCATTTAAATTTGCAATAAGTAGAGATATTACATTTGATAAGTCATTCATGTTGAATCCTATAAAAGAGTCTTGTAATCCTTGTAATTTAAAAAAGAAAAATAGCACACAGAAACATGTGGAGTTTGAGATAATAAATTTCAGTCCTTCTCAAAGACTCTCTACAAACCAAGGTGATGAACAAGATTCACACCTTATTGAAAATGAACCAGTAGAAGAGGAATATTCCATAACTAGAGATAGACCAAGACGAGAGATTCGACCACTACAGATGTATGAAAATTTGGTAGCATATGCTTTACCAATGGCATAGGAAGTAGGTGGAGACGGAGAACCTTCCACATATATAGAAGCGATTTCAGGTGCTGATTCAGATAAGTGGGTGGTGGCTATGAATGAAGAAATGGAATCTCTACACAAAAATGGTACTTGGGATCTTGTGATGCAGTCAAAAGGAAAAAAAATTGTTAGTTGCAAATGAATTTTCAAAAGAAAATAAGGTAATTCAGGTGTTGAAGATGCAAGGTATAATGCACTATTAGTTTCAAATGGCTATAGTCAGGTACGAAATGTTGATTTTAATGATGTTTTATTACTTGTTGTGAAATGTAGTTCTATTCGTGTATTTCTTGCATTAATAGTCATGTTTGATTTGGAATTAGAACAGCTTGATCTCAAAACAAAGTTTCTACATAGTGAATTAAATAAACAAATCAATATGAAACAACCTGAAGGTTTCGGATTTGAAGGTAAGAAAGACCGTGTTTACTTATTGGAGAAATCCTTGTATGGATTAAACCAATCTCCAAGACAGTAGTACAAGATGTTTGATTCATTTATGTTAGGTCATAGTTTTTCTCCAGGAGCATGTATGATAGTTACATCTTCTTCCAGAAGTTGAATGGCAATTCATTCATTTATTTGTTGTTATATGTTGATGACATGCTCATTGCGGCTAAGAATCATATAGAAATTCACCAATTGAAGGCCTTATTGAATAGTGAATTTGAAATAAAAGATTTGGAAGCAGCTAAGAAGATTCTTGGTATGGAAATAAGATGAGATAGAGGAGTTGGTAAGTTACATTTGGCCCAAGAAATTTAACTTAAAAAAGTTTTGGAGAGATTTGGCATGTTGGATGCCAAACCAGTCAGTACTCCTCTCACTAGCCATTTTAGGCTATCTGCTGCTCAATCACCACAATCAGAGGAAGAGAAAGAGTATACGACACATGTTCCTTATTCTAGTGCAGTTGCCAGTATTATGTACGCAATGGTTTGTACTCATCCAGATATTTCACAAGCAGTTAATGTTGTTAGCAGGTATATGGCAAATCTAGGCAAAGAAAACTGACAAACTGTGAAGTGGATAAACAGATGTTTAAAGGGTACGTCAAACTCTTGTTTGGAGTTCGATTGAATCAGCAACACTTTAGTTGGTTTTGTAGATTTAGACTCCATTGACCTTGCTAAGCGCATGTCATTACATGCTATGTATTTTGCATTGGAGGTTCTGCAATTAG
Source organism: Ophiorrhiza pumila (assembly GCA_016586305.1). Classification (NCBI taxonomy): domain Eukaryota; kingdom Viridiplantae; phylum Streptophyta; class Magnoliopsida; order Gentianales; family Rubiaceae; genus Ophiorrhiza; species Ophiorrhiza pumila. The sequence continues at coordinate 9,431,729 of BLIW01000011.1, read as the reverse complement.
CTGAAAGCTACTCTACAATATGTAGTAACTTTATCCACTACTGAAGTAGAATATATGACAGTCATTAAGGCTATCAAAGAAGCTTTATGTTTAAAAAGTTTATTTGGCGAATTAACTCTACAACAAGGAATTACTACCATTTACAGTGATAGTCAAAAGGCAATTCATTTGACTAATGACCAGATGTATCATGAGCGGACGAAGCATATTGATATCAAATATCATTTCATTCGAGATACGATTTTTGAGAAGAAGGTCCTAGTTCAAAAGATTAATACCAAGGATAATCCTACTGATATGTTCACCAAAGCTCTTTCAGTATACAAGTTCAAGCAGTGCTTGGACTTGATTAGTGTTCATGATTTGTGATTCAACCCATTGGGGCTTTGCCAAATGTGTTTGATTAAACCACTATTTTTCAAGTTTCACATCAAGGTAGAGATTTGTAATAAATGCTCTGTGACCCTCATTATATTTTGTGGACTTTAGTGAGCAAATTTGGAGGCTTATAAACTTCACTCAAACAGGTAAGTTTTTCGCCCACGTGAAGTACTATTTTGCTGGATGACAAAAGAGATTTCAGCAACATCATTTTATATAGCAAACCAACCTCAAAATTGCCTATAAATACAAGGCATTTCAGAAGCTCAAAGCACCCCAAAAAGCTTCAAAGTTTTCATCTCTCAAAGCCTTAATTCTCTTTCCCAAATTCTTTTTCTTAAAACCTTGTGTAAATTTGGTGTTTACCATTTGTAAATTGTCTCCACATATTAGTGAATTTTAGCACCCCCTCCGGTCGTGGACGTAGGCTATATTAATTGAACTGCGTAAATCTTTGTGTTCATTATCTCATTTATTTTTCTCCTTATTATCTTCCATTATTATTTTTGGCTATTAGATACAACGTGGGATTCGTTTTTCCCTAACATTTAATTTTGAATATTTTTTGTAGGTAAAGTTGTAGTTTGATGTAATATGGATGTTATTAGCTATCTGCGGTATTCATATTAATTCAAACTCTAAAACTCCTAAATTTGTAAAAGAGGAGTTCTGCTTATTTACTTTTAAATCAAAGTTTTTCTAAAGGAGTAGTTATCCTTATTTAAACGCTATCACTTTTGTAGAGGGGGTTTTGAGTATATCTGACACCTTCCTCTTTATTTTTTTACCAGAAAAACATATTAATGTAAAGGGTTAATTACACTTTGTCACCTTATACTTTGTGCGTTTGTGGGTAGTTACACTTTATCACCCTATATTTCCAAAATATACACTTTACCACCCTTAAAGTAACAGTATTAGTCAACTTAACTATGCAAAATGACCCAACATTAATATCATTTATATTTGGACAAAAATACAATTGTCTTTAGGCATTTTTTCCCAAAATCTTATTTAACATTTCTTTTTCAAAAATTTTATAAAAAAATGGACATAGTTTTATTCTATTTTTAATAAAGAGTGTAGAACCCATTTATAATAATATTAATTTAAAATTTTGAAATATTAACAATAAAATATTATTTTGCATAATAAAATTGAATTTAAAATTGTAATTATAACAAATCCCCATGTGATTGTGATTTTGAAAATTTTTAAGTTCCTTTCTTATAGTTTAAAAACCTACATTTTACCTTCTTATATTTGTTTTTTTCCGGAAAAGACACTTATTTTTGTAATCTATTTAATCCAATTAATATATGAGTTTTTTTTCTAAAATAACACACTTTCTCAAAAAATATTACTAAAATTACACACTTTTAAAATTTATTTTCTAAGTAATACTATTTTAACTAGCTACTTATACTCTAACTATTTGAGAGACCTAGTGTATTAAATCTACTTTGTATTTTGATAATTAAGAAATAATTATGTATACTAAAGTTTCAACAATCTTCTTGATATAATAGGTATGCAAATTGGAAAAGGTGAAGTTTTTTAAGCATTGAAAAAATAGAAACTAGGTAAATTAGGGTAGATTCCCCAACCCCAAACCCTAGTTGTACATTGGCTCATAACATGTTTAATTCATTTAAAAGTTCAAGTAAAACGAATCCAAAATAAAACCTGAAAATGTGTTTTTGTAAACAAAGTCTTTTATAAAAGTTATTTTTCAAGTTTATTAAAATATTTTAAGAAAAAAAAAATCAGATTTGATGATTTCGGATGACCTCCTATTGAATTAGTTGTCTATCCTTACATGTAATTATAACCTAATTGTTTGGATTTGTTATACACTGGCCATGTTTAATTAATTTAAATAGCGCCAATTAACATCCTATTATTTCACTGGATCTAGTATATAGGATTAATTAGTGGCGAAGCTACTGTTTCAGTAGACGGGAATTTTAGGCTAATAAATTGTGACATGCTGATCATTATTGTGATTTATTAGAATTGGGTTTCTCTATTGTTTAATGATGTTTTAACATTGAATCTGGTGTTCGACTGATTCCGGCTGAGTTATGTTAGAATTAGAGAAATAATTGATTGAGCTGATTCTTGTCAATTATCGATAAATTAAGGAGGAATTGGGCTAAGTCAGAGCTAATTCTCGGTAGCCTGTAACTGGTTGATTGATGATAGTAATTAATCATTGAATCTATGATCGATAGATAATTAGTTAATGTGAATTTACTTGTTTGCCGAGCTTTTCTATTTTATGTATTTCTTTCCATTAATTTCTTTTAGTTATTTTAGTTTAATCATTAACAAATATTATTTGTGATAATTTACTTGAATTAACTAGAAGAGATAGTGTTTCCGTTCCTCGTGGTATCGACCTTACTCTCGTTATATTATTGTTTATCCTTTAACGTAAGTAATTTATTTTGGTACAAAACCGACACTACCATCCACATTCAGCCGAATACCTATACCCGAGAGCATCAAAGGTACCTAAAGAGATGAGATTTTTCTTCAAATGTGGAACATGTCTAACATTCAATCATACATTTTTATCTTACTTTTACCCTTCAATTACCTTACATGGAACATTATTACTTATCAAAACAACTTTACCATCACATTTTTCATATGTTGAAAAATAAAATCTTTTCAGGACTCATGTAGTAAGAACAACCAGAATCTAGAATCCACTCATATTTAGACCTAATTTTATTTTTTGCTGCTACAAATAAAATTCCATCATTCTTATATGCAACTACACTATCTTCGACAGTGTTGCTGTTATTCTGCTCATTTTCATACTTTTTCTTATTTTTCAATTTGTAGCAGTCAGCCTTAATGTGCCCCTTTTTCTTGCAATAATTACAAAATTTATTTTTATGTTTGGATTTAGACTTGCCTTTGGATCTACTACTTTCAAAAAAATTTATTTTCAAGTCTACCCCATACTACTAATCCCTCTACCTGATTTTCACCAGTCTCCCTTGTGATATCCCTATTAATCAACTATTTGGATTTTAATGCAAATTTTACATGACTATATGAAATAAAATCTTTTCCACAAATCATGGTATCACGAAAATGTTTAAATGACTGAAGAAGAGAGTATAACAAGAAAATAGCTTGATCCTCATCTTCTATCTTAATATCTACATTCTCCAAATCCATAATAATTGAATCAAATTTATCAAGATATGATATTATAGATGTACCTTTAGTTATTTTTAACATGTACAACTTTTGCTTTAAGGAAAACCGATTCTCCAACACCTTTTTTCATACACATGGACTTTAATTTGTCCTACATGCCTTTGGCCGTCTTTTCACCAGCAACTTGCTGCAAAACCTAATTAGAGATATTTAATACAATACATGATCTAGCATTCTCATCTAGATTCAAGAAACTTTGTGTCGACATTTCTGTTGCCTTTTTATCTACCCCTTTAATAGTTAACTCACACCCATCCTGAATTAGAATGGCTTCCATTATGAGTTGTCATGTACCAAAGTTGATACTCCGGTCAAACTTTTCAACAGAGATCTTAGTTACTAGCATGATGGCCAAAAGATCTTAAAATGAGATATGGCTTTGATACCAATTTGTTAGGGAAAAACGAATCTCATGTTGTATCTAAAGTCCAAAATAATAATAGAGGACAGTAACAAGAAAAATAAATAAGAAAATGAATACAAAGATTTACGTATTTCATTTGATGTGACCTATGTTCACGGTCGAAGTCGGTGCCAAAATTCACTAATATGTGGAGATAATTTACAAAAGATGAACACCAAATGTACACAAGTTTTTAATGAAAAGAATTGGTGAGCGAGAACTAAGGCTTGAGAGATCAAAGTTTTGAAGCTTTTTGGGATACTTTGAGCTTCCAAAATGCTTGGTATTTTATAGGCAATTTTGAGGTTGATTTGCTGTAGAAAATCACGTTGCCGAAATCTCCTTTTTCATGTGGACGAACATTCCTTCACGTGGCCGAAAGACTTGCGTGTTTGAGTGAAGTTTGTAATTAAGCCTCCAAATTTGTTCACTTAAGTCCACAAAAATCAATGACGGGCCATATAGAGCATTTATTACATTAAACCATGTTCTAGTGTTTCAACTGAAGAGATGTAAACAAGCTATTGGAAGTTAATAGCGCCAAGAGCCAAGAATGTGAAAAAACAATTCAGCAATAAAATTTGTAATCCTATCAGCAAAGCAGACTTTTATATAAATCATTCAACAAACCACTCAACAACAAAAAACCCTGAACTCCATCAGCAAATCAGACTACTATCTAAACCATTCAATAACCACTGCAATAGCTTGCTCGATGCAAATTTACCTTTAGCAGTTAGTAGAAATCATTCAACAAAAAACATCTTCAACAACAACTAATATGAAAAGCGAAAAATCGGCAGAGCCATACAGTCCAACAGACATTCTACAATATGGCTTCCCAATCAAAAGTTTGGCCAAATCAAAATCACATCCCCACAATCTAGCACCTTAGTCTAAGGGCCCAACGTATAACATGACCACAATTTCCACAACAGGATCATAGCATTGCATCAAAACTGTCAAGGCATAAAACCAAACTAATTAAAAGCCTAATTCATAGTTAGAGATATTAAAATGTTGCAAATAATCGTTTAGTGATGTAAATCAAGGCACGATTTTAAAGGATCCAATTCAAGTTTCAATTGTCTACGAAGCCAAAAGAACTTAATTAGCGGATTCAAGAAAATTCATTGAAGCACATTGATCAAAGTCTACATGAGCAACAACAATGCATGAACTTAGAGTGCGGTTCACATTTTTGTAATAGCAATCACAATGATGGTTTTGATTAAAAATTCAATTACAATGAAAGTTATGATTGCATTGTTATTATCTGATTCATATTATTAAATAAGTTTTATTATCATTGATGATGATTGATTCAACTCAATCTGAATAGGGGTAGTTAAACAAAATTTAATTTTACTCAGATATATAAATCACATAATCTCGCAAATATTCTTCTATATGTGTAAATATGTGTATCGTTTGAATATGAGTATAGCGTGTATAACTTTTGTGTAGTATGTGCAAATGTTTGTGATATGTGTATAATATGTGTGTATGTAAAACTGTGTATATTCATAGTATGTGAAGTATGCATACATGTGTGTAGAGTGTAAAAAATATGTATAATATATGAAAATATATATAATATATGTATAAAATACGTGTAGTATGTGAAAATGTACGTAACATATATGAAATTAATAGATGGAGAAAATTAAAATAAAATATACTATAATTTTCAAAGGAAAAAAATTATATCTTTGGTTCTTCTCTTATATTTAAGCCAATAACTCAATTCTTACTCGTGTCTATAAAGATAGAGCACACAATTTTGAAACTTAAGATTTTCTTTTATACAAAAATTGCATCCAATCTATCAAACAAGAAAAATAAAAAATATAATCAATCTCTACTTCAAATCATGCAGAGAATAAATGCACATCACCATCTACGGAGAAGTTTATTTCTAGCGGAAACATTGGATTCTGACCACTTGAGAACAAATTGATCATTCCCCATGTCTTCTTGATTTTCCTTAATTATACCAGCTGAAGTTCTAGCAGAGGGATTGCAATCATGGCACTCAAGTCTTAGCAGTGTGGGTACATCCCCTAAACAAGATGGGATCTCCTGAAGCCTGTAACACTTAGACAACACTAGTGTCTGAAGGCTAGGAAGATGATCTTCTGAAGTATTCCATCGTTCCATATCCAATGATTCTAACTTGAGGAATTTGAGTTCACAAAATCCTTCTTCTTCTGACATGTCCCATGTTTCCCCCACAAAAGCTTCGTTTAACAATTTGAGAAACTTGAAGATTAGGTAATTTCCCAATGGTTGAAATTGCACCCCATGGTAGGTGAAAATTGGACAGAGTTAGCTTCTTAAGATTTGATGGAAACTTGAACTCAAAGTGATGATGAGTCGCACCTATCAACTTGAGTGATTCAAGTCTAGTGAGGAAGTCCAAAACTGGAATGCGATTGCAATTGGAAGTAACATCCCATGAACTCAGAAATATGCAACTCAATCTTCGAAGGTTCCGTAAGCCTCTGATGATCTTCTCTTCTCCCGTACGTAGGATTGGCATCGACAAGGTTTGTAGATTATCAAAGTTTAAGGAATTCTGAAGAAGACTGTACCCTGGCAGCAGAAAATGATGAGCTATTTTGAAATGTCTGAGTCTCTTTAGCTTCCAAATAGCTTCAGGTATTGTGACTCCAGCTTCTGTCATTAGCACAAAAGTTTCCATGTTTTGAAGGCAGCCTACTTCTGGTGGGAAGTTGCCGAATGTACAATGAAGATATAAGAACCTCAAATGTTTCATCCTGACTATAATAGGAATATCATATGTTCTATATGGAGGAAGATGTAACACTCTGAGAAGTTTGAAGTCATTCAAACGAATTGCATTGTTTTCGTCCCAAATAGTGCGGTAGAAACAGACTATAGAGCGGGTGCGTGGTGTGTAAGTCCTTGGCAGCACAGAAATTTCACTCGCTCTTTCGACACAAAAACAATATGGATCCTTCACTTCATGCAGATCAGAAATTGGCGTTTGCAAAAAGAATTCTTCTTTAGCCTTTGACAAGCCAAATTCACGTAAGAGGTCATGAACTCGGCATACTTTGACTCCACCAATAGATCGCCTTTGGGAAACTATTACCAAGCTTCTAGCAATTAGATCCTTCAAATACTTTTCAGCCACATCCTCTAAGCTTCCTGGCTCATCATTTTTCTGTTGAATAAATCCTTCTGCGATCCATAACCACATCAATTTCCTTGTGGGTATTTCAGCGTCCTCAGGAAATGCTCCCAAATAGAGAAAGCACGGTTTCAAGTGACTCGGCAAATTGTTGTAACTAAGGTCCAGCACACCCATGCATCCTTGCTGACCTTCAAGCAGTTGTGCGTTTAAAGTGCAAGTGAATGCCTTCCAACTATCTTCTCTCCTCTCAATGTTTTTCAGAAGACCAGCTATCAAATCAATGGCAAGAGGAAGACCTTTACATTTTAATGCAAGTTGCTTTCCAACTTCTAAAAGTTCTTGAGGGCAGCTTTCTTTTTGAAAAAGCTTGAGTTGCAAAAGCTCCCAACTCTTAGCATCTGATAACTGATGAATAGGAAAAGTTATGTTCTGGGACTCAATTTGGGAAGCAATGTCATGAAATCGGCTAGTGAACATTATTCGACTCCCCATGTTATCATCTGGTAAAGAGGTCCTCATATCATACCAAGAACAAATATCCCACAAATCATCAAAGAAGATGAGATATTTTTTACCCTTTAGACTTTGATACACCTTCATAGCTAAATCATCATCATCCATTTCATATCTTGGATTAGTCTCTGGACTAACTTGTCGGAGGATTTCAAGAAACAATGTTCTCTTTTTGTATGTTTGAGTGACACAGCACCTTACATGAAGATGAAAGTTTAACTGAACTCTAGGATTTTCATATAATGAATTCGCTAGTGTTGTCTTACCAATTCCTGGCATTCCCACAATGAAGAGAATGCGTAAATTGGTCAAACCATTAATGAGTTGCTCAGTTAAAATTTCAGCTTCATCTTTAAAAAGCTCAACATGATTGATGGGCATCTCTGCTACATTTACAACCTGATGAAGCTCCGATTTAGGTTGGGAGGAAGTACCAATGGTGGTGTTATTTGTGGACCTGTCTTTGATATCATCAACCACTTTCCTGATTTGCTTTATCTCTTCGATTACATCAAATAGCCCCAACTTATACCACAAAAGAGGTTCATCTCTGAGTATGATTAAGTCAATGACAAATTCTGTGTGGTACACTGTATCTACGAAACGAGCCCAAAGATCTTTCAGCTCTGCATGCTCACATGGTTGTTCTGCTATTTCAATGAAGTCTCCTTTAAGGGACACTATCTTTTCATGAATTGCTTCAATTTGATACTGCAAATCAACAATTGAATAAGCCCTAGAGTTTAACAGCTCCTTCAGATTCTGGATCATAGAATCTATGAACCCCAGTTCGTTAGTTTTTGGGAAGTTGGACCTCGATAATTTGGGAATCTTTGTGTCATAGATAACTCTTGCCTTTTCCTTGATAACATTGAACTCGTGAAGCAGATCACCAATTGTAAGATTCAACTGCCCAGCCAGGTCTTCAGTAATATCACTTTCATAACAAGAAAATATAACACATGCTATCTCGCACACAACAATTTTGATGTAAAACAATAGATCATTCACTTCTGGAAACAAATCAGTGAGCAGCTGAGCTGATGAATCCAAGAGAAAATATCTCAGGATTTTCAGCTCATCATGTAAAGCCTCTTTATGACGAATTACTGAAACCATTGGACTTGTCTTAAGGTTTGAAAGCTCAATCATGTTTCCAAGGAGAGAATCAATAAATCCCAAAAAATGTTCATCCACATAGAAATCACTTACTTGTGATGATTTTGAGTCTTTCAAGGCTTGGATATATCTCTCTCTGACATTTGGGTCGATCGGCTTAATCCTCTGCTGTTGACAAGAGAATTGAAGCTTTAAGTCGTTTATCATGTCCTCCTCCATCTTAGTGCAATCTTCAGAACACAGATACAAGAGACATGCCGTGTTGTCTGCCGCTGATTCAGCATGTATGAGGAGTTCCTTAAATTTTTCATTCTCAGTGCCGCACCATTTTTCTGTTACCACAAGGAAATTCCTCAGAAACAAGAGGTCCTGCATAAGGGCTTTGATTTCTTTCTCCAAAGGAACAATTGTCTGAGCCTTACAGCTTAGTAGTTCCTTCATATTCTCTACAAGATCAGCAATATAGAATTTCAGCACAGCATCAATTTCAGAGTTCATGGATCTTGTGGAGTTGGAAAGTGCAACATAAACTTGTTGGATGAGTGGATTTATTAGATCAAACTTTTCCAGTGCACTTGAAATTAAAGTATCCAAGTTTTCTTGTACTCTCCAATCCTCCGTTGGTGAATTGAATTTCATTACAATTTGGGACCGAAGTAGTTCAAAGTCTTGAAATGCATATTCAACCAAAAGTTGTACATTACTTAAGAGAGCTTTAAGATTCTTTTCCTCAATCTGGAGATTGCAGGCAAAGATGTTGTTGAGAATCCTGACTTTGATTCTGAGATTTTGGATATGAACTTTGGTTGAACCCTTCAAATCCATGTTGGCCTCAAGCCAATTGAGAAAGCTTGCTGTTTCTGCCATGTAACTGGAAATCTTTTTTTTTCATACAACTCGAATCTTTGTTCATTGCAGCAGCCCCAAAGGCTCATAAAAGCAAGTTCAACTTTAAATTTGCCAAATCATTGTTCCCTGAAATAAATTTTTATATTTGCACTTTTGTATTTCTTTGTTCTTTTCAATTAAAAGAATAAACTTTGGCATTTCTTTATTTTCTCTGTCCTTTATTTGCACTATATGTATGCTTCAATTACATGTAATTTCCTCTCTCATTGCTTGATAAGTTGTCAATTTTTGTGAAAATAGTCATAAAGGCTTTTGATGTATTAAACATTCTAAACATATAATATTTGGTAAATGATTATATTTGGCCTGTATTTTCCAACTTACATTAGAAAGTTATTAGTTTTTCTAAGTACTTTAATCAACAAATTATGTGAAGGAGACATTTTGTCCTCAATAAATTTTCTGTTATATTTCCTATTTCAATCTACAAATATACACAAGATTAAATATTTTCTATTTCAATCCCTTAAGGTTTATAATCACTTAATAAGTTAAATATACTTGGAATGTATTTATAAATTAAAACATGGAATGAAACAGAAGATTTTGAGTGCATTTTGTCATCAAATAATTAAACTTCCACTATTTTTATTATTTGAATCCAAACAAAGCGTAATGCATTATAGATTGTGCCTTGGGCATCTCGAACCAATTAATTAGTTGATTTGGTAATTAATTATCAATTCCAATTGGTTTCTAATTGCTCATGTGTATTACAACACTCACTGTTATGTGGTTCTATGCATCAAATAAAAAGTCATGTTGATAGTTTAATATATATAATTTTTACTGTTAGTAATTAATCACTAACTCGATCAACTATGAGTTGGGTAGTTATTTTTCATTCAATACGTTCTCTTAAGGTTACAATTTAGAGCATAATTTTTATTTCCAATTTCTTATGTTGTGATAGTTGACATCCAAAAAAAAAAAAAAAATCACCTCTCAAACAGCTTAAGCGTGTGTTTATTGGTCAAAAATAGTAATTTATAGATGAATATTTGATATTTAGATATAAGATAGCTTGTATTAAAGGAATATCTGAAGTTATAATAAAATATTAAACACATAATTTTTTTTTTAATTATAAACAATGACATAACAACTAAAAAATAATGTATAACAAAGCTTCATACAATATATAGTGGTAATTTACAAATTATTATAAAGATATAAAAATATTACTTGCAGTTTCATTGAAATTAGACAAAAAAATAGAACTAGTAATAAAGAATTTTCATATTTAACATTTAGCTATATATACATTAATATGTTTTCTTAGTAAAAAAATAGTTAAGAAGAAGGTTATCGCAATTTTCTTTTTCTTTGTTGTATTTCTTTATTTGTTTATTTACAAAAATTTGAACATTTTCTTTTCTGTTTAGTTCTTACAAATTTCTTCTTTTATTCTTCTATTTGTCCACTTTTGAGATAAAATTAATGTTACTATTCGTATTTACTTCTTAGATAAATTAATGAAATAATTTTTAATATTTCAAGCCAAATAAGGATAAGGAGATGGGAGAGAAAATAACATTTATAAAATTATAAAATTAAGAAAAATCATATTGTGAGAAATGAAAATATGTTTTAAACTTAAAATCATTCTTTTTCACTTGAGAATCTCCAAATAGTTTTTGATAATTTTTAATAACAGTCATATGATTAGTGAATGAATGGATGTCCATTCTTTTAACTAACTCTACTAACCAAACCAAATATGAAAATTACAAGAATGGTAATAAGATGCTCATTAATTTAGTGAGATGTTGGCCCAACAAATTAGATCAACTTTTGGAGACTTTCAAATGATCTACTTATTTTTACTTAATCTCATAAATATTATCTATAATTAGTTAAATAATTATTAATTAATAGTAATTATTTAAAGAGTTATATCTTTCTATTAGATTATGTACAAATAATATCCTTGAAAGACTAATCATGATCTTTCTTTGTTCTTTGTGGACTCTTACTTCATTTTATAATTTTGCAAAAATAGGCATAAGTTGAGCATAGGTATAATTACATTCACTTACATTGTTAATTGTAATGCATAAAGTATACTAATAATTTTTGCAAGGATGCTGCTTTGGATTCCTTAGAAAATAACCAACAAAGTTTTGAAAAAAAATCGAAGTCTCTAATTATTTTTTCTTGCCAAACAAATCTGATTGTGGGTCTTCAATCATTCATTCATTTTTGTTTTGGGTTCTTTATAATTAGTGATGTCTAATCCAACAAAACAAAGTGAACAACTTTATCATGAATAATTAATTATATTGTATTCCAAGTTGGGCAAAAAGAAAGTGTAAAGATATAATCATTGATTCATTGGATCCACAAAACCACAAGAAGGAAAAAGAGTATATTAGGCGAATGAGCTTGATGGACTCACTAATCTCTAAAACAATATTTTAAAATTCTAAGGGAAATTGAAGAAAATTTTCCCAATATAAGCTTGATGTATTAATATTAAAAAGAATTATGTGATTCAAAATTTACTGCAAATTCAACTAAATATGAAATAATCATAGCAAAGATAGAAAACATAATCCAATGATAATAGTAATTATATTTGTATAATACATAATAAATCATGAGTATAATATATTTTTGCAGGAAATGGAAAAGTTATATGGGATAGAATAAAGTTTAATCATAAAAAGAAATGTAGGGAAACCCCACCATTTATTCTCTACAAATATTTGATATTCCCATTATCTAGTTTATTTATTAATTAATTAGATCCAACATCCGGCAAAATGACCATATGAATTGATTTCACAAAAGGGATGAAAATGGATTTAGCTAAGAAAATGAAGTACTAATATTAAGAGTTAACCTACATTCTCAACTCAACTTTCAATTTTTTTTTTCTCTCCCGTATATGAAAGGAAAAAAAGTCTTTCATAATTGAGATTTGTATTTTTTTTTATCCCTCATTAAAAATTTGATAAAATTTGTGTCTACATCAATTATAAAGATAATAGGAGTCATATTTGAAGTGAGAAATATGAAATACCATCCTATTTTAACTCTAAAAAAAGTCACATATTATTTCCGCGACTAATTTAGACTAAAGGCTCATCAAAAGTTTCATGAGAGATCAAAACAACGCAAATACAAATATGAGGGACTATTTTTTTAACTTTTTGCATATACAACAACAATAACAATTAAACATTTACTCTATTATGCGGGATCACGTACATTTTTTCATTTATTTAAATATATCATATTTTTTTTAATTGTTCCTTTCAAATTCTTTTTAGGTATTTTCATTGTCTTTTTAATTTGAATTAATATTTGTTTAATTTTTTACATAATGTACTGGAACAAAACTTTACATATATCAAGTACAAAACAAAAACATTAAAACATGATATATAACGGACTATTTTCTAAAAAAAAAAAAAATCGTATGTGGGAGAAAAAAAAGATGAATATATAATATGTGAGGGATTGTTTTCTTCACTTTTGGTATGCGAGTAATAAAAAGGATCAAAACAATATATGTAAGAGATGTTTCTGTTAACTCTCTCTATCAAATAACATTTAACTAATAAACTAAACAATATAACAGTAGCTAAATCTATTAAAGTTTAGATTAAATTTACTCGTGTGTACCCTGATATATTCTCGCCTACAAACTATTCGCGCTCATTGTTATCTTAATGTTGTAGACTTGTAGTGCATCAATTTGGCCTACACATAAGTTTATTTTGGTACATCCATTAAATGGAATACGGATTGCAACTTCAAATGTTGCATCAAAATTTGATGTATATTGATGGGAACAAAAAATTTCTCAATTTCTCAATTTGATGTTAATGCATCAACCAATTTGATGAACATACTCCATCAAAAAGATTGTAGTTAATTCCCTTGAACAAATATATGTATCACTCCACTTTTGCTCCCCAGTCATCTACAATCTCTCGTTCTATCTGCAGGTATTGTAAGATTGTGGCATTGAAGATTTGAAGAAATTGTGCTTCAATCATCTCTTACTTTTTGCGTTTTTTTTCATCTTTTTCTTTTCCATCTCTCTTTCCACTTTATTTCTCTGTCTCTTTATCACTCCAAAATTATGCATTTGTCCTGTTTCACCAGTTTATTCTTCATCTGATGGATTCTTAAAATTATAATTTATTGCCTTAAAAATGTAATAGAAAATTTTTAAGATTTCATAGCAAAAGGTGCAAATTTTCTAATCTTGTAGTCGACTACCTAAAAAAATATTAGTTAGTTAATAACTCCTTCATCATTCGAATTGATGGTTAATTATCAATAGTAATGTACAACTCAACACAAATTTTGGCATCAGTTCAATTTCCTTCATACCGAGCTTCAAAAATTATATAAAGTACATAACAAATGGGAAACATTAACCATTACAATTGTATAGATTATTTTATAACTTAATATAAGTAAATTATAGCACTTTATTCCTATTGTTTAATTTCTTTGCTAATCAATAAATTGAGTGATGAGATGTCTCATAATTAGTCGCTAATCTTTTGGATGGGGGGCAGGTAATCCAAAAAAAGTATTGGATGGTTCTTAAAAACTAACTCATAACTTGTTGTTAGTTACTAATAATTGGGATCCATGAGTATTATAATTTCACCACGACTCTTACCAAGTGCAGGTAGTATGTTCCACTAGAAATATTCTTGTTAATAGTGGCACATATTAGTACACGTTCCCAAAAATCAAAATTTTGGGTAAGTTAGTTTTATACTCTTTCTTTTTTTTTTATTTAATAAATTTTATTAAATAAACTCCAAGTTACAAAGAAAATGTTTGCACAGATAATAGGGATACTATCCCTTTAACAAGGCACAACCGACATTAATGAACTGAAATCCTAAAACTAGATAGTCGTTGTCGATCCGGAATAACTAATCCACGAGCCATTTCTGGAAGCAAACGAAACTGCACAAACTCCATCTTTGAGTACCTATCCAATCCAAAAGTTGCCAAAAAATCAGCCGGCCGGTTACCCTCAACAGGGATAAATGAGATACACCCAACCTTAGCACGCCAAACCTCCTCCACCAAGCTACGAAGACGCCAAGGCACACCAATTTTTCGATCCAAAATCCTCAAAAAATAGCAAAGAACTCACTTCCACATCAATTAACTGCCATGAGCACCAAGTACAAAGTCGAATCCCCTCAACCAAGGCTTCAGCCTCCTCTTCCAACTTCGTTTTTCCTTGGCAACGAAAGGATAGTGTCCGAACAAAGGAGCCACGAAAATCCCTCACTATTACACCTCCGCCACCCCGGCCATTCCTAACTCTACCCATCACATTAAGTTTAAATCTTCCATCGCACGGTGGTTTCCACTGGACCATCACATTAAGTTAGTTTTATACTCATTTATTAGGTTTTCTCTACTTTTTATTTTGTATGTTCTCGAGTAGATGTCATATTTTAATTCATTTTATGTCATTTTATCCCTTATGTTACAATTTGATTTAAAATCATTCGTCTATTTTTTCACTTAAAATTTAATTTAAATATATATTTAACACATATATGCAAATAAAAATGTATACAAATGGATAGAATTAGATATATGCATATTAAATGGCCATCGAAGTTGAATTTTTCTAACATGAAAAGTATACAAAAGACTATTAAAAACTAAAGATGCAACATGCAGGATGAAATGACAAAATTGAGGGAGAATTGAAATAATTTACCAATATTCTATTAGTTTTTTATGCTAAGCATTTGAGATGATTAAATCCTTCATTTGTAGAGCGAGGTTATAGTTCTTTTTAATGTTTTGCCAGAAAATTATTTGGTTTAATGAACTAGATAACTAGTTATGGATGATTTGGTTGATATTCATGCAGACAATTATTACTTGATAGATTTCATATGATTCATATTTATAGTAATTTGTAGGTTAGATATGCATGTTATTAATATAAAGTTAATATCATGCTATTATTATATGATATAATTTGATTCATATTTATAATAATTTGTATGATAGATATGTATGCAATTACTGTGAGTTTTAGTTTTGTGAATTAAAATAGTAGTAAGCATTTATCTTGCAGTAGAGTCTCTAGAAGAATTATTATGAGTTACAATAATTCTGGAACATGTTGTTAATGATAAGTTCTCGAGAGAATTAATTGTGAGTTGTAATAATTTTGGAATTTTTTTAATGATAATTTCTATTAAGATTTAACTATGAGTTGTAATAATTTTGAAACTTTTTTAATGATAAGTTTTTTGAATAATTAATTATGAGTTGTAATATAATTTAGAATGTTATAAATTTAATACTAATAATAACACTAATAGTATTCAAAGAAAGTAAAGTAAATGTTAAAAATGTTATAAAAAATACTACAAAGTACATATTGTTGTCTCTTCAAGTAATTTGCAATATTTTTCACTCAATTTAGTTTGTTGTCTCTATTTAATATGATTATTTATTTCATTTGTATGATTGGGAATTGGAAGTGTCAGTTCATTATCTTTATTTTTTTAAGGGTTAAATGCAGTTTACCCCTTCAACTTGCTAAAGAAACGCAATATGCAAAATTTATTTACATGAAAGATATTACTAGCATGCATGCAAGGCGCAACTTATGCCTTGAAGATACGCTAGATCTGGATGATTGGTTTGGTTTGATGGGTGGGGGGATTTAAAAAAAATAATATATATATGTTTGCTCCCCAAAACTTTTGGACATGTATGTTTTATTATTGATAATTCAAATTTTAGGCCCACTAATCTTTAGTAAGAATTTTTTAAAAAATTTAAAATATATATATATATATATATGTTTGCTCCCCAAAACTTTTGGACATGTATGTTTTATTATTGTTAATTCAACTTTTAGACCCACTAATCTTTTGTTACTTATCAATTAAATCTATATAATACTTTTACAATACTCATATACTTTTGGCCCAATATTGTTCATTAAATCTATTCGGTATTTTTATAATACACATATATTTTTGGACCACTTTTATACATTATATTATTTTAAGTATTTGTTTTTTCATTACCAATTACCATTTACTCTTTTTCTTTGATTCAACTTAAAAAAAAAATTCTTGTGCATCCTTCAACGAAAAAGTGTCTTTCTCATACGTCACTGCATAATCAGTTGGGAGATGAATTTCTTGCAAATTCAATGATTACTCAAATAGGAAAGGGTATTGTTAGAAGTATTGATACAGATTCTATCATTTATGCTTTTTGATAGTATGAAAGACCGACAAACACAAATCGGAATGCCTACGTTGGATAAAATATAAATTATATTTTATATGTATTTTATTTTGGATATTATTTTAATTTAAGAAAAATAATATTTTAAATATTTTAAATATTTTAAAAATTATTGTCTTCATATATGAGACAATGCATTTTCACCCCAAGGTCAAATTTCTGGATTTGCCATTGCGCTAGATGTGTAATTTTTATATTGAGTTGGGCAATTGATATTCATCACATACTGAGATCAATTAACATTGATGTATATTGTAGTTTGTGGGAATTGTTTGAACCAAATTTTAGATAATAGTATTAACTAACAAATGATTTTGCATAACAGATTTTATACAAGTGGTAGTAAGAGAAAGAATTTTTTTTTGCATAACATGAGCAGTGGCCGTCAATTTAGAATATTTTATTTTTTATTTAAGAAAATTATTTCAATGTTGTAGATTGAATGATGAATAATATAACTTATCTCGTTTTTCAAACCACTCGCACTAAATGGTTGGTTGAAGTCAAGTAGTATATATCATATCTATAAAAACGAGATTAAAATGTAAAAGACTTCACATTTTAAGTTAATCGATGTATCAAATGAAGAATTTAAATTATTGTTTAAATTTATAATTAGCATGCACAAACACAAACTTATAACTACCCCGTTACAAGTGTCAATTATGGTTCGATTCCATGATTTCTTTTGCATAAAAAGGAAGTAATTAATACTAATTCTTATAATTGTTTTGTTCATAGATCCAAATTAAGTATGATCTTTTTATGCAAATTGAGTGAAGCACCAATACCAAAGGCATAAGGTTTAAAATCTTCTTTCATGTACATAATTAGGAGAAGAGAAGAATAGTACAGAAAGAAAACATGAATTATTAAGTACATATTTACAAATTTCAAACGGTGAGAACGTGGACATTCTCCTTCATAACTCTAACTAATAAGTAAAAAATTGATAATGTCATGAAATTAGTAAACCATGAAAGTATGCAAGTACGCATAGAGCAAGAAAATCATTATTCAAATATTATACGGTAGTATATAAATGAAGAGAATACATTTATATCAGTGCTGAATAATTTTGTAAAGGTTCACTGTACTTTAAATTCAAGAACAACAATATAATGAATATTTTATTTGTGGAAAACATATGATAAATATATTAAAGTTCAGCCTAAAATAATAAATTGATTGAAGTTGAAAAGAAATATATAATAAATAAATTTTTTAAGATTTCATAAAAGATTCATCAAATAAGAAAGGTCATAAATTCCATATATTTGCCATAAAATTGTGAAGAAAGATTCAACATATTCATTGGTAATTATTCAACCTAAGTAGTGATTCATAGGTTTGAAGTAATTCTAAAACATCAAAAGTTTGCTGCTAAAAGGTAATAGAAGTTTCAACGTAAATATTATAAGAAAAATTTGTATCAATGGCGCATCTCACGTGGTAATTATTAATAAAGGCGCAAATTTAATTTATTTATTATTAAAGGCATAAAAATGACTATATTATTTTATATAATTAATTAAAGACTTTGTTACCCTTTTGTATCATCTACACACTAAGACACTAATTTTTTTTAAAAATTTTTTATCCCTAATTCTTTTAAAACTCTTCCATAACTATAAATTAATTATTAATCCTAAACATTAATTAATTATTTGCAGATGACTATCAATCCACAAGAAGGAAAGAAACAAGTATGCCTTTCATATGATGGCAGTGTTAATTATTACAATTTGAAGGAGACAAATTAAAGGGAATGGACATTGAAAAGAATTTTGAAAAATTATTTTTTGATATCGAAATTCTTTTATGATATGAGTGTGAAGATGGATGCTCAGTACAAAAGTCATTATTTTTTTTTTTATGGAAAAGGAGTAAATATGATTGTTAATATGGCAGTGAATTCACTTGGATGCTTTTGTTTTCTTTTATTTGGTAGTATTTGCTTTTGAAGAATTGTGTTTTTTGAATAATATTAATGTCATTCTGATGGCAAACATGAACTGAAATCGTTTTGTGCATGTAAATGACAATTTTATTTGATGATTTGTCATCACTCTTACCATCAATTGGTTATTAATATTATGTTTTTCCATATGTTCCAAACACATATAATGATTGAACAAATGAAAGTATTGTTAAATTATGCTTAATAATAAGAAATTTATCATGCTCAGCGGTAATTTCAATTGAACTATTGGAGGGGCGATTAATAACTAATGAAGTCTAAAGAGAAAAATTAAATATTTTCCTGTCTACTATTTTTAAAAAATATTTTAATAGAAAAAATAGTAATAATCAAGAATTAAATGACATACCAATGGTATCATCATGGTTTGAAGAAATAAGTGCAAAAGATAAATAATGAAAAAAATTAGAAAACAAAAATTAAAGATTTCTTTAATATTTCTAAAAAATAGGATGGGCTTCCAAAATTAAAGATTTCTTTGAACCTTTTCACTTAATTGGATGCTTCCAAAATAAAGTTTATTAAATGCCAAAAAAATTGTGAATAGGGAAGAAAAGCAAAGGAAAATTTGTGAAAAGAGAACATAGGGAGAGGGGAAAAGAGTTTTATCAAATTATTTAAATTGGGAGAGAATAAATTGTATTGGGATTATAAGATAAATAGTTATAATTTAGAAGTTTACCAAAAGTTTAAAGAAGTTATCTATTTGGGTTTTTTAATTCTTATTTGGCAGTGATATCATTTTAATGAACGTCAATGCATTGTATTACCAATAATTTGGTAAAACTATTTTGATTGGAGGAGCCAAATATTTCTAATTATATCTATATATATGTAGAAAAAAAATTATGGGAGTCATAAAGCTCTGCCACCAGGGACGGATTCAGAAAGAAATTTTAGCGGGGGCTTACTTAAAATTTTTTTTGCGATTAAATAAATGTGTTTAACAATTAAATTTCTAAAAACAATAATAAAAATGATAAAAATGTATAAATACTAACAATATCATCCAAATTTAATTCTACACGAGATTGATTTTCTACATTTTCACTAACATTAGGCTCATTAGAAGATGCACCACTACGGATTCGTTTAGGTTTAAAAAACCTCTCCATAATCTACATAAATAAACAATTGAAAATAAATTCATTACAATCATTAATTCAATCACAATTAATTTATAATTAAAAAAAATAATAATTCAATCACAATTCACTATTAATCTATAAAGAAAATTAATTAAACAAACTAGAGTTTCTAAATTATAATTTATATCTAAAATATCTTGTCTAAATTCAAAATTCCTAATATTAGTTCATATTGAAAAACCCTAATCTAAATTTCAAATCACTAAATATTTAGTCCATAAAATTCTTAATAAAATTACCCAAATTAACTTAATAATTAAAATTAACTACAATTGACAACATTTAAATAAAAAAACTCTAAATAAAAAAAGAAGAAGTAAAATTAACAAACTAGAGTTTCTAAACTATTATTTATATCTAAAATATTTTGTCTAAATTCAAAATTCCTAATATTAGTTCATATTGAAAAACCCTAATCTAAATTCCAAATTACTATATTTAGTCCATAAAATTCTTAATAAAATTACCCAAATTAACTTAATAATTAAAATTAACTACAATTAACAACATTTAAATAACAAAACTCTAAATAAAAAAAGAAGAAGTAAAACTAACCTTTCTTGAATTTTGATAGCAAAAAATGGAGATAAAGAAAAAGAGACAATGAGGGAAGAAAAAAAAAGTTTCTTTACTAGTAAATTTGAAATTTGAGTTTAGAAATTTGGAAGATAGCTAAATTGAAAGGGATTAGAGTTGGAAATAAGATTTGGGAATTTGGGGGAGATGGGAAGGGTTTGGAATTTGGAAAGGAAATATTTGAAAAGGAAATTTCAAAGGAAATGAGTTCCTTCTGTTGTTCTGTATTGCTGCAGCCCCGTTTTCTATTTTGCATTATTTTATTTCTTTTTAAATTACTTAACAAAACGACGTTTTGTTAAGTGATTTTTTTCCCTTTTTTTCCTCAAAACAGTCTCTCCACTTTGTCTTCTTCAGCGACTCTTCAGACAGGAGCAACTGCCGAACTTCAGGCTTCAGCTGCAAGACTGCTACTAATCCATTTTTTCCGGCGACGATGGCGGGGGCTTCAGCCTCCTCCAGCCCCCGCCTGGATCCGTCCCTGTCCGCAACTGGTCATACTATAAACTATCTGGTACTTTTCTTCTTTTTTTATCTTTCCCAATTTTTTTCATTCAATTAACCCACCAAAAAAAACGAACCAAACACACAAAATTATGAAAAGGGAAAGAATTACAACATAGGACTATCCAATAGGTACTAGAACTATGTATAAACTTCTTCCATTATTCTTGTTCATTCGAGATCAGACAACTTTGACATGGGTGGAGGAAGATGTGGGAAATTTAGAGTTTTGGGATGAGTTTGGGTTTGGATACTCACCCCAATGCAGCCGAATTCTGCATCATCAAACAAAAATCATTAAATAAATAGAGTAAATATAAATTTTGGCGATTATCTTATAGTAAAAATTACTTATTACTGGCTCTGTTTGGAAGCCATGAATTTTATGATTTATTTCACAATTGCAAAATGAGTTGTTTGTTTTGTTCAATTTTTCCATCAAAATTTTTAAAAACAAAAATAATGCTACAGTAATTATTTTTGTTATAGTGTTTTTTATAAATAAAATATTAAATTTGAATTGAAATTTTAAATTTTAATAATAAACAATTATTTCTAACACAATTCTCATCAAAATAAATTAATAAATTATTAATTCAAATTTAAATTTCAAACTTTTATTAATAAAAAAATCTCCCATACAAGTCCCAACAAAACAAAATTATTCATTCCAAACACTCCCAAAATATACTTTTCTCATAACAAATCCCAAGAAACAAATTTCATGATATAATCTAAAAATACCTCATCAAAACGGTTAATTTATGATTATTGAAGAGTTGTAAGGATTAATAATTAGACTTTGAATTGGAGATAAAAAAATTTAAGAAAATTAGTGATTAAACGTAAGGATACATGTTGGAGAGAGTAACAAAGTCTTTAATTAATTATATAAAATAATGAAGTTATTTTAACGCCCTTAATGATAAACATTAAAGTTAAAGCCTAATTAGAGCACATGAGATACACACTTAATACAAAATTTTCTAATATTATATTACAATCCATTGATACATGGTTAAGCATATATTCTTAATGGACCATAACATGACATCAAAAAATTAGTTTCCAGCAATCTTTCTTACTATTTATATATAAAAAGATAATCACAATTCACCTAAAATAGGAATAGGGGTGTTCATCAATTGTGATAAATTTCACAGGGGAAAGGGCATTAGAATTGAGTTTAGAGTGCAAGCATATTAATACATTTAAGTGTAGTTGTCTTTACTTTTCAATGATAGGTTTCTTATTTGGACTTTCTGATGTGGAACTTTAGGTTAAAGTGTTGAAGAATCATTTTTGTCCTCATGAATTATATGTAGGAAGGAGAAATTTCTTTTAACTTCAGAAATTGAGGTTGTTTATATTTCTGCTATCTTCATGTCATGAGCAATTGATTCAAGAACCATCTTCATAGTTGAAGTAAAAAGTTGATTACTACTTTCTCCATTTCCAATATCTTTTTGTTTTTGCTATGACTTGTGTGGAATTTTTTTCTGATAAGAGAAGTTGTTTTGAAAATATGTCTTCAGATATATAGGTTGTGACAATGCCGTATCTACTTGTTATCTGCTCTTGAAAACTTGAATCATATTGTCAGAGAAAACACACAATAGTGTGTTTTTTAATTGAGCTATGAAGTTCATGTTGTAAGTGTAATACTTTTAACCAAATGTAAGGGCTTTTTCATAAATAAGTAAAAATAGAAGGGTTAAATTGCAAATTTTGGAAATTGATCTTGAAAACCCTTTATTCCTAATTAGGTTTCACATTCTTTCCTTCCAATTTTCCCTATTTCCTCTTTTTCTTATTTCCCTATTCTTCCTCTTGATTAGGGCAAGAAGCAAGTGTTTATTGAAGTAGGAAAGGGGCCATTCTCATCCTTGTTTCACTCTAAGTAAGGTAAGGGAAATCTCTAGTTACTTATTTATATGAATATCCTTAGTTGGAATTCTAGGTTAGTAAAAGTTTAGAAATTGATTATGATAGAATATGGGTTTGATTATGTAAGCTCAAGAACTCCTATTTAAGGATTTAAGCATGATTTTGATTAGGTAGGGAACATGTATTGATGTAATTAAACCAATTGTGAGGATGTTCTTGATGAAGGAAATTTATGAGGATAATATATAAATGGATTATTAGAAATGTAAGAGAATGATGTGTTCTTAGGTTATGGAGGATGTTTACGAGTCATTAAGCTCTATTTGATCGTTTTCTTATTATATATGTATGTTTTTATAGGAAAGTGGATTGATTAGGAGTTGGAATCTTAAGAATCGAGGACTATTGTGGATATTGGTTTAAGGTAAGTGGTTTTGATATCCTTTATGTTTTACAAACATTTGATGAAATGTATTTTGAGAAATTGATTATGCTATTATATCAAAATGGTTTGAGCATGAATAAGATTATGAATTTTGATGAATATGAAATGTATGCAATGGTTTTTGAATATGAAGTGTTTTTGTGAATGATTGAAATGAATTGAAATGTTTTGAGCTCTTGAATGTTTAATGAACGATTGGGGGGAACATGTTCCACCTATTGTTATGACCCACCTAGCGGGGTTAAAGCTAGGAACCCATTGTTATGACCTACCTAGCGGGGTTAAAGCTAGGACTGGATCCAGTATTATGACCCAATAGTGAATTGAATGATTCATGAGCTAAATGTGATATGTTGATAAAAGATTACAAGTACTCCATGTACTTGTAAATGTTTGAAAAATGATGATGCCATTGCTATATGTATATGTGTGTGTGTTTTCATTTTAAACACTTTTTGTAAAGTTGGTTTTCATGGGTTAAATGATGTTTTGAGAAAGTATATTATGTATATAACGTGCTCAATCCAATAAAGGAATATCTTAACTACTTACTGGGCATAGTGTATGCTCATACCACGAATGTTATCATGTTTTGCAGATTCTAAGGTTCCAAGTACAGGTTTTGGGAATGATGATAAGGGAAAGAAGCTATTTTGTGTAAATTGTAGTCATGTATAGCTAATAGGATGTTGTAGTAGATATTTTGAATGAAAAGATATTGGAACATTTGGTTTTGATGATGATGTATATAGATTGTAGATGATTTTTGAAGAAATTATATAGTTATGGTTGTAAACGACGTCGTTTTGTTATAAGTTGTATATACAATGCGTTATTGATGAAAATGTGCCGTACATTAAGGATATCGGAGAATGTACTTATTGTCTATCATAGGTTGTGGTACATATGTATATATATGTATTGTGTTATAAAGTTGTAGGTTTGAATGTCATATTGTGGATTGGAGAATTAAAAATGTACATATTGTCCATTAGGTTTCAAGTGTGGCCCATATACATATATTGTTAGTGTATTATACTTTCAAACAGGAGGCTTCGTGCTTTTGGAACGGTTCCCAAGAGTACGGCTGTGTCATGTCGGATTCGTGGCGTGACATTTAGTGGTATCAGAGACTGTTGATGACAATAGGTACATATGATAGATGAATGCAATGTGTTAGCTTTAGAACGTTTGAGGTTCGAAAAACTAGCCGTTAGGTGAAGAATGGAGAAAAATGTGAAGAAAATTCGTCAAAAGGTGAAAAATATCCTCCACGTCGCGACGTGGAGGATCAAAGCTCTCCACGTCGTGACGTGGATGAGCCAAAAAACTTCCAGAACTTAAAATTATGCACGTCGCGATGTCCAGGTCCTTCCACGTCGCGACATCGGTGAACGTCGCGACGTTGAGGGTTAAACGTCGCGACGTTGAAAAAAAAAAAATCTCACCATCATGTTTTATGATTTTGTTCTTCTGTAGATTCTACTACTTCTTTTGAATATCCTTTTTAGATCTTTGGTCTCATAAGTATTGTACTTGTTAGGAATATCATTACTCCTCTTTCCTTTTTGGCTCATACGAATTAATGTTTGATTGATCTTTTATGATAGGATTATGGCACAAAACAGTGGCAGTGAAGAGAATCCTAACATTGTTATAGTAAATAGCCATATTGATGGGGATAGTGAAGGAGCCAATACGGAGGAGCATTTGATGATTCGCACGCCTCAACCCCTAACCAATAGAATGACTACTAGGGGCGAGTCATCTAATGATCCCCCGGTTGCAAGTACTGCCACTTTGGCCATGCCACCGGAGTTCACCGCCGCCTTTGGCATGATGGCTCAAATCATGCAAAACCAACAAAGGTTACAACAAGAACAAGAGGACCGCCACTGCTAAAAATCGACTGGTAGTAAGATTCACTATGAGAACTTGAAAAAGGAAAACATGCCAGTCTTCGATGGTGGTCCAGATCCTGAGAAGGCGGAAAAGTGGCTACATGAGCTAGAGGCCAACTTCGATGTCTTAGAGGTTCCTGATGATGTGAAGCCAAAGGTTGTCATTCCATTCCTTGTTAGAGACTCGGAACAGTGGTGGAAAGGAACCGCTCCAGCATATACTCGTGAAGGACAACCCTTGGATTGGAGAACGTTCAAGAATGTTTTCTTGAAGCATTACTTCCCCGACTCTATACGAAGTGAGAAGCAAAGACAGTTTTTCCACTTGAGACAAACAGAGAAAGTGTCTATAGTGGAGTATGCAGGGAAGTTCAATGTATTGGGGCGCTATGTACCAACGGTAATGGCGGACGATAGCCTCAAGTTACTCAGGTTTGAGGAGGGATTGCAAGGGCGCATTCGAGCTAGATTGTCTTCGATGTCCTCAAGTAGTTACGAGGAATCCTTCAAAAGGTGCATTGGGATTGAGGCGGATCTTAAAAGAGGCGACGCCGAATTTCACGCCAAGAGATCTAGACCAATGCCAACCCAAGCTCAAGGATCAAAACAGCCGTGGGGAAGTCAACAAATGAACAAGAGGCGTGGACCACCACAACCACTAGTTCAAACGGGGTTCAAGAAGAAAGAATGCGACTTCTGCCACCGTGTTCATTCCAGAGAATGCCGATTTAGGACTGGAGCATGTTTCGGGTGTGGTAAGGTAGGACACAAGGTTAATGAGTGTCCCACTCTACCACAAGACAGGGCCAAACCCGTCAACGCTCGTGTCTTTGCATTGACCCAATCAGAGGCGGAAGTGTCAGAGGATGTTGTCACAGGTACTATAATGATAAACACAGTACCTGCTTTAGTTCTATTTGATTGTGGGGCTTCTCATTCCTTTATATCTAAAATATGTGTTAGTAGATTGAGTTCTAAGCCTGAATATCTTAGAGAGCCCTACCGTGTAGCTACCCCAGGAGGGAGGGTCCTTACCTCCAACCTTGTACATCGAAATTGCTATGTGGGAATTGATGGGAAAGAACTTAAGGCGAATTTAATCCAAATTAATATGAAGGAGTTTGATGTAATTTTGGGTATGGATTGGTTAACCAACAACTATGCTTGTGTGGATTGTCGAAGTAAGAAAGTTAAGTTTTGTATTCCGAGAAAAGAGGAGTATACATTTCAAGGGGGCATGGATAAACCAGTCAAATGTACAACTCCAATGATATCCGCTATGCAAGCTTGGAAAGCCCTCCGTAAAGGTTGTGTGGGTTACTTGGCGAATGTGATTGACACCAAGAAAGAGGGTGTGAACTTGAGCGATATTCCGATTGTCCAAGAATTCCCGGATGTGTTTCCCGAAGAATTGCTAGGGCTTCCACCGGACCGTGAAATTGAGTTTGAGATTAATGTGATGCCTGGGGAAGCACCAATCTCCAAAGCTCCGTATCGAATGGCTCCGGCGGAATTACGAGAACTTAAAGTTCAATTACAAGAATTATTGGACCTTAAGTTTATTCGGCCTAGTGTGTCACCGTGGGGTGCTCCGGTGTTATTTGTGAAGAAGAAGGATGGGAGTTTGAGGCTTTGTATTGATTATCAGGAATTGAACAAGATTACTATCAAGAATAAGTATCCGCTCCCAAGAATTGATGACTTGTTTGACCAACTTAAGGGAGCTCGAGTCTTCTCAAAAATTGATTTGAGTTCGGGGTATCACCAATTAAAGATTAAGTCAGAGGATATCTCCAAGAGTGCTTTAAGAACGAGGTACGGGCATTATGAATTTCTTGTTATGCCTTTTGGACTAACAAATGCCCCTGTCGCTTTTATGGATTTGATGAACAGGGTTTTTAGGTCTCTACTTGACAAGTTTGTGGTTGTTTTCATTGATGACATCTTAGTTTATTCTCAAACTGAGGAAGAACACGTTGAGCACTTGAGGATAGTGTTGCAAATTTTAAGAGAGAAGAAACTTTTTGCCAAGTTTAGTAAATGTGAATTTTGGCTAAAAAGTGTTGCTTTCTTGGGTCATGTGATATCCGAAGTCGGTGTAACAGTTGATCCGAAAAAGGTAGAGGCAATTGTGGACTAGCCTAAACCAACCAATGTGACCGAGGTTTGAAGTTTTTTGGGTTTGGCCGGTTACTACAGGAAATTTGTTGAGGGATTCTCGGTTATTGCACTACCTTTGACTCGGTTGACCCAGAAAAGAATAAAGTTTGAATGGACCGCAGCTTTTGAGGACAGTTTCCATGAGTTGAAAAAGAAATTGATTTCGGCACCGGTGCTTACACTTCCATCTGGGTCAGGTGGATTCACAGTGTATAGTGATGCTTCTAAACATGGCTTGGGATGTGTGTTAATGCAAAACGGCCGAGTTATTGCATATGCCTCTCGTCAGTTGAAGAAGTATGAACAGAACTACCCGACTCATGATCTGGAATTAGCGGCTGTAGTGTTTGCTTTGAAAATCTGGAGACATTATCTGTATGGTGAAAAATGTGAAATTTTTACAGATAATAAGAGCTTGAAGTATTTGTTTACTCAAAAAGAGTTGAATATGAGACAACGGCGATGGTTAGAATTATTGAATGATTATGATGTAGATATTAAATACCATCCCGGTAAGGCAAATAAAGTAGCAGATGCTTTGAGTAGAAAGTCTTCAGGAACATTGGCATCATTGTTGACTCAACAGGATCACTTAATTTCTGAAATTGAGAAACTAGAAATGGAGGTGGTTGATTCAACTGATGGGTTTTTAGCAGTTTTAGTGGCACAACCTTCACTCATTGAGCAAATTAAAATGGCTCAGGACAATGATGTCGAATTGAAGAACAAGAAAGACCGGATTAAAGAAGGCCAACAATCCGATTTTAAATTACATGATGATGGAAGCTTATGGTTTCGAGGAAGACTATGTGTACCCAATGACTCGGAGTTGAAGAATGAAGTTTCGAAAGAAACACATAATTCGAAATTCTCCATTCATCCGGGTAGTACAAAAATGTACAAGGACATGAAAAGGAATTTTTGGTGGAGTGGCATGAAAAGAGAAATTTCTGAGTTCGTTTCCAAGTGCTTGGTATGTCAACAAGTTAAAGCAGAACATCAACGCCCTGGGGGACTGTTGAAACCGTTGAAAATACCTGTTTGGAAATGGGAACATGTGACTATGGACTTTGTTTGTGGCTTACCGAAGACAAAGACAAGTCAAGACACCATATGGGTAATTGTGGACAGACTGACGAAGATTTCTCATTTCTTACCCATGCGATCCACCGCTACCATGGATCAATTAGTCAGTATGTACATGGATAATATTATCCGATTATATGGTGTGCCTGTCAGTATCGTCTCAGATCGGGATCCAAGATTTACATCTCGATTTTGAGAGAGTTTTAATCAAGTATTGGGGACTAAGGTGACGCTTAGCACCGCGTTTCATCCACAGACAGATGGGCAATCAGAAAGGACCATCCAAACACTTGAGGATATGTTGAGAGCATGTGTTTTGGACTTCAAAGGTAGTTGGGTCGACTACTTGACTCTCATTGAATTTGCCTACAACAACAGTTTCCATGCTAGTATTGGGATGGCACCGTACGAAGCACTGTATGGGAGGAAATGTAGGTCACCTATTTGTTGGGATGAAGTTGGTGAGAAAAGTATTATGGGACCGGATTTGGTACAAGTGACCCTTGAGAAAATTCCCTTGATTTGAGATCATTTAAAAGCGGCTCAAGATAGGCAAAAGAGTTGGGCCGATAACAAGAGAAGGCCTTTAGAGTTTCAATGTGGAGATAAAGCTTATCTTTGGGTATCGCCTAGCAAAGGAGTTATGAGATTTGGCAAGAGTGGGAAGTTAAGTCTGCGGTATGTTGGACCGTTTGAGATATTGGAGAGAATTGGAGATCTTGCATATAGACTCGCCTTGCCACCATCTTTGTCAAGAGTTCACAATGTATTCCACGTGTCGCAACTAAGGCGATATGTCTCGGATCCCAGTCATGAGATAGAATTGGAACCATTGGAAGTGCAAGAGGGTTTATCATATAAGGAATTTCCCCTCCGGATTGTAGACCGAAAGGAACAAGTTTTGAGAAGAAGGACAATTCCTTATGTGAAGGTGCAGTGGTCGAATCATACTCCTCGTGAGGCAACTTGGGAGTTGGAGGAAGAAGTGAAAGAAAAATATCCACACTTGTTCGAAGAACAAGGTACTTTCGAGGCCGAAACTTTTAATAAGGAGGGTAGAATGTAATACTTGTAACCAAATGTAAGGGCTTTTTCATAAATAAGTAAAAATAGAAGGGTTAAATTGCAAATTTTGGAAATTGATCTTGAAAACCCTTTATTACTAATTGGGTTTCTCATTCTTTCCTTCCAATTTTCCCTGTTTCCTCTTTTTCTTATTTCCCTATTCTTCCTCTTGATTAGGGCAAGAAGCAAGTGTTGATTAAAGGAGGAAAGTGGCCATTCTCATCCTTGTTTCACTCTAAGTAAGGTAAGGGAAATCTCTAGTTACTTATTTATATGAATATCCTTAGTTGGAATTCTAGGTTAGTAAAAGTTTAGAAATTGATTATGATAGAATATGGGTTTGATTATGTAAGCTCAAGAACTCCTATTTAAGGATTTAAGCATGCTTTTGATTAGGTGGGGAACATGTATTGATGTAATTAAACCAATTGTGAGGATGTTCTTGATGAAGGAAATTTATGAGGATAATATATAAATGGATTATTAGAAATGTAAGAGAATGAAGTGTTCTTAGGTTATGGAGGATGTTTAAGAGTCATTAAGCTCTATTTGATCGTTTTCTTATTATATATGTCTGTTTTTATAGGAAAGTGGATTGATTAGGAGTTGGAATCTTAAGAATCGAGGACTATTGTGGATATTGGTTTAAGGTAAGTGGTTTTGATATCCTTTATGTTTTACAAACATTTGATGAAATGTATTTTGAGAAATTGATTATGCTATTATATCAAAATGGTCTGAGCATGAATAAGATTATGAATTTTGATGAATATGAAATGTATGCAATGGTTTTTGAATATGAAGTGTTTTTGTGAATGATTGAAATGAATTGAAATGTTTTGAGCTCTTGAATGTTTAATGAACGATTGGGGGGAACATGTTCCACCTATTGTTATGACCCACCTAGCGGGGTTAAAGCTAGGAACCCATTGTTATGACCTACCTAGCGGGGTTAAAGCTAGGACTGGATCCAGTATTATGACCCAAGAGTGAATTGAATGATTCATGAGCTAAATGTGATATGTTGATAAATGATTACAAGTACTCCATGTACTTGTAAATGTTTGAAAAATGATGATGCCATTGCTATATGTATATGTGTGTGTGTTTTCATTTGAAACACTTTTTGTAAAGTTGGTTTTCATGGGTTAAATGATGTTTTGAGAAAGTATATTATGTATATAACGTGCTCAATCCAATAAAGGAATATCTTAACTACTTACTGGGCATAGTGTATGCTCATACCACGAATGTTATCATGTTTTGCAGATTCTAAGGTTCCAAGTACAGGTTTTGGGAATGATGATAAGGGAAAGAAGCTATTTTGTGTACATTGTAGTCATGTATAGCTAATAGGATGTTGTAGTAGATATTTTGAATGAAAAGATATTGGAACATTTGGTTTTGATGATGATGTATATAGATTGTAGATGATTTTTGAAGAAATTATATAGTTATGGTTGTAAACGACGTCGTTTTGTTATAAGTTGTATATACAATGCGTTATTGATGAAAATGTGCCGTATATTAAGGATATCGGAGAATGTACTTATTGTCTATCATAGGTTGTGGTACATATGTATATATATGTATTGTGTTATAAAGTTGTAGGTTTGAATGTCATATTATGGATTGGAGAATTGAAAATGTACATATTGTCCATTAGGTTTCAAGTGTGGCCCATATACATATATTATTAGTGTAGTATACTTTCAAACAGGAGGCTTCGTGCTTTTGGAACTGTTCCCAAGAGTACGGCCGTGTCATGTCTGATTCGGGGCGTGACATTTAGTGGTATCAGAGACTGTTGATGACAATAGTACATAGGATAGATGAATGCAATGTGTTAGCTTTAGAACGTTTTGAGGTTCGAAAAACTAGCCGTTAGGTGAAGAATGGAGAAAAATGTGAAGAAAATTCGTCAAAAGGTGAAAAATATCTTCCACGTCGCGACGTGGAGGATCAAAGCTCTCCACGTCGCGACGTGGATGAGCCAAAAAACTTCCATAACTGAAAGTCAAATTTTGAAGTTTTAGTTATTTGAAAGAATATATTAGAAATGTACCAGAGACAAAAAAAAATTGCACAAAGAAGGGAAATGAATTGTTGAGATGGCGGACTCCTTTTACTCTCATAACCACAGGAGCAAGCCGGGTAAATTGTAAGAGAAGTACCAAATCCAATCTAATTTATACATAGTGGGTAAAATTAAATGGCCATAAGTAATTAACAGTAGAAATAATCATGATCAAACGGTTGATAGAGTTTTGATAGAAAAAGAAGATGGTAGCTTTAGAATGGCAAAGTATGATTTTGTCGAAAAATCTGTAATAAAGGAGAGGTGGAATGTTTGGCAAAAACAAAGTGAGATAATCATTAATTCGTTAATATAATTCACTTAAAATATTTACGATTAACAAATTGAGTTGACGGGATTAAACTCATTAGCATAAAGTGTGACGTGGTAGTAGAATAGATGAAGTATGTATTTTTCTATAAAGGAAGACTAGCATAGTCTAGCGACGTCTTGCCCTGAGGTAATGCTAGAAGTGTAACTTTAATAATGAGTTGGGCAATTAACATTCAGTACAGATTGGATTGAGCAATTAACATTGATGTATATTGTAGTTTGGTGAAATTGTTTGAACTAAATTTTATATAATAATATTAAGTAGAAAATAATTGCATCATAGAAATTGAGTGAAGCACCTATACCAATTGTTTAAGCTTTAAAATCTTCTTTCATGCACATAAATTATGAGAAGACAAGGGAAATAAAACATGGACGCTTTAGTGCATGTTTACAAATTTAAAATTGTGAGAATGTGGACATTCTCTTGCATAACTGTAACTAATAAGTAAAATATTAACAATATCATGAAATTATTATTATAAGAAAATAATAAAGTATGAATTGTTATAAATGACGAATTAACATAAGAAATTATCAAAGTACATAGAGAGAAACAAAATCATTATTCAAATATGATACAACAACATATAGATGAAGAGAACACATTTATATCAGTACTGAAAGAATATTTTTATAAAGGCTACTGTACTATAGGACAAAAACAACAATATAATGAATATTTTGTTTGAGAAAAATATATGATAAGTTTACTAAAGTTAAACTTAAAACATATAAATTGATTGGAGTTGGAACCAAATATATAAATAAATAAAAGTTCTAAGATTTCATAAAATTTTGATGAAATGATAAAGTTCATGACAAATTTCATAAATTTGCCATGAAATTGTGAAGAAAGATTCAACATATTCATTTTCAACCTAAGTGGTGATTCATAGTTTTGAAGTAATTACAAAACATCAAAAGCTTGCTACTAAAAGTAACAGAAGTTTCAAGGTAAATATTATATTACAATCTATTAATGCATTGCTAAGCATATATTCTTAATGGATCATAATATGACATTAAAAGATTAGTCTTTAGTAATGTTTCTTACCATTTACATAGCAAAAGATAATCACAATTCACCTAAAATGGCAACATGAGTATTTATCAATGTGTCATAAACTTCATAGGTAAAAGGTAACAGAATTGGAGTCCAAATCATCTGTTCAATATTTATCCAGTCCTATTCTATCTAACGTTTAAAACTACGTAGTTTTATTAAAAGTAGGGACTAAATGCATAAATATCATTAAAATTACTTTAAAATTATTAAACCCTAACTAAGAGATTAATGAACCCTACGACGTAGTTTTAATTAGGACAGAATAAGACAGACAAAATCTTGGACAGAAGATCCCGTGTCACAGAATTGAGTCTAGAGTGTAAATGTACTGATGCATTTAATTAAAGTTGTCTTTACTTTTCAATGATAGGTTTCTTACATGAATTTTCTGATGTTGGGATTGAAGCAACCAACAGAACTTTAAATTCAAGTATTGAAGCATAATTCTTGACCTCATTAATCACATGTTCAGATGAAATCTTTGTATGTAAGAAGGAGAGACTTCTTTTAACCCTTGAAATTGAGGTTGTTTCTTTTTCTGCTACATTCATGTCATGGGCAATTGATTCAATAACCAACTTCATAGTCGGAATAAAAAGTTGGCTATTGCCTTCTCCCTTTTTAGTATTTTGTGCATGCATAGTTGCTTCAGCTGTGATCTTGGTGAAACTTTTTGCAGTTAAGTTATTTTGGAAATATGTTTTCAGATGTGTAGGCTGCGACAATACTGTATCTACTTGTTATTTGCCCTTGAAGTTTGAATCACATTGTCGGAGGAAGCACACAACTGTGTGTTTTGCAATTGAATTCTAAAGTTCATTTGCGAGCATCATGTCCTATTGTAATAGAAATATATAAGTGTATAAAATTATTATAGCTTATACAAAATTAATCTAATTAGAGATTTTTTTCTCTTTTGTTTACTTAAAAAGTTATGAAGTTAAATTAAGTCATAGAGGTGCTCATCAAAAAAGAGCAAAGGTAGTAGCAAATGTAGGAAATAAATGGAATGATAAGCTATGAAATAACATTAAATTTCTTTATTTTTTATACATTGTTAGAGTAGAAATGTGTGTTATATGAATACCATTAGATATAATTTGGAGAATTATATCAACTTTAATAGTCAAGATTTATCATTAATTAAATAATAGCATTTGTTTATTTAAGACTTAAAATATTTCAGAAGGTAAAGGATTCATTGAGTATAATAGTATTACATTTTTTTTAACCTTTTTATAGTTGCAATGCATTATGCAATAAGTTTTTTGGCATCTAGACAAAAGATAGCAGCATTAATGGCTCCAGTCTTATCGATTAGTGTGATAATGATGCGACATTCGATATCTGTGATTTTTTTTTAATATATTTAAGATCCCAACTTACGTTGTACTATACTGTACCCCAAGTCAATCGTTCACTAGCCACCTTGAGGATGTAAATCGCGGGATGTGCATGCATATAGATACTACTCTCACAGTACCAGCCCCAAGCTAGGTACCAGAACTAGTTTTCTACCTTTGGTCACCAAGTCAACACTCCCGGCGTACAGATACTATAAGCTTTTCTCCGCTTGCGTGTATGTCCCAGGTGGACTTAAATTTTCTTCTATCATATTTATCTATAAGTAGGAGGGGATTTTTATTGGAGACAAAAGTTGAACATTTGACTTCTAACTTACCTGAATCAAGTAGTAACTATTGAGCCAATGCTCATGGTTGACATATGTGATTTTTTGTTGACACAATTTGTTGCTCTCTTTAATGCTCATTTATAAATATAGTTAGGTGAGTTTTTACCTTGCATCAATCTGTGTATTCTGTTTGCATGACAGACAATGATTACTCCACCCAATATCAGCATTGATTGATTTTTGGCAGTTGTTGCATGTTGAGTACTAGTAGGTATATTGGTCAGGGCTAATGTTGCTTTCACTCTTACCCACATAGTTTTGTGCTGGTTTGTAGTAGAATTAATATAATATAATCATGTCTCATATTTTAGTTTAAGTAGTTGTCACTATTGATTTTGAATAATTTCAACATCGTTTCAATGTTGTTGATGATTGCTTCATGTGGAGGAGGCAACAACTTTGAGCTTTTATAAGTTTTTTCATAGATCATCATCTTTAGGTCATTCTTATTAGTATTATACATGTAGATCAGATGAAAAAAAAATAATATGCTGACTATTGCATAATAATTATCATAGTACCTCTAAGGTATTGCTCTAATTCAGTGGGAGGATTAAGCAGCAGATATGATTAACCCCTTGTTGTCATTGACAAATCAATAAAAAATAAAAATGTGAGAAATATTTAGTTTAACGATTTTTTATTTGAAAGCAAAAACTGAATTAGCTTAAAATTAAAGGTAGTAACAGTCACTCTCATAGCAATTATTGTCAAAGCACTCTCAATGATGTTGGAAACTTCAGTGCTTGTTCAAACTCATTCCATAGGGTCAATATCATTGACTTTTTCCTTATACTAAGTTATTAAAATATAAATAAATATTTGAAATTTTGTGTAAGCAATGAAAGAAGCAATTTTTCAGATCTTACTTTTGTTTAACAAGCATGATATCTCCTGTTGTACTATCATTTGAGCTATCATGTTTACTTAGTAATGCATGGATAACAACACCATGTACATCTATGATGAATATGATAGTAAAAATTATAAAAATTTAAATTAAAGAAAGTTATTATATTAAAATGTAGAAGACGATTTTTTTTGTTTATATTGTAGGATTTTCATATCAGCAAAATTGCAAATCTCACTCAATTTTATGAGATTGATCTCACATGGAAAAGTTGGTGTATTTCATTTCTCAAATGGTTGGACTAGTGTAATGTTAGTGATGATCCAAGAAAATTGAAACGGACCATCTCTATAAGTTGGATAAATCGATGCTATATGAGACATAATATCTCTTGTGTGGTAGAAAAAATTATTGAAGTAACAAATGTCATTGTCAAAAATTGCAGTAGCAACTTTTGTACTCTACTAGTATGTGTTCACAACGCGCTGCGTGGTGTTTTATGCCCAGGGTAAAAATATGCCTGGGGAGAAAATTATTTGGGCAAAACTATTATGTCTATGAATTAATTAAGTATAAATAAGAAAATATAAAAATAAAAATTGTTGTGTTATTCTAAACGTTTGTCAAAAAAATTATAATTGACAAGGTATAATTTATTAATAAATTGGTAAAATTATAATTATATAGTGTATGAATAACACGTGTAGTATGTCAATTCTCATCATGATCCTCATGTATTTCTCAAAATAAAAACATTAAAAAAAACCTTTAGCTTATCGGCCAGTTTAATAAGTAATTACGTACTTGTTCAAATAACTTTTTTCATGCAACTTAAGAAACTTCTATATATTTCATAACAAATACATAAACCTTTATATACTTTAATACTTAGAAGAAGTTAAAAAAATGAGCAATTAATGCTTGGATTAAAAAAAAAGTGGTTGCATAAATTTTTAAATGGTGAATGCCCTTTTACCCCCTGTGGTTTGAGCTAATCATCATTTCACCATCTCGTGGTTTCAAAATACCCACATAACCCCCTCGTGTTTTGAACTACTGTGGAAAATCGACGGAATCCGTCTAAACTGACGGATGTAAGCAAAATTACAATAACACCTTACTTAATTATATAGTCAAACATTGATAAGTCAAACAACCTATAAAAATGAAGAGGTCAAAATAAATATTATAAAATATTTGAGGTCCAATTGAAATTTTTGAAACTCTTCTCTTCTCCATTATTCCAAACCCGTATACAAGAAAATCCGCCCCGATGTCTCGAAACTTTATCTGTGGCTTCATGGTTGCAGATATTATTAATTTATTTTTTTTCTTCCTTTGAAGAGAGACGGGGTTGGAGGAAGTCTCTATAGGACTTGGAAATGGCCTTGACATTTCCCAATCTCCTACTCCATCCTCTTCACACGCTATATTCTTCTACTCATCCTCTTCTTCCCCCCTTTATCCCTTAAATATATCACATCTCAGTCTTCTCATATTTCTAAGCATATTGAAAAGTTCTTACTGATAAAGTTCACGCATTCTTTTTCATATTTCCAGCTATATTGTTTCTGAATTTTCATTTTTTTCTTGGAAATTTGATAGATTAATTGAGGTTTTGTCACCCTTTTACCTGAAAAGCTGGAACTCAATTGGGTTCTGAGAGATCTCATATTTCCTTGGTGGGTTTTGAAAGTAATCAGTTTTTGATGTATAAAAGGCTTTTTTCCCCGAAAAGATAAGATTTTGATTGGTTCTGATCATCACTTTACTGTTATTCAGAGCCCTTATTTGGTTATAGAATCCAAAAAGTTTGAAAATTTGAGGTTTGGTTGAGAAAGATGGAAACTTTGTTATATTTATTTGCATGCCTTATTGCTTAGAAAGCTGAGATTTTTTTATAGATTTGGGTCACTGTATTGGTCAAGTCTTGTAACCCTTCGGCTGGAGAAAGAAAAGTTCAAAGTTCAATTTTTTTGAAGGTTTGATTTTATGGGGAACTGTTGTGCAGTACCGCAAACCTCTGATGGTGAGGGTTTCTAGAGTATCTCGCCGGTGGACATCCAACCCACCGTGAAAGTCTGGGTTGAGGGGCTGAATTCATCGTCGGTAGTGGTGAGAAGATCTGCGGCAGCTGAATTGAGGCTCTTGGCGAAGAATCGGGTTGATAATCGGTGAGGCAGGAGCCATGTCGGCTTTAATTTCGCTGCTGGAAAGCAATTCTTAAGACCTGATTTTGATGTTGGTGATGAATTCTTTTTATTTTTTTTGAATTATTTTGGAAAGAGGAAGGATTTTAAAGCTGCGCACAATGTGCTTATTGATGTGATTGGCAAACTGATGTAGTGGCACTGTTGGAGAAAATGAAGAAGGAATATGGGTTGTGACTTGTGAGGAATTTGAATTCTTTGAAATTCATTGTTTTTAAGTTGTGTGATCATGATTTTGCTAGTTATGCTGAGAAAAAGATGAAAAGCTTGGGCTTGGCTAATGAGTTTTTCCCGATGAAGTGATGCTTTGATTATAAGGTGGTGTGTTGATGAATGAAATTCAGACGGGGAAGACGAAGGGAAAGAAGGGAAAAAGAAAGAAAATAAAAAAAGAAATTAAAAAGAAGAGAAAACGTGAATAAGGGTAAGTTTGTAACAAAAATTGTATTTTAATCGCGCTTTATTTTTCCACATGCATATTCTTGCTCGTGTAGCACACATCCATTAGTTTAAACGGATTCCGTCGATTTTCCACAATAGTTCAAAACATGAGGGGGTTATGTGGGTATTTTGAAACCACGAGGTGGTGAAAGGGTGATTAGCTCAAACCACAGGGGGGTAAAAGGGAATTCCCCATTTTTAAATGAACTAATTAAGTTTCAAATTTATTCAACAAATTAAAGTTATGATATTGATATATTTAAACTATCTCACCATCAATACAGTGCATTAGAAATATTAGACTTTTAATTAAATTGCACTGACAGTATTATATTTTTTATTTTTACAAATTTCGCAATAACAATGTTTACTACATTTTGACTACGATTGTGATTATTTAAATAAGTCAAATCATTTAGATGGTATATGAAAAGTCTAAGATAATAAGTTGAATAGTTTAGATTATACATAAAATATTGCTTCTAAAAAACATGAAGAAATGATATAACACAACAGATTAAATTAGTAGTTAAAAATGTCTGAATATATAAAACTTAACAATAATATGTTTGGATGAATTCGAATTGAAAATATCAGCTTATAGGTATAGAATATTAAATTTTTGTAATGCAACAAGTCTAATTAGTAAAGCATTTTTGGATTGTATAATAAGCATAAAAATGTATAGTGTCTGAAAATATATGTAGTATGTGTAAATATATATAGTTATTGAAAATATGTTTAGTATGTATAAATATTTTTAGGGTATGAAATTGTGCAGCCATTAATTTATAAATTTAAAATAAAAGATCGTGTATTAGTAATTTTTAAGTTTGTTGTTTTTAATTTATTCATTACGAATATTTTCAAATTGAAATGACAATTAATTATACTTTAGAAATGAATTACTGAATTTTTCAAAGAACACTAAATTTTGAAAATCATTAATAAATTGTTTATTTTAAAATAATCTACATTACTGTAAAAACATAATTCAGATGTAACTTTAGATACCTATTTGAAGATTTAATAGAGATGTTGAAAAAATTTTAGATAGTATTTTTATTTAGTAATAAATTAAAAATATAATAAGTCTTGATATATTAAATATATGTTAAGTTATTCTAAATTTTGATAAAAAAAAATACTAATTAATATAATAATAACTCTAAATATATTGAAAAAATATTTATGTAAGACATGAGTTTGCTAAATAGGTAGAAGATAAATTTATAAGGGTATAAAATGAATATATTTAACCGTCTTTCATATATCATGGATCCAACTCATGTCTGTTATATTATTGATTAAATTTTTTTTGGATGAGATCAGGAATTCTAAAAAAGTCAGTGAATTGATTAAATTTGTTTTAGATGACATCAAGAATTCTCAAAAAGTGCGTGAATTGATTAAAGTTTTTTGAGATGAGATCAGGAATTCTCAAAAAGTGAGTGAATACCTCCGGAAAAATGATCAAAAAAATTTCAGTGAAATCTCATATATTTTGAGATTTGAAGTTTTAGAAACATTAGCCAACAAGTCACTTTCTTGTACTTTTAGTATATATTTGTATATTTGTAGACACTTCTAATAATCCATTTCGCTCAAATTTCAGCGTGTTTGCCTTTTATATGTTCGTTATAAATTGCTAAATTGACAATCAAGTTATCAATTTTTCATTGAGTTGAGTTTGGATTATTAAAACTCTAGCTTGACTAATTTGAATTGGGTTGAAGCTTGAATCTCCAAGTGATTGACTTAATTTTATTTGACAGCTCTAGTACTAAAAACAATTTTCTGCAGCAATTTTAACAACATTTTAAAACATTGATTTTTACTTCAGAGAAGAGTTTTAGGAAAAGAAAATATTACATTATATGTTAAGAATAGCAATTACAATAGATTTCATTTACTTTCAAATATAATGTGTCCATACATGCATAGTTACTTCTTCATGCAAAATAATTATCCTAAAGAATTACATATTGCAACTTTATACCAAAATGTAATTTCTGGAAGTTAAATTCTCAAAAAAATACAATCTTCCCAAAGAGCTTCAAGCTCTGCGTGATAATAATCAAACTGAACATCCTTTAATAAAATAAATATCTTTGGGAAATAATTCAATCTTTCGTAAAAGAAAATCATAAATAAACAACTCAATATACTAAGTCATACCTCTCAAATATCTTGGTTAGATGCTACAAACAACAATAGCAACAACTAATTTGCCCCACTAAGTAGGGTAGACACCACAAAATGAAAAAAGAAAGAACTTAGAAAAAAGGCATAACCACCTACAACTGATGAAACATGTGATAGGCTATCATCTTGTCTGTTCGATAATAATAATCGCCTGAACGTTTACACTCACCAATCAGTATGGCTTATAAAATCAAAGTTCTTGAAATAAGAGATTTCACAACAAATTCAGACAAATTTGTGGATAAGAAATGGTCTTCCTATAATATGTGATTATGAGCCGAAATTTCCTATTCATCATTAAATAACCACATAAAATCCATTAAAGAAGAAACATCCATACCATCTGTTACTCTGATATTTTGGAATTAGTATATACGTCGCCACCCATCATCTTGAAAAGGTGAAGGGACATATTAATGAGCAGGATAAAGTGACATATTTATGGCTCCCAAGTTATAAAACAATATGTGCTGATAATGATTCATGCTCAATGTGTCATATAGTTTATAATCTACATTTCACCTTCCTTTCCATTTTTAATAGGTGATCCACCAGAAACATTCAAATTAAACTCATCGCCTCCTCTGTTTTTAAACACCTTTCATAAACATAATATATTTCTGAATAAGTTAAAAGTTAAATTGAAAATCTGAAACTAAAACTTACATTATCAATAAGTAATTGTACTTATTTTGTCCTCCACCTTTTTTTTAATTTGATAATATCGTAGTAAGCAAATAATTCCAAGCATCACTAAAACATCCAAAAAAACACACAATCAGAGCTCATATTTCCTGAATATTATCTTTTCTATTTCTCAGAATAACTACTAATTAAACTAAGAGAGATAGAAAGAGAAAGAGAAATCCAATTTATCACAAGCATAAGCATAACATACATGAAAACGACCATGAGAGGTACAAATAAGACATTTATACTATATACTGTATAAAATTTAAAATCTACAATTTATGAAAGAATACATAATAACAACATAATAAAACATATAGGTATGAACTGAGTACTAAATATAATGAATTTTGAATAAAACTACCAAGTCACAGAAAAACCTTGTCAAAATGGTACTTTAAGAAAACTAATACAGGATTCTGCAAGGTAAATACTTAAGCAATGTGAACAAGTGGATATGCACTAAAATCCAACTCCCTACGCAAAAATAAGGAGGACCCACATACCAAACTCTTTCAAATTCTCTCCCAAAGTAACAGAATCTCTGCAAAAAGAAAAAAGAAACAGAGTAGTTACTCTCAACTAACAATAATCAAATTTTGGTCCTTTTTCTCAAAATCATTTACTAATAATTTCAGTAAAAAATAACATAACAAAGTTTATAACTTTTTGTAGATAAAATGAAAAGTTCGAAAAAATAAGTTTGAGGTTCGGATCTGTTTGTTCTAACTAGACAGAGTAATTGACCACGCCATGGATGCAATTCACACCTGGTTGCATATAAAATGAAAACGTTTGAGAAAATAAGTTTGAGGCTCAGATCTGTTTGTTCTAACCAAACAGAGAAATTAACCATGCCATGGCAGCAATTTATACCTAGTTGCACATGAAAATGAAACAAATGATCCAGGCTTTCCCCCACCAAGAAACAGGTCATTTTTTATCCCTATAGTCCGATGTTTAATTTGCTCAGACAAAATGTTCAAAACTATCATTACAGTCTATTTTTCACCATTAAAGATCATGAATAAGCCCTTCACCAACAACACAGTTTTCCACCACATCCCCAAAAAACAATGAAAAAGATTAGAGATGCAAAAGTGTAGACAATTGTCTGAAACACAGAATCAAACATACATGAGAGTTGTTGTTGAGTGAGTTCGTCGTGCAACCAAACAAACAAATACCCTAGTTCTAAATATGTAGCACTTGGAAGCAAGGGGTCGAATTCCACAGAGAGGGGGGTCTTGATAAGAGTTCGTGTCTAGTATGCTTAGTAATGAAAAATGCAACTAAGGAAAGAAAACAAGATAAAATGCAACAAGACTAAACCTACACTAAAGTCAACCTAATTGATCTAGGACTTTAGCTTCAAAATTAGGGAGTAGAAATCGAATAGATAAGTGTATCATTGGAATTTAGCATTAGGTTTCTCAATCATTTGTAGCATTGGGATTCATGTGATAGCTGGAAGAATGGTGCTCCTTCAATTTTAATGTTGTCCTTGGGTTGAAAACTTGGTGGCTAAGACTGATAACTGGATCCAAACTCAACCACAATTAATAGATCAACTCAAGCCAATCGATTCTATGTCATTGCAAATACCACAACTTAAATTCGCAAGCCACAGCCTCCAACTAGGTTGTCGATGCTACGTGTAGACTCTGGTTTTCATATGCTTAGGGCACCATTATGAAATAGATTCAATCAACATTATCATAGGACAAAAAGGTCTCTTCATCCACCAACATGCAATGGATTAATATTTCTACCCACAACATGACCCTATTCTTCACTTCTCAAGGGTCAACGGATATTGCACAGAAAAATGGCTGACCTTAAAATCAAGCATATGAAACATATAATCAAGCCCATAACATTTCATCACCATACAAACAAATTATCAAAAGGCCATAGCCTAATTCCAAAGACACCACACAATTTAGCCCACCATGGCTAATTAGAGCAAACCCAAATGGTAAATTAAGCAATGAATTTAGCAAGAAACTGCATAAGAAGAGACAATCCAAAATGAGGAGATTTCCCAGATGTTGATTCCAAGCTAAAGGTCTAAGCTTCCCTTTGATTTCCACTCCAATTAGCCAAGAGTTACAAAAATTCTCTCCCCAAAAATGAAAACATAAAAAACACACACTAAAAGGTGTGTTCTTGTAACTAATGCTAATTGTGTCCTAGATACCTAACTTAGTCTTTAAGAAATCTTAAATAGTTAGTGAAATGATTAAAAATTGATAATTACATAAAGTACCCCGCTTATTCTAAAATAGGGGCTGATATGCAATTTTCGAAAGTGTTGGTCTCGTAGCCACTATTTTTCAGGATTTCAGACAGCACACTTAGATGATATTGCGACTCGATTTTGAATGTCTTCCATGCCGAACTGGGCATTTTGGTCTTCATACGAATTGTAGCCCTGCCTCTTGGCTTTCTAAAGAATTAAGAAGCATTGAATTTGGAGTTCTGGAAAGAAAGTTATGAATATGCTCCCAAACTGTAACATAGGCTTCTGATTTTCCGAATTCTTTAGTGTATGTTGACTTGAGACTCAATTTCAACCATCTTGCCAGCTG
The DNA here is from genome assembly GCA_016586305.1 of Ophiorrhiza pumila. Lineage (NCBI taxonomy): Eukaryota > Viridiplantae > Streptophyta > Magnoliopsida > Gentianales > Rubiaceae > Ophiorrhiza > Ophiorrhiza pumila. The sequence goes on along the minus strand of BLIW01000011.1, from coordinate 9,387,820 downwards.
ATTTGGGAGTAATTTCTTTTGGTACTCTCATAGAACTTTCCAAAACATCTAATAACTCTTCTTTTCGTTAAGTAGAAGCCGAGATATGCTCGTTTGAACTTTACTTTGTGTTTTGCCTAGTCTTGTCTTGCACTCCCATCTTTGCTCCTTTGTGCCATATTGTCTTTGGTAATCCAAATTGAGTGATTTTTGGTTATTTTTCCCACTTTAGTTAGTTTCCCAAAATTTACAGATTAGCACAGAAGCCAAATAGGTAAAAGAATAATCCAACTCTTGAGGAAAAGAATTACTATTACTAAAAGAAACAATAAATAGTAAACCTTGTCATTGTTCACAGTGGTTTAAAAAGATTACAAAATCATTTTCCATTTCTTTAGAGACAAACTGTTTTTCTTAGAAAAATAAATTCTCCATGAGAGAATTCATGGACATTTATGGAAATTACATTCAATTCTAGAATCATGGTGAGATCATGATTGGCTTTAGTGAAGAGATTGAAGAGCCCATCTACTGCTTGATGCCTACGGTTTTCATTATGGCCATCATAAGGATGCCCCATTTGAATCTCTCTTTCACACTCAATCTTACACACTATTACTCTCTGTTTCAAGGGCTCATACCTTTCAAATGGAGGACGGGGCCGGAGAAATGGGCAGTTTTGTGGTAAAGTTAGAACAAGAAAATAAGAATCTGTGTTTTACTTTGGAATTTAATGTTTGGATGAAAACAAAATTCATTCACACAAGAGGAGTTAATCATACCTATTTTTAATAGATTAAAGAAACTACAAGGATCCAGGAAGGTCATGATATAATACCTTCTCTACAACTAAACTGTTTTCAATCCATGATCAAATTTCACTATTTACTTCAATCTGTCTCATCTGGAGCTCCATTTTTACCATGCCTTTGCTAGTAGATTAAGGGTTTTCAACCATCTGCATAGTCAATAAGATAATACTCACAAACAATAGCACAGAAATCATGGAATCAGAGACAGATATATGTTAAATGTAAGACCAAGAAGAGCTGACCATTTAGATCAAAACTGAAACAGGAAAAATAAATAAAATGTAACCAGTAAAAATCTCAACTTTTTACTTATGCACCTATACACTAAAAAAAATTCAAACTTTACAAAATTATAATATTGAATGAAAAAGAACACACCTTTAGACCTTAAGTCAATGACCATATTGTGTTAGAAAACCATATTTATCAATGTTTGAATAGAGATACATTTATTCAAAGAATAGAATGAAGGAATGAGTGATTTTTCAATACACTTTAGAGCAGAGCTTATAGTATAAAGTCTGCAAGAATTATATGAATCGATCAATATTGAAGTATTAGATAATAAAATGCATGAAAATACACTTCAAACTTCAACTGAGGAATGTGATCAATATTATTCAATAATTTCATTAGCTAATTCTAACTCTCTCCAACACAGAAAAATAGTCCTGTACTGCATACGATCGACATTATAAGAAAGTGAGACAACCACAATAACATGGCCAAATATAAGATGGCAAAATAATTTTTTCAGAAACATTGTAAAACAATAAACCAAAAAAGAAAAAACATTTGATTTAGAAATAGATATAAAACAAAATACAAAATACAATCACTATGAGCCATAAAACCACACAGACCAATCAGAAATATAATTATTATTAGTCTAAAAACCACATAAATAAATCATGTAAATAGTTTCAACCGGGATATATGAGTATTATTTTTTTTCTCTACCTTTAACCTTTGGTCTTCGTATGAATCATGTAATTCATTATTTGGTTATGCAACCCCATTCAAGCATAAAGTCAATCACAATCATATCTGAGAAATAAAATTAACAATAATGATGAAGCAGTGACCCAAATGCAGGGATATATATATATTTAGGCTTGTTTGTGGTTATAGGGAGAGGAATACAGGATTTCTTAGACTAACTTCAAATGCTCTTGTATATTTAATTATAAGAACGTAATAAGAAAAGAAGATAAAAGAGATATTAGAAACAAAGAAGGCCAAGAAATTCATGTCACTATCTTGGCAACTGAAACTGAAAGAAGAAGACTTTTCTTCTTTTGGATTCTCAGTTTGTAAGTTGGAGCCTATTAAGAATCAATCAGGGCTCAACTACTATAAGTCCACTATCAAATGGAAAAACTAACAGAATTTGCAGTCTAGAAATAGACACACTACCTTGCTTACATGCAGCCATCAATTCTTTTCTGCAAGAGGCGAGACTTTTAAAACACAATTGAAGTTTCCATCACCGATTTTCTGAAGAAAAAAAAAGTATTAAAAATAAATTATAGATGCAATGAAATTCTAGAACAGACAAACAAGGATATTGATAACAAAAAAATCAGTGACAAAATATACTACAATTTCATGGAATTCCATCCGGTATAGCGAAAAACCAACACCGACAATTACTACAGGATAAATGCCTGTGTATATTCACGAAAGACAGTAAATAAAAAACATACATAAAAAAGATTGTAGTAATAAAAAAGGTGAAAAAAGACCTGCATAAAAAATTGTAATAAGCTAGAGAAAGCCAGAGAAAAAAAAAGAAAGGAAATAACTATTGAACATATATACCCGAGGAGACGTGCAACAACAATCTGAAAAGGAAAGGAATAAAACTCCAGGACAACCTCGGTGAATGGAAAATAAACAAAATCATCATAAATCCATAAAAACAACCAAAGAAAGGATGCAGTGGGGAGTAAGATATATAAAGAAGTAAAATTTTATGTAAATCTGTCCAAATATCACATGAAAAATGTGATTGCTAAAAAACCGCCATAGCTGCAAGATCCGGTTGCATATCAATATATGCCATCCAGGATGCCATGCCAAGATACAGTACAGAAGGCAACAATGCACATAAAGAAATAGAGGGGTTTTCAGCCCTATAATAGTCAACAACAGCGTATAAAAAGAAAGATAAGAGAACAGACACGTAGGTTTGTAAAGAGAGAGAAGAAATCAGACCCTAATCTTATCTCTTCTTTTGTTTCATTTGCAGAGAGAACTTAATTGGAGAGAGAATGAAGGGATTCTTTTAGATCAAATCAACCGATATTTGAGGACAAATGAAGAGAAAAAATTACAGAGGCTAACTGAAGAGCATTAAATGCGGCAGAGCTGAAGTGGAGAGAGAAAGTAGTAAAAAATCAGAGCGAGAGCTATGAAGACGGAAGGAAGGAAAAAAATTGCAGAAGTTGATTGAACAGCTTTAAATGCATGACATCTGAATTGGATAGAGAAACGGGTCTAAAATAAAAGAAAGAGCAAGACATATGTTCAGATAGAAGTATTGCTGCAGTATGCAATTAAACTGATTTGACAGGTATTAATTTAGCTGAGGACAAAATGGAGCTGTTGAAATTTGCATTCTGAAGAAGGGCATGTAATTCACGATAAATCTGAATTCAGAAAGTCTAGAAGGTGACAGTAAGAAGGACAAAATTGTAAAAAACGTTTTGTGGGGAAGCCTCGCAAAAAGAGAAGAACTGAGGTAGTGGGAAAAGCAATAAGAAAAGCCACGCATTGCACAATGAGGGAGGTCGTTGTAGAATTTGAGTTGTCCAAAAAGCCATGCGGTTTGTTAAAAATATTACTTTCAGAAGGGTAAAAGGAGGAAATAGGAGAAGGGCCAAAAGGGAATAATTCAGTGTGTCAGGAAGGTTCGGAAAAGGCCATCATAAAGTTAATAACTACAAATCTTGAAGGGCAAAGAATGAGAAACAAAAGGGAAAAATGGTGAAAACAAACGAAGCTCACACGTGGGAGGCAAAGCATGAGAACGACCACAAGGCAGTTATAGTATAACTTAATAAGTGGAAAATAATAAGACACATTTATTTCATAATAATTGTGCTAATAATAAACGATAAAAGTAAAGAGATTATCTATGAATCTATGAAAATAAAGCGTTTAATCTATTTATATTTTGCTGGTTTTGTGACCTGTACATAACTTCTCTCAATCACTTGGACAAGAACTGTCCAACGTGCCATTTTGTTAGCTTTTGGTAAAATGTAAAGTATGGAACAAATATCCAATGACATTTTTAGTTACAACATAAGTTATTTATAAATAATATAAGTTGAGAAGTATAAAAAATAAGGTGTTAAAATTCAAGTCATAAATAATATCAAGAAGTCATAATATAAGTTTGCTTTAAGGAACTCTGACATATAAGAAGAACTTCTTTATAAATAATATGTTTTGTTTGATTGATATTGAAATGATAAAAAAAGTTAGGGTTAATGAGAACTTTGACATTAGAAGTTGCTCTTTCTCTTGATAAAGCTACATATAGTCGACCATGAGAGAACACTAGTTCTTTCAAATATATGCCAACAAAATCAATGTTTGTCCCTGTGCTATGTTAATTATCATTGCAAAACACAATCGAATTGAAACTTGTGTTCTTTTGAAAGGAATAGGATATTGCTCATCACTTGATGGCTGTAAAGGTATTTTGTGAATCAATGCTTCATTTCCCACAAAATCACGTACAGCTATTTCAGCATGTATTTCATCTTACTAAGGGACTTACATATTAATCTTGTTCTATTGCAAAGACCTTCTGTAGAATTTAAATTTTTGAGCAAAATTATTAATGCATTAACTTTCAAAAATAGTCTATGTGAAGGTAAGCCAGTAGGTGTCAATGAGTTCAAAAAATCTTCATATTGTGTTTGTTAATTTGAATCTAGTGTTTCATCAAAACTTATGTATTCTGTGCCTGTACTTGAAAATTTTTCAATCAAAAGTGCATTTATTTCATCGACGAACTCATTTTTCATCATCAATATTGCTCTGTTAATTATCTGCCTACATTTTTTAGCTAATTGAATGCAAGTCCTAAACTGTAGCTATCAAATTATTGAGATCATTAGTTTTGTCATTTTGTCTCACTAATATTAAAGATGGAGTTTTGACTACATCATCAACTTCAGTTGGCTCAATTACATCTCCAATTCTTAACAAGAATTGAGTGAATACATGATCTAGTTGTACTCCCATGGTTTTTGTTAGATGGAGCTTTTGAAGTAGTGGCCACATAGGAGAATTAATTAAGCAAGCATCTACTGATTAAAGTTTGGTAGTCTACAGGTAATGTTTACCTAAAGTCACCTCCCTAAATAACTATTTTGCCTAAAAAATCTTGCTTCAAATCATTCAGTGCTTCAATTGTTGCTATTTTTCCATAGGAGTTTCATCCCAAATTATTAGTTTATACTTTTTATTAATGTTATCAAAGTACTATGCTTGCTTACTTTATAAGTTGTGTTTTGTGAAATACTAATCGATATTTTGAACCATGAATGAGTGGTTCAATCACCTGTAAAATAGATGCAACAATGCCTAATGTGGTTGTTGCTAATATAAAGTATCATTTTTATCTAATATTTGCAAAAAGTGCCTTGTACAAAAAAGTGTTTTCAGTACCTCTTGGACCATTAGCAAAAAATTCTACATTCTTACCAGCATATACAGCTTGATATATAGAATTGAAATCTTTTTTTTTTATATTTTGCATTAAACATGAAAATTGCATTAAGATAATGCTCAGTGACTGAAATATTTTTTTTAGTCAAAAGCTCTCTCATTTGATTTTCTAAATCAACAAAAGATAAATCCACGGGAATAAAAATATGCACGAGTTTATTTTTTCCCATTGATTGCAAAAAGCTATTTATTTAATGCAAAATCTTCTTTCTAATCTATGTTTTTGTTAGTGTTGGATATTTGATAAAATACTCTGACATGAGAGTCTCAAATTTTAGCCACAAATCTTTAGAATTATTTGGACTTGAATATATAAAAAATTTAGCAAATAATTGGCGCAACTCATATGGTATATAAAATAATGAAGTAACTTGTATGCACAATTCTTGGCTATTATCATCTTGCAATATGCTAGGAATTAAAACTATTTCACAAAAGATATTGAATTTATCTCCATTACAAGCCATCAAAAGATTGTGGAGATTTGACTTTTGATAATTAAAGTCTTGAGTAATATCTTTCTCCTTCTGTAGGATGTGGAGCCATCCTTTTGCCTACAAAATTGCCTCTTACTCGAGGCTTCCATCTTCTCTCATCTCTGATCCAGACAAAGTGTTATGAAAATTATGAGTAAGCAAAGTTTAATTTTTTTTTCTATATTGTTTGTTCTATTCATATAGAAAAATTAAGTCAAATAGTTCTTTTATTCATTGGATTTGGCAGAACATTTTTAAACTTTTCTACTCTCTTAATACTTATTGATTGATAATTTTCCAAGTGATTGGTAGATAAATTACAGCATGTTTGATTTTATTTAATGGAAATCGAAAGATTCTCTACATAACCTCAGGTGGAACAAACCAAAAGGCTATTTGATATAGCTGAATTTCATCAATCTGTCTATCTTGATTATCAGGACACACATGAAAATAGATTTTATCACCACCTTTGGATATATACTTGCAAATATATTTCACCTCCTTAATTGTCGAACATATCTCAACATTAACATGGCAGTTTAGCAAGTAAATAAGCGTTATAAGAAACTACCCATCTATTGTCTAACAAAGCATTTCCTACCCATATTTGTCTACCATCATCCCTTCTTTGATAGATGGGATATGCATCAATACTTTGAATTGTTTCTTAACTAAACTCTCTTCGGTAAGAAATCTTGCATTTTTCATTTTTTATGCATATATTTGATGGTTTTAAAGCACTACATGGACCATGCAACATGTGCTTTACAACCATTTTGTATCGATGTGGATATGTTTTCTCATCTAGCAACTCAGCAAAGACAGTTTTATTATATTTTTCAAGTCTATACATTATGTATTGTGATTTCAAAATAGTAAGAAAATGTGCATGTTGTAGGACTCTTTTTTGAAACTCTATGACATATATGTATGCTGCTACTTGTCCAAAAATATTCTTCTTAAAGAGTTTAACTTTTAATTCTTCTAGGTTATCATGAATACCTCTACTTCTAAATTTGATCAATTTTGCGCTTTTTTTATCTAGTAAATGTTCTATTTTTTTAGTCAAATTAGGGTTGTGTATTATGGTAAAACAAATATCTAGTTTGCCAAATTTTTGTACTAATGTCATTACATCAATGTATTTTCTTCTCATATTTTTAGGACTTCCAATAAATTTATCTGGCAAAATTATTTGTTGACCTACTTTTGAACTATTTGTTTCACTTGATTCCATATAATCAACTATTCCTTGAAGAAACTCTTTCCTAATTTCTTCTTGTTGCAGCCTAAAGTAATCAAGCTTTCGATTTTCAAGATTAGCATATTGGTCAACTATGTAGTGTTGGAGTAGACGATCAAATTGCAATAAGGCTGTGTTTGGTTGCATTGAATTGGGCCCTTAGAATTAGAATTGGAGGTCCAATTCTAATTCTTGTGTTTGGTTCCTTATTAAATCACAAAAATTGGAATTGTTTTCCAATTCAAGATGGTCCAATTCTTTGGATTCAATTCTTTATTCTGACCAAAAAATTCCAATCCCATTTCTATGCAAATTCGGGTCAACATGCGAATCTTTAACGAATCAACTTAAAAATTTGGATCCCCTTTTCATTTTTTTTCCAGACTCTCTCCCCTTTTCATTTTTTTCCTTCCCAAAACCCTAAAACTCTCCACTGCCATGTATAGCCGCTCCAATCTCTCTCCGCCTGGTTGATGCTGCTACTGAGGAAGAAGAAATTGGACTAATGTTAGGGTTCGTAGTTAGGAGTATTGCAAGCTTCCTTCGATTGTCCACGCCAATCAGCCAATTGGCCCTGAGAGGCTTGCGGATTGGGCTACAAAGCTAAGAAGGTTTCAATAAGTAATTATTTTCTGTTAATTCTCTATTTGTGTTTGTTAGAAACTTCTAAATTGCTTAAAATTTGATTAGTTTTGGTCAATTATCGTGATCCATATTATGTTTCTTTTATTGGGTTTTATTGGGTTTGATTTATTTAGTTGGTTAAAGATTACTTTTTCTAAAATTTGAAGGTAGATGTTTTGATGCTTGCTATTTTGTGGCTTTTAATTAATTGTTTTAATGATGTGAGTAATTTTTATTTTCGGTTTTATATCTGTATATCTTTTGTTGAGGTCAGGAGAGATCTGAGCTTTACAAACTCTGTGAAAATGAAACGTTTTTGAGCATGATACCTGCTAAATTTTCCCATGAGTGAAAATTTTGGGAAGAAATTAAGTTAAGAACAAACTGTTTTAAGTAGGGAAGACTTTGTTTTCTTGATTTAATTCTTTTGAATAGTACTCAACCTTGTTATGGTGCTTCGTTTCCAAGTTTAATGACATTACATTGAGAGTAGTATCAGTATGTGTTCCTTTTTTGTTTACTCATAATTCATGGATTAAGCTTTGAAATGAAGTGTGCAGAAAGAAATAAGAATGAAGAACTACAACTAATACATGAACAATCAATAAATAAACTACCACATTGATGATTAATGAACAAGTACTAGTAGAGAGGAAATTAAACAATTAAGTTATTAGGAACTAACTAAACAATAATAATAATTATAAAACTTTAAACTAACATCGATCATCTATACATGCTATTATGGTAGTTCTAGATAAAATATTAATTAATTAGGATTAGGAGTAAACCAAACAAGAGCTGAAAAGCTTATTGCCAAAGAGCATCTTCAGGGAACCAAAACAGGCCCTAAGATGATCACAAGGACCTAAAATAGAGGCCAAGGTCACACCTTTTTGTTGTGCTGCTAGTAAACTGACCTTTTGCAACTTTTTCTCAGACAAAGTTCAATCAAGATTCCAAGGTTTTGTTTCATTCTTTCATTGTTATAGCTTTTTATTACCAAGTTTATCTAAGATGGTTTTCATATGTTTTCATGAAGATATGCATAGCTAAGTACTATTTTGCTGGTCTATTAGAATTATAGTCCTCTTTGATTTACTCAATTGGTTTAGTTTCTGGAATATGAAGAGAATGATAAGGGAATTATGAATTTACACTTTGAAACAAATATTCAACTTTATATTTCATTCTGCTTGATCATGGTTATGAGTTAACTATGAGTTCAATCTTCTTTCAGTTAAGACCTTCATAGTCATGCAAGTTTTTGTTGTCTCTCTGAGATAGAAAGAGGTGTATACTGCACTAAATACAGGTTTTCTAAAAGGAGATATAAAGAATTGACTTGAATAATACAATGAACATTATATTTGACATATAAAATTACATTCTTGTCTTACTTTTTGACTTTTTCCTTTTTTGAATCAATGTGGTGCTTATATGTTTTTATCAAGAAACAATATTTATGAAGATCTCTCCAGTATTAGGATGAAATTTGCTCAAAATATGACTCACAGCATTTTTATGTTTTATTCATTGAGACTTTTTAAAAAGCAAATGGCATAATGTAACTATTAGTTTGGTTAGACTGAATAAAAAATGACATAAATGGAGCTAGAGGAGTGTTGCTCTATGTGTGTATATGTGGCAAATAGTTGAACTAATTGATTTAAGTGGGATTGAAGATGAGAAGAATGTCCATTATAAAAGTAACACTGAATGAAAGATCATTACCTGTATAACTCTGGTGTTTTCAACTTGATATATACTTAATACAAAATTGTGCTAATGGATTCCTTAATAACATTTTCACGTCTTGCATTTCGAATTTCTGTTGGCTACCTTTAGATGATGTCCCTACATGAGCTCCTAACTTTAGCATTTTCTTGTTCTTTTATGTGTCATTCATTCATAATTAAGCTTTTTCTAGTGCATGGTCCACAGAACATGTAGAATAAGTATTTTACATACTAAAGGACATGGTCAATACTCATACTTATCTTTACTTGACATAAGTATAATATCTTCTTGTTTGTTTAAACTAAATCTTTGTCTTTGTTTGAAGTTCTAGTGTATGGATTTATCATTGAGAGGCGTTCACAGTTTTTGTCACATTAAAGATGTGAGAGAAGCAAGAAAGAAGCAAAAAATACTTGTTGCAAATCAGTGTATTACCATTATGGTTGTTCAATATTCGAGTTAAACCGAATATCCAACCGCATTCGAATTCACCGAACTCGAATTATTCGAATTCGAATTCGTTTTAGGTAAACCGAATTCGAATTTTTGTTTATGGTTTGGTTTTCGAATTTAACTTCCAATTTGAAAACCAAACCGAAAACTGAATTAATATATTAAAAACCTATACTAATATAAAATATATAATATTTAATTAATTATTGTTTTGAATCCTAAATTGTGATATAATTTGATAATTTTATTTATGTTAAAACTAAATTTGAGTCCAATTTGTTTGTGTGAATTCGGTTAGTTCGAATTAAGATTTTGATTTTTAAATTCAAATATCATTTTTGATTTATTCGAATTCAATTCGAATTCGAACTGAAAACCAAATTTGAATTCAATTCAAATTGGTTTGGTTTTCGAATTTGAGTTTAAAGATGTTCAAACCGAATCGAGCAACTCGAAGAACCTGAAAACCAAACCAATGAACACCACTAATTACCATGGTTACTTTAGTTGTTTGGTGGCATGAAAAACATATAGTAAATGAGCCTAGCTTTGATTTTAGGATAGCAAGAGAGATATTTCTTAGGTGACTTTGTTATGGACATGATAGAGTTTGTAAAGATCAACTTCGACTCAATAAGCATTGTTTTACTATTTTGTGTGCCAATTTGAGGGAGCATGGAAGGTTGAAAGATACGACAAACATCACAGTTAAAGAAGCAGTTGCCATGTTTCTTTATGTTCTTGCGATGAATTTGAAGAATCGAAAAGTCAAATTTGATTTTATAAGATCAGGAGAGACAGTTAGTCGATACTTTAACAAAGTCCTTCGTGCGGTCATAAAATTAGGAAGAGTATATCTTACCCAACTAGAAATAGAAGTGGAAGGGTACGAAGAGGAAAAATGGGAATGGTTTCAGGTAATTATCATTTTTCATATTTGTTTGTGAAAAGACTAATCATTAAGTTTACCATTGTGTCGTTTTGTGATAGGACTGTCTTGGCGCAATAGATGGGACTCATATTTCAGTATGTACTCCTCTTAGAGTCCAAGGAAGATATATAAATCAAAAGAATAACATATCAACAAATGTCTTGGGCATATGCTCTCGTGATTTGAGGTTCACATATGTATTACCTGGATGGGAAGGATCTGCAGCAGTTAGTGGAGTATTACGTGATGCATTAAGTAGAGCTGACCCATTAATTGTTCCTAAGGGTATGTTGTAGTCAAACATTTTCTTTTTTTTCCTTCTACATTTTCCCTTAAATATAGAAGAAAATAACTTGTAATTTTATTTTGTAGGCAAATACTTTCTTGCGGGCTATACTAATGGTCTTGGTGTTTTAGCTCCTTATAGAGGAGTTCGATATCATTTAAATGAGTGTCAGCTAGAGGCAATAACCCTCAAACCTATAAGGAGTTATTTAACCTTCGACATTCGACAGCTAGAAATGTAATTGAAAGAACTTTTAGTATGCTGAAAAAATGTTGGGCCATTTTGATGGATTCATCTTTTTTTTATGTCAAAACACATGTAAAAATCATTTGTGCTTGTGTCATCCTTCACAATCTTATACAAGTTGAACTACCAAATCATCCATACTTAGATGAAGTTGAAGCTGAGCTTAGAGTCCAACCTGTTCATGAAAATGAATATAAAGATTATGGTGATGATGAAGGCGAAAATGAAGATGAAGGGAATCAACTATATGTTGAAGTTGGTACACATGTACGAAGTAGTAATCGCATTAGCTCTTTGCAATCTACTAATGAATGGACTCGATTTAGGGATTCTTTAGCACAAGCGATGTTTGTGGACTATCAAAATAGACGAACCCGTGATCATGGCCGACTTTAAATTTGAATAAAGTTTTATGTAATATTTATTTTAAGTTTGATTAGATCCTATAGTTGCTAAGGTATTTTGTTATTTTAAGTTTGAATTTGATTTTTGATAGTATTTGAGAGAAACCATTCTTAGCTTTTAAGTTTTGAGAGGCCTATAGTAATCAATGGTACATCATTCCTATTACTTGTTAATTTGTTCTTATTTTTTAATGATTTTTTGCAACAAAGGATGTTTTTGTTGAATTGCTAGTTTGTTATCAATCATTGTTGTGTTTGTGCATAGTAATGATGTGAATACTGATTGGGCATTGTTAGACTAAGGCAACTTGATCATTAATCATTGGAAACAAGCAGCATGCAAGTGTAGCTGTCTGTTCATTTTAAATTCCAATTCAATTCGACTAGGTGTTTTTATCTCATAAGAGTAGGGAATTTGCTACTCAAATCTTCCTCTTCTAGCGCATAATCAGTTTCCTCACTTCACATGAAGTTATAAATTTATCATTTTATCCATGTGACCAATCTTGATCATGTGTGTAAAGTTATTTATTTTTTGACTTCTATGTTAGCATTTGATTTTAATATTTTAATTGAGTAATATTCAGTATTTGAGGCGGAGGCATGGTGTAGTAGAGTTTCTGTAGAATTGTGGCGCATAAGTAGTTGCAGTGTACCCTTCTCCAATAAAAAGCTTCAGGATGTACGAGGCTTTTAATCTTTTTTAAGTTCTTGACAATTGCACTTAGGAGAGTCATTTAACCTTTCAACTTGTGGTAAATGGCACTAACATGGATCTTTGAAATTCAAAGAGAACAGTCTTTTTCCTTTCAATTGAAAACAAATGAATCCTTCATGTTTTTGTTCACATAGTAAATTGTCCAAAAGTATTGATTAGATGATTTTAATGCATCTACACACATATTAAAAGGGATTAAGATATGCAAAAATCTTATTCTTGGTGATATAAACACAACTAAAAGTGTACAGAAGCAAAATCTTCAAAACTAAGCAATAGTTGAGACCCTAAAGTGCTATCTTAGTTGTCAATTGCCCAAGGTGTATTTTATATATAATAACAACTAAGAAAAAACCGCTCTCTCCCGCGCTCTCTCTCTCTCTTTCTCTCTCTCTCTCTCTTTCTCTCGCTCTCGTTTTTTCTCTTTCTCTCTCTCGCTCTTTCTCTTGCTCGCTCTCGCCGGCTCTCGCTCGCTCTCGACGATAAATTTGGGGCGTTCCTGTGTGTTCGGACCTCATTTCCATCTAGTTCCATCTATAGGGGGTTTAGTAGCCGGTTTGATAACTTGTATCTGCTGCGCAATTGAGGAAGTTGATGCTGATAGGATTAGGCTAGATTTTTGGAGAGATTCTTTTCAGAATTTCTTTTAGTACATCTGCCTCAACGCACACTCTTGCTACACTTGGCCGAATAACTGAAGTTGCTACAACTTAGAAAACAAGGATGTTGAAAAAGGTGTTTGGAAGCTTATGGAATAAGTTCTCAGCTGCTGCAAATGGTCCACACCACAAGAAGTATATGCTGATGGGCTCGTTGGGGAGCTTGGGTCTTTCTGCTTTTGGAGCATTGGGGGGGGGGGGTTTCTTTACTATGCTAATGTCCTCCCACCTTCTGAGGCCAAAGTTGCTTCTCTAATGGTACTCAGGGACCATAAGTTAGGGTTTTATGAAGCTAGAACAGTGGCTTTTAAGGATAACCCTACACTGTTTCGAATTCCCAACATCTTCTGTCGTTAATACCCTGCCAAGGGTCCAATCATCACACCAGGTGGTGTTGCTGTGACTGCACCCCCAGGTGGTGGACTGGTGGTCTCTCCTACCCTTGACATGGGTATTGTCATTACAGCAGGTCCTCCAAGAATCATCATTTATCCACCCCCGACTCCTGCTAGCCCGACTCCTGCTAGCCCGACTCCTGCCACCCCGACTCCTGCCACCCGCACTCCTGCCACCACCAGCACTCCTGCCACCAGCACTTCTGCCACCAGCACTCCTGATTATTGAGGATGTTCCATAACATTGTATTTTTGGTCAACATTCCATAACATTGTATTTTTGGTTAACATTCCTCAAATTCTGTGTTTTGGGATAGAACCCTCAAATTTAAATCAAATATTGATCTAAAACAGCCCTTCAGCTGAAAAAAAAACAACTAAGAAGATATTTCTAACAACTGAAAATGCTTACCTATCTGTGTCTGAAGTCAATAAAAAGGAATTCCACTGAAAAATCACCCCACAATTTTGGTGTCCTAAGTTTATATATTCATATGAAAGACTTCTGTTTTCATTTTGTTTCTTAAACAACATCATTTCACCTGAACAAATAAAATGGGACATCTAAATAGGAATGCATTTTTATTGTTTTTAAACTATGTATAAGTGTTATCTTTCTGTTAGCGACAATTGGATCAGAATATAAAGCCTTGTAGATTCTTACATTAAAGCTGCAATTAGCTCATTAGTTCAGTCTTGTCCTGGTTCAAGTTTGAGGATAGCCTCAGAACTATTTAGGATTGGACTATTAGTTTTGTGAGATATTTTAGTAGTATATTTATCATTGAGATAAGCATGGCACAGTCCACATAAACAGATACGTTTATGTGATGATGATGAAGTACTTCAACTTGATAATGGGACTTTCTACTAATTTATGGGAACATAGAGACCTATTCCAAAAACTTACTTGTCTAGTTTGTATACACAAATTAAATGTTTGGTATGACATTATTCATCTCAAAATCCATGTTACCTTTGTAGCACTGGCCGCTTATGTTTCATACTTTTTCAGTACTAGTCTCTCATCATATATTCTATTTTGCATTCTATTTCTAGTTTACAATGCAAAATAACTTATAATTGGCTTATTTAATCTGCTACATTTTTCCTGCTTTTTGCACTTATCTCTATTTCAATTTCCCAATTTTTTAGTTAGTACATTTCCTATAGCCTGGAATCCAGAAGAAAAAACATCAGAAGGGTACATAATTGTTTTGAAATTGGTTTGGATGAACAATGTAAGTAATCTCCCCCCTTATTTCTTCTCATGCATCTTTATCCTTAATTGTGTAAATGGATTTTCCTTATTTTTGCTCCTTATCAGTTATTTTTTTAGTTTTGAGTTCTTTTTTATTTATCAATAAATTGATTATAGATGGCATCTGAATAACAAGCAACATCAAGTTCTAAAGGGAGAGGAAAGTCACACTTCACTTGGAGTATGCAAATGGATCGAGTCATAGGGTCTTGTTTTATAGAACAAATAAACCAAGGAAACAAATTGGATGGTAAATGTGCTTGAAATCCAATAGCTTGGACAGCTACAATTGATGCTCTTTACCATCAGCTTAATATTTCAGTGACAAAAAGCAACATCATGTCTCGTTTCAAGACATGGGAGAAATTCTATGAAGTTTTTACATCCTTTGTTGGTATCATGCAACTCTGGTTCTTCTATCACATGGAACAATTCAAAGAGTTGAATTGAAGTGCATGATGAAAATGTATGGAAAGAGTGACTAGAGGTAAGTCTTATTTCATTTAGCTATAGTTTGTAATGTACAAGTATGTTACTAAATTGGTGTTTGACCATTGATTTTTTTTTAAGGCAAATCCCAAACTTGCTCTTTATAGGAACAAAATCACAATTGAAAATTGGGAAGACATTTGCATTATTTTTTCTCAAGACCGAGCCAATGGAGAAGGAGCCCAAACTGCTGGAGAGGCAAATATAGAAATTGAACTTGACGAGAATTCCACTGCTAGCAAATCATTTGAGAGTCATGGGCAGTTGATAGACGATGATGTCATGAGCATTTTGTTAGCTCGACAAAAGCGCTTAAAGACAAAAGCATCATCATCTACTTATTTGTGTGCCACAAAGGAAAAAAAATACAAGTTCACAAGCTATTGATAGGTATTTGCACGTGGAGACACAAAAAGCAACCACTCAAGAGGTGCTGGATGAGTTGAAAAAAGTTGAGCTGGATCGCATATAGTTATTGAAGGCACTGAATTTGATGATGCACGATCAAAGGTTGTTTGATACTTTTAAAGGAATGCCAGATGAGTTGCGACAACAATGGATTCTCAGGCATCTTCAAGAGTAAATTTGTTATGATACAAGACTTATGAAGATCTTTCAGTTGAGTTGTTGTTTCGAGAATATTTGAACATTTTATGGGTCTTTGTTATGATACTTAACTATTGTTGCTAGATTTTAACTTATCAACTGCATTGGCTATTGGATTTGTTGGATTTTGTTTTTGGTGGTAGGAGGGTGTGAGTATTTTGAATAGAACAGATCTTGATCTTCTAGCATCCACAATATTCATAATATGTGTTGCGATTAATGTGCAGAGTGACAAGTTCTATACCTTTTCTAAAGAAGAGTCATTAGATTTTCTGTACATTGTGATTGTTTATGCTTTTAGGGTTAACTAAATTGTAAATAGCTTGAAGTCCTTATTTGCATATTCATTCCTTTATAGTAGTGTCTCTGATTTTGTGTGTATGGTTGCATAAATTCTACTGGTTATAGTTCCAGTTGAGTTTGTTGACCATCAAAAGTTAAAAATCTATTGGAAAGAGGGTATCCTTGAGGGGTTTCATTGCAGGTAATATTCTCATAGAGGCATGTTCTTGATGTATACACTAGGGTGTGAATTAAAGCTTTTGCTCCAATAGTATATCTGCCCTGTTTTTGCAGTAGTGATGTCCGTGACTGCCCTCTCCAAAGTTCTTATATTTTAAACATTTCTTTAAAATAGTCATTTTTAGCTTCTATTGTTTATATACCTGTGTTTTACTCTTGGATTGGCATACGAAGAATGCAACTGTGTATTTGCTCAATGCTTTCAACATGCATTTAGTTGAAAACTCAAAGGTTGTTTCCAAGTAGACATCTTGGCTTTGCTCCACTTTGGGATAGTTACTTTTGTGGTGTTCAAAACTAGATTTGTGGTTCAATTCTATCCTTTGAATTAGCCATTTATGGGCATTTAAGAAAATGATAGTTTGTATTAATGTCAAGCCAACAAAAGATGGTTTTGATTAATGTCAAACATTGATATTGATAGAAAATTGTTGAATGATAAAAGTCGAACCACTAATATAATCATAATATAATAATATGGTTCATTGTTCAAGTTTTGCTTATAACACCAAACATAATTGCTATATAATGCAAGAAAAAGTTAAAAAAAATTTCAACAAAATTTTCAAGCGTAGTTTGTAACACTGTGCATAGTTAAAAAAAATTGAAAATGTTGTGAAAACTGTAAAGTGGTAAAAAAAATTTGAAAGTGTAGAATGTAGTGAAGTGGTAAAAAAAATTAAAAGTAGTGAAGTCAAATTTTTGGAGATATATAAAAATAAAATTAATTAATTCATTTTAAAATTAAATTATTATAAAAATAGAAAATAATATTAAAAAGTCAATATTATTATAAAACTTATATTAAAAATAAATTATTTTGTTAATTATAAATATAAGTGAAATCTAATTTCATACATTTTTTAAACTTCCAAACCGAGGATTTGGAGTTATAATTCAATTCTATATGAATTTTGTTGGTTTGCTAAACAAAGTAATTCAAACATTTTAGACTTTCAATTCATTGAATTACATTTCTATAATATTTAAATCCAAATTAAATTCTATTTCTGAACAACCAAACACAGCCTAAGAAAGATTTATCACCATCTCTTATTTGCAATTTGTACGCATAATACTCTCTAACAGAAACAAAATTTGAGTTTTCAATTGGTTCATCCAATGCTGTTTATAATTTTAAAAAATAAGCTATATGTTGTTCAATTTGAGGGTGTAAGAAAAAAAATTAAATAACGCATATATTAAAGTAATAATGTTTATAATTAAAAACTAACCATCTTATTCTATTTGTAGTAACTCATCATCATTGGCAATATTTTGAGGGCATGAAGAATGTTTAGTACTTTTTCTTTTTCTTTTACCCTTCTTATTTTCAGCATTAATTGCTTTTTTGAAATTCTTTGATGTCATCCAAGTTCTTCATATAGCAGTATTAGAGGATATTGTAGGGGTCATAACAGTTATAATAGGACAAAACGTTTTTTGAATGGCCACCAGTAGTATAAACATGTATATTTCGATGTTGTGTTTTCCCATTTTTGTGTCTTTTAACCAACAGTGGCGTAACTTGTGAAAGTATTGGTTTGTTGAAGATTCTTTGGTCAATAGTGGGGATAGAGTGAAGAACAATACGATAGCTATCTAAGTAGGAAAGCTCTCTTAAGGTTCGTAAGAACTTAGCATAGGGGCTCTCTCTAAGAGTATTTATAACATTTTGTAAGATAAATTCAGATAATCTTGGACATGCTGCTAATCTACTGAAAAGTTCATATTCTGTATCATGAAAATTGAGCTGGAGATTTTCACTTGTTTTTTCAGTAGGAAGCAAATCATTTAAAAAAATGATTAATTTGACATTGGTTCCTAAATGTGTATAACTTTTTGACAATTCCTTGTCACATTTGACTCCAAAAGAAGTGAATGCAAACAAATTATTGTATTCCTTTATATAATTCCTAAATTGTTTTGCCTCTTCACATGAAGACGTATTCTTTTAAAATTTCTGCCAATTTGTTGGCTACTAATACTATAGTCCCATTTGAAAAGCAAATATTTGCTGTTTCATGAGCAAATTTTTTTACCCTATAGTGTGGACAATTATTTTGCCTTGGCAGTACATTAGGAAAATCAGTATTAGAGTCTAATAAAACTCTACATGATGTAACAGGATTACCTACAACCGTAAAAACTAAACAGTTAATTTAAGAGATAAAACCAATAAAATATTGTAAGGGTCTATACAATTAAAAAGTAAGTAAACTTGGATGATTTTGCTTCTGCTTTGATTCACAAGACTGCGCTATATTTTTATGAGAATGTTGTTTTTGTGTTACTAAAAAGAAGAAAAATTGTTTTCTGAACATGACAGCCCACAAAGTTTGGTTTATGCATAAATAAATAAAAAAAAATACACTCTATAAAAATATAAGAAAATCTTAAATTTTAGTAACATTTAACATTAATCTAAACTTTTTTAATATGTAAAAAATAGGTAAAATAACTTTGAAAGGAAAAAATAAAGAAGGAAAAGAGCATGATATATGTGAAAATACATACTTGTTCGCAATCGATTTTTCTTTTCATCACAAGATTGCTTATTACTTCCTATGGATTGTTTCGATAATAGCCATAATGTTATTAGGCTCAACTAATCTAGAAATTGATTGATCATGACTATCCAAAGGATAAGAACTTCTTGAATTACAATTCTTATTATGCTGCATCATTAGTTTTGAATGATGGATTTTCCTATCTTGCATATAAGGGAGAATAATGTTAGTCTGTATTATCTCAAAAAATAATTCTCTCTCGTATTATATTTTTTACTGAATCATTACAACTGATAATTTATTCTATCATAGACAATCAAATTCTAAGAATATGTAGAAGACATCGTAAATGTACTCTAACTATAAATAAGAGCAAGAACTGAATAAAAATTCACAGTTGCAAATAAAAACTTGTTACAACATATTACATTTACCATACAACACAAATAGGATAAGAGAATTTAGACATACACGCATAAGAAGTATATGTCATTACAAAGTGTTTACATATTTGCTATAAACATTGAATAAATGTAAATAGTAGGGGAAAAATTATTGAAAAAAGTGGAGGAAAGAAAGAAAAAAATAAAACTTACAAGAGATTATTATCGCGTAGAGTAGTGGAATCTGCAGCAACCTAGCAAAAAAAATTAAGGAATAGAAAAATAGAAAGGTCAAGAAAATTAATTTGGGAAAAAAGAGGAAAACAGATCAATATAAAAATTCAATAGAAATAAGTATAATCTTAGGGACAAATAAATTTACGAGTAATGATCATATATACCATCATATTATTGCAGACACATCTTACCCCGGTTAATTTGCAAATCGAAATTGCAGAATTAGGTAAAATAAATAATGTATTGAGTGGAACCAATTAATCAATGAAAGTATCTCTCTTTTTTTCAAAACGTAACATTTAGCTTTTTAATATTACGATAATAAATGTTCTAAAATCATATAACCACAAGAAAATACAAAGTAAAGGTTATATGTCTTGAAAATCTTGAAGCAGATCATTTGCTAATAAATTAATAAATATACTGTGCAAAACTCTGATATAAAAAATTTGCCAATTTAGAAAATTTCGATAATGGGTGAATGAACACAACACGATCTTTTATAAATTTTGAGTAATATATACTTTTCAAAAAAATATCATGTCAGATTTTAACTTTCAACAAGAAAAAGCATAGCTCCTATTTTCGAATCCAACCAATAACACGTTGCTCCACTTATAAGACAATTGATTTTTTTTTTCAAAAAAAAAAAAAACAATATTTAGAATGAATCTGATACAAAAACCATCACCTTCTTTAACATTTTCTTTTCGAATATGAATTTCAAATTTTTCTCATACGTTAAAACAAACAAAATCAGATGATGGTGCAGAAAGTCTAAAAGAAGAGATTGGAGATGTACCTGAGACAAAAGGAAGTAGCACAAATAAGGGAAATGAATTGATAAGATGGCTCTAGCTCCTTTTTACTCCAATGAACACAGTAAAAAGCATAGTCAATTGTAAGATAAGTACCAAATTTAACCTAATTTTTGAAAACTTGGTAAAATCAAAGGGCCAGAAGATATTAACAGTACAAATAGTCATGATTAAGCGATTCATAGAGTTGGATAAAAAAAAAATAATGACAACTTTTAGGGACTGTGAAGTATGCATGGGTTCATTGAAAAATCTGTAATAAAGATGAGGTAAGATTTTTGGTAGAAACAAATTAAGTGGGTTAATCATTAGTGTAATTCATAGAAAAATTAATTTTGGTAACTGAGTTAAAATTGATATTACGGTTTATAGGAGATAATACGTTTAATTTGCTTTTTAAAATTATAATAGTGAAGTGACTAAAATCATTAACATAAAGTGCCACGTGGCAGAAATAAGAGATGAACTATGTCTTTTTGTATCTTTTTACTAGCGTGGTGTAGCCGCGCCTTGTGCCCTGAGATCATGCCAGAAGTGTAATTTTGATATTGAGTTGGTAATTAACATTCGGTACATTTTGAATTGAGCAATTTACATTCATTTATGTTGTATTTTTGTGAAATTATTTGAACTAAATTTTAGATAGTAGCATTAAATAACAAATGATTGCATGATAGATTTTGAACAAGAGATAGTAAGAAAGAGTACAATGCTTTGCATAACATAAGCAGCAACCATCAATTTTTGAACTTTTTTGTTTTATTTGAGAAATGTATTTCAATGTTGTATATTGAATAATGAATAATATGACTTATCTATTTTTCCAAAACACTTATACATACCCTCTTATAGGTATCAATTACTATGAATGAAGTTCACTGTAACTAAAAGATAATATAGCTTGATTCCATGTTTTTTGCATAAAAGGAAAGCAGATATTAGGCTATGGTTTGATTCCATGATTTTTGCATAAAGGGAAGCAGATATTAGTAATTGTCACAATTGCTCTGTTCATACATTCAAATTAAATATGACTTTTTTTTATGCAAATTGAGTGAAGCACCTAAACCAATGGTTTAAGGTTTAAAATCTTCTTTCATGCACATAGATCAGGAGAAGACAAGGGAAATAAAACATGGACTCTTTAGTGCATGTTTACAAATTTTAAATTGTGAGAATGTGGACATTCTCCTTCATAACGGTAACTAATAAGTAATAATATTAACAATATCATGAAATTAGTATTATAAGAAAATAGTAACGTATGAATTGTTATAAATGATGAATCCATATAAGAAAATATCGAAGTACGCAAATAGCTAGCAACAAAATCATTATTCAAACATGATACAATACCATATAGATAAAGAGAACACATTTATATCAGTACTAAAATAATATTTTTGTAGAGGTCACTGTATTTTAGACCAAAAACAACAATATAATGAACATATAAATTATTTGGAATTAAAAATAAAAATATAAATAAATAAAAATTCTAAAGTTTCATAAAATTTTAATCAAATGATAAAGGTCATGATAAATTCCATAAATTTCCCATGAAATTGTGAAGAAAAATTTAGCATAGTGATGTTCAACCTAAGTAGCAATTCATAATTTTGAAGTAATTACAAAACATCAAAAGCTTGCTACTAAAAGTAATAGAAGTTTCAATGTAAATATTATATTACAGTCCATTAATGCATTGCTAAGCATATATTCTTAATGGATCATAATATGACATCAAAAGATTAATTTTTAGTAATATTTCTTACAATTTACATAGCAAATTAAAGATAATTTACATAGCAAAAAATAATTACAATTCGCCTAAAATAGTAACAGGAGTATTTACCAATGTGTGATAAACTTCATAGGATAAAAGGGCATTAGAATTGAGTTTAGAGTGCAAATATACTGATGCATTTAAGTGAAGTTGTCTTTACTTGTCAATGATAGGTTTTTTACCTAGACTTTCCGATGTTGGCATTGAAGCAACCACTAGAACTTTAAGTTCAAGTGTTGAAGGGTCATTCTTGACCTCATGAATTACATGTTCCGATGAAGTCTTTGTATGTAGAAATGAGAGACTTCTTTTAACTTCTGAATTTGAGGTTGTTTCGTTTTTTGTGTTATTTATGTCATGAGCAATTGATTTAAGAACCAGCTTCGTAGTCAGAGTAAAAAGCTGGCTACTGCCTTCTCCCTTTTCAATATCTTGTGTATGCATAGTTGTTTCAACTGTGATCTGGGTAAAACTTTTTGCTACTAAGAGAAGCTGTTTTGCAAACATGTCTTCAGATGTGTTGGCTGTGACAATGTTTGTATCTACTTGTTATCTGCCCTTGAAAGTTTGAATCATTTGTCGGAGGAAGCACACAACAGTGTGTTTTGCAGCTGAATTATTAAGTTCATTTGTGAGCACCATGTCCTATTGTAATGGAAAGATATAAGTGTATTAGATTATTATAGTCTATGCAAAATTAATTTTATTTGTGAATTTTTTTTCTTTTATTTACTTAAAAAAGTTATTGAGTTAA
Source organism: Ophiorrhiza pumila (assembly GCA_016586305.1). NCBI lineage: Eukaryota > Viridiplantae > Streptophyta > Magnoliopsida > Gentianales > Rubiaceae > Ophiorrhiza > Ophiorrhiza pumila. The sequence continues at coordinate 9,364,739 of BLIW01000011.1, read as the reverse complement.
ATTAGGTCATAAAAGTGCTGATAATATAAGGACAAAAGTAATAGCAAATATAGGCAATAAATGAAATGATAAGCTATGAAATAACATTAGATTTCTTTATTTTTTATACATTGTTAGAGTAGAAAGGTGTGTTATATGAATGCCATTAGATATGATTTTGGAGAATTATATTAACTTTAATAGTCAAGATTTATCAGTAATAAAATAACAGCATTTGTTTATTTTTAAAACATAAAAAATTTCAGAAGGTAAAGGATTCATTGAGCACAATAGTGTTACCTTTTCTTTAGTTTTTCTTTTAGTTGCAATGCAGTATAAGGGATAAATTTTTTAGCATCTGACAAAAGATAGCAGCATTAATGGCTTTAGTCCCATCAGTTAGTTTGATAATGAGCGACATCTGCGATTTTTTTTATCGAATGTAAAAATTATATTGATGAAAAGGCATCTGCGATTTTTTTTTTGATACAATTTGTTGTTCTGTTTAATGCTCATTCACAGATATAATTAGATGAGCTTTTACCTTGCATGAATCTGTATATCCTCTTTTCATGACAGACAAATCATACTTTATCCAGTATTACCATTGATTGATTTTTGGCAGTTGTTGCATGTTGGGTACCAATAGGTAGACTAGCCGGGGGCTAATGTTGCTTATGCTCTAACCCATACAATTTTGTGTTGGTTTATAATTGAATTAATATAGTATAATCATGTCTCATAGTTTAGATTTGATGTTTCTAGTTTAAGTAGTTGTCACTTACGATTTTAAATAATTTCAGCGTCATTTCGATGTTGTTATTGATTGCTTCAGGTGGAGGAGGCAACAACAACTTTGAGTTTTTTATTAGGATTTTCATAGATCATCATCTTTAGCTCATTCTTTTTAGTATTATATATATGTAGATCATGTGCAAAAAAAATAATTTATTGATTACTATATCATAATTATCATAGTAAAAATTGAAAAATTACCATTTTCTAAGGGTTGCTCTAATTCAGTGGGAGGATTGAGCAACAACATAATGAAGCCCTTGTTGTCATTAACAAGCCTATGAAAAAATTAAAATGTGAGGAATATTTATTTTAACAATTTTTTATTTGAAAGTAAAAATTGAATTAGCTTTAGAATTAAAGGTGGTGATTTTCACTCTCATAACAATTATTGTCAGAACACTCTAAATGATGTTAGCAACTTCAATGTCGTTATGTTGTTCAATTTCATTCCATAGGGTCAATATTACTGGCTTTTTCCTAATAGTAAGTTATTAAAATATAAATAAATATGAAAAATTTTGTGTAAGCAATGAAAGAAGCAAATTTTTTAGATCTTACTCTTCATTAACAAGTACTATATCTCTTGTTGTACTGGCATTTGGGCCATAAAATTTTTTATAAAGCAATGAAAAAAGCAATTTTTTAGCTCTTACTCTTCATTAAGAAGCGTGATATCTCGAAGTCATGCTGGATACTTGAAGTCATTTGTTGCAGAAGGGTCTTTAATACGGAAGACAACATCTCGAGGCTTAATGCTACTTCAAATATTATGGGAACTGTCTAGGCCATATATACATGTCATTGGAGAGGCTCTTCCTTTTGTACTAATGTTCTACTGTAACTGTTTATATTTATGTAGCTGCCAATTTCTTTGGCAATAGGAGTTGCATTCCTCTTTTGTGATATACGCTTGATCACTGAAATATCTAGGTTAGTAGCGCGGTGTCCTAGTGGGTGAGTGACACTGGGTGTGACACTGATAATAAAATGTAAATGGACAGTATTAAAAATGCGGAAAATAAATGGACAAGAAGTTGGTAACGCAGTTCGGCAATTGCCTACGTCTGTGGGGCCACGCCCAGAAAGAACAATCCACTATGTTCACAAGTTACAAGACATTCAGTATGACACAAGGTAAGACACCATCTTATCTTAAATACTGCTGCTTTCTAACTTCTGCAGTGAACGGATTGTGCGAGCTCCCCTCGACTTTTGTTGATTCCTCCCGGAATCCGTGGTTAAGCAAGATCCCCTTGCCCACGTTTGAACTCCTCCCGAGCTCTATGCTTGAATCAAGAAACACAAGGATTGCATCTTTAATAATGTTGCGTTAAGATGCTTCAAGCCAACACACTTTAACTAAACTCACCAACAAAGAAGTGTGTATACAGTCTTCAAGAAGACCAAATGAATAATCAAAAACTCACACTAGAAAACTGTGTGATGGAAAGCTTCATATAGGCACTCAAAAATCCTTCCATGTTTATCCCAAGATTATTTCCAAATAATTCAAATGGAAAGATCATAGAGACATTCCAAGTCTTCACGTTTATCTTCAAGATTGTTTCCAAAATAATTTAAATGAGAAGATGGAAACTCTTGTGCCTTCAAGACTTATCTTTTCCAAAGATGGATAACTTCCAAGAATACCAAGATAAGTTCCATAATTATCCATATGACATTAATCATCAAATCAATCTTCCTTGATTAGATAGATTTTATTTGATTTTGCCTTCAATAAACGCTTTCCTTATCTTTGCCAAAAAATCAATGCCAATCAAATAAATGCCAACTCACGTGTGCATTAACAATCTCCCCCTTTTGCATTTTTTGGCAAAATTCAATCTCCCCCTGTATGCTGAATCCGAAGTGCTTGAAGAACTCCCCCTGAATATTCACTTGGTAAAGATACATCTGCACAAGACATTGTGCATGACACAGCAAGAGACACCAAGTTTCCCAGCATACATATTCTTAGGAAGAACAAACCAAATATCCAAACTCCAAAATTACTCCCCCTTTTTGCCATAAAAGGACAAAAGGGCCACAAAACAATAATAAAAACATAATAAACTGTCTTGAAAAAATTAGCATAAATAAAATATCAGAGTAATCAATCAGAATTCTCCTCATCATGAGTCATAAGACCAACTGAATCAGCCAGCAGTTGAACACCAGCAGTAGCATCTGGAACTCTTACATCTGAACTAGCATCAAACCCACCAGATTGGGCGCTGGAAGGGACACGAACGTCAGGGACATCAGATATGACACTAGCCGGGACATCATCAGATACAGTAGTAGGATTAACAGGAACAGAAAGATCCTCCATAATGATGTCCTCATCAACAATCTCCTCAACAATAGGCTGTTCTGGCTCCAATACATATTATGCAAAAATAGGAGCTAAAGTTTGAGGGATACCTTCTGTGACATTCGGATTGACATCATGTGGAACATCAGAAGATTCAGCAACATCTGCTGCAACAGTTTCAGCTTCAACATTTGCAGTTGCATTCCTTCTCCTGGCAGCAACCTCAGTAGCAGCTTCTTTTGCCAGCTTGACAGCAACAAGATCATCAAGTATTGCAGAGACCTCCTTTCTCCTTTTCTCAATCTCAGTCTGCTGAGCCATCAATGTCTTCAATTCATCCTCAAGCACTTTTATAGTGCGTGACAGCAAAACCAGATTTCCAAATTCTTCCTTCTCAGAGTCAGAGACATCTGCAGAGACATCCTCCATATCATTCACATGGCTGCCTGTCAAGAGCTTGTAACTGATCCTTGTTTCTTCTTTATCAATCTCCAAGATCTCCCTTGCTCGAATCAGAGAGTGTTGTGAGGACAAAATTGCATAAATTAAACAGGGAAATGGATAAGCAAGCCTCTCATTCTTACAATCTGCATGTCTCACAATCTGATCAAATATAAACTGCCCAACATCAAACTCCACAAAATTTCCAATCTTGTACAGTAGAGTAGCCATTCCCTTATTCACTCCAGTTCCATGGGAGGTTGGCAACCAATTCCTCATAGCAATCTTATGCAAGATTGCATACTTCACAGATAGTTGGGAAGCTGGAAAATCTTTCCCCCTTGGCCAAACACGTCTAACACCTCCTGTGACATCAGTAATGATCTTACTGAAATCAGGAATGAATTCTTCCAAATTGGCCCAATGACATTCGAGATGTGTATTTATAACATCTGGGGAAAAATTATACACATGGTTCCTCACAAATACTTGGCCACCATCAGGATCATCAAAGTCCTTCACCTTGGAATCTAAATTGCAATAGAATTCCTGCACTACCCTCCTCACATAGGGTTTGATTCCTTTGCCCTAAACCTTGGCTAACTAACTGATCATCTAATTTTTGACAGTCTTTAAAATCCCCCTCATGAATGTTCCTTTCATTCCAGATATTCCTTCTAGAGACTCAACTCCATAAACCAGCATTGTACTCAGATTTAAAATCATCAAGATTCATTGCAAAAATAGAGGACTTACTTGAGGCTGCAGGGGACTTGCCCTTTGACATTGAATTGCAGCGTGTCATCCTCTGTGATACAGGAGCAGAAGTTGCTTTCTGGCGCTTCATCACAGGAGACCTTACTGGTTCTATGTCAGAAAGGTCATGAACTTCAGCATTCTTTGAGTGACCATCACCATCATCAGGAGAGCCATCCTCATCAAAAAAAACTCTTCATCAGCAGAAGATTCCTCATCTTCATCATCGTCTGAGTCACCACCATAATTAGGAGCAACATCACCTTTAACATCTTCTTGCTCAGTCCAATCCTTATCTGAATCTTCATCTCTCAGTTGGAATCGCTTTCTTTTTGGTTCAACAGAAACCTTAGAGCCTCTCGGTGCTTTGGGGGGGTACAGCACTCGTCTGATATGGACCACTATTCGCCTGTTCAAATCGTGTCCTTACTCCTGTGGTGTCAATAGATTGAATTGGAGTGGCGTTGATAGCCCTTGTCTCTGAATCAGCTTCAAATTCTGGAGTGGCAGCAGTAATCACCACATGAACCTCATCATCATCTAGGGTTTCAGTAACCTTATTGGTAGAAGACTTGTTCTGAGACATTGTCGAAATTGAGTAGTACTTGGCTCAATTGAACTTGCACAAATTCTGACTATGATTAGTAGAGATGAAACGGTGAACTCTGAAAAATCAAGAAGTGAACACGGATTCAAGAAGGCTAAAACCCTTGAACTTTCCAAATAGGGAATAGAGTCCGAAATTATTGCCGTCAGAAATGGCGGAATCGATGCCAACTCTTCAATTCCAAATAATCAGCCGAGAAATCCCCAATAATCCACATGTCATACGGAGTGCTGAACCACAGAATTTTCCAAAAACCACAAAACACAAAATCTGCTACTACAAGCTTCCCAAAAATATTAGGCGGGAAAGCAGAAAAATACAAAATAGCTATTCTACTATCTTTTTGTGTTTTTCATGTATATTTTATAAATATTGCTGTACATAAAAATACAATACAAAAAAACTTACACTTTTGAAGAGCTTCTTCACATAACACAAAGGCCTAGAGAAGACCTTAGTTCTTCAAATCTTGCCCCATCCAATGCTTTGGTGAAAATATCAGCAATTTGTTTTTCTGTCACCATGTGTTCTAAAGCAATGATTTTATCCTCCACAAGAGATCGAATAAAATAATGTCGAATATCAATGTGTTTTGTCCGTGACTGCTGAACAGGATTCTTTGAAATATTGATCGCACTCATATTATCACAGTAGAGTGTCATGACATCCTGTGTGACACCATAATCTTTCAGCATTTGCTTCATCCAGAGGAGCTGAGTACAACAACTACCAGCTGCAATATATTTTGCCTCGGCAGTAGACAGAGAGATAGAGTTCTGCTTCTTGCTGAACCATGACACCAAATTATTTCCCAAATAGAAACATCCACCAGAAGTGCTTTTCCGATCATCTGAACTTCTAGCCCAGTCAGCATCACAATAACCAACTAAGTTGGTGTTTGTATCAAAGGAGTACCAAATTCAATAATCAGTTGTACCACAAATATATTTGAGAATCCTTTTGACTGACACCAGGTGTGACTCGCGAGGTTCTGCCTGAAATCGAGCACATAATCCAACACTGAAGCAGATATCAGGAGAACTAGCAGTTAGGTACAAGAGGCTGCCAATCATACTTCTGTAAAGACTCGCATTAATAGGGATTCCCTTCTCGTGAGTTCCCATAGGTGTTCTCATTGGGCGAGCATTTTCCAATTCAAATTTCTTCAGTAAATTCTTTGCATATTTGCTTTGAGAAATGAAGATACCATCATTTTGTTGCTGAATTTGTAGTCCAAGAAAGTAAGTAAGCTCACCAACCATGCTTATTTCAAATTCTCCAGTCATTTGAGCAACAAACTCATCCACCATTGCCTGTGACACTGAGCCAAACACGATATCATCAACATAAATTTGAGCAAGTAAAAACTGACCTTTCATTTGGCGAATGAAAAGGGTTTTATCTACTCCTCCTCGCTCATATCCTTTGGCTAACAAGTACTGAGTCAGTCTCTCATACCAAGCCATAGGAGCTTATTTGAGCCCATATAATGCCTTTTTCAATTTGTAGACAAACTCGGGATGATGATGGTCTTCAAAACCCTTTGGTTGAGCAACATACACCTCTTCATTAAGAAAACCATTGAGGGAAGCACTCTTTACATCCATTTGATACAACTTGAATCGCAATACACATGCAATTGCGAGCAAGAACCAGATAGACTCAAGGCGAGCAACTGGAGCAAATGTCTCATCAAAGTCAACTCCTTCAATTTGCGTATACCCCTGAGCAACTAATCGAGCCTTGTTGCGAGTGATATTGCCATTCTCATCACTCTTATTCTTGTATATCCATTTGGTGCCAATAACATTCACATTAGGAGGACATGGAACTAGATCCCAAACTTGATTGCGAGTGAATTGATCAAGTTCTTCTTGCATTGCACCAATCCAATATTCATCTTCCATAGCTTCTTTCACATTCTTTGGCTCAATAGAGGAAGTGTAGCAAGCCATTTGAATCATATCTCTATAATTTACTCTCGGCTTTTCTCTTGTACGAACACCATCAGTCAAACTTCCAATAACTTCAGCAGTAGGATGATTCTTCTGTACACGAGTAGAGGGCTGTCTGTGGGGTAAAGTGGTCTCATTCACATTATCATTTTCTGCATTCCGATCAGTGACACCACCTATGACACTGGGTGAAACGCTGCCTGGAACACTTGAACTTACTTCAGGTAGAGAATCTGTAATTTCTTCATTACAGGCAGCACTTACTTCCAGAGAGTCATCAACTTGAACATTCGCAGATTCTATCACAGTTCGAGTCCTTTTGTTGTAAACTCGATAAGCTCGACTATTAATAGCATATCTAAGAAAAATAGCTTCATCACTCTTGCGATCGAGCTTCCCTTTATATTCCCTGTCATTCAACACATAACAAGTACTACCAAAAGGATGAAAATAGTTAACATTTGGAGTTCTACCTTTCCATATTTCATAGGGCATCCTCTCAGTTCCTCCACGAAGATATACAAGATTTATAGTGTAGCATGCTGTGTTCATTGCTTCAGCCCAGAATTTCTGTGGAATATTTTTCGCGTGTAACATGACGCGTGACATCTCTGCTATAGTTCGATTTTTCCTTTCTACGACCCCATTTTGCTGAGGAGTTTTAGGTGCAGAGAACTCATGACCTATTCCATGCTGATTACAGAAGTCTGAGAAATCTGAGTTTTCAAACTCTCTCCCATGATCACTACGAATCCGTACAATCTTCAGAATAGCACATCCCTTTTTACGCTGAAGGCGTAGACACAATGCTTTAAAGGCATTAAATGTGTCAGATTTTTCACGAAGAAATTCAATCCATGTATAGCGAGAAAAATCATCAACAGTTACATATGCATATCGTTTTCCTCCAATACTTTCTACTGACATAGGGCCCATCAAATCCATATGAAGCAGCTCTAGCACACGAGTTGTTCCTGGTGTTTGTGACTTGGGATGTGACACCTTTGTTTGTTTACCAATCTGACATGGTCCGCATATTCTGCTTTCATCAAATTGCAGTTGAGGAATCCCACAGACAGCTCCTTTAGTAACTATATTCTGCAGCATCCGTATATTCATATGACCCAATTTTCGATGCCATAGAATTGAATCCTCCATACTTAATCGAAGACATGTTGATGTGGCAGAGATGAGATAGCAATTATCCCTTGATCTTACTCCTTCCATGATACATTTGTTGTTTTGATCAATCACCTTGCAATTTTTCTTCGTGAAATTTACATCCAAGTCTTGGTCGCACAAGTGACTAATGATGAGCAAATTTTCCTTGAGGTCATCTACCAGCAGTACATCATCTAACTTTGGTAACCAAGGCACATTTAGAGTACCTTTTCCAATGACAGGAGCTGTGACACCATTGCCAAAAGTCACTTTTCCCATACTTCCAAACACCACATCCTTCAAAAAATTATTTTCACCAGTCATATGCCTGGAACATCCACTGTCAAAATACCACTCATCTGTTGTGGCAGCCTTTAGTGATGTGTATATAAAATTGCACCGGTAATTAGGCTTCACCACCCAACTCTGTTGTGTATTTCTGCGAGAAGTAGAGTTTCTAGCAGTACCTTGTCTTAACTCCGCAAGATAGATAAAACATCTAGGACGAATATGACCACGACGATTGCAGTAATGACAAACAGGTATAAATCTATTATCTCTTTCGTTATGAGCATGATAGTAATAAGAATGTGACCTGTTCACAGCAACCTGCACCCCTTTGGATTTATTCTCTGACAGTGACACTGATTGTGACATCATTTGTGACATGGGCTGTGACACTGACCTTTCTCCTTTGTACCCCAGTCCTGTGTAGTCACCACTCGATTGACGAACCTTAAGAATTTCATCCAGCTTGGAAGCACCTGAATTTAGCATCTTAACTCCTTTCTTTAAGTGATTTAACTCGTTGGTCAATGTCTTTACTTCCTCTTTGCTTACTCTCAGTTTGATAACCAGATCAGTGTGAGATTGTTGAAGATTGTCCCTTTCGTTTTGCTGATTTTCAACCTGTGTATCAAGTTGCTGATTCACTCTAGAAAGTTCAGTCCACTTGTCATGAAGATTCTTGAATTCCACCAGAATATCTTCTTCTGTAACATAATCTTCATCTTCATCTAGATAGGTTGACATATTTCCAGTGACACTCTGTGTAACATCCGTTTTCTTGTCATGATCAGATTGTTCTGTCTTAGTGGTAAGAGCCACATGGTTGTTCTGAAAATCATCTTCTTTGTTTGAATCATCTTCACTCCAAGTTGTGTTGAGTGAGTTCCTCTTTCTTCTCAGTGTATTAGCACAATCTGCCTGAACATGCCCATAACCTTCACATTCTCTGCACTTAATTCCTTTAAGTTTGAATGATTGATCAGAAATATGATTTTCTTCTCTGTTCTTTCTATTATTTGCCACCTCATTCTTGATGTTACTGACACTGCCTCTGACACCAGGATTACTTCTTCCATATCTTTTCAGTATTTTGCTCAAGTTTTTAGATATTAAAGCCAAGGAGTCCCCAAGGTCATCATCTCCAGAATTGTCCAACTTCTGCATTTCTGCTTTTAAGGCAAGCTCCTTGTTTTTCTTTGCTTTCATGTCTACTCCCAGATTCATCTCAAATGTTATAAGGGATCCCATCAATTCTTCCAGCTTCATCTTTGAGATATCTTTTGCTTCCTCAATGGCAGTAACTTTATGAGCAAAGCGTTGAGGTAAAGATCGTAAGGTTTTCCTCACAAGCTTTTCTTCTGAAAAACTTTCACCAAGGGCAAATGCTTCGTTGGCAATATCACACAGCTTGACATTGAATTCTGTAATGCTTTCATCTTCAAGCATCCTTAAGTTTTCAAATCTTGTAGTCAGAATTTGCATCTTTGATAACTTTACACTTGAGGTTCCTTCATGAGTAGTTTGCAGAATTTCCCATGCCTTTTTAGCAATCACACATGTGGAAATAAGTCTGAACTGTGTTGGATCTACTCCATTAAATATGGCATTAAGCGCCTTTGAGTTACTGTTTGCCAAGGCATCTTCAATAGGCGACCAGCTTTCTTCAGGCTTGAGTGATTTGACACCATTTGCATCAGTAGTCGTTAGAGGATCCCATCCAACCAGAATTGATTTCCAAGCCTTCTCATCAATAGCTTTAATAAAGGCTCTCATTCTTGCCTTCAAATATGCATAGTTGCTTCAATCCAAGAGAGGTTGACGCATTGTTGAACCTCCTTCCTTCATAGAGTCCATCGCACCAAACAACCAAGATCAAGTCCTGCGGATCCCGCCTAAGAAACAAAGACGACCCTCTCTTATACCAATTGAAATATCTAGGTTAGTAGCGCGGTGTCCCAGTGGGTGAGTGACACTGGGTGTGACACCGATAATAAAATGCAAATGGACAGTATTAAAAATGCGGAAAATAAATGGACAGGAGATTGGTAACGTAGTTTGGCAATTGCCTATGTCTGCGGGGCCACTCCCAGAAAGAACAATCCACTATGTTCACAAGTTACAAGACATTCAGTATGACACAAGGTAAGACACCATCTTATCTTAAATACTGCTGCTTCCTAACTTCTGCAGTGAACGAATTGTGCGAGCTCCCCTCGACTTTTGTTGATTCCTCCCGGAATCCATGGTTAAGCAAGATCCCATTGCCCACGTTTGAACTCCTCCCGAGCTCTATGCTTGAATCAAGAAACACAAGGATTGCATCTTTAATAATGTTGCGTTAAGATGCTTCAAGCCAACACACTTTAACTAAACTCACCAACAAAGAAGTGTGTATACAGTCTTCAAGAAGACCGAATGAATAATCAAAAACTCACACTAGAAAACCGTGCGATGGAAAGCTTCATATAGGCACTCAAAAATCCTTCCATGTTTATCCCAAGATTATTTCCAAATAATTCAAATGGAAAGATCATAGAGACGTTCCAAGTCTTTACGTTTATCTTCAAGATTGTTTCCAAAATAATTTAAATGAGAATATGGAAACTCTTGTGCCTTCAAGACTTATCTTTTCCAAAGATGGATAACTTCTAAGAATACCAAGATAAGTTCCATAATTATCCATATGACATTAATCATCAAATCGATCTTCCTTGATTAGATTGATTTTATTTGATTTTGCCTTCAATAAACGCTTTCCTTATCTTTGCCAAAAAATCAATGCCAATCAAATAAATGCCAACTCACGTGTGCATTAATAATCACGTTGCCATTTGCATTGTAAATGGTGATGTGATCAAGATGGTCTACTTTTGTAAAGGTGATCTTATCACCCGTTTCTTATATTAATAAATTTTTTATTAAAAAAAAGGGAAAAAAAAGAAAAAAGAAGCGTGATATCTCTTGTTGTACTTCTATTTGAGCCATCATGTTTGCTTAGTTAATGCATGGATGACAACACCATGTACATCTATGATGAATATGATAGTAAAAAATTATAAAAATTCAAATAAAAGAGAGTTAGTATATTAAAATATAGAAGTAGATTTTTGTCTTACTTTGTAGGATTTTCATATCCATAAATTTGTAACGCTCACTAAATTTTATGAAATTGATCTCATATGGAAAAGTGTGTATATTTGATTCTTCAAATGACTGGATTAGTGTATTGTTAGTGATGATCCAAGAAAATTTATAAGGACCAACTCTATAAGTTGGATGAATTGGTTGCACGATGGCATTTAAAACATAATATTTTTTGTATGGTAGGAAAAAGTTGTTGAAGTAACCGATGTCATTATAAAACATTGCAGCAACAACTATGTACCATATAAGTGGGAAATAATAAGACACATTTATTGCAAAAACGTTGTGCTAATAATAAACGATAAAAGTAAGAAATTACCTCTGATCTGTGAAAATCAAGCATTTAATCTGTTTCTGTTTTGATGGTTTTGTGACCTATACATGACACCTCTCAATCCCTTACACAAGAGTTGTCCAATGTGCCCTTTTGTTAGTATGTGGTAAAATGTCTAAGTATAGGCAAAATATCCCTTAACATATGTTGAGAAGTTTTAAAATAAGGTGCTAAAGTTAAAATCATAAATAATATGGAGAAGTCATAATATAAATTTACTTCAAGGAACTTTTATAGATATGAAGAACTTCACTATCAACAACATTTTTTCGTCCAACTAACATTGGAATGATAAAAAAAAACTAGGGTTAATGAGAACTTTGACAGTAGAAGTTGCTCTTGCTCTTGATAAAACTACATATAATTGACTATGAGAGAACACTTCTGTCAAATATATGCAAACAAAATCTAATGTTTGTATTTGTGTTTTGTTAATTGTCATTGCAAAACACAATCAAATTAGAAATTGTGTTCTTAAGGCATTAGAGCTCATTACTTGGTGGCTGTAAAGGTATTTTGTGAATAAATACATCCTTTCCAACAAATTCACCTATAGTTATTTCACCATGTATTGCATTCCTACTAAGAGATTACATATCAACCTTATTCTATTGCAAAGACCTTCAATAAGCAATTCAAAAGTCGTGCTGGTGGCCAACTTGGCAACCCAAGTTTGTTACGTACTTCTATTTCTTCATCTTAGGAATTATTTACTTAAATTTAAAGCATAATAAATGAACAAAAAAAAGTTTAATGAAAAGTGCAATTCTTGCATAATTTGAAGTTTTTCATATTTGTAATAGTCGGTTTATGCATTGTATGCTCTGAAGATTTTTACAACAATAAATAGAAATCCTTCGAAATGATGAAATGGAACTATTGCCAAGTTGAGAAGTCGCCATGAAACCTTGGAAATTACACATAAAATATATTTTTAAAGTTTAAATTAGTTGTATGTTGATAATTCAGGGGCGGATAATTGGGAGTAGTGAGAGCCATGTTCCATACAAATTGTTTTTTTACTACATGTATATATACTAAGAAAAAAGATACAATTACATATATTTGGCCCTTCTAATCAAAATATACTAGTATATATTATTAATTTTTCTTTAATAATAAAAAATTGTTGACTTTCATTTAACCATATCACTATCATGTAAGAATAAAAATCTTAAAAATATACTTCCCTTGTAGGTTTTTAACTTTTCATATTCTAAAATTCAATGTAATTCATCTCCCAATAGCCTTCTTTTCTCCTCACTTTTTACTCTTTTCACAAAATTTTCTTTATTCTTCTTCAATCACCCTTATTCAAAAATTGACATTTTTTAAACTTTATTTTGAAAGTATCCAACATAGTGCAAAGCATGAATGTGAAAACCTGTTGTCTAGTTTCAATCGATTGAGATAACTATTTAAAAGAAAAATTAAAACAATTTTAATTTTTTTCTAATTTATTTCATTATTTATTTTTTGGAGTTAATTTCTTCAAACTATGATGTATAATTGCTTGGCCCCAATAATTCAATTCAAATTCCGCCACTGCGGATAATAAACTTACCAACAAAGTAAAAAGTAAAAATAGAATGACAAGCACATTCAAATCATGCAGAGACTAAAACATACTCAAATCATGCAGACAAAATTTACATTAAACATTGATAATCCTGCCCTACGCGTCTTGCAACCTACTATACCAATTATGACCGCTTGAGAACAAATTGATCATTCCCCACGTCTTCTTGATTTTCTTTAATTATGCCAGCTGAAGTTCTAGCAATGCGATTGCAATAATGGCACTCAAGCCTTTGCATGTGGGTATAATCCCTGCGTACGTGTGGTGTGGAGGCAACCGCCAAGTGGCCAAAGTTGAGCCTAGGCGCAAGATGAACAAACAATCGACAAAGTACGCCTTCACTTGCTCTTAGGCATGATCGACTGTAACTTTATTAATCTCTTTCTCTCTTTGATTTTTGGAATTCTGACCATAGTAAAAATAGCAAACTCTTTTGTGAGCCATTGTGATAGATGTCTTTATTATAAACTCATCAATCTTGCTGTTTAATTATTTTGCTTTCTTTTTGTAATGAAGTGTTTCCAACCATGATTGTACTTAAAAATTAATTTGACATTATTTAAAATTTCCATCTTCATTAATTTTCAGTTGTAAAATAAATTTATAAAATTTAGAAGCAGTGGTAGAGAAAGCAATTGCCCCCACCAAATTTTTTTAAAGGTTATTTATATATGGCTTATGTCTCACAAAAAATATTAAAATATATTAATAAGTCTTATATGTTTGCCCCATATCCCAATCTACCTCCATACAAGTGACAACTCAATAAAATACTAATCTAGATATGACAAACACAATCAAAAGTATAACCCACATATTAATATAACCAAAAGTACATAAAACAGAATACAACCGTAATACCAAGTCTGCAAAGCAATCCAATAAAACCTCTTTAGGACTAAGTGGAACAAGTGTGTGCTTCTTACTTTCAAGCATGAGAGTGTACTTATTTATAAATCCATCACCTTCTCTAAAGTTTGAAAAATTAATTGGGAAAAAAGTAGTTTTGGTCCTCAAAGTTTAGGGTGTCTCACTTTTGATCCCCAATGATTTTGCACCGACAAAAATAATCCTCAATGTTCCATTTTGTGACCAATATAGGACACTTTACGGATTTTTTTTAAAGTCATGAACGGAAGTGGTGATGTGGCGTACATGTGTCCGTTAACAGTTGCACTCATGGATTTTCTTTTAGAAATTTTTAAGAAAATAAATTGATTATCTAACCTAAAATATCAAACAAATTATCTACTTCTTTCTTATTAAACAATTTTCATCATTGTTTTTTACCCACTTTCTTTCTTACTTTATTTTTTGAATTTTCTTTCAATATCACATTAATCTTATTTCTATTTCTTGATCTCAATACTCCATCATTGATTCTAGGTGTTTGGCTTTTCGCTCTTGGGATCAAAGAGGTGAAGATTACAAATTTTAATTTTTGACTATTATTTTATTTCTTTCAAGTGTATTCAACTAATATTTTTTTTCCCATTGAAATATTAAAATTAAGATTTTTTCTTGTAACATTATTTTCTATTTGAATTAAAAATTACTTCTTTATGTTGTTTTTCTTAGTTTTCTAAGACTTTTATATACGTTGTAGTGTTGTATATATTTAAGAATGAAGACAAGAGTTTAATTATAATTTATTTGTTAATTAGATACTAATTTAATTTTTAATTTTAATTTTAATTAGTTATGGAGAGATATTATAAAAGAAAGAGTATGAATGAAGAGTCATCTAGCATTGGAGCAATGGATGATAGTCATAGCAAAGCCAAAGGGGATCAATTAAAAACGTAATCCGGTGGAAATTAATTTCAGTGATTTACCTGCTGATCTTAGATTGAGGAAAAAAGTTATTGATTATCACCCTAATTTTCGTGATGAAATTCAAAGAGTATATTTACAAAAAGAACTTTGTCAACCTCATGAGTATGATTTTCCACAAAGAAAGTTTGGAAAGTTATGTCGTCAATTTGTTCCCCTGTGGTTTGATGAATATAAAACTTAGTTAGAATATAGCATTGAAAAAAATGCTGCCTTTTGCTTATATTTGTTACCTTTACAGACCAGAAATTGGAGAGCAAGCTAGTGGTGATAGTTTTATTATTGAAGGATTTTGAAATTGGAAGAAGAAAGAAAGATTTCAAATTCATTTCGGCAATGTTGATAGTGCTCACAATTTAGCTCAACAAAAATGTCAAAATTTGATGAATCAAAATCAACATATTGCAGTTACTCTCTCAAAGCATTCTGATCAAACTCAGTTAGAATATCGGACTCGCCTATTAGCTTTAATTGATTGTGTTAGATTTCTTCTACATCAAGGGTTAGCTTTTCATGGGCATGATGAATATGAAAGTTCAGAAAATCAAGGTGATTTTCTTGAACTCTTACATTTTTTTGCTGGTCATAAGGAGGATATAAGAAAAGTTGTTTTAGAAAATGCCCCAAAAAATCTTAAACTCACATATCCTGATGTACAAAAGGAAATAATAAATGCATTGGCAACTGAAACTACAAATGCTATCATTGATGAACTTGAAAATTGATTGTTTGCTATTTTGGTAGATGAATCTCGGGATGTATCAAAGAAAGAACAAATGGCAATTGTTCTCGGATATGTAGATTCAAATGGATGTGTAATTGAACGCTTTCTTGGCATTACTCATGTGGATGATACCACTGCTTCTACACTTAAAATAACAATTGATGTGTAAGATCGAATTTGAACAAAATAGAATCACACGAAAAATAAATGAAGATGATTTAGAGGCAGCAACACTTTTATTTCCTGAACCAAGCCATATTGGCTTTTAACGAAATTCAAAAAGACAACAACTTTTTGTTTTTTGTTGTTGTACCAAAACCAAATAACCCTACACTTGTATTTATAAGACAAAAGACGTCCTAATTCATGTCAACAAGGAATTAGGAAACAAACCAAATAGGAACTTAACTAAACTAGTTTAGGAAACTTAGTTTAATTCTACAAATGCCTCCCTTAAACTAAGTCGTCATGCTTGGTTATCCGCAAAAGCTTCTTCAACTTCATAAAGGTCTCCATTTTCAATGCCTTTGGGAAAATGCCCGCCACTTGATCTTCAGACTTGCAATAGTTAATTGCAATCTCTTTATCTCGAACCAATTCATGAATAAAGTGAAATTTGATATCAATGTGTTTGCTCTGTCCATAAAACACTGGATTTTTTGCAAATTCAATAGATGATTTTTATCACAAAATACCGTAGTCGGACCATCTGGTTTATGTTGAAGAAATCCAAGTATCCTTAGCCACA
This sequence comes from Ophiorrhiza pumila, assembly GCA_016586305.1. Classification (NCBI taxonomy): domain Eukaryota; kingdom Viridiplantae; phylum Streptophyta; class Magnoliopsida; order Gentianales; family Rubiaceae; genus Ophiorrhiza; species Ophiorrhiza pumila. Next base: position 9,348,078 of record BLIW01000011.1, on the reverse strand, counting down.
ATGCTTGTGTAGCACTGTTTGACGCTGCAATATATTCTGCCTCCGCTGTAGATAATGCAACCACTTGTTGTTTCTTTGAACTCCAAGAAAACACACCTGAACTAGTAAAAACTGCATATTTAGAAGTACTTTCCGTTGAACTGTGTCACCGTCTCAATCACTGTCTGTGAACCCAAAAAGTTCAACTGGATCAGATAAATAAAGAATTTCATCTCCTTGAGTACCTTTAATGTACATCAAAATTCTCTTTTCAACTTGTAAATGTGACTGTCTTGGATTTTCCATAAACCTACTAATCAAACTAACACTAAAAGTAATGTCTGGTCTTGTAGAAGTCAAATATCTCAAACTTCTAACTATACTCTTAAAGTATGTCAGATTTACAAATCCTCATGTCCATTCTTTTGTCAACTTCAAATTTTCCTCGCCTGGAGTCAATATTGGTTTAACTCCATCCATTTTGAATTTTTTCAAGAGATCTCATCCATATTTTTTCTAAGAGATAAATATGCTTTGATCAGACTGTAAAACTTCAATCCCAAGGAAATAAGACATAAGATCCAAGTCAGTCATCTCAAACTGTTTAATCATGGCCTCTCTGAATTTAGCAATCATCTCCAGATTATTGCCCGTAAAAATCAAATCATCTACATACAAGCATATCAAAAAAACATCACCCAGACTAGATGATTTCACATATATAGTATGCTCAAATGGACACCTTTGAAAACCATGATCCACAAAGAAAGAATCAATGCGAGTATACCACGCCTTGGAGATTGTTTTAAACCATATAAAGCTCGTTTCAACCTGTAAACCTTATTTTCTTGACCTTTTCTAACAAAGCCAGCAGATTGCTCAACATATACTTCTTCTTCAAGAACACCATTCAGATTGCTCCCAAGTATCATTCTTCTCAATGGCATGAATTTCTTCACCCATTGCTTTTATCCAACAATCTTCTCGAGCAGTATCTTTAAAATCAACTGGGTCACAATATGCAAATAAAGCAAAATTCACAACATATTCATCAGATAAATCATAATTAGTATTATCATCCACAACATAATCCTGCAATCGAGCTGGTAATTGTCTTTGCCATTGTGGTCGACTATACGGGGCAGAAGTTATTTGCACACTTGAAGATGAAGAATCACGAGGTGGTTGTTCAACTTGTACTATCTGCTGTCTATTTTCTTCCTCCTAAATTAATAAAGGTACTGGTGGTTGACCAACTGAAATTGTTGGTTCTTTAAAAGACCAATCCCATGCTCCTTGTTTATCAAAAGTAACATCTATGCTCACAATTATCTTTCCTGTATCTAGATTAAACAATCTATAGCCTTTTCTCTGTAGAGTATAGCAAACAAATATGCACTTCTCTGCTTATCATCCAATTTCTTCCTCAAAGCATTAGGAACATGAGAATAGGCTAGACAATCAAATACCTTTAAGTGACTAATATTTGATTTCTTATCAGACTAAATCTCGTATGGAGTCCTCCTATGATTACACCTCATACCTCATCTATTCAAAATATAAGAAGCACAAGACACAGCTTCTGCCCAAAATTCCTTTGGCATATTTTTTGACACCATCATGGATCTCACCAAATCCATTACTATTCTATTTTTTCTTTCTGCTACACCATTTTGTTCAGGAGTATACCTAGTTGTCTGATAAGTCGGGTTTATACCGACTTATAGGCTATGATTACTTGAGCTTTTGCGTGAATTTATTGTGAAAATGGTGCTTGCTGTATGACTTATGTACGAAAATGTTTATAATCTGATAATTGTGGAAATTGTCAGGAGTTGTAGAAATATTGTGCAAATTGATGGGATTGTTGAATGTTTTGGAAACGTGTACACACACTTGTCACAATTGTTTCACAATTCTCAAGCACCACATAAAGTCCCAGAAACAACAAGGACATCACAAGCATACCACAACACTAGCATACACACTTGACACATAGCGGTGCTGATTTCTCATTCGGCAGAATAGAAAATTAACTTCAAATGAGTATATCTCTCTCAATACTCACTAAAATGATGAGACCTAGGATGTTATGGAAAGCTCTTTGAGTGTACTTCATTTCGTATATTTTAATTATCTCCCAATTCAGTGGGAATATATGAGAAACGGGTGCTTCTTTCAAAGCACTCATCCTATTGTTATGTCACTGACACATTTTGGGAGAACACTTGTATCTTGAGCTACAGACCTCCAAAGTTGATGATTCATAAACCTATGGAAAGCTAAGAGAGAGATCTACAATTCCTATGTTTATCACAAGTTCAATTCTCAACCAAAAGCCTTCAAAACCCAGCAAAATTAGGCACACACAACACGGAAGGCGCACTGAGGCTCCAGCACCTCGCACACACCACACCCGACGGGCGTATCGGTTCGCCCTCCATACATGCACACCACGCGGTGCCCGCACCCCACACACACCACACATGGCGGGCGCACCGGCGCACCTGCCATGCATGCATGCACAACACTTGTGCCCGCACCACACTTGCACTGATCTTTAGCATTGCCACAGTTTACTAAAATGATCATAACTTTCTCATCTTAACTCCAAATTGAGTGATTTAAAGTGCTATGTTTAGCTAAGAGTCTCATCTACAATGTTGATGTTTTATATTTTCTCAGACTCGACGTGCATCAGGAGCTAAATAGAGGAGAACAATGAAGCATGTGCAATCGCTCATGCCTAGCTCGCACACAATCACACTCATTCATGCACACACTCATTACGCATACACTTGTACATTCATGCATTTTCACCCGCACACATTTTGCACATTTTCATACATATCACTCTCCACTTATTTTCCATTTAGCGTACATAGCAACACTATCTACTCTAGCTTAAGGCACAATGTTTGGCACCCACAAATGCACGAGCACAAACACAGCTATTCTAGGTCACCAAGTGTTTGATGATGTTAATCCTTAATGCTTAAGCTACGCACCGGACATGTGACCTCACTATATTTTGTGATTGGAATTTGTAGGACACGTGGAGAAATCACACACCCGATGGGAGCTCAACTACCATGATCATGCCATATCAAAGGAATAAAGGTATAAATACCACACAATGGGCATAAATTTTCCACAATTATAGCATTGATTTTTACTCTTATGGGAATTATTAGACTGTTGAAAATTAAATCCACTATTTTCTCTCTGTTGAAAAGATTGGTTACCTCTACCACGACCTCGGTAATTATTTCTACTGCATCCTCTTCCTCAAAAATTTTGGCCATGAGCATTTGTCGTAGCAATATTGGAGTTGTTCTTTGATTTATCTGTTTGGGCTTGCAATGCCTTCTCTGAAGTCTCCTTTTCCACAGAATCATTCAACTTTCCATTAATTCGCTTTTCATGTGTAATTAATGTACCTGCAATTCTTCAATTGTCAATGTGGACAAATCTTTGGTTTCTTGCATTATAGCCACAACATAATCAAATTTTATGGGCATTGTATTGAAAACTTTCTCAACAAAAATGTCATCTTTTAAAACGTGCCCATTTAATTCCATCTCGTATATCCTTTGGTGTATTTACTTTTGAAGTTGGCCTTAATTCTTCCTGTTGCTACTGCTACAGTGGAAAGAGCATTTTCAACCATGAAAATAGTGAAAGATGAATTGCGGAATCGAGTGAGAGATTCTTGGATGAATGATTACCTGGTGACATATATTGAGAAAACATTATTTCAAAAAGTTGATAGTGAAAAAGTTATGGATAGATATCAAAATATGAGAACACATAGAGTTATGAAACGACTTATGTGTAACTTTTGGAATGTTTTAAGTTACAAATATACAATCTTATTGTTTGTAATATTATTAATAAAAATATGTATTGCTATTGACTATTTTGTGGTTATATTATTATTATTTAACATATTAATATTGCCCACACTCAAGCAAGTTTCTAGCTCCGCCACTATTTAGAATACTCAAATCTTAATATATACATCAATACTATAAAAGGTAAATTCTCAAAGTTTCTATATTTTATGTTCAGAAATAATTTACTTAAGATGATTTATTTATTTTGGCCAGTTAACGAGTACTAATAGATATACTTTTTGTTTTGATAGCATAATTGGAAGAGTAAACAATTTGTGCAACATACTTCTTATCATTACTCTTAATAGATTCTTAAAATATTTTCTTCTCTATCCTTTTGGATAAATGATTCCAAAAGTCTTTGAATTAGGATTAAGTATTGTTTTGGTGTCAATATTGAAAAAGTTACAATTCAGTCCCTCAACTTGGATTTTGTTATACAACTAATTTTTAACTTACATTACTACAAAATGAGCCTGTAGCATCACCCAAAAAGTGTTATTTTCTACCTTAAAAATGTTGCTATAGGCCTAAGGCAACACTTTACAAAGTGTGTTATAAAGAAGTATCTTCTTAGACCTATATCAACACTTTTTCCATTTTAAGCAACACTTTCATATGTGCTGCAATTTTCAGAATATGCAACACATCTTTATTTCCAAATGTAACACTTTTTTATTTGTTACCTTTAAGCAATTGTAACACTTTATGCTTACACATGCAACACTTTTTATAATTTTTTAACTCAATAATGCAACACATTTTCTTATAAAATGCATCACTATTTGGTTCATAAATAACACTTTTATTTGTGTTTTATTTTAAAAATGTAACACTTATCCACATTAATAACAACACAAATTTTTTAGGTAATATATTTATTACTAATTAAATTTCATCTATTCAAATGCAACTTTATAAAATAGGTAATCCAAAATAACAATTATATTACAAAAATATTTATAGTGTCAAATACAAAAATAGTTAATGAAATTAGTGACAAATTATATACCTTTAAAGAAAATTTACAAAATTGCACCTTCTAAAAATAGTTCTACAAAATTATGGATATTTGTACTACAGATTCTATAAGACTGCAATTTGTCCATGAAGTTTTTCTTGTTCGTGCGATCCATCTTCTAACATCTTCCAAAACTTTACATTAATCTCTGAAATTTTTGCTGCCTAAAGAACAACAAACAGTCATCATCATCAACCTTTTCACAGAAACTTCTAGCAAAACCATGTAAGATTCTAGAATATAGATATCAATAACACAAATCATACCTCCGATTTTTTCCATTGTGCTAGTTGATTTCTTAGCCTATTGATTTCCTCTACTGCAACTTTTTGTAGTAGAGTTTTACTTTGAAGCAACTGCTTAACCACGTTAATTTATGCCGAAAACATAGGAGATTGCAAGACAAAGAGAATCAATGTAAAAATGAGACCAAGTTGGTTCCCAACACTAAACATAACTTGTGCAACAAAGAGATGCCATTTATTTATAATTTAAGCTGGTAATCTTGATATGTTTAAATCATATATGTAGCATGAACTAATACAGAAAAGGGAGCAACATCATAATTACTCTTCTTAACATCTTTGATCTCTATTATCGGAATAAAACATATTATCAAATGCATTGTTTCTAAACTCATTTCCAAGAATTAAACTTAAATGCTTTAATGCTAATAAGGAAACTTGCTCATAGTAATATTCTCTTTTCTAAGGTTCAACAACTATTCTACGGCAATGCCAATTTCCATGTATCTATCCCCAAGCTTTTATCTTGTAGGTAGTAAATAGAAAAAGAAGCATTAACATTCTGCCAAAAACAAATATTATGATTTAAATTTTTTTCCATTTTTGAAATCCCATAAACTTTGGATAGTCCAGTCCAACAAAAATAGAACGGTCAACATTTCTCTGGGATTCAAATAGACAAACTATATATGATAACTTTTCAAGTAAGAGAGAGATGCATAATGTAAAAATGTAAAACATCAATAAAACTCCTATTTATAGACCGAACATAAGCCCTAGACGAATTATACTATAAAAGGAAACTTTAATTTAATTAAATCCTAAAATACCAAAAAATAAAAATTAATTAACGTCAAATATTCCCGCACGGCGCGACGTGGGGAACCCGACATCGCGACATCGGGGAGCAAACCCTAAAAATAAAAATCCTACACTGCTGGACATCGCGACGCGCGACGATGGACGTCGCGACGTGTGTAGACGGTTGGAGGATCTCCAGGTCGACGTGGCTTGCTGTCCACGTCGTTTCTTCAATCCCAGATCTCCAAATAAAGGACTCGTCTTCTACAACTGGAATGAGCACTTTGGGTTTCTCGAACTTGACATATGATCTCGAATTCGTATCATTATGTCAGTGGGAATTTTATGAACATGTTATATTTCAAACTAAAATTACTTAAAATAGAAATATAAATAAAGTTTATTTTCTAAATGCTTTAATTAGAGCTATCGATAGTGGGATGACGTATATCTAAAGGAAAGTTGATGGAGGATTGATTAATTTTGTCACGCAGAAGCGCTCATTCACAAAAGTAATGTTCATATTTTTTGCCATTACAGCCAGTTCATCTTAAGTTTGCAGAATTTAATCTTATGAATCACCAGCCCACGATTTTCGATTTTTATATTGCATAATTAGTCTATCATTTCTTCTTACGTTCTTCTAATTGGGGTATATCAAAAAATTAAAATAAAAATAAGGAAAAGTAGAGTGAAAACATAAAGTTAATGTCTTGGACTAATTAGTGATAAACGGAACAAGTAAAACATGCTTATCATCATTTGGTCCAAGTCATCATCTTTGTACTTTAAATCTATTTTTTCACTTTACATATCATTACTTGCAATAAGTAATGATAGGTAGAGTGAAAACATAAAGTGAATGACGTAGACTAATTGGTGATAAATATATGTAGGTAATTAATCATATTAAATAATATGTATTTATCACCAATTGATACACGTCATTCACTTTGTGCCTTCACTCTATTTTTTCACTCTGCATATCATTACTCAAGATGTAAACCCCTTGCCCACAAATGAAGCAAATTAATAATGCGTACTCATATTCAAATTGGTTTTAAGGTTATTAATTTACATTTACCTCCCTTGTATTAAAGAATTAAATAAAATTATAATTTTAGCCTTTGGCATTTTACTTAGAAAGCAATTGAAATAACATTTAATAACTCAAAGATATCGTGAATTTACAAAATAAATTTTAACCTTTTTATTTAAATTTTTGAACTTTAAAAAAATTTCAGTTTGGGGAAAATAGAAAAAGGAGATGAAAAGAGTATTAGGGGAGTGAGAAAAAAAATAAAGGATTGGGTGAACAGAAAAAAATAAGACCCATTTATCTATGTAATGTTATTCAAAAGAAGAGAGACTAAATTGTAGTTATAAATATGAGTAAATAAGAGAATTTATCCCTTTTCTTAATTAGTGTGAACATCTTTAGAACGATACTTATTAGAGAATGGAGGGAGTACCCTTTAAACTTTCAATTTTACACTTTACTTAAACTTTTTTTTTCTTTTGCAAAGTACAATAATTTCGTTAAACATAAATATTTTAGATCAATCTACTCTTATTATTCATGTTGTATTTTCTAAAATACCTTACAAGATGTTAAATATCACTCATTCACATCAAGCCGAGGAGACGAAGGAACCCAAATGCGAGATAACGAAGCTTGATCCATGTGACGAATGGGATAACGGAGCTTCATCATGTGACGAATGGCACTCCCCAAACACAAGTTACAGAACTATGCTGCAAAAAACTCAGGGAGCAAAAGGATTGCTTATGCAAATATATTAACCATCCGGGTTATACGTTTCTGAATGATCCAAAGACCTACAAAGCCTGTGAAATTGAAGGGAATGCTTGCGCTTATTGATCAGTACAACAAGTGTTAAAATAAGGCCATGTAATATTGTTTAAAGGGCACAACCGATCTTAATTTAATTGTTATATAAATATAATGGTTTGTGACGGATTTACATGTAAGTCTCTAATCTCTTGTGCCTATTTTGAGATTTTGTTATCCAATTAATTAGCATTCACAAATTTTCAACCAAAAAAAAGGGAAAAAAACACAAAAATATATATAAATAAACTTCTCATCGCTATCATTGATAATCCACCTAAGCGAGCATTTGATGCAATGTTAACATGCAAATGTATATGCAGTTACCCTTCATCGTCAAAATCAGCAATTTCAATTATAAGGATTAAGGAATATTGAACTTGAATTCTATTGGTATATAGATATGTTGCATCATGTCTTTGAAAAAGTGTTAAATCATTGTTGTGAATCATTGAATTATACTCCTCCAACAAGTCTAATTCTTTAGCTTATTTGTAGATACTAGAGAATGCCCACTTACAAATTGTTAACTTCTATATTAAAAACATGCATAATCAAGTAAGAATAATTGAAGGAAATACAAAATCATCACTGCCCATAGCCATAATGTTCAATTCTAACTCTAACTACACAAAATTAATTATCCATTACACAATCCTTCAATCCAAAATGGATAATGCAAGCTATTGTCATATAAAATAAGAAAAAAAATTAAAGAGAGGAAACTCTTATGGACTCCTTTAATCTCCACTCTTCTCCCAAGATTTAGTCTTGACCAACAAATTGGTTGCATCACTTCACCAAATAATTAGAATAATGATATGCATTGAATTAATGTATAGGACTTTGAGATGAAGAGAATTAGAAATGAATAGATTAGTGAGAAACAAATATATGAAAAAAATACGTGTATTGAAAATATAATTGACCTATTAATTAAAATTCAAATAGTATAATATAATAATATGTTAGGAATAAGTCTGAGTCAATATGTGGAATTGAAAAGTTAACCCATAAAATAATAACAAAGTATGACGTAACAAAGTACGAAAAATGAAAAAATAATGAATGAAACGAACTCTAAGAATTCAAGGTAAGAAATGGACACCAATAATAACGTACAATATGACAATATGAAGAATGAGAAAACAATAAAAGAAATGAACACCAACAATTTAACGTAAGAAATGGACATAAGAAATAGCGTACATCTATGAGCAAATATGAGTAACTTTGCACTATCAAAAAAATTCTTACAAATTGGGCTAAATCCAAAAGTCTCCCAAAATGGAAACAAGCCCAAAACTCCACAACACCCAAAATTCAAAAAGGCCCACCAAGACCCAAAACCAAACACTTTCAAATGACTACAAACAATAAACCCAATCTATCCCAAATTAGACTGAACCCTTGAGTAGTAGTGTTGGTGTTGTCCTGATATGATATTTCAATCCTCAATGCTTAAAACCTTTATTTATAGCCTTAAAAGAAAACCCAAGTTCCTTACATAAGTGACGAGAGACAAAGCGCCTTGCACCCTAGATAGTAAACCAAAAACTTGTTTCCTAATACAATAGTATTTTAAGCATGAGGCACACTAAACAAATCTCTGTATTGGCTTGTACTTCATAACAAATCTTCAATAGCAAAGTATTTGCAAATTCTCCATTAATGTTCTATTGTGCATATTTCAACAATGAGGAATACCAATCAAATTCAAGCATCATTTGAAGTTGACAACTAAACTCGAATATGAAATTTGTGCTATATACCTCATATCATCATCTGTATTTGGTGATTGAGTAGCTAAAAGTCCAAAATGATGTCCTACAAACTGGTTTAGCAGTTTTGATACCAAACATTTCCAATACCTTCTCAAGATAATTCTACTGAGTTAAATGCAATTTTCCATCTCCTCAATTTCTCTTATTCTCCATGCAAATTTAGCTGCTCCCAAATATTTCATCCCAAATTCACTATTCAATTGATTATTTAAAAAGTGAATTTCTGACAAGTTCTTAGCTGCAGTGAACATATCCTTAACAAAAGAACCATCACTTAACTTTCAAAAGTTAACACAAGTAGTATACATGATCCGAGAATACCTATGATCCAACACAAGGAAGTCTCACCTCTTATACCATTATCTTGGAGATTGCTTCAATCTATACAGGGATTTCTTCAACAAGCAAATATGGTCTTTATTGCCCTTAATGACCAATTTGTGCCCAATAATTTTCTTCTCTCACTCTGAAGTCGGTTTCTCTAGAACCCTAACACCATTTTTATGGAGAAACTCAATTTCTTCCTTCATCCCAAACAACCACTTATTGGAATCCACACCGAAAACTACTTCAATATATGTGAATGGCTCACTTTCACAATCTATTTTCTGTGTATCTGACAAAGCATACGCAACTACTTTGCGTATCGTTGTGGTTGATGAATTTCTCTCTTCGGTCTATCTCTTGCTATAAAAATAGTAGATCCCTCCAAAATACACTAAGTACCAAACTTGTGCACCTTCATCACAACCAGAGCACGACGGGTAACATTGAACATTCCAACTTGAACTGCATATCTATACTCCAAAATATCAAGGGTACCTAAAGAGATGATTTTTTTTTTCAGATTAGAAACATATCTAATACTAGTGAGCATTCTCACAATACCATCATGCATTTTGATTCAGATTGTACCTATACCAACAACCTTACAAATTGCGTTGTTGCCCAATAACATGACTTCACTAGCAGAATAATATGTTGAAAACCAATCCCTATTAGGATACATATGATAAGAATAACCCGTAACTAAAATTCATTTATTGTTAAACCTGCAAACACTATTAGTTGCAACAAATATGGTTTTATTAATCTCATTAGACTTTACACTAGGCGCAACACTCTCACTCTTCTATTCAACCTTATGCTTAACATTCTGTTTACCCCCTTTGTTTTTCACTTGATAACAATCCACTTTAATGTGCCCCTTTTGTAACAATAATAACACTTCAAATTTTTGTGTATGCAATTTGATCTAAATCAGGATTTATCATTATTTCTCTTATCTGATATAACCCTAACCAACAAATTTACTTGACTCCTTCCACTCTTCCCAGTAATTTCCCTATCAATCTGACAATTAGATTTCAAAAGGGCCTTAATCTCTTTATAAGAAATAGTTTCCTTCCTATAAAGAAACGTATCTCAGAAGTGTTTAAATGAATGGGGAAGGGAACTTAACAAATATAGGGTCTGATTCCCATCTTCAATCGTAACATCTATATTACTCAAATCCATAATAATGGAATCAAACTTATCTAAGTGTGAAATAATAGACGTACTTTAATCATTCAAAGTATATAGAGAGATTGTTTCAAATAAAGTCGATTCTCCACTCACTTCTTTATATATAGTGCCTCCAATTTACTCCAAAAATATTTGGTTATCTTCTCCTGAACAATTTCTCTCAAAACCTCATAAAAAATTTAGAATAATAGTTGACTTTGCCTTCTTATTTGAATCTAGAAATTGCTCATCTGTCATCTTTTTCGAATGTTTCTCACACCATTGTAGTGCCATATCCATTCCATCTTGGATCAGTGGCGGAACTAAGGGGGGGCGAGCCAGTGCGGACGCCTCCCCCCCTTCGTTTTGGAGAAGAAGGTAGAGGTATATATTTTTGCCTTTATCGCACACCCTGGTGATTCTGTTGGGGTGCTGCAGCTGCTTGGAGTTCAAGATGGTTGTTGCTGCTGAAATCTGAAGAAATGACGAAGAAGTTAAGAAGAAGAAGAAGATTTGGTTTTTTTTACTCTTAAGTAAAACGACCTTTATCGCACACCCTGGTGATTCTGTTGGGGCGCTGCAGCTGCTTGGAGTTCAAGATGGTTGTTGCTGCTGAAATCTGAAGAAATGACGAAGTGAAGAAGAAGAAGAAGATTTGGTTTTTTTTACTCTTAAGTAAAACGACCTTTATCGCACACCCTGGTGATTCTGTTGGGGCGATGCAGCTACTTGGAGTTCAAGATGGTTGTTGCTGCTGAAATCTGAAGAAATGACGAAGAAGTGAAGAAGAAGATGATTTGGTTTTTTTTTTTAAATCTTAAGTAAAACGACGTCGTTTTACTTAAGAGTAAAAAAAAACTCAATAAGTAAAACGACGTCGTTTTACTTGAGGTAAGTTTTTATGTTTTAATATATATTTTCAATATTTAAGAATAAAGTATTTAGTCATATTTTCTTTTAATATAAGTATTTACTAATACTTGAATTAAGTTTTTTATATAGTGTTTATTTTTCTAATATTTTAATTTTTTATGTAAGTTTTTAGTAACATATTTATGTAATTTTTTTAATTGTTAGTAATATTTTTTTTTATTTTTGTCTGTATATTTTTGTAAATTGTAATTGATTATTATGATTAAATATTCATTCATAGTTTATTTGTGAATTTTGATTGATTAATTTGAAATTTATAAATTATAATTATTTAATTAAAAAAATAAGAGACTTATTAGTGAGTTAATAAATGTTCTAAAAGATATTAAGATATTTTATGATCTTGTAAATTATGATTATTTATTTGTGTAATTATTTTAATGTTGTTATAATTTTTTATTTGGTTGGGTATTCTTCCGATAATATTGTTATAATTTTTTATTTGGTTGGGTATTCTTCCGACGAGGTGGTGGTGGTGAGAGACTGGTATGATGGTGGTTAAATTTTGGCCTTTTTTTTAGTTTGACTTTGATGTAAAACGACCTCCTTTTACTTAAAAGGAAAACATAAAAGAAACCTAAAACGATGTCGTTTTAGGTTTAAGAGTATTTTTTTAAATTTCTAAACATAAATTTTTGAAATCTTATTACTAAAATCTAATCTCCACCCTAATTTCTAAAATCTTAAATTTGTAAACATGAATTTTTAAAATCTTGTTAGAGGTTATTCTGCCGTCCCCAACGTCGTCTCTTATTGTAAAGTTTTTTTTATGTTTTTTTTAATATTATTAATGTTTAAATTTTTTATGTACTTTTTAATATTATCAATTTGTTTTATAAAAAAAAATTTAGTTGAGCCCCTCTTGGAAAAAAGTTTTGGTTCCGCCACTGTGGATCATGATAGCTAACATCTTAATCTGTTACAATTGAAGCTGACACTTCGATCAAACTTCTTAACAGACCTTGTTATCGCTATTGTTATCAATATATTAACTCAAGTTGGCTTTGATACCAATTTTTTAGGAAAAATTCGAAATTAATATGGGAACTAAGAAGATAAATCATCAAATAATAACAAAGTATGAGGAATGAGAAAACAACGAAAAAAATAAACACCTGAAATTTAATGTGATTCGGTCTATTGACTTACATCCATTGGCGAATATGAGTAATTTTGTACTATCAGAATAATTCTTACAATTTAGGCTAAACCCAAAAGTTTTTCAAATGGAAACAAGGCCAAAAGCTCACAATACCCAAAAATCCCACTAAACCCCAAAACCGAAAAATTATGAAATGGGTACAAACACTAAAGTCAACCTTGCCCAAACTAGATTGAACCACTTGAGTAGTATTGTTAGTGTTGTCGTGCTTTGATACTCCAAATCTCAATGCTTAAAGATTTATTTATAGCCTTAAAATAAGCTCCAAGTTCCTTACATAACTAATGTGGTTCAAAGTGCCTTGTACCCAAAATAGGAAACCCAAAACTTGTTTCCTAATACAAGAACTTTTGAAATACAAGACACACTTAACATAATAGAATTAGAATAATAATAAGAATTGAATTAATATATAAGGTTTTGAGATGAAGAGAAATAAGAATGAATAAATAAGTGAGAAAGAAAGATATGAAAAGAATAAGGATATTGAAAGAATAATTGAACTATTAATTAGAATAATAATAGAAATTGAATTAATATATAGTATCTCCTGATGAAAAGAATTATAAAAGATTAGATATGTGAAAAATAAAGATATAACAAGATAAGGGTATTGAAAAAATAATTGAACTAGTAATTCTAATTCAAATATTACAATATAATAATAGAATTAAAATAATAATAGGAATTGAATTAATATATAGAGTTATGAGAAAAAAAGAATGAAGAAGGATTATATAAGTGATAAAATAATGAAAAAATAGTAAGTGTATTGAAAGAATAATTGAACTATTAATCAAAATTCAAATAATATAATAGAATAATAGAAATAGAATAATAATACAAATTAAATTAAAGTATAGAATTTTGAAAAAAAGGAAATTAGGAAAGATTAGATAAGTGATAAATAGACTTAAAATGATAATTATGTAATAAAAATATAAAGTTTAATGGTTGAAATAATTGTTATTCTGGGTTTTTGACTCTTATGGTCCTACGTTACGAGCCAAACAAAGCATCATAAGTTCATAGCAACGCTTATTTTTTAGTCCTTTTTTTTTAAATTGCACACGCCTGAAGCGTAATTCATATATGAAACGGGTAGTTAATGACGTGCATCCACACACATGTTTATACAATTCTGCCTTTTTTTGAAAAAAAAATTCACTTTAGCGTATCATTTGAAAATTTGACACGTTAAAGTGAAAATTTGATACGCTGACATGAAAATTTGATACGTTAAAGTAAAAATTTAATACGCTAATTTGATAATTTGATACGCGAAAAAGAAAATTTGATACGTTAAAATGAAAATTCCCAATGGGCTTATTTGGTTGGCGGGAAAGTAATGTTTAATAGGAATGTGATTCTTGAAATTTTTATTTTGAGGAAAATGAATATTTTTTCTTATCATCTGATTCCGAAGAATTTAATTGTGAGGATTTTGAATACTTACCCTGTATTTGGATAGATTCTTAAAAAAGTTAGTATGAATCTTATTTTATTATTTGATTTAAATTATTGAACCAATGTTATTTGAATTCCATTTGTATGTTATATTTATACATAACCATTTATATAGTTTTATTTTAAATTATATCACGAAACTTAAATATATATTTTTACCTTATAATAAATGTTTTAATATTATGTTTTCTATTTTTATCATTGTAAAAGTTATTATTTTTAAATTAATTAAATAATTAAGCTATTAACTACAACTAATAAAAAAGTATTAAAATAATTTTTTTATTAATATTACTATAAAAAACAGTATTGATTAAATAAATGAAAAATAAATTTACAAATTAATATAAATAAAAATAGCTAAAATTTATTAAACAATAAGTATTGAAAATATAAAATGTATGAAAATTAATTAAGTAAAAATATGAAAGAAAAAGTCTAAAGCAACATAAATACAATTTTGAGTTTTTTTAAAAATATATATATATAACACCCATAACGTTAAAATTTTAATAAAAAATAAAAGTAAAAAAATAATATACCATGCATCTATTTAACTCTTTTTACATTGAATTACCTTTTTAAAGTTAATATAAAGACATTTAAAAACTACTAAAATTTTAATTTCAGTTAAGTAGAAAATTTAATAAAACAATATCAAACTAAAAAATAAAAATATGAAATTATTTGACCAAACGAATTAGAATTTACCATAAGAAACATATGAAATTCAAAATATAAATAATAAACATAAAGAAAGAGCCACATGGTCAAAATCTTCAAGAAAGGAATCACAATACCAACTTTTAAAAAGGATTCATAATCCTGTAATCTTGCACTTATTTTACTCAGTTCAGGATTCTTTTTACTTTCCTTGAACGAAACAAATGCAGGAATTTAAAAGTCAGGAAAATGATTACTTTCCCAATTTGAAATAAACACGAGAATCTGGTAATTAAGAAAACGATTACTTTCCCAACTCAGATTCCCTGTCAAGTAAACGAGCCCAATGGGTCTTCTGTTACATTCTCTGTATCAATTCCTGTTTCAATTTATAAATACACTTCACGTGTATTTAACTCGTATCTCTTAGGGTTCACTAATCACTTGATAGGATTTTAGTTAAATATACGCATCATGTATAGACATGGCTAAACCCACGGTTCCGGTTCCAGTTCCAAACCGTGTATTAAAAAATAGGGCGAAGTCCATTTTACCCCCATGTGGTTAGACATAATCACCCTATCGCTACCTCGTGGTTTCAAAATACCCACATAACCCCCTCATGTTTTGAACTAATGTGGAAAATCGACGGAATCTGTTAAAACTGACGGGAGTGATTTACACGTGCAGTAATATGCGAGTGATACTTAAAAATTTTTATTTTTATTCCAAAATTACCCTTCCTTAAATAGTTTATTTCCATTCCTTTTCATTTTCTTTCTTTTCTTTTCTCTTTCAGATCCACCTTCGTCATTGTCATCTCCATCCACGGATTCACCGCCAATAATTCAACCGATTTATTTTATTTTTTTAACTTTGTTTTCTCCGAATTGAAGCTCAAGTTCAAGACCAAACCCACGATAGCCTACTTCTGAATTGACAATTCCTTCAACAATTTTCTGAGCTGGGACTTCAGGCCGGCGGCACATCGACCATCAACTGCTTAGGTCGGCGGCAGGATCAGGCGGAGACTGAGCTCGATCTGCCGGTCTTCAGCAGCTGCTATTATTAGTAGGCCGTCCGAAGGCTGTACACTTGGAGCTTTAAAGGAGCCAGCAGAACCACAGATCTGAATCCATGAACCCCGATCTGGCGAGCAAAACAGATCAGGCCTCCCACTGTCAGCTGGAAGAAGCTCAGTTGGTTGAAGCTCAGCTGGCAAAACCCATTTGCTGGCAGCAAAGATGCTTACCTGGCTGGAAATTTCTCGGGCGTTGGCGTGCAGATCTCAACTACATCCTGGAGTTGGAATTGTTCGATCCTAATAGAAGCTTGCCTCCCTCAGATTCTGAGGCCAAAGCTCACCTCTTTACAAAACCCATCATATTGGAGGTATGTAGACACCTACTTTCCGAGTCGTAGAAGCAATGGACTCAAAATTTCTGTAATTGTGATTAAAGCCGAATGTGGAGATCATGTTTGCTCTCTTATTTGATGAGCGGATTTGCTGAGATTTGAAACTTGATCGTGTGCTCCTCTATTTGATATGTGCGATAGAAACTGGAATTTTGTCTGGCTGATTGGATTATGGCTGTTCGGATTTTGTTTGGATTCTGTACCTTGTTATTTCTGCCAATGCTGAAGGCAGTTCATGCTTGATCTCTTAATTTTGGTGGGCGAATTTTTTATCTTGAAATTCAGTCGAATGCCCCCTGATTGATCTGTTCTGTGGAAACTGGATTGGATGAAGATTCAGATTTTGAAGGGAAATTCTTCCTGGTTTTTGGTTTAATTTGTACTGATAATGATGCAATCTGAATCCAGAACTCATGTGCTTAATGTGTGTTCATTATTGTCATTTTTGGCTATAAAAAAAAGAAAAAAAAAGTGAGAAATGTAGTGCGCAACATAGGAGGTCCAACAGCTGGGTTGGCTGAGTATTTGAGCTCTCGATTTTGCTGAGTATTTGAGCTCTCGATTTTGGCAAGGTTTAAGATGGTCCGATTGCTATGGTCCGGCTGAGTATCTGAACAGTGCCGGATCTGAACTCTACAGCTATGGAAGAGGTTGAACAGTAGCAGCTCCACTCAAGGAGCTGCCTTTGGGCGATTTGAAGAACGATCATTGTAGTTGTTTGGCTGATAGAGAAATTGGAGGGTGAGAGGAGGTGAAGCAAGAATCTGAGCCAAAAGCCAAGGTGAAGAGTTGCAATGGAAGAGATGAAGACTAGCTGAAATGTAGAACTGAAAATCATGGTTATCTGTTGTTTAACTCATTAATTAAATAAGGGTATTATAGTAAAGTTAGTCATTTCCGTCAGTTTTAACAGATTCCGTCGAGTTTCCACATTAGTTCAAAACACGAGGGGGTTATGTGGGTATTTTGAAACCACGAGGTAGCGATAAAGTGATTATGCCTAACCACAGGGGGGTAAAATGGACTTCGCCCTAAAAAATATATATATGCCATATCGGCAATGTGCTGACTTCATGTGGCGCGTGCACAACATGCGCCTAAAAAATTAAAAAAAAATATAGGAGTGTGTTTCACACGCGCCTGTAACAAATATATATATATATATATATATATATATATATATGCAATGGTCAAGTGACCGTTGCAGCAAGTTTGGCTGACCGTTGCCAACATGGCAACGGTCCAATATTGGCTGAGGAACTGTCAATTATTTGACCGTTCCTCAATTCATCTTTTTTTTTCTTTTTTTAACATTTCCTAATCTATAAATACCCCCTTAATTTTTTATTTTTCCCACACAATTTCTACTCCTCTTTCTCAATATTCTAATTCTCTTCTTCTCAATTCTCAAGCATCAAAATTCTATAAAATTCAATTCTAATTATTGTTTCTATTATAATTATTAGTTAAATTACTTATTATTATTTTTAATATATTATTCTTTCAATTTCTCATTCTTTTTTAATCTTTTTGAAATTTTTTATAAAATGGACAGCTTTGGTTCTTCATCCCAACCAATTAATATTGGTGATGCATCACAATCAAGTCGCCGTCCAGCAACGAATCCAAAATCCGAAATATTTGTGAAATATTTCACAAAAATATTTGATGCCGATGGAGTTCTTATTACAGCACAATGCAATTTTTGCGAGAAATCATACGCCTTCAAAATTGGAGCGGATATGGTACACTAACCAAGCATTTGGAGAAAATACATCCTCAATAAATCGGCCTTCAAAAGTCAGAAGCGCAATTAACCGGTTTTACTCAACAAGGCTCTTCTTCTTCTACTAATTTAAATTTATTTAAATTTAGTGATTCAAAATGGAGAGATGGTGTAGCTAGATTTGTTTGTGCACAACATTTACCATTCTCATTTGGTGAAAAACCAAATTTTGTGATATTCGTACAAGAAAATGCAATTCCACAAGTAAAACGTGTTCCTAAAACAACTTTAACAAGTGATATTAAAAAAATTTATAAAAAAGAAAAAAATAACTTATCGAAATATTTTTTAAAATTAGATTCTCGTGTTTCAATATGTTCTGATATTTGGAGTGATCATTGGCAAATGAATAGTTATATGGGTATAACTTGTCATTGGGTAGATTCAAATTGGTTTCTACAAAAAAGAGTAATTGCATTTAGAATTTTTAATGATTCTTATTCGGCCATAAATATATCTAGATTAATTAGTAACATTTTAGGGGAATATAATTTAAATGATAAAATATTTTCAATTGGTTTTGATAATGTATCAGCTAATAATGCATCTATTGTAAAATTAAAAAAATTTTGTACACCAATTTTAGGTGGGAAATTTTGTCATATTAGATGTGTATGCCATATTTTAAATTTATCCGTTCAAAATGGTTTAAGTACATTAGAAAGTCATATTAAACCAATTAAAGATGCAATTAAATATTTGACCGGTCATCCAAGTTTAATGAAAACATGGGCAAAATATTGTATACAACATGGACAAAAGCCTAAAAGATTTAAAAAGGATGTTCCAAATCGTTGGAATTCAACTTATGATTTACTTTGTGATTCTTCTAAATATAGTTCATCGTTATGTAATTTTTTCATTGATAACTCTTGTCTTGGAATTGTATTACTTTCTAATCATTGGACTTCTTGTTTAAAATTGTTAGAAGTTTTAAAAGTTTTTAAGGATGCTACTTGTACATTGTCATGTGTGTATTATCCAACTTTTCATTTATTTTTAGTTTAAGCATGTAATATAGTTGGTGTGTTAAAAATGCACATAATTGATGAAATTTTGACGCAAAGTATTATTCACATGTTAGAAAAATGGCTTAGTTATTATAAAGAAATTTCAATTTTATATTTAGTTGCTATTGTTCTTGATCCCCGTTTTAAATTTCAAGGTTTAGACCAATATTTGAAGTTTTATTATAATTCGTTAAAAGAATGTTTTCCATTAGATCCGAACATTATGCAATTACATTTAAATGTAAGTAGATACACAAATGAGACTAAAGATATGATAAATGCATTATATCAAGAATATTCTTTTAATTTTCAACAACAAGTTCCTATTAGTAGTACCATTAACACTAACATTAGTCACAATAGTTTTTCAACTTCAAATATTGGATCTTCGTCTTCCTTTATCCTTCTTGATTTAGAAATGTTTCAATCGTTAAAAAAACACAAAAGATACTACTAGTTTGATTTTAACCACTTTTTTTTTATTTTAGTGATAACAAGTTTGAATGTGATAGTATTGAGAACTTCAAAATATTGGAATGGTGGAAGACGAAGACAACGATGTGCCCCGTCATCGCTTCAATAGACAAAGAGATTTTGGCGGCCCCGACATCAACCGTAGCCGTGGAACAAGCTTTTAGTCAAAGTGGCAATATTTTGGACGAGACCCGATCGCATTTGAGCCCCATGTCCTTGGAAATTCTAGCTGTAGTAGATGATTGGACTAAAGCCGCTTATAGAGAACAAGAACAAGATATAGAAGAAGATTTTGATTTATATTTAGATGCTACCACCTATGGTAGCTCTACTTGCACAACTAATTCACCTGTCACCGATGTCGATAGAGCCAATAATGACGACGACGACGACTAATACTATTAGTTTATTAAAATGAAGAAAAATTTCACATTATACATTTTTAGATTATTAAAAATTTAAAATAATTTATTATGTTTTTCAAATATTATAGTTTCCATATCTATATATTCGTTTATATAAATTAATGTCATAGTTTTATTTATATACATTATAGTTGTATTATTGTATATCAGAATATATTTTGCAATTGTATTATTATACTATTTAAATTTAATGTTTAAACCATCAATTATGAATAAAATTTAGTAGTTTATTCATTTATTAATTTCTATCTTGTAAATTTATGATTTAAAATTCTTAACTTGTAAATTTGTTTATCCAATGAATAAAATTTAGTAGTTTCTTCATTTATTAATTTCTAACTTGTAAATCTATGATTTAAAAATCTTAACTTGTAAATTAAGATTTTTCTATCCGATGAATAAAATTGAGTAGTTTCTTCATTTATTAATTTCTAACTTGTAAATTTATAATTTAAAATTCTTAACTTGTAAATTTTTCTATCCAATAAATAAAATTGAGTAGTTTCTTCATTTATTAATTTCTAACTTGTAAATTTTTCTATCCAATAAATAAAATTGAGTAGTTTCTTCATTTATTAATTTATAACTTGTAAATTTATGATTTAAAATTCTTAACTTGTAATTTTTTCTATCCAATGAATAAAATTGAGTAGTTTATTCATTTATTAATTTCTAACTTGTAAATTTATGATTTAAAATTCTTAACTTGTAAATTTTTCTATCCAATAAATAAAATTGAGTAGTTTCTTCATTTATTAATTTATAACTTGAAAATTTATGATTTAAAATTCTTAACTTGTAAATTTTTCTATGCAATGAATAAAATTTAGTAGTTTCTTCATTTATTAATTTCTAACTTGTAAATTTATGATTTAAAATTCTTAACTTGTAAATTTTTCTAAAATTCCTAATTTGTAAATTTTTCTATCCCAATGAATAAAATTTAGTAGTTTCTTCATTCTAACTTATAAAATTTAGTATTTCTAAGTTGTAACTACTAAAATCTAAGTACCTAAAATTTAGTATTTCAAAATCAAATTCGGAGGTTGAAATTGAAATTCGAATTTGAATTCAAAAAGGAAATAAAATTGTAACTGAAACCAAGATAAAATCGGAACCGGAACCAGAACTGAAACCGCCGGTTCCGGAACCGTAACCGCGGAGGTTCCGGTTCCGGTTTCGCCTTACCGTGGCCATGCTTAATCATGTATTTATAAATTGAAATATGGATTGAAATAGAGAATGGAATAGAAGATCCTGATATGTGAAAGTTTGATACGTTAATTTAAAAATTTGATACGCTAAAGTAATTTAATACATTAAAATGAATATTTGATACACTAATTTAAAAACTTGATACGCTAATAATAATTTTGGATTCACAAGTGATACGCAAAAATTCTAATAAAGAGTATGTGTAGGTCGTATATATGAATCCATTTCACCTAAAACTTCTTTTCTATTTGTAATTTCAAGGTTTCAAACCGAATCAAGACTTTCCGTTCTAGTTCTGATTCCAATTTGTGAGAATCATAACCATTAGAACTGATTCCGTTTTAGTTAGAACCGAGACCGTAATCACCTCTATTTGGATAAGGATGTTCCCGTCCTCCTTTTTATTTTTATTTTTTTTTTGAAAAAAAAACTTGGACTGAGTTGAAAATTGCCTTCTTGATCTGCTTTTGGGAAGTGGAATTCAACTAAATTGGCAAAAAAAAATATGAACATTACTTTTATATATTCTTTTAAGTGATTTCAGTTTCAAATATAACATGTTCATAAAATTATTCCTACCAACATAAGTAAGCCAAATTCTAGCCAGACAATCATTAAAAAAACTAATGAAATGTGTAACATAGGGCGATGGTAACAATGAATCAAATGTTCAATTAGGTGGATTATCAATGATAAGGATGAGAAATTATATTTATACTTTTGATATTTTTTCTCTCTTTTTTTCTTTGGAGGGTTGAAAATTTGTGAATGCTAATTGATTGGAAAACAAATTTTCAAAATAGCAACAAAAGATTAGAAACTTATGTAAATCAATCACAAACCATTATATTATATAATAACACTCGATTTGTGCCCTATAAACGGGTTATTTACCAAACTATGGTGTTTTTGGAACTTTATTCCCAAAGTATTGTTATTTTGAAACTTATTCCCAAAATATTGTTATCAATATTTTTCTATTTTGTATTTAGTCCTTAAACTTAATTAAAATCCTACAATAGCCTTGAATATTTCAAAAGTAGTTTATTTTTAACTTGATTATTTTTATATTTCTAGGTACTCATATAAGTATAATTAAATCATGATAAAACACTTTCTATTGTAACTTAGCAGTTCAAATTTTTCGGGTCTTACCTCGCTTCCTTTAAGCTGTTTGTTCTCCTTCCTAAAACCTCATCAGCCTCTTGGCTTCACCGTTCGGGCAATGATTAATGGCTTTCTACTTAAAGACATCAGAATCTTCACACCTTCGGACTTCTTAACGGCTAACGGCCTTCTGCCTCAACGCCTTCTCGTCCTCAATAGATTTTTCTGACTGCCACAGCTCCTCCCTTGGGTACAGAATTAAATTCTGATTTGGGTTTTAAGAATTGAAACAATGGAAATATATAGCTCAATTTCTTAAAAGGAAACGTTCTTTTATTGAATTTGAACAAACTAATTTACAATAGAAAAGAGCTTTAATCAGCTCATCCCTATGCTTATATTTTCCCTATGGGAAAGATGAAAACTTTAGAAACTTATTCTTTTTCTAACACTATTTTGTTGAAGGTTTTCTGATAGAATTTTTTGATGCTTTCATTCTTCAAGGTGTTCTCCTTTTATAGGCTTCAACCGCGTTTGAAAATCCGCGTAAAGAGATAAGCCTCTTTCTTCATTGGTGGATTGATGATAAGAATCCATATCTACTAGATGAGTGGGGTAAGAGTTATCTTTATCATCACATGGATGTGGTCCATTGCTGTTATTTTCCAGCAATTGCTTCCAATAGTGGTAGGGACCACTCTTCGTATGCTCCATTTTGAGCGCAGTGGTAAGGACCACTCTTCACATGGTGCTGTCTTTCTTTGGTGAAGAATCTCTTGAGTGCATATGCTGGCTCATTTTGCATGCCATTTGCAAAGTGGTGCTTCTGCCATAAAACTTGTCGGTTTTGAATTCTTTTACTTTTTCTTGTAATGTTAGAGATCTTTTATTTCTTTCTGTCACGATCATCTAGCTTTCTGAGCTGTTGAGGACTTGAAAATTTTTTACAGAGAAAGTCTCCATTATTCCTGCTATGGCTTTGATTCCTATAGCTCTCCTGTATTGTTCCCATTTTTTATTGAAGAATGGTATTTTCACTTTTTGTTCATTAACTCGTAAACTCACATCTCCTTTGAGCTTGGAGATATGAACTAGGTTAAAGCAATGGTACTCTTCATTTTCATCATATTCCGGTGCAATGCTATATACTCGAATGAAAAGTTTTTTGCCTTCTGCATATTTTTCAAGACATTGAACAAATATTGGGTCAAAGAATTGGAACTCTTTTAACTCCATGCTTGGGTAAATTTGATCACAAAAACCGAATTTGAATAGTTGGTATAGGAATTTGGCTGGAACTCCTTCAATCGTAGTTATCCTTGGATATATACTGGATCCTTCAAGTCTGAAGAAAGCTTCTCCATTATCTAAATTGTATACCTGCAAAGCAAATTCATAATATTCTTTTTCTTTTAAGTATTTTGAATCGGAAAATCCTTTTATCCGAACAACTTTGTTTTTTCCAGTATCAGAAGATCTGGGTTGCTCGTTGTTGATTTTGAGATTTATATTCTCAGGATTCTCCATGTGAATGGTAGAATCATCATATGCTGATTTGAATTCAACATTTTTATTTTTAGTTGATTCACCACTATAAGTTGGTTTATCACCCAACATTCCATGAGAGTCTAAAAACTTCTCTACCAGTTTATAAAGATCTGCAAATTCTGTCAGTATCTCTCCCTGTTGTTCAACAAGATTGTTCATCTCTTGTTGTTGTTGCTTTTGCTGCTCTACAAGGTTTATTGTTTGCTCTCGAATGGAGAATAACATATTAGATTTTTCTACTATGCTTTCATCTAGCCGAGTTATTTTTGTAGCTAAAGAGCTGCAAAGTTCTAACATTTGCTATTTTTTACCCTTCTCCATGTTCGGGGTTCCTGTATAGGAAATCTGCATAAAAATTGTCAGTTCCTTTTATATAATCTATTTTAAAAGTATAATAAGACAACAAAGATTGCCATCTTAATAATCTTCTAAATTGAGGTTCAGAAAGTAATTTATTAAAAATTAAACTACCAACTTGAGTATTATCTGTTTTTACCACAAAAGGTTTTGGTAATAAGAAAAAAGAAAATTTTCTTATTCCTTTTATTATAGCCAATAATTCTTTTTCATTTGTAGAATAATTGACTTCTGCTGTATTAAATGTACCACTTGTGTACCTGCATATCTCATTGATGTCAGTTTTTAAAATAGCTGCCCAATAGAAATCAGAAGCATCAGTTTGTAAAATAAGATTATCTTCTGGTTCAGGCATTCTGAGTTTAGGAAGTTCTCTACATTCTTCCTTTAAAGATTTTATTACTTCAGTATGATCATCTGACCATCCACTAGTATTATTTTTTCTTAATAATTTTTGCAACAAAGACCTTTTCTTAGCAAGATGCGGTATAAATTCTCCTGCATAATTTAAACACCCAAGAAATTGTTCTATTTCTTTTTTAGTGTTTAATTTATCTGGAAAATTACATATCTGTTGAGATATATGACTCTGTAATTTAATACCATTAGTGGTTATTATCATACCAAGAAATTCTATCTCAATTTTACTAATTTCAGCCTTTTTCTGACTTAAGATTATTCCATTTTGCATACAAATTTTTGCAAATTCTTTTAGATGTCCTATATGTTCCTGATATTCATTAGAGCAAATAAGAATATCATCTACATAAACAAGCATATATGAGAAAATAGAAAATATCTTATCCATTTTTCTCTGATATATTTGTGGTGCATTTTTTAATCCAAAAGGCATCACTAACCATTCATACTGTCCATTAGGTGTACTAAAAGCAGTTAAAGGTATAAATTTTTCAGCAAGTTTTATTTGCCAAAATCCTGATTTACAGTCAAATTTAGAAAAGTATTTCTTTCCTTTTGCTAAATTGATTAAATTATTTTTGTTTGGAAGAAAATATAAATAAAAAATACTATGTTTATTTAACTCTTTATAGTTAACAACCATTCTTGCTTTTCCTCGTTTTTCTTCAACATAGTTTCTAACCATAAAAGCTGGTGAACTATGAGGGCTATTACTTCCTCTAATTAATTTCAGATTAAGTAATTTTTTTATTTGAGTTTTAAACTTAATTTTATCTTTTTCTGAATATATCATTGGTTTAACTCTAATGATAATATTTGGATCTTTTAGCTCTATTATAGTTAATTCTCTTTTTATATCCCATTTTGCTATAGGATTTTCTCCATAATTGCTAGCTATTAGATCTTTAACTTTGTCTATATCTAACATTTTAACATTCAACTTTCTTATCTGGTTTTTATGTAACCAAATTTTTTCATATCCATCACCACGCGGTGCTGGCTGAACTCTGTATGGGGTATGAATTCGCGAGGTGCGTATCCAATGTCCACAAGGGGTTTTTAAACTAATCATATAGATAGTTTGATTATATGTCTGAAACTGTTGAACGAAGTCGTTTCCCAACAGTAAGTCGACATCTAATTCTTCATAAGCATATAGCTGTTTTATAGCCACTATTTTACTTCCTAATATAATTTCAGGTTTGAAACATACCTTGTATAAAGAGTGCTTCTTACCTGTTATTCCTTGCATTGAGATTTTTATTGGATTAGTTATCCAATTTTTCAATAAGAATTCTTTTCCTAAACTTATTTCTGCACCTGTATCAATCTGAGCACAAGTGAGAATTTTCTTTTCGTAACATGTAATTTCTACGAAAATACTTACAGAAAATCTCTGTTCGCTAGGCATTTTCCTTTTCTAGAAAAATATTTTTTCCTGCAAAAGATATCTCAATACCATATTTGTCAATGGTGACATTATCTAGGCTGTCTAGAAATGACTTTCCTAAGATTATATGATGATTTTGTTTTCCATCTAAAATATCCAAATAACAATTAATGTTAAATTTGGTTTCTTGAAATATTATTTGAACTTTAACTATTTCATTGATCTCATTTTCATTTTCATTGTTTGATACATGTCTATGTGTGTCTTTATATTTCTTTATTAATCCTGCATCAAAATAACTATTAAAATGATTTTGTGCACTTTTTGGATTTATAAGAATGTTATATCCTTCAACATAATTTTTTCCATTAAAGTATTTACCAAACAATTTTAAGTCATTTGGTGTATCTTCTTTTCTTGATATATTGAGTGAGGAATAACTTCTCCTTCCTTTTTCTATCACAATATTATTTTTATTATATGAGACTATATCTCTAGAGGTTCCTTCTTCTAAATTTTTTGAAGTTCCGAATTCAATTGAATAACTATCTGGAATAGTTATATTATTTCTAGTGGGTTCTAGAATTCTTCCTATTTCTAGGAATTCTTTGTCTAATTCAACTGCTGGTTTTTTATCAAAAATACTTCCATAGTTTGAATTAGTAAGACTGTATAATGCACAATAATATATGCTCATTATATGATTGCCTAGTTTGAAAAATCCTTTTCTTAGAATTTGAAAATGTAAACTCAAGGCATCATTGAAATCTTTATCTTTTAAAGATATACAGTATTTTGGATAATACGTGAAAAGTAGTTTTTTATAGGCTAAATTGCCTTCTACTATTCCAAGATTTCCATCTGAAGCATTTGTAAATCTTTCATCAGATAAATTGATAACTAAAGGACAATCAATTCCTTCTTGAAAAGTTGATTTACAAAGAATTTGTATGCCTGCTAGCTAAACATATTGCATTTTATCTTTCTTTTCTTTAGGCAGTTTGTTTAACAAATCTGTTACTGTCTTTTTTGTTAATAAATTTAATTTTCTGTTTCCAGAAGTTTCTTGAATAGGTATAACCTTTTCAATTTCCATGTATTCATGATAAACGTATTTCTTTCTTTTGAAAGCATTTCCTATTTGACTTAACACATTTTGATTAGGTCCTCTTAAATTTAGCTCTAGATTCCTAATCTTTTCATATTTAGAAGGGTCAAAAGATGCTTTTAATGCATATCCTTCTATAGTTTCTTCTTCTTCTTGTATAAGGATTCCTTCCTCTTCTTTACTGATTTCTATTTCACTCATTCTGAATCAGATTCAGTAAATACTTCAAATATTTCTGTTATTTCATATTCAAATGATGACACAGTTTCTAAATCAGATTCTATGTCTTTTATGTCAAGTATTGAAACTTTGACTTTCTTTTTATTGCATTCATAGGACTTATGTCCTTCTTCACCACAGTTATAACAACTACAACTAGTTGGTTTTTTCTTTTTATCTCCATCTTTTTTATTTCTTTTATAATATTTTCTATCTTGTTTTTTATTCTTTTTAAAGAATTTTTTATATTTTTTGTAAATCTTATTTTTGGATTTACGTTTTTTAGACTTATTGGTAGATCCTTGACATCCCCAATTGCCTACTTCAGATACTTCTTTGCAACATATAGTTTTATTAACTCTTTTTGCTTTTGAAAGTATTCTTTGTTGTGCACAAAGATCAGATAAATTTTCTTTTAAGAAAACTATTCTTGCTCCTAGAGTATTTGAATATCCTTCTATTTCATGATTTTTTGAAAAGTGAGTCAAAAAATATGAACTCCATATACCTGGCAATTTTTGATATAGCATGTCAGCTATTTTAGTCATATCTTCATTACTATCAAAATATTGATAATAATATTCTTCGAATTCACATATATATGAATTAATATCACACATATTACAAATTTGTAATTGATTAATCTTTTTTATAGCTTCTTGTTTTTCAGCTATTCTTGATGAATCTATTTTTGAATTCCAATCATATCCCATGAATTCATCTGCTATATAGTTAATGAATGTGCTAATTCCATTTGTTAAAGAAGTGTCCATATGTCTGATAACATTAACTCTTATTGTATTTCTCGTTGAATCTGACAATCCTTGATACCAGTTTTTAACATTTCCATCTAATGCTGCTACGCATATTTGGTATTTTTCTTCTGACGAAAAGTTGGATGTCTTATCAGTAAAAAAATAGAGACCTATATCTTGTCCCCATTGTTGTAAAGTTTTTGACGCATCTAGCTTGCAGTCGAGGTTCATAAATCTAAATCCAGAACTTGTAATTGCTGGTATATGTCTATTAGGTATATACTTTCCACTAGGTGAATAAGTATATTCTATGGCTGCTTTTTCAGGTTGAACTCTACAGGTTCTTCCTTGATTTATAGGTACTGATGAAGTACTTGGTTTATCTGTTTCTAATTTTACAGATGTATCTTTATTCATTTTTACCTTTATTGGTTCTTCTATTACTAAATCTTCTAAAGAATATATCAGTTCTTCTATTTCTTTATCCATTTATTGTTTTAATTCTATTTCTTCTTCTGAACTTGGATTGATTTCTTCATTTGAAACTTTCTGTTTCATTTTTTCTTGTTTAATTCTTTTCATTTCTTTTAAATGAAATCTTTCGTCTAAACTTCCTTTCTCATATGGCCTATATCCTGTTGGAGCCTTTTTCATCCAAAATTCTTCAAAAACCTTTTGTTGGTTTTCTTGAAATTTTTTACTATCTTTTACCTTATTAGGTATTTGATCTTCTACAGATTTAACCATATTTTCTATTGTATTAATTTTTACTTCTAGTCTTATGACTAATTGTATTAATTTTTCTGTTTTTTCTTCTTGTTTAAGAAGAATTAACTCTATTGATTCAAGTTTACTCATTTTATCCATGAGTTCCATGAAAGTCTACCTTTTCTTTCATATATAGAATTTCAGATTCTAATTCTTTTATAACAATTTCTTGCCTTTCTAAGGCTTCTGGTTTTACTCCTGCTATAAGATTTTCTTGAAATCTTTCTTTTCTTATTTTTAATTCTTTATTAGCGTCTTGTATTCTTTCTATAAAATCTATGCAAACATAGCATTTTTAGTAGATTCAAAAACTTTTGAAGCTGTTCTTCTATACATTTTATTTTATTAATCTGTATCTGGCCAAGGCCAATCTTCTGAATTCCATTCATATTCTGTTTCAGAATATATTTTTTCTTCAAATTCTTTTATTTCTATTTCAGAATTTGTATAATCAAAGTTTTTTAATATTTTTTCATAAATAAATTTTCTAATATCTGGTATTATACTCATATTCATTAATTCTTTTAATATTCCAATAATAATTGGAGTTTCTATAGTTAACCACAATTTTAAATTTTGTTTATGAAAAACAAAGTTATGCATGTTATTTTCTTCATAGAAGAAAAGAAGTTTATAATCTTTTTCCATTAGGAAATTATAAATTTTTATGAGCACATGGCTCTTATACCAATTTTTGGACGGGTTTAAACTAAGGTTATACTTAGCCTCGAAAGGATCAGTGCGGAATTATATTCATAAAGGAATATATTAATGAGGAATTACATTCAATTATAGAATATATAGTTTTTATATGAACCTTTTAAAAGTTCTGGGGTAATTTATAAATAAGATAAACTTATGTTGTTTGAAGCAATTCCAAAGTCGAGATTGTGAATCTCACTTTCTCTAGTTTTGGAAGGATTTTGAAATTCACAATATTTAAGTAATTTTTTATAAAAATGACCCTATTTTGGTAAAAGCCCCCCCTATAAACAATATTAGATATGGCCTTATCTTTCCACTTGTTTGTACTTATCAATGTGGGCAAAATTGAGGCCAATTAACTCTACAAGTTTCGACAGTCTTTTTAGCATATGGAAGACCATTCAGAATGTCACAATTTGGATCTTCTTTGTATATGCATAAGCATTCCTTTTGCTCCCTTTTTGCAGCATAGTTCTGTTGGAGGAGTGCCATTATTCATTGCATACATGCATGGATTAAGCTCCTCTGGATGACATTTGATTGCCTCCGTCTCCTTGACATGGCCAAGAAATACCAGCCACAACATCATCAAGCAGCAGATTACAACCGCAGAGACCTTTTTCATTTTTCCAAAAGTAAATTAATTCAATTTTGAAGATGCAAAAATCAACAATATGCATAATTGCTGTTTCTCGTCATGTTTATTTATAGTGAAAGTAGTTAAACTGATTGACTAAGAGTTAATGTTGAGGAAGCATTTACTTGTTTGTTTGATTTTCAAAGAAGAGATCAGATAGCATTTACTTTTATAATTGATGAAGAATGAGAAAGGGACAAGATCTACCATTAATCCCAACAACCTACATTAAAAAAAATGGATAAAGAAGAAAATATTTTAGTAATATAATTAGTGTAATGATGAGTATATTACACAAATTTATAATAGCCGAAATAAATAAATCATCCTAAGTAAACATTTTTTCAACATAAAATATATAAACTTTGAGAATTTAGCTTTTATAGTACTGATGTATTGAGATTTTAGTCTTCTAAATTTTATGAATTCGTTTTACAAGAGAAAATTAATGAAGGTGAAAATTTTAACTAATGTCCAAATATATTAATGGTTAAATTAATTTTTGTAGTTCAATCGTAATTGGAAACGCTTCCTTATAAAAAGAAATGAAAAACAATTCAACATCAAGATTGGTTAGTTAATAATAGTCCACCATCAGTATGGCTCACAAAAGAGTTTGCTATATTTACTATGGTAAGAATTCCAAAAAATACAGAGAGAATGAGATTAAGAAACTTTCAGTCCGATCATGCCTCTCGGAGCAAGTGAAGGCGTGACTTTTTACTTTGTCTTTTGTTTGTTAACCTTGCACATAGGCTCAACTTTGGTATGTTTTCTTTGCTTCTTCACGTCCTAACTTGATTTTTATGATGGGTAAATTATTTCAATCATCACTCAAATTGTTGTTTCATTTTGCTTTATCTCTATGTTTTAAAAACGTTTTATTTTCATTTCTCATATTACAATTTCATTTAAAATTGTTATTGGTCCATTCTTTTCAACTTAACACACACAAATGACGAATAGAAAAACAAAAAATTGATAAAATTGAACATATGCGTGTCCAATGGTATATTAAAATTGAATTTTTTTACTATAAAAATGAACAAAAAATCATTAAAAACTAAAAGTACAATATGAATGATGAAAATGGAACTTTTTACAGAATAGGGACAAAAGCAAAATGAAAGAGGGACTCTTAAAATAATTTACCCTTTTATGATTCGAAAACTTGTAAAATAAACCTTTAAATTTTGAAAATATAAAGTGGAGATCTTTAACCTTTCATCATGTGGTTTAAAGGATTTAATCACCTCAAGTGCTTAGCAGAAACGACCAATAGGATCTTTGTTCTTCTTTTTGTTATTGACTCCACGGGATTAGATCTAAAAACGATACAATCTGATTTCACCAATCAAATATCTTATCATATCTCTGTCCATCAACGAGACACTAAAGAACCCAATTACTACTTTTGCAGTAACTCCCTTACCTGTTTTCCACTCTATGTCTTTCTAGGTAGGTTAGTGTCACTATTTATAGAGAGAATTACTGCTAAGATGAGGTTTGCCTAGATACATTGTTATCTGGATAAAAAGATTTCCAAGGTTAACTTCATGTATTTTCTATTTAAACTATGTCAACAAATTCAATCTAGGTTAAAACATAAATCGAGCAACAGGTAATGGGTGGATTACGAGATACGCATCTTTCAACAAATGTATTTTTCAACATCTCCCACGTACGCGCCCATGATCAGGAGACATTATATGAGTTTTTCAATCTTGTTATTGAACATGTTCATACAAACAAATTATTGATGTGACTGTTAAGGCTTTGTTTGGATGGAATATTTTTGGGTTTTATTATGAAATATTTTTTTTTTGAATTTGTTATAAAAAAAGAAATATTTTGGTTTTGTTTAGATTAATGATTTTATTTTGTTGAGATTTGTATTAGAGATTATTTTATTAATAAAAGTTAAAAATTTAAATTTGAATTAATATTTTATTAGTTTATTTTGGTAGAAATTGTGCTAGAAAGAGTTGTTTATTATTAAAATTTAAAATTCAAATTTAATATTTTATTTATAAAAAATACTGTAACAAAAATAATTAATGAAGTATTGTTTTTTGTTTTAAAAATTTTGACAAAAATAATGAATAAAACAAATAACTCATTTTGCATTTGTGAAATTAATTACTAAAATTTGAACGTACAAACTGAGCCTAAGTATTCCGATATTGGCATAGTATACTAGTAACCCATTAAGGTCAACATAGATACAATCAATTCAAAAGGCATATTATTTAACTCTGTATATCCCAAAATTCTTTATCCATGTTAGGTCAAATATCTCTTATCCCTCTAAGAGTTTATATTTGTACCTCCACACCTTCTTTATTATACTTATAATTATATCCCTTATCTAAAAGGGATATAATCCATCAACAAATAAATATAGTACATGATTATAATTCAAATATTCTTCATTTGCCCAAATATCAATTGATTTTCAATTCAATACCTGTCCCATTAGGTGTAACATTTATTAGGATCATCTTCATAAATCTTTTATCAAGCACCAATAATTGAATGTAATGTAAGTCTTTTTTTTAATGTTTCACCATAATAATAATGCGCCTCACTTAAACTTTATAATTAACTAAAACCCTTAAAACACTAAATTTGTAGAAAAAATATTAAATGCACTAAGATGATAAATCATTACATAACTCATCCATATTATTTGTTTAAGATTATCATTTCTTTATTATGTCCAATGTTCAAATCACAAAAACTAATGATTAAAAAAGATAAATATCACTAAAATTAAATCTATAATTATTAAGTCTTAACCCAGTGTGAATGAACACTATGATATTGTATTATTAAAATCAGGGATTAAAATAATAAAATATCACTAAAATTAAACCCAGATGTGAGTGAACCTTATGACATTGTTTCACCAAAATCTAGAATTAAAGAATACAATATCATAAAAATTAAATTTACAATTATTGAATCCTAACTCAAATGTGAGTGAACCCTACGACGTGATTTTAATCACAGAACAAGATATGATAAATTTAAATAAAGGATCGCATCTGCCTTTTTATGATAATATTATGTTGGAGTGAAGGGATTTATTATTCTGTATCTAAAAAAAATATTGATTTCTTGAGGTTTGGAAAAAAATCAAAGATGTTGAGACGTATATCTTTAATTTTTTTCACACTTAATTTAGTATTTAAAGGGTTTTATAGTTAATTATATGGTGTATGTAGGGTACATTTTTTACCGTTGCAATAATCTATTGACCGCTGACCATTCCTCTTCTTTTTTTATTTCATTTTCTTTTCCTAATTCTATAAATACCTTCTTGATTTTTTATTTTTCCACACAATTTCTATTTCTCTTTCTCAATATTCTAATTCTCTCTTTCTCAATTCTTAAGCATCAAAATTCTATAAATTCAATTCTAATTATTGTTTCTATTATAATTGCTAGTTAATTTATTACTTTTTATATATTATTCTTTCAACTCTTTATTCTTTTTTAATATTTATAAATAAAACTTATATTATGGATAGTTTTGGTTCTGAATCCCAACCAATTAATATTAGTGATGAAAGTGAAAATCCATCACCATCAAGTCATCATCCACCAATGAATTCAAAATCCAATATGTTTGTGAAATATTTCACAAAATGTTTTTGATTCCGATTGAGTTCTTATTAGAGCAAAATGTAATTTTTGCAAAAATCATACTTCTTCAAAATTGGAAGCGGATATGGTACACTAACTAAGCATTTGGAGAAAACGCATCCTCAAGAAATTGACATTCACAAGTCACAAATGCAATTTTTTTTTCTAAAATCGACCGTTTATTAATATTGATCAAAAGCCCGTGTTGGATATACCCAAATACACCTGCACAAAGGTAAAAGCAATAAACTTGCAGAACATGCAGGTTGGTCGGTTTCTAATGAGTCATGTTTAATGTTATTTGTACTGGGGTGCGAGAGGCTTGATTTTGAGCCCATAGAACAAGTGTATAGTATCAGTAAGGATGTGATTAATGGTGGAACGTGTAAATGGAATTTTTCTTCTGAGGAGCTGCCTAGCTAATTCGGCATTTACAAATTGACTAATTTTGGGTTTGCCAAACCAAATGGAACCGATGGATGGATACGACAACATATACTCTCTTCGAAAGTTCACATTTTTGTTTAATGTATTTCCTTCTTTTACTAGGAAAGCAACTGATTGGGGACATAGAATCTCATACTTTAGTTCTTGTTTCCAAAGTGGCATGATTCTAAGTTCCAAAAGGTATTAGATATCCCATGTAATGCAATTAAGATTCTTCTTCTTCTGGTAATTTATTTTTATTTAAATTTAGTGATTTAAACTGGAGAGATAGTTTAGTTAGACTTGTTTGTAAATAATATTTACCATTTTTATTTGGTGAAAAACAAGATTTTGTAAGATTAGTACAATAAAATGAAAATCCACAAGTTAAACATGTTCTTAGGACAACTTTAACACGTGATATTAAAAAAATTATAGAAATTTAAAAAAACAACTCATTGGAATATTTTTTTAAAATTAGATTCTCGTGTTTCAATATATTCAGATATTTGAGTGATCATTAGCAAATGAATAGTTATATAAGTAAAACGTGTCATTGAGTATATTCAAATTGGTTTCTACAAAAAAAAAAGAGTAATTACATTTAGAATTTTTAATGATTCTCACACGGCCCTAAATATATCTAGATTAATGAGTGTTATTTTACAAGAATATATATAATTTGGCGGATAAAAGTTTTTCAATTAGTTTTGATAATGCATCGGCTAATAATGCATCTATTGTTGAATTAAAAAATACTTGTGCACCAATTATAGGTGAATTTTTTTTTTCATATTAGATATATACGTTATATTTTAAATTTATCCATTCAAAATAGTTTCAGTGCATTACAAAGTCAGATTAAACCAATTAAAGATGTAATTAAATATTTGACCAGACATCCAAATTTAATGAAAACATGGGTAAAATATTGTATACAAAATTGACAGAAACCTAAAAGATTTAAAAAGGATGTTCCAAATAGTTGGAATTCAACTTATGATTTACTTTGTGATTCTTCTAAATATACTTCATTGTTATGTAATTTTTACATTGATAACTCTTGTTCTGAAAATGCATTGCTTCCTACTCATCGGAATTCTTGTTTAAAATTGTTAGAAGTTTTAAAAAATTTTAAGAATGTTACTTGTATATTTTCACGTATCTATTATCCAACTTCTCATTTATTTTTAGTTGAAGCATGCAATATAGTTGATGTGTTAAAAAATTATATAAACGATGAAACTTTGATGCAAAGTATTATTCATAAGTTGGAAAATGGCTTAGTTTTTTTTATTGGCATAATCTCGCATTCAAGGGTGGGCGTCACTCCAGATTTTATTTATAGCTTTTGGAGATGATGGATATACCCTAATATTGTCAGTACAATTATGTGGGAAAACATAAATAAAGAGGACTCATTCTTTACATTTTCCTATCAAAGCTAGAGTAATTTATTGAAAAAAGAAAGAAAAGATAATATGATAACTACCGTAAGGCTAAAAGAAATCATATTAGTTTTGATTCGATTTTCCTTTCTTTTTAGTGTTTTAGGGGAAAATGCTTATAGTTAACATAGGTGTTGCACAAAACAGCTATGTTAAACTGTAGCATTAAGCCCCAACACAATTACAACCAAAAAAACTCCTGACAATATTGCAAAATTTTCACAAGGAGTGATATCATTGGATGTCTTGGAAAAAACTTTGTGAGCATGTTCTTAAAGGAGGCTAAGGATTCAGATCACTAATCAACATTCACGAAGCCTCAGCTGCAAAACTTTGGTGGAAATTTTCACAAGGAGTGATATCAGCAGTGGTAAAAGTTGTAACCTATCTACAATTTTTTTTCTTTTTTTTTTTGGTATATATAATAGATCTGAATAGTAGTTTTTAGAGAGATGGGAGAGAATTTGAGTTAGAGAGAGAAAGAACTGTTTTGTTCTCTTAATGGCTTAGTTATTATAAAGAAATTTTAATTTTATATTTAGTTGCTATTGTTCTTGATCCTCATTTTAAATTTAAAAGTTTAGAATAATATTTAAATTTATATTATGATATGTTAAAATAATATTTTCCACATGATCCCGAATTTATACAATTACAATTAAATGTAAATAAGTGTATAAATGAGACTAGAGATATAATAAATGCATTTATATAAGGAATATTCTACTAATTTTCGTCATCAAGTTCCTACTTGTAGTACCATTAGCACTAGCACTAGTCATAATAGTATTTCAACTAAAAATGTTGGATCTTCCTTTATCCCTCCCGATTGATAAATGTTTGAATCTTCAAAAAAACACAAGGGTACCACAAGTACGGAACTTGAGGAATATTTAACTACTTCTAGTGATAACAAGTTAGAGTGTGATAGTATTGAGAACTTCAAAATATTAGAATGGTGGAAGAAGAAGACAACAATGTGCCCCGTCATCTCTTCGAATGCCAAAGAAATTTTGGCGGCCCTGACATCAACCGTTGCTGTAGAACAAGCTTTTAGTCAAGGTGGCGACATTTTAGACGAGACCCGATCGCATTTGAGCCACGTGCCCTTAGAGATTCAAGATTTAGTAAATGATTGGAATATAGCCGCTTGTGGAGAACAAAAACTAGACATAGAAGAAAATTTTGATTTAGATGCCACCACCGATGGTAGCTCTACTCGTACTACTAATTCACCTGTCACCGATGTCGAGAGAGCCAATAATGACGACGACAACTACTACTATTAGTTTATTAAAAATGAAGAAAATTTTGATATTATATATTTTTAAATTATTGAAAATTTGAAATAATTTATTATGTTTTTAAGATATTATAATTTTGATATTTATAAAAAAATTTAATATAAATATCATAGTTTTATTTGTATAGTTGTATTATTGTATATCATAATACATTTTGCAGTTGTATTAATGTACCATTCAAGTTTAAAGTTTAAACTATCAACTATGAATAAAATTTAGAATTTATTCATTTATTAATTTTTAAATTGTAAATTTATGATTTAAAATCCTTAACTTGTAAATTTTTCAATCAAAATGAATAAAATTTAGTAGTTTCTATATTTATTACTTTCTAACAATCTAATTATCTAGCATTCTAACTTGTAAAATTTGTTGACATTAAAATTATAAAACCGTAAAAGTTTTAGGAATTTCTAATAATCGAAATATCTGAAATTATAACTTGTAAAATTTAGTATTTCTAACTACTAAAGCCTAACCCCTAAAGTTTAAATTATGGGAAAAAAATCAAGATCAAATTCGAAAGTGAAAATTGAAATTCGATATCGAAATCAAATTCGAAACCGGAAACGAAACAAAACGGTAAAAACCGAAAACGTCGGATCCGGAACCGCCCATCGACAATTTGATTCCGATTCCGATGACCACAAACCCGGGAACCAACGATTTCGGAACCATTGTCATGTGTAGTGGCATCTTTATTCGCCAAGTATTTGGGATATTTTGTTCTGCTGGATTTTAATTTACGGTAAAGAGAGCAAACTTTTTTTTTGGTCCTCCTCCTTGTCATGGATTAGACTTTTTTTTTTCTTTTCCTTTTTCTAAAGAAGATTGTTTGGGAAATTTTAATAATGATAGAACTATAATAAATTTCAGAAGGTTGTTGGGATTAACAGTGCACACTATTGAAGAAAATTAGAAGTGAAGAAAAAGACTGTTTGTATTTTCTTGACTGAATCTATTACAATGAACCCTATTATATAGGGGTGGAGTAAAATGATAAAAGTATATAAAAATCTATTACATTAATTAAATTGATCACTCACTCTATCAATCTAATTAATGATCAATCATCATAAATGAAAACATCATAACTATGGTAATATCAATCTTCAATTACCATAATTTTTCACATTAATCACCAATCATCATAATGGCAATATCAATCTTCAATAATGACATATGACAATATCAATCTTCAATAATGACAGCATCAATCACCAATTAATCAGCATCATTTGCATTGAATGTATCATTCTTATCAGCCTCCCTCAAGATGGAGACGGGAAGCAAATCAAGTCCCATCTTGCTTCGAAAGTAGAAAAATGAGAATTTGGATAGAGGTTTCGTAAAAATATCAGCTAGTTGCTGATTAGAAGGCACAAAACTGGTAACAAGATTTCCCTTGGCAACCTTTTTCCGAACAAAATGATAGTCAATTTCTATATGTTTCGTTCGAGCATGAAACAATGGATTAACAGACATGTGAAGCGCGCTAATATTATCACAAAATAATTGTGGAGGCTGAAGTAGACTGATACCAATATCCCTCAATAAACATGTAAGCCATGTTAATTCAGCAGAAGTAGATGCCATGGATCTATATTCCGCTTCTGAACTCGAGCGAGCAACTGTAGGTTGCTTTTTAGAACACCATGAGATGCAATTTGCACCTAAAAATGCACAAAATCCGGTTGTACTTCATCGAGTCAAATAACATCCAGCCCAATCTGCATCTGAAAATGCATATAAAGAAAGTGGACTTCGAGAAATAAAACGTAATCCAAAATCTTTTGTGCCTTTAATGTAGCGAAGAATACGCTTGACGGCCTGAAGATTTGTCGCAGTAGGGTTGTGAGAAAATTGACTAACTTTGTTCACTGCATGTTGAATATCTGGACGAGTAAATGTAAGATATTGAAGAGCCCCAACGACACTTCTGTAGTAAGTGACGTCTACAGATATTTCATTTGATTCAGAAGATGTATCCTTAAGAACCATTGGAGTGGCAGCGGAAGCACAGTTAGTCATGCCAGTGCGGGCGAGCAGATCTGTAATATACTTCCCTTGTGAAAGAATTACACCTCCAGGAAAGTATTTAATCTCGACACCTAGAAAGAAACTTAGAGAACCAAGATCTTTGATGGCAAATTCTGAACTCAACTGCAAAATCAAATCTGAAATGGCTGTTTTATTATTTCCAGTCACCAAAATATCATCAACATAGATAAGAAGCATCATCTTGATCAAATTTTTATCATAGACAAATAATGATGAATCTGCCTTACTACAATAAAAACCAAGATGAAGTAGAAATTGAGATAGACGATCAAACCAAGTGCGAGGAGCCTGTTTCAAACCATAAAGTGACTTATGAAGAAGGCAGACGAAATCCGATTTGGTTGGATCTTCAAAACCAGGTGGCTGCTCCATATACACTGTTTCTTTAAGATGACCATGCAAAAATGCATTTTTCACATCTAGTTGACTCATACACCAATTTTGAGAGGTAGAGAGAGCAATAACAAGTCTAATTGTAGTATGACGAACAACTGGACTATAAGTCTCATCAAAATCAATACCTGAAATTTGAGAAAAACCGTGAGCAACATGTCGAGCTTTGAATCGATCAATGGATCCATCCTCACGTTGTTTTAGGCGATATACCCATTTAGATCCAACGACATTTGCATCAGAGGGTCGAGGAACTAGTGACCAAGTTTTGTTTGAATGAAGTGCCTCTAACTCCTCTCTCATAGCAGCCATCCATCGAGGATCTTTGAGTGCAATTAGATAATGTTGAGGTTCAACCAATAATGGGGTTTGAATTGAATAGCACTCATAATCCTGTAAATAACTTGGAGCTTGTCGAAGTCATTGCTGACGTGTCTGAACATCATTATTAATATTGTCACCTGTATCAACAATTACTTCTTCATCATTTTCTGGTGGAACAGAGTTGCATGGATTATGAGGAGAGCCACCAATATCTATATCACAAGAATCATCAGTGCAACAAATATCAACATTAACATTTGTAGAGTTGTCCATAGTCTCATTTTCTTGCTGAATGGTTGTAGGATCACTATTTGCTTTTGCTTTGAACCATTCGTCAAGTGATGGAAATTCAGCCAGAGATAAAGACATGGAAGTTGATTCCTATGAAACTGATTTGTATGGAAATTTGCCTTCATCAAAAATAACATGTCTGGATAGATAAACTCTTTTTGTTTGAGGTTCATAACATCGATACCCCTTATGAACTGGGCTATATCCAAGAAACACACATGGATAAATTTTCTTAACAAATTTATTTCTTCCTTGATATCTCAAAGAAGGAAAACATAGACATCTAAAAACCCGCAAACTTTGATAATCAGGTTCTTTTTGGTATAACTTTGTGTAAGGAGACTGATTTTTGAGAACTTGTGACGGAATCCTGTTAATTAAATAAGTGGCTGCAAGAAAAGCCTCAATCCACAAAAATAAAGGCAAATTAGCATGAAACAACATTGTTAAACCAGTCTCAACAATATGTCGATGTTTCCTTTCAGCAACTCCATTCTGTTCTGGTGTTCCTGGACATGAAATTTGTAGTTGAATTCCACACTGACCAATATGATTAAGAAACTCAAGAGAGTTGAATTCTCCACCTCCGTCACATTGAAAAATTTTGATTTTTCTATCAAACTGATTTTCAACTAATCGTTGAAATTTTAGAAAGCAAGAATAGAAATCTGATTTATGTTTTAATGGATACATCCATGTAAACCTTGAGAAATCATCAATAAATATAACATAGAAACGAAAGCCTTGATTTGAAACATTAGGGGCTGGTCCCCAAAGATCACAGTGCACATTTTTTAAAGGAAAATCAAAAATTTTATTATTCAAGCTGAAAGGTTGCTTGCAACTTTTTCCAAACTGACAACTAATACAAATGGATGGTTTAACTTGCCAAAAATCAATAATTTTCTTTCCTTTTAATAAAGAAAGTATCTTCGCACTTGGATGTCCAAGACATTGATGCCACAAGGAAAAAGAGTCACCCTTCTTTATTGCTGACAATGCTTCTTGAAAATTTGAATCCAAGGCATAGAGTTGTCCATGCTTACGCCCCTTCCCTATTTGTCTCATGTGTTGATCCTTAATAACAAAATCAGAGGGCGTGAATTCAACTGTGCAAGTATTATCAGTAGTAAGCTTACCTACTGAAACCAAATTCTTTTTCAATTGAGGTACAATAAGAACATCCTTTAAATTCACTTCTCCAACAGATGTAGTACCAGTATGTGTAATAGGCAATTTATTCCCATCACCAACATAAACAACATCATTTCCTTGATATGGTTTTAAATTAGACAAGATACCTGCATCATTGGTCATGTGCGCTGTTGCCCCTGAATCCATATAGAGAGATGGATCATTGTTGTTTAAGCTAAAAGCAGCCAAAGCTTGCGGTATATCTGCTGACTGATATGAATAATCAAACCTGTACCAACAATCAATAGCAACATGATTCATTTTACCACAAA
The DNA here is from genome assembly GCA_016586305.1 of Ophiorrhiza pumila. Classification (NCBI taxonomy): domain Eukaryota; kingdom Viridiplantae; phylum Streptophyta; class Magnoliopsida; order Gentianales; family Rubiaceae; genus Ophiorrhiza; species Ophiorrhiza pumila. Next base: position 9,306,068 of record BLIW01000011.1, on the reverse strand, counting down.
TTTGGCAAATAGGTTTGTCACCTTTTGCTTGATGTCGTTCAAGTTCTTTGGTTACTCCATTTGTAAGGTTTTTTGAACTCGAACCAAAATTGTTATATCGTCCTGCTGGGGTAAATCCTCTACCTCTGGAACTAAAACCGCCTCGTCTACCTGCGCCACCATTTCTACCTCGTCCTCGTTGACTGAAGAAGACTTGATTTTGTTCAATGTAACTTTTCTCTTCTTCTTTTTGAGAAGCAATAGTTTGTTCGTACCCCTGAAGAGAAATCAAAAATTGATTGAAAGTTGGATAAGGTGGTTTTGTTACCATAGCAAGACGAAATCCTTCATATTTTGCTCCTAATCCACGAGCAAATTGGAAAACTTTATCAAGATCATCAACTGGTTTCTTGATTGCTGCAAGATTATCACAGATTGAATTGAATTCTTTTGAATATTCATCTAAGGATTTTGATCCTTTCTTGATAGTCATCAACACATTTTTCAGAAGTCCTTCCCTTTCAATCGTAGTTGGCAATAGCTTTTCTTCCAATAAACTTCATACATCATAGGCAGTGGCTTCTTCACCAATTGAGGGTTGAGCTTCCTCCTTTATTGTACTAAGTAACCATGAGATAAGAAGTCCATCGTTTGTCAACCACAAGAGATATGCCGGATTCTCCTTTTCATTGTCATCTAGCAGTTGTTTTGGTTTTTCACCATCCTTTTGTAAATGATGAAGAACTCCTAGGCTGCGAGACAAATGGAGGATTTGTGATCTCCACATAAGATAATTATTTGAGCCTAATTTGGTTGATACCAAACTGACACATTGATGAAAAGATTGAATGGTAAGAGTGGGTTCCTTCATAGTTGATCTTAATATTTGAAGAACTAGAAGGCTCTGATACCATGAAGAAAATTAGAAGTGAAGAAAAAGACTGTTTGTATTTTCTTGACTGAATCTATTACAATGAACCCTATTATATAGGGGTGGAGTAAAATGATAAAAGCATATAAAAATCTATTACATTAATTAAATTGATCACTCACTCTATCAATCTAATTAATGATCAATCATCATAAATGAAAACATCATAACTATGGTAATATCAATCTTCAATTACCATAATTATTCACATTAATCACCAATCAACTATCTCTTTCTCAATCTTCGCCAATGAGAAAAGTAAACGTGATCTTATCTCTTGTTTGAAAATCAAGCACGCAAATAAATTTTCACATTGTCTTTATTCAATGGTTTACTCTTCCTCAACATTAACTCTTGTCATACTACTTTCGCTATAAATAAACATGAAGAGAAACACCAATTCAGCAAATTGTTGAGAGCATCTTCGAAACTGATAAATTTTACTTTTTCGAAAAATGAACAAGTTCTTTGGGGTTGTTCTCTGCAGCTTGATGGTGTTGTGGCTGGTGTTTCTGGTCCAAGCCGAGGAGACGAAGGAACCCAAATGTGATGCATCGGAGCTTGATCCATGCTTGAATCATGTGACGAATGGCAATCCCCCAACAGAACTATGCTGCAAAAGGCTGAGGGAGCAAAAGGATTGCTTATGCAAATACATGAACCATCCAGGTCATGGCTTTCTGCATGATCCAAAGGTCTTCAAAGCCTGTGAAATATTTTTTTTTTTCAGGCAATATCCCTCTCAGCGGGTTAGGGATGCCAGCCACTCGTTTTATTTATTGAACCTTGTGAGGAACCTCTTACATCATAGAAAACATTATTCACTAGCCATCTATAGAATATATAAATCAAAGCAATTAAATGAAGCCTAAGGAGAGACTCTCCTATACATGAAAATCAAAAACATTTTCGAATACAAAAGCTTGGAACTTGAAGCCAATCCATATTAATACATCCTCTTACTTCTCGTGGTAACTCAAGAAACGAATTAACTGAATATCTCCCTGCATCACACATCCCACATTAGCCAATCTATCTTCTGGTTGGTTCGCTTCACGGTATATATGTGTAATAGTATTGATACACGGGAACTCTCTAATCTTGTCCACAAGTTTCATAAGCTTCCAAGGAGTAGCATAGTCAGTGTTTAACTTATATGTACCACCAGTTGGTAAGCCCCACACCACTCTCACGTACTTATAAGAAGGTGAGTAAGCTTGGATAAAAGGCACAATATCACGCCACTCTACTGGAAGAACTATTTTAGGGAAATGTATCTTCCAAATACCTCTTAAGTCCATAATCAATCGACTACGAACGTGTTCAATAGGAGTAAAAACCCCCTCAGAAAGTGACGCTGTTCTCCAACACCAAATATGCCACAACATTAGAGACGGTAGAATTTTAAATACCACCTTGCTATAGTCGTTACCCTTGAGCGACCACCACGAAGCACATCTCATCCGCCATCCTCCCTCACTATAGCGAACACCACATAAAGCACCAAAAGAATTCCATAGAATATCCGCAATCGACTCCTGAACAAAGCAATGTTTAATAGACTCTTCCATCGGGTTCGGATAACACATACAAAGGAACGGACCATGAAATCCCACTTTAGTTAACCACTCAGAAAATGGGAGGTGTCCATAATACAATCTCAATAAAAAGAAAGAAATCTTAAAAGGCATTCCTTTCCACCAAATATTCTTAGAAAAATGCACTTGAGTGCCCTTAGTCCTCAGCAGCTCATATACAGATTTAATCGAGAAATGACCATCTTTTCTCCCCATCCATATTGCAACTGGATCATTTGATCGCAATACCACATTCTGCATATCTTGTTGTATTCTAGCTGGAAGGATACCCTCATAGTCACCTAGTGACCACTGGCCATCCTGAAACATCGACTTGAGAGACACACAACTTTCAGTTGTATATGCTGATAAAGAACCCACTAGGCGCCAATTATCATGGAATAAGTCAAGAGATCCATCCCCAGGAAACCACCCAATCAGAGGCTCAATAAACTCCCTGATATATAACATTTTTCTCCAAATATATGAGGCCGACCATACAGGTTGTATAATTGTCGCGTGGGTAATACGACAATACTTGGCGTGCATGAATTGAGCCCATAGGGAATCGCCTTTCTGAAATGCCCACCAAATTTTGCTCAAAAAAGCATTCGCCCCCTCAATGACATCTCGAAAACCAACACCACCCTCATTCATCGGTCGACATAGTTTTGTCCAGCTAAGCCAATGTTGCCGTCGATCTCCAGTGCCTGCCCAGAAAAACTTAGCTAACATTGTCGACAATTGGTGTAGTATGCTTTTCGGAGGCTGCACAACTGATAATATATGCGATGGGATAGATGAAAGAATATATTTAATCAATATAATCCTCACGCCAAATGATAGATACTTATTCATCCAACTCGAAATCCATTGCTGAATTTTAGATAATATGAATTGAAAATATTCCATTTTTATGCGTCCTATAAATATTGAACATCCCAAATAGATAAACGGGAACTCCTTACAAGAAAAACCAGTTAATCGGACCACACGCCAACGTATCAACAACGAAGATGACTTCCCAACAAAGAAACAACTTTTATCAACACTAACCAACTGACCAGAGAGCCTCTTATATTTCCGAATTGCAGTCATTACACATTTAATTGATGCACCGTCACCAGCTGAGAAGATAAGAATGTCATCTGCAAAAGCTAAATGAGTGATTGCTTACAAATTCCGAGTAGAGCGAAAAGGAGTGAAGGAAAGCTGAGTTAATAAGGAGTTCAGCAACACCGAAAAATACTCCGCCACCAAAATAAATAAACATGGGGAGAGAGGATCACCCTGTCACAACCCTCTCGTGGACAAAAAAAATCCATGTGTCTGTCCATTAATCATGACAGAGAACCAGCAATTTGATACACATCTCCATATCATATCCACCCAACGTTCACCAAAACCAAGCCGTCGCAGCACTTGACACAAAAAACACCATGATACTCGATCATAAGCCTTCATCATGTCAAGTTTGAGGACCGCATTACCATTTCTTGCTTTAGTATTGATAGAACCAACCAATTCTTGTGCAAGCAAAATATTATCTGCCATGGCCCGACCCTCCACAAACGCGCTCTGATTTTTAGAAATTAATTTGGGAAGGAAATTTCGCGTTCGATTTGCCAACACTTTTGTGATAATTTTATTGAGAACCGTACACAAACTAATAGGTCAATACTCCCCCAAGTGTTGAGGGTTCTCAGACTTAGGAATCAAGATCTAGGTCATAGTCGTAATAGCTTTTGGCAAAGTTCCTCCACAGAAAATTCTTGGACTGCCTGAAGTAGATCTACACAAATAACATCCCACACACACTTAAAGAAGGCACTAGAAAATCCATCTTGACCCGGCGCACTATCGTCATCTATCAACCACAAAGCATTCCGAACTTCATCCATTGTAGGATCGGCCTCAAACATGTCACGGTCAGAATCATTAAGCACCGTTGCCAAGCCTGTGAAATTATAGACACTAATCCTTGCCCAAATTGATCAGTACAACAAGTGTTAAAATAAGGCCCTGTAATATTGTTTAAGAGACAACCGATCCTTAATTGTTATATAATGTAATGGTTTGTGATTGATTTACATATAAGTCTCTAATCTCTTGTGACTATTTTGAAATTTTGTTATCCAATCAATTAGCATTCACAAATTTACAACCCAGAAAAAAAGGAAAAAACGCAAAAAAATAAAAATAAAAATAAACTTCTCATCGTTATCATTGATAATCCACCTAATCGAGCATTTGATGCAAATATGCAATGTTAACATCCCGTTATATTAAATTTTTTTTTGTAATTTTTTTTTATTTGGCATAACTTCGTTCACGAGAAGCGTCACCCCAATTTTATTAATTAAATTTTGGAGACTATGGATATACCAATAATATCAATACATGAGTAAAAGTATAAATGATGACTCCTCCCTTACATTAGTTCCTATCTATGAAAATGTAAACCAAAAGTACTTTCTTCTTTACAAATATTTGGGTGAAAGAATTCTGTAATAATATGTTTGCCGCAAATGCTAATAACTAACATATTAAATCCAAACCCCTCCACTTTTTAAACAAAAGAATCCCTACACATAATTTGTATTTCACCAGGAGTAATATGGACAAAAGGGATGGAGTGGCGAACAACAGCGCATGTTTGCATCTTTATCTTATCGTTCATGAACCAATATGTAGCATAGTTATTCAAAAAAATAAAAAAAAAATAGATAGCTAATATTCAGAATATCTGAAGCACATGAGGGGTTTGCAACTACAGAAAATGATCATAAATTTGATTTTCAAATGACAAAATCCTGGAATCTAACAAAAGCAAACATCATAATCTAAAAGCTAGATCATGTAATCCTAAAAGCTAGAACATGCATAATATCAGGTATCTCATTTTTCAATTGTAACTACAGTTTGACATGCAACATTCTAATCATTTGTATAAGATAAAGATATCATGTTTTATTTCGGCCATCTAAAGGATTACTAAGGTGATGAAGTCTGAAAATGAGCCTTAACGAGAGTACCGTACAGAGGCCTTAGACCCCACCTCAAGAAGAGCCCAACTCCCACCTTCACCATGAATAAATGATATGTCAACTTTATGACCTCGTATTCCATCTCCGAATAAGCCCTTCTCCGGCCGAATTAGCCTTGCTGAGGTTTGAAGCCTTGCTGAGGTTCCGGAGCCCATCTCCGAATGAGCCTTGTTGAGGTTTCGGAGCCTTGCTCCAAATCCACCAAGAATGATAATAAATATAATTTGGTCCCGGATAGGCCTTCCTCGTAACGTCTGGACCTGAGACACGGAACAAACCGTTAGTGAAACGTCCCCAGGTGGTCCTGTGGAGTTTCACTCCGATGCCTAAGTCAGTAGTAGGTCTTGATGAAATAAGCAAGAGCTAAAATTAACAGTTCCAGAAGGGATCCCCATTTACTTGCACACAAGCAATATTTATAGAGGAAGTCATACCTTAATGATGTCACTTACATACTTGTGAGGGAAGGAGCTCCATATCCCTTTAATCCAAGCCGTTAATTTGGTGTGTTCACTTTCATTCCTCATCAATAGCCCCCCAGATCGGTTGGGTTTAAGCCCCTAGCTATATTGGAGTTAAAGCCCAACTGATCTGGATTTGAGTTCTTCATTTTTTGTGAGCCTTCCTCCGAGGATAGTGATACTTCTGACCCTTCTGAGAATGCCCAAGCTGAGGCTAGAAATAGGCTACGACTTCATAGGTAAATAATTAAATCCGTGGTGCCATCAAGGTCTTTTATCGGTACAATAAGTGCAACTCATGCCTTAGAACAGTTGGAACCCTCTATAGAACCCTCCATAGAAAGCTTATAAGGATCTTCACTCTCGCCCATTGGCCTTACTGAGGTCACTTCTCAAGGTAATCGCACTGTGGAACACGTAGTGCATGATAACAGACCTTCTGAAGAGGGAAATTCTGATAATAGCTCTTCTAAGAAAGAAGGAAGTTCTGATAATAGCCCTTATGAAGAAGAAGGAAATAGCCTTTCTGAAGAGGGGCATGCTGATAATAGCCCTTCTGAATTCTAAAGGGGTCATGCTGATAATAGCCCTTCTGAAGAAGGACATGCTGATAATAGCCCTTCTGACGAAGGACATGTTGATAATAGCCCTTCTGAGGAAGAAGGGCCAAATGAGAACCTTGTTCCCTCCTTGGGAAATATTTCAACTGTTTCCATAGCTATGTCTTTGAATTCTTCCATCACTGCGAATATGCTAAAAATGATAGTTCGTCAATTTCACATCCCTTCTAGATATACAGTCAAGGTCCCTTCTGATGGTCAATTTGCATCTCGCCCTCCTGTAGGCTTTTCTACTGTGTATAAGGACTTTTTTGGCTCCCTACTCAGGTTTTCTCAAAAGGTGGAAGAACAAATTTTTCTTTATCAGCTTAAAGCCTATGAGTATAGTATGGAGACCTCCTGGTGAGGTGGATCAAGAAGATGTATCTGCCTTAATCAACAGTACTATAAATTTCAAACCCTAGAAAATGTCCCTTATAACCGAAGGATGCCTTGTGGGACTAGGGTTGAGCCCAGCCCGTTTGGGTTTATCTCCAGAAGAGCTCGAAGAGAATGGTATTTTTCTTCTCCATTCTTTCCATACTTTCCTTACGTTTATCTCTCTCCTTATTTATTTTATCTTGATGTCGCAGTGACAAGTTTCGCAGCCCTGATAAAAATTCGCCTTTCTCAGGTAGGGCAAACTTAACACTTGTCTCCTTTTACATATACTCTTTATTCTTCTGATAGGCTTATTACTCTTATTTTCAGTAGGGCTTGTTCTTAGCTCCAGACTTGTCTTCTCGTTTTAAGAAGGTTTTAGAGATCAAAGAACAACTAATTGTTGATTTAGCCCCAACTCGAGAAGATCAAGTCAAAACTAGGATACTTCAAGAAAAAGCCAAAAGGGACTCATCTGAGGCGCAAAAAGAACTTTGCAAGCTGAAGAATAAATGTGACTCCTCATGTGAGAAAGTTTCTACTCGTGAAGCTTGCATCTCAGAGCTAACTAAGGAAAAAGAACTCCTAGAGTCCAAGCGCGAGTTCTATACTGAGGAAGGCACCTCTCAGCTGGACGGGGCACCTCCCAGTTGGGGATTTCGTCCCCTTCTACACGGCGGCAATTGCCGCTATTTCCTCAATGAGTGAAGAGGTTGGCCATGTGCCGATTGAAAATAGGGAGGTTTTCGTAAGGCAAGAGAATACTCTTAATGAAGAAGGCCCAACTTGATTTATAGAAAACCACTATTTTGTTAATGGTATTCGAAATTAAATCTTGAGAAATAAGTGCCTGATTAGATTCTTTAAGTCTTACCATTTAGGGAATAATAGCTTTGGGCTTTCCTAAATTTCTCAGGTATTACTAGTTTTTGAGACAATAACTTTGAGAGTGCCTGAATTTCTCAGGTCTTACCATTTATAAGATAATAACCTTGAGCGTGCCTGAATTTCTCAAGTCTTCTTCGTTTTTGAGATAATATCTTTGAGCGTGCCTGAATTTCTCAGGTTTTTCTCATTTTTGAGATAATAGCTTTGAGCCTGCCTGAATTTCTCAGGTCTTCCTCATTTTTGAGATGATATCCCTGGGTATGCATGAATTTTTCAGGGCTTCCTCGTTTTTGAGATAATAGCCTTGGGCTTTCCTGAATTTCTCAGGAAGAGCAGGAGCCCCCTGCTCCGTCTTCCCAAAAAAGAAAACACCCTAGGAGGAATGTCACTATTGAGTCCAAGAAGACGAAGATGGGTAGTCCTACTAGTACCTTTGGCAACTTTTCTTTGTTGTCTGATCGCCAAGTTTGGCCGATTGTACTTCCTCGTCTTATCAAACAATTCCCATGGCACAATTCAACCCCAGGTGGGACAATCAAGTGAATGACCATTTGAATTTGGAGACGTGTTAGGAGCTCTCCTCAGGAATTATCCCCCCTATGGAGAAGAGGGCCATGGCAACCCTGGAAGACTCCGAGGTAAATCCCCTTATGAGCTTAGGACTCACTCAGGTAGGTCGTCTATCCTTTTAGTTCTTTTTATTACCTACTCTGATATTCATATTGTGGCTCATTCCGGGTTCGCTTAATATGCCTTTCCTCTGTAGGGCTTGTTTCTCGCCAAGGAGTTGTCGTCACGTTTCAGAAAGAGCTGTGAGTCCGTCAAGTACCTTAATACTGATTTAGCTAAAACTCGTTAGGGACAAGAGGAAGCTGGAGGCGTTAACTAGAAGTCGAGGAGCTCAAGCGGAGCATGGAACGGGATTTGGCCCAATCCCAGGAAGACATTCATAGGTTGAAGAAAAAGAACAAGTCTTATTCTGATAAGGTGTCTAGCCAAAGGGCCCAAATCAAAGAACTGACAAAAGAGAAGAAAGCCTTGGAGGCTCGATGCCACTTCTACTCTGGAGAAGAAGCATCTCGATGGGTCAAGAACTTGCTCACTTTCCCTCAGTTCGTCGATTTCATGGCTAATCTTTGTAACTCTGTGAAGGACTAGGGATGTACCTTCGCTTATGAGGAAGTCAAGAAACTTCATCCAGATATTGAGGTGGATAAGCTGGAAGGCTATGACGCGAACTCGGGGGAAAACCTGAACATCTTGATGACCAATTTGACCTCGGGACGAGTGCACCTTCCTGTTGGAGATTTCATCCCTTCATTTCCAGTTGAAGCCCCCTCTGCTACCATCGGGGCTGAAGGAGTTGATGTTCCAGAAAGTAAGGAATCTTCGGGGACTTTGGTTAATACTCAGGAGGAAACTAGCCTTGCTGGTGAAAACGAGGAGCCCCTGTCTAGCTTATAGCAGTCTTGGTCCGTTTTTGTTTTGTCGCAGGGAGACGCCTCTTTTTCTTTGTAATTTGTTAGGCCTCATTTTCTTTATCTCTGGAAAAACCATGCTCCTAGAGGGCTCTTTTGTAGCACAACCCTATTATGCATGTAAGACTGTTTTGAGGGTATTTATATATATATATATATCTTCACCTGGTTGCGTCTTTTCTTGAAGGAACTGTTATCGTTTCCTGTTATGTATTGCTCTTTTACACCGTAAAAAGGATAAGAATTAGACCTCCTGCAATAAATACGTGAAATCTAGAATGTTACGTAAGAATAAACATTTAGAAGAGAAGGGAGGTTGTTTAACGTTCTTAGGTCTTGATAACGACGAGGTCGCATTTTTGGTGGCCTAACTTTATCCAGGTCTCATTACCAATGAAGTCGCTTTTTTAGGCGTATACTGGATTTTACCCAAGTCTTATGATTGACGAGGTGCCTGAAGTTGTCCAGGTCTTATTGTCGACGAGGTCGCCTTTTAGGTGCCTAAATTTGTCCAGGTTTTATTATTGACGAAGTGCCTGAATTTATCCAGGTCTTATTGTTGATGAGGTGCCTGAATTTGTCCAGGTCTTATTAACGACTAGGTCGCTTTTTAGGTGTTGCCTAAATTTATCCAGGTCTTATTGTTGATGAGGTGCCTGAATTTGTCCAGGTCTTATTAACGACTAGGTCGCTTTTTAGGTGTTGCCTAAATTTATCCAGGTCTTATTGTTGATGAGGTGCCTGAATTTGTCCAGGTCTTATTAACGACTAGGTCGCTTTTTAGGTGTTTGTCTGAATTTATCGAGGTCTTTATTTTCTGTAGTGATAATGGAAGCCTCTCTCGAGAAGACAGAAAACCAAGTATAGAAATAAGACGAGTCGATATAAGAAAACCAAAGAATTCCTTTACTTCATTTCAGTAATGAGCTCTTACAAATAGAACTTTCGCAAGTTTACAATATTACACCTTCTGGGGATGATCTTTCCATCTAAAGTAGACAATTGATAATTTCCTGACCTTCCCGAAGATTCGGGCTTCTCTAATACTTGTCTCAACGGTTTATTAGTTAAGACCTGGAACGGATGCGCCTGAAAATAGGATTTTAACCTTCTAGCCGTGTTCACCAAGGCCAACGCCAATTTTTCCATAATCGGGTACCTTTGTTCAGCCCTCAGTAGGGCGTTATGAACTCCAGTAGAGAATGATGAAATCCAGTAAGGCGTGATGAAATCCAGTAGGACGTGATAAAATCCAGTAGGGCGTGATGAACTCCAGTAGGGAATGATGAACTCCAGTAGGGAATGATGAAATCCAGTAGGGAATTATGAAATCCAGTAGGGAGTTATTAACACTCCATGCATTTTTTAATAAATTGTGGAGTTCTATAAACTCTAGTAAGGAGTTATGAACTCCAGTAGGGCTAATTAATTATGTTAAATGCCCCAAACCATGGATTTATGTACATGCATGGATATTTGCTTGAGATAATCATAAAAAATATCTTACATTGTAAGACAACAAAACGAAATAGCCTTCCTGGGTTCAGTCTTGCTTTGAACCCACAGCAAGTGGCATTCAACAATTGCAATTTAGAGATTTACATTTTCTCAAGCACAATTTATATCTCAAACGTAGTCAATAATTGACTTCAATGATTAAATACAAATTTTAACATATAATTAGACTTACTTCGATATTTCTGTAACCAAATTGTCGTTAGAAAAATTGAAAATAGCTACTGAGATGGTAATGTGGTTTTAAGAAAAAAGATTCATTGACTAAATTGCTTCAAATTTAATTTGAGAACACGAAGAGGTTTTAGTTATCTCGTACCTTGGCTGTAATTTTATAATTGGTAGTGGTCACTGACTTTTCGTATCAGTTCCCCACAGACGGCGCCAATGATGAAGTCCGAAAATGAGCCTTACCGAGAGTACCGTACAGAGGCCTTAGACCCCACCTCAAGAAGAGCCCAACTCCCACCTTCACCACGAATAAATGATATGTCGACTTTATGACCTCGTATTCTATCTCCGAATAAGCCCTTCTCCGGCCGAATTAGCCTTGCTGAGGTTTGAAGCCTTGCTGAGGTTCCAGAGCCCATCTCCGAATGAGCCTTGTTGAGGTTTCGGAGCCTTGCTCCAAAATCCACCAAGAATGATAATAAATATAACTTGGTCCTGGATAGGCCTTCCTCGTAACGTCTGGACTTGAGACACGGAACAAACCGTTAGTGAAACGTCCCCAGGTGGTCCTGTGGAGTTTCACTCCGATGCCTAAGTTAGTAGTAGGTCTTGATGAAATAAGCAAGAGCTTAAATTAACAGTTCCAGAGAGGATCCCCATTTACTTGCACACAAGCAATATTTATAGAGGAAGTCATACCTTAATGATGTCACTTACATACTTGTGAGGGAAGGAGCACCCTATCCCTTTAATCCAAGCTGTTAATTTGGTGTGTTCACTTTCATTCCTCATCATAAGGCAAGGCTGGCCTAACCACGGCAACCATCGGCCTTACTTTCTCTTTGTTATTATGAAAATGTGTGTAAACAAAGCTGGCCTAACATCAGCAGCCAACAACCATGTATTCTGTGGTATTCCTTGCTCATACACAAAGTTAAAGGTCACAAGTGTTAAAGACTTTTGCAACATATATGTTCTCAAGATTTTGGCACTATAAACATACATTCATGCAGATATGCTTGCAGTGAGATGAAAAGAAAAAAAAATGAAATAGATGCCACAACAGGGCCACACAATTATGAAATTGAGCTAATGCCAAAATTATTAATGCCAAGCTATATGATTGCTATTTGATCTTCCCCCACTGCAAGTGTGTTTTGTTCTTTTTAAAGTGTTTGGGAGTTGATTCTAACTGCCATGTCATTTTGTTTGTATCTCTGCAGCATTCTCTGTGGGAGAGGAAGATTCTTTATCTTGGAGTAGCATCTCCTTTATATTAAACATTTAATTAGTTCTTTAGTGATTTTTTTTACAATTATACATCCTAGCTAGTTCATCTTAAGTTTGCAGAACACATGCAAATGTATCTGCAGTTACCCTTCATCGTCAAAATCAGCGATTTCAATTATAAGGAATATTGACCTTGAATTGTATTGTTATTTAGATATGTTGCATGATGTCTTTGAAAAAGTGTTGAATCGTTGTTGTGAATCATTGAATTCTATTCCTCCAACAAGTCTAATTCTTTAAGCTTGTTTGTAGGTACTAGAGAATGCCCACTCACAAATTGTTAAATAATATATTGAAAACATGCATAATCAAGTAAGAATAATCGAAGGAAATACAAAATCATCACTACCCATAGCCATAATGTTAAATTCTAACTCTAACTACAAGAAATTAACTATCCATTACACAATCTTTCTATTCAATATGGATAATGCAAGCTATTGTCATGCAAAATAAGAAAAAATTAAGGGGAGGAAACTCTTATTTACTCCTTTAATCTCCACTCCTCTTCTCCCAAGATCAAGTGTTGACCACCAAATTGGTTGCATCACTCTACCAAATAATTATAATAATAATAATAGGCATTGAATTAATATATAGGATTTTGAGACGAAAAAAATTAGAAATGAATAGATTAGTGAGAAACAAATTTATAAAAAGAATAAGTGTATTGAAAAAATAATTGAATTATTAAATAGAATTCAAATAGTAAAATATAATAATATGTTAGGAATAAGTCTGAGTTAACATGTGGAACCAAGAAAATAACTCATCAAATAACAACAAAGTATGACGTAACAAAGTACGGCAAATGAGAAAACAATGAAAGAAATGACCTCCAAGAATTTAACGTAAGGAATGGACATCAAGAATAACGTACAATATGACGAAAGAAAATAATAAAAGAATTGAACACCAACAATTTAACGAAAGAAATGGACACAAAAAATAGTGCTCGTGTTGTCTTGCGATACTCCAACCCCCAATCAGGTCGGATCATGAGGTGGATACCACCCTGAAATTTGAAAAATTATGTTAGGTTCTTGTGAAAATTTTAAAAAATTCAAATAAATCTTCAAAAAAATTAGAATTTTACACCCTCAAAATTAAATATAATTTTTTTTATGTAATTTTACCCCTCAAAACCTTTATTTCTAAATTCGCTATTGAGTCCATGTCAATCACTCAAAGATTTTTTTATGTATCATTACTTTTAATAATTATTACCAATGGAACCCTTTTTGTGTACTGTGGTTAGAAGAAAATTGCAAATGTTTCAACAGCTTTGGAGAACCTTGATCAATTTTTTCTAAATTGAGGGATTGTATTATTAAGGTCATTTATCATATTGGAAATATAAAGATAAGAGCCACAATAGACATGTGAACCTCTCACAAGGTCTGTTGCCTTTCAAGAAAGCAATTACTAGGTTGCATTGGCGGAATTAAGGGGCTCACCCCCTTCCTTTTGGAGAAGAAGGTAATAGGGTTTCTTCTCCACCAATCTAGCATCACTTGCCGTCACCTACCACCTACTGTCGTAACTTTACAAATTCAGAACTTCTTTGCTTTCCTGGAAGAAGAAGACTTGAATTCGTTTTTTTTTTCATTCTAAAGGTAAACCACGTCAATTTGTTTTAAACAAAGTCAATCTAATTAAAAAAATCTTTTATTCTTAAGTTTAAGTTAAACGACGTCATTTAAAATAAAATGACATTATTTTACTTATTACAAAGTAAAAAAAAAAAAACTTTGCATGATTTTAATAAAATTTCTTACAGCAACCCAGTCTAATTCTTATTTTTACTCTGATATCTCTCACTCTCTTGTACCCTCTCTTCCAAACTCCCTCTCTTCTCATAATCTCATATCTCTAAATAGAAAATCAACTTTTTGTCTCCTTCCTTTAGTTTCGGACCTCCATTGTCAATTCTAGTATGTTAAAACTTATTTTGTTGCCACTACCACCGATTTTGGTGTAAATTTTTTATGTTTTTATTTTTTCTAATATTAGTAATATTTAATTTTTTTTGTAAATATTTTTGCGAATTGTAATTGATTATTGTGATTGAATATTTATTAATAGATATTTGTGAATTGTGTTTGTGATTAATTAATTTTAAATATATAAATTATATTTATTTATTACGAAAAAAATAAGAGAGCTTGTAATTCTTTTTGTCAATTTTCATTATACAAAGTTTTTTTTGTCAATTCGATACTTCAGCGTTACATATATTTATTTAGGTCATTCTCTTGTGAGACTGCATTATATATGAGACTTGCATATTAATTTTACTCGTATAAAATATAAAAAATTAGCATATAAATTATTAAATATTATATAAAATATAAAAAATTAGCGTATTAGCGTATAAAGTATCAAATATCAGCCTACAATGTGTAAAAAATTATTGTATTAGTGTACATATAAGTATAATTCACTTATATGAGACGATCTCAAGAATTTTAGTGTATTTATTTTATGGGAATTTTTTTTCCCGATTATACAGTTAAGCCTCCCCTAAAAATATGTTCTGGTTCCGCCACTTCTAGGTTGTGCCTTATAAATATATAGTAGACCTACAACAAGGTAAGGAATTACAACTATGTTTCGATATGTTTTTTCTTTTTTTCCCATTTCTCATCTCATTTTCAAAATGCTATATTTGTTTATCACTAATTCTTACAATAAACTAATTCTCAACTTTCTCAAAATAGGAATAAGGACATTTTAGTCTCGTAAATTTATAAAAGAAATTATATTTATATTCAATTTAACTTGTTGACTGCTGGAAGTTGTTGCAGTCAACCACAATTTCTTTAAAAAAATATAATTTTTTATTTTAAACTTTAATTAATAATAAAAAATTTTAATACAAAAACCAATAAAAAGAAAACTAATCTATCTAAATATACAATTTTCAAACCAAAAATATTTCTTTCCTAAAATGCAATATGAGAATTCATTTTTTCCAACTCTGTAAACAAAATACATATCCAAACGAAAAATTGTGTGTCATAATTTCATAATAATCAATAAAAAAATATTCTCTTGCTGATATTTATTTATTTGAGAAGATTACATGTCATGTGCATTTTCATCCCTTTGTGCCCCTCATCAATTAATAGAGGGAGTAAAATAAAGAACTTCTTAATTGGCTATGCGGATGAACAGATGAAGAAGAAGACAGTTTTGTATTTTCCAATAATTTTGATGCATAAAAAGTAGAAGAAAATGTAGAATCAGCCTTTCTTTTATCATCCGTATAGGACTGCAGTTAATTAACTAATTAACATAAACATTCATAAATCATAATGCAAATAAATTTCTGATATATTGATAAGTTGGTTTTATACCAACTTAAATGGCTTAATTCACTTAGCTTTTGACTTGTTTTTCATAAGTTAGTGCAATGATTTGTTTGTTGTGGTGCATTTATGTGGTTGTAAATTGGTTGTACTAAATTGGTTAAAAGAAACCAAAAATGATGATGAACTTAGGCAATTGTGTGCTTGATGTTAATTGGCAAGGTTGAGAGATCAAAACATCTAGGAAGGTGAATGAAACCAAAATGAACTTGGTGGAATCGGTTTAGGGTTTTGGCAGATTGGGTTAGGAAATTCATCTGGGCATAACTTTCTTGATACTAATCCAACTGGTGATTTCTTTGGTGTTCTGAAAAGCTCTTTGAATGCACTACATTTTGTATGTTTTAACTATTTCCCAATTTTGGGTGCAATATTATGAAATATGAGTTTCTTGTCGAAATGCCATTTTAGGGTTTTAGGGTTTTATCTTTCTGCCACAGTTTGGTATTTTGATGATATCTTGAGTTTCAGGTACCTGATTAGACTGTTTTTTGATCCATTTGAAAGCTAAGAGGGGGATGTAGAACTCTTAAGTTCACTACCAAGTCTGCATCAGAGGTTAAGACACACTTATTTGGCATGGAAGTAGGGTGTTGTGCTGAAGTGAACACTAAGCCAAAACCTTGCTAACCTACCTTGCCAACACCTTGCCAAGGCTTTGCCAACACCTTGCCAAGGCTTGCCAAGCTAACGTGCCAAGATCTTGCCAAGCTTTGCCAACTCGGCACATCGACCTTCCCAAGCATAGTGCCGAGCCTTGCCACAAACTATGCCAAACACTTGGCTATATTTTGACACACTCATGCGCTTATCTTGCCAAGCATTCATCACACATGCATCATTTGCATATTAGTACCACATTCACACAGTTTGGGCATGGCACATTTTACTTATTTTTACATTATATTTGCAATAATAGTATATAACACTTTGGCACACAACGGCAAACATTTCAGCTTGACAAACTTTGCCAAACTTTGCCATGCCATGCTAATATACCTTGCCACCAGATTATTGCACAACACATCACCCTTGGCACACTACTCATGCATTCTTGGCATGACATTTGCACACTCTAAACATGTTTGCACACACATTGGCAAAGGAAACAAACGGCCAAAGTTATGAACTTTCTCCATGAGACCTCGTGGAGAAAGAAAAATTGCACAAATTTTCTCCACGAAGTCTCGAGGAGAAAAAAAAACACAATATTTTTCTCCACGAGACCTCGTGAAGAAAATGAAAACTGCCAAGATTTACTCCACGAGGTCTCGTGGAGTAAAAAACCATAAGAGAAATTTTAAAAGTGTGTGATTCTTGTGTTGAAAATCGACTAAGTGTTGATTCTGTTTTTTTTAGGTGTATATGGTGCAATGAAGGCGTGGTAGTGGTTGGCCCGAAGGCGCATGGAAGCTGAGTCAGAAAGTAATGGTGAAGCCGGGAGACCAAAGGCGTGCTTGGTCACACTTATGAAAGCGTGATGCTTGCTGGAGAAGAAGAAATTGTGGCAGATGCTTGAAGGCGCGATTCATTTGGCAGAAAGGCGTTAGAGGTGCAGTAGAGGCGCGAGGGAGAACGGCGTGAAGGCGTGAAGGTTGCTGAGCCTGACTGGTCCTTGGCCAAGAAGTTTGAAG
Source organism: Ophiorrhiza pumila (assembly GCA_016586305.1). Taxonomy (NCBI): domain Eukaryota; kingdom Viridiplantae; phylum Streptophyta; class Magnoliopsida; order Gentianales; family Rubiaceae; genus Ophiorrhiza; species Ophiorrhiza pumila. Next base: position 9,288,746 of record BLIW01000011.1, on the reverse strand, counting down.
GCGTGACTCCGAATGGCACAAAGGCGTGGTAGAGAAGCTGGGAGGCGTGAACCAGATTTGCCTGAAGGCGCGACGAGGTTCTAGAAGGCCCAGATCCTTTGGCTCAAAGGCGCTGGAATCGTTTTGAAACCTTCTACTTTGGTTTTTGTCATTCACATCACTTAGGCATTTTTAGTAGTGATATTTTAGTCATTGAACGTTAGCGTACCATTTACGTTTCTTTTGTAACCTCTATACATAGAGGAATAGTCAACATTTTAGGAAAACGATACATTTTTTATTCACTACTCACATTTTCCATATTGTAACCAACTTTTGATTTTGAAGAGCGGGAAGTGTTCTTGAGATCCACTTTCTCTCTCTACTTTCTCTCACTAAGATTGTAGCTTCATTTTGGATTCCGATCAAAGATTTGTTCTCATAATTGTATTTCTCCGTGAAATTGAGAAGAAAAGCTACAATACTCTCGGCATTTGGAAGCTTTTAAGACTCTTAATTGGTAAACTCTTCCAATTAATGATTATGAACTGTTTAATCTTCCAATTTGTTGATTGTGAAGCTGAAATGGAGATTCGTGGCTAATTGAATGATAATCTAGGATACTGAGGGTGAATGCTAGGTTGAAATTGTAATTGTGCAGTAGAACTAACGATCTATTATAAGAAATGGAAATTCTCAGCTATGAATTTGTAAAACTTGTTAAGTGCATGCTTTTGATTTGAATCTGATGAAATGAGATTTGATTGCGGTCGTCATGCTGAATTGAGTCTTCTTTTGTAAGATTTGGATGAAAATCATGAATAAGAACCTGAGAATGCTTGAGTTCTTAAACCTGTTTGAATTTGCACAGATCTTAAGGCTAGACCTCATCATAGGAAGCTTTGAGTCTGTATCATCCTAAGAACAAGGTGATAAGAGATTCTCATACTCAAATGATGAATTTACATGCTAGGATCGGGCCTCACCATGGGAGATTCTAGTTCATGCCTGAGTAATTTGAGTGGGGGATTGAGACAGCTCGTTCACACTTCACCATCCTTAGGCCCGACCAGAGGATAGGATGGTGTCGGGAGACTAAAATTGTAGTGTAGTGACCATGCTAACTATTATTGCTGTTTCCAATTGTGATTCTCCTCATTTGCTTTGATTGTATGTTAGTAATACTGCATGTATGAGAAGTTGCATTCACCCGGAAGTAGCCTAGATTATCAGCTTTATTTTCTTGAGAACTTTGTTTTTACTTCTTTGAGTCTTACTCGTGTGTTCATTTCAATTCGTAATTGTGTGGAGTCAAACCAGTTTACTTCTTGTTAAATTTTGTAATCAGTGTTCTTTTAATCTTGCTAAATTTTGGTGACATAATTGAGCAGATCAAACTTCTTGAATCGACTATTTCCCTGAGGAACGAAACCTAGCTCACTGCTACTATATTCAGTGAAATTAGGATAAATTGATGAGCCACGACACTCGACATCAATTTTTGGCATCGTTGCCGGGGAAACTAGGCACGGTTCTTGGAATTTGTTGTTGTTCTGCTCTTAGTCTTGTGTTTTATTGTTTTGATTTAGTTACTTTGTTTCTTTACTCTGTGTGATTCTGCTACGTTTACCATCTTGTATTGGTTTGGTTTACAGATTGATCCATTTGTTCTCTTGATATCATTTGCTTTTCCTGTTTGTGTATGACCAGGTCTGTAAGATCTAGAGGAAAACCTGAATTTGAATTGGACCTTGAATTGGGAAGAACTCTAAGGATTCAAGCAAAGCAGAGAGCTATGGCTGCACAAGGAGTACAAGCACCGAGGTTCGGAGACCATTATGCAGTAAATTTTGACAATCGATTTGGTCATCAGGACATCGATGTGGAAAGTTACCACATTCCTCCACAAATAGTCTCAATGATTACCCATGGCCAATTCTTCCAAGGTCTTGACAACGAGGATCCCAATGACCACCTTGATTGGTTTCTTGGGTTATGTAGCACTTTCAAGTTGCCAAGGGTCGACAGGGGTGAGGTTCACAAAATTTTGTTCCCTTTATCTTTGCGTGGAAAGGCTAAACATTGGTTCAAGAGTATTGGGGCAGCAAATGCTGGAATATCATTTGATGATCTACAGAAAAGGTTCTTGTCTAAGTACTTTCCTCCTGCTAAGCTTGAAAATAGAAGGTTGGAAATTATGAACTTCCAACAACAAGACAGTGAGTCATTTAGGGAAGCTTGGGAGAGATTCAACGATTTGATTAGGCAATGCCCTAATCATGATTTGGGCGAAATTAGGGAGCTAAATACTTTCTTCAAAGGCCTAACTCCTGAATCATCTTTGATGGTTAAAGCCTGTGCGAATGGGGCACTTAAGGACAAATCTGTGCCTGAAGTGCGTGAACTGTTTAACCAGATAGCTGAGGATAAATACCTTTTCCCAGAGACTAGAAAGCCACATGTCAGGAGACAAAGAGGAATTCTTGATGTAGATGAGGAGACTTCACTTAGTGCTAAGTTTGAAGCATTGGCTAAGCAGGTGCAGACTTTAAAGGCGACTCAAACCAAAGCCCTAGTACTTTCATGTGGACTATGCAAGGGAGAACATCACACGGATGAATGTGCGATCACTACTGAATCTATTCAGTATGTGAACAATTACACTAACAAACCCCAATATGGTGGGAACTATTCTGGGAGCAACTATAATGGAGGCAACAGACAATATGGAGGAAACCAAGGCAATTGGAATCAACAGCAGAACCAAGGAGGAAATTACTATCAAGGTAATGACTCAAGGAGAGCAATGAATCAACCACCTCCTGGTTTTGATAATCAGGCTAGCACATCAGAACAAAAGAAGCCAAACGTGGAAGATATGTTTCAAAAGCTGATAGAAAAGATGGATAAGAACGAACAGAGATTTGGAGGTTTGGAGTCCACTGTGAAGCATCACGAAGCCACATTGAAGAATATCGAGATGCAACTTGGTCAGTTGGCCAATGCTGTACACCAGAGACCAAAAGGAGCTCTTCCTAGTGACACAGTACCAAATCCCAAGGGAAGAGAAGCATGCAATGCGATTACTTTGAGGAGTGGAAAATTGTTGCCTGGAAGTAATCATGTAGAAGACAAGAGTGATGATGTAGAAGAGGACCAAAAAGATGAAGTTGAGATAGATGTGGAACTTGAGAAGAATGGTGAGCAAGAAGAAAATAAGTCTGAGAAGAAGGAAATACCAGCAAGGGTGGGAAATGAAATCACCAGAAATTCCAATCCTTATAACTTCCCAGATTATGCTCCAAAAGCTCCATTTCCAGAAAGGAAGAAACCTCCACCTAAAAAGGGACCTCAATTCAATCGTTTCTTAGATATGATCAAACAAGTGAATGTCAATATTCCTTTTTTGGATTTGGTTACAGCCATGCCTAAATATGCTAAATATTTAAAAGATCTTATTTCAAACAATGAGCAAATCTTGAGATGTGAAGTTCCAATGATGCTATCAGAGTGCAGTCAAGCATGGATGGTTCACAAATTACCTCCAAAGCTTAAGGATCCAGGTAGCTGTACCATACCTTGTAAGATTGGAACCAGATATTTTGCAAAGGCCCTCTGTGACCTTGGAGCTGGAATCAACTTGATGCCATTATCCATTGCAATAAATGTGGGTTTGAGTGGAAGGATTCGACCAGTTGCAGTGACACTACAGTTGGCAGATAGATCCTTGGTGACTCCTACAGGCTTGGTGGAGGACGTGTTGGTAAGTATTGATAAATTTACCTTGCCTATTGATTTCATTATACTTGATATGGAAAAGGATCCTGAGGTTCCTCTCATTTTTGGTAGACCTTTTCTAGCCACTGGTGATGCTTTGATTGGTGTGAAAAACAAGACAGTCACGTTTAGGATTAACAATGAGGAAGTGGTTTTTGATATAAACTATGCTATGAAGCAACCTCTAAATATGGAGTCTTGTTTTGCTATCAAAGCTATAACATGTTCTTCTGTGAGTAATGTGAACAACATGCATGATTTTTCTATTGTTGATGAGTTAAGTGTTTATGAGGATGATTTTGATGAACTCGACTTAGATAATGAGGATAAGAGAATTATTGCTGAAATTGAAGATTTCATTGAATGTTGTTATTTGGAAGAATCAATTTGTGAATTGCAAAATGATGTTGTGGAAGTTAAAATGCATGAAACTGTAGGGGAACATGATCATGAACCTATTGTTTTGGCTAACAAAAATTTTACTCTCACTGAGGTGAGGACTAGTGAGAATTTGTGCAGGAATGAAAAGCTTTTACCTTCCATTGTGGTGGCACCAAAGTTGGAATTGAAACCACTTCCACCTTATCTCAAATACGCTTTCTTGGGAGAAAAATGAGACATTGCCAGTTGTTATATCTTCAAAGCTTGAAGGTTGGCAAGAGGAGAAGCTTTTGGAAGTTTTGAGGAAACATAAGTTGGCTATTGGATGGACAATTGCTGATATAAAAGGCATAAGTCCAGGTTTATGTATGCACAAGATTTTGCTTGAGGAAAATACTGTGCCAGTACGGGATAGACAGAGAAGATTAAATCCCCAGATGATGGAAGTGGTGAAGAAAGAGGTGATCAAATTGCTTGACTTTGGGATGATTTTTCCAATTTCAGACAGCGAGTGGGTTAGTCCAGTCCAGTGCGTCCCTAAAAAGGGAGGGGTGACGGTTATAAAGAATGAGGCTAATGAACTTCTGGCAACAAGAGTGGTGAATGCTTGGCGAGTTTGCATGGATTACAGGAAGCTAAATAAGGCAACTAGAAAAGACCATTTCCCTCTTCCATTCTTGGAACAATTGTTGGATAGAATTGCTGGCTACCTTTTCTATTGTTTTCTGGATGGTTACTCGGGCTACAATCAGATAGCAATAGACCCAAAGGATCAAGACAAGACAACCTTTACTTGTCCCTTTGGAACTTTTGCCTACAAGAGAATGTCGTTCGGACTATGCAATGCACCTGCCACTTTCCACAGGTGTATGATGGCCATTTTTCACGATATGGTGGAGTCAATTATTGAGATCTTCATGGACGATTTCTCTGTGTTTGGGATGACCTTTGATGGTTGTTTGGAGAACTTGGCAAAGGTTTCGAAGAGGAGTGAAGAAACGAATCTTGTGTTGAACTGGAAAAAATGTCAATTCATGGTTCAAGAAGGAATTGTGTTAGGCCATAAAATTTCTCATGCTGGGATGGAGGTAGATCGAGCTAAGATAGATGTCATTGCAAAACTTCCTCCACCTACAAATGTTAAGGGTATCAGAAGCTTTCTTGGACATGCTGGGTTTTATAGAAGGTTTATTAAGGATTTTTCAAAGATAGCCAGACCCTTGTGCAGCCTCTTAGAAGAAGATGTTAAGTTTGAGTTTGGAACAGAATGTGTTGAGGCATTTGAAACTTTGAAAACAAAATTGGTGGAAGCTCCTGTGATAGTCACTCCCCATTGGGGTGAACCCTTTGAAATTATGTGCGATGCCAGTGATTATGCCTTAGGAGCTGTCTTATGCCAGAGAAGAGACAAAGTGTTTCACACTATCTATTATGCTAGCAGGCTATTGAATGAGGCCCAAATGAATTATACAACTACTGAAAAGGAAATGCTAGCAGTGGTCTTCGCATTTGATAAATTCCGTGCTTACCTTTTGGGATCAAAGGTCATTGTTCATACAGACCATGCTGCATTGAAGTATCTGCTTGCAAAGAAAGAGGCAAAACCACGTTTGATTAGATGGGTTTTGTTGCTCCAGGAATTCGATGTGGAGATTAAAGATAGGAAAGGCTCAAAAAATGTTGTGGCAGATCACTTGTCAAGATTGGAATCTCAAGAGCAAGATTCACCTGACATTTCGGTTAAGGAACACTTCCCTGATGAGCAGGTGTTCAAAGTGGGTGAACAGACACTGCCTTGGTACGCTGAGATTGCAAATTTTGTGGTTGCTGGCCAGATTCCATCTTATTATTCTAGTGATCAGAAGAAAAGATTGAGAAGTGATGATAAATATTACTTCTGGGAAGACAATTCTTTATATAAGATATGCAGTGATCAAGTGATAAGAAAGTGTGTCAAGGAAGAAGAAAATGAGGACATCTTAAAGGCATGCCATGAAGGACCCTGTGGTGGTCATTTTGGATCAACTAGGACAGGCTTCAAAATCTTGCAATGTGGGTTTTATTGGCCACATATCTTCATGGATGCCAGAATTTGGGTTGGAAAATGTGATCGATGTCAACGAACTGGCAACATCTCTTCCAGAAATGAGATGCCCTTGAACAACATCTTGGAGGTAGAAATTTTTGATGTTTGGGGGATTGACTTCATGGGGCCTTTCCCTAAGTCAAGAGGTATGGAGTACATTCTGGTGGCAGTGGATTACGTTTCTAAATGGGTGGAAGCGGTGGCTTTGGCTCATAATGATGCAAAAAGTTTAACTGCTTTCTTGAAGAAATACATCTTTAACAGGTTTGGAGCTCCCAGGGCTATAATAAGTTATGGAGGGACTCATTTCTGTAACAAGCTCTTTGAATCTTTGTTGGCTAAATATGGTGTTACTCACAAAGTTTCAACAGCTTATCATCCACAAACTTCTGGTCAAGCTGAAATTTCCAATCGGGAGATCAAGAGAGTTCTTGAAAAAGTGGTAAATCCAGGCAGGAAAGATTGGTCTTTGAAGCTAGATGATGCATTGTGGGCATACAGAACAGCTTACAAAACCCCAATTGGAGCTTCTCCTTTTCGATTGGTTTTTGGTAAAGAGTGTCACTTGCCAGTGGAACTTGAACATAAGGCGTATTGGGCAATTCAAACCTTGAACATGAATCTGTCTGAGGCTCAATCAAAAAGAATGTTGGAGTTGAATGAACTGGATGAATTCAGATTTAATGCTTACATGAGTGCCAAGTTGTACAAGGAAAGGACTAAAAGAATCCATGATGCAAAGCTTCAATCCAAGATTTTTGTTCCAGGACAATTGGTATTGCTTTATAACTCTAAACTTAGATTGTTTCCTGGAAAATTGAAATCAAGGTGGAGTGGTCCTTTTAGAGTTGTTGATGTAAAACCTTATGGGACAATTGAAATCAAGAAAGACAAGAATGGCAATGTGTGGAAAGTGAATGGCCATCGTCTCAAGCCGTACTTAACTTCTCAGGACAAGGATAGCACTAATGTGGCACGAGATCCACATGAGCTATACCTAGATGATCCTATCATCTCAAATTGAGCTATGATGCACGGTCGGGCTGTGACTTTAAACCAAGCGCTCCTGGGAGGCAACCCTATTTTCTTCCTTTGTCTTATTTGTTGTGATTTCTTTTCTTTGTTAATCCTAGTTTGAGTAGTATTGGGTAGCAATTTATGGCACAATCTCATAACATCACTTGGGTATTTTTTTTGTAGAGTCTCAGAAGGATGTTGAGCATTATTGATAGAAGCAGGGAGTACAATTTCACTTTTCCATCCATGTGGGTACAATGAGTCTACATTGTTGACAACTAAGGTACCAGCTCTGATGGTAAGAATTGTTGTTCATTCATGCATGATTGGTTAATCCGTGACCATGCATGCATGATTGGTTTGGATGGTTTCAATTATTGAGAAGAAAGGACATCAAGCTATGACCTGTCATTCACATGTGTTTGTTGGATAGTGAGTATGTCATAAATATAAATTGCACATCTTCGTTTTGCATGCTCATTACTCTTCTCTCTATATTGCTTTCCTTGCTAGTAATTTTTCATTTCCAAAGCATGGATTTCTATTCTCCCCACCAGAACCCTTTTGAATATGCTATCTTTAGTGACGATCCTGGAACCACATCTTCTCCTTCTTCATCTTCTTCAGCTGATGAGGAGATGGTAATTGATGTTGAGCCAGCTACTTGTCCACATTTTGTTAATGCTTCTGCTGAAAACTTTTATCATGGATTTACTAATAGATCAGTTAGGATTGAGCGACCATTTTAGGATCCTTCTAGGAGATTTGAGGATGTGATCTTCAGACAGTCGTGGTCTCATTTTGCTCGAGCCTTAGTTGTGGTGAATATGGACATAGTTAGGGAATTTTATGCTAATTCCCGAGCTAGTGGTGTTCATTCAGTGTTCGTGAGAGGAAAGTATTTGAGGGTCACCCGCCATAGTATTAGTAAGCTTTATCTTCTTGATGATTTTTCTCGTAACACATATTGTAGGTTGTTGAGAGCTGAGAATACCGATCATTTGTTGGCTTCAGTAACTTTACCTGGTGCTAGATGGGTGAGGAAAGCTCGACAAGAGGCTTTATATGTGCCTACTAGTGAACTCACATCCGAGGCCAAAATATGGTTAATGTTTATCAATTCTAGGATCTTCCTACTAACCGTACCAATATAGCATCTAGGGAACGAGTTCTGTTGATTTATGCTATTTTACATGATTTCTCTATTGATGTTGGGAAGTTGATCTTAGAGTTTATCAGGCGGGCACAAAGAAGTGAGTTTGCACCGATGTATTTTCCAGCTCTGATAACAGCCATGGCTCGTAGCAAGGGAGTTGATATCACTTCAGATGCTAATCCTCAAAATCCTGAAGGACTTCTGGGACCTCCTCAATGGCTTGGGTTACAAGAAGAGGAAAGACTTGTCCGACTTTCTCGTGGCTTGTAAAACAGTGGAAGGCCAGGTTCCTTTGTTCTTGATTGTTTCATTTTGTTTCACGGGGACCGTGTCGTAGGCAGGTATGGGGGAAGGCTTCGCCAAGATGTCTTGATTTTTTAGTTATATTCTGAATATGTATGGTTACCATGATGATGGTTAAGGAGATTGTTTGTCATAATGGAATTGCGTGTAATATTAGTAGTGTTAGTATTTCATTATTATGTTTAGTATGTTACATTTGGTCTGAGTGTTGTGTTGCGTTTGTGTTATATTCTTGAGTGTAGTGTTAAAGTGAAGAGATTTGTGTGCTAGTTTTGGTGTAAATATTTTGTGTGATTATTACAATTTTTGATTCATGGTCTTTGATTTCAATTTCACACACTTGCATTGATGATAAGGATATCTGCATTTCTGAACATTTCTGAACATGAATTGAATTTTCTGGAAAGCTGAAAAAAATTGAAGTGGGATTGGATTGCTATTGAGCCGTGAATAGGATCATGACATGAAATGGAAAGAAGAAGGCTGACATCTTGGTTGGACGTTTTTATTTGGATGAGTTCAAATGCAAAATGAATGCTTGAAGTGTGTTGGGCAGAGAAAGAAATCAGAATCCACATGCTTGAGCTAAACTCACATGTCTTGAAAAAGAGAATGGGTCCCACCTTTGAATGACTTGAATGTTTGCTAGTGTTTGGTGGGAATATTCATTCTACTTGTTGTTTGACCGATGGAGTAATTGAGTGAATGGCATAGTTTCTTCTTATCCCTTTTTTTTCTATAAATGCGTAGTCCATTGCTTGTTGCTTCAAGACACCACAAGTTATCCACACAAGTCCGGTGGTAGTAGGAGCATATTGTTGTTAACTCTCCACAAAGGTATGTCTCACTTTTCTTAAAGCTTTGTAAATTGTTGAGAGTTGTATAAGCATGCAAAGTAATGAAGTTGAGAGCATAAAATGATGAACATGCAAGATACTATGTTGATTAGCCAAGGGAACAAATGCATGATAAGTGTGGGGGGGTGATTCAACATTTTGATTTTCAATTTTTCCAGTTTTGCCATGTTTCTGTTTTTCAAGCATAACTTGAGTTAGGAATGATGAAATGAGGTGATTCCAGTTGCATCCTTTAGCTAACATGATGGTCTTCGATGTTTATGTTGTACACTTTTTCTAATTGTGGCCGGAACTTAGACTAAAAAAGCTTAGGAAGTGAAGTACATGTGAAATCAGGAATGTTGAGATCTTGAATCTGCCAAGTTTGCCAAGTCTCGGTAGTTTGGGTATAACTTGCAAATGGAATGTCCAAATATGTTGATTCCAGTGGTGGAATTTAGCTAAGAGGAAGGGCTACATTTCTTATGTTGTGCACTTTTGATAATTCTGCCTGGAGCATGATCTAATTTTGAGGACAATGTGTGCTCACGTTATGAATTATGATCTGAGAAAATGCTGAATCTGAACATTTTTGGGGCTGTCGGTATTTTAGCCATAACTTGGTCATTTTGACTTCAAATGGGATGATTCTTGTCCTCAAATTTCGAGTAAAGAGTGCACTACAACTTTGATATTTTTTGTGTGAACTGATTCTGCTTGCTTCCTAGATGATTTTTACAATCTTATAATGCTGGTTTTCAGTTTTGGGAATGTGATTACATAAGAAAATGCATGTGCTTAGTGATGTTCTCAATGTAATTGTTTTGCTTTGAATATTGTGTGACAAGCTGAATTTTTCTTAATAGGAATGGCACCCAAGAAGGATTCAACTTCAAAAAAGGCCACGACTTCAAGTAAAGGGAAAGGAAAAGCTCAGGCACCACCTGTTGATACTGATTCCGACCCGGAGTACTTTCCTGATGATATGTGAATGTTTGAGGAGCCACCTCAGTATGCGATGCTGGCCCCAGCACCCAAGAAGAGGAAAGGCACTCCCGAAATATCTTTGTTCATTAATGATGAAGCTAGGGAACGTTGGGAGCAGGGCATCAATATGAAGTATATACATCTTGAACGTGCATTCAATGTGGAAAAAGGGCCATTTAAAAAGCTGATGAGGTTTTACAAATTTCATGAGAAGCTTGCGGTTGCAACTGGTTTTTGCAATGTGAGTATTGCAAGAGAATATTATGCCAATGCATGTTCTCCTGAGAATGGAGCTGTTTATGTGCGAGGGAAATGGATATGAATCACAAGCGATATTATTAACTTGCATCTGGGAACAACAAATTATGACTCAGATCCTATACAGTTTCCAACTGATGAGAGATTGGATCAAGCTTTGACAGAAGAGTTAGCACATCCTGGAGCAACTTGGGTGCTTAATCCGGAGGGCCAGCATAAGCATATTCGGAATGAGTTCTTAAAAAGTGATGTGAAAATGTGGCTGTTGTTCGTGCTATCTCGTCTCATGCCGAGTTCACAGACTACCGAGGTTATTCGTAATCGGTTGTTTATAATATCTGCAATCCGAAGGAAGCGGCAGATCGACGTGGGTCGTTTGATTCTTTCGAGCATTCAAGATGGAAAATGCCCACGCAGTAAGGCATTGTTTTTCCCATTACTAATTCAGGAGCTTTGTGTCGAACAAGGTGTGGATGATGAGTTTGGTGACTGGCAAAAGATCAAGCCTCCAATTACTGATCAATTTTATAAGAAGTATTTGAGCGAAGACAAGGAAATGGAGCAAGCGAGGATTTCAAGTGCAGAGGCATCTCGTGTGGAGAGTGAAAATCCAACTTATGAAGCAGGCCAAGGGCAGCATTCTTTTGATTTCTCATATCTTCAAGGAGTAATTCAGGGTTTCCAGCTCTCAGTTGAAAATCGCTTTTCAAGCATAGATGAAAGGATGGATCGGCTGCAGGATGGTGTGAGAAACATAGATGAAAGGATGGAACGAATGCATGAAGGTTTTGATAATATGCAACAGGAGTGGACGTCACAAGCTGAACGCATGGAGCATAGATTTGATGATTTATCCACGGTGGCTCAGTAGCAATTTGAAGTGTTATATCATAGGCAAGTGTGTATGCAGCGAGAGCTCGATAGGTGTAACAAGATGACGGTTTATTACCATTCAGATTCAGGACCCCCGAAGCCAACTCCAACTTTGGCACAGTTAGCGGGATATCGTATCCCAAATCTGTCATGTGATACGGTTAGTGGTACCATGCACGAGCTTCCACCTGGAGTAACAGCAAGCCCTTCTTTGCATCCGTTACCCACATTTGGTCGTATACCTCATATGCCTCATACTCCTATATTTATACCAAATCCAGAGTTTACACCTGCTGCAAGATTTCCATTAATAGCCTCGGGACAACCTCTTGAAGGCCCTGTCCATGGCCCTTTTCATTATGTTCCACAGTCAATTGGTGTCCCTTCTTTTGCCACGGCTTCTTTGGGTGGACAGTCTTTCTCTACAGCAGCTGCATTTGGATCTTCTTCTTCTTCAGCTCCATCATCGTTTTCTCAGGGAATGCCTCCTTCATCTTAGCCTCTTACATTGGGGACAATGTTTATTCTAAGTGTGGGGGGGAGATGAAAATCTAAAAATTTTTTTCTTGATGTTATGTGTGAAATTATTTTGGTGCTGTGTTTTGCTTTGTGAGATTGTGGTGATGAAGTGGTGAATTGAATGTTGAAATTGTGCGTATATGTTTTGTTCGTATTGATGAAATATTGTTGGAATGGAGAAGCCAATATGTCAAGCAGGTTACATTATTCAGTTCCGAGAAGGTAGTTGAAGTGGCTAGTTGGTGCGGGTCTTGAAGTTTGATGACTTGTTAACGCATGAAGTTTTTCTTTCTTTGCAAGAATGTTAAGTGGATTTTGTGAAGATGTTGTTTCTTGATGGAATGAGGAGTATGGTTTGCCATGGTAGTGTGAAGTCAAGCTGTCTTACTTTGAAGAAAATGAAGAATGAAGAAATGCCATGAATCGTTTTGTGTGCTAAGTGTTGTTTGAGTGTTTAGAGTTTAGTATGCAGTTTGTTTGGTTTTGTTGAGAGATGGAATGTACTCAGCCATGTTGAAAGTTTGTAATTTTGTGTGTTTACCATTTGGCATTAATGAAATTGGAGTTTGTAGTGTGGTGTGCAAAGTATGAATTGTGATGTGAATTTGTGTGAAAAAGAGAACAAGTTGGTAATGTTTTGAGCTTATCATCTTGCATGTGAAAATTTTTAAGGTGAAGTTGAAAGTGTTGTGTGAAACAGAAAAAGGTAGCTAAGAGTGAAATGAATGAAGGCAAAACATGGAATGGAACGAAAAGAGAGTGAACAAGAGCGATCAAATTGAGAAAATGAGTTATCACCCTGTATGTGAAACTTTGTTCTTAGTTCACTTTGACTTATTCCAAGTTCATCACTATACTTGTTTTGAATCTTGCATGTGAAACTTTTTGTTCTTGGTACTAAGTTTGAAGAAATTAGTATATTTTGCTGACTAAGGCCCGATGTTAAGGTAAGATAGATATGCCATGCAAAACTCAATTGACATAGGAGGTAATGTGTATGAATTCGTTTCCGTTTGTTATGCATTTATCTGGTGTCTCCAGAATTCGTGCATGTTTAGTCAATTTGGGATTCTTATGAACATGTGCTTGCGCAAGAAATGATATGGGAGAAAAAGCCATATTGGCAAACTGGGAAGGAAAAAGCCATAAGAACCTGGCAATTAAATTTGGAGAAAAAAGCCATAAAACCCAGGCATTATTTCAGTCATCAATATGTGCACCAATGTGCAGCACTAATGTGCAGAATAAGGGCAATGTCCCATAGAGTACCAATGTACGCATAGGTACCATTGATCTTGTGATTGCATGTTCATAAGAGTGGACAAAGAGATTGGCATGTATTGAATGGTATGTGAGATCAGCTAGAGGGTGTATAACAAAGGAATAGATGAAGTGCACGTTCCTCAGCACACACTTGCACGCCTGGCATTTTGGTCTTTATTCATTGTGCCTTAGTTGATAATTTGTATTGAAATCTGAGAGCTAGGTACCATGAACTATCAAAGTATTAAGTTGTGTGTGAAAAAACGTTTTGATGAATTTGGATGTGGTTAGTGTGGATGAATGAACAAAGTGTTTGCATACGGGTGATGAAGAGGGTCAAATTGTGTGTATCTTTGCTTGAGGGCAAGCAAGAGTTCAAGTGTGGGGGAATTTGATAAGTTGGTTTTATACCAACTTAAATGGCTTAATTCACTTAGCTTTTGACTTGTTTTTCATAAGTTAGTGCAATGATTTGTTTGTTGTGGTGCATTTATGTGGTTGTAAATTGGTTGTACTAAATTGGTTAAAAGAAACCAAAAATGATGATGAACTTAGGCAATTGTGTGCTTGAAGTTAATTGGCAAGGTTGAGAGATCAAAACATCTAGGAAGGTGAATGAAACAAAAATGAACTTGGTAGAATCGGTTTAGGGTTTTGGCAGATTGGGTTAGGAAATTCATCTGGGCATAACTTTCTTGATACTAATCCAACTGGTGATTTCTTTGGTGTTCTGAAAACCTTGTCATATTGCAACTAAGACAGTAAATAAATAAACAACTTAACTCAACTACGAGAATAAATAAAGTTCCAAATTTGTAGATCTTCTTACTCTTATTAATCAAGGATCAACCTAATCAAATCTTATTAGACGTGATCACGATTCACGAACTGTCAGTTATGATTCATGACCAACTCTTGGGTGACTAGTTATAATTCTGATTTTTGTTTCGAAACCGTCGATTTAAGTTCTGATTCAAGTTTGTTCATGATTTTTCACGGTTGGAATATTTTTAAATAAATTTTGAAATAAAATAACAATAATATATAGATATATAGAAATTTGATATATAGAATTGAAAGTAACTCATTTTTAAAGATATAAAAGATTTTGGCATAAATATGAATAACTATGTAATGATGTACATACAAAATATAATAAAATGAAAAAAATTTGTTATGTACAAATTAAATAGGTAACATTGATATAAGACAAATCACAAACCATAGTTATAGAGATGTTTAGTTATTAGGGTGATATTCTTGTTTAATCCTTGCAAAGATTTAGATAACTAATGAAAAATATAATTATTGTTCTTGTTAGCAATCTCAATAAATACAAAGTTGAATATACTCTATTGTCCGTAATTCAACATCCATTACCATTGACATGTTGCTAGTGCTTGTAGAATAATGAACATCAATAATAATGGATAGTCTTTTGACGTTGAACTATGAGTTTAATCATGTAGTTATGTGTGTTTATTCATCCATTTTACAAGAAAATGTGATAATCAACTTAACGGTTAATCATAAGTAATCTTTTATTTCAATATAGGTATAGTTTAATAATCAACCATTAATAATGAGAAAATTTAATAATTCAACTTAATTTTAGTTAATTACTTTTTTCATTCATATATATATATATATATATATATATATGATTAAATTCAATGATCCTACTTCTACAATAATAATAATGAATAAAATAAACAACTAACAATAAGAATTAGATAACAAATTGAATGAAATGAAATACCTTAAAGTAAATAATTGAATAAAATGAAATAAATAATCAATAATAAATACTCAAGAATAAATAATATTATTGAGAATTAAGAAGTAATAGAAGATTATGAGAGAATACAGAGTATGTGAGAAAATTAAGAAAAAATTGTGTAAAAAAATGAAATGGAGAATATTAATAGAAGTAAAATAAAAAACTAGTTTTTTTTCACGGTTCATAAAGAGTTGAACCATAATCGAACTGTCTTCATCGGTTACAATTCATGATTCGAACCCGACAAGGGCGAGTTTCGATTCCGACCCACCAGGCCGGTTCCAATTTTATTATTCTTTATTTGTGCATAAATATTGTTATGATTTTTTCTCTGTGCAAATATTGTCTCTTGTACATAATCTTCCAATTTCATGATTGTTTCTCCAGCATGAGATGAATATAGTGAAAGATTCACAATAAAAACAAGTTAATTTCTCAAACATATTATTAGGGAAAATGAGTCCAACAGTCCTTTAATTTGGGGTTAAATATTGTTTTAGCGAATCATGAAAAAGTTACAATTTATTCTCTCAATTTGAATTTTACCACACAAATTATGTTTAACTTATTTTTCATCTATTTGACAAGTAACACAATTAGTCATGTAGTACAAAACAACGTTGTTTTGAATGATGAACAGTATCATATGACTAAAAACGTTAATTGTTTTATGGATAAAAAATGAATTGAGTTCACATACATGGGGCAAAATACAAGTTGAGGGACTAAAACAGAACTTTCAAGCAGTGAAATCAAAATGATACTTATTCCCAAGTGAAAGGACTATTGTGGTCATTTACCATATTTATTAATTGCTTGCTAAATTTCTCTATCGTCCAAGGCTACCTTTAACACCAACTTCTTAAAAAATTTCAACATGGAATAACTGCATGCATGCATAGTGATGAAGCTCAAGTTCGCACGTCGGGTATTAAGAATTGACCGAGTAAGAAAAACCGAGCTCCAGCAATAATCATCAACTAAATCTGTAAAACAGAAAAGCGTTCGAGCAAAGTCCCGAGGTGATCCCCGGGGATTCTACTCCGATGCTTAAGTCAGTCATTCCCTTCATTATTCATAATAAATGTAATCAACATATATCAAAAATGCTTACTGTTACCGTTAACCTGTTTCCTCATATCTCGGTTTATCCATTGCCAAGTGGTTGTAACTGCCTTTGACTTGTTCTCCTCTATTTTAGGGAATATATTAATTATGTTATATCAATACCTCCTCAGGTCGGTATTAATATTTTAATTCCGACCTGACCATAACATACAGATATTTCCGAGCTGAAACCCCTTAACTCCCAATATGCTGAACACTGATGCTTCGATATTGAAGAAAATCAGACCTTTGATTCTCTGGCATAAATGACGCTTCGTAATTGGGAAAATAATGATTGCAGCTCATAACTCTTTGCAAGCATTTTCATTCACAACAACCCTTAAGATATAACGGATGCGTTACACCATATAACTCCAGAATTATTTAAAATCTCTTTTCCCTAATTTGAATTTGCCCTAATTCGTATCTCTGCATTATCTTCTCTGATCTGACATTCAACTTCAAAACAAACGATAAAGATAACTTCTTTATCTTCTCTGCCGTTCATTGAATAGATTATTGGGTTTCTCCTTCATCAATTGCAGAAAACTTCTCAAGATCACTTCCAGTAACAGGTATGTCTTCTGAAGAGCATTCTAATTCATCCGAACATGTCCCCTCCGCAAGTTATATGGAACCTTCCACTTCTCACACCCCATCGACGAATGTGAGTTTAGAATCCGTAGGTGACAAGAACCCATCACCATCTATTCACAGTGCATCACCTCTAGTCAACAGCGAATTCCCAATTTCTTCTAAGATAATAACTCCTCTTAGAAGATCCCTCAGGCGATCTCTTAAGGTTAACCCTCCAAATAATACTGTAATAGAGTCACCCTCCATAGAGACTTCCAAACAACTAGTTGACGCAACAGCCTCTGAGCAGAACAGTGAAAATGTAGAAACTCACGAGCTGAATAGTGGAGACATAGAAGGCATTACCGAGGAGATTCTAGCTAACTCAATTTCTTCCACTCTAAGTAGAGAAAAAATCAACCAAATATTGACAAAATACTTTATCCCTGGAAATCTGCCTGTCAAAGCCCCATCAAAAGATGACCGAGCCACACACCCTCCTCAAGGTTTTATAGCCCTTTATGAGCACCAGTTCCACGCTGGCCTTAGGATTCCCATTTCTAATTTACTTTCAAACATCTTAGATCACTATAAAGTGAACTTAAATCAGCTTACTCCAAATTCCGTTAGGACGATTGTGTGCTTTGATTTGCTCTGTGTGCACTACAAGGTAGTCCTCAATCTTTCTTTGTTTAGATGTTTCTTCTCTTTAAAAACTGTTCCTAACGAATTAGGATGGTTTTATTTCAACCGCCGTCCCAACACAACTCCCCTTTTACAAAATTTCCCCAGTTCTATCCACAATTGGAAGAGGCGATTCTTCATTCACTCAGGATTTATCAAATAGAATCACCCATGGAGAATTGCCAAAAGCATAACTGATAAACAGCCTAGAAAATCCCATAATACAAATGGGGAACAAATACTTGAGACTTTAGGAATTACCTTTGATGTGTCTCGGTCATCTGAGAAAATTCTGATTCAGGGCGGGTTAAGTTCCGCTGTACTTGATCCTAAATATAAGGGCTCCAAGAATAGATATGGAGTTGAATGTAAGTATCCTTTATTTCATACTATACTTTTCGAGAATTTACGCTGAGATTCTCCCTTTCTGATGTCCTCTCTTATTACAGTAATGGATATCGCACAACTGATCATGTCGAGGAGGACCAAGGCTACTACTACTGCTTCTTCTTCGGGTAAATCCAGCCCGGGAGCTTCCGCTCCACCAGTAGCTCCTACTACGGATATGGCACCTCCATTAAGCAATCCAACGTCACCTAACGAGCTCAAGGTTGTCAGCTCGGGTTTACCCCCACTACCCGAGGAGAAAGATAAAAGGAAAAGGGGCTATAAGAGGAAACCGGAAACCTCAGTTACGCAAGATGCTCCACCAAACAAGAAGATAACTACTTCAAATCCACCGACTTTACCTATCGAGGATGCCCACCAAGACACACCCCTTGAAGCAACAACTCCCGCTTTCTCCGCTATTCCCTCTAACTTCTCTCAAGATTCTGACTTTGGATTCCTTCCCGCTAGGGTCCCTATCTCTTACGTCCCTGTTACTCACCCAGGGGACCAATTCTGCTCGGGCTGGGGCTTTAACCGGAATTCCAGAGTGCTCACCCCAGCATAAGCTCATCAATGGTTGGGTGAAGGAGTTCTGCCTCGGGACTTAGAATCATTGAGGCAGCTAGACAATGACCGTCTGATTAACATCATGGCTTTATATACTGCACAGGTATGTGGATAAAATGCTCATTGCCTTACCTTATCCCTTGCTCTCCAATTTATACTCCTTCTATCCTTATCTCACTTTATAGGGCGCGGTTTTATCCGCTAGAGCCATTGAAGTCATTCGCTCTTCAAAGCATCTGACTAATCTTCAAGCCGAGCTGGATGGTGAAAAGAGAAAATTTGCTGACCTCCAGTCCAAACTGGAGACTGACCTGGAATCAGAAAGAAAAACCGCTGCCAGCCTCCGTGCTAACTGGGAAACCTAGCAGAAAAAGTCGGAAGATCTCCAATCCCATGTTCAGGAACTCATCTCTAATCTTGAAGACGAGCAGAAAAAATCAGGAGAGCTTCGTTCCTTGGTTCAAAAGTTAACTTCTGCTGTGGAAAATGAGCAGAAAAAATCTGTAAATATCCGTACTGAGAATCAGAAACTCAGTTCATCTATCTTGATTTGGGAGAAACACTGCGAGAGCTGGAAACGCAAATATAATTTCCACAAAGAGCACGGTTCAACCAAGGCAGTGGAGAATTTCCTGAAGTCTCCTGAATTTGCTGAAATGGCTGCAAAAATGAATGATCCCGTGGCTCAGCTCGGTTATAATGAAGCGATCAAGGTTCTCCAAGAACAACACCTCCCAAATAAGAGTTTAGAGGAACTGGGTTTTGAAGCTGATGCTGCAGATAAAGTCAACGCTACTTTCAAGAAATTGACCGGAGGCGAGCTCGGGATTTTCATGAAACAATTCATCCCGTCTACCCCTGTTCACGAAGCAGTTGAGGTGGACATTCCCCAGCTGGATAAAGAGAACGAGACGGGGTAGCTTTGAAGACTTTTGTGTAGGCTGAACAATTTCTTGTTTTATAACTATTGCTTAAGATTGTGCTGGATTTTATAAGATTTCATATAATTTGCTTCCAGAGATTTATTTTCCAAGGAATTAATTCTACCCAGGGCTTCAGCTCGGGTTTTTATAATAGAGCCTTTAGAAATTTTTCTCAGAATCGCCCTCTTGTTAAGAATAAATTTCTTTCCTGAGATTAAGTTTCTCTGGAATCGTGCCTAATTGAAGATATTTCACAGAGTTCATTCTCCGAAATAATCAACCAACGAATTTTTATCCCAACCAACGGTTTTTATTGCATTTTCAAACAAAAACTCAAAACGTCAAAGATATAAGAACACTGAACTCTGAACAATTACAGGCTGAAAAATAAATCCCGAACTAATAATATTTCGTCAAGCTCCGGAAGTTCCATGTTCTTGGAATAATTTTTCCATCTAACCGGGCTAATTTACAGTACCCAGTTGGAGATACTTCTTTCACTCGGTAAGGTCCTTCCCATGTGGAATCAAGCTTTTCAATTTTCCCGACTCGGCTAGCTTCCACTTTCCTCAATACCAGATCCCCAATTTTATAATGTCTACCTTTCACCCTTTTGTTATAAAACCGAGCTGCTCCTTCTTTATACTTAGTGTCTTTTAACTGAGCGAAAATTCTTTTTTCTTCCAGAAAATCCAAATTTACTTGAAGTTCTTCTTGATTTTCTTCCTCCCGAAAAAGCAAGATTCGAGGACTCGGCAAACTAATTTCTGGGGGCAGAACAGCTTCGGTACCGTATGTGAGATTATAAGGGGTTTCTCCAGTTGCAGTCCTTAGTGTGGTCCGGTATGACCATAATACCATCGGCAAGTGTTCAACCCAATCTCCACTAGAACGTTCCAAACGCGTCTTTAGACCTTGTAAAATTATCCGGTTGGACACCTCCACTTGACCATTAGTTTGGGGGTATGCGACAGAGGTAAACTTCTGTTGAATTCCAAGAGAATGGCACCAGGACTTAAATGGTTCTTCTGCAAACTGCCTGCCATTATCGGATACCACCACTCTGGGAATTCCATATCTGCAAAGGATATTCTTCCAGAAAAATCCGATAACATTCTTTCCTGAAATGTGCACTAATGGTTCTGCCTCTACCCACCTGGTGAAATAATCAACAGCTACAATGAGGTGTTTACATCGACCTCGGGCTTCTGGAAAAGGCCCGAGGAGATCCACTTCCCATTGATAAAATGGCCAAACAGATACAGAGGAGTGTAATGGGACCTGAGGGTTATGTGTCCTCACGGCATACTTTTGGCACTTCTCGCATTTCCTCACTACTTGAGCTGCGTCTTCAAACATCGTAGGCCAAAAATACCCGAGCAGAAGTGCTTTCTTTTCCAGCATCCTGGACCCAACATGGGACCCACATATTCCCTCATGGATCTCATAAAGCACGTACTGAGCCTGTTCAGAATCCACACACCTCAACAATGGTTTCAAGTACCCTTTCTTGTACAAAATCCCGTCCTCCAATACATACCGAGCAGCTCGCATGCGCACTCGCCGAGCTTCAGATTTATCTTCTGGTAAATTCCCCGACCTCAAAAAGTTAAGAATCGGGGTCATCCAATTTTCTGTACTTCCTATATTCATCACCTCCATTACAAAAATACTTCGTTCGGGAAGTGTTTCCACCCATACCTGCTTATTTAGATGTGAGGAAGTAGAAGATGCAAGCTTGCTCCAGGCATCTGCTCTTCTGTTCTGAGACCTGGATATTTTCTCAATATTGAAACTTTCAAATTTTCTTGTCAATTTCTGAACTGCGTTCAAATATTTCCTCATCATCACATCTTTGGTAGTATATCTCCCCATCAATTGCTCAACTACCAACTGAGAATCACTATGAGCTCGGACATGCTGAGCTCCCACTGGCAGTGCCAATTTCAGCCCGGTGATTAACGCCTCATACTCTGACTCATTGTTAGAAGCAATGAATTCAAACTTTAAAGCATAAGCTAGCTCGTTACCTTCAGGGCTTACCAACACCAAGCCCGCACCTGATCCTTCTACTGCTGAAGCTCCATCGACAAACAGCTGCCATTCCTCTTCCACTCCTAGTCGGATTGCTTCCACTATAGGTGCTTCTACCTTACCTCCTTTTCGTGGCATTTCAGCAATAAAATCTGCTAAAGCTTGGCCTTTTATTGCTGCTCGCAGCTTGAAGCTGATGTCATACTCTCCGAGTTCAATAGCCCATTTGGTAAGTCGCCTAGAATTTTTTGGTCGGCATAATATTTGTCTAATAGGCTGATCGGTTAGGACACAGATCGGATGTCCTTGAAAATACGGCCTCAATCTCCGGGCTGCAAACACTAAAGACATCACTAATTTCTCAATCTCCGGGTATCCCTGCTCTGCTCCATGCAAAGCTTTACTCACGAAGTAAACGGGTTTCTTTATCCCTACGTCTTCCCGTACGAGGACGGCGCTAACCGTCAATTCTGACACAGATAAGTATAAGAAAAGTGGCTCTCCGGATGTTGGGACAGATAAAGTGGGCAACTGCTTCAAATGCTTCTTCAATTCCTCAAAATGTTGCTGGCACTCTTCATCCCATTTAAAGTTCTTGGCAGACTTTAAGAGCTTAAAGAAGGGTAGCTCCCTCTCAGCTGCTCGGGATAAAAATCTGTTCAGAACTGCCATGTACCCAGTCAACTTTTGAACTTCCTTTACATTCTTCGGAGCCTCCATGGCTATTATAGCTTCCAGCTTCTTAGGATTGGCTTCAATTCCTCTCTTTGACACCATAAACCCCAAAAACGTTCCCGTACTGACTCCGAACACGCACTTCTCTAGATTTAATTTTAAACCGACCTGCCGAAGTGTTGCGAACGTCTCCTCTAAATCCTCTAGCATGTTCTCCTCTGCTTTACTTTTGAATACCATGTCATCTATGTAAACCTCTAAATTCCGACCTATCTGTTGTTGGAAAATCTGATTTACCAGGCGCTGGTACGTAGCTCCAGCATTTTTTAATCCAAACGGCATCTTCTTATAATAGAAAATCCCCTGGTCAGTCACAAACGCCATTTTTTCGGCGTCTTCTGGTGATACCCCTTATAAGTATCCAGAAAACTTAACATCCTGAAACCCACTATGGCATTAATGATCTGATCAATAGACGGCAGAGGATAACAGTCCTTCGGACAAGCTCGGTTCAAATCAGTGAAGTCAATGCACATCCGCCATCCACCATCATCTTTCTTGACCATTACTGGATTTGCTATCTAGGTAGGGTATTTGACCTCTCTGAGGATACCGACCTCCAGTAGTTTGTTAACCTCCTGCTGAATGACCTGCTTGCGCTCGGGTGCAAAATTCCTCTTTTTCTACTGCACGGGTTTTACGCCTTCATGGACGTTCAACGAATGAGTTATCAGGTCAGGAGAAACTCCGCCCATTTCTTTTGGATCCCAAGCAAATATGTCCCTGTATTCCTTAAGAAGCTTCAGTAAGCCACGCTGAACTCGTTCAGAGATGTTCTTACCGACCTGGATCGTTCTGTCAGGCCTGGCACTTTGTTTCTTCTGGTGCCTTCAAGAAATCCATCGTGGACTCAAATCTGTGAATATGATCATTAGGATCTGAATCTCCAGTGTAAGCTTGCAATTGCGGTAACTTGAACCGGGGCGGTAACGGAAAATCAGAAATCTACTGGGATAAAGGGCTGTCCCTCCGGGGCCTCCTTTTCCCTGGATTATTGCCCGCTTCCCGATTAACATTTTCTCCGCCTCCAGTTCGAGGAAAAGGATGAGTCTCAGATCTCCTATCGTTTTCCCCACCAGACTCGCTCTGGATCACCAGGGGTGATTTTCCCCGGTCTTTCTGCTGATCCTGCTTTTTCTTCCGAGCTTCCTTGACCATGGCCTCCATCTCATCATAATGTTCCGCAAATATTTTCATCATCTCAGGGGTAATCCGGTTATCCCCTTGCGATGTCTTCTCAGGAGCTTGCTGATTCGTGGGCGACGACTGTCTCCCTTCTTCACGCCTACTGGTTTGGGCAGCTACTCCCTTCGATCTCGTATTTGCCATCGCACTGTAATCTTGTGGTGAGAACCTTTTGTACAGTTCCCACAGACGGCGCCAATTGATGAAGCTCAAGTTCGCACGTCGGGTATTAAGAATTGACCGAGTAAAAAAAACCGAGCTCTAGCAATAATCACCAACTAAATCTGTAAAACAGAAAAGCGTTGGAGCAAAGTCCCGAGGTGATCCCCGGGGATTCTACTCCGATGCTTAAGTCAGCCATTCCCTTCATTATTCATAATAAATGTAATCAACATATATCAAAAATGCTTACTGTTACCGTTAACCTGTTTCCTCATATCTCGGTTTATCCATTGCCAAGTGGTTGTAACTGCCTTTGACTTGTTCTCCTCTATTTTGGGGAATATATTAATTATGTTATATCACATAGCATCCTGAAATCCCAAGTGAACAACTGTCGGAGTCATTCACCATATTTGTTAATTGCTTGCTATATTT
Organism: Ophiorrhiza pumila; assembly: GCA_016586305.1. Taxonomy (NCBI): domain Eukaryota; kingdom Viridiplantae; phylum Streptophyta; class Magnoliopsida; order Gentianales; family Rubiaceae; genus Ophiorrhiza; species Ophiorrhiza pumila. The sequence continues at coordinate 9,264,733 of BLIW01000011.1, read as the reverse complement.
CTCTATCCAAGGCTACCTTTAACACCAACTTCTTCAAAAATTTCATCAAGTAATTTCTACATGCATGCATAGCACCCCGAAATGCCTGTTCATAGAATAAAAATTGAGGTTTTTTTGCGCGAATTAATAGCCGATATAGTCAGTAGGTTTCTCTATCTATAGTTTCCCATCCAACTAGTAAGACAACCTGTAATTGCATACGCTTCTTGAATGTTTTTCATTTATTATTAGGTAAATGACTCCAATAGTCCTTCAATTTGGAGTAAGTATCGGTTTGTTCCCTAATATTTAAAAAGATATATTTTGGTCCCGTAATTTGAATTTTGTTTAATAAATGGTCGTCAACTCATTTTTTATCCATTTGATAAGTAGCATCGTTAATCATGTGGCAGAAATTGACTTTGTTTTGAATGTGAATAGTATTACATGACTAACAACATTACTTTGTCAAATAAATGAAAAATGAGTTAGAATCATTTTATGATAAAATCCAAATTTAGGGACCAAAATATATATTTTTTAAAATTGGAAAGTAAAATGATACTTATCCTTAAGTTAAAGGGACTATTTGGGTCATTTATTCTTTGTTATTTCATCTCTTTAAACATTTTCTAAAAGATCTACCCCTTTAAATTCTTACAACTATAAATTTTGTATATATTGTTTGCATAATTACTATGGTTTTGTTTAAAGACTATCCCAGAACTTGTGAGAATCAACAACATCAAAATCTACTCCAACTTCAAAAATAAATAAATATATAAATGAAAAGCAAGAAAGGTCACTTAATTTTTCATAAATCTGGATTTTGATCACATAATATTGTTTTAGTAAAAATAGTCACTCAACTTTTTAAGTGGGCAAAATTATGGTTGTTATGTCATTCATCCATGATCCATGTTATCTCGTTAAATTAGATAGTATTTGTGCCTTTCAAATATACAAAAATTAATGCTTTGAAAACTAGATCGGAGTATAAATAAGTCGAGTTGAGGGGTCAAAAAAATCATTTAGTCAAACCAGTCAGATCGAACGAAAAAAATCAAATAACGTCATCATAACAATCATAAATAAATTTAAATTATAAATATATTAATAATTTTAAAAGATCCATTCTATCTAATTACAAAGATTTACTATAATATAATTAAAAATTATAATATTAATAAAACACCATTAATTCATCTAAAGATTAGACATTATTTAATATTAAACATAATAATTCTAAAATGAAAGAAAAAAGAGTACAAAATGTCTCAAAACTTGTGAAATTTTCTTTTATTTGTGGAATTATTTGGGTGTAAGTTAAGAAAGAGATTAAAGAATAAAGTTTTATTTATAAATATAGCAATAAACCCATATATATGTATTGATATTGCACAAAGATTCAAAACTAGAAGATAAAGTTTATAAATCTAAAATTGACAATAGAGTCATACATTTATATTATTATTGGGTCAAGATTTAAAATAAATACAAAGTCCAAATTTCAAAGTAAAAAAAAAGGTCTAAGGGTCAAAATTGGATTTTTACTGAGTTGATCAGTCAAACCCAAGTTTTTGACTAGTTTTTTTGTAAGAACAATTTTTTAAGCAAAAGTGACCCAGACAAAGTGCCAGTCTCCGACCGGACTGACCAGTCTAATTTTCAAAACACTAATAAAAATAAATCTACCTTCCTTCCTAACCAACTATAGCTATTTAAAATCCTCTTCCCTAACCAAATATAACAATTTTAAGTCATTTCTGAACAAGTGCCACCATTTATCTTCCTAATTCCTACTAGATATGGCCACGAATCATAACCGGCTTAGCTTGTCTAGCCCGAAACCAGGACCAACTCTTGCGTGGGCCAAAACTGTGAACTGCAATTAACTCACACAAGTTGGTTAAGGTTCAAGCCTTTCAAAAATCGTAGTCGTCGTTTCACTAAAGAAATTCAAAAAAATTATCGATCAGATGGAATTTTACTAGCCATTGACCGATCCAACCGTGAGAACCACCGGTTTGTTAAAGAAAATTTTAAAAAAATAACAATTGGTCTTTGCCATCTATTCAAAAAATTATCGATCATATGTGGGCCATTCCAATGGCCATAATTATGACTGTTGGATACCCAACAACCATACCCTTTTTTTTTTTCTACTATAAATACCCCCTCTCATATTTTTCAATTTTCTCACAATTTCCTCTCAATTCTCAAACACTCTATACTCTCTTATTTCTAAATTCCCATTTATATTATTTATTTTTCTTTATTGACTCATTATTACTTATTTATTTTATTATATTCATAATTTATTCTTTTTAATTATCATTGTTAATTATTAAATTCTTATTATTAGTTATTATTATTTCAATTATATTACTTCTATTTGTTTAATTATTTATGTTTATTCAATTACTTTATTTTAATTTTCTATAAATTAGATAGCAATAATAGAGAAACTATTATTGGTATTGGTAAGTCATAATATGGTGATAATCAAAGTGAGCAATTGCTTGGAAGTATGGGAGAAACAAAAAGCTCCAATGTTGAAGAAAAGTTTAAATCAAATATGTTCGAAAAGTACTCCAGAAAAATACTTGATTGCAACAATCAACCCAATAAGGGAAAATGTAATTATTTTTCTAGAAGCAAATTATATTCTTTCAAGAAATTGGAGTATGGAACTTTGATGCGGCATTTGAAGGAGAAGCATTCACATGAAGTTTGCGTTCCCACTAACCAAATGCAATTATCCAGATTTGCTCCTTTTAACACTCCTATTTTTAAATTTTCAGATGAAAAAACAAAAATGAATTAGCTAGCTAGAATGATAACCGTAGAACATTTATCATTTAGTTTTTGTGAAAAGGTAGGATTTACTAATTATTGTCAAAATGCATTAAATCCACAAGCTAAATGAATGCCTAGAACAATAATAAAAAGATAATTGAAATTTTTTTATAAAAGTGAAAAACATTTTTTAATTAAAACTTATTGAAATTAAATAGTTGTGTTTGGATATGTTTTGATATTTGGAATTATTTATAGTAAATGCATTCTTATATAGGAGTAAGTTATCATTGGATTGATAATGATTGAAATATACAAAAAAGAGTTATTATTTTTGTTATTTTGAATTAAGGCACACTGCAAATAATATATTTAATATGTTCAATATAATTTTAGATGAATATTTCTTGTGTAAAAAAGTTTTTTCAATTAGTTTTGATAATGCTTCGACTAAATCCGGTTTCAATTAGTGAATTAAGAGCTCTTTGTCAACCAATAATAAGTGTTTTTTTTTCATATTAGGTGTGCATGCCACATATTAAATTTATCGATACGAGATGGTTTAATTACACTAAATATGCATATCACACCTATTAAAGAGACAATTAGTACTTTATGGGCATGCCTAATTTTGATGAAAGTCACAATTTTGTAATCAAAATGGACAAAATTCTAAAAGATTTAGTATGATGTTCCTAATAGGTGGAATTCAAATTATAAGTTGTTAAATTCATCTGCAATTTATAGTACTTTTTTATGTTCTTTTTTATGCAAAATCAAATACAAAATATTGCTTTGCATTTTAATATGTGGGAAGTTTGTGTTAAAATACTATAAATTTTAAAAACGTTTAAAGATGCTACTAAGATTTTGTCCGGTGTTTATTATTCTACTTCCAATTTATTTATTTATGTTGCATGTGATATTATTGTTATTTTACAACAATATAAAGATGACCTTATTTTAGCGCATTCTATACATGAAATGTTATTAAAATGATTTAATTATTATAAAAAAATTCTACCTATATATTTAATCATTTCTATTTTTATCAATGTCAAAAACTTGATATTTTAGAAAAATATTTGGTAGCGTACGTACCATACTTGTACAGATTCATTTTTTCTATTAATAATACGGATTATGAGGGTGAAAGCACTAATAAGGTCATGGATGATGTGAAGTACCTTATTCGAGTATTTAATGAATATCACTCTATTTATGGCAATCAAGTTTCTCTCATACCAGATATAACATTGGTGGTTCTACTAGTAGTGTAACACACCACATTGATACTAGTAGTTCCTCAATGTTAGCATCATGAAAACTTAGTAAATCTATATATTCTGCACATAAAAAACTAAGGTCCGGTGTTGAGACAGAAATTGATTTGTATCTAACTACAACTTTTGAGGTTTATAATGAAGATAGGGATTTTCACGAGTGACCCCTATTATAAAAGTGGAAGGGAAAGAAGAAGGATTATCCAATTATTTCTATTATCATAAAACATATTCTTGCGACCCTGGCGTTAACCATAGCGGTGGAGCAAACTTTTAGTGTGGAAGGGAATAATGAAGATAGAAACTTTCACGAGTAGCCCATATTATAAAAGTGGAAGGGAAAGTAGAAGGATTATCTATTCTTTTATATTATCACAAACATATTCTTGCGACCCTAGAATTAACTGTAGCGGTACAAAATTTTTAGTGTATGAGAGAGTATTTTAGACGAGCACTGCTCCAATTTATCACTCAAGTCGTTAGAAATACAAGCATTAGCCGCCGATTAACATAAGGTAGTTTTGAGAGCGCAAGAAAAAGACAAGATAGATGATATAGATTTAGATTACGGTATTGCTTTATCCGAGGTGAGAACAAGCAAAACAATTCGAATCACTAAATCCAGAATCAGACAAAACACGGATGTGAAAATCAAGTTTGAAGACTTAAACGATTAAAATTTAGGTCATCTTAAATTTTGTAAACATGTAAATGAAAAATTTTATACTTGATTTAATATTTTGTATGTAAATGGCCAATTCATATTTTGCCCAAAATTTTCTATTGTTATAATAAAATGAGATATTTTTTAATCATATCAAACTTGTACATATTTTTTAGTTTTTTTTTTTAAATTCAAATCGGCAAAAAACCGGAAAAAAAAAATCAGAATTGGGATTGGAATCAAAACCAGAGATTCAGAAACCATAATTGAAATCAGCTACTGAAGGACAAGTTTTGGTTCCACCATTCAAGAATGGTGGTCATGCCTATATCCTAGTATTATTGTTGCTGCAATATTTTTTTCATTCATCATCATTGCCTTATTATAGCAACATTATTTTTTTAATCACCATCATTGTCTTATTGTAACCACATTATTTTTTTAATCACCATCATTGTCTTTCCCAATTATCACTATTGTCATAGCCACATTAATTTTCCTAATCACTACCAATATTGTCCTAGTCAAATTATTTTTTCAAGTATAAAACTTTCTATATCACAATCACAATCACCATTAAAACAATTAACTAACATAACTCTTACTTTATTACTCTAACCTTGATCAATAAAATAAAAGCATCAGTAGTACTTATTCTCAATACTGTCATCGCATTCCAAAAAAGCCTCTCAGAAGATAGTTTTTAGGGTCTGTTTGGACATACATATTTTTGTGATTTATTTCACAATTGCAAAATTGTGTTTTTGTTTTGTTCAACTTTTTCATCAAAATTTTTAAAACACAAAACAATGCTATAGTAATTATTTTTGCTATAGTAATTTTTATAAATAAAATATTGAATTTGAATTTGAATTTTAAATTTTAATAATAAACAATTCTTCCTAACACAACTCCCACCAAAATAAACTACTAAAATACTAATTCAAATTTAAATTTCAAACTTTTATTAATAAAAAAATTTTCAATACAAATCCCAACAAAACAAAATCATTCATTCCAAACACTTCCAAAATATTCTTTTCTCATAACAAATCCCAAGAAAAAAAATTTCATGATATAATCCAAAAATAGCTTATCCAAGCGGAGCCAAACTTTTAGGCAAAACTAAATCTGACTAATTGCACATCAATTGCAAGCTAAAGTGAATCAAGCGCATAATGTTATTTTCACTTAAGATTCATAGGTAGTGTGTAGGAATTTCCAAACTCGAAAAGTTAAGAGAATTAGAGTGCTTAATAGATTCAAACTCATAGATTTAATATTTTGAATTTGAGTTAGGTTCTACCTTTTAGTTGGGGCTCTAATGAGTCTTTTAGTGTTATCTCTCTAGTTAAAACCACTCCTCGATAATAGGTAGTGATTTGGGTTAGGCAATCTTAGGTGCTAGATGTCATGCACTCATTTTATGTAATCACGTTTTCACTTCAAGTAGAATCATGTCTTTAGTCTTTGTTGTTTTAAGGGATTAGAATTTTGATTAACTCACATATATAAATTCACTGAATGTAAGAGATAGGCAGACATGAAAAATATTGGGATTTCTTCCTCTTAAGATTTTCTCTCAACCTATTATCTGTTCTCTCTCCCTATTATCTGTTCTCTCTCTTTCTCTTCCAATCCTTCTTTTCCTAAATTCTTATCTTCTCGTATAAAAATATATCTAAACATAACAAGATCGTTACATTTGGTATCAGAGACCATCGGTTCTTGGCTTTACAAATTTTTATATTTTTCAACTATGTCGGAGGGAACAAGATTCAATTGTCTGGAGGATCAACTCAAAAAGCAGGATAAAAAAATACAAGAATTCATGGAAGCAATACAGCAGAAGATGGAGAATTTTACTCAGAAAAATAACGAGAAAATGGAGAGCTTCATGCTAGGAATTGAAAACAAATTCTCGGATTTTATGAAGCTAATGAATATTAACATGGATGATGAGGAACAGAGTGCAAATTTGAGGACATTGGATACTCCGTGCAGTACTTCTTTGATGATTAACAGTGAAGAATTGCAAATGCCTTCTATTGGAATCTTGAATGCCATTGTGCCCACCAACAATTCTTTGGCTTTTAAGTATGAAGAGGCTCTTTTACCATATGCTAATTGCAACGAGAAAAGCATTTTTGCCAATGCAACAGTATTGGAGGGAGTTGAACAAAACGTGTTTGATGAAAGTTCTCAGTTAAATTCTTGCATTGGAGAACAGGATATTGAAACCACAAGAAAACACAATTTCATGTGTTTTATAGAAGGTTTGAGTAAGAAGAAAGAATCTCTGAAAAGTTTTGTGGAGCCATTGGAGAAAAGGGATTCAGAAGGTAGAATTAAAGTATTACTGTCAGATTATGAGGCTTTTAGTTCTGCTGGCAAGAGCTCTCAAGAGGGTATTGAAACTTATCAAGAATTTCAAGAGAAGGTGGATGGAGAATCTTTCATGACAGGGACTATGTTTAATTCCTCAATTGTCAAGAAGTTCGAATGGCGCGTGATCAATCCTGAAATGATTTTAAATGTTTGGTCTGAATGTTTGAAGAGAGCTTTTAGTTGGGGAAGATCAAACTCTCTTCCAAAATTCAATGCTAAATATCATGAATTTACTGCAAGCTCTGAATTCCCAACACAAAGGTTAGTGGGCTTGACTCGTGGTTTTTATCAATATCATGTTTTGTATCTAATTTCCGAAAATGATTGGTTAGTTATGAAACATACTAAAAAGTGGAAGAACACAAGTTTTGCTACAAGAGAGAATGCTAGTTGTGAGATTATTGGTCGAAGCCTAGTGACAGCTTCAAGAAAAGGATCTCAGGGAACGATCAAAGTGTGCCCGCATGCATGATTTGCTAAGAGATTTCTGCTTATCAAAGGCAAAAGAAGAAAACTTTCTACAACTAGTAACAGGTTGTGATGAACCATATGCTTCTTTTTCTGATTTAGACGTTGATGTTGATTATATTGATTATATTGATTACTACCCTTCAGAGCCTGTTAAATATGAGAAGCACCGAGTATGCATTTATCTGAATCGAAAGCATTTTTTCAACTCAAGTCCTTCTGGCCCGTACACCCGTTCTCTGATATGCTTCGCCACAAATGATCAATACCCTACATGTCCCTATGATTTGTCATTCATTCCTAACAACTTCAAACTCCTTAAGGTATTGGATTTGGAAAACATCAATATGGGTACTTCCCTTCCCACTGGTATAGAGTTAGTGGTTCAACTGAGATATTTAGCGCCTTGTGGGGATATAGAATTCATTCCACCAGCAATATTAAATCTCCAAAAACTGGAAACTTTTATTGTAAAAGGATTAAAAGGGAAGGTTCAATTGCCAGATTCCATTTGGTGCATGTAAAGTTTAAGGCATCTTCATGTAAATAGAAGTGTTTATTTCAACTTTCAGATGGACAAGCCTGGAACGTCCTTGCTACTACTTAACTTAGTCTCATTCTCCTCGCTATCACTTGCTTATGGGAAATATTCCAAGAGGATACTACGAAGGTTTCCCAATCTGCGCAAACTGAGGTGCACATATTTGGAATCATGGGATTCTTTTACGAATTACAGTAAGTTTCCAGTATTGGACTTTCTAATTCAGCTGCAGTCACTCAAGGTACTTTACATTGGGAGGATTCCCAAAACTTCTGGTAAACTAAATCTCCCCTGGAATCTGAAGAAATTGACTCTATCAAATTTTCGTCTACCATGGGCTCACATTGGAGCTATTGGAAAGTTACAGAATCTCGAAGTTCTTAAATTACTTTCTAAAGCCTTTGATGGGGAGAGATGGGACATGAGGAAAGGGGAGTTCCTTGAACTCAAATACTTGAAGTTGGATGCTCTGAACATGGCTCAGTGGAATGCCTCTAATGATCACTTTCCCAAACTTGAGCAACTAGTATTGCATGACAATTTTGGTAAAATTATGGTCGGATGGATTCACTCTTGATGAGGTTTTGGAGGACCAGTAGTAGAAAAAAAAATGAAAATGAGAATTTTGCTGGGATTTTTTTTTTCTTCTTGCTAAAGCCTGCCAGTTCTGAATTTCCATTTTGCTGTTGGTTCATTTTCTAGCTCTTGGTCTTGGTTTTGGTCATTTACTCTTGGCTGGCAGATGGTTGCAGTGAAGAACGACTTGGATATCAGACTTGAGGACAAGTCTGTTTTCAAGGGGAGAGGAATTGTCATGCATTCATTTTATGTAATCACGTTTTCACTTCAAGTAGAATCACGTCTTTAGTTTTTGTTGTTTTAAGGGATTAGAATTTTGATTAACTCACATATATAAATTCACTGAATGTAAGAGATAGGCAGACATGAAAAATATTGGGATTTCTTCCTCTTAAGATTTTCTCTCTCTCTATTATCTGTTCTCTCTCTTTCTCTTCCAATCCTTCTTTTCCTAAATTCTTATCTTCTCGTATAAAAATATATCTAAACATAACAAGATCGTTACACTAGACTGGGTGAAGGCTCTACCCCTTACGGGTTGAGGTCTATTAAATATATCTAAACATAACAAGATCGTTACACTAGACTGGGTGAAGGCTCTACCCCTTACGGGTTGAGGTCTATAGAGAATAGTCCATGAATGGGAAATTTGTTAGAAGTTATGGGTAGTGTGAAAGAATTTTACATCAAAAAACGTACGCAATAAGTTGGTAAGAATTCAAAATCCACTCGCCTCTGTTTGGTTGTAGTGTTTTTATTTATTTATTTATTTCACAAATTTAAAATAATTTGTTTGTTTTGTTTATTTCTTTTACAAAAATTTCTTAAACAAATTATGTTACCGTAATTATTTTTGCTACAATAAATTTTAATGGTAAATAATTCTTTCTAACACAATTTTTCACCAAGACAAATTTATAAAATATTAATTCAAATTTGAATTTTAAAATTTTATTAATAAAATATTCTGTAATAAAAATTCCAACAAAACGAACTTATTATTCTAAACATTTCTAAAATATTCATTTCTTATAACAAATCGTAATAAAAAAGATTTCATCATAAAACTAAAAAATACCTCATCCAAATGAAGATTTTTTGGGTTCAAATTGGCTCTATCTTCCTATTTAGCCTCTAATGGGTCTCTTGGTGTTATATCTCCGATCAAATCCTCCTAATATTTTCTAATAACCAACAACTTCGATCTCCAATTTGTAGATTTTCTCTTAAATAAAAATTCATAATTGCAATCTTTGTTTCTACTCTACCATATATTTTGGCATGTTTCATTAATTATAAATCATTCTTCTTTTAAAAAAGGGACAATTTGATTATAAAGTTGTTAATTGGGACTCGTAATTTTAAGTGGAAAAGAGAGGAGGTAAGGTTGACTAGGGTGAGCATTGGGTGATTATTCAGTTATTTAGCTAATTTTGTTGGGTTAGTTGTTTTTTTCTTTTCTAAAAGTTTTGATCTAATTGGAAATTAAAAATTGAATAACTGAAACTGAATAACCAAATTTTTATCGTCAGTTGTTCAATGTTCGATTTTAAACTGAATTCGTTTTTTCTTTTAGCTCAAGAGGTATTTGTGAAAAATCCATAGAAATTGGCTAATAAACTCTATTGGATTAGATATTGAAACCCAAACTTATAATCAAGGATCCAAGTAATATTTTTCATACTTTACCCTTCTTTTCTATGCACTTATTTTTTATCCAATATATGAATACATCTAATAAATAATATAGACCCAAATCATAAAATTAGTGAGAAAAAATAGTAAAAGAAAGGCATATATGAATTTAGCGCATAGTTGTTTAGCCCATAGTTACTTGATCCAAATATAATTCAATTTCTCAATTTGAAACCTAAACCGCCCAAAAATCATAATGAACTCGATTTGTTCAGTTAAATAAATTCAAAAAAGAAAAATCATAATCAAACCAAAAAATAAATTAATTAAATTTAGTTAAAATCGAAAACCAAATAAAAACTAAAAATTAATTTCAAATAATTGAATTGAATTTGGTTCAGTCGCTTTTTCATTTTTTGCTTACCCCTAAGAGCCACAAAAGAAAATAAGAGCTTGGTGAGGAAGAAAAGGATGAGAAAGATTGTAAAGGTGGTTAAAGGTATAGGGAGAGACAAGTAAGGGATGACAAAAATCATGGGAATTGATTAAGGATGCAGGGAGAGAAATGGCCAGAGAGGGGAGGATTGAGAAAGGAAAAAAGATGGAGGTGAAAGAGTGAGGTTTGGGACTTGTTTGCTAAATTAATTCAAACGCAATAATTAATTGATTTAGATATAATTAATTAACTTGTTTCATAAATTTACACTGCAAATCTTAATGAATTAAGAGAATCTAAGGGGGCGCTTAGTATAAATTCATCAATGGTAATTACAATGACTTTGATTGAGAGGTCAATCACAATGAAAATCATAATTGCATTGTTAGTGCTTGGTTCAAATTCTACAATAGGTATTAATGAATGACTTTGATTGAGAGGTCAATCACAATGAAAATCATGATTGCATTGTTAGTGCTTGGTTCAAATTCTACAATAGGTATTAATGTGATTGATGATACTTGGTTCAACCCAACTTTAGTAATGATAATCAATTAAAATTTTAATTTTACCCTCAACATCTCTTGCCATATCATATCATATATTATCTCAAAACTTCTCTCATATATGCTTCGTGATTATGTGTAGTATATATAAACTATGTATGTGAAAATATGTGTAGTGTGTGAAAATATATTTACTATATGTAAAATACGTGTATTGTGTAAAATTTGTGTACTATATGTAAAATACGTTTATTGTATAAAATGTGTGTATTATGTGTAAAATATGTTTAGTGTGTGAAAATGTGTGTGCTATTTGTAAAATACTTGGTGTGTGATAATGCATGTACTGTGTAAAATACGTGTAGTTTGTGAAAATATGTGCACTATATGTAAAATCCGTATAGTGTGTGAAAATATGTGTACTATATGTAAAATACATGTAGTGTGTGAAAATTTATGTATAAAAACATGTGTACTATGTATAAAATAAATGTAGTGTGTGAAAATATGTGTACTATGTGTAAAATACGTGTAGTATGTGAAAATGTGTGTACTATATGTAAAATGCATGTAGTGTGTAAAAATATGTGTACTATGTATAAAATATATGTAGTATGTGAAAATATGTGTACTATATATAAAATATGTATAGTGTGTGACAAAATATGTGTTATGTGAAAAAAAAAAAGGAGTGAAGGTTTTTTTGGTAAAGAAAGGAATGGAATGATTGAGGAGTTTGATTACAGGGGGAGTGGTAGTTAATCAAAACTCAGCAATGATTAGGAAATTTTCATTCCAATTGAAGTGTATTTTTTTCAACCAAGCACTAACAATGGTAATGATTAAGGCTGGATTCCCATTACCCTATTCTATTACCCTCTATTAAGCACCCCCTATAAATGTAAGCAAAATTATGGTAAAATTTTAAACAATAAGATCTAAAAAGTATGATCAATCATAAAGTTTTAAAATACTTTTAATATGACATAATTACAGTTTCAAAAATTTTTTCCTTTCACACATAATTACTCACATTACACATATTTTTACAGTACATATTTATACATACTACACACATTTTTACAGTACATATTTATACATACTACACACATTTTTACATACTGCATATATTTTTACACATTTTTACACACTACATATTTGTATACATACTACACATATTTTTACACGGTAGCTGTTATTGCCAGAGCAATAACTAGCTTCCAGAGCAATAAATCACATATCTTCCAAATTTACCCTTAATCAATCAACTTTTTTATTTTTCTCCATTTATCATTACAACTTATCTTTATCTTCTTTCTACCTATCATTACAACTTATCAATTCTTTATAACATCTTGCGTAATTGTTGTTTTCTTCTCCTTTACACTCATTTTTCTCTCAATTTTTTATTAATATAACATTTATTTCACTCTCAAATTATATAAAAAAAATTATATAAAAATAATATGACCCTTATTTTTATTAATAACTATTATATTCTCTCAATTAAATTATAAAATATTTACCAATATATATTTCAAAAAATTAAGGCTCCATTTATTTACTGTTGTTTTAGTGTTTTATTTCACAAATTCAAATTGATTTATTTGTGTTATCCATTTTTTCTATCAAAATTTGTAAAACAAAAAAAATAATGTTACATTAATTATTCTTGCTACAACTTTTTTTATAATTTTATAAATAAATTATTAAATTTAAATTTGACTTTTAAATTTTTAATAATAAAAAATTCTTCCTAAGACATTTTTTTACCAAAATAAACTCATAAAATATTAATTCAAATTTGAATTTTAAACTTTTAATAATAAAAAATTCTTCCTGCCTTATTAATAAAAAATTATTCCTGCCTTAATTATATTATGAGCAAATTAACATTTCAAAATGTTAATAGATCACAAGGAAAAAAATCACTCAAAATAAAAATAGAATTGAATATATGCATCAAAATTATAAAGTAAAATTTGTTGCATTTTTATTATTTAAAATTTATAAATTAAATTGTAGCATGAAAAAAATACATGAAATTGAGATTTATATTATATATATAGTGGTGGTGTCTTCCTTTTAAGTTTTAAATTATTTTTTTACTTTTATAGTAGAATTTTTTTCTTGAGATTTATTATAAGAAATAAATATTTTGGAAGTGTTTGGATTAATGAGTTTGTTTTGGTAGGCATTTATATTCGATAATTTTTTTATTAATAAAATTTAAAATTTAAATTTGAAATAATATTTTATAATTTTTTTTTGGTATAAAAATGTCTTAGGAAGAATTTTTTATTATTAAAAATTTAAAAGTCAAATTTAAAATTAATAATTTATTTATAAAAATATAAAAAACATCGTAGCAAAAATAATTACTATAATATTGTTTTTTTGTTTTAAAAATTTTGATAGAAAAAATAGACAAAACAAATAAATCAAATTGAATTTGTGAAATAAAACACTAAAACAATGATAAACAAATGGAGCCTAAATTTTTTAAAGTATATATTGGCAAATATTTTATAATTTAATTAAGAGAATAATAAAAGTTATTAATAGAAATAAGTGTCGTATTATTTTTATAAAATTTTTTTCTTATAATTTGAGAGTGAAAATAAAAGTTAAATTAATAAAAATTTGGGAGAAAATCTGTACAAAGTAGAAGAAAATAGAAGTTACGAGAAGATATTATAAGTTGTAATGATAAGGTTGAAAAAAGATAAAGATAAGTTGTAATGATAAATGAAAAAAAGATAAAGGAGTTGATTGATTAGGGGTAAATTTGGAAGATGTGTGATTTATTGCTCTGGAAGCTAACTGTTGCTCTGGCAATAACAACAGCATTTTTACACACTACATATATTTACACATACAATAGATATTTTCACATACTATACATATTTATACATACTATACACATTCTAACACACCATATATTTATTTACATGTGCATACTATATAAATTCTCGTATACTACATATTTTTCATAAATTATTTAGATTATCAATAAGACATAATTGATAGATCCAAGAGTTTGTTACTTTCAAATTTCAAACTTTAAATTCAATTAATTTTTAGTTTTATTAAACGAGCCCTTAGGGTTTTGAAAGAGAAGTTAAAAGAAGATGGAAAAATAGAACCAGAAAAGAGACTAATTAGTGGTTGTAAAAAATTTGGGCATTTTGACATTTTTATCATGAGAGAACCTTGCATCTCATGTGTGTTTCACTTAACGGGAGTTTCAACGATTAAAGTTAACATAATTACCATAATTTGTATATTATAATTTTAAATGACTATTTTGGCTTAAAAAAATGTTAGATTACCAGAGTTGAGTTATTTTCCTTGCCATTTATCTGGAAAAAAAAAAAAGAAAAAGAAAAGTACCAATATCAGTAATCAAACACCCAATCTCTCTTTACTTTCTGGGTAATCAATCCATTTTCTTAAAGGATAAATTACACTAATTGTGCCTTAATTTAGTGGTTGATTTTAAATTTGTCCATTAAATTCAAAACGTTCCATTTTAGTCTGTCATCAATAATAGTCCTCGATCTGCTTTTCGTACATGTGTAAACTGATTACGTCTATCATTTGCATGACACATGACAAATCGAAGGGCAAAATGAACCAATTTCACTTTTATTAATTTTATATTTCATGGTATGTTTTATTTATTTTATAGTAATTGTCCCTTAACTTTATCTTTTTTGTCATGTAATATGCATGTGAAAGATGTAATCTGTTTATATATTAACGAAAAATAAACGGAGCACTATTTAAAGTCAAAATACAAGATAAGGGACTAAATGGAATGTTTTGAAGTTGATGGACAAATTTAAAATCAACCCCTAAATTAAAGGACGATTGATGTAATTTACCTTTATTAAAACAAAACAAACAATTACGAATTTGCTCTTTTAACTAGCTATCAATTACTCTAGAATCATCCAATACTATCCAACTATCCAATAAATAAAAAATAATCATAAACAATAAAATCAGGAAATAAATAAATACTTTCAAATTAATGAGACTGGCAAAGATAAGCAATTAGATTTCACAATTGTAGAATCAAGCCTTCAATAATTCTTCGACTAGACAAGAAATTTTAATGTTTAAACAAATCCAAAACGAGTTTTGAAGGCCTGCAAAATAGGTGAAAAGTTAGATAATTGGCCCAAATTCAATGGTAATTTAGAGTGTTAGCTCTAAATTTTTATGTTTTACATCTTCATCTTACTGCGAGAAAGATCACAATATTTCACCTTAGGTTTAAGGGTTAATTACATTTACCATCCATAAGGTTTGATGAAAGTATTAAACGAACCCTATAGTTTCAAAAAATTACGACCACCCCCTAGCTGAGCAAACGTTTAACAAATCAACCCCTCCCTCAAAAAAATATTTGTGTATTACCTAATATGCCCTTAAAACTTTATCTATAATAATTATATTATTTTAGTTAACTAAATACATGTGTTAAATATTAAAATAAAATAAAAGAATTTTTTTTACATAAAAAGAATTCAAAAAGAAAATTCTTCTTTCTTAATTAATCAAACTAACTATTTTATTCTCCAAAAATAATTCTTTTTCTTCTAAAAATTTAAAATTTATATAGAAAAAGATTTCTTGATTAAAGTTTGATTAATTTGATAAATTTGTAATAAAAAATATGAAATTAATAATTTATAACAAAAAAATTAAAAAGTAAAAAAAAAGTATTTATTGTCATTTCATATTTACTTATATATTTTTGTTAATTTTTTAACAAAAGAAGTTATGGCATTTTGGTCTTTTCATCAATTTTTTAGTTAACTTTAATAGCAAGGGGTGATCATAATTTTTTAAAACTATAGGGTTCGTTTGGTACTTTCACCAAATCTCGAGGGTGGTAAATATAATTAACCCTAGGTTTAATGTTTAAGGTTAATTAATTGTTAAATTCAGACAGCAGTACAAGCTCAAAGCCATTACAGTAATTGATTTTTCTTTATTCAGGGATTCAAATGAAGATAGAATTTGTGGCCTTAAATTTTGGAATTCGAGAAGTGCTTTGAAGACAATTGAAGAATTAATAGCTGTATGCATTAATACTTAATAGTTATATATTATGGACATTATAATAAAAAAATATCCTCGTTTCCTGTTATAATAGTAAAAAATATCCCCACTAAGAGAGTTAATGTACTAAGAAAAGATTTTTAGGAATCTTAGTTACAATAACAAGTGCAATTATGAGGTTAATTTAGAGCACATGATCATGGTATTAATTATTTTGCGAATGATTCCAACATACAACAAGGAATTAAATTAATTAATTAATGGATAAACAAATCTTAGGAATCATATAATTAGTACATAATAATAACATATATGCAATTATGAGGTGTATAGCACAGGATGGCATTGACTTATGTGATTGCAAATTCCAACACGAAAGTAAATTAATTATTGATAAACAAATCCAAAATGACTTTCCAATGCCTAGAAAAAATAAACAATTAAGTTGAGTATCTCCATGCTTTATATGTTGTCATTTAAATTTCAATTGATGGTAGAGATATATTCTTGTCCTCTACATAGATTTTTTGGCCAAAACCTTGGGAATGAGCTGCTTGTTATTGAGTGGAGGATTTTATATTCAGAATTTTTGTTAGAGATAAAAATATTTGATACTAATGTTAGAATTAGAAAATAGCTCCAATATCAATTGATAACAAAAACAACAACCATTGATTTACGGAATTTTTTGACCCGTATGATTTTCTCACACACCTTTTTGAGATATCTCTTTTTCAACTTCTCTACCTTCATCAGTAACATCACAAAAATTCTAACATCCTCTATAGATTTGGTAATAAATTTCCTAATATATATTAGAATTAATTAAGAAACTAAACCTATTAAGAAACTAACTTAGAGTTTAAGAAACGAAAACATATGTATTTTAGTTGATTCTTTAATTTTTTTTCTTTTTTTTTTAAATTAAGATGTCTCAATTTGAAATTGCAACTTTAGAAGTCACAATAACAGAAATCGCATGTTTAACTTTTCTATTTTTAGAACATTAATAAAAATAAAATCATTTAGTCATTTTCTTTACTTATGGTAATATTAAGATAAATAACTCGTATTTAAGAGATTGACTATTAATTGAACAAATTTTAAAATAATAGATGTAATTAACCCAAATATTTCTATTATCAACCAACTAAAGAAACTATACATGAAGATTTTACAAGCTATCAAACCATCAAACCATTGCAAACATTCACAACATTTTGAATAACACAAACAATCCCATGAAAAAATATAAAATTCCCATGAAATAAAATGAACAACAAGCCCATATTTACCATAAAAAGAATCCATATAGTTTAGAGTTTAAAGACCCATATAATTACAAACGTTAAAACTCATCACACATATAGAACAAAATCTAGGGAAATTAAAAAATGATAATATATTTTGCACTAGTAATTCAAGGTTTTTTTTTTTGGGCCTAATGATTTAAAAAAAAAAAATTAATTTGCGCCACTAATGCATCCTTGTTCCTACCACCTATTTGAAATATGTCGAGACAAGTGTCTTTCAACGGTAAAAACTGCAACTATTTATATAAATTAAAAGATAATTTATTATCCTTCCACAAATAAAAATGTCTTATGAAATTGTGACTTCTAAAGTCACAGTTCTAATTTGTGATTTCTTTGTTTTATTTTTTTTAAATGAATTAAAACAAAAATTGATGATGAAATATTTGAACTATAAATTTTATTATTAATTGTTGTGTAGAACTTGTTTTTTTTCTACACAGATATATAAATTTTGCAATTTGATCATATTTGTATCTTTCAAAAAAGAAGTCTCGATTTCCATTTACAAGATAATTTGAAAAAAGATATTTCAATTGAGCCGCATCTATTAAAATATTGACGACTTAATCCATGGAACATATTATACATAAGATTTATAAAAAAATAATCAACAACTCAGTGCATACCTATTTTAGCAAGAGTATTATCTTTCCTATGAGTAGTATTTTACTTTTGGAAGTCTTATTAAATATGTAGTAGATACCTAATTTATTTCTTACTTGTTTTTAACACAAAAGCTTCTGTGTGATCGCCTCATGTATGCGATAGAATTAATAACGCGCTCTCACGCACACGTATAATTCACTTTACGATCATGATTGGCGTATAACGTATAAAATATGAAGTATGAAAATATTTTGATTGGCGTAAATAGTTTGAGTATAAATTATCAATTTAGAGTTCTAATAGCATTCTAATTCACGTATAACGTATAAATAGTTCGCGTATAAATTATATCAATTTAAAATTCTAATAACATTTTGATTCACGTATAACGCGTAAATAGTTCGTGTATAAATTATTAATTTAGATCTCTAATAGAATTATGATTCACGTATAACGTGTAAATAGTTCACGTATTCACATCAGCGTAACAATTTTTAACGTAATAAATTTCACTTTTCACTTTATAGTGTATTACAATTCGTGTATAAATTTTCACATCAGCATACAATTTCTAACGTAACAAATTTCACTAAATAGTCGCTTATAAATTATTAATGTTAGAGTAATATAGCATTTTCATTTACGTATAACGTATAAATATTTTGAGTATTTAAGTATAAATTATAAATTTAAAGTTCTAATAACAATTTGATTCACGTATAATTTTCACATCAGCGTAACAATTTTTAACGTAATATGAAAATAGTTCCCGTGTTCGCATATAAATAGTAATGTTAGAGTTATAATAGCATTGATACTTTTTACACGAATAGTGTCAATTATTAATACTTTATATGCGAATAAATAAACATGCGCGTGTTGATTGCATATATAAGATGATTTCACATGAGTATTCCCTTTTTTTTGAATTATACCTTTCAAGTATTTAATATTAGAAATATAAACTGGATTCTACATGTTAATTGCAAGAATTCAATAGCTTGCATTATTTATCTCTCATAAAAGACAAAAGGAGAAGGCAAAAGGCTTAAAGTCGGAGTTTGAAATTAAGTTTAACAAAAAGCCATTTAAGCCACTTTTATTTATTTATTATTATTAAATTGCAACTTTGAAGAATGAAAAAATTTAAATTATATTTTTATTTTGTTTTTTTAAGCAATATCTTAGTAAATAATCCTAAAAATTGAGTGCTTTGAGGATGAATTATTTTCTTTAAAACTTTAGGAACCTTTTTAGTCCATTGCCAAAATCTTTGAGGACTGAAATTGTAATAATATCATTCCTCAATTAAGGGCTAATTCCTTTTCCCTCCTTTTTCTTCCCGCCAATACCAATCAACAAATCCATCCATACCCCTAGGTCCCTCAAAAAATTTCAATCTCAAATCAAAATTTAATCAACCCAATACAAGAAATCAGAAATGGATACTGGTGGTGGCGCCGGCGCTGCCGGCGGTGGTAGTGCGGCCCCTACGGGCTGCTATAAGTGCGGCCGACCAGGGCACTGGTCACGAGACTGTCCGTCGAATCCAACTTCAAACTCCAACAACAACAACAAAGATCTCGATAACAATCCAAGTGGGACGTCTAATTATTCCAAGAAAAGTTTCAATTCATTTCAGAATAATGCTTTGAAGTCGGGTTCTGCTGCAGAGAAGCCAAAAAGACTTCGAAAAACGAGGCCTAAGCTGACCCCAGATCTCCTTCTATCGAATGATGGACTTGGACACATTCTCCGCCATTTCCCTCGTGCTTTTAAGTACCACGGCCGCGGTCATGAGGTCAATTTTGCTATCTTTTTAATTTGTTGATCGCTCATTTTCTTAGTTTGTTAAAATCTTTTTTTAGCATTATTTTATTAAATTAACTTTTTCAGAGTCTCGGTTGAGACCTTGAATTGAAATATGATAATGGTTAGATGATGATATAAGTGTGATTTTGATCATTTTTGGGAGTTTCCTGGTACTTTTTTGAAATTATGAACTTAAGCCTTGTTTCATCGATCAATTTCATGGTCAGTAGAGTGAATAGCTTTGATATGGGTCTATGAGTAGTCCCTAAGAGTTTGAAATTTTGATATGGTAATTTGTGTTTTTGGTTATGTTCTAACTTCTATATGTAAGTGTATTTGGAAATTCTTGCTGGGTGATTGGACATATGAAAGATTGTCCAAAAATTTAGACATTGTTGTCAATTCGTTCCTTTTAGCGACTTGAAGCGTTTGCAAAGTCTAGGATTAAATCTTTACCCGTATTTCAATAAACTTTGTTTGTTTACAGGTCAGGGATCTAGGGAATCTGCTTGGCATGTATGCTGAATGGCACTCTCATTTGTTACCATACTACTCGTTTGATCAGTTTGTGCTTAAGGTTGAGCAAATTGGCACTAAAAATCGTGTCAAGGTGAGACGTATTTTGCTTTCCTTGTCAATATGCATTTTGAAGCACAGACGCCATAATTTGTTGCTTTTTATATTTTCCTTTTTCATTTAGTTGACATAGTTTAGTGGACTGCAGAGTTTGATTGTATAATCATATAGATGTGAAGTAGGAGTGTAGGACTATAAGTGGGTAGTAGGGCTCTTTTATGAAATTCAATCATGTTATTTCATAACTGCTGGCAGTTAAGCTTCTTCGACTGCTATCTCAATATCTATAGAGGATCTGCTTTGAAACCTTGCATAGGCAGAAATTGTTAATGGCCACTATCTGCGTTTTGGTTAACTTCATCTTTCATTTGTAAGTGACCATGAAAGGCCAATCACTAGGCCAAGTTGCTCCAAGTCTTAAAGTCCGGGAACATAAACTAGTGCAGACTGTTAATGTTTGTTAAGCTCCTTTCCATGTTCAGTATTAGTCCGTGAATCCATCAAATGCATTATGTACATCCTTTAGAGATGTGCAATATGCCACTCCTCAAATGAACTAAACTAATTTACCCCTCATTTTCCACCTTCAATGTACAAATTCTACTTGGAGTCACATCATGCAATAGCGATTCCCCAAACTTCTTTGGAAAACTGTCAGTTTCATATGATATCACAGCCCATGACCTGGGGGTTTTCTTTCTTAGCTGTACTGTGTGATACGAGCAGCTATCACATCTTTACTTGGAACAATGGCTCCTTTCTCCGGATTATAAAACTCCTTGGCGCTTATTTTTATCTTTCCATGGTCATTTCAGGATTATTTCCTCTTATGTTGCTCGAGCTAATTATTCAGATGTTATATGCCTTGGTTAGACTCAGAAAAGGTAGATAAGTTAGTTCATAAAAGTCAAAATGACAATGATGAAGTATCAAACTGTTCATCTTACATCTTTGTCAACATGTTATACCATGCCTGAAATGATCCATGATCCATTTTAACCCCACTGCTTTAAGCTTCACACAATATTCTGCCAACCCATATAGTGTGTCAAAGGTTAGTTGCTGTTGTTTTAAGCTTCACACTGTAAGAGACATAGCTGGCCAGCTTGGACAATGTTCCAACGTGAGACACACTCCCTGTCTGGCTTCCAGATTGCTAAACCTTTGGAGTTTTCTACTTCTTCTTTTTTTTTTATCACACTCCTTCTATGCAAATCCCTATTATTTCCTTGGATATAGAAAATGCTTCATTGAATTCTAGCATACATAAACACGAATCATCTGTATATTTCTCCCTTTTCCAATATTGTAACTTAAACAAAGACCAAGAGGAAGAGAAAGGTGCCCAATGGAGCAGTATAATTTTCATACTACTTTCAGGAAGCAGGTGAAGAAAACAAGAAATTTGTGGATGGAGGTGCTCTAACTTCCTCAAATAATTAGCACAAGTAATAAAAAATCATACATAGACTGACCAATGTACATTAAAATGCTCAAAAGGCTATCTAAAATATTCACTACAAATATGAACAATAAGATTTAGTTGGTTTTAGATATATTCAACTTAGCTCTTTGCTTTAATTCTTCATTCCTTGCATTTCCAAGAAAAGAGCTGGATATCTGATGAAGGAAAGCTTACGATTTGCTTCATTAATTTAACATGCTTAGCTATAGAAAGTTGCCTTAGTATGATTTAGAAAATGCTTGCGTTTTCAAATTCCAGAATGACTTGGTGCAATAAGTATTCAAATATTTGCTATTGGGCGTTTTTTTTTTTTACAGATTAGTATGCTTCAGCTGTCTCAATGAATTTTGCACTGTTTTGAGCAGAAATGTATTCAAG
Organism: Ophiorrhiza pumila; assembly: GCA_016586305.1. NCBI lineage: Eukaryota > Viridiplantae > Streptophyta > Magnoliopsida > Gentianales > Rubiaceae > Ophiorrhiza > Ophiorrhiza pumila. Next base: position 9,242,229 of record BLIW01000011.1, on the reverse strand, counting down.
AATTACGTGAGAGAGTTGCCGATGGGGTTGATCCAACAAAATTGCATAAGCCTCAAAATCAAGAAGACATGTCAAATCGTGGTCAAGGTATCTCAATTTTGGTCACATACATTTTTTGACTAGCATGGTGGAGAGCGAGTTAATAATTACAGAGCTAAATCCTTCCAAGTACCTTGTGCTTGCCTTGTCAAATTATTCAAACCTACTGAAGTTGTTTCTAATAACATATAGAAAGGAAATATCAGTAGTAGGACAAATCCCTTCAGAAGTTTTGCTTAATAAAAATATTTGGATTTGCATATCTTAATGTTTCATTGAGAATAGATCCTGAAAATTGAATCTAATGGTATGTTATACAGTTGCAAATGCAATGGACTCAGAAGAGCAAAATCTCGATAAGGAAGATACCGACATGCAAAATCCAGACACCAATAATCATCCAGAAAACATCCTTAATGAGATTTGGGAGAACACCATGGAGGTGAGCGTAATGCTACTTCAGACTTAGATTTATTTCTTTTGTTAGTGTCTAAATATATTTCATTTTACATTTTCTTTTGTGGCTCTTGGGGTTCTCATTCAGAGAATGAGTTTGTCATTCTGTGTAACTAAAGCTTATCTTTACTTTCTGTCATCTATGTTAGTCATATCAAGCGGTTTCTAAGTAGAAATTATCCATTAGTCTTGTCCATTTGAGTTAATATCTGAATTTTGAGCTTTAAGCTGTATGCAAGTTCTAGCTCTAGAAATTACTTCAAACTTCAATATCAAATTTCCAGGAACAGCAGGATTGAGTTTGTTTACCTATAATGGACAACAACACATTGCTCTACCTCTGCCACCATTGTTTATGCTCTTATTTGGTGATTTTGAGTTTCCAGGCACCAGAAATTAATGCAAATTAATCCTACACACCTGTGCTACTCTTTGTGAAAGTGTAATTGGGTGTTGTGCGTAACATGAATAACATCATTTGACACTCTCAAAGATCCATGCTTGTGTTTGAAGGAATTTGTTGGTTGATTTAAGCATAGGTTTTATGAACTTGTTAGGGCATAAATTGTAAGATTTACCATTTGTCTCTAAATTGGCACCTTAGTAGATTTTTTGTTTTATATTTTCACCAATTGCATAACCTTAAGTTGCCAAATGCTCATAATCCTCCTTAACAGAGGAAAAATCTTTAACCTTCATTTTCTTGATCCTTGATCAAAAATAAAAATTCCTGTTATACATGCCTATTTCTATATCTTCGGACTAAATTCTATTATAGTATCCATGCTTTATTCTGTCTCTTACAATCAGAACACGAACATGTCTTCTTGACTACCTGAGAGAGGTGTCTAGTGGTAATCTAATGTCTGTGGTAATCTTATGTCTGCTTTTTTCTGTTGCTGATAATCTCTAACCTTACTGCATACTCTAGAAGAAACAGTAGAAGTAGCTAACAAAAAAGAAGAATAAGAACAGTACTACCATCAGAGATCTACATATGCACAATCCTTAAAAGCATCTAAACTAAGCTGATAAACTTGTATCACTCAATATCAAGGAAATCCAGCACTTAGCAAATTTTGGTGTTTGGAGTGCTTAGCGTTGATAGTGCGATCTTGAGTCCCAAGAATGTATCAGAAGGAACATAGTCTTTCAAATTAAGGTCTGCATTCAATGGTTATTTGGTTAAGTTTTTCATGGATGATACCCATTAAGCCCAAATCCTATTTACTTATTTTGGATTTGATTTCCACTTAGTTCCATGACTGAAAATGTTATACTTGGAATCCTTTTCATTATAGTTGAATGCAAAATATTATGCTTAAACATGAATGTGACTGTTTCAGCTTTCAACTTGATCCAAAGGGCTGAAGCTTCATTGTCATACGTCCTTCTCATGTTTTTAGCTAATAAATTATGGTTGTATTTATACTTCCAAAGTTCCAAGCATTATAAACTATTAATAGGTTGTAGATGGTTGAGTGTGCAATGCGGATTGTGAAAAGGCTTGATGTAGGCATTATTCTTTTGGATAACATAAACAGCATGTTATTTAGCAAATGTAGCTGGATCAAATAATTTTAGATGGTTCATATTGTTATGGAAATGATCTTTGTATTGAATTGGTTGGCAAAAATTGGTCAATTTGAGTTTTAGCAAGATTTTTGAACAATAGTTTCAATAAAACTGTTGACTGAGAGTTCAGGAAGTAGTAGATAATTGCCAGGACTAGAAATGAGGCCTCTTTGTTTGGATTTGAAGTCCTATAGCCTTGAGCTACTTTTAAGAAATTTCAATAGCAGGAAATTGATTCAAAAGAATTCTGAATTTCAAAATTCTCAAGAAATTTGCATCCCCTTTTTTTTCCCCTCGTGTCATGTATTTTATGCACAGCCAGAACTTTACAAGAGCATGAAAATTTTCAAAGCCCTGCAACCAAATTCAAAAGGGCAATTTCCTCCTTCAAATTTTACCCTAACTAGTTCATCCATCTTCTTGACAGGAACCATCTGAGCCTGCAAATGTCAAGATGGCTCCATCCCATGTATCTTCAAGCAACAATGAAGCACTAAGCACTGATCATAATGATACATCTTCCAATTCTAATGGAATTGTTATCACCGAAGAACAACGAGCTCGCATGCAAGCTCACAGATTGAAGGCACTAGAAAAGATCTCTGAAGAACAACGAGCTCGCATGCAATCTAACAGATTGAAGGCATTAGAAAAAGCTGCCGCTCGAACCCAGAAATTGCAACAAGTCTGATGAATTCTTGTATGTTCATGATCTATAATTATCTACGAATTGGCATCCGTTTATCTGCTGCTATGTTTCAGATGGTTGAAGGAAAATGGAATTCCTGACCAAAAATAGGAATTTGTTGCTGCCTTTTTAATTGTTCTTTCTATCACATCATTATCCTAGAATCTCAAGATCATGATTTAACAATTGCATCCAATTTATGAATTTTTTTTTTTGTGTAACTTTGAAATTTAGAATGGAATATTAGCAGGACTCTCATGAAAAAAATCAACCCAGATTAGGTATTGTTTGGATTCAAGGCAACGGAAGTAGAGAAAAAGGAAAGAGAGATTAAGATTTATGCGTTTTGATATTTTTTGGGGAGGGATAGAAAATGTTCAAATGGATATCTTTTCCCTTTTTTTTTTTGTTTTTATACAACCTATACAAAATATTCTTTTTTTTTTCAATCAAAATAATGAGTTTTTTTTTTTTTCAAATCCATAAAGGCTGCTGTTATTGCCAGAGCAACAATTAGCTTCCAGAGCAATAAATTACACATCTTCCAAATTTATCCTTCCAAATTTATCCTTAATCAATCAACTCTTTTATCTTTTATCAATTTATGGCCGCTATAAATTAGACATCTTCCAAATTTATCCTTAATCAATCAACTCTTTTATCTTTTATCAATTTATGGCCGCTATAAATTAGACATCTTCCAAATTTATCCTTAATCAATCAACTCTTTTATCTTTTATCAATTTATGGCTGCTGTTATTGCCAGAGCAACAATTAGCTTCCAGAGCAATAAATTACACATCTTCCAAATTTATCCTTAATATATCAACTCTTTTATCTTTTATCAATTTATCATTACAACTTATCTTTTATCTTCTTTCTACCTTATCATTACAACTTATAACATATTTTCGTAACTTCTACTTTCCTAACATTTATTTTCACCCTCAAATTATAAGAAAGAACTTATATAAAATAATAGAACACTTATTTTTATTAATAGCTTTTATTGTTCTCTCAGTTAAATTATAAAATATTTACCAATATATACTTCAAAAAATTTAGGCTCCATTTGTTTACCGTTGTTTTAGTGTTTTATTTCACAAATTCAATTTGATTTATTTGTTTTGTCCATTTTTTTATCAAAATTTTAAAATAAAAAAATAATATTACAGTAATTATTTTTTATACAACGTTTTTTATATTTTAATAAATAAAATATTAAATTTAAATTTGACTTTTAAATTTTTAATAATAAAAATTTTTTCCTACGACATTTTTATACTAAAATAAACTCATAAAAAATTTAACTCAAATTTAAATTTTAAATTTTATTAATAAAAAATTATCGAATATAAATGCCCACCAAAACAAACTCATCAATCCAAACACCTCCAGAATATTTTTTTTATAACAAATCTCAAGAAAAAAATCCTACTATAAACCTAAAAAAATACTCTATCCAAAGCGAGTTATATTCTTTTGTTAAAATACTAATATATAAACATATGGCAGCTATAAATTATTATTTTTGTTTTTAATAATACTGCTCATACTAATATTTTATCAAAATAATTCCCATAAATTAAAACTTAAAGACCACCACTATATATATATATTAGAAATCTCAATTTCATGTATTGTTTTATGCTACAATTTAATTCATAAATTTTAAATAATAAAAAGGCAACAAATTTTACTTTATAATTTCGATTCATATATTTACTTCCATTTATACTCCCAGCAATTTTTTTCCTTGTGATCTACTAACATTTTGAAATGTTAATTTGCTCATAATATAATTAAGCTGGGAAGAATTTATAATTATTAAAAATTTAAAATTCAAATTTGAATTAATATTTTATGAGTTTATTTTGGTAAAAAAATGTCTTAGGAATAATTTTTTATTATTAAAAATCTAAAAGTCAAATTTAAATTTAATAATTTATTTATAAAAATAAAAAAAAATGTTATAGAAAAAATAACTATTGTAACATTATTTTTTTTTGTTTTACAAATTTTGATAGAAAAAATGGACAACACAAATAAATCAAATTGAATTTGTGAAATAAAACACTAAGACAACGGTAAACAAATGGAGCCTAAATTTTTTAAATATATATTGGTAAATATTTTATAATTTAATTGAGAGAAAAATAAAAGTTATTAATAGAAATAAGTGTCATATTATTTTTATATAATTTTTTTCTTATAATTTGAGGGTGAAAATAAATATTATATTAATAAAAATTTGAGAGAAAAATTAGTGTAAAGGAGAAGAAAACAGAAGTATGTTAATTGATAAGTTTTAATCATAAGGTAGAAAAAAGATAAAGATAAGTTGTAATGATAAATGGAGAAAAATAAAAGAATTGATTAATTAAGGGTAAATTTGGAAGATGTGTGATTTATTGCTCTGGAAGCTAATTATTACTTTGGCAATAACAGCAACCATCTATATATTAAAAAAAATCAAAATTCAAATCACTAAAACATGCATAATCTTTCCTTACATCTTTGGATTTGGATCTATACTATTAGTGATACTAAATTAGGGTTAAACTTTCATCTTATTATATTTTGTCACATAATTGGTAACCAATCCATTTTCAATCGATCTAACAAGGAAAACTTTTTGCCATATGAACATTAAATGGAATCATTTAATACTTATCCTTAAATTGAGATACCAATGAAATCATTTATCCGAGTAACAATAATTGTTTAACAAAATACCCTAGCCTATTTTTCTTTTCAAATTTGTGCATACATTTCTAAATTTACTTTTGATACAGGTCTTAGTTGTTCTTCAATTTTTAAATTTTTAATTAAATTGGGTAAAATTTTGGCTTTTATATAACTAGTGGTAACACTAAAATTCTCATAAATGTCAACTTATCTTATCTAATCTTAGAATTTTCATGTGGTTTTATTAGGAATCTTATTATAGTTATAATAATAAATAAATAAATAAAAAAGGTAAACTCTCTCCTCCAAGTTTTGAGATGGAGTCCAAGCTAGCTTGTAGCAATCTCAAATAGAGTTTGTTAAGAAAAGGTCCGAACGAACGGTCCCAAATAGAAGCTCCCCAAAGATTTGTAGTAATATAGGAATTTATTTGTAATATCATAGGTATTTAAAAAAAATATCAATCAACTTTATAGGTTGAAAAAATGCGAATAGGAATAAAAATAAAATATTAAGAATTTGTAACATTTCATCGTATTGGGTGTCTTTTGGATCGTTATTAGAAACAATCCGCCTTCTGCTGCAGAAAAATAGGTGGGCAGTGAGATTGCTCTTAATTTGTTCATATTTATCTTTAGTAAGAATTATTCTCCACTTCAAACAAATTGAATATTGCACCGAGAATATCCCAATAGAGTTATTGAACACTTTTGTTGTCTCTGATAAGATGAGAAATCAATTTTTAATGTAAACATGTGTATGGTAGAATGTATACGTGTGATAATGCTAATATTTTTAGAATTATTTATGATGATTGTATGATTTTATTAGCATTTAAGTGTTGGAAATCATGTGTTTTGTTATTATGTTAGAAATTACGTGAAAATGAGTGGAATGGTGAAAAAATGTTGAAATGATGCAAGAAATGATAAGAAGTTGAAGGGATCTTACGAAGAAGTTGCAATCATATCTCCTAATATATTGGAAGGATAAAGATATTAGAGGGATGAAGAGGATATTGATGAATATATTGGAAGTCTGAAGGTTATGGATATTTATTAGGATTGATATTGGTTAGCATTGCCTTATTGGAATTTAAGGGATATGTTAGTGGATTGAACTCTTTAATAGTAAAGTGTATTGAAGAAGATCATTCTTAGTTCTAGTATTTAGTTTTCATAGTATTTAGCTTTAGATTGATTATTTAAGTTAATTAATTAGACAACCAATTGATACCTTAGTTTTTGGATTTGAATAGAATTCAGTCAAATTCTTATCCGTAGTTATCAAGGTTTTCACTTTCTTAATTTCATTATAAAGTTACCATATTCTTTGATGAGATTCTAATTTAATTTGATTGTGTTATTTTCAGATATGAATAGTTGCTAATTATTTAATTCTGGTAAGAGTGATGATAAACATTAATTTCTTGTGAGATTAAATTGGACTAAATTACCTTATTAATCAAGTTCCTTTTTATGTTCTGTGATAAAATGAATTAAGATTATTCTATGGTAATTAAATAGTGTAAAATGTTTAATCTAATACCAATTAAAAAAGTGAATCCGTAATTGTCAATTTACTTTTTTTTATGACCCAGATCCCAACTTACGTTGTACTATACTGGACCCCAAGGCAACCATCCCCTAGCCACCCTAGGGCTAGTCTTCAACCTTTGTTCACTAAGTCATCACTCACTCCAAAGTGTTAGACGATACTCCTCCATCGAATACCGGCCCCACACGGCCTCACTCCTGCGCATAAGTACCATAAGCCTTTCTCCACTAGCGTATGTGCCCCGGGGGGACTTGATGTTCCACAAATATTCCTCCATCATATTTGTCCATAAATAGGAGGGGATTTTTTTGTTGGAAGTAGGAATTGAACTCCTGACCTCCAACTCTCCTAGGCACTTAATGCCCTAGGTGATGACGTCATTCATCGACAGTGGGTATAAGGGGTTGATATGTACACACGGGTTCATATGTGCATATCAAAATCCTGTTCCTTTAAACCTTAATGCAATCAATAATTTAAATCTAATGAGGGTTCTTTTAGGTTAATTTTTGGTTAGAAAGTAATTAATAAGGATTCTTTCAATTACTGATAATTAAAAAGGAATAAGGTTATGTCAGTGGGTTTCGGTAACTATAACTGGTTGATTTGATTAAATAGGTACATAATTGCATCAATGATCAAGAATATAATTAATGTTGATTCAACACTTTAACTGGAATTTATTTTACTGCATTCTTAAATTTTTTTATTTGTTGGAAATTAAATTTCAACATTTGATTTGTGATAATTTTTGTGAAGGAAAAGAAATTCTACTGTTTTATTGAAAAACGACCTTACTTGTCACTATACTGGAATTTATTATAGTAGAAAAGTAGGATATTTATTTTAGTTGCAAACGACACGACCAACGTGTCAATTATATTAAGGTACGTACTTGCACATCAATTACACAATTAGAGCATAAATATGAAATAATCATAACAAAATAAAAGACTATTTCTTTTAAATATATTGAATACAATCACAAAATTTTACACATGAAATAGGACAACTAGTTAATTAATCAAGCAAACGAACGACATTAAGTGAAAGCATATTTTGCTAAAGTTTGTGCTCTAATTATGTGATCAATCATAATTCATATAGTATTTATTCTCCATGTATTTTTGTATTGTGCATTTCTTGGCATCATGTTAATTTCAAATAACAATATTGTTTAAACAAATGAAGGTGGATTTCTTGTGGGGTATCATCAAGTAATTCTACTAGTAGTAAATGGAACGAAAAGAGAAAAAAAAAACAAAAACTTGGCTATAATATGCTCATGTAATAAATGCATTCTATTGAATCTATACTTGTTGCAAAAAGTATTTAGACTCAAAAATAGCAAATCAATAATTTCTTTTCCTTCTTTTTAGGATTTTTTTTTTCTCTTTTACAATGTTCAATAATGAAGTTCTACTTAACTATTTGTGATTTAAACCTGTGACAAGCGTCTCCCAACTATGTGAGTGGCTTGATTGGATTTAAAAAATATTAATTTAATGCTTTAAAATCCAAACAAGATGAAACACATAAATTTTTTATTCTATAATAGATTTCTTTTTTACTTATAAAATTAATAAATGGTACATAAATAGCAATAACAATAACATTAGAGGATTTAATAAAGGAATCTCACTAAATTTTTTGACCACTCGTTCCTACTTCTCCTCTCCATTATAGTAGGAAAATAATTACTTTATGCAATAAAAAAGCACGTAGGGATGAAATATTTTTATTTTACATTTAATACTTATAAACAAAAAAAAAAAAAATCACCAATAAATCTAATTAAATAGTAAAGCAAAACCAAAATCTGAACAGGATAACTTGGATTTAGTTGCATATATAAGTTGGTAGCCTAGTATTGTCAATAAACACTAGGCATGTTTAAAACAAAGAAAAAAAACTCTAACCAAACATCATTGAAGATTATAAAAAATTCAAGGAAAGAAAGAAAACTGCGAAAGTGCGAATAACATCTATAATTCCAGGATTTAACTTTGAAAGAATTGCACTTTGCTAACTTTTGAATCGACCAAGAATTTTTTTAATTTTAATTTGAAAAAGATTGTACTTTCTCATCGTTTGAATCGATCAAACCAGATCCGTTTCACTGATTGATTAAGGAATCAATCACTTGATCGATTCACCTTTTATGAGTTTAAAAATATTGGTTCGGCTATACCTTTAAAACTTATTAACTGAATATGAATAATCCATGTATTTCATGAAGTAATTTTACCCAAAAAGTTTTATTGGTTTAACTAAATTGCATCACAGTAAATGCAAGAAATCTCATTGTTAATATAATTACAGAAAATTCGTACAAATTAATATATTATTTCAAACTCCAAATTACAGATTCAAGAAACCAAATTAACTAAGGCTCTGAATTATCAGCATCAAAGAGAAAAATGATATAAGATTCCCCTTTAATTTTTGAATGAACAATTTGAGTCTTAATCATTGTGGCTAACTTTGGAGTTTTAACAAATGAAATTTTCTCCAAATCACAAATACATCTGGATTTTACATAGTAAAATTCAAAGTACAACAAAATAAAAGTAGTTACCAAAAATTTCTAATAATCTAGAACAAAATTGATAATCTTATAAAATAATTCTTTATATATAAATGTTCAATTCAAGTTAAAATCAAAATATATATGTAATATTTACAAAATTTTCATAATTTAAAATTACGTGTATTAAAATTATTTCATGAAACATTTATATGTTGTAAATTATAAAAATGATAAATTGTGTAATTTAAATTTTTCTCAAGTAATTATTTAAAGAAAGTAAGAAATTTAAGGAGTACATGATTAAGACATGAAGTGTATTTAAATTATATACTACTAATACTTTATATTAAAGTGTGAAATAGTGGCTGGAAGAACTATTAGGGAACTATCATATAATAGAACATAAATTCTATATTTAGAGGAATTTGGCCAATTACGACATCTATAAATAGGAGGTTATACCATAGCCAAACTGTCATACATCTTAGTCCTTTTCATAAACTAAAATTTGAAATCTGAAATTTGAAATAGTTAATTAAGTGTTTGAAATTTAAACCATCAAGCAATCAATTTTAAATGTCTGAATTTTAATGTTGAAATAATTAAACTGATTTCATAAACATTTTGATACAGTTTAATGATTCAAATAGTATGATTTTTTCTTTTAATTATTTGTTTTATCAATAAATGTGCAATATATTTGAATTATCAACATCAAAGAGCAAAATGATCTACGACTCCCTTTTAATTTTTGAATGAACTATACGAATCTTAATCATTGTGGCTAACTTTAGAGTTTTAACAAATGATCTTCAAAACATAATTATTCAAAGTACAAAACAATAAAAGTAGTTACCAAAATCTAATAATCTAGAACATAATTGATAATCTTATAATATAATTCTTTATATATAAAACTTCAAATCGAGTTTGAAATCGAAAGATATATCGATAAAGGTTGAGAAATAGTCAAAAAGTTGTTCGAAGCAGGAAATAACAAAAAAATTCACCGGCAAAACAAGCAAGTCCTATCTCAAACATGCATTTTGACAATCAACTAAAGTAAATAGAGAATATACAAAAGCGATTACCCAATAATAAATGTGCAGTAAAAACCGTTACATAGTAATAAAGGTAAATGATACCAATGATCCTTCAACTTAAGGAATGCATAATTTTGTTTATTGATTTAATGAAAATTATTTTTATCTTCTAATTTAGATTTTGTCATATAAACCGTTTTTAACTAATTTTATATCCATCTTACAAGGAACACTATTTATATAAAATTAAATTGCATCATTTTGAATTATAAACAGTGTCACACAAATAATATTATTTGTTAAATGGACATAAAAAGAGTTGAAAACAATTTATGTGACAAAATTTAAATTGAGGAATCAAAATAAAATATTTTCAACATCGAAACCAAAATAATACTTACATCTAAATTGAATACTTAAAGGCTTGGTTTAGGTAGGTCATGGGATCAAATCTCATGGCTTGCTTGAAAATTCAGAATTTGTGTTATGCACTCTTTTGGTATGTGAGGTGAGTTCTCTCTCTCTAACCTTCCATGACCCAATTGGTTCAATTCATAGATAGATGTTACAGTAGGATTAGGTTAGAATATATCTTTATTGACAAAAAAAAGATTAATAATAATTGTTTGTAACAATTACGCGGGAAGTCTAGTAATTGGGGTAAGAAAAGATTTGCACTTAATTAGGAAGCACTATTTAACAACATACCCTAGCCTATTTTTCTTTTCAAATCGTGCATAGTTCCTCTATAGGGGTGTAATCGAGCCGAGTCGAGCTCGAGTACACCCCTAATCGAGCTACTTGAGCTCTGAAGGGGTGCTACTTGAGCTCGATTTCGAACTCGATCGAGCACCAACTTTTGAGCTCGATCTCGAGCTCGAGCTCGAATTTTTAATAATTTTTATTTTAAAAAAATTTAGGATGTATTTCTAATTTTTTAAAATTTTATGTGGTCAAGTTATAATTTATCATAAAATTAAGGACTAAAACATAAATATAAGTAGGTTAAACTGTAATATAACATAATTTTTGGCACTTAAACTTAAATATAAAAAAATAAAAAAAAAATATATGTACTCGAGTAGCTCGCGTAGTTGCGCGAGCTACTCGAGTCTTCCTAATAGGAGCTCGAGCTCGAACTCGCGAGTAGTTGACCGAGCTACTCGCGAGTAGCTCGCTCGTTTAGCAGCCCTATTTCTCTATTTCTATATTTACCTTTTGATTTAGGTCTTAGTTGTTCTTGAATATTTTTTTCATGTATTTCTATATTTACTTTTTGATGTAGTTCTTAGTTGTCCTAGAATTTTTAAATCTTTCAATTAACTTTGGTGAAATTTTGGCTCTCATATAATCAGTAATAATATTAAGATTCTCATAAATGCTAGTTTATCTGGCTTTCGAAATTTCATGATGGTTTTATTAGGCATCTAATTAAAGTAATAAAACTTGAAATAGAGTTTAAAATAAAAAATGAACCAACAAAGCTTGAAATTAGTCAAAAAAAATTTCCAAATTAGAAATAACCCAAAAAAACCCACCAATAAAATAACTTTGAGTAAGCTAGACTTGGCTTAGAGATACATTTTAACAATCAACTAAAAAAAATAAAATAGACAATTAACAAAGGTTATATATAACTAAATAATAAATGTGCACATTAATTATAATTCTTAACTAAAAATTGAGAAAATATTCATCATTATAAACTCAACTTCAATGACAACAATATTTTTTGTCACATTAATTTATTAACCTTTCAGACAAAAAATATAATAAATATCGACAAACTATTAGCTACAATACCTTACTATTATATGACATCTTTAGTATTTGTCACTTAAACTAGTTAGTAGATGTGACAAATTAATATACTTACTATTTGTCACTATAAATGACATTCTTATGACAATTCTTATATTTGTCACTTGAATACATTTACTTTTGTGACAAACTCATATATACAGTGATGTAAGATTGGTAAGTATTGACAAATAAATTATCATTATATGTCACGTTTTATAACGACTCTAGTATTTGTCGTTACAACATGCTAATTATTGTGACAAAAAAAAAACTATCATGTGATGAAAAATATAGTAATATTGACAAACAATTTGGCATTATAAATTTTATTTTTATGACAAATCTAGATTTGTCACACAATGTTTTAATCTATTGTGACAACGTATTATGTTTGTCATAATAGCTTATTGCGATGTGGTTATTGTTACAATATGGTGACGAATATTTTTTGCCGCGAAAATCATATAGTGACAAAATATGTACCTCTATTAACAACTATTTTTACCACAAAAAAAGTGATTTTTTTGTAGTGGTGGAATAAAAGGTTAAAAAAATAATCATTAAACCTTACATAACAATAATAGACTAGATTCTATGTCCAATATTATGCTATCTTTTATATATATATATATATATATATATATATATATATATATTCTCTTCTTCTTCTTTATTAATTAATGGTTGGTTTTGATTCAATTTCAAGAGAAATCGTAGAATAAAACTCATATAGCGAAAAGATAATATCAAATTTGATAATAGTATCGAGTAATTTATAAGATAGTGAATGTTGATTAATTGTTTATTAAATTCTTACATTTCGTTATTTGCACTTTCTATAAAATTTTTTATTATTGTTTTTTTGCTAAAATGGGCATTAATTGCACATATATCGTATTTTAGCACATCAAGAAACATTAACATCCTCCTATGCGTTCCCATTCTTAAATTTTAATTTTTTATTATTTACTAATCACCCATTTTATTCACTCATCAAGGGCAATTATTCATAACCAAACCATGATATATACTTTAGTTATTTTGCCTGGACTATTCAATTTAATCTTACTCTCGAATAACTTTATAAGTTTTAATGAATTAATATGAAATTACTTTTAGGTTTCATTTTCAATTTACCATTAATACTTATATTTTTATAAAAAAATGGTAAATTACTTCAACCGCCCCTCAAGTTGGAGGTTCATTTCGTTTTTATTCTTAATATTTTAAAAAGTTTCATTTTCCCCATGTTGGTCATTTCGTTTTTATACTTAATATTTAAACAGTTTTATTTTCGGTCCTCATGTTGTATTTTTAGTTTTTAAATAGTCTTTATTTACTTTTCATGTTAAAAAAATTTAACTCTAATAACCATTTAGCATAGATATGTGTAATTCTATCCATTTGTATACACTTTTATTTGTCTATTAAATATTTATTAAAATTGAATTTTAAGTAAAAAAATAGATGAAAGACAATTTTAATTCAAATTGTAACAAAAAGACAAAAATAAAACGTTTAAAGATTAAGTTTTAAAGATTAAGGACAAAGTGAAATGACCCCCAAATTGAGAAAAATTGAAGTAATTTACCCTAAAAAAACTGCATAGTTTGTTATTTATTAATTTTATATTAAACGCAAGTTATTGTGTAACGTGAAAAAATAAATATATTTTTAATTCAATCGTACCTTGATCAAGGAAAGAACAGAAATCAAAATCAAATTTGAATTTCAAACATGTGGACCATTTTCTTTTCTTCACTTTTTAAAATAAGCATAGAACTTTTTTAATTAGTTTTATTAATTTTTGTCTTTGTTATTCTTTCCATTAAAATGAAGTTGTTTTTATTAAAGTCTTATGCTTATTAATTAGGGTAGGTTTTTAATATTATATCTGGAAAAAGTTAGAAGTAAATGATAGCGGCTATACATTTGGAGCTATTGATTGTCGATGAGAACTATCTACGTCTGGGAAAATGAGAGCTATCGATTTTTCTCTTCATCACGTGATTCAATGAAATATCTTTTAAGGATGTAGTCAATTATAGTAGCTGTTTCTTTCGGGTACAATAAGGTTTTTCCTCTTTTGTTTGCTTTGATTCCAGTTTTTTTTTCTAATATTAAATTCTATCATAGTATAAGTCTGCTTTTAATACCAAATCTTCATAAGATTTGGAAAACTTTGCTTTGTTGATATGCAATTCTAATATATTTTCTATCTGTTTTTTTTACAGGAATTTATTTATATGCGATATTGGTTACCAATGTAAAGATCTGGGTTCCGATGTATAGATTCACTTTTGCGAAGTTTAATTGGGAAACTGGTAATGTTTATGAGATAGATCAGATTTGCAAGGCAATGAAAAGATAGGCCAAAATGCTTGGGTTTAATGTAGTAGGAAAGGGAAAAATGGCAAAACAGCAGGTATGTTAATAAATAGGCTAAGAAATTAAAAGCCTTGTTTTTTTGGATATCATTATTTTCGTACTGCTATGCATGAATGAATTTTTAATAATTTCCTAAGTTATAGTTGATTAAAAAATTAGCAGTAAATATAAAGAATCAATTAATGAAATTGGTAGGTAATTAAATATATTTGTTAATATGCATAGCAAAATCGTTTTTTTATAATCTTATTAGTAATTATAAAGCTACTTTAAATTTTTTTAAACTAAAACATGCTTGATATGATTTAAATTTTTTTTTAAAGGCAACACATGATACATAATTGAGGCGATTTTAAGGAATTAAGCATTTGTCATAACCCAAAAAACAACATTCTGTACATTAGAGGTCCAACAATACGTAGCAAACCAACTTTATACAAAATTATAGTAAATTAAAGGCATAACTGAACAAAAGTATATTGATCAAAAGTAGGATTTCTTATTTATTAGTTTTACCTTGTTTACTTTCTTTTTCAAGTACTGGTTCTAAACTTCTTTTGGCCCCTATGCTTGTTGTAATAGTATTTGTCTCTCTTTGCTGTTCGGTAGCTGTAATTTCTTTTATTGGAGTTTGTATGGTATCAGCTTGCAACGTGTGACCTGTTTTCTCAATCTCTTTTGAACATGTAATGTCAATACTTTTACCTCTATTATCTCGAAATTTTGATGATAATGTAAGATTTGTGGAAGTTCCTACTTCTTTGGTCTGCAATAGTTCAGAAGATTGGCTTTCTGTCGGCAGGCATGTTATGATGTTGTAGTGTGTCACCCGGCCTGTTCTGCACAGGATAGACAAAAGAGTTGGGCAGATTTAAGAAGAAGGCCAATGGAATTCAACATAGGCGATGAAGTGTACCTTAAGGTTCCGCCCACTAAAGGAGTCATGCGATTTGGAGGATCAGGAAAGTTGAACCCAAGATATATAGGACCCTATGACATTCTTGAGCGAATTGGGAACTTAGCCTATCGACTAGCATTACCACCAAACCTATCTCGAGTCCACAATGTATTTCATGTATCGCAACTTAAGAGATACATACATGATTCAAACCATGTACTGGAGAAAGATGATAACATTCAACTGGAGGAGAACCTAACTTATGAAAAATACCCTCTGAGAATTGTGGACCACAAGATATAAGAGTTACGACATAAAAGCATCCCATTTGTGAAGGTTCAATGGACAAATCACACGCCAAGAGAAGCCACATGAGAATTAGAAGAAAAGATCCGAGAGAAGTATTCCCAACTATTCGAAGAATAGAATCAACAAGTTTCGAGGACGAAACTTATTTTAAGGGGGTAAGTATGTTGTATCTCAAGAGTTTGTAATCCAAATAAAGTATACAAGAGTAATCATTTATGAGTAAGGGATAAGGAATGTGTGAAAGAAAAAGTATTCTAAATTGTTCGAAGTACAGGACAAGCAAGTTTCGAGGACAAAACTTATTTTAAGGAGGTAAGAATGTAATATCTCAAGAATTTTAATTACAAATAAAAGTGTACAAGAGTAGTCATTTATGAGTAAGGGATAAATAACGCATGAAAGAAGAAGTATTCTAAATCGTTCAAAGAATAGGGCGAAGCAAGTTTCGAGGACAAAACTTATTTTAAGGAAGTAAGAATGTAATACCCAGAGATTTTAGTAAAAATTAAAATATCTATGTATTATTTTTATATAGAAAACTATTTAATAGTTTATGCTTATAGTGATAAAGATACGTGAGAAATTAAATAATTTTAAGTTTCTTAGGGAATTATTTAAAAGAAATAGAATAAGATACAAATTTATTGAAATTTTAATATCTAAAATAAAAGGAAACTGGTACATGGAAACCCTAGAGAAACAAGGCTAAAAATTTGGAAACATAATACTTGAGGTATAAGGAAACTGGTACATGTAAACCCTAGAGAAACAAGGCTAAAAATTAGGAAACAGAACACTTGAGGTATAAGGAAACTAGTACATGTAAACCCTAATCAAGCACTATAAATAGGACCCTTTCATACATCAGAAAATTCACGTAAGAACTTTTGGAGAAAAAAAGAAAAGGATGATAGCAACTACAACAATGGTAAGTAAATTCTAGGTCCCTTTCATAGTTATAAATTATTAAGTCTTTTCTAAATTATTTGACTATATATATAGTAAATCTATATTTCGGTTACAAAATAGTTTCGTGATTTGAACTAAATATGCTAAGACTTTTATTTCAAACTGTTATGTTGTTAAAATTCAGAAATCAATTCGTTTGCATTAAATAAACACTGATGATGGAGGTCATTTATTGAGGGAAATTCTGGATGAGCAAAATATATTAAACAAGTGGATTAAATAGGTAATGATCAGAAGTAATCATTATGTGATCATTATTTGATAACGAAAATATGCATATTTGTGTTCTGTCTGTTATGGGATCATAAAAGTTTTATTTTTAAGCTTTATATGAGAAAGTATGTTGCGTCCTTATACATAAATACTATATGAAATAATCACGTTTTTTTTATGTTGAACATATATGAGATTTTTTTTAAAGATGTAGTCTATGTTTTCTTTGAACTTCAGAAAGTTTTCATCTCATAAACGTATAAGATGAATATTACTTTTCTTAAATTAAATGCATATGATAATAGTTTGAAAATCGTGTCGCTTTCTCATTTTAAGGTATATGATGATGGATTAAAAAGAAATCACGTCGCTATATTATACTGAACGATCAAATAAAAATAAAAATAAAAAGAAACATATTACTGTATGAAGTTAATGAAAGTCATATACATGACCCAAGAGATAATGAAAGTTATGTACATGGCCCAAGAGATAATGAAAGTCATGTATATGGCCCAAGAGATAATGAAAGGCATGTACTTGACCCAAGAGATAATGAAAGTCAAGTATATGACTCCAAGAGATAATGGCCGAATATTGAAGTATATGAAAGTCAAGTATATGAAAGTCAAGTATATGAAAGTCAAGTATTTGTCTGTTTGTTTATATGTTATATTAAAATATATTATTTTGCAAAGTATGACTATTTTAAATGATCTAGGGTTTATTTGATGGGCGATTCGCTCATTCTTTATATATATATATACTATTTTACAGATAATGTTGATGGCATAGATAAAGACGAGATTGGGATCTGGGAATGGTAAAGGATGAGCGGTTGAAGTACTTAGTATAAGAACTTTGGAATAAGTTTATGGGTTTTAGACCCATGATTATGTTTTGAATATTTGTGATGGATTTTGTTTTATTAACTATGGTTTTGTAAGGATGATTAAATAAGTATTAGTTTTATATTATTATTGAGTAATGATAGTAAGAGGAGCCTTGTGACCTCAAGATTATGGAAACTAAATCTTGGAGTTACGGCGTGTTTCGGTCCTCGGAAATCGGGGCGTTACAATTACAATTCACAAAAATATTTACAAAAAAAATTAAACATTACTAATATTAGAAAAAATAAAAACATAAGAAATTTACACCAAAACCGGTGCTAGTGGCAACGAAATAAGTTTTAGCATACTAGAATTGACTATCAATAGAGGTCCGAAACTAAAGGAAGGAGACAAGGAGTTGATTTTCTATCTAGAGATATGAGATTGTAAGAAGAGAGAGAGTTTGGGAGAGATGGTACAAGAGAGTGAGAGATATCAGAGTAAAAATAAGAATTACACTGGGTTGCTGTAAGAAATTTTATTAAAATCACGCAAGTTTTTTTTTTAACATTGTAATAAGTAAAACGAGCTGATTTTCTATCTAGAGATATGAGATTGTAAGAAGAGAGGTGATAGAGTTAATATTTTACATTTATTTGTACTAATTTCGTGCTTTTTTATTAGCATTCATGTGTTGGAATTCATGGTTTTGTTATGTTTTCAGGTTTATGTGGAAAATGAATGGAATGGTAAAAAAAAGCTAAAATGATGCAAAGAAGTTGAGAAGAAGTTGAGAAGATTTATTGGAAAGATCTTTACTAGAAAGAGCAGATTTTACCAAGAAGGATTTTTACTAAAGGGAAGAGAGTTTTGGAAGGTGTGGTTATGCTAGTTGGGAAGGAATATTTTTTGTAATCAACTCTCCTAATATTGTGGAGATTGAGATTTTGGAGTTTGTTAAGAGTTATCTTCTGTTAAGAATTTTTAGTATTATTTGTTGGGAGAAGTCTATAAATAAGTGGGTGTTTAGAGTAGAGGGGGCAACCTAGATATTTCTTAATAAGTAGAGATAGTAGATAGTTAGCAGCCTAATTTTCTTAATAAGTAGGGAGTTTATTTGTTTTCACGTAATAAGTATTCAAGTAACCTTTTTGAATTCAATTGAATTTTCATTATTTAAATTTAAGCAATCTTAGTTAAGACAATTGATTGGATAAGATTTTTTGGACAAGCATTATCTATTTCCTTTGCTTTTGGGATTGGATTATCTTCAACAATAACTCTTACCAAGAGATTGTCAACTACAGGTTATCTTTCTGATTCATTTTATTTAATTTATTGAAGGTAATTTCATCTTTATTTCCTATTTCATTAATTAGTACATTATGAATGACGTTTTCTTCAATTCTTTTATTTCTTGTTTAATTATGTCTTTATTCTAAATTAGTTTTTCAGTTAAATTATTGATGAAGCACTAATTTAATCTTGTGAGATCTAATTGGATTTAAATAAATATATAAAATAAGTACCTTTTTATGTCTGTGATAGAGGGTTTATGAATTTTCTATGATTGTTGAATAGTGCGCAGCATTTAATTTATTGTAGGAAATTCTAATACCAATTAAAACAGTGGATCCGTAATTGTCCATTTAGTTTTAATAGGTGGTAAGACTGTCATTCATCGACAGTGGGCATAAAGGGATGGTATGGGCATATGGCGTCCATATGAACATATCATAATCAGGTTTCTCTCATCTTAATGCTGTTAATGAATTAAATTTAATGAGGCGTCCTCTTAGATTGTTTATTAATTAGAGAGTAGTTAATATGGCGTCCTTTTAATTACCGACAAGTAAGGAGAAATGAGGTTATGTCAGCGGCATTCCCGGTAACTATAACTGGTTTATTTGAATTACATGTTTAATATTTGCATCAATGATCAAGTTATTAATTAGTGTGGATTCAATGATTTAACTGGATTTTCTTTCTTATTGATTAAATTCTCTAGTAATTTATTTCATCTATTTGTTTCTAATATATGTTTGTAACAAGTTTGAAGGAAAGATACAGCCGTTCCCTTGGGAGACGACCTTAATCCATTACTATACTAGTGAAGAGTAGGTTTTAATTTTGGTGGCATAACGACACGACCAAAAGGGAGTTTGGGAGAGAGGGTACAAGAGAGTGAGAGATATCACAGTAAAAATAAGAATTAGACTGGGTTGCTGTAAGAAATTTTTTTAAAATCACGCAAGGTTTTTTATTTTTTAACTTTGTAATAAGTAAAACGATGTCATTTTATTTTAAATAATGTCGTTTAACTTAAATTTAAGAATTAAAGATTTTTTAATTAGAACGACGTCATTTAAAACAAAATGACGTCGTTTAACTTTAGAATAAAAAAAACGAATTCAAGTTTTCTTCTTCCAGGAAGCAGGGAAGTTCTGAATTTGTAAAGCTGCAGCAGCGGGCGGCGGACGGCAAGCTACGGCAAGGGGTGCTAGACTGGTGAAGAAGAAACCCTATTATCTTCTCTAAAAGAAAAGGGGGGGCATCCGCACCGGCTCACCCCCTTAGTTCCGCCATTGAGCTCATGAATAGATAAGTAAATGAAATAACATAGTAAGGTAGAGTTCTTTAAACAGCATAGGCATAATTTCAATGATGTAAAATTTCCTAATATTAGAAGCTTTTCTTCTTTCTCCTTCCACCACTAAAGCCACCACCGCGTCTTTTGCTGGCAAACAACCTAATAAATAGTTATTGTTTGGGTTTTGACGTTAGAATAGTAAATTTAATTGCATAAAATTTTTCCTAATTAGTTTTTGAAATTAGAATGGTAAATATATATCATTCCCTTAATTTTCCTTAAATTTGAAAGTTTAGCTTCTAAAGTTAGAATGGTAAATTTTACTTATACCAAATTTTCTAACTTTGGAAATTTTAGATTTTGAAGTTAGTATGGTAATTTCACCTTGTAAATTTTTTTAATGTTAGGAATTTTAGATTTTGAAATTATAATTGTAAAAAACATAACTAGAAAGGAGGAAGGATTAAGAGTGTTATTAAATTTTTAAATTTTTTTTTGTTATATCATTTCCAATCAATTATCTATTCATAAGATATAAACATATTTCTATCTTATGTCAATTAGAACTCCACTTTACTGGAGTACCTATCATAATTCTCTTTTTTAGGTACAACATATTAGTAAAGTATTCTTATTTGTTTTAATTCTACATGACATGTTACATATTTATTCAATTTTTTCTTTTCTTTGCAATAATCTATTATCTTACATGTTTCCTACTAAATTGGAAATAAAACTAGATGGTTAAATATATGCATATATAATTTTTTTTAAATTGTGATTTACTACTTAAACCCAAAGTCATAACCCAAGAAAACTAATAAGTTTCTTCGAAAACTGACCAAAAAAAAAAATTAACGAGGCTATAGATCACCAAAATTGAGATTTTTTAAAAAAACTTTTTATTTAAAGCAAAAATGAACCATTAAAATATGAGTATATAGTCTTCAAGTCTTGACAAGGAAATGTTTTATTTTAACTTATTAGTCCTTATTCGACTCAAGTTGCCAAGTTGAAATTTTGAATTCTTAACAAAGAAATTTTAAGGCTTTTTTTGTTTGTTTGTTTGCTTCTGAACGCATTTCAAGACCTTCAACGAAAGGCCATTAAATTATGTTGGTTTCCTGTAAATGCTCAGGAAAATAGTTCTTTTAGTTTTCCAATCCAGGGGCAGCTAACCATGGCCGACATTGCTGTGATTTTCAGTTGTATCATGTATGGAAGAATCACTAAGCTTTCTCAACTGGCTTGAGTCCAACATGGATTTGGAGGCTCCAACCAAAGTTCATGTCCAAAATCTCAGAATCAAAGTCAGGATTCTCAACAACTTCTTTGCCTGCAAAGGGAAGTTCCAAATTGATGAAAAGAATCTTAAAGCTCTCTTAAGTCATATGCAACTTTTGGTTGAATATGCACTTCAAGACATTCGACTACTTAGGTTTGATCCAACGGACATCGATTCACTAAAGGAAGATTGGAGAGTACAAGAAAACTTGGATAGTTTAATTCCAAGTGCATTGGAAAAGCTTGATCTAATAAATCCACTCATCCAACAAGTTTATGCCGTACTTTCCAATTCGACAAGATTTATGAGCTCCAAACGTGATGCTGTGGTAGAATTCATCCAGGATCTTGTTGATGATATGAAGGATCTACTAAGCTGTAAGGCTCAATCAATTGTTCCTGTCGAGAAGGAAATCAAAGCCCTTTTACAGGATCTGTTGTTTCTGAGGAATTTCCTTGTGATAACAGAAAATTGGTGCGGAAATGAGCATGAGAAATTTAAGAAACTCCTCATACATGCTGAATCAATGGCAGACAACACGGCGTGTCTATTCTATCTGTGTTCTGAACACAGCTCCCAAATGGATGAGGACATGGTAAACGCAATAAAGCTTCAATTCAATTGTCAACTGCAGAGGATTAAGCCCATCGAGCCAAATGTTAGAGAGAGTTACATCGGAGCCTTGAAAGCCTCAAAATCATCACAAGTAAGTGATTTCTTCGTGGATGAACATTTTCTGGGCTATCTTGATTCTCTCCTTGGAAACATGATTGAGCTCTCAAACCTTAAGACAAGTCCCATGATTTCAGTAATTTATCATATAGATGCTCTGCATGATGATCTGAAAATCCTGAGATATTTTCTCGTGGATTCATCAGCGCAGTCGTATAGGGAGTTGCTTCCAAAATTGAACAATCTATTGTTGCAAATCAAAGTGGTTGTCTGCGAGATAGCATGTGTTATATATTCTTGTTATGACAGTGGAATTACCGAAGACCTGGCTGGGCAGCTGATCCTTACAATTGGTGGTTTGCTTAAAGTGTTCAAAGTTATCAAGAAAAAAGCCAGATTTATCTATAACAGAGACATTCCAGAATCACTGAGGTCAAACTTCCCAAAAACTAACGAACTGGGCTTCATGGATTCTATGATCCAAAATCTGAAGGATCTGTTAAACTCTAAGGCTGATCCAATTGTTCAGTTGCAGTATCAAATTGAAGCAATTCGACGAAACATAATGTCCCTTAGAGGAGACTTCACTGAAATAGCAGAACAGCCCAATCAACATGTAGAGCTGAAAGATCTTTGGACACGTTTTATAGATACAGTGTACCACGCAGAATATGTCATTGATTTAGTCATTCTTAGAGATGAGCCTCTATGGTGGTGTAAGTTGGGTCTATTTGCTGTAATCGAAGACATAAAGCATATTAGGAAAGCAGTTGATGATATGAAAGACAGATGCTTGAATAACACCATCAGTGATACTTCATCACAAGCAAATTCTGATCATCAGGTTGTTATAGATGTACCAGAGATGCCCATTAATCATGTTGAGCTTTTTGAGGATGAAGCTAAATTGATAACTGAGCAACTCACTAATGGTTTGGTCGATTTGCATATTCTCTCCATTGTGGGAATGCCAGGAATTGGTAAGACAACACTAGCCAATTCATTATATGAAAATCCTGCAGTTCGATTAAACTTTCATATTCGTGCAAGGTGTTGTGTCAGTCAAATGTATGAAAAAAGAAGATTGTTTCTTGAAATTCTTCAACAAGTTAGTCAGGAAACTGATCCACTAGATGAAATTGAAGACGATGATTTAGCTATGAAGCTGTATCAATGTCTAAAGGGCCAAAAATATCTCATCTTCTTTGGATGATATGTGGTATACTTGTCCATGGTATGACATTAGGACTTCTTTCCCCGATGATAAAAAGGGAAGTCGAATTATGTTCACCAGCCGATTCCATGATGTTGCTTCCCAAATTGATTGCAAGAGCATTACTTTTCCTATTCATCAGTTAACAGATGCTAAAAGTTGGGAGTTATTGCGAGTCAAGATTTTCCAAAAAGAAAGCTGCCCTCAAGAACTTTTAGAAGTTGGCAAACAACTCGCAACGAAATGTAAAGGCCTTCCACTTGCCATTGATTTGATAGCTGGTCTTCTGAAAAATACAGAGAGGAGAGTAGATAACTGGAAGCGATTCACCAGTACTTTAAACACATACCTCCTCGAAGGTCAACAAGGATGCATGGATGTACTAGAACTTAGTTACAACAATTTGCCGAGTCACTTGAAGCCATGCTTTCTCTATTTCGGAGCATTTCCAGAGGATGATGAAGTATCCACAAGGAAATTGATGTGGTTATGGATAGCAGAAAGATTTATTGAGCTGAAAAACGATGAGAAAGGATGTTTAGAGGATGTAGCTGAGAATTATTTGAACGATCTAATTTCAAGAAGCCTTGTAATAGTTTCCCAAAGACGATCTATTGGCGGAGTCAAAGTATGCCGAGTTCATGACCTCTTACATGAATTTGCCTTGTCAAAAGCTAAAGAAGAGTTCTTTTTGCAAACACCAATTTCTGCACTTGATGAAGTGAAGGATCCCTATCGTCTTTGTGTCAAAAGAGAAAGGGAAATTTCTGTACTACCAAGGACTCACACACCTCGTGCCCGGTCTCTTCTTCTATCTTTCAAGCCGGTAAGACGCGAGTTTTCGGGTAAAAGCCTTTCAAGTCGTTTAGAGGACTTGAAACTTCTGAGAGTGTTATATTGTCCAGTTAGAAATAGTAATTTTCCTATAATAAACATGATGGAGCACTTGAGGTTCTTATATCTTGAATGTAAAACAGACAATATTCCACCAGAAGTAGGCTGCCTCCAGAACTTGGAAACCTTTGTGCTAAAGACAGCATTTGAAGTCCAAATACCGAATGATATTTTGAAGTTAAAGAGAGTGAGGCATTTCAAAATAAATCGGTCTTTTCTACTGCCTGTTAACCGTCTTCATCATTCCTTAAACTTTGATAATCTACGAACTCTATCGACACCAGCTTTCTGTCATGGAGAAGATTGTGAGAAGATCATGAGAGGCTTACGCAGCCTTCGAAGTTTGAGTTGCATATTTCAGGGTTCATGGGATGATACAACCAATTGCAATCGCCTTCCAGTTTTGGACTTCCTCACTGGACTTGAATCACTCAAATTGTCATACAAAGGTGAGTTGCTTCATCCGTTTGAGTTCAAGTTTCCTCCAAACATCAAGAAGTTAACCCTGTCCAAATTTCGCCTACCATGGAGTGAAATTTCAACCATTGGAAAACTACCTAATCTTCAAGTCCTCAAATTATTACAAAAGGCTTTTGTGGGGGAAATATGGGACATGTCAGAAGAAGAAGGATTTTGTAAACTCAAATTCCTCAAGTTAGAATTCCTGTACATTGAACGATGGAATGCTTCAGAAGATCATCTTCCTAGCTTGGAAACACTAGTGTTGTCTAAGTGTTACAGGATTGAGGAGATCCCTTCTTGTTTAGGGGATGTACCCACACTGCAAAGGATTGAGTGCCATGATTGCAATCCCTCTGCGAGAACTTCAGCAGACATAATTAAGGAAACTCAAGAAGACATGGGGAATGATCAATTTGTTCTCAAGTGGTCAGAATCCAATGTTTTCGCTAGAAATCAACTTCTCCGTAGAGGTTGATGTGCATTTATGCTCTGCATGATTTGGAGTAGAGATTGATTGTCATTTTATATTTTGCTTGTTTGATATGTTTGATTCAATTTTAGTATAAAAGAAAATCTGAAGTTTCACAATATTATGTTGTATCTTAATTAAATTTGTTCATTTAAATCCAAAATCCCTAATCTAAATTCAAAATACCTAATTTTCATATTTTCAAACCATAAAATTCCTAATTAAAATTGCAAAATCCCTAATATAAGTTCACATTCAAAATCCATTATTTTTCTATTTTAATTCATAAAATCCCTAATTGAATTTCTAAATTTTCTGATGTAAATTCACACTCAAAATTCCTAATTTCTCTAATTCAAAACACTAAAATCCCTAATTTCAATTAAAAAAAAGAATTAATTCTAATAGCCATGAATTCTAATTACTCAAACACATAAGCTAACAGAAAGTCTAGCTGCTAGAGAAGCACTAACCATAGCGGAGCAAATAAATATTAAAGATTGTCATCTTTTTGGGGATGCGCTCTTAGTTATCCAAGTTATCAACTCGAAGAATGTCATCTTTCAGAGAATGGTGGGAATATGGAAGATATTATAACAACTGATAATCAATTAGGAGTTGAGCAAGTTGCCTGAGTTTATAGAAACAAGAATAGAATTGCGCATGAGGTATGCAAACTTCGTAAATTTTCAATGACTTTGAATAAATTAATTGGAGCACCCCTCCAACAAGACATGACTACTTCACGAGTTTGGAATCGAACCGCTAAACCGGAACTGTGGCCCCACTAGAACCGAAATCGGGATCGGAATTGGCTGGAAGGTTCCGGTTCCTGAAATATGGAACCGAAATTGGCAATTCAAGAACTGGTAAAAAAACTATATTTTTTATTTTTATAATTCTATAAATATTTTTATATATCTTCACTTTCATCACATTATTCTTTTTCTAATATTATTTCTTACTTTTCTAATCTTTGTATTTTAAGTTTTAAAGTTTACAGTTTAGAGTTTAGTGTTTAATGTTTAGAGTTTAAGGTATTAACTTTTCTATAATTATTCTAATTCTATTGTTATATTATACTAATATGCTATTTGAATTTCAATTAATAGTTCAATTATTCTTTCAATACTCTTATAATTTATATATTTTTCTTTCTCACTTATCTAATCCTTCATAATTCTATTTTTCTAAAACCTTTATATATTAGTTCAATTTCAATTATTAATCCAATTATATTATGTATCAACTTTTCTAATTTATATTATCCTAATTCTATTATTCTATTATGTTAATATACTGTTTGAATTCCAATTAATAGTTTGATTATTCTCTCTATACATACTCTTAGTCTTTCTATATCTTACTTTCTCAGTTATCAAATCTTCATAATTTTATTATTCTAAAAAGTCTATATATTAGTTCCATTTTAACTACTATTCTAATTATATTATTGTATTATACCAATTGAATTCTAATTAATAATTCAAATGTTCAATTATTCTTTCAATATTGTTATTATTTTTATATATTTCAATATCACTTATCTAATTCTTCCTAGTTCTATTATTCTAAAAATTCTATATATTAAGTTCAATTCTAACTATTATTATTCTAGTTATATTATTATGTTGTATTATTTGAATTTTAATTAATAGTTTAATCATTATTTCAATAAAAATCAAATTTAAAAGTGGGATTAAAATCGAAATAAAAATTAGAATTTAAAGAAAATCGTAACTAGAATCGAAATCAAACCAGAATCGAAACTGAAACCGACTCAAAATTGGAACCACCTCTCAGCGGTTTGGTTCTGCTTCCTATGACCATGGAACCGAGAATCGGCAGTTCCGAAACCGTAATCATGACTACCTCCAACAAATGTACATTTTCTTGAGTTGAATGTATGAAAGTACGAAGGATCTCTAATTTCAAAAATAAATTACTCAAACACCCAAATTAATTTAGTAATTTACAAATTTATACTTACAACTTAAAAAAAAAATCCAAACAATAAAAATTTTAAATTAAAAACTGACCTTTGCCAATTGAGAAAAACTCTAATTATAGTATTATTTAATTATATTTTAAAATTAAGTGCAACCCTTTTTTGTCTGTAATAATGAATAAACTTTTGTAAAAAAGAATGGATAATGGGCAAGAAGGGTGGAGACTAGATCCTCTGTCCAATATTTATCCAGTCTTATTCCGTCTATCGTTCAAAACGACGTAGTTTCATTAAAGGTAGGGACTAAATGCATAAATATCACTAAAATTACTTTACAATTATTAGACCTTAACCAAGAGATTAGTGAACCCTACGACGTAGTTTCAATTAAGACAGAATAAGACAGACAAAATCTTGGACAGAGGATCTGGTGTCAGAAGGGTGGGCCCTTGGGGGAAAGAGCCCTCCTCCTCCAGGTGTCCGACCAACTTGGTCGGGGTTGGAGCCCTCAACTCCTACTTAAGTTTGTTCATGTTCAACTTGTAAGCCCAAGTCCCATATAGTATGAAAGAAAATCATTACTATCATAGTATAGAAAAAGTAATTTCAGTCCTTAAAATTTAGGGGTGTGGCACATTTAATCTCGAGTGATTTGGATCTCATATCAATATTTCAATTGTGACTAATTTAGGATAATTCATAAATTTTATTGGGTGAGTACGTAAGTTGTTACCATATGCACATGTCTATTAATAGTAAAATTTTTATCATTTTCATGAAACATTTTTCTCTCGAATAAAAGGACAAAAGTCTCTTATCTCTTTTATATGATACCAAATCCAAGCTCTAATTTGACGGGAGCAAAATAGTTTCCTCTTTTAACCAACTATGGTAACAAGTGCGTGGTGTGTACCATCCATTTGGTCAACTCAATGATTTCTGAGTCAACTTAATTTTCAAAGGAGTTGATAATGTGTCCATCTAATTAATGTTATTTTTTTACACTCAAATACACTTACTTCACATGCATGTCTATCTAATTAATTTGTTGTTATAATTTTGAGTCAAGTCAGTGTTCGGGTTCAACTTAATGCAAAGGATTGGGATTACTGTATAGCTAATTATTTTTGCTCAATTTATTCAGGAGTTTGTAGAGGAAGAACTTGAATGGTTGTAAAACAATTACGCTTTTCTGGATTTTTATTTTATTTGATTTTATTTTTTGTGTAAGGATTCCATTACTGAGATAAAGCAGTAGAGTGATTACAAAGTGTTTTTAATACAACAACTCCAAAAGCAAATCAAGAAAAACTACTTTTATCAAAATAGTAATCCAAACAATACTAGATTCATACTCTAAAAATCTGTGTGTCCAAACCCCACTCCAAAGTAATTTGCAAAATTTAATTATCCTGGTTCTTTAAATTATTTTCCAGTATAATACTATGACGTAAGTTTGCACAATAGTTTCCACTACCATGATGAGGTATACCTTAATTCTGTTGAAACACATCAAATTTCTTGTCTTCCATAACTGGTAAATAGTAGCAACAAGTGTTAGTTTACATATTGCCTTGGAAAAAGAATCACCTTTGCAGTAGTGTTTAAGCAATGGGAGCTCATCATTCCAACTATTTCCTTCTCTATGAATGATATTCCAACTCTAAACTTTAAACCATACAACAGCAGAAGAAGAACATTTTTCAAAAAATGGTCTATACTTTCTTGATTTTGTTGACATAACACACATACATGATACATCATCAGCCTGAATGCCCCCATTTTTTGACTCTGTATTTTGTATTTAACCTTCCTTTGCATAACAACCAAAGAATAAAAGCATGTATAGGAATATTGTGCTTGTGCCATACTTAGTTGGTGCTATCCTACTTGAGGATGAGCAACATGAGTTGTTTGAAAGGCTGTTTTGACTGTGAAGAATTCAGTAGAGTTAGAGTTCCATCTAATTTGATCACTTTTACCTGAATTAGGAACACAATTTCCATCGATTGCAGCTATCACTGCTCTATCCATTGCATTAACTCTTCTATTGGATGACCATTTCCATTGAGTACCATTCATAAAATTATCAACACTAGTGTTAGGATTGCATTCAACAGCTTTAAGTAAAGTGATCGAATATTATAAACATAATGGTCCTGAGGGGTGCCAATTATCATACCAAATGATACCAACTTCTTATTACCCGGCACATACTTGATTTTGAGCAATGATAGGAGGAGTGAAATTTTGAAGTGAAATTTTGAAGTGAAATTGTGGAGTGACTGACGTGGCATGTGTAAAAAGACAAACTAATACCCTAACCAAATGATGAGTGAACCCTACTGGATAAGGTATTAATTTGTCTTTTTATACATGCCACGTCAGTCACTCCACAATTTCACTCCAGAATTTCACTCCCCTATCATTTCTCCTTGATTTTATTTCTAAATAATACTCTCAACTGTACCAATTTCCTCCATAACCAAGAACAATCATATGGAATGGGAATAGCCGTCATATATAAACCTGTTTCATTGGAGAATACCTCCTTTTTTAACAATTTGTCGAAGCTTCTTTAGCAAACTAGTCATGAATGCCCTAAGTTTCTTTAACAGTTGTCCTTTGCCTCTTAATTCGCATTTAAGTTATACTACTATAGACGGGAAGAAGTGGACATGGTGGAGGTGTTAGGAGTGTGGAAATAATGGAGAAAATGATGGTGGATGTGTGGTGGTTGAGGGGAAAGAGTTTTTACCCTTTGGGTTATTTGTAACTCTTTTGATGTAACACTTTATGTAACATTGTTTATAAATGTACCACATATCTTTTTAGTTAGCTATATAATTTTTAAAATTAAATTAAAATTCTATCAAATGATTAGTGATCCATATGGAATAAGTAAATATACACACATCAAAATTTAAAAAGTGTTACAGGAAATGTTACACAAAAGTCTTATATTGAATCTTGTGGGAGTTTTTACCTGGATTTTAGAGACAAAAAATTTATCAAAGGGTAGAATGACTATTTGATCAAATCTATTATGTTAGTTTTGCCCAAAAAAAAAAAAAACCATAAGGGGTAAAATGCAAATATGGAAATCACAAGGAAGTAAATGTCTAGTAAATCACATGAAAATATTTAGTAATTGACAATTAATTTTTTAACAAATTTAAAAAAAAAAAAATAAGAGCCTATTTGATAAATCAAATTAAATTTGAAAATTAATTGATTCAAATCTTGACCAAATAAATTTATTTGATAACTAAAAGTTGAATATTTTAATGAGTTAAAAGCCTCTGAAAATGTAGACAAAATTATTCTATAATTTTAAGCGATAAAACCCAGATTATTGCTTAATTTTAACACACACTCAAATGTAATATTTTATAATAAAAATTAGTATACCATAATTATTCACTATATTTGTCTAATATCTCTTTAATGTATTCTATCAGCACAATTTTTTTCTTACTTGTATACTCTAATACTCCCTCATCCTAATTAATTGATGTCCTACAATTGGACTCGTTAAACAGTTTTATTTTTTCCAACCAATATTATACCAAATCATAAATTCTTTCAAACCCCAATAAAAATTATGCTCCAAATCATAATTAGCATTGATTCAACATATTGAGACCCTTTATTATGAGTTTTCATGTATGTAATTTTCTTACAAAATTGTAACATTGAGTTTTGCTTGAAAGACAAATAGAGTTGTGTTTTTTGATTGATGTGTGCTTAGGGCACATCTTCAAAGCAGTGGAAAGAAGTAGAAATATTTTATGATTTAGAAGACCAAGAAAAAAAACAAATCTAGTCGTAAATGATTTCTATCAAAACTTGAACTGGTGAAACAGTTGAAATCTATTTTATTCCAAGTCGTAAATGATAGCCAGAAAGTTATGAGTATGTATGAGAATACGTAGAGAACAGTTATATGTATCTATTGAAATATTTTATAAAAAAAATTCAAATATGCATTTCTATTGTTGGTAATATTATTAATAAAAAAAAATGTGCATTGATAGTTTATTGTATGCTCACATAAAGTATTATCGTTAATCAATAAATAAATATTCTATTAATGTAAAATTTTGTTGTTAAGAAATAAATCCCATGACCATATAATTTGTATAGAGAGAATTCAATATACCTTTGTTAGCTGAATTAATTTTTTAGTAAGGATTAGATAACTTTGTGAAGGTAGTTTGATGCTTCAATTATTTTGTTTTCAAAGAGAAAATTGACCAACCACAAAAGATGACTCTTTCAATTATTATTGGCAAACCAAAATAAGAAAAGCTATGAATTATTATTACACACAAAAATCAAAACATTTCCTCCAATTTCTTAAGGAGTAAAATCACATAGGGTGATTGTAGTATAAATCTTCTAATCCTATGTACAAAATTTTCTTAGTGTCTTCTTTGCATACATTATATTCCATGCCAAATTTCAGATTTTGAAAATAAAACATGAGCAAGGAAAGAAAGCATTCTGCAACAAGCCTACAACTTAATAGCATTCCAAAGTAGATATACTCAGGAATTCAATGACCAATCATGGCTATGATAACCAATGTTTACAGGGCCACCATCACTTAAAAGATGAGTCAAAAGGCCTGCCTTAGTAGCATCTAAGTAACTTATTATCCACTTTAGGATCTCCTTTTCTTGACCAAAATCTGCACTGTACCTGCAGAGAACAGAGAGATTGAAATGTACTGCTAAGAAATTTTCTACACAATTTCAATGTTTGCAATCCAAAAAGATAACAGAAAGGGAAGGAACTCTAGCACACTTTCTTTCCTGGATTGTCTAGTAAATCATATCTTTTGACATTCTTAAAAGGGAAGTTGACGAAAGAAAGAAAATCAAGATATTGATCGCTCACCACTTGATTATTCGAGCAAGATAAACAGTCCTCTTAGCAAGATCAACCTGCATTGCATCATCCCTGTGGAAGAACTCCCTTGCGGCATATCTTAGCTCAGATTCAACGCCTTGAGGAGTGAAAAATTTAACTGCTGGACCTGATCTTGTGCCATTGCATAGGCCAAAATGACTCAATTGATTCACTTTTGGGAGAGCCAGCTGATAAGCACAAAAGAAAACTACTGTGAGTCATATTACTCAGTTACATCCAGGAATGCAGTAATCTTTGGTTATGCCTTCTGGTATTATTACTAAATAACTCAAGACAGTGTATTACTTGAATACTTTTCCTCTACATAATAATTCATTCTGGTTAGCCAGAAACAGTAAAGCTATGTGTTTTCACTTCGTTTATTATTTAGATGCATTCTTCAATCTTTTTGGCACTTTTAAAGGCAAAGATTTCAGAGATGAAGTGAGAAGAGCAATATCACTAAGGACGAGATGCAAAAAGCATCATATGATCAATAGGATATTGGAACACTAAGAATAAGATTATGAAGTCTAGCTGTTTCACTGAAATGAACATGCCTACCAATTAATGGCAAAATACTTGGCAATGCTACTGAATTCAGAATAAGAAAATGAAGTCCTAAATTGAAGCTACGGAGAAATATAGTTGAAATATTAGAATCTGTGAGGTTAATCAGTGGATGAAATGTTAACAGGGATAAAAGAGGTCATTTACCTCTAGACGCTTATCTCCACCACCGAAGGGTTTGACAAGTGAGAAAGGAGCTCTTCGATTACCTCTAAGAATCCCATTTCTTATTGCGGTAAGGGAAAAGGGATAACCACCAACAACGTAAAGGAAATCGGAGAAAAATGATCTTCTGTCAATCATTCCCCCAGGATGACCAATCCTAATTACTGCATGTATAGCCATGGCATTGTAAAGGTTCAAAAAGAAGGCCAACTTCTCTTCTGCTGAAAGTGCGAAGATGTTTACTCTTTGGAGATCTTGAACTAAGTTGATGTATCTATATTCAGAAAAGGAGTGATGAGTAAGTAATTTTGACAGATCATGAGGGATTCAGTAAACAAAGAAAGATCCAAAGTAGTAGTGACTTCAGATGACACTATAAACAAGAATCAAAATAAGAAATTTAAAAGTAGCAATCTGATTTTGGCTCTTAAGAGCCAGTAAACTTAAAATAGTGCACTACCTGAGACCTATCCTACAAAACAAGATTTGGGTAAACCATTAGTTAGGATTGTCATAGTGCAAGACAAATGCAGCCATTGTTTATCAGCAGGAGAACAATTTGACATTATCTTTGCTGCATAATAAAGTGCAGATGTCATTTATAAGTATCCACCTCTCTCTGTTTTGACATGAAAGAGGTTAAAGATGACGCAAATATGCACAATTTGAGAACTTTCCTATTTGGTAAAAGGCTGGTTATCAAATATATCCTCACAAACAACAGCACTAGACAATTGGACCTTTATCTGTACAGTACTATAATCACTAATAATACACGCAGCTTTCAGAAAATCAAAAAGGAGGTCAGAGACCTGGAGAGATGTTTCCATTCAGGATAATGGCAACAAGGGTGAGAAAGAAGAGTGCACACAGATGTTTCATCCTCAATTAACAGTTATTTTTTTCTGTTTTTAGGTGCTGAATGTTGAGAATGATATTTTGGTTGCAAAGAATGCTATATTACATGTTTGGGCTTGATTAAGGAAGAAATAAGTAGCACAGTACTGCAATGCAGAGTGCAATCACTTTGGCCAACGAGCAAACAACTGAAGAAATAGCAGACTACATTGTGTAGTTCGAGAAACACCATACTAGAAGTTCTGCCAAGATGACAAAGAAAATGAACTACGAATAGGAGGCGATAATGAATGTATGAAAACTTATAATTGATAAGAACTATCAAGTTTTAAATGGGGGCATATGGTGGCGTTGGAAGCAAGACTAGAATCAATATTAGATGTAGCTTATCTATATATCAGCATGGGTATCAATTTTCTGATGGTTTTCCTTCTTAACTAATCAAGCATATATGCATGCAATAGGAAGCCCAGAAAGTGAAGAAAAGATTATGTGTCCACACTTGGAGAACAAAAGGCATATTTGAACGTTGTGACAAACTAGATGATTTATTCAGACCTCACTCAAGTGTATGAATCATTAACTGAATAATACTAAGCAATAGAAGAAAATGGATATATGTCATCAGTATGTTGTAAGGATGGTGATTATCCTAGGTAAAACACATCTCAATAATCATAAAATGCTTAAGGCTGGAAAATAACTGCCTGTATTACCTCCGGAATTCTTCGCTCTTGCTGATGCTCACATAATCAAGATGGCGACGGTCATCAGATGAATAGGCCTCGAGGATTGCAGACATTATTCTCATCAACCGTTGGCCAAGAATAGAAGCAGCCTTTGGCTCACTGTCATTTGTTGCTCCGCGAAAATTGTAGCATTTCGGAATAAAAGACTCATGCTCAAGGAATCTATAGAAGTGATTACCATCTTCAAATTCATTTTCCCTGTTAGCATACAATCAAATAATACTTTTGTCAATGAGATCAACACACCTAGGAGAATGTAAGTTCATATTTGCTTTGGAAAGTTCATAAGCATATTCTTACCCAAAGACATGATGAATGAAGTGTTTTCGTAACAGTTGCTTCCCAATCTCAACAGCCTAAATGAAGGAAAAGATTACAGAAATATCATTAAGGCTCATACTAATTCTTTAAAAGATTATGGATGAAATATAGACAATCCACCAAAGCACAACAGATTTTGGTAGGTGGGGTGTGTGCTTTTTTGTAGCAGAATAACCAATTTTATTCTGTTTACCATGATATATGCCATGTTGGAAGAATAGGGGATTCAATGAAGTGTTAAGTAATAAGATAAGAATTCCAGAAAAACTGCAGCTAACAAATTCCTTACATCATGTTTAGCTAAATTTATTTGTTGACGAAAAATTTCAATGTTGCCTATAACTTCTTCTCTAACTTAATCATACAATCATACTAGAAATTGTGTGTACATACTCTGGCAGATAAAAGGGCCTTGAATTCTTTTCAATATCTAGTGCAATGTAGAATGCCAATACAATATTTGCATGGTTTGCCAAAAGAGTGTAGAAGACACTAATCAACTTTTTCACAAGCTCAAAAATTTACAGATTGTCATAACTACACATTTGGAGTGGGAGAATAACATTTAAAAAAACTTACTTCCCATCATTATTTTAACATAAATTCATTGGAAAAGACTAAATTCAAAATAATAAAAAATTCCAAACTTCATTACTTTATATATTTAAATAAAAATCAACCATAATAATTGCTTTCATGTCAGAACCATGTGGCATCATTATCATCAGCCTTCATGGCAAGGAACAGCACCAGACAACTTATAATAAGTGAGAAAGAGCCCATCATTTACGTTGGGATGAATATTAAACTATTCTGGTATTTATTTTTTTCCAAAAATCTTTTTTATCTTAATTTGACCATTCAACTATCAAAAGTTATACATTAGTAATCAATTTCTAAAATTAAACCGTTAACTTTAAAATTTTCCATTAAATTAAAAAAAAATTGAACTTTTTTAAGGTAATATACTAATTGATAGAGTTTAAAATTTAGAAAAGTAAATGTTAATCTAACAAAGTTGTGTCTAAATGTAAATTTAAAAAAGTTATTTTAATAAAAAGAAAATATTTGAATTTAAAGAAAAAAATTCAAAAACATAGTTTTAATTTATAAGAATGGTCATTTATATACCACTTTTTCATAAATAAGTGACTAAATTGAAATAGTAATAGAAAAATAGTAGTTAAAAGTATACAATTTGAATAGTTTTAGCAGCCAAGATAATTTACCCTATTTACTTTGCTAATTGAATTTTCTACCAAAATAATTAAAGGGTTTCTGCAGATTGACCATACCCAATTTTGATTGTAAAATGAATCCCATATTATTCAATGCTTACTTGATTATGATGATGAACCCCACCCACAAGTAAGGCTGAGAATGAACATGAACGTTCACGAACAAGCTCGAGCTCGACTCGATAAAAGCTCGACCCGAACTCGTTCATTTAATAAATGAACGAACACGAACAAGATTTTAGGCTCGATTAATAAATGAACAATAAATGAACACATGTGTGAAAGCTCATTTACGTTCATGAACAGCTCGTTAAAAAGCTCGTTCATAACTCGATTAAAGCTCGTTAAAAGCTCGGTTAAAATATTAATTATATAATATATATTGAACTTATACACGAAATAAAACTATTAAACAATAGAAATATATAATTGGGTTTTTATATATATATTTATTGACACACAAATCACACTATACGGTGGTGAGAACGAACATAAACCTTTATGAATAAGACCGAGATTGGCTCGGTTAAAGTTCTACTGAATCTCGTCTACTTAATAAACAAGTGAACACAAACAAAACTTTACGTTAGGTTAATAAATGAATAATAAATCAACAAGCAAGTGAAAGATTCGTTTAGGTTGGTCAACAAATTGTTAAGAATTTAGTTAAAGTATAAATTATACAATATAAATAATACATACCCTAAT
Organism: Ophiorrhiza pumila; assembly: GCA_016586305.1. NCBI lineage: Eukaryota > Viridiplantae > Streptophyta > Magnoliopsida > Gentianales > Rubiaceae > Ophiorrhiza > Ophiorrhiza pumila. Next base: position 9,205,184 of record BLIW01000011.1, on the reverse strand, counting down.
TAAAACTCTTAAATAATAGAAAAAATCAATTTTTTATACATATAAGTAGGGCTGAGAACGAACACGAACGTTCACGAACAAGCTCGGGATCGGCTCGATTAAAGCTCGGCTCGAGCTCGTTTATTTAATAAATAAACGAACACGAACAAGATTTTAGGCTCGATTAATAAATGAACAATAAATGAACACATCAGTGAAAGCTCGTTTATGTTCATGAACAGCTCGTTAAAAAGCTCGTTTATAGCTCGATTAAAACTCGTTAAAAGCTCGATTAAAATATTAGTTATATAATATATATTGTACTTATATACTAAATATTAGAAATAATTATATTTCATATATATTTATTAAGTCACAAATCACAATATACGAGTGTTTGAATTGTTATAATAAGCTAATATTTTATAGGCGTTTGAATTGATGTATTTATTTGAGTGAAAATTTATGTTAAAAAATTATACAATTGTAAAAAAGTTATTGTTTTTGTGAGAATTTTGAATTATTTAGTTGGTGTTGTTTCTTTGAACAATGTTGTAATTTATTTTATTTACATTTGAATATAGCTAATAGATTGTGTTAACTATTATCAAAATATTTGATAAATTATTGTATTGTGATTGAATAATCTTATTTGTGCAAAAAAAAGTGATAAAAAAACAGAAAAAAAAATTAAAAAATATAAAAAAAAGTAATCGAGTTCGAATAAAGGCTAAACGAGCCGATCCCGAGCCGAGCTCGAGCTCGAGCTCGAGTTCTAAGCTCGACTCGAGCTCGAGCCTGAAGAAAATTAAACAAGCCGAGCTCGAGCCCGGCTCGATATCAGCCCTACCCACAAGATTATGCTTTGACATTTTCAGGTTGAACCATTCAACTTTCAAATAAAATGGAGTCCAAACCAACTTGCACTTTCAAGACACAAGACATTAATGTCTATCTTGGATAAATCTTTGCTTAGTCAATGTCTATGTTATATCTACCTATTCATCGTCATATTAATACTGCTAACATTTGGCAAAATCTTATCAATTAATAAATGATGAGTAGGACTTTGAACAATGATATAAAATTAATCCCTTGATGGATAAGCATGTAATTGTGAAAAATGAATTAGTGCAGGTTCAATTCTAGCCATATCCATTCCCAAAAAAAAAAAAAAAAAAAGACAGCAAAGGAGCTAAACAAACTACCAAAGATTTGATATTTGTTGACATAAACTATGCAACTATATTTTCATACTCTTGGAGTCAACTTTTTATCCAATTAGCAAAAAAACGAGTGAAACTCTATCCAAACCAAATTAGAATTTCCAACTTGTGTTAAAATAAGATTAAGAAAAAACCCTTTAAATCTATTTCTTCATTTTTGTCATTTGAAATTAAAATGATGAACAAAAAAGATAACTATGAAAGAAATGGGAAGAAGAAAGAAATTGTAAAGAAAAGGAAGAATCTCCAACACGAAATATTTGTTGCCTTTTTTCCAAAAAAATAAAAAAGATTAATATAATACACAATCCCTCATCAAATAACCCTATGGGGTAGATTGATATACCTAAATATTTTGCCATCAAGAATTTTTTTTTTTAGAAAATTGAGTAAGGAAAAATCTTCCAAACCTTCACGGGTTCGCATCTTGATATATTGTCCACTATTCCACTAAAATTAATCATTTTGAATTAAATGATGCGCATCATTTTGGCACAACAAATTAATCTTAGGACTAAAAAAGAATCTTAAAAGGAAAGAAATTTAATTCACCAATGAAACATTTGGTTAAAAACAAAAAAGTACAACTAAAAATTAGCCCGACAAAATGATGAAACATTGGATGTTGGGACAAAATTTAATTATATTATTATGATAAGTTGTACCAAAAGGCAATATCAATAGCAAGCAATGAATACATATAGAGGGAGCCGCATGCTAGTTAGGGCATATCCCGCAATTTACCTGTCACGTACAGGCCCAGGACAAGGCTAACGTGGCCGGTTTGAGTGTCGGAATTTACAACTTTTGGAGAGGGAGCCGCATGAATGTTATTATTAGTGTTGGCTATGGCTCTTTGATTAGTGTGTGTGACTAGACACTTTCCACAATTAAAGGTTTTGTTTAGTGCAAGTTCTCCAATTAATATTTGCAATATTCCTACTAAGCATATAAAATTGGACAGTTCTTTAGTAGCAAATAATAATAATAATAATAATAATATAACAATAAAAAAGAACAGTGAAAAGGGAAAGTTTTGGCAAATAAATATTCATAGTATATAGTCAATAAAGATAGAGAAAAGAGTAATATTTTATGTAAAATTATAATATAACAATAAAAAAGAACAATGAAAAGGGAAAGTTTTGGAAAATAAATATTCATAGTATATAGTAAATAAAGATAGAGAAAGAGCAATATTTTATGTAAAAATTATATAAATTCTTTCTCTATTGAGAAATTACAGAGAAAGAATAATCTTTTATATAAAAAATATAAAAACTATTTCTTTTTGAGTAATAATAAGAAACACAAATTTTTTGCGCACATCTCACCCCTTATTATCACCCCTTATTATCACGTGAAAACCTATCATTACTCAATTATTATTTATCAACAAGAAATGTTTATGTTGAGGACTTTTATTCTTTATCCATAACTAATTATTATGTTGTGTAAAAAAACTCGCACTCTTTATCATTACTTTTGGCCTTTATAAATTGAATAAAAAAGTGAAATTTAACATTAGGTATAGATATGATTCTCTTAGGTGACCAAATTCATCAAAAATAATTATTTCATATTCAAACATGGCCAATGATTTTCACAATTCCCTTTTAGTCTTTTTTTTTTTTTTCCTTTTTAACACTCTGACTTCCTCTTCATTGGGTCAAAAGACCAATATTGCCGTTATCATACTTGTTAACTAAGAAGTTATTTTATTTCCAAATATTTCTTACTTTTTTTTCCCAAATATTTCTTACTTTATTATATAAGAAATTCCAACTTGGCTGCTTTCTTTATTTGCCAAAAAAAAAACAATTTTGCAAATTGAAAATTATGAAAAGAAATATTTATAAGTGAAAATGTTTTACAAGTATCATAATGTCATCAAAATCAATGAATTTCAACGACCATGGATGTTATTTGTGGAGTAATGAATTCCAAGATAATGTTTATAGTTGGAGGTTGGTATATTTATAATTGTTTATGCAATTATTTAATTAAGAAAAATCTAATTTGGTCAACACCGTTATAACTGTCTAGATTACAAGCCAACAAATTAACAAATCAATATTGAAAAGAAAAAAAACAGTTAAACCATCACCTATATGGCAGCTGAAGCACAAAAACCCCTTTAGTATATTCTATATTAAAAAATTATTAGTGTATTTTTTTTCACCCTTTTAATTGGAACAAGTATTCTCTTCATTTAATAAATTGCAAAATACCACCCACAAACTATAGTTTGATTGTAAAATACCCATTAAAGTTTTAATTTTAATAGTTTACTTCCCTTAAACTATCAATTTTTTGCTAGTTACCTCAATTTAGTAGTTTCGGTTGAAAATCAAAATAAAAAAGAAATAAATAACATTTTATATTATGAATTGACTAAATGACACTTTTTTTTCTCTTAATTGTTTGGATTCAAGATTAAATCAATATATCAATTGAACCAAATAGAAAGTTTTTTTAAAAATAACTACAATAGATGTAAATAACTAAAATATTGACGTCATTTTTTTAAGATGTCTCAGAAAGTACAAAATAAATAACAAGGGTATATTGGCTTAAAAAAAAATTTTCCACTTACATAAGAAACTTATTATACTTTGCAAAATATTAATACTAGGAGGTAAAGTATAAAAATTGTAAGTTATAGGGGTATGTTATAACCTAACTATATTTTTAGGGTGGTTTTTTGCTATTTACTTTATTTAATATGAATGTTAAATTAATTTGTTTTATTTATAGTATGATACAATAAAAATATATAAATATTTTTTTTGAAATAAAAAAAATCCAAAAACCATTCAAATACCAAGCCTTTGTGAGCATTAATGAATAGAGCTAGACAAGCAAGCAATACTATGGTCTAGTTCATAACTAGCAAAAAGTTTGTTAAGGTTAATGTCAAACAATAGTTTAACCATTGGATACTTCGTTATTATTACACTTCACAAGTCACAACCTTTTTCTTTTTTTCTCAAATCGTTAAAATCCCATTAAGTGAAAAGGGCAAAGGATAGTGTGATCTATCCTAATTTGCTTGGAATTTATTAGTACGTGACCTTTGAATCCCACCAATCACGGCTATTATTTTGTAATGTTTGTTTTGCCCAAAATCCGCGTTCTCTCTTTGTCTTTGACCAATGAAATTCTTATCTTATGCTTTAAAATCCAATACCAACGGCAACCAATATATTTTCTGATTAGTATGTCTTAATATAACTTGTGTTACTTACAAATAGCCAATATCAAATTCAAATTTTTTATTCTGAATTTAGAATAAAGAGAAGGGTTGTTTTAAATTTGATCGTTTAGTAATATTTCATGTTATGGATCATGTTAGACTATAAGTGGATCGTCTAGTCTAGTATAATGATTTTTTATTTTGGATAAAGTATAAAAAAAAAAACCCTTGTGATATAAGAAATTTTCAAGTAACCTCTCTGTCTTTTTTGGAAAATATAAGCGATAATTTTGAGAAAAAAAAATTGTGATTTACTTTAAATCAACAATAGAAAGTTTTTTTTACATATTGGACTAAATAAATTTACAAAAATAAGTATTTTAAATCTATACTTTAATATGTCTTGTCAAAGAAATTGAACCACAAGAAAGTAAAATGTCACGGTTTTAAATGATAATGACTTAACTTGAAATTTTTTGAAACTTTTAAGAGAGGTTTATTGAAAATTACCTTTTATTTTTTATTTCATAGATAAAAACTAGCAAACAAAATGCACAAGTTTAATTATGAGTCTTTTTTTTTTATTAAAGAAGTATTTGCTTTACTCCTAATCCATCTTACACTACTAAGAATTGAAAATTGAATAGAAAACCCACCCTTGTAGCCCCAAAAAAAAAATTAGAAAAATCTTTTAGTGCTTCTAATGGCTTCGGGTCTCGAGTGTCACTATATGAGAAGATAACACGTGGCCTTTTTAGTAGTTATCTAATTTTTAAAATTAAACTAAAACCCTAACCAATTGATGAGTGAAACATAAAGTGTCCTTTTTAGTAGTTATCTATTTTTTAAAATTAAATTAAAACCCTAACCAAGTGATGAGTGAAAAGGAATAAGTAATTTTACACGTATTATCTTCTCATAAAATGTCATCTTCTCTTAAAGTGGCACATAAAGTGACACAAAAAGTAGCACATGATACCCAATGCCACTCCTAATGGCTAAATTAGTTCCAAGTCAAAACCTAATTCATAAATTCAATTCATAATTCTTCATTCTAAAATGTACTTTACTTAGCCTTCCTACATTAAATACTTGTACTATTGCTGCTATTAATACTTATGCAATGTGTGCATTTAAGATTAAATAAAAGAAGTTGATTTTAGCCAAACGAAATCTAAAGCCTACTTTCAATGTTCAATTCAATTCAATTCAATTCTTTCAAGTATGTTACATATTGATGTCTTTTATTAGTATTATATATTTAATTTAGTTTTTCTTTTTTGCTTTCTTTGTTAATATTATCAAGGCAACATTCAATCTATCTTTATCCTTATTTTATTACAACTGAATTAATTCATTTTATTATTGGTGTTGTTAGATGAATTAAAAACAACAGACATGATCAACACAATTAAAAAATATATATAAAAAAAAATAATGTTAAATTTTCGAAAAATACCTTTCTTCTGCCGCAGTCCAAATGATGTATCAAGACCTCTACAAGTTCACCACCAGAGAAACAATTCTTCACTATTTTCATCTTCATCAAACGGTCCTGAATTGGCAATCTCTGCCGTAAAACTCTAACAATATTCACCATCTCGTCGGTTTCCTCCTCCTCCGCCGCATCGTCGAAGCCGTATACAGGAGGCTCCGGTGCCTCAGGCGGACACTTCCCGGCCAACATTTCCTCCAATTTCTTATCCAAAATCCCACTATTTCTCATCGAATTCAATGCCACTAATCCCCCGAATAATTTCTCGTTGAAAAATATTTGTGGGACCGTCGCACTTCCTGTCTTCTCGATCAATTCCTTCTCCCTCATCGGAAATACGTCAATATTGATTTCGACAAAGTTAAGGTTTCTCTCACGTAGGAACGATCGAACTGCCGTACAATCCCGACAATTCGATCTCGAAAAGAAACTAACCCGACCCAATAACTTTTTCTCCTTTTCGATCGTGGGTTTCAAATTTACGATCACTTTTAACCCCGAAAGATTAAACTCCGTAACGTATGATTCCCATTTCCCACCGTCGTCCGACGCCATCACCGTCGCCTGCGCCATGTTATTATTCTCTTTCAGCGATGATATCCGCTTCGTGATTGCCGCAGAAAGGCTGTTGCTTTTCTCCCTGAAGAATTTTCCGATTGCCGGCATTTCAAAGTCGTGACTCTCCGGCATAGACTTCGACCGTGGGAACTCACGTGGGGATTCGGATTCTTCGTTCCAGCTATCATTCAACACCCCAGGTGGCGCCTCCGGTTTCGGAAGCTGCGAATGAGGCTGTTGAACCGTTCCAACTAATACGACATCGTTTACACGTTCAAACTTTTTCCCAGCGCGATCATCGCTGTTCAAATTTTCTTTTGCGGCTTCTTCTTTCGACAACTCTACCCCGGCAGTAACTTGGCAGCCCACGACGTCGTTTAAAGGTGGATTGTCTGAACTGGGATGGGTTCCATTCTCTCCTCCGTTTGATAAATCCATTCCCTTTGTTTCTTTTCGGAGAAAAGAAATGGAAGTATCTAAGGACAAGAATTTTTCGATTGTATAAATTGGATAAAAGAAAAAATAAACAACAAATATGAAGAGAAGAAAGTATGTGAGAAAGAGAGTAACAGAGGAGAAATCTTAGGCGGTTATATTGGGAGGGAATATATGACGGTTCTTAGATTGATTCATATTTATATATATGTGTGCTGATGAAGAAGGAAATGAAAGATTGGACTTAGGCAAAGGTTGACAACTTGACATATGTATGAATGTTAGCAAATTGTACATATTTTTAAATTTGGTTGATTCCAATTAAGAAAATCCAAATATGTTAATATTACTACTTAATTGGGATCTTTTCAAAGTTAATCAATTGGTAGTATGATCCTTTAGATTTCAATACTTTTTCATTTGTGCTCCCAAACGATTAAACTTCTTTTCCGTTTATTTCACCCGATATGCCATAGGTTTGGTGTTTTCAAGCCTAATTTTAAATTTGGGTTTAATGTTAGAAGATGATATCCTCTTTCCAAGATAACCCTGCAATATTTAGTCTAGTATTTAAAACGATATAGTTTCACTAAAAATAAAATTAAAATCACTTTACAATTATTATACCCTAACCAAGAGATAATTTAAGACAGGATAATCTTGGACAACCGATCACATCTCACTGTCTAATTATGTCCAAAATTAAAACTACAGCCTAGGGTTCAGTCATATCTTGGTTAGGGTCTAATAATTGTAAAATGATTTTAGTGATATTTATTATTTTAATTCTTTGTTTTAGTGAAACGACGTCGTTTTGAATATTTGACAAAATAAAATAGGATAATCTTGGACAGATGATCTGATCTCTAATCTTAGGGTGTGTGCAACTTTTTTTGTAAGCGGTATTGTTCAGTTGATACAACAACAACTAAGTGTTAATTCCAATAAATGAAAGTCGTTAAACGGATTACATTTCACTACGGTTCAATTTAAATTCATTTTTTTATTTATGTCTAAATATAATATATATTTTTTTATTGTTCAAATAATGGTTTTCTAAATTTTATAATTTTTAAAAATGCTACCTTAAATTAGTTTTTATTTCACGATTACATATTATTTTTTTGTATAGTCCATATAAGTACGTGACTAAAGTAAAATTTACAAATTAATCCAAAACCCGATGATTATCTTTTAGGGATTCGATTAATAAAATAGCCATGTTAGATATTCAAAAAAGAAATAATGCAAGCCAAAGTGCTAGATTGAAAATTTTATTTTTTTTTTCTCAAGGATCATGATTGAAACTTTCACAAATTTTTCGAGAGTTACAAGTGGAAATAACGTGTCAATTTGGCAAGACAGAATAACAAGAAAGAAGTAGTCAATATTCAAGAGTGTGACATATGAATACATTTCTAGACACAGTCATTTCACAAATCTTCCAACTAACATAAACGACTTGGCCGTCCCAGCACAATATGCAAGTCACGAGAGTTTATCTTTCCATTATTCCAGCCATCTTTTTGCAACTTTTTTCAAAATTTTGGAATATTTCAACAGTCAAATTTTGCTCTTATAACCAATAATTCCCATTCAAACTTACTCTGTTGTGACTTGTGAGTATTTAAACGGTATTTATAGGGCTGACAATTGCGGTTTTTAAATCAAAATTTTGCCAAACCCGAAAAAAAGACAACAACATTTTCAGCCCAAATTTGGATCACAATATAAGCCATTATAAGGTTTAATCTCATGCCAGATACCTGTATGAGCTTCGGACCGAGCTTGGTCCAGCTTGATTAATTAATGTTCATTGTAATTTGTGTTTTTAAAAGTTGTATTAACAAATCATGGAAGGTAGAATAACGTAGCAATAAATTCGTTTGCAAGAAAGTAAAAAATTTTCTGTTGGAGTCAATTATCTTGTTGGGGCAAATTATTTTTTTGGGTCAATTATTCAAATGATATATTTTTGGCCACTATCCTTTTTTCGATTTCAATTTGACCACTTGTGTATAGAAAGTTGTATATTAGTAACCATTATCTCAAATTCAAGATATTTGATCCTCTGTTTAATATTATTTTGTATTATCATATCCAATATTTAATAAAATCATAGACCAAAAGTATAAATAGGGTTCACTCATACTTAGGTTAGGGCATAATAATTGTTAATTTAATTTTCGTTATATCTATACTTTCCGTCCATAGTTTTAGTGAAATGACATCATTTTTAACATTGGACATGATAAAACAAAATTATTTTGGACAGAAGATCTAATCTCCAAATGTAACAGTTATCTTTAAATTTTTCTATTAAATTAAGATAAATTGCAAAATATCATCCTAAACTACAGTTAGATTGTAATATACACTTTAAACTTTTATTTTTTGGAACTTTACATCCTCAAACTATTATATTTTTGCATGTTAGATTAATTTAATAATTTCAAGTGAAAATTAACATGAAAAAGACATAAATAGCATTTCTATTGTATCTCTAAGGTTTGCGATTATCAACAACTCCTTTTGAAATATTTAGCAGTCCTCTGCCTTGTTCTCTTCACTTTAGTATTACTAAATCTTCATAAATGAAATCATTCTTCATTTTTTGGTTGATTTAGGGTTTAAGTTAATATTTAGCCTTTGTAGGATATTTTTAAAAAATAAAAAATTAATAATAAGGGTAAAATAGTCTAAAATATATTTTTCACAAAATTATTGCATTTTACAAAAAAAAAAAAGTATAAGGAAATAAAGTGCCAAAATTGAAAATTTAAGGATATCTTACAACACAACTATAGTTCAAAGTGATATTTTGCAATTTTCCCTTAAATTAACTATATGAATGGTTATATTTAAAATATTTAAATGGGCCAAGCTTAAGTTTTCTCGATCTTAACTTGGCTGATAGTAGCTCTGCCTCATCCTACCTCTAAATATAATAAAGTTCTTTGTTATTAAATTTTTGTAGTTATTTATCACATGTGAATCCCCACATAGTAATTGTTATTATATTCATCACATGATAATACTGTTAAATTTTGCTCAAGGCATGAATTTGTTACATTCAAGGTCAAGTTGATGTTTGCTTGAATTCTAGATTTAGAGGTTGGGATGAATTTAAATGATCCATTTCTGGCCAATCCGCTTAACACAGATATTAAGTGTGGATGAGAATCTATAGTTTCTACTTTCAAAGCTCTAATATCAACAAAGCGTATTCAAACATGCTCTCCCGATTGCTTTTTCTAGTTTATAATAAACTGCAAATTTACAAAGCAAATAATTTTTCTTTTTAAATTTGCAATAATCTAGAAGCAATCACACTAAAAGAATTAATGATGCATAAAAAAGTAATGATAGGAAGTACAAAATTTTTAAGTAAAATTGGAGTTACAGTCATGTGATATCCTATATATCGTCACATATTTATTCAAAATAAATTGTTATTTATTGAATAATGATAGAATTTTATATGAGTAGAGTTAAAAGAAATCGTACACTTTATTATTATTATTATTATTTTACAATAAAATATAAGGTTAAAACTTTGGAATCAACAATATCACTAACACATGAGATCAAACAAATTGTACAATGACAAAGAGTTTAGTGATACAATGTCTGTATATGGAGTGCCACTTTTGAATGCTAAATGCTAGCCGGACAAAACTGAAATCCAAAAGTATTTGTAAAACAATTTAATGTCGATGGAGGAAAATGAAAGTTAATTTTCCCAAGCGTATTCTAGCAATTTTGCAGATTCTCTACTCCTGCGATTTCAGTGAATTCACTTCAAGATCGTGTGTTGCATCAAAGTGTTGAGATTGTTTTTTAGGGAAAATTCATGAAAAGAGAGTTTAATAATTTTAAGTTCATAAAGAAATTAATCACAACATTAACATATTTATTTTAAAGAACATTTGCATTAATTTATGCAAAAAAAATTACTATTTTTCGTGCACAAACATGTACATTATGTATTTAATTAGTTGATACATTATTTAATTACCAACACAAATGTTTTACATTACAAAGAATACTAATTCAATGTTAATGCTTCAAATTATTCATTTGTAGAACTATTTAGGTTTAGTTAATTGTTCTAGCATATATGAGTTAATTTAAAAAAAACCAGAAAATTGAACTATATATATATATTTTTTTGAAATGAAATACACTATCTCACATATTAATCTTTACAAAACAACATTTAAGAGCTCATTTACTAGGAAGTTTTTAGTTTGTGTGATTTGTATGGAATATTACTCTTAAAAAAAATTGAGATTGATTTTTAGGGAAAATTCTTGAAAAGCAATCATAATAATTTTAAATTCATAAAGAAATTAATCACTGTTAAAGAATACTAGTGCATCTAAATCAAAACTAATTAGCAATGAGAGGAGTAGCCCAAGTATATTATCAATTAGTTCAAGAGCTCTTATTTAACCGATGTGAGATATTATTCATTAACAATCACAACTTTAACGAGATTGGATCCTCTGTTCAAAATTATTCTGTCCAATATTCAAAACGACGTAGTTTCACTAAAATTAAGGGTTAAAGTATAAATATCACTATAAGATAGAATAATATGGGACAAAGATCTCATCTCAACTTTAACATATTTATTTTAGACATGAGATATTCTGTCCAAGATTTTTCCTGTCTTATCATGTCCTAATTAAAACTACGTCGTAGGGTTCATTCATCTCTTGGTTAGGGTCTAATAATTGTAAAGTAATTTTAGTGATATTTATGCATTTAGTCCCTAGTTTTAGTGAAACTACGTCGTTTTGATCGTTGAACAGAATAAGACAGGATAAAAATTGGACAGAGGATTTGATCTCTTTATTTTAAAGAACATTTGCATTAATTTATGCACAAAAATGTGCATGTACATTACTTACATAAGTTAATGCAATCTTTAAACAAAATGCCCTTAATAAAAAAAAATAAAATTTTTACCATCTTTATTAATTTGAAATTGGAGCCTGTCTTTTCTAAAATTATTTTTTTCTAATTTTTAAAGAAAATGAAAATTTTGAACTTTTGTTGTCTCTAATATCAAAGGTTAGCTTGATATGTTAAGCAAGTGGGTAATTATTGATAAGAACATTAGTCCAATATATAACATTAATTTTTTTTTTGTTAAAAAGATTTGTTTTCTCTTGTTTGAAGGTATCGTTACGAAGTCTCCAAAGTAGATTTTCAGATGTTTTCTGTTTGGATGCATTCAAAGGTAAATTTTTCCTATGAGACAAACCTGTCATTGCAGTGCCAACAAATTTTGAACATTATAAAAATTATAATTAGAACATTGCTTGGCACGCCATTGTGGAGCAGTTATAGATTTAAATAGTGCAATTAACAAGTCTAAAAAGAGATTTTAATTTTTATAACATCAATGATTATCAGCTGATTTAAGATAATCATCGTGTAAATTTTAGATGATGAAAACCCTTGTGAATCCAGTCATGTAGATTTTTTTTTTTTTGGACACGCACACCCTCATATGCATGCCAAGAAATCCAGTCATGGAGTTGAAGTATTGATATGCAGACCTAAGTTAAAATAAATAAGCCTATTTAAATTAAGGGTTAAATGCAAAATACTCTCTAATTTATAAAGTAGAATTTGGAAGGCAGTGGAAGGAGGAAAGGCAAAATTATATAATATTACTACTAGAAATTATATTATAACATTTTTAGAAAGAAATTAAAATTTAATTTTTTAAGGATATATTTAAGAAAATTTATAATTTTTCATAAAAAAATTAATTTACTCCATAAACTATCAATTGTTGCGATTTACTATTTCAAACTGTTAATTTATCTCATATGATTTAAACTATTTTAATTTCGCCTATTATTTTCACAAGAAAATGACTATAATGACCAAAAAAAACTTTAGTTCTCTTTGTTTTATTTTTCACTTTTAGACAATATAATTTTTTAAATAGTCATTACACTATTTTATTTAAAAGGGTAAATGACTTCAATGCTTCCTCAACTTTATGGTTGGTTATGTTTTGATCCCCATTCTTTTAAAAGTTTCATTATGGTCCATTAATTTGGATTTTGTAATGCGAACAGTTCCTAATTAATTTTTCATTCACTTGTACAATGGTTATGTTAATAATGTACTATGCACATGTCATTTTGAGGGGCAAATAATGGGAAAAAAAATAACGCTCACTATATGTTACGCACGTTAGTGATCTAAAGACAAAAAAAAGTAGATAATATGATCTTTTATTCCAATCACAATATTTAGTAATCTATTTTACAACCTAAATCATGTGTAAACTGTAAAAAACATGTGCACAACTATGGAGATTTATTTTTTTCCATTATTTGCCCCTCAAAATGACACGTGCATAATACATAATTAATAAAGTCAATACACAAGTGGATGAAAAATCGATTGGGGACTGTTCAGATTACAAAATCAAAGTTAAGGGACTATAATGGAACTTTTGGAAGAATGAGGACCAAAACGTAACCAATCCCAAAATTGAGGGACCATTAGGGTCATTTACCCTATTTAAAAATAGTTAGTCAAATTAGAATGATTTGAACGATGTACGATAAATTAATAATTTCGAGGTAGTAAAATATGAAAGGGTTAATTGCATTTACCACCCCTGAATTTTGGTAAAAGTATCAAACGAACCCTGTTGTTTCAAAAAATTACAGTCATCCCCTACCGTCACTGGCGGAACCAAGAGGGGGGGAGGGGGTCATCTTGGAGATTAAGGTATTAGTATACCTTCTTCACAGTCAAGCACCCCCTTGTCGCCGGAGTGCCTGTGCGCTGCCTTGAGAATTGAAATTGCAGACTTCAGAAACATTTGAAGTGAGAAGACGCCCTAAAGAAGAAACCAATATTTTAATTTGTTTTTTTGTTTCATTCTTAAGTAGTCTTACTTAAAACGACGTCATTTTACTTACTACAGAATAAAAAAAAACTTTCTTAAGTAAAACGACGTCGTTTTACTTACTGCACAGTAAAAAAATGTTCCTTCGTTTTAAATCATTTTATAGATTTTACCCTAATTCTTAATTCCTCTTTCCTAACATCCATTTTACTCTCTCTTGCAACTTCTCTCCCAGTCTTCCTCCATTCACAGAATCTCATCTCTTTAAATAGGACAATCAAGTGCTTGTGTCTTTCCTCCGGTTCCGGACATCCATTGATATACATCGATCTTATTATCTTGGTGTAAGTTTTTTATTATTTTATATTTTTTTCCAATATTAGTAAAATATAATTTTTTTGTGAATTGTAATTGATTATTGTGATGAATTGTTTATTAGTATATATTTGTGAATTGTTCTTGTGATTAATTAGTTTTAATTAAAATTAAAATGAAATATTAATGTTATATAATTAAGGCAAGTACTTCAAATGAAATAATATATTTAATTAATTGTGAATTAAAAAAATGGGATTAACAAGAGAAAAATAGATAGATGAATTCATTTTGGAACTAGAGAAATATATATATATATATATCTCTGTGTGTGTATTACTTAATTATTGTATAATTAAACTTCATAAAAAATATAATTACAAAAAGCTTCATATAACAAATTGTGAAATTTAAACATTGAGAAAACAATTATTTAAATTTATAATTATAGTTATTTATTATGAAAAAAATTAGAGACTTTGTTGTGGATTGATAAATATTCTAAAAGAAGCTAAAATATTTTATGATTTTTTGGAATATGATTATTTATTTGTGCAATTATTTGAATATTGTTATAATTTTTGATTTGGTAATTTTGATGAATTATGATAGGTTATGGTTAAAATTTTAAGACAAAATGTTGATTCTTCTAAAAGTTCTAATGAAGAAAATAGTAGAAAAAAACATTTTCGTGTGGAATTTAACCCGGATAATGTTGTCAGTGACTTAGGATTACGCAAACCAATTAAAGAATTTGATACTTTTATTGGAGATCATGTTCGAAGAGAATATTTAATTAGAGGTCCTTGTCAACCAATTGGCCATATTTATCCTTGAAAATAATTGAGACCAGATCCTCTGTCCAATATTTACCATGTCTTATTCTGTCTAATGTTTAAAACGACGTAGTTTCACTAAAATTAGGGACTAAATGCATAAATATCACTAAAATTACTTTATTATTATTAGACCCTAACCAAGAGATGAGTGAACCCTACGACGTAGTTTTAATTAAGACAGAATAAGATGGGAAAAATGTTAGACAGAAGATCCAATGTCAAAATAATTTGGTAAAGAGTATAGAAGTTTCCAAGTTGGTTGGTATAAAAAGTTGTCATGATTAGAGTATAACATAACAAAGGATGCCACATTTTATTTTTGGTGCTCTCTCTTTAAAAATTCACATAGAGGATATCGGGTTGGAGATGTGGCATTTACTAGCTC
Source organism: Ophiorrhiza pumila (assembly GCA_016586305.1). Classification (NCBI taxonomy): domain Eukaryota; kingdom Viridiplantae; phylum Streptophyta; class Magnoliopsida; order Gentianales; family Rubiaceae; genus Ophiorrhiza; species Ophiorrhiza pumila. The sequence continues at coordinate 9,189,870 of BLIW01000011.1, read as the reverse complement.
GGGGATAAGTAATTGGAAAAAATCAATGGAAATATTCAATACACATGTTGGTGTTGTAGCTAATGCTCACAGTGATGCAAGAATACAACTTGAAGGTTTTCAAAATCAAAGACAAAGTGTGTCACATTTGTTACAAGTACAAGGATGTAAAATGGAAGTTGCCTATCGCACCCGCTTAATAACAGTTTTGGATGTGACGCGCTTTCTTTTGAAACAAGGTTTGCCTTTTCATGGACATGATGAATCTTTAAGTTCTTTAAATAAATGAACCGTTCTTGAAGTAATTGAGTGGTATACCCAACAAAATAAAGAGGTTGCCAAGACAATGAATGAAAATGCTCCTGGAAACAATCAAATGACATATCTAAAAATTCAAAAGGAACTAACAAGTGCTTGTGCTGCTGAAATCACAAATGTCATTCTTAATGATATAGGGGACAATATATTTTCTCTTATATTTGATAAATCTCGAGATATTTCAGTCAAGGAGTAAATGAGAGTTGTTTTGAGATATGTGAAGAAAAATGGGCATGTTATTGAATGCTTGCTTGTATTATTCATGTGCCTGACACTTTCTTTATTTCTTTGAAGAAAGCTATTGATGAATTGTTTGCCAAATATAAGTTGTCATTATCGAGATAAAGAGGTCAAGGATATGTTGAGGCTTCAAATATGCGAGGTGAGTATAATTGATTGAAAGCTCTCATATTGAAGGAAAATATGTCCATTATTTTTCTCACCAACTTCAACTAGTTGTTGTTGCAGTTGCTAAGAGTAAAAGAAGTATTAATGATTTTTTCCAATGTGTTACAATGAGTGTGAAAGTTACTGGTGCTTCATGTAAAAGAAAAGACAAACTTAGACAAATTGAACATAATAGGCTTTTAGAATGTTTGGAGAGAGGAGATATTGCTACTGGTAGAGGAAAAAAAATTAAGAAACCAGTTTAAACAGACCGGGGGGATACTCATTGGGGATCACATTACATAACTATAATCCGTCTGATGTTTATGTGGACTTCTGTATTACAAGTGCTTAAAAATATATATGATGATGGTACTAATGATGATAATAGCGGTATAGCCACAAATTCGATTGATAAGATGGAAAGTTATGAATTTGTATTTGTGATGCATTTGATGAAATATTTGTTGGGAATTACAAATGAATTGTCCCTTGCCTTACAACAAAAGAATCAAAACATTGTACTGGCTGTCAATTTGATCAAGACAATAAAAGTTCAATTACAAGAATTCAAAGATGAGGGATGGGAGAATCTTTTTGGATAATTTTAATATGTTTTGTGGTAACCACGTGATTCTAGTGCCTAATATGAAAGAAAATATGAGAACTCGTGGTCATAGCAAGCGAAATAGGCAAATGATTACTAATTTCAATCACTATCATATTGAAATTTTTTGTGTGGTATTACTTTTAATTTTTAAATATCTTATTTCAATGTGTTTTCTTCAATAGTATTTTTTGCATTCACTCTTTTATTGTTACAATATTAGGTTGTTGATATAATGGTTCAAGAGATGAATAATCATTTTTCAGAAGCAAGTACAACGTTAATTACTTGCATTGCATGCCTTGATCTAAACGACTCAATTTCTCAATTTGAACTTGGTAAGTTGCTCCGTCTTGCTGAATTTTATTTGGAAGACTTTTTATTGACTGATTGTGTGGTACTTGAGGAGCAACTTAAGACTTACATTCATAATGTACGAGGTGAATTTTCTATGATCGAAAATTTGGGAGGTCTTGCTAAAAAAATGGTTCAAACCGGTAAGAACGTGATTTTTTCATCGGTATATCGTTTGATCGAGTTAGCATTGGTTTTACCAGCTGAATGGGTTTTTTCTGCAATGAAAACTATCAAGACTGATTTGCGTAATACAATGGGAGATGAGTGGATGAATGATAGTTTGGTAGTGTACACCGAAAAGGAGATTTTTGCCAAAATTGAGAATGAACAAATTTTGCAACGTTTTCAACAGATGCAGACTCGTAGAACACAATTGTCTCCTCTTATTTCTACGCTCGGTACTAGTAGTTCAAGTGTGAACAAATAACTATTTTATTGGTATGTATATATGTTTATATTTTTATCATTATGATTATCAATTTGATACATTAGTGTTATATATATATATTTATTTTATGAGAATTTTTTTTTGTTATAAAATTAAGCCCCCATCAAAATTTTTTCTGGTTTCGCCAATGCCTACCGTTAAAGTTGACTAATGAAATTGATGAAAAGAACAAAGTACCATCACTTATTTTGTAAAAGAAAAGAGACAAAAATAGATGAGCAAATATGAAATGACAATAAATACTTATTTGCACTTTTTAATTTTTTGTTATAAATTATAAATTTCATATTCTTTATTATAAATGGGTTTATCAAATTAATCAAAGTTTAATACAAAAAATCCCTCTCCATCTAAATTTTAAATTTTGGAAGAAACAAATTATTTTTGGAAAAGAAAATAATTAATTTGATTAATAAAAAATGAAAATTTTCTTTTTGGGTTTTTTTTGTTTGTGTAAAAAATAATTTTTTTGCTTTTATTTTAATATTTAACATACGTATTATAGTTAATTAAATTAATATAATGATTACAAATAAAGTTTTAAGGGCATAATAAACAATGCACACATATATTTTTGACAAAATTAACACATTATTGGATGGTATTTGGTGTGAGGAATTGATTTGTTAAACGTTTGCTCAATCAAGGGGGTGACTGTAATTTTCTAAAATCACAAGGTTCATTTGGTATTTTCACCAAACCTCATAAGGGTAAATGTAATTAACCCAATATAAAATTAATAGTTTAAGGGATAAAATTCAAATCATCAATAGTTGGGGTGGGTATTTTGCATTTAACACTTAAATCAAAGTACGTTACTATTTTAAGTTATGTCATGGGTTGACTCAATAAATAATTACAAGTGTGTTTTAAATGGATTATTTATCAATTTAAGTAACTTAAATTGAAGGTTTCTACCTACAATTCTATGAAAATATTACCTTATATCCTAAAACAAGCTTTTTGGTCTTTGGGTAAAATCATCACAAAAAGAGAAAAATTGAAGAAATTTTATTAGGTTATTTACATTTACCACCCTTGAGGTTTGGTGAATGTACCAAACGAAGTCTATGGTTTCAGAAAATTACGGTTACTCCCTATCGTTAAAGTTGACTAATGAAATTGATGAAAAGACCAAAGTGCCATAACTTATTTTGTAAAAAAAGGGACAAAAATAGATGAGTAAATATGAAATGACAATAAATGCTTGCTTGCACTTTTTAATTCTTTATTATAAATTATCAATTTTATATTCTTTATTATAAATAGGTTTATCAAACTAATCAAAGTTTAATAATAAAAAATCCCTCTCCATCTAAATTTTAAATTTTGGAAGAAAATGAATTATTTTTGGAAAAAAAAAGAATTAATTTGATTAATAAAGAAAGAAAATTTTCTTTTTGAGTTTTTCTTGTTTGTGTAAAAAATAATGTTTTTTGCTTTTATTTTAAAACTTAACATATGTATTTTAGTTAATTAAGGCAATATAATGATTATAGATAAGTTTTAAGGGCATAATGGACCATGCACACATATTTTTTTGACAAAATTAATACATTATTAGATGGTGTTTGGTGGGAGGGGTTGATTTGTTAAATGTTTGCTTAATCAAGGGGGGTGGCTATATTTTTTTAAAATTACAGGATTCATTTGGTACTTTTACCAAACTTTAGGGGTGGTAAATGTAATTAACCCAATTTTCTTTGATCAAGAAATAATCCGTTGATATTTTTTAAGTGATGTTTTGATCAAAAGTATAGTAATTAAGAAAATGAATATATTGTTAATTTAATTTATCCCTAACTATTGGAAAATGAATAAGTAAAATTAGTGTTATTTGATTTTAGATAAATAGATTGAAGGATAAAATTAACTTTTTTTTTTTATTATTTGTATTGAAATGCATAAAATGATACTTATTTTTTTTAAAAAAAATGGCCAAAACTTATTCGTAGCATAATGAATCAAACGGGTAAACTTAGAAAAGATTAGAGAAAGTATATATCATTTTGTCTTTATTGCACTCAATATTCCAATGCATTAAATGAACTTACACTGAAAAGCCGTTTCCTTGGAGATGCTTGGCATTCTTTAAGTTGATGTGATGAAGTTAAATAAATAAACTTTAAACTCATAATAATTATGGTGAATTGCATATACCTTTCTTGTGGTAAAGTCATATTACAGATCGATCCCCATAGTTTAGCTATATTACGGTCACTCATTTTGATCTAATTTTTGTTAACAGATCTAGTGGAATTTCCAAAAAGCCCTAATTTATGATTTTGAAAAATAAAATAAAAAGAATTCAATTACTTTATTCACTTAAAATAAAAAAATAAAAAAAGAACCCAAATTAATTTTAATTTATTTTTGTGAATGATGCTAATGATATTTTTGACTAATTTGTTTTAATTATATTAGTTTATATTTAAAATAGTAGAAAATTAAAATGAAAAGAACATAATTACTTATTACTTAAAATAAAAAAAATAAAATAATTCAAATTAATTCAAATTCAATCTAGTGAGGTAATAGTGCTTACAGTACTTTTGTCTAAAATTTTTTAATTTTATTAGTTTATATTTATCTAAAGGAAGGAGTAATTTTTAACACTCATCCATTTAAAATAAGGAAAATTTTGAAAATTCAGTTATTTTTTTTATTGACTTAAGTTGACTTGCTAACGGAGGGGGGTTTATGTTAAACGACAGTTAAGTTAAGGGGGGTGATCGTAATATGGCGATACTAAGGGGATCGTTTTGTAATATGACTTTACCACAAGGGAGGTAAATGCAATTCACCCTAATAATTATTTGGAATAATTACAATTACTATGTGTGTAAATTAAACGTCTCTATCTTTTTTTTTCTCTTTTGCGTGGACAATGGGTGGGTAAATTATTTATTGTTGAATAATTATATTACTACAATGATTTATGAAAAAATATATCCAATCCTCTCATAATTTGTATATAGGTGACATATTAAGAGGAAATTTTCAAGCCAGCTAAGATGTACACTGCTATTATTTATCTTAATTTTGTTCTCATACTTCACACTAAACACTTAGAAAAGAAAGTGAATTTGTGCTTTAAATTATTTTATAGCTAAGCAAATATTAATTCCTAAACCTAATTCACCCAATCTCTTAGGTTGCCCCTAGGCCTAACAGAACTGGCAAAAAGGACAAAAGTAAGATGACCTGTTATAATTTTGACAAACTGGGATTTTTTGCTTGTGAATGCACTGAGGCTAAAATGGTACCTTGTGACCACATCTCTCAAGTTACTTATAATGTAGTTTCTACTGTGTTAGTTGTTGAATCTCTTTACTTGTGGATTGCAGATTCAGGGGCAACAGACTATGTGACGAGAGACACAGTAGGGTTCATAGAATTTCTTTGAATACCACATGAAAACAAGAAAATACATATGATGAACTACTACAGTGTGGATGCAATAAGCATTGACACATACAAATTGGAGATACGAAATGATCGTACTTTGACTTTCCATAATGTACTTTATGCTCCCAAGATTCGAGAAAATTTACTTTCTATTCTTAATTTGCATAAAGTAGGTTTCTATATTCTATTTGAGGACAAATGATATATATTCATTATGGAACAATTTATTATGGTTCTGGCTATATGAGAGATAATTTAATAATTTTGAACATTGTTAATAATTCCAATTCGAACATTGTTAATAATTCCAATTCGTATAATATATTTTTTTCCTTTCTTGCTTGCATTCATTAATGAAATAAATAATGATTTACTAAAATAACACAAAAGATTTGGCCATATTTGGCAAGATAGAATAAAAATGTTAGCTAAAGAAGGCCTTTTGGGTCCACTCATTCAAATAGACTTGCCAACATATGAATATTGTTTAGTAGAAAAATTAAATAGAAAACCATTTTCAAAGGCTAAAAAAGCTTAGTTCCCTTTACAATTAATTCATTCCGATATTTGTGAACCAATGAATTTAAAGGAAAGGTATGATAATTCCTACTTCATTAATTTTATAAATAAGAGGAAATTGCCCAAATGGTCATTAAACTTTTTTCCAATCCGTATTTTGGTCATCAAACTTTTAAAGTGGGCAAAAAGATCACTAGACTCTTTAAGTGCACGTCTTTAGGTCATTTCATCCTATATCTCCGATATCTTTCTTTAAAACTGCTAAATTGAAGATTATTTATGTCAATTTTTTCTCATACCCCCACCAAACTATCAGACTCCACCGCCACCACCAAGAGCCACTATCTCTTCCCCATGACTACTAAAATTGATTTCTCTCATTCCACCATGATCACCAAATCCACCACATCTACCAAAACCTCCATCCTTCATTCCACCACGGCCCCAAAACTGCCATCTCTCACCCCTCTATGGCTGCCAAAACAACCATCTTTTATCTTACCATGTCTATCAAAGAAAAATTCGAGCAATTATATATATCTTGAAGGCCATATAGAATTTTTTTAAATAAAAGACATGGGTAACTTTATATTCTTGCAATCATAAAAGAGACAAGGGTTTCTTTAAAAGAGAGTATTTTCATTTCTGAAATTTTGTCAAGTTGTTGATTGAAGAAATAGAGTTTGCCAATTGGGATATTGAAGATACTTTGCTCAACATGGTTAGATCTATAATGGCTTAAGCAATTTTGCCTATTTCTTATTGAGGAGATGCATTATTGATTACTGCCTACATACTTAACTGTGTGCATTCAAAATCAGTTTCTTCCACTCTACATAAACTAAGGAATGATAGAAATCCAAATTTGAATAATTTGAGGACATGAGGACGTGCTGCCTATGCACATATTTCTTTCCATAGCCATAGGAAGTTAGGACCTAGATGTACAATGTGTATCTTTATAAGATACTCTCTACACTCAAAAGATTATGTATTCATAGGTGAGTACAAGATAGAAGTGTCATTGAAATTAAGTCTCGAGATATGGAATTCCTAGAAAAGGGTTTTCCTAACTATGCGATGTGAAAAATAATTTAGAACTCTACGAATTGGAAAGTATTGAAGTAGGTCATTCTATTATTCCAATAGAGATTGAGGAAACTAATTCTCGACCTCTTGGATATAGTAAGAGCATAATTTCTTTGGATAGTTCAGTACAATCCAATGAGAATTCTGATTAATTTCAACCTCGAAGAAGCAAATGTGGAAACATTTCTCATCATCATTTTGAAATTGATGGGGAAGCTTTCATGGTTGCTACTTATGATGAAGATGAGTCAAGTAACTTTCATTAGGCTATCTCATCCAAAGCTAGTAAGCAATCGATAATTGCAATAAAAGATGAAATTGAATCTATGAAAAGCAATCAAGTGTGGGACTCGATTGACCTTCCTCCTGGGGAAAGGCTGTTTGGAATAAATGGATTTTCAAAATTAAACACCAGGCTGATTGTTCCATTGAAATATACAATGCTAGATTAGTAACCAAAGGATATAATAAGCAAGATGGTATAGCCTATGATAAAACATGCTCACGAGTAGTGAGGGTTGCCTCAATTCACATAATTCTGCTTCTCGTCGCACATCTTGATTTGGAGCTCTACTAAATGGATGTTAAGACTACATTTCTCAATGGAGAACTAGAAGAAGAGATTTATGTCTCAACCAAAGGTCTTTGTTATACAGGGTCAAGAGCACAAAGTTTGTAAGCTTAATCGATCTATATATTGTTTCAAACAATTGTCCAGACAGTGGTATCTAAAATTTCATCGAGCAATCATTAATGATGGGTACACGATGGTTGAAGAATATAACTGTATGTAACTTAAACATTCTAAAAAAAGATTCATTATCATTTCATTATATGTGGATGATAGATTATTACCCGGAAATAATAAGGAGATGATTGATGCCACAAAAATATAGTTGTCTTCAAAATTTGAAATGAAAGACATGGATGAAGCAAATTATATACTTGGGGTAAAAATCTTTCGGGATTGTTCTAAGAAAATTCTTGATTTGTCTCAAGAGACTTACCTTAGAAGTGTTACTGAACAATACCAAATGCATATTTGTAAACCTATTGATACTTCAATAGCTAAAGGCGAATCATAAGTCTTAAAAATTGCCCCCAGTCCCTAAAGAAAATGAGGCAATGAACTGTGTTTCATATGCGAGTGTAGTAGGAAAATTAATGTACGCAATTATGTGCACTCACCCTGATATCTATTATGCAGTTGGGCTACTTGGTCATTTTCAAGCAAACCTTGGGATCATTAGAAAGCTATCAAGAGGATACTCCACTATTTAAAAGGGACTTTAGATTACATATTACGCTATCAAACTTTTGATTTGCGGTTTGTTGGATATAGTAATACTGATTCGGCTGGTGATCTGAATGAGCATAAATCAAACTAAAGATATGCATTCTTACTCAACAATGGTGCGCGATAAGTTGAATGAGTAAAAAACTAACATGTATATCATTATCAACAATGTGACCAGAGTTTGTTACTTATATATTAGTTGTACAAGAGGCAATTTGGTTAAGAAGGTTCTTTGAGGACTTTGATATTGTTAAAAGAACATTAGAGCCAATTACAATTTTTTATGATAATACGGTTGCTTTAGATTTTATCAAGAACCCCGAATATCATGAAAGAACCAAACACATTAACCTAAAAAATAACTTTATCTGACAAGCAGTATCTAAAAAAGAAGTAGTTTTACAATATATTTCTACGAATCGAATGGTGGTTGATCTTTTGAAGAAGCCTATAACTAGAAATGCTTTTATGACTCATGTCAAAGAACTATTATTTTGTTTAGAATTTAGTTTTTAATTTTTGATAAACCACTTAATTTGTAAAAAAAATATTGAGTTGATTTAATATCATTTCTTTGTGCATATTTGTGTTTACTGATAAGTCGTGTTTACTTGAACCTTTGAGTGCATATATAGTGAAAAGAGTGCATGATGAATATCTTTTGTATAGAAATGTTCATGATTTCACAGATAAGGAAAATGGATAAGTGTTGTGAAAGTGCTATGAAATTAGTGTGATTATGTGATGAAAGTTGGAAGCATGCACACACTGGCCTTTGTGCCTCACAAATTACATGCATTTCAACACAAACACTCAACACACATAACACAAACATTCACAAATGCATGCACACAATCCACAAAACTCACACACACAAGGCGGGCGCACCACTGGCCTTTGTGCCTCACAAATTACATGCATTTCAACACAAACACTCAACACACATAACACAAACATTCACAAATGCATGCACACAATCCACAAAACTCACACACACAAGGCGGGCGCATGGTGCGCCCGCCACTACACACACCAACGCACACACACAAGGCAGGCGCATGGTGCGCCCGCCACTACACACACCAACGCACACACACATCACACACAACACAAACTCGCACACACAAGGCGGGAGCATGGTGTACCCGCCACAACACACACTAACACAGACAAACTCACATACACATCACACACACTCAGTGCGCCCGCCACAACACACACTCTCACACACTCACTCACACACACACTACACTTGCACACATTCACTCACTCGACCGCAGGCAGAGTGCCTGCCCGCCTGATCAAAAGCCTAGAACGCTGTCCGATCTATCGGGGGGATACTTAAGTGCTCCTGCAGGGGAAATGCAAAACCCTTTTTTGGTTTAAGGGCTGCTCGTCCTACCGAAGTACCAAATTCGAGGCTAGCAGCCACTGCTTCGGATCCTGCTCCTCTGCAATTTTTGGCCCCATATTCTGGGTGTTTGGCGTAATTCATCCGTTCCTGCATGGATTTACCGTGCATTCGGGTAGCGGTAACCACGAAAAGGAGCTCAAGAACGTGTGAGATAGTCTTTTCAATAGCTGCATCTCAGTGCGCCCGCCACAACACACACTCACACACCTCACTCATACACACACTACACTTGCACACATTCACTCACTCGGCCGCACCAACACAAACACATTCATGCACACACTTATGGAGGGCGCACCGTGCGCCCGCCACAACACACATTCACATACCACAAAACACACACACATGCACAAATGCACTAACGATTCACACACACTCATTTGCATACACAAGGCACAACACAAAACACCTACAAAATGCACAAGGCATAGACACAGCTATTCATATGTTCACCAAGTGTTCGTAGTTTTGCATTACTAATTCTTAATGCTTAAGTCATGGGTTGACCACATGATCTCACTTTATTATCTGATTGGCATATTACAGGACACGTAGAGGAATCACAGATGGAGAAAAAAAGCTCAGCTAATACGATCAAGCGATGACAAAGAGGAGAAGGTATAAAAGGAAATCAGAACCAGGATCGAAGAGAAGACGAATCGAAGAGAGAGAAGAGAGAAAAGGGAAGAGAAAGAAAAATTCATAGCAAGAGAGAAACCCTAGAACAGGATTGCAAAAAGGAAACAGAACAAGATAGCTTACATAAAGAATTCACTCTTTGTAATCACTGAATATCAGCTGATCATATTACAGGACACGTAGAGGAATCACAGATGGAGAAAAAAGGCTCAGCTAATACGATCAAGCGATGACAAGGAGGAGAAGGTATAAAAGGAAATCAGAACCAGGATCGGAGAGAAGACGAATCGAAGAGAGAGAAGAGAGAAAAGGGAAGAGAAAGAAAAATTCATAGCAAGAGAGAAACCCTAGAACAGGATTGCAAAGAGGAAACAGAACAAGATAGCTTACATACAGAATTCACTCTTTGTAATCACTGAATATCATGATCGGCTAAACTCATAGTGTTGCCTTGAGGGTTCGATTGTATGGATCTCTATTTTATTTGAGACAATTGAAATGAAATTTATCTGTGTTTCTTGATTGATGTTCACTGCATGTTTAGTTTTAATGAGTTCGTGTAAATTCATCCAAATCCATAATTGATCTGCAGTACCCACTGAGATTTGTGTGGATCTACCAAAGACAATTGAACATAACATAAATTGAACTGAAAATTAATCTCTTGTGAGTCTCAATACCTATTTGCTTTGTGATCTTATTTGTGCGGTGCCCACTGACAGTATTAAGGTCGATTTCATAAAAAAGGATTGAGTTTATCTATATAGAACAATTTGAAAGCTTGCCTTAGTTAGCTGCCCTATCAAGGGAGATAACCGAGAATAGAACTAGAATTGTTCTGTAAGGTAGGGATCTGGGGTCCTAATTAGTGCCAAGATCTTGCCCTACTAAGGGAAGTTCAAGGAGCCTTGTGAACTGGAGTTGTGAGAACCAACAGGTTAATCAACCCTAAGACACTAGCAGTTAGTCCCCTCACATGATCACACACAAGTTAGTGATAATGAGTATAGATTCATGTTAATTGTTTCCCCCTCGAGGCAACACAATTCCCTCTCGTGATTTGATTCTGTCTTTTTATTTTTGTTAAATTCTTAGAGTTGTTTGAGTAATAGTATTATATTGTTGCTTTCTATCATTAATCAAAACTGTGACATATCGCTCTCCCTGTGGATACGATCCCTTCACTGCTACTACATTCTTTAGTGGTTTGGGTAAAATTGGCGAGTCGCGACACTCGGTCCCAATTTTTGGCGCCTCTGCCGGGGAGAGGCTAGGTGTTAGGAATTGATTGTGATAGTTTTTGTGTTTTGAGTTTTGGTATTATGTGTCTTTGTGTTAGTGTCTGTGGTTTGAGTTGTTTTGATTTTGCTGGGTTTTGATTTTACATTGTTGATTTCGTGAATTTTATTTCATTTCTACTGTTTGGTTTTGGTTCTATTGATCTGTTTGCGTCAGTGATGTCTTGATTTTTGTAGAAATTTCAGTTTATGCAAACAGGGGCACGACTTCGTGGAGAAGGTCTGGAATTCGAACTTGACTTGGAATTACAAAAGACTCTGAGACAGAGGAGGAGAGCTTTAGAAATGGCTGAACAAAATGAGGAAAGGCCTAGACCCCAACCTCTAAGGTTTGGGGACCATTTTGCTGTAAACTTTGAGAGAAGGAATGCTCGCCAAGGAATCGACGTAGACAGTTACCAAATACCAACCTAGATTGTCTCTATGATTACTCAAGGGTAGATATTTCAGGGACTGAGTAACGATGACCCTAATGAACACCTTGATTGGTTCCTAGGACTGTGTAATACTTTCAAGTTGCAGAGGGTTCCACATGACGAAGTCAGGAGGGTCCTGTTTCCATTGTCTCTAAAGGGAAAAGTCAAGCATTAGTTTAACTCTATAGGAGGAGCTTCCATAGCTACATTTGAGGAGTTGGAAAGGAAGTTTCTGGCAAAATATTTTCCTCCTGCCAAGTTGGAGAGAATGAGGTTGGAGATTAGAAGCTTTCAACAGCAAGATGGCGAATCATTCAAGGAAGCTTGGGATAGGTTTACTGATTTGCTTAGACAGTGCCCCAACAATAATCTGGGAGAAGTGAGAGAACTGAATACCTTTTTCAAAGGGTTGTCACCTGAAGCATCATTGATGGTGAAAGCATGTGCAAATGGTGCTCTAAAAGACAAGAGTGTACTGGAAGTGAGGGAACTGTTTGATTCCATAGCAGATGATGAATATTTGTTCCCAGAAGCAAGAAAAACACCAATGAGGAGACAAAGAGGAGTTTTAGACTTGGATGAAGAGACTTCGTTAGAAGCCAAAATAGAGGCCTTGACTAGACAGGTTTAGACACTGAAATCAGAAAAGATAGCCCTAGTACTATCATGTGGTTTATGTAAAGGTGAACACCACACGGATGAATGTGAACTCACCCAAGAATCTGTCCAGTACATTAACAATTACAACAACAGGCAACAATACGGTGGGTATAGGAATCAAAATGGCCAAGGTACTTGGGGGCAAGGTAACCAACAGAGACAATATTTCCAAGGTGGAGAATCGAGCAATAGGAAACCCAGAAGGACCAATAAGGAGATGCTCCATAAGATTTTGGAGAAGATAGAACTGTATGAGAAGAGGACTTCAATATTGGAAACGTAGGTGAAAAACGTTGAAGCATCCATAAAGAACATAGATATGCAGATGGGCCAATTAGCCAGGGCAAGTCACCAGAGACCTCAGGGCACCCTTCCTAGTGACACTGAGCCTAACCCAAAAGGGAAGGAGATGTGCAATGCTATAACTTTGAGATGTCGAAAAGAACTTATTGGGGGCAAGAAAGATAAAGCGGAAGATATCCCAATGGAGGAAGTCACAGAGGAGACCAATGTTGAGATCCTGGAGGAGGAAAAACCAGAGAAGGAAATTGAAAGGGAAAGTGTGAAGGCATCAGAGCCAAAGAGGAAGAGGGGACCTCCAAGTCCCTATAATTATCTGGAATATGCACCAGTACCTCCCTACCCTCAAAAAGTCCTACCTCTAGCCAAGAAGGGAGCTCAATTCACCAGGTTCTTTGACATGGTGAAAAATGTGAATGTGAATGTGCCGTTGCTGGATCTGGTCACTACTGTGCCCAGATATGCAAAATTCTTGAAGGACCTGATCACGAACAAAGAACAAATACTTCAGTGCGAAGCACCCATTCCACTTACAGAGGAGAGTCAAACATGGATGAACAATGAATTGCCACCAAAACTTAAGGATCCTGAGAGTTGTACAATACCTTGCACAATTGGGACTAGATTTTTCAACAAGGCCCTATGTGATCTAGGAGCGGGGATCAACTTGATGTCCCTGTCTATTGCAGAAGATGTGGGACTTGGTGGTAAGATCAAGCCAGTGGCTATACTCCTCCAACTAGCTGATAGATCCCTAGTGCAACCCACGGGAATGATTGAGTATGTGTTGGTGTCAGTTGACAAGTTTGTGCTCCCAGTTGATTTTATCATTTTGGATATGGAAGAGGATCCAAAGGTACCTCTGATTTTTGGCAGGCCATTTTTGGCCACAGGAGATGCACTTATAGGGGTAAAAAGTAAGACCATCACATTCAGGGTGAATGAAGAACAGGTGATCTTCAATGTAGACTATGCAATGAAGTGTCCCAAGTCTGTGGAGCAATGCTGTTCTATATGTCCTGTGAAAGGTAACCAATACCTCTTGGAACTTGATCACAAGCATAAATTTTTTCTTGCTTTACTTGAATCATCTGAGCATGAAGAACAAAATAAAATTGAACAATGTGAATGTGCTTGGAATGATGAAGACACGGTAATTTTGCATGAAATGTCAAGCATGATTGAATGTTGTGTAATGGATGAATTTAGTTTAGAAATGATTTCTATGGATGAATTTGATGAACAATGTGATAGTGTTGAACCATGTGAAATTTTGTCAAATTTTGTTATTGAGACTAATGAGCATGTTGAAATTTTGCCCACTAAGGTGAGGCCTGAGATTGTTGAAAATAGGAATGAGAAGCTGATGCCTTCAATCTTGAAGCCACCCAAACTGGAGCTAAAACCTCTTCCTCCCTATTTGAAGTATGCATTTCTTGGAGGAAATGAGACCCTTCCGGTGGTAATCTCATCTAAGTTGGAAGAATGACAGGAAGCAAAATTGATGACTGTTTTGAAAATGCACAGAGTGGCAATTGGATGGACCATAGCAGATATTAAGGGAATAAGCCCCAGTGTTTGTATGAACAAGATCTTGTTGGAGGAAGGGGCTATTCCCACCAGGGATAAGCAAAGAAGGTTGAACCCACAAATGATGGAAGTGGTGAAAAAAGAGGTTATCAAACTGTTGGATTTTGGAATGATATTCCCTATTTCAGACAGTGAATTGGTCAGCCCGGTACAGTGTGTGCCAAAGAAAGGAGGGGTTACTGTGGTGACCAATGAAGCTAATGAATTGTTAGCCACCAGAATCATCAATGCTTGGAGAGTGTGCATGGCCTACAGGAAGCTGAACAAAGCCACTCGTAAAGATCATTTTCCTCTGCCTTTTCTTGAGCAACTTTTGGACAGGATCGCTGGATTTCTATTCTATTGCTTCTTGGATGGATATTCTAGCTACAACCAAATAGCCATAGACCCCAAAGATCAAGAAAAGACCACATTCACTTGTCCCTTTGGTACATATGCTTATAAGAGGATGCCCTTTGGACTGTGCAATGCACCAGCTACATTCCAACGCTGCATGATGGCAATTTTTCAAGACATGGTGGAACATATCATAGAAATCTTCATGGACGATTTCTCAGTATTTGGGATGACATTTGAAAGTTACCTGGAAAATTTGTCATTGGTGTTGAAGAGGTGCGTAGACACCAATCTGGTCTTAAACTGGGAGAAATGCCAGTTTATGGTAAACGAAGGTGTGGTGCTGGGGTACAAAATTTCAAAGGCTGGTTTAGAAGCGGACAGGGCCAAAGTGGAAGTGATAGCTAAGCTTCCTGCACCAACCAACGTGAAAGGGGTAAGGAGCTTCATGGGGCATGCTGGCTTTTACAGGAGGTTTATCAAGGACTTCTCAAAGATAGCCAAACCTTTGTGTGCATTACTAGAGAAGGACGCACAGTTCATTTTTGATGAAGAATGCAAGAGAGCCTTTGAGCAGCTAAAGACTAAGTTGGTAGAAGCACCGATAGTAGTCACACTAGTGTGGGGGGAACCTTTCGAAGTGATGTGTGATGCCAGTGACTATGCGGTGGGAGCTGTATTAGGTCAAAAGAGAGGAAAAATTTTTCATGCGATATACTATGCAACCAAGCTATTGAATAGAGCACAACTGAATTACACCACCACAGAGAAGGAGATGTTGGCTGTGGTTTTTGCTTTTGATAAATTCAGGGCTTATCCGTTGGGTTCGAAGGTGATAGTGCATACAGACCACGCAGCGCTCAAGTACCTTTGGTAAAGAAGGAGGCCAAACCAAGGCTGATTCGTTAGGTCTTGTTGCTACAAGAGTTTGATGTGGAGATAAAGGACAGGAAGGGATGTGAAAACGTGGTAGCTGACCACTTGTCTAGGCTTGAATTGGGAGCCTTGAGTTAGGACCAACTACAGATATGGATTAAGGAATATTTCCTGGATGAACAAATCTACAGAGTACACACTCAAGCAATACCTTGGTTTTCTTAGTTGGCTAATTTTGTGGTCGCAGGACAGATACCACAATACTTCTCCAGTGATCAAAAGAAAAGACTCAAACATGATGCCAGATATTACTTTTAGGAGAGTGGTAGTCTGTATAAGAGGTGCAGTGACCAAATTGTGAGGAGATGCATACCAGAAGAAAAGAATGAGGAAATTCTCAGATCATGTCATGAATCGCCCTTCGGGGGACACATTGGAGGAACAAGGACTGGGTACAAGATCTTGCAGACAGGGTTCTATTGGCCACACATATTTAAAGATTCAAAGCTTTGGGTGAGCTAGTGTGACAAATGCTAACGCGTGGGAAATATATCCAGTAGAGATGAGATGTCTCGCAATAACATGTTGGAAGTGTACTTATTTGATGTTTGGGGCTTGAATTTTATGGGACCATTCCCACGATCTTGTGGAAATAAGTACATACTGGTTGCTGTTGACTATGTGTCTAATTGGGTGGAAGCTACAGCTATGCCTCATAATGATAGTAGGAGTGTACTGAAATTTGTCAAGAGAAATATCTTTAATAGGTTTGGAACTCCGAGAGCTATTATCAGTGATAGGGGTAGTCACTTCTGCAACAAGATCTTTAATACCCTCTTAGCGAAATATGGGGTGCAACACAGAGTGTTCACAGCATACCATCCCCAAGCAAATGGACAGGTTGAAGTGTCCAATAGGGAGATTAAGAGGATACTAGAGAAGGTAGTGAACCCTGGAAGGAATGATTGAGCACTCAAATTGGATGATGAGCTTTGGGCTTACAGAACAGCCTATAAAAGTCCAATTGGAGCTTCACCATTTAGGCTTGTATTTGGGAAGAAATGTCATCTTCCAGTTGAGTTGGAGCACAAGGCTTATTAGGCAGTACAGAAATTGAACATGGATTTAGATTTGGCTCAAGAGGCAAGGATGATGATGTTGAATGAACTGGATGAGTTCAGATGGAATTCGTACATCAGTGCAAGTCTCTATAAGGAGAGAACAAAAAGGTGGCATGATGCCAAGATTAAAGTGAAAGAATTTGAAGTGGGACAACAAGTGCTCGTATATGACTCCAGGTTGAGACTTTTCCCTGGTAAGCTGAAATCCAGATGGGTTGGACCCTTCACCATCACAAAGATTTTCCCGTATAGAACTCTTGAAGTACAAAATGGGACAAGTGGTGCATGTTGGAAAGTGAATGGACATAGAGTGAAAATATTCAAGACAGCTTTGGAAAACAAGGGACAAGCTCAGTTCCTTGATAGTCCCTCATCATGGCAGAAACTCCTTCATGTCTAGCTGAGGACAATAAACCAAGCGCTGTGTTGGGACGCAACCCAACCTTTTTATTTGCTGTCTTTGTTAGTTTCTTTTAGTGATTAATGGATCCCAATAAAACAATCGAACCTTACTTCTCCTCCTATGTATCATTTGCAGGATTAACAGGGAGTGAAGGAAACACAGGATAGAAGTCTGTACAGGTGAATTTGAGAAGCTGGGAAATATATCCAGATGTCACGGGTCACCACAGGTAAAAAAAATGCAGAGAATATTCTCTGCATTGCCAAAGGACAAGAACAAAAATCCGAGATGCAATATCTGGTGCAGAGTGAAAATATTTGATTCTTCTGATCTTCTAAGATTTATGCTCATATCTTTTCCTTCCTGATTTGAGAAAGCGTGGACTGACTAATTGCTCTGAGCTTTTCAGTGAAGAATCAAATCATTCACAAGGAGGAGAAACAGCTGCAGAAAAATAGAAAATGAGTCATGCATACATTTATCGCTGCACACAACATTCTCACTTGTATCTGGAAAACCTTAACCGAAATTGGGGGAAAGAATTGGACAAGGCATGGAATGAATCTGTAAAATGGTGATAATGTGATGAAATGTAGGACCACCGATCTTGTTTGATAGTGAAGGAAATTCAAGCGGCCAAATAGTGCAAGAAAGAAAATAGAGAAATGCATGGTGTGAATTAGTGGAGATAAGTGAGGACCCACAAATTTTTGTTTGGTAATGGGAAACATTTTGAGGTGGCCGATTGCTGCAGGGATGTGATTGACTAACCTTGACAAAATTTTGAAAGCTTATGACTTGTAATCTATCATCTTGTCTTTTAGTACCATCACATGTCCTTGTATTTTAGTTGCACATGACCGACTCATGCATGAGAATTTTCTCTATAAATGCCATAATCTTGCATGAGCAAATTTACCATCCTTTGCATGCATTCATTGTTGAGTCGGCCGAGGGAAAAGCAGAGGAGGAAATCCATTTCCAGGAGCAAAGAGCTGCACAAACTTCCTTTTTCTTGTATTCCATTTTATTGTGCTAATCTCCAAACAAGTAAGTCCCTCCCACCATGTGCATTCATTGAATTCCATTTGAAGTTTCATGATTTTATATGCCTCCTATGGTATAGAATGAATGACCGAAATTGATAATGTATAGATGAGGGATTCATGAATAAATTTGTACATTGAAATGTGATCATGGTCTAATGGTTTAAAATGTGAAATGTAAATTTCTTGCTGGAAGACCGAAATATTCATCTCTGTGCTAAATATGTTGTTGCTTAAATTGACCATGTGAAGCAAAAATTTGGCATGAATGTTGAAGTCAATTTACAATGCTATGAACTTGTCCAATTGCAAAATTTTAAAAATTGATGCTTGAGCATAAAAAAAAGGGGAATGATTAGCTGTGTCTGAAATCATGTAAAACTTCCATAACCAGTTGTGATGTTTTCATGGAAATGTGTTTCTGGAACTTTGGACTTAATGCTAAAAATTTCATTGTGTGGGTTCTGTGGAAGAGAATTGATAAAGTGGGGAAGGACTCTTAAGTGATTGTCAAAATTGCTTCAGTGGATGTGAAAGGTGTTATGCCAACATTGATATGGGTTATTGTCTTGTAGGTGCTATGCCTCCAAAGAAGAGTCTTTACGCCTCAACATTGAATCAAAGAGGCTCAAAAGGAAAGGCGAAGATTATCATGCCCACTCCTCCGTCGGATGATTCTAGCTCCTCCGATGAAGAGTATCTTCCAGATGAAATTGAAGAAGGGAAGGAGCAGGACCCCGATCTTCTGAAAAAAAAGGAAGACTTCACAGCATACCCCTACACCACGCTTTATCAACAAAGCAGCTCAGGACAAGTTTTGTGATTTTGCTGTGAGGCCCATTCACACCGAAAGGCCATTCATGATCACGGAAAAACCATACACTGATACTATCATAGATTACAAGTGGCAATTGTTAACAGTGGCCCCTGAGATGTGCAATGTGGCCATCGCAAAAGAGTTTTATTCGAATGTTGCCGGAGTTGATAAGAAAGCTATCGGGGCCAAGGGTGTATATGTGGGAGGTAAATATCTGAAGTTAACTAGCCAGCTGGTTAACAAACACTATGGGCTCCAAGATTATCAGAAGGATGAGCTGAGTGAGGCAAGAAACCTGATACAATTTTGCAAGCATTAAGCCTTCCCGGATCTGATTGGGTACGGAATCATCTTGGCAACCCAAAGCATGTTATGCTTAAAAATTTGATTGCTGAAGCAAAGACTTGGCTCTTGTTCGTGAACTCAAGGCTCATGCCAACAACTCATAACACTCGAATTGCCAGGGATAGAGTGTATCTTGTGTATGCCATTAAGAACAAGCTCACTGTGGACGTGGGGAAATTTGTCATGAGTTACATCAACCACGCTATAGCAGACGAGACTCAAGCAATGTTCTTTCCATACTTCTTATTGGAATATGCTATTAAGCAAGGAGTACGAATCACCTCGGGTGAAGAATATAGAACATCGACAGGACCTATCAGGGACACTCACTTGGGGAATTATCAGCATGTGGAGAAGGCCAAAAGACAGAAAAGAGAAGAACAAGCTAGAGAGAATGCAAGAGAGCACCCAGTGATTGAGGAAATCAGAGAAGAGCAAATCCCAGATGAGGTAGAACAGTATGGACTCAATGCACCACCACCCCAAGTGTTCAATGACTTCACCCCAATGCAGAATGCTTTGGCAGATCTTCAAACATCATTGACAGGACAACACAACTCAGTGATCAGCCATATTGATGCCATAGACGACAGGTGGAGTAATTTTCAGACAAATGTGGAAACCCGGTTGGATTCAATGATGCAGGACCATCACAATCAGTGAACAGAAATGGATGCCAGACTGAATCAATGCGAAATAGAAGTTCATAATCTGAATCTGATGATGGTGTATCACCACCAATCGAGAGGCCCAAATTCATATTTCTCTTCAATAGAAGAGTTGGAGACTCAGTGGATGATAGTGGATACCTCAAGCAGGAGGGTGGTGATTCAACAAGGGAGAAGTGTGCATCTTGGGAACAACACTTCCAACTTCAGTAACACTCCCAATGTTAGAGGCATGAATCCCCCATTTTCTGGCTTTTCCCGATTTTCCAACCAACCACCTCCACCAGGCACTTAAAACAGGGCAGTGTCTTTCCCTTTCTTCCCAAATGAGGTCATTGCATAATACAAGTGTGGGGAGAGGAGAAGGGAAGTGAGAAAAGTGTTTGGGGGGTATGCTTTGGGTGCTGATGATATTTTTGCTGTGGATGCTCTGAGTTGATGTTATGGTTGTTGTGAGCTTGTCATGTCTGTGTGTTTGGAAATTGTAATGATTGAAGTGTGATGTGGTAGTCTGTGAAGCTTGATGCTTTTAGCTTGAAATTATCCTATTGTGTGTTTTTTGTTTGTTGAAGGGATTGGGAGGAGGTGTCTAGTATATTTGTATCATGTAGTTGGTGTGACTTGTGTGATGTGTAGGAAGAAAGACAAGGCAGTGACTGGCACTGGCCTTATCAGAATTGTAGTTGTTGTTCATTTTTAATTGTGATGAATGTGAAATGTTTGTTGTGATGTGTAAACAAGGTCTCCATCCATAAGCACACTAACACCTCTACTACCACCATTCAATCTATCTGTGTTTTTTTCTTTTGCTTTATGCATGTGAAAATATTTGTTGTTCCAGAATCCATGTTATTCATATGAGTTGTTGATTAAAGTGTGGTGTTAATGTAAGATAGAAAGGCCAACACCACAATTGACATAGGAGAAAACTTGTGCATTTCTTGACTTGTTTGGGCATTCTACTTGTAAACACTTATTCTTGTATTTGAGAATATAGTCCATTGAAGACACACACGAACATGTAGTGCTTGGAAAAAAATGGAAACGAAAGAGAAAAAGCCAGTGGCAAATAAAGGGAAAAAATAGCCACAAAATCATGGCAGCCAAGCACCAATGTAAGGCATAACTTTGAAAAGAAAACATCTTGCACCAATGTGCATGAGAACAAGGGAAAAAACCTAGTGAGCAGATAAAGAAAATTTATGTGTTATCTGTGGTATGAAGTGTTTGTGTGTGTGGACAACAAGACTGTAGTGCAAGAATTATTGTAAAAAGTGTTTGCTTGAGTACTTTGCACAAACAAGGTGAGGGGCATAAGAAAATCTCAGCACACAAAGCAGGTTGGCCGTTTGGTCTTTATTCATAGCACCTTAGTCGATAACTACTGTGAATGCGGGATGATGTGGGACTAAACTTGAAAGGAATTAATGCATGCAAAATAATGGTTTTGAAGATAGATTGATTGTGGTGTTGGAAGTGTGAAATGGGCAGATAGATGAAGGTGTAAATGTTTGCTTTGCCTGGGACTAGCAAAGGTTTAAATGTGGGGTGTTGATAAGTCGGGGTTGTACCGACTTATTTGTCTTGTTTACTTGAACCTTTGAGTACATATATAGTGAAAAGAGTGCATGATGAATATCTTTTGTATAGAAATCTTCATGATTTCACAGATAAGGAAAATGGATAAGTGTTATGAAAGTGCTATGAAATTAGTGTGATTATGTCATGAAAGTTGGAAGCATGCACACACTGGCCTTTGTGCCTCACAAACTACATGCATTTCAACACAAACACTCAACACACACAACACAAACATTCACAAATACATGCACACAATCCACAAAACCCACACACACAAGGCGGGCGCATGGTGCGCCTGCCACTACACACACCAACGCACACACACATCACACACAACACAAACTCGCACACACAAGGCGGGCGCGTGGTGCGCCTGCCACAACACACACTAGCATACACAAACTCACATACACATCACACACACTCACGGCGGGCGCACCATGCGTCCGCCACAACACACACTCTCACACACTCACTCACACACACACTACACTTGTACACATTCACTCACTCGGCCGCACCAACACACACTGACACACACACTACACTTGTACACATTCACTCACTCGGCCGCACCAACACACACTGACACACACACTCACGTACACACTCACGTGCGCCCGCCACAACACACACTAACACATCTCATTCACACACACACACTACACTTGCACACATTCACCCACTCGGCCGCACCAACACACACTGACACACACACTCACGCACACACTCACGGCAGGCGCATTGTGCACCCGCCATAACACATACTCACACATCACAAAACACACACACATGCACAAATGCACTAACTATTCACACACACTCATTTGCATACACAAGGCACATCATAAAACACCTACAAAATGCACATAGACACAGCTATTCATATGTTCACCAAGTGTTCGTAGTTTTGCATTACTAATTCTTAATACTTAAGTCATGGGTTGACTACGTGATCTCACTTTATTATCTGATTGGCATATTACAGGACACGTAGAAGAATCACATATTGAGAAAAAAGGCTCAACTAACACGATCAAGCGATGATCAGGAGGAGAAGGTATAAAAGGAAATCAGAACCAGGATCGGAGAGAAGACGAATCGAAGAGAGAGAAGAGAGAAGAGGGAAGAGAAAGAAAAATTCATAGCAAGAGAGAAACCCTAGAACAGGATTGCAAAGAAGAAACAGAACAAGATAGCTTACATACAGAATTCACTCTTTGTAATCACTGAATATCATGATCGGCTAAACTCATAGTGTTGCCTTGAGGGTTCGATTGTATGGATCTCTATTTTATTTGAGACAATTGAAATGAAATTTATCTGTGTTTCTTTATTGATGTTCACTGCATGTTTAGTTTCAATGAGTTCGTGTAAATTCATCTAAATCCATAATTGATCTGCGGTACCCACTGAGATCTGTGTGGATCTACCAAAGGCAATTGGACATAACATAAATTGAACTGAAAATCAGTCTCTTGTGAGTCTCAATACCTATTTGCTTTGTGATCTTATTTGTGCGGTGCCCACTGACAGTATTAAGGTCGATTTCATGAAAAGGATTGAGATTATCTGTATAGAATAATTTGAAAACTTGCCTTAGTTAGCTGTCCTACCAAGGGAGATAATCGAGAATAGAACTAAAATTGTTCTGTAAGGTAGGGATCTGGGTCCTAATTAGTGCCAAGATCTTGCTCTACCAAGGGAAGTTCAAGGAGCCTTGTGAACTGGAGTTGTGAGAACCAACAGGTTAATCAACCCTAAGACACTAGCAGTTAGCCCTCTCACATGATGACACACAAGTCAGTGATAATGAGTAGAGATTCATGTTAATTGTTTCCCCCTCGAGGCAACACAATTCCCTCTCGTGATTTGATTCTGTCTTTTTAGTTTTGTTAAATTCTTAGAGTTGTTTGAGTAATAGCATTGTATTGTTGCTTTCTATCATTAATCGAAACTATGACATATCCCTCTCCCTGTGGATACGATCCCTTCACCGCTACTACATTATTTAGTGGTTTGGGTAAAATTGGCGAGCCCACGACACTCGGTCCCATTTACTTACAATTATGTAGTGTCAATGATAGCATATAAACATGAAAGTATGCATTTAATAGTATACTAACAGATAGATTTAGACATGACCACAGTTCACGAACTGCCAATTACGGTTCGTGAACTGCCGGTTCACGGTTTCATAAAGGATGGAACTAAAACCATCATTTGGCTGGACGGTTACGGTTATGGTTTGGAATCGTTAGTTCACGGTTCCATCTCGGTTCCGGCTCCGATTTTGGTACAATTTTTTCACAGTTCAATTTTTTTAAAAAAAATTAAAGAATAATACGTACCAATGTAAAGTTTGATATAAATGAAAAATACTTCATTTTATTATTGAAATAGAAAATTTGGCCTAAATATCGAATTTCGAGTTGACCATTTATATATATAAATCATGATACAACATTTACTAAAATGAAAAATTGTCATTTATAAAAGTAATTTGAGTACAAATTAATTGACCTGAATTTTAATCATCTAAATCTTCAGCGTCAACATCTGGATGGATGAAATTCGTGAAATAGGAAACTCCAGTTGTACTAACATTGCTCGTTTCAGAAATGTTGGTGTCATAATCTAAATCAATGTCTTCCGTCTTATCTATTTCTCATGATCTCAAAAACATCTTGTGCTAATCGTCTACTAATGATAGGATTTCTAATAATTTTGGTAATAATCGGGACTGGTGCTCATCTAAAATACTCCATCCCACACTAAAAGGTCGCTCCACCACTACGGTTGATATCGGAATTGCGAGAATATGTCCTCCGATAATAGAAAGGTTTAGATAATCCTTCTCCTTTCCCTTCCACCATTCTAACACGGACCACTCGTAAAAATTCCTATCTTCATCACACCTCAAAAGTAGTTGTTAAATACATATCAAGTTCCATCTCAGTATCGAATCTTAGTTTTTTATGTGAAGAATATATAGATTTACCAAGTTTATGTGGTGCTATATAAAAATATTGATGTAGTACTAGTAGTATTTTGGTGTGATGCACTACTAGTAGAACCATCAATATTAGATCCGGTATTAATAGGAATTTGAATAACATATTTAAAATAAAATTCATTAAATAAATCACGAAGAATAAATTTTACTTCTCCTATAATTTCCTTAGTATTTTCACCTTTATAACCTTCATTGTGAGAAAAAAAATGAATCTAAACAAGTATTATATGCATTAATATATTCCTTTAAAATATTAATTTTTTGATGTGAATAAAAAATAGAAACAATTAAATATGTAGATAGAATTTTTCGATAAAAGTTAAGCCATTTTAGTAACAGTTTTGAATCGCTAGTTCACGGTTCCATCTTGGTTCCGGTTCCGATTTTGGTACAATTTTTTCACAGTTCAATTTGTTTAAAAAAAATAAAAGAATAATACGTACCAATGTAACGTTTGATATAATTGAAAAATTCAAACTTAATATGAAAATTTTTTCATTAATTTAATAGGCGAAATATACATATTTAGTGTTTTTAAACCATCTTGTACCGCTAAATTTAATATGTGGCATACACATCTAATATGAAAAATTTTCCCACCAATTATTATTTGATAAAGACTTGTTAATTGATCAATCGAATTCGTATTGGCCGAACCATTATCAAAACCAATTAAAAATTATTTTTAGATAAACCATATTCATCTAAAATAATATTCAGCAAATTAGATATTTTGTTTTGTATGTTTTGATTCAAAATGACGCAAATCAATAATTATTTTTTGTATTTTTCAATCACTATCTATTCAATGACAAGTTACTCCCATATAAGAATATATTTGCCGTAAATCACTCCAAATATTAGAACATATAGAAACACTAAAATTTAATTTCGAAAAAATTTCAATGAAAATGTTTTTCACCTTCATAATTTTTTTTTAATTCTCTTGTTATTATTGTTTTAGGCATTCTTTTACCTTGTGGGTTTAATGCATTTTGACAATAATGAGTAAATCATACTTTTTCACCAAACCGAAATGATAAATGTTCTATGGCGATCATTTTAGCTAATTCATTTCTATTTTTTTTCATCTGAATATTTAAAAAGATGAGTGGTAGAGGGAGCAAACTTGGATAATTGCGATTGGTTGGTGGAAATGTCGATTTTATGTGGATGTTTTTCCTTCAAATGTCGTAACAAAGTTCCATAGCCCGATCATTGCTTAAAAGCATACAATTTATTTTTGGAACAATAATTGCATTTTGCCTTGATTGGTTGTTGGTTGGAATCTAATATCTTTGTGTAGTGCTTCTTAAACATATCCGATTTTAGCATTTCTTTAATATTGGGACTTTCAATTTCTTCACCACTAAAAATTCACTCACTTTGACTCGCACCAAATTGTGAGCTACCAATAATATCTCTATTAAAACTATCCATTTTATAGTAAATTAAAATAAAGTAATTGAATAAATATAAATAATTAGATAAATAGAATTATAAGTCTATAATAAAAGTATTTAAGTAAATAGAAATAATTCAAATAATAAAAACTAATAATGAGGATTCAATATTAAGTAAAATAAATAATTTTAAAAAATAATTAGCTAAAGATTTGAATAAAATAAAATAAATTAAAGTAAAGAATTGAATTTTGAATATAATGAATTAATAAGTAAAAATAAGTTAATGATAATAAAGAAAAGTAAATAATATAAATGATAATTACGAGAACTGAGATTGTGAAAGAATTGAGCGAATGGTGACAAAAATTAATTTGGGAGGTTTGAGTATTTATAGAAAAAAAAGACCTGAATTATGGCCATTGAATTGAACAACTGTTGGATCCGGCAACGACTAGAAAATTCTAGCTATTCAATAACACACAATCCACTGGGCCCAACCTGTCGGGCCGGTTTTGATGAAAACTTGAACTGTGACCATGTCTAGGTAGATTAATTTATTCACACAAACATCTTTTTAGAGCTATTAATAGTGAGCAAAAAATTAGACACTAAGTGTTGTCTTGACAATGGTTAAGATGAGATTTTATAAAAGATTGTATATGGATAACACACAATTCATTTAAGCTTAATTAATAGCCGGATGTGAGATTTTTTTTTAAAGTGTAATTGAATTATACTAGAGGACAAAATAAGTTTCGAGTGAGCCTTCGATTCCTGTAGGATGCATGTGAGGGTGTGTGTGTTATAAAAAAATAAATAAATAAATAAAAAAGTCTCGAGTGAGCCTGATTAACGACTTGACTAAAGATACGTATAGCATAATAGTTATATGCCATAACATGTAGTTTGTTCAACATCTGCTTTGCGATTATGGATAGTAGTGAGTGAATGAGTCCCTACTTTCTCAGTGTATGAGTCCTAAAGAATATGTCTTTAATTATTGCCCTTTGTGACTTTGAATTGTATCATGAAGTTTAAAATTAGTGTTTGCTACTTTAATATGTTGCTAATGGTCATGAATGATGCGATTTTATATGGTATGTATTACAAAGCAATTAGTTTTAAATTGAATAATATTAGGATAAACGACAACTATTTGGATTATATCATTATACTATACTAATTTGTCGACGAGTTATGACGCTTTTGATAAGTGATATAATTATGAATATAATATAAAAAATGTAGGTACAACTATGGTCTTTTGAGAGATTTGAGATACTTGATATGATACAATCAAATAGATTTGGGGGTATAGTCATTAATTTATTTAAGGGTTTATATCTCTATGCTGACTTTTTAGTGTAAAAGTCTGAAAAGTAAGTGGACTCAACGATTGCAATAATTATTTAATTGTATGGACAAATTTAATAAATAATGTTGAGGAATAAAATAAAAAACATTTGATTTATAGAATAATTACGTCGATGATAGTTCATCTGATACATTATCTTAAAAATTAAGATAAATTATACGGTTAAATAGGTTCTGATGATATAAGGAAACTATTTTTATTGTGAAGTTTTCTTGTTGACTAGAAAAAAAGTACTAATTATTTTCCGTGCTATGTATTTAATTGGTGGAAACTTTTAGAATCTGGGGTAGATTCTATACTGTGGGTCTTTTACATTGTAAATGGCGTGGAAAAGAACTATATATGAACTTCCGGTTATTATCCTGGTTTTCTTTCAGTCTTCTTTTAAGGGATTCTTATCTTTTCATGAATTGCTTCAATTTGATACTGCAACGCAACAATTAAATCAGCCTTCTCTAATAGCTCATTCAGATTCTGGATCATAGAATCCATGAATCCCAGTTCGTTAGTTTTGGAGAAGTATGACCTCAATAATTTTGGGAATCTTTTTGTCATAGATAATTCTAATATTTCCTTGATAACCTTGATGTACTGAAACTGATAACGAATTGTATGATTCATTCAACTCCCCAATCACCTCTTCAATAATATCACTGTCAAAACAAGAATACATGACACATGCTATCTCATACACAACAATTTTGATATGCAACAATCAATCATTCACATTTGGAAAATAATCAGTATAGTAACCAGCTGAGCTGATGAATCAAATGAGAAACAATTTCAGGATTTTCAGCTCATCGTGTAGGGCTTCTATATGATAAATCACTGACATCATGGGATTTGTCTCCAGGTAAGTTGTAAAATTCAACTACTAATTGTTTCTAAAACATACTCAAATCATCCAGAGAAGAAATTTACATTAAGATGTTTTTTTGTCTTTCCGTTCTATCTACGGATTCTTACCACTTGAGAACAAAGTCCTCATTCCCCATGTCTTCTTGTTTTTCCTTAATTAAGTTTGCTGAAGTTCTTGTAGAGGGATTGCAAGCATGGCACTTAAGCCTTTGCAGTGTGGGTACATCCCCTAAACAAGAAGGGATCTCCTCAAGATTGTAGCACTCTGTAAACACTATTGTTTCAAGGCAAGGAAGATGCTCTTCAGAAGTATTCCATCTTTCAATGTCCAGTGATTCTAACTTGAGGAATTTGAGTTTACGAAATCCTCCTTCTAACATGTCCCATGTTTTCCCCGTAAATGCACGACTTAATAATTTGAGGACTTGAAGATTAGGTAGTTCCCCGATAGTTGAAATTTCACTCCATGGTAGGCTAAAATTGGATAGAGTTAACTTCTTAAGATTTGGAGGAAACTTGATCTTCGAAAAATGAAACATTGTATCTCTGTAAGTCAACTTAAGTGTTTCAAGTCCAGTGAGGAAGTCCAAAACTGGCAGGCGATTGCAATTGGATGTATCATCCCATGAATCCAGAATTATGCAACTCAAACTTTTTAGGTTGCATAAGCCTCTCATGTTCTTCTCACAATCTTCTCCGTGAAGTAAAAGTGGCGTGGACAGGGTTTGTAGATTGTCAAATTTGAAGGAATGCTGAAGACTGTACACAGGCAGCAGAAAAGCCCGATCAATTTTGAAATGCCTCAATCTCTTTAACTTCCAAATTGACTTTGGAACATCGACTACAATTGATGTCTTTATGACAAAGGTTTCCAGATTCTGGAGATAGCATACTTCTGGTGGGATTCGGTCTGTTGTATATCGAAGATATAGGAACCTCAAATGCTCCATCCAGAATATTATAGGAAAATGAATTGATCTCAGTGGAGGAAGATGTAACACTCTCAAAAGTTTCAAGTCCTTTAAACGACTTGAAGTGCTTTCATGCCAAAAATCAAGTGTTTTATGGTTGAAACACAGAAGAGAGTGGGCACGGGGTGTGTAAGTACTTGGTAGTACAGAAATTTCCCTTTCGCTTTTGACACAAAGACGATATGGATCCTTTACTTCATGTAGATCAGAAATTGGTGTTTGCAAAAAGAACTCTTCTTTCGCTTTTGACAAGGCAAATTCACGCAAGAGATCATGAACTCGGCTTGCTTTGACTCCACCATCTGATCGGCTTTGGGAAACTATTACAAGGCTTCTACCAATTAGATCATTCAAATACTTCTCAGCCACATCCTCTAAGCTTCCTTTTTCATCATTTTTCAGTTGAATAAATCCCTCTGAGATCCATAACCACATCAATTTCCTTGCGGATACTTCAGCATCCTCAGGAAATGCTCCGAAATAGAGAAAACACGGCTTCAACTGACTTGGCAAATGGTTGTAACTAAGTTCTAGCAAACTCATGCATCCATGTTGACCTTCAAGAAGGTGTTCGTTTAAATTGCAAGTGAATTCCTTCCAACTATCTTCTCTCCTCTCCATGTTGTTCAGAAGACCAGCTATCAAATTGATGGCAAGTGGAAGGCCTTTACATTTTGTAGCAAGTTGCTTACCAACTTTCAGAAGTTCTTGAGGGCAGCTTTCTTTTTCGAAAAGGTTGACTTGCAATAGCTCCCAACTCTTAGCATCTGATAACTGATGAATAGGAAATGTTAAGCTCCGGCAGTCAATTTGGGAAGCAATGTCATGGAATCGGCTAGTGAAAATAATTCGACTTCCCTTGTTGTCATCTGGGAAAGAAGTCCTCATGTCATACCAGGTACAAATATCCCACAGATCATCAAAGAATATGAGATATTTTTGGCCTTTTAGACTTCGATACAGCTTCATAGCTAAATCATTATCACTCATAGCTAAATCATTTGTTCCACCTCCTGAATCAGTTTCCCTAGTAACTTGTTGAAGCAATTCAATAAGCAATCTTCTCTTGTCATATGTTTGAGTGACACAACACTTTGCACGGATATGAAAGTTTAAGTGAACTGCAGGATTTTCATATAATGAATTGGCTAGTGTTGTCTTGCCAATACCAGGCATTCCCACAATGGAGAGAATGTGCAAATTGGTCAAACCATTAATGAGTTGCTCAGTTATCATTTCAGCTTCATCCTCAAAAAGCTCAACATGATTGATGGGCATCTCTGCTACATGTACAACCTGATGAAGCTCCGATTTAGGTTGTGATGAAGTGCCAATGATGGTGTTATTCGTGTACCTGTCTTTCATATCATCAACCACTTTCCTGATTTGCTTTATCTCTTCGATTACACCAAATAGCCCCAACTTATACCACCAAAGAGGTTCATCTCTTAGGATGATTAAGTCGATGACATATTCCGTGTGGTACACTGTATTTTTGAAACGTTCCCAAATATCTTTCAGCTCTACATCTTCACTTGGCTGTTCTGCTATTTCAATGAAGTCTTCTTTAAGGGACACTATCTTTTCGTGAATTGCTTCAATTTGATACTGCAACTCAACAATTGGATCAGCCTTAGAGTTTAACAACTCCTTCAGATTCTGAATTATAAAATCTATGAACCCCAGTTCGTTAGTTTTGGGGAAGTTGGACCTCAATAATTTGGGAATCTTTGTGTCATAGATAACTCTTGCTTTTTCCTTGATAACTTTGAACTCTTGAAGCAGATCACCAATTGTAAGATTCAACTCCTCAACCAACTCCTCAGTAATATCACTGTCAAAACAAGAATATATGGCACATGCTATCTCATAGACAACAATTTTGATATGCAACAACAAATCATTCACATTTGGAAAGCTATCAGTGACCTGCTGAGCAGATGAATCAACGAAAAACAATTTCAGGATTTTCAGCTCGTCATGTAAAGCTTCTATATGGTAAATCACTGAGATCATGGGATTTGCCTTAAGGTTTGAGAGCTCAATCATCTTTCCTAGGAGAGAATCAAGAAAGCCCAGAAAATGTTCATCTACAAAGAAATCACTCACTTGTGATGATTCTAAGGCTTTCAAAGCTCGGATATAAAACTCTCTGACAGTTGGGTCAATAGGCTTAATCCTCTCCAGTTGACAAGAGAATTGAGTCTTTATGTCGTTTATCTTGGTGCTGTTTTCAGAACACAGGTACAAGAGATATGCCGTGTTGTCTGCCACTGATTCAGCATGTCTGAGGAGTTTCTTAAATATCTCATCCTCAGCACCGCACCGATTTTCTGTTATCACAAGGAAATTCCTCAAAAACAACAGATCCTGTGAAAGGGCTTTGATTTCCTTCTCCACATGAACAATTGGTGGAGCCTTACAGCATAGTAGTTTCTTCATATTCTCTACAAGAGCCTCAATGAATTCTACTACATCATCTTTGCAGCGTATGGATCTTGCTGGATTGGAAAGTACAGCATAAAGTTGTTGGATGAGTGGATTTATAACATCAAGCTTTTCCACTGCACTTGAAATTAAACTACTCAAGTTTTCAGGTAAATTGAGATTGTCAAACCAAACTAGCTGAATGTCTTGAAGTGCAATCGGACACAAAAGTTGCATATGGCTTAAGAGAGCTTTAAGATTCTTGTCCTGAATTTGGAACTTCCCTTTGCAGGCAAAGAAGATGTTGAGAACAATGGATTTGATTCTGAGATTTTGGATTTGAACCTTTGTTGGAGCCTCCAAATCCATGTTGGAGTCAAGCCAGTTCAGAAAGCTTAATGTTTCTGCCATACAGCTAGAAATCACAGCCTTGTCCAACTCCATTGTTTCATTCACTCTATGCCTGCTTTGAAGTTTGAAGTCCTCAGGGCATAATAAATTGATGCTAAGAACATGGGGAGGTTTTTGCTCTTAATATAATAACTAGTAAGGGCACTGCAGCACTTTGTTGTGCGGCAGCCCAGAGTTGTACTTTGGGTAAATATATTGTTAGCTTTTATTATTGGTTTAATTACATTTACCACCCTTGAGGTTTGATGAAAGTACCAAACGAACCCTGTGGTTTCAGAAAACTACCACCACCCCCCTGACTGAGCAAACTTGTAACCAAACGAACCCTGTGGTTTCACAAAATAACCACCACCCCCCTGCTGTTAAAGTTAACTAAAAAAATTGATGAAAAGACCAAAATGCCATAACTTATTTTGTTAAAAAAATAACAAAAATATATAAGTAAATATAAAATGACAATAAATACTCTTTTCACTTTTTAATTCTTTGTTATAAATTATAAATTTCATATTCTTGATAACAAATGGGTTTATTAAATTAATCAAATTTTAATCAAAAAATCTTTTTCTATATAAATTTTAAATTTTTGGAAGAAAAAGACTTATTTTTAGAGAATAAAATAGTTAGCTTGATTAATTAAGAAAGAAGATTTTCTTTTTGAATTTTTTATGAAAAAAAAATTCTTTGATTTTATTTTAATTTTTAAAATATATATTTAATTAACTAAAATAATATAATTATTATATATAAAATTTTAAGGGCATATTAGGCAATACACTAATATTTTTTTGAAGGAAGGGTTGATTTGTTACAAGTTTGCTCAAGCAGGGGGGTGGTGGTAATTTTGTGAAACCACAGGGTTCGTTTGGTTACAAGTTTGCTCAGTCAGGGGGGTGGTGGTAGTTTTCTCAAACCACAGGGTTCGTTTGGTACTTTCATCAAACCTCAGGGTGGTAAATGTAATTAACCCTTTATTATTAGCCCACTTAAATTTTTTACTTTTATTAATTGTTTTCTTTTTTATTTTTACCACTAAAAAACCAAATTTTCTTTTAGGTATTATGGCTATTTGTTAGGCTCGGCTTTGATTGTTGATTATAAAAGCTTTTTGGTTTTTAGCTTGTATTATCAATATCTCTATGTGTGATTTGGCTAGACACAAAATTTCAATTATTTTTTCTTACAAAGAAAGTTAAATAGGTTAAATTAAATGTACATTTTTCATTTGTTATTCATTATTCGGGATCTTCAATAAAAAAATAAATATTTTATATGACGTATAGGGTATATCATTTATCAATATCATCCTGATAAACCCTTTGTCATGCACCAATAATTGACTGTCATGTAAGTTTTTTATAATATTACACAATAATAATAATAATAATAATTCACCACACTTATACCATATAATTAACTAAAAATCTTAAATTTAAAAAAAAATAAATGCACCAAAATGATAAATCTTTCCATAATTCATCCATATCATTTGTTTAAAATTATCATGTATTTAATCGATCCAACGTTCAAATCTCTACAAAATTAAAAAAATAAAGTGTCACTAAAATTAAATATGCAATTGTTATACTCTAATTGTGAGTGAACCCTACAATGTTCTTTCATTAAAATAATGAACTAAAAAAATATTATTAAAATTAAATATACAATTATTAATAACTTAAATGTGAGTGAACCATATGAGATTGTTTCACTAAAATCAATAATTAAATAGAGAAATTAAATTTACAATTATTAAGCTTAACCTGAATATGAGTGAACCCTATATGTCATTTTAATCATAAAATAAGATCAAAGATGTTTGGGAAAAATCAATGATGTAGAAATATATATATATATATATATATATATATTTAATTGTTTTTTCATGCTTAATTATATGATGTAGGCACAAAATGAGTGGTGCTTGAGAATGAATTTATCAAAATAATCCTAATAAATGTTTTTCTTATATTCTGAACCGAAGAAATAGCCATTCCATGATGACATCCTTCAGAAATCAAACATTCATGATTCAAATGTGTTGATAATTACTACTTCTCTTATTATTTTATTACTAAAATATATTAAAATAATCCTTAACTATTTTAAATTCTTCACAATTTACTATTTCATAATTGTTATCAATAAATTTTTATATTTCTTTTATTTAACAATTATTATCTACAAATTTTCATGTTAATTTTAGTCATTATCGTAAAATTAAGTTTTTGAAAATACACAAGAATTTGTTAAACTAATATTGCAAATCATAATAAATTTTAATAAATTTTACGTTTTTGTATGTTTTCAACGAATCTACCTCTACTAAAACAATTATTTGATAAGTAAGCACTTAATTATTATTTTTTAAAGTTATTGTGTTTCTTGGGTGGTGATGGGTTATTTAATATTTTTTAATTTTAAATATAATCATGATAAAAAATTATTTTTGATTTTAGCTAATTTAATAATAAATATATTCAGGACAACAAATATCTACATTTTAAAATATTTTGATAATGAGTATATTTTGTTATTTAAGTCATGACAAAAACTCTTAATAACTTAAAAGTGTTTGATGACGATTATATTTTACTATTTAATATAACCCTAAAAGGCTTAAACTCCTAAACGATTTGACAGGATCGAGTTTAATATCTAATTCCCATCCATCCATTAAGAATTCCAAAAGTTGGAAGAAGCTTACCATTTGCATTAGAGCGTGTGTGGAAATTGAACGAATTGCGGAAAAGATTGACAAGAGTTTTGAGCACCATCTCATTGTGTGTGTGACTATGTGCTTGAATCTCGGATTTAAGATTTTGATTTGTTTATGCTTTTTGTCAATACAATAAAAATATGAGTGATGATAGGGGGAGTGAAAAATTAGAGTGAAATTCCGTAGTGAATGACGTGACAGTTATAAAAATACAAACTAATACCCTAACCAAATGATGAGTGAACCCTAATTAGAGCGTTTTTCGTCTTAATTTAAAAAAAAAACAAAACATAAAGGAGTAAATGGGTAAAGGAGGTTAAAATTTCTCAAATAAAAATGATATGTTAATAATCATTAGCATCATTAAGTTCAATTATAACTCAAATTAGCTTTATTTAATAAACATGATTAATTTAATGATTTTGTTAAATATATTAAAATTTTCTAAATAAATATTCATTATTTTTTTTATTACAACTCATATGAAGTTTCCTTTTACTAAATAAAGACAATTATAAATAAATTTCTAAACATATTAAGATTTCAGAAATAAAAACGTAGAGTTAAATAATCATGAAGTTCTATTAGAACTTATATTAAGTAAATTTAATTTCATAAATAAAAATGATTAATCATATAAAGAAAGTGCCAAAATGGATTAACAAAGTTTTCTTCTTTTAATTACTAACGTTTTCAATTCTAAAATCACTTTCTGATGAGTCTCAATTTATAAATCCAAAACTCTATCATTAATTTGTATCTCTGAGATCTCACATCTACATAATGTATGATAAGTATGGAAATATAATAATCACTTGCATTGGAAGAATTTTCTATTGAATGGAGCATCACAGTTTACATCAACAAAGAAGAAGGTCATTCATTAATATTAGAATTAGATTCGATCATAAATTTTTTGAGTTTTAAATAGTTAAAAGTTTTCATCTTAATTTACTAATATGATGGTTCAACAAGTTTGGCTTCTTTTGCAGTATAATTAATAATTCTTATATGATATTGAAATAGAAGGACAATTATGATGATGAAACAGAGAACTCGAAGCATCCATAAACTTAAGTGATAAAGCAACAAGGCTGAACCTTAATGACATACAATCTATCATCTACCACAATACAAGCTCTGCAAGAAAGTCATGTTTAAACCAAAGTAGAATGAACTAAAACTGTACCAATCAATTCATTGTAAGGACATAATCTGTCCAACATAACAGCCAATAAACTCAAAAAAAAATTACATTTATATTTATACAAAATCGCAAAGCTGGTCTTCCGCTTTTTCGATCAAACAAGCCAAGCATCAAATGGCTTTACTAATTTGAAAAACAGCAAGAGCCTTGTGAGAAGCAAAACTTATAAACAACATACCCCAATTCAGAAGGCCTCCCCAAATCTAAATTAAAAACTCATAAAATTATAAAAACCATCAGCTCTAAAAGAAGATCAATGCGCACCAAAAGATGTAAACAGCAGCACTAAACAAAAGTAACAAAGGAACAGTTCCAATTAGCGTTCCTAAACAATCACAACAGTAATAAGAGCCCAAAAAACAAATCTATTCAAGGCAAAAAAATAAAATAACTCATTCAAAAAAAAAAAAGACACACTCTAATTTTCCGTTGCTTCGGCAAGAACACAGCAAATAATGCAAGCTTTTTTTTTAAAGAATTTCATATAGGCCTCTAGTCTGGCCTGGCCTAAAAAACCCAAGAACCCAAGAACAATTAACCATAACAACACATATCTGAACCAACAAAAGGCCTTGTGGCAGGCAAACAGGCAAAGTAAAAAAACAGAGCAACAGGCAATGCAAGAAACAGAGGCAAAATAACATATATAAAAACAACCCATTTTCATTTCTACAACCTGTGGAGGGGAAAAAAACACACATGCAACAAATCTTGCAACAAACACACATCTAAGGCCAAACCGAAGCCCCAAACATGCATGCAAACACAGCAATTCGCAATAGCAAACATCGGCAGAGAAAACAATATTTTTTTCTAATCCGCAATTATAAAGACAAGCATGAAGAATAACAACTCCCAAAACCGCAATTTTTTCCTAAAAAAAGAAATAAAATAAAGGTGCAATATTTGTAAGGCACCCAAAAATCTTCCTGTTCCTGCTAGACAAAAAGCACCAAGCAGCTTAAATAATATATACAACCCTATTGTCTCAATAAAATCTCCAAATAACATTTCAAGAAACCCTCTCTCCCAATCCTCCTCTTGTAAGCAAAGCAGCCAAATTCCAACGACAGAATGTAAGCCCCGGCAAAACAAGTCCCCCTCAGGGACAGAAGCAATAAAATCACAAAAGGAATGAAAGCCAAGGCCAAACCCCAACCACAGCCATACAAACACCCCAAACACAGAAGCCAAACCCCTGAAAAACAGAGGAAGAAAACCCCAAAAAAGAGAAGAAGAGCAGACAAACAAGAAGCAAAGAAAAAAACTGGGGAAGGCGAAGAAAACGAAAGAAAGTGATGCGGCCAACAAAGAAAGCACCAAATGGAATAAAACAAAAGAGTATTTATACTGCTACTAATATACCCCTCAAAACCCTAAGGTAGAGCCGGTAAAAAAGGCAAAAAAATACACAAAAGCCAAGAGAAAGGGTACCATCACAAACAGCGAGCCCATCAAGGCTGCAGACACAAAAAAATAAACCGGATGGCAATCCCTTTCATACTCCACATTGGGGCATTGTTCACAGACCTGAAAGAAAATAACAAAATAAGCAAAGAAATGTCACCAGGAATCAAGCTAGAGGGCATGAATCAGCCTAAGCCATAAAAGCAAGGGTAAGAAAATACACTGCCATAGTGGCTGGACAGGGTTCTCAGATAGTTACCATACCTGCTCAGTCATCTGCTGAAACATCCCTAGACCAATTTGCTTGTGATAAACTTCATTTCTGCAGTTACATCGCCTCTTACCAGGAGCTGGCTTTAAGACATTTTCTCCCTCTATACCTGATAGTGTCAAATAGATCAAGAAGCACTAAATGGAGTGAAAAGGAAATCCTTTGAAATCTCTTAAAGTGGTTATTGGACAGCCTAATCAGGTTTCAGTGCGAAAAAGCAGATGTATTTAAACACTAAAATAGGTGATGCAGAAAATAGATCAAATGAGTAATGTAATATTCCTCCAACTAATTTGCGAAATAAAACTTGTTGAGAGAAAACAAAGATAACCCATTCAAGTGCATTTTCTTATTTAGGACCCAGCAGATCATTCGATAACTTAAATTATAAAATAAGGCTAAGAAACGCAAAGAAGTCTGTTGCAATGATAAGCATGGTCATTAGGAAGAAATAAATTACCTTCAATGAACCTCCCATGTACAGATCTTCCAAAGTTGCATCCAATTCAACAAGTACATCATCTCCTTTCACAATCTTTTCTTCTTCTTCCATTGGACCTCGACCAAAAAACCTAGAAGTTTTCAAATAGCTTTTGAGCAAACAGTAATACTGTAGAGCTTAGGCAAAATGCATCTTCCATATTTAGGAGTCAAGATAATTCAAAGTTCAAAAGCTAACAAACAAAGAAACAATTATGGCAAACACTTATCATATCATGAATCTGACAAGGAAACATCTCAACAAGAATCTCTGATATATTAACTGTTACTGAAGATTAAATCTATGCAGGAAGAATGACACACAAGGATAAGACAAGAGAACTTGATGAAAAAAACAAACAGTATAAAATACTGCCACAGAAGACCTTCCTGCAACACACAGTTTTGAAAAGCCCCAAAATGTTCATTGAAAAGTCAAAATAAACAATAATTTGTAAGTTCTTATTCCCAATTGACTTTATGTTGATCATCTAACTCACTAAGAATCAATCTTCTAGCTTCATTTATCCAAGTCGACAACAATAAACCAGTACGATCAGGGAGAACTTAGCCAACAAAATCTTGGAGATACGACAACAGCAGTGAATTCCACACTTGACAGTATAACATTTCGAGATGTTAAAGAAAATGAAAAAAATCCAATAATGAAAGGTCAACAAAGAGATATTTCTACATATTATCGGGTGATCACAAGGTAAATTTATTTACTCCACAATACCAGATATACAAATAAAAAGGATGTGCCCCTTAATTTAGGGACATTGAAAATAAATGAGGACAATGCTACTAAATTGGAAGAAAACAAGGAACAATAAAGAGTAGCTAATATAGGAACAAACGCAAATAAGTAAAAGGCATTGATTGACTTATTGACTAAATATGTCTTGAATGTTCATCCCGGCACCTCTGCCACCACTGGCAGCATGCTGTTTAAGTCCTTTCTCCCCATACCTATCGTAAATATTTCTCTTCTCACTATTTGACAGCACTTCATAAGCTGTTTTATGAAGATCCATCAACCACCAAAAAAATATTTTGTCACATAATCACCAAATTAAAATAATAAAAACAAAGAGCTGCATCTATATGCGTAATGTTGCTGCAGATATATACGTACCATTGTTAATTTCAGCAAATTTCTTGTTCGCCTCTTCGTTTCCTTGGTTTTTGTCGGGATGATACTTCAATGCAAGTTTCCTATAGGCTCGTTTTATTTGATCATCCGAAGCACCTTTAGGCACTTGCAGAACATCATAATAACTCTTTCTGAATTCGTTCGAAGCCAAACAATAATACTCCATCAGGAATAGCAAAAAAAATTCAAATAAATCATTTCAAATATATGCGGTTAGAGAAAAAGAATGATAAAGAGGTAGCATAGTACATACGCTGCAATGGCAATTAGAGAACAGCATAAAAAGCATAACATGAACAAAGATCTCCATCTTCGATGCGTCATATTTCTCTGGCGCAGGAATTTTAACTTGAATATAGAGATTAGCTAATGAGAATTTGATTCAAATCTCTCCCGCTCGAAATCTCTAGGGCTTGGATTTGCGATTTTGATCTATAAATTCAATTTAAACGAATAATCTACCAAGTATTGTTTCAATGCGCGCTAAATTTGGAGTTTCAACAATCAAAGAAACCTAAAAAGGTAAAAATACGGGAAATATGAACATTACATGGTCAGTGGGAAATAACGAAACAAAATTGCATTCTAGCTTGATCAATTTGCGGTTTCAATAAAACAAGACAACAAAGAATGGAATGACAAATGAAGCAAATCAAAGAAGAATGCCAATCAAGAATTACCAATTTACAAGAGCGAGGGTGAAAAGCAGAGATCAACCCTCGATTAAATTCTTCAATGCGTATATAAGTAATCCATCGTCATTCTCCAGCAGCTCACTCAAACTTCTTGATCCCATAAAGACTCTACCTCTACATCGTATGCTCCGTCAAAAGAAAAAGAAATTAATGAAAAAATGGGAGACGAACGAATTGTATCCTAAAAAAGATGTCATTTTTAAAATCTGCTTTCAACCCTTAAAAGCTGCCTTCTCTTGATTACCAAGAATGCCAGCACACATACTTGCAAGATTGGATTAAATGATACACATAATCACCAAGAATACTGTTTATCTATACTATACAACACAGAATGACAGTTGATGTGGGGTGTGTGATTATGTGCTCCTCCTTCGCCAGGCTTGAAGGAGGAGCTCTTCACTCAGTGCGTCCCTAATGACACAAGACATTGTCCATGATAATGAATTAGATAGTGTAATTCCCAATAATAATGTAGGTGATTTGGATTCTCATGTCAATACTGTTGAGTCATAATTTCCTCAAGTTGATGAACATGTAGATGAAGGATTACGTAGATCAAAGAGAATTATTAGACCGACAACTTGTGGTACACATGGAAAGTTTGGTGGTCATAGGTAGTAAGTTATTCATTTGCGTCTTAAATATTATGTTTGTCTAGTCTGACCATTTGTTTATACTGTTGTTTTACATATTTGTTTTTCATGTTTGAAGATATTTTAGTTCTAGATGTTATTATGGTTTCGTGTTCTTTATAATGTATCATACAAATATTTGATTGATGTTTTAGTTGGCTAGTTCTTGTGGTTTTGGCAGGGAGTTTTTGTCTATAAATAGAGGAAACTTTACCCAAATTTCTAAAGAAATTTATTAATAGTTTAGGTTTATAATTTTTTATTTTGAGACTATTTGCTTGGCAATTTGAGTTGCACATTTACTAATTATAAGGAAATTATGTCGGCGCTAAGACGTTAAATAGTACGATTGTGGATTAGACTTATGGTAAAAACATTCAAATCTTTTCAAAAAGATTTCATCCTTATTATTCAATTTTAACCACTTCTGTTTGTGACACCAACTTATCGATGAAATAGATTTAAGTGATAAGCTAGTTTTTTCTTTTTGGCAAAACCACCATCAAATTTGGATTTAACTTCTGTTTGTAACACAATCACGAATATAGAAATATATATATATATTTATATATATTTACTATATATCACAATTACGCATGGCCACGGTTCGGGATAGTGGTATAATATAAT
Source organism: Ophiorrhiza pumila (assembly GCA_016586305.1). Lineage (NCBI taxonomy): Eukaryota > Viridiplantae > Streptophyta > Magnoliopsida > Gentianales > Rubiaceae > Ophiorrhiza > Ophiorrhiza pumila. The sequence goes on along the minus strand of BLIW01000011.1, from coordinate 9,148,284 downwards.
AACATAATTAGAATTTTGAAAGAATAATTGAATATAATAATATATATATTTACTATAAAGAATTTTGAAAGAATAATTGAACATTTAAATTATTAATTAGAATTCAACTAGTATAATATAATAACATAATTAGAATAGTAGTTAAAATTAAACTAATATATAAATTTTTTAGAATAATAGCATTATGAAAATTAGATAAGTAGAAAGAAAGATATAGAAAGAATAAGGGTATTGAGAGGATGATCGAACTATTAATAGGAATTCAAATAGCATATTAGCATAATATATTAATAGAATTTGAAAATTTAAGTTGATACATAATATAATTGGATTAATAGTTGAAATTGAACTAATATATTGAGGTTTTAGAAAAATAGAATTATGAAGGATTAAATAAGTGAGAAAGAAAAATATATAAAAGATAAAAATATTGAAAGAATGATTGAACTATTAATTGATACCCTAAACCTAAAAATTAGAAGTCACAGAGTGACTTCTAATGCGAACTCTGTGACTTCTAATGCGAACTCTGTGACTTCTAATGGGAACTCTGTGAATTAATTTTTAAAACATATACGGATTTAAAAAAATAAAAATTAGAAGTCACATTTGCCAAATGCGAACTCTGTTTATTAATTTTTTAATTTAAAGTTCGCATTTGTCAAATGCGAACTCTCTTATCATACGTACAATATACGCTGATATACGGATTTATCTTTTTTTAAAAAAAATTAGAAGTCGCATTTGGCAAATAGTTTGGTAACTATATTTTAAAGGAGCATAAAACATGAATTTTTTTTAAAACCAGCACATTTTGGGAAACTGAAAAGTGGAGTTTGCAATCAAAGTCTAATGCTTTGATTAGGAAATTTCATTGAAAATTCTGAGTTTGCATGGACAAGGGGACCGCTTGACAAAGACAGCAAGGAACTCTTCAAAAACTCATAATTGAGCTCAACAATAATAGAGGTTTCCTGTTGGATTAGGTATGCATTAAAGTTTAATTTATGGTTGACCAATGATAGAGTTCACTGTTGGTTTATGTACAATTACAAAGTCAATGGACAGATTTGAGGCTTCTAAGATTGGAAGATTGAGGACTAAACTTCTAATGTTCTAAAACTAAGGAAACAAATTCAATGACATGAAACATTTAATTGAACTAGCTCGAAAATAAAGAATCAAAATCATACATTCTCCTCATCATTGTTCACAACTTCATTATTCTCTGCAATCCATGGTTTTCGAGTTTCTGGAACATGAGGTTAGCTTAATGAGTCATGATTTCAGCATGATACTCTTAAAGAACTTTGCTCATCATAGTAAAGTAAATTACACAATTGCAAAGCCATCAATTTTCTTCAATATGCGTTGGGATACTTTGTCAATTCCAGAAGAAAGGACTGATAAGACTAAGAAGGAAATGTTGGGATACTCTGCATTCCTGAAGAAATTTTGAGGATCGACTGCAGTCTTCACTTTCGCAAGCCTGTCAAAGTTTCCATTGAAGTATTTCAGCCCATACACTTTTCCTTCATTATAACTATTGTTCCCATTAGCAGTGGTACCAATATCAAGATCCCTATAATTGAGAAAAGCCTGCCTGGGATTACTTGATACATAAGGGGTCATGAAGCTGTACAGGTCTCTTACTTCCCCAAGATATTGAGTTTCTAACTTGGAGTCTGAACTTTGCCAATTCACTGAATACTGAATCTTATAAATAATCCCTGCTCGATGTGGAAATGGAGCCTCACTTTCTGCAATTTGGCTCATTCTTCCACCATAAGGATTGAAAACTAATTTTACTTTTCCAATCTGAACCATTTTATTGAAAATTGAAGTTAATGCATCCTTAGGAATTGGGGTTTTAACATAATCAGATTTCCACTTCAAGAAGTTGACAGAATCAGGAGATCTTCTCAGCAAAGCTTCTGGTTTTGCTCCTTTGTCTTTGAAATTTGCCCAATTGATAATTGATTGGATCCAACTCATTTGCACACAATCACTTCCCTTCAATCCCAATTCAGGAAACTGAGCATTCATAACAGTCATAAGCCTATTGGAATCTCCAAGAAAAAATCCATAGAATGTCACTTGAATGATTTTCTTTCCCATTGAAGTACTAATTGGCTGGAGAACGACTCTTATGAAGAGATCATTGTCTATTTTATCTGCAACATTTTGCCATTTAACAAGAATGTTTGTTGCATTCTCTGCCTCAGTCCTAATGACATTAAAAACAGTGACAATTTGAGGCACTTGGACTAAATTGACTTTGTAGGCCAAAACAACACCAAAACTTGCACCACCACCACCTCTAATAGCCCAAAAGAGATCTTCCCCCATTGCATTCCTATCCAAAACCATGCCATTAACATCAATGATTTGTGCATCAACAACATTATCAACCGCGAGACCAAATTTACGCAACATTGCACCATAACCACCCCCACTTATGTGTCCACCAACTCCCACAGTTGGGCAAACACCAGCTGGGAATCCATGTACTGTACTCTTCTCCCAAATTCTATAGTAAAGCTCTCCCAATGTTGCTCCAGCTTGTACCCAAGCAGTTTGACTTTGAATATCAACATTGATGGTCCTAAGATTAAACATGTCAAGAATGATAAAAGGATTATTTGAAAAATATGAGATACCTTCGCTATCATGGCCACCGCTTCTGATCTTTAATTGTAGCCCAGTTCCTTTACTGCATGATACGGCTGCTTGGGCTTGTTGAACTAACAATGGTGCAACAATTATTTCTGGTTTTTTAGTACTTGAAGTATTGAATCTTAGATTTCGAACATAAGCTGTTAAAACAGAACTAAACGAAGTGTTTGTGGGATTATAAAGAATTTTAGAAATTTGGTCAGTTGGGATCCCATTTTTGGTTAGACAATTTGTATAATACCCACAACCAAATTAGATGGACTATTTCATAAATAAGTAGAGTTTGAGGGGCTTTTTAGCAAAATTGTCAAATTGGGTCTTAAAACCCAATTTGAACAACCGTGGGTTGCCTTTCTCCATTGTTCATATCTTCTCCATCTTTTCTCTCTTGGATTAGGGCAAGAAGCCATGTTGGATTGAAGAAGAAAAGATCAATTTCCACTCTACTTTCACTCTTGGAAGGTAAGGGATCCATCTAGTTACTTATCCAAGTTAATTTCCTAATTTAGTGTTCTAGAAAAGTTAGGGTTTAGAATGGTGTTGTAATGGAATATGGGTTGTAATCCAATAGCTTAAGAACACTTGATTAAGGATACTAGCATTCATTTGAATGAGAATAGAACATGGTTAGATAGATTTAAGTCAAATTGTGAGGATATTACGTTGAAGAAAGTTATGAGGATAACATAGGTATAGGTTTTAGAATTTAAAGAAAGTGAGGTGTTATTAGATTAAGAAAAGGGTCTTAAGTTAAGAATGATGTTTAAGGGATTTTTAGATTCTATTTGATTGTTCTTTGACATATGCATATGATTTTATAGGAAAGTGGATTGAATAGAGGTGGAAACCTTAAGAAATCAAGTACAATATTGGATTTTGATTAAAGGTAAGTGGATTGATATTCATTTATGTTTTTAATATGCTTTTGATGAAAGTATTTTGAGAACTTGATATGTTGTGATATATATAAATGGATTGAGCATGTACTCGTTTATGTTTTTTATGTATATGAAATATATGCAGTGGCTTTTGTGAAATCAAAGTATTTGATGAATGAATTTGAAGTATTTGAGCTCTTGAATGTTTCTTGAGATGATAGGTAGGAACATGTTCCACTCATTTGTCATTTGGCCCATCTAGCGGGATAAAATAGCTAGAAACTCATTTGTCATTTGGCCTACCTGACGGGAGTAACAGTCAGGAACTGGATCCAGTGTACCGAAAGTAACTCGAATCATTCTTGAGCTAGGTGTCAAATACACCACGCATTTGTAAATGTTATTTGATAAATGAATGTGCCATTTGCTATTTGTATATACGTGTGTGTGATTTGGAAATGTTTCCAAATGGGAATTTTCATGTGTTGAAATGATTTTATGAAAGTATATTATGTATATAACACGCTCAATCCGATAAAGGAATGTCAATATCACTTACTGAGCATTGTTTTGCTCATACCACAAGTTGTTGTTTCTTTTGCAGATTTGTAAAGTTTTGGGTACATATTGTTGGATATTGGAAGAGGAGAATTGGTATTTTGTTGATGTTGTAAAGATATTGGGATAGAAGGTAAATATTGTAGTTATGTATGAATGATAATAAATTTTGATAGAACGGAGAATACCGAAGTGTTTTGTCATTTCTTATAGATATAGTGTTGGATTGTATCGTATTGATGTCCGTGGATGTGTAATTATGTAGAACGAATGCTCTAAGTTATTGGAATGATGTTTCATTTGGTTTTGGATGTTTAGATTTCATGTTGGTTTGAAAAGAGAAAATGTAGGTTGTAAAAGGTGAGTTTCGGACGACTGTTTCAGACCCCTGATCGTCCGAACCTATTCAACTGGAGGCATGCCAAAATAGTTCGCGATATTTTCGGACGGCCGAAACTCTGAAGGGTCGTCCGATCCTAAGTTTCGGACGTCCGAAACTTTCGAGAGCCGTCCGAACCTATTTATCAGAATGGGTGCAATTTCACAAGACTTTCGGACGACAGTTTCGGACGAACAGGTCGTCCGAAACTATCTTTCGGACGTCCGAAAGTCCTCCAGGTCGTCCGATCCTATTTTTCTCAGCCTATTTTCAATTTTTGTTTTCCGAATCAATCGTACAACTATGTTATGAATCGTTGGGAAAGATAAATCATATATAAAGGATGTCGACTTGATTTTGATGGTTTTCTTGAATACGCAAGCGGAAGATTTTCCTTTTATTTAGTACATACGATCCTTTGGCATAGTAAACTTTGAAAAGTTAAATGAGGCTTCGCACACTTGAAAAGACTATTCCAAGGGTGTGGCCGTGCCACGTCGGATTAGGGGCGTGACAATTTGTAAAATTGTCATAAGTGGAATCTGCAGATGCAAAAAGCAGTGAATTGAATGTGAAGAAAGGGAGGAGGAGGAAGAAGAGAAAAGGCAACATTGTATAATGGAATGATGACTGAGATTGATCATTGTCTTTTCATGGTGGATGCCTTTCATGTAACATAAGGTTATATAGTTTAAATATTGCTTGATTTTCAGTGAAGAGATTTGAAAAATTAATGGGAATGGAAGTTGGAATTGCTTAAGTGATGCTTCCAACGTAAAATTTTGACAGAAAAATTCTTAATTGCACAAGGGTTGGCAGGGATATTTCCATCAATTCAGAGACAATATAGGATTATCTTCAACAGTTCATAGTTTAGTTGGCCAATAATGTAGTTTACTTCTTTCTCGCAGGGAAATAGAGTTCATTTTTGGCTGATTTGATATACGCAAGAACTTTGTGCGATCATCGCATGTATGCGACTAGACAATGATGCGACCCTACTCGCACGTGTGTTATAGTTCGCATATAAAGTATTATTTTTGCTAATAGTTTGCGTATAAAGTATCACTTTTGTCAATAGTTTAAAGTATAAATTGTAAATACTTAACGTATTCGTGTATAACGTGCAAATATTCATGTATAATGAGTAAATATTCGTATATAACGTGTAAATATTCACTTATAACGTGTAAATATTTGCATATAAAGTATCACTTTTGTCAATAGTTTGCGTATAAAGTATCACTTTTGCTAATGGTATAAAGTATAAATTGTAAATAGTTCACGTATTCACATATAACGTGTAAATATTTGCGTATAACGTGTAAATATTCGCATATAATGAGTAAATGTTCACGTATAATGTGTAAATGTTAGCGTATAATGTATAAATATTCGCGTATAACGTATGATGTTTTGTTTGATAAAACAAAGTGCGTAAAAAGTATCAACAATTCACATATAAAGTATCATTCTGATTCGCGTATAAAAAAAAATTGATTCGCGTATAATTTTTTATGATGCGCATGTCCCGTCACATCTATAAAATCGTTTCAGCCTGCCCCTTTGATCCATATGCATATACATATATATATATATATATACACACACACATTAGTTTAATTATGGTTACATAAGCATTGCTTGATCATTACTATGTTAATGCATTGAGGTTTACATGGCAAATTTGCCAATGATCATTATGCAACTCACAAAAAATATGAACAATTTTGCATTGGACAAATTGAAATGTGTTTGGCATGAAAGATGCAAAAATATAACATAGGACAAATAAAGGGAGGACAATATTTTTTAAAGAAATATAAAAATAAAAATTTGTTATAATAAAAATAAATGCTTACAAGCATTTATATAGTTGTAGAAAACCCTAAATTAAAACAGAAAATAATCTAAAAATAACTAGAAAAACTTAAATGCTCTTGAAAGTAGCCTAAATGGATGAATTTTAATGAAATACGACACATGTCATGTAGTGAAATTTGTCAATTCTTATTGATTTGTTCGAGAATTTTGAAACACTAAAGATGATTCTAAATCTGGATAAGAAAGTTACATCTGTTTAAAATTAAGGACACATTTGACTCCTTTTCCCTTTTTTGGATTGATCATGCACAACTCAATTCATATTTTCAACCCATTCAATATCAAAATATTGCACTCATTCTTGTTTATATTTTTCCCAACTTTAGTTTCATTTATCCAACTCGCTTTTGGAACAGTCAAAGATTAATTGATCGGACCATGTTAAATTTTAATATTTATTTTTATTATTATTCTTCTTCTTTCAAACCGAGTTATTTCAAATATAATTTCACATATTAATTCAGGTTTATTCCTGATCCGAGATGAATTATATTTTCTTTAAAACTAGTGCACATGTGGTTAGCTTAATTAATACCAATAATATTACTATATTACTAATGTCTAGCTGGAGTGAAATATTCAGATTAGTAAAGCCATTTTAAGATCCATATGGCCTTTGAAAATTGAAAAAAATTAGTCCTATTGCGAGATGAGAATCTTCATGATTACATGGGAACTATTATTTATTTAATTAATTTCGTCCCATGGATGCATTTGTTTGAACTGTGGCTCTTGTAGATAGAAGAAATCCTTATTTTTTTTATAAAAAAAATTGTCACTTTCTTCCCTCCAAAGGCGCAGACAAAGTGCCTCGAAATGAACAAAAAGGAGCCCCAATTTCTTCCCAAAATTGAGCTTACCAGATTTCCCCTGCTCGTGATGCTTTTTGTGGTCATTCTTAGTCTTGAGGAGATAGAGGAGGAGGAGCTGGAGGGAGGCGTTTTCTCGGGGGCGGAGGAGGGTGGGAAGGTGACAGTGGAGCGGGAGGAGGAGGTGGCGGAGGTGGAGGTGGGGGTGGAGGTGAAGATGGAGTAGAAGCGGCAAAAGCAAACAAAACGAAAGAAAATGACAGTAGCAACCGAGGGAAAAAGGAAACAAGAAAAAATTGAAAGGCAAACAGACATGGAGAAAGCAAGCAGAGGCGGCAAAAGCAAAGAAAATGACAGCAGCAACCATAGGAACAGCCGGTTAAATAAGCCAAAAACACAGGAAAAATGAAAGAAAGGGTACCCAAAAAATAATGGGCCCACCAAAATTTTACACTCGCAAAAACCAAAACCGAGATGCTACCGGCAATCGATACTGAGCACGCGGGGCAGTAAATGTCCAACATTCGCTCTTTATAGTATTAGATTAGATTAGATTCTCCCCACTAAGAGCTTCTATAAGTTTATTAGTCTCTGTATTGGAAAACTAAAAGAATTATTTTCACTTAGCAGTTATACAGGAAACCAACAAAGGTACCAATATAATATAATGGCTTTTTCGTTTATATAAAAAGGCATTTGAAATGAATTTTCTTGTCAAGACTTGAGAATTTCTACGTGCCAGGTTGATTTGAAAAGGACTTACAGCCAAATACAAATTTTCTTGTCTCTACTTGTTAGGCTATCGTCAATTTACCCCATGAAAGATGACGTTTAATCACTTTATCTCAATAAAAAAAAATTTATTAGCACTTTATCCCGTGAAAGATGACGTTTAATCACTCTATCATTAATTATTAATTTTAAATGACAATTTTATCCATCAATAAGAAATAAATTTAATTATATTTGTCCCTCTTATATTTAAACATTAATTTCAATTTATCTACTCCATAATTTTTTTTAATACTCAAATATTATTAGTTTGAGGCATAAAATATTTGATAAATTTTTTAACAAATTTAGATACTTGTTTTTTTTTCATCTTTTTTTCTTTTCCTTTTATTTCATCTTCTTTTATATAAATAAATTTATGCATGTTTCTTGTAATTTATGATTTTTTACTCATTTTAGTTTGTTGTGTCTTTGTAATATGATTATTTATTTTATTTCTATTATTGAGAATTTAAAGCATCGATTTAATAGCTTAAAATTTTTTATTATATTATTATATATATTAAAGCAATCTAATCAACATAATAAAATTATATAATATATAATTACAAAATAAATAAATAAAATAAAATATTTATTTTCTTGTTAGTTTTAAGGTGTTGATTTATTATTAATATATATTTTCCTAATAGAGATATCTTTTATACTTTATAAATTTAATAAAAAATTAATTAACTCTAAATGAAAAATCCATAGATATAGGAGTGGTAAAATAAAAAGTTTTATTAATTTTTTATTAAAGACTTAAAAAAATTGGACAAAGTACGTATTATTTTATTACCTTCAAAAAAATTAGATAATTCATATAAGGTTTTGGTAGTGTCGTTATACCACCAAAATTAAAACCTACTCTTCACTAGTATAGCAATGGAGTAAGGTCGTCTTCCAAGGGAACGGTTTTAACTTTTCTTCGGACTTGTCACAAAAAGGGATTAGAAACAATTAAACAAAATAGACTATTAAAGAATTGAATCAATAAGAAAGAAAACCCGGTTAAAACATTGAATCCACACTAATTAATAACTTGATCCTTGATGCAAATATTAAATCTGTTTGACAAATAAATCAGTTATAGTTATCGGGAACGCCACTGACATAACCTAATTTCTTCTTACTTGTTGGTAATTAAAAGGACGCCTTATTAATTACTCTCTAATTAATAAACAACCTAAGAGGACGCCTCATTAGATTTAATTCATTAAAAGCATTAAGATAAAAGAAACCTGATACTAATATGCCCACATGGACGCCATATGCCCATACTAGCCCCTATGCCTACTGTCGATGAATGACAGCTTCACCACCTATTAAAACTAAATGGACAATTACGGATCCACTGTTTTAATTGGCCTTAGAACTTCATGCAATTAATTAAACATTGTACACTATTTAACAATTACATAAAATTCATAAACTATTTATCACAAGACATAAAAGGTACTTGTCTAACAAATTTATTTAAATTCAAATTAGATCTCACAAGAATTTTAATTAATGCTTCATCAATATCTTAACCGGATAAATTAATTTAGCTAGAATACATAATTAAATAAAAGAAATAAGAATTAAGAAAAGTAGAATTCATATTAAAAGACAAAGATTAACTTACTAACTATTTAAACTAAGATTCACTATAAATATGAAACCACGAAAATTGATATCTAAATTGAAAACAAAATCTTGACGTAATTACTGATCAAACACAATATGTAAATCAAAAAAATTTACAACTTATGTAAACAGAATAGGTAAACAAAAGAATTGACATGATTACTTTACGTAATTGGAATACTGGATTGAAAAGAAAACAATAAAGACTAAAATCAAAGCAATGCAATGTGAATAGTGCATTACTTACCGAATCAGAATTTTGAACCAAAGACTTTAGTCAATAATTTATCTTTAAATATTGAATAGTGCTTTACACGATTTTGAAGCAAAATAACCAGAGTCAAAGCAAAGCAACTTGTCTTCTGAATCAAAGCAACTCAATTCACTTATAAATACGAACTGGAATCAAATGTGGAAAACAAGAATTCTAATAAAATCCTAACTTTAATAACTTGAAATCAAAACTAAAGAAATTCCTTATAACTAAAACGTGACTAATAGAAACAGTAAAGAAAACTAATTCTTATAAAATGAAAGACTACTTGACTGTGTAGCGTAGTGCTTTATTTATAGAGCTAATAAACAATTTCCTAATATTAATCTAATTCCCCAAAAGTGGGAATTATCCCTAAATATTGAAATTATCCTTAAAAGCTATAATTATCTAATTATCTCAAAAAGATAATTATCTAATTATTTAAAAAGATAATTATTTGGAATAAATCAATAAAACTAATGTCAATCCCAATTTCAATCTTCACACGTCTTTGACAGAATTTCTCCAAATAAATAGGAAACTTTTTCTCCAACTTCTTTGCTTGGCTTTTGTTCTTCAACTCAACTACTTCAATTATCCCTTAATAACAAGCCTTGAATCTTCCCAAAAATGTGTCTAGATCCAATTTCCACCGTACTTGCACTTTTAGTAGTCAACAACTTCCTCTAGATAAATCTACAATTATCAACACTTTTTCCAATTAATAATGCCAATATTATCCAAAATAAATATAGATAAATATCAAAATATTGGTATTATCAGGTTTTTGTTGACCAAGTATATTAAAAATAGTTAAGAAATTATAAAAAATAGTAAACCGTATCAAAAATATATTTTTTAGTAAGATTATATATATTATACTATTATTTAAAATAATAATAAGAAATTTAATTTATTAAAGTATATATGAAGCAAAAAGAAAACAAAAATGATGATAAGTAGGACAAGATTTTGAGAATTAAATTTAAGGATAAAATATTCTAAAACATAAAAAAGAACAACTTTTTAAGGCAAAATTTAACATTTTCAGTTAAATATAGTAACATAATATCCTTATCGGTGCAAAGTGCTAATAAAACTTTTGTATGGGAGTAAAGTGATTAAAAGTCATCCTCCATAGGGATAAATTGAAGATAACACTACTTTTTAAGTCAAGAGCGATAATTAATTACTAAATAAAAATATACATAATAGTAAACTAACTGGTATTTATATATAACTCAATGAATGAGACACACTCGATACATTCAAAAAAAAAATGTTCAATCTTGCAAAAAGAAAATTTAAAAACTTTAACTTTGGACCATTGTATAGTTTTAAATTCACTTAAAATTGAGGTAATTTTGCATTTCCTAATAGAGATGCGATCTTCTCTCTAAAATTATCGAGTATTATCATATCCAAGATTAAAACTACATCGTAAGATTTTGAACACATAATAAGACTGGATAATTTTGGACAGGAGATCGGGTCTCTTCCTAATTGAACATCAAACATACTTAAATCACAAATAACCATTAAAATTGTCCATCTCGTTTTCTTTCCTCTCTTGCTATTTCTACCACCAATATCCCCAAATCATCTTTATATTTGTTATGTATATATATAATCATCAAGAAGATCGGAATAAACTATTCCTTCTCAAACAAAATGGATAAATTTCCTTTCCTTTTTTTTTTTGTGTGAAATAGATATGAAGTTTCAACACCTTCCTTTCTATAGAAAAATTCTTGTAGTATAGTTTTCAAAGTGAAAATCAAATAAAGCTGAGGGGTAGCTTCTATACGAAAGAGAAATAAAAGGGAGACTTTAACTCCCATAATGCGACTAAAAGATGAACTCCGAAACAGCTTTTCCAAAACTTTCAGATTTGTCAATATTCTCTTTCCTCTAAAGAAAGAGAGGGGCCTCACAAAAAATTTCCATGTCAAGAAAGACTACAGGATCTAAATATGCCAAGTTGAGTTGTAAAGTATTTATGGCAAAGCTTATTGAATAGGCATTTTATCCCATTGTTTGTAGTGAAAGGAAACAAGTGCTACTATAAGTAACATGCGAATTCGATTAATGACGTTATAAAAACATTGGGAAAACAGAGACGGTCAACAGAACTCGTGCATTGCATTGAACTGTCTGTCTTCTAAATATTAGCATAGTCAACTTCCAAAATATGACTTGCCACTCTATTTGGACTTTCATATGCTGCCTAAGATTATACTCTCTTATCATTTTCAAGATTAAAATTATGTCGTAATTTTATTTATTTCTTGGTTAGAATCTATTAATTGTAAAATAATTTTACTTTTTAATCCTTACTTTTAGTAAAATTATGTCGTATTGAACATTAGACATGATAAGGTTGGATTATTTTGGACAACAGATCTGGTCTCCTCTATTTGTGCTAAAAAGAAATTGATGATATTAAAAGCGACTATGTGCGTATTTATTTATTTTTGGTTTCTTTTTTCGGGTACTAATAATAACTGGTTATGTAATTTGCTTTTAAGGGATTTTATGTTAGAAAACAGTACTTAAAAAAGAGATCGCATCATCTGTCTAAAATTATTTTATCTTATTTTGTCAATGCTCCAAAACAACATGGTTTCACTAAAATTATGAGTAAAAGAATAAATTTCACCAAATCAAACTTACAATTATTCAAATCTAATCATATATAAGTGAACCCTACACTCTTTTTTAGTTATGATTTTAGTGAAACAATGTCATTTTGATGTGTTGGATAGAATAGACAGAGAACTATTGGACAAATGATCTTAGTTACAAAAAAGATGGTTTTATGGTCAATTACAATGTCGTTTTCTTTAACATCTAATTTACCTCTACTGATTATTTTGGAAAAATTTGTGTTAAGGGCTCGCTCTGAACCCTTATTATTAAAAATGGCATAACTTTAACCTATTTATTGTTAAAAACATGAAATAATTTAATCAGTATATATAATTTGTAAAATACTTTATTATTCATAGGTAAACTCAAACAACAAACAATAATTATTAAATTAATTCACATCTAATTATTTTCAATCACGACATCATTCAATCAATGTATTTTTAATTCTTCTCAATCACTTCTTCTTTTAAATTCATTCAATCTTCTCATTTTCTTAAACTATCTAGTTTCCTTTTACAATGATTGATTAAATCTTAATCTTAATTTAAACAAAAAATACATTGTCTATTAGTTTAAATACAATATATATTAACTAATGATTCAATCATATCATTCATAAAATTATAAAAGTAATTATGTTAGTATAAGAAAATAAAAGAGAGTTTTGATATTTGAATGTAATAGATAGAAAGAATTAATATCATATTCACTTTGAAGGAAAAATAAATAAGAATATTATGCGGGTAAATTACTTCAATTGTCCCTCAACTTGGGGGCTCATTTTGTTTTTATCCATAATCTTTAAAATATTTTATTTTCGTCCTCATGTTATAATTTGATTTAAAATCGCCCTTCATCCTTTTTTAATTAAAATTTAACTTAAATAAATATTTAACACATATATAACAAATAAAAGTGCATACAAATTGATATAATTAGACATATGAATGTTAAATAGTCATCCAAGTTAAAATTTTCTAACATGAAAAGTAAACAAAGGACCATTGAAAACTACAAATGCAACATTAGGGATGAAAATAGAACGTTTTAAAGATTGTGGACAAAAACAAAATAAGACTTTAATTTGAGGGATGGTTGAAGTAATTTATCCAATATTATGCACTCACTTTTATTACTTTTACCATTTGTGAAAAACAATAAAAAAAATGAAAAAGTTAAAAAAAAAATTAAAACTTTAACTATAGCATTTGAGTTGTCCATCACTGGCAATAATATGATTTAATTTGAGATATAATTCACATTTTTTTCTAAATTAGTTTAATTTTTTTTTTCCTTGTCGCTATTTAGCTTGTTTTAGATTGAATTGAGAGTTCTAACGATCATATGATTTCAAATTGGGACATAATTTACCTTGCATTTATTTTTTTTTTCTCAATTTCACTTATAATTCTTTTCCTTTTTTCTTGTCCAAATTTTACTCTTTTTTTTGTTTTAGATTGAATGAAAAATTGTGTCAGTAATATAATTTCAATTTGAGACGTAATTCACTTCTATTTTATTTTATTTTATTTTCTTAAATTTTATTTTGAATTCTTTTTTTCTTGTTATAATTTTGTTCATTTACTTTTTTAAATTTGAGGTAGAGTTCTAATATTAATATGATTAATAATTTTTTTATTTTTATTTTAAATTTCTAATTCTCTTTCTTTTTTTATTATCATAGTTTTGTTTACGTATAATTGTGGAGATAGAGTTCTAATATTAATAATATTAATAATTTATTTGTCTTTCTTTTATTTTTTTTCCTAAATTTTATTTCTTCTTTTTTTTATTCTCATAGTTTTGTTTATTTTATAGTCGTGCAATTGAAATAGAACACTATACATTTTTTATTTTTCTGTTCATGACAATTTACTTATGCGAAAACTCTATAGAGAAAAAGAGTAGAGATTATAAAGGGATAATAAAGTTTTTTATTAATTATATAAACTAATTAAATTACTTCTATGCATTTAACAATAAATAAGTTAAAGTTACGTTGTCTTTAATAATAAGGATTTCAAGCAAGCCTTTAATACAAAATTTTCATTTTTTATATACAAAATGATTTTACATATTAATTTCTAAGATAGAATAAAGCCGTTTGCAAAACCCTATTCAATGTTTATCACAATTGTGATGAATTAATTATAGTGGATGTCTATTTATAGCTATCGTGTTGTTAAATTAACAGACATCAATTGAATAGTTATAATTAATGCTAATAGTTAAATTAACAAAGTTAATTTGAAGAGTTGCAACTCTTGTCAATTTACTCGCATAAAAATATTCGAGTAATGATAGAGATTACAAAATTTTTTACGCCATTTGAAAACTCTTGTGAGGTGGAGTCTTAATCGGCATAAAATAGGAAAGAGTGTGTTATAAATAAAAGAGTTTATCTCATAGATAGATAAGAATTTGTAACTTAATGCCTGTTTGATAACTGAACTTAAGTTTAAAAATTAATTAATTCAGAACTTCACAAAATACTTTTGTTTGATAACTAAAAATTGAATGTGTTAATGAATTAAAACCATCTGAAAGGGCAAGTAAAATTCTTCTTTGATTTTAAGTAATAAAAACTAACTTATCGATTAATTTCAAAACATGCTCAAATCCAAGGTTTTAAAATAAAATGCAATATATCATAATTATACATAATATCTCTACAATATTGCATAATTATACATAATATCTCTACAATATTGCATAATTATACATAATATATTTTCAGTCTATTATTTCTACCATCTCATTTTCCTTCCTCCTTTTATAATCTAAGATTTTTATTAAATATACTTTCTTTTTCATTCTATATTCTAATATTTTTAAATTTAATATATATTATTTCTATATTTTAATATTTTTTTCAATATATTTGATTACATAAACATTTTTTAATGTTTTAGAATATGATTAATGGTTTCTACCTTTTCTATTTTTTAAAATAATATTTTGGTAAATTAAAAATTATATTTTTAAAAATTTTAAAGTATAACATCTAATATAGTAGAATACCATGAATATGAAGAGGTTACAAGTATATGCATTTCTAAGATAATTTGTTTTCAAAATTATTAATTTTTATAATTTTATTTTTTTACAAAATTATATTTTTTATAATAATTATAATTAGTTATTTAAAAAGTAATATATTGCACATTTATTGATAAAATAATTAATTAAAATATTAAATTTTACTATTTGACTATTAAGCTATCATATCAATATATTTATGAAATAATTTAATTATTTTAGCATTTAGATTCAGACATTAAACTACGTTGGTCGGGTCGTTATACCACCAAAATTAAAACCTACTCTTCACTAGTATAGCAATGGAGTAAGATCGTCTCCCAAGGGAACAGGTGTATCTTTTCCTTCAACTTGTCACAACAAATATTATAAACAAATAAACAAAATAAAGTACTAAAGAATTTAATCAATAAGAAATAAAATCCAGTTAAATCATTGAATCCACACTAGTTAATAACTTGATCCTTGATGCAAATATTAAACATGTAATTTAAATAAACCAGTTATAGTTATCGGGAATACCACTGACATAACCTCATTTCTCCTTACTTGTCGGTAATTAAAAGGATGCCTTATTAACTACTCTCTAATTAATAAACAACCTAAGAGGATGCATCATTAGATTTAATTCATTAACAACATTAAGATGAGAGAAACCTGGTTATGATATGCCATATGGACGCCATATGCCCATACCATCCCCTTATGCCCACTGTCGATGAATGACAGCTTTACCACCTATTAAATCTAAATAGACAATTACAGATCTATCGATTTCATTGGCATTAGCATTTCCTATAATTAATTAAATACTGCGCATTATTCAACAATTATAGCTAATTCATAAACCCTCTATCACAGGACATAAAAAGGTACTTAAATTACATGTTTATTTAATACAATTAGATCTCACAAGTTGTTAATTAGTGCTTCATCAACAAATTAACTGGATAACTAATTTAGAATGAAGACATGATTAAACAAGACATAAAAAAATTTAATAAAACTAGATTCATAATGGACTCAATAATAAAAACAAAGAATGTACCTTGAATAGAATAGATGAAATGAATCAAAAGGATAACCTCGAGTTTACAATCTCTTGAATATAGTTAAAAAAGAAGATAATCCAATCCCAAGTGCAAAGGTAATAGATAATGCTTGTCCAAGAACTTATCCACTCAATTGTCTTAATTAAGATTGCTGAAATTTGAAGTGCTTGAATTAAATAATGAAGTTCCAATTAAATTCAAAACAAATGACTTGAATAAAAATTACGTGAAAGCAAATTAATTCCCTACTTCTTAAGAAAAACTAGGCTGCTTACTACTATTCTAAAAACAAAACTAGGCTGTTAACTACTGTTCTAAAAACAAAACTAGGCTGCTCTCTCAAGCAATACTAAAAGCTCTCTATTTAAAGAATTCTCTAAACAAACAATAACTAAAAATCATAGCTGAAAATAATTCCCAACAAACTCCAAGATCTCAATCTCCACAAAATTAGGAGATTTGATTACAAAACATATTCTTTACCAACTAAACATAACCACTTCTTCCAATAAACTCTATTCCTTTAGTAAAAATCCTTCTTGGTAAAAATCTTCTCCTTCTAGTAAAAATCCTTCCTTCAAATCTTCTCAACTTCTTGCACCATTTTAGCTCTTTTTTCACCATTCCATTCATCTTCCACTTAAATATAAAAATGTAACAAAACCATGAATTACAACACATGAATGCTAATAAAAAGACATAAAATCATAACAAATAAATGTAAACTATTAACTCTATCAATTCCCCCATACTTGGACCATGCTTGCCCCAAGTATGGTTTATTCCAATAAGACACTAAAAAGACAAACACTTGGACTCAACATCATAATGCCCTTAACTAAATAACCAACAAGATATAAATTGAAACTCTACCATCTTACCACTAACTAATCCTTGTACCAGATAATGTAAATATGCCCCTTCATTTAAGTTAAAAATTGCAAGAACAAATTTAAGCTCACAAATTCCACTCAATAAGGGCACAATAATTAATATGGCAATATACATCACTCAAACAAGGTATCATCATAAGCTTGCAATTCAGTCACATTTCAACCATAATCATAATAATCATATACATAAATCAAGAAGGTCTTTTGGGTTGTAATGGGGCTAAGGTGAGAGGTAGGATAAAAGGTTAAATATGGGCTAAGATTTATCAAAGAAAAAATGTTAAAGTACAACTTCTTTTCACAAAATACTTCTTATATAGCCACACTTTCACAACTTCTCTTAATCAACAATACTTATTCTTGCAAAACAATGCTTCACTTTCTTTTTTCTGAGCATTTACTCTTCCTTTTTTTTCTTCTTTCTCTCTTTTCTGTTTTTTTTTCTTTCTCTTAATTGAAGTCTAAAATTTAACTTGCAAGCAAAAATTCTGCACAAATAACAACAATGTAGCTATATTTTTCTCAAGAAGTATTTAAATATCTTAACACATTCTTTGATAAATAGATTGAAAAGGAAAGCTAAAAACAAGTTTAAATGGCTAATTTTTCTTGGGTGTTAAACAAAGAAAAGGTCTAGGCTCAACAATGGTTCACTAGGGGTCAAAATGGTAGGAAGTGTTTTTAGAAAGATGAAATTGTTTGTTCCTAATTTGCCTTTTATCATCTTTTATGCATATAATTATTTATGGTCTCATCATATACTCTAAAGCAAGCTTTATAATACCCAATGCATTTTACTCAAACTCTCACAATAAAAATTTAAAGCACCAAGAAAGTGGTTCTTGTAATTAAATGGTGGTTTACCTACATCGCAATATCCATCTTTTTGGCCTCTTTTCACCATGATGCAGGCTAATATGTTGGATATTTTCAATATCGAAAGTATCAAAACAATGAAAATCTGAAAAATCAAATATTGATGAGTTTTTTCCCGACCGCGACTTGAAGAAGTTTCACGTCGCGACATGGCTGACTGTGAGACAATTCTAATTTGTTTAGAATTCGACGCCACGAAGTGCCGTAATTGCCCGTTGCAACGTCGAAAAAAGTTGGGAAAATTCTAGATAATTACAATTGGTTGGTAATTATCATTTATTCAGGTTTATCCCAAAATAGTTATTTAGTGTGTTTTAAATTGGTTGTTTAGACACATAATATTAGTTGTAAATGTTATTGATTGTCTTAATTATCAGAGAGACAATTACATGAGAATCATAGAGGAAAAACAAGTATGAGAAAGAGAGTCACTCAGAGTAAGAAAAAATTACAGAATTCTTTTTTGGGTAAATTACGCCAATCGTCCCTTAACTTATAGGTTGGTTTCGAATTTGTCCTTCAACTTTAAAACGTCCAATTTTAGTCCCTCGTCTTACATTTTGAGTTTTAATTAGTCATCACTATGTTTTTCATCCATTTGTAAACGGACTCCGTTTGTCAGGTGCGTGGCACGTGATAAACTAAAGGGCAAAGCTTGGAAACATGAAAAGTAACAAATCACATTATACGCACATTGGTTTATTAGGGCAAAATGAATGAGAGAAATCAAAATTATCTTTTGTCTTGAAGTTGAAGTGAAGGTTCAACTATTACCGCCTAATCAAGATTCAGAGATTCACTAAAAATCAATTTCAAGAATGTTGCGCGGGGAAGATTTCATATGTCTAGATGCTGTAGATAATCAATATTTTGGTTTTTAGTATTGTTACATTTCGTAAAAATGTTCTTAGAAATTGAATACATGGGATATGATAAGTTGGTTTCATACCAACTTAATTGGCTTATTTCACTTAGCTTTTGCATTGTTTTTCATGCAAATGTGTGGTGTTTTGTGTTATGTTGTGCACTTATGTGATCTATAACTTGGAAGTGTTAAAATGGTGGAAAAGACCAAAAATGTTGATTAAATAAGGCAAATGTGTGTGTGATGTTAAATGGCAAGGAAAGAGTTAGGAGTGTTTAATGATGTTTGTGAAGATTTGAAGAAAACCTAAACTCCTATTTTGCTTGGTGTGAAGTTGGACAGATTTGGTAGTGTACTGTATTTGAGTGTAACTTCTTCTATACTAATCCAAATGATGAGATCTTGGATGTTCTGGAAAGCTCTCTGAGTGTACTTAAATTCTTATGTTTTAATTTTCTTCTAATTCTGTGTGCAAGTATGAGAAACGGGGGAATCTTTCCAATTGCTACTTCAGGGTTTCATGGTTTGTTTTCATTGTTTAGCTCACTGCCATAGTTTGGTAGATTGTTCATAACTTGAGCTAAAGACCTCCAACTTTGATGATTCTTGAGCCTATGGAAAGCCAAGAGAAATCTCTACAACTTTCATGTTTACTGCAAAGGCCAATTCTGAGTTTCAAAATCGGCAAGACTTCGCCACGAAGTCTCGCCGGTTTCACAAGATGTGAGAGCGAAGCTTCGTGGCGAAGTCTCGCCATGTAAATGTCTGTCTGCCACAGTTTAGTGTTTTGGTCATAACTTCCTCGTCCCAACTCCAAATTGGGTGCTTCAAAAGGCTATGGAAAGCGGAGACATGGGGATACAACTTTTGTGTTTTAGGTTTTTCCAAAATCACAACGCATCAGGGCCATATTTTGGTTAGAGGCTGCTGCGCAGTCACACTCACCTTGTTGCACACTCACACACACTTCTGTTGGAATGAATGTCCTAAAGTCAATCATTTGATGATTGTTTGACATTTTATTATCATGAATATTCCATTAATTAAAGGCATTTTATTATTGTCACAATTGTTTATAATTGTTATATGAATTATTGAAATAATAATGTCCCTAGAATATAATGTTTATTCTTAAATGTCCTTAGTCGAGTATTATTAATAGGGACATTAATAATACGGTAAGACTAATGTGTAGTTGATTAATATGTGATATTAAGGACAATACATAAGTGCATAAATTAGAGAATTCATGTACTGGACCGACCTGCTATGAAATCATTGCATGGATCATGTTATGATAGTCATAAATGATTTCGTAGTGATGATGGTGTTGACTGTTCCTTAGACCCGAGGTCACCATGGTGCCCAACATAAAGAATTGTATATTTTGACTCCATCAAACGTTGCCCTTAACAAGGGGATTATAAAGATGGTGATTGGATATATAATAATTTATGTGGTGGGTTGTGAGTGATCAAGATGGGATTTGTTCTTCCTATAATATAGGGATGATATCTATGGCCTCTTGATTGAATTAAGCTAATAAGTGCATGGCCATACCCAAATGATTTGTCATTTGTTTTGATTAGCTAATTCAGGAATCAAGAAATAAAGATTAAACTATACGATAATGACATGTCCATGTCTCGTGTTTAATCTAGATATCGAGAACAAAAGGAATTTACAACATAGTAACATCAGTCACAGTTTCGGTTGCTTTGAAGCATATAATTCTTCGTAATTTGGGTAGCAATGATGTGTTGCTAGATACCGCTCATTGTTTATAATTATGAAATATGATTTTATAATTATTGCCAACATTACGGGAACCTACAGGGTCGCACACTTAGAATAGTAAGTAATTCAGAACGTTTAAATTCATTAGATGAATCTTATTTGAGCAATTAATAAACTTTCCTAGTTAGAGGATTAAGTTTTGATTTTGTCATAATTAATTAATTAATATATATATATGGTATATATTTTAATTAATTTCCTAGTTACACTAGGATTTGATTATTAATTGATTTCCTATTTAATTATTTAATTAATTAAGGAAATAAATTAAATAAAAAGGTATATCAGAATACTATTAAGAATATTCTGTTTGGCTAAGGTTTATGAAACCCTAAGCCTATAAATATATCAATTTAGCTGTCTGCCTCCGAGGCAAGAGAGAGAAAAGAGAAAGAAGAAATATACGTTTTCTTCCAGGGAGATCTCTGAGACAGTTTATTTTGGAGAATCAAAACCTTACTGTATTGCTCAAAGATTAATTCAAGTGTTGAATTAATCAACTAATTAACAAGAATAAAGGGCTAGCACCCAAGTTCTTGTGAGTTCTATCTGGGTTCGTGAGACGAGTTCAGAGATTACGCTGTTCGTGTGGATACCGTAGAGACACGATCTAATTGTTCGTGTTTTGTTGATGCTTCAACAGTACGAAAGGCGCACCAAAACGGTATGTTCTAAACACATAATAGATTGTTGTTTTAAACTGATCTTGGCTTAGGGAATTAAATTTTTAATTTTTCGCTGCTTATACCTGTTTAATTCCCAACAACTTCGTCGCACACACCACCACACTTCTTCGTATGAGCATGCAACGAGCTCATGCGACGAACTCTCATCAGCAGCACACTTCATTGCATGAGCTCATGCGACGAAGTCTCCCATTCCACACACAGATTTCACTCATTCTTTGTATACACCTTCCTAGTCTTGATGCATATGTTCATGCATGTTTTGTGAGCTTATGTCTCATTGTTTCTTTACAACATTAGTAACTTCATGATAGTATACATTTCCTACATTTTGCAATCCATGATTTGAGAATGGTTTCTTATGAAGTGTTGTACATTTCAAGATTGAAGAATGAATTGGGTATTTGCTAAGGCATTTTTCAAAGTTCATTCATCACTTTGTGTGATCATGTTTCATGAACTCTCATTTTCATCTTATTTTATGTCACTAGTATACACATTTCATTTGCATTCACCATTCCTCCATATCATGATTCATTGTTTTCTTGTTCCACTTCCACTTCACAACAAGCTAGCGTAACACATTACATTCACATTCATTCACAACTCAAGAAAGCACAACACACACTCACACTTGCACAAAGTGGCTTGTGAGGGCGAGACTTCGTGGAGAAGTCTCGCCACTTTTTCTTATGTGAGGGCGAGACTTCGTGGAGAAGTCTCGCCACCTTGAGTGTGTGGGTTTTGTGTGTTTGTTGTGTTTTGTATTGGTTTCGAGAAATTCTCTAAGTATGGATGTTGTTCTTCTTGTGCAGGTAGGTGTGTTGGTGTGTTCCTTGAAGGCTAGAAGACGTGGTTATTACATTGGCGTTGTCTTTCTGTACGAATTGATTACAGTGGCATATTTGTAATATCTTAATTATTTTACGTTAGCGTACTGTTTACGTTTTGTAACCTCTATATATAGAGGATTAGTTAACATTTTTAGGGGGGAACATTTTTCAGATTGGAGAACATTCTAGACTTGTAACAGATTTTTGAACTAGAGAGAGAAAGTTTCTCTCTAACTTTCTCTCTCTAGAAATAGAACTCCGTTTTTGGTTCTGATCGTGACTTTGTACTGGAGATTACATATTGAACTCAATTGAAGAAGCATTTGACATTCCTCTGCACTTTAAACGGTGAAATCTTTCAATTTAATGGAATTGAATTGTCTAATGCTGGAATTTGATGAATACGAGTTGAATGTGGAATTTTCTGGCTAATTGTGTGATATCTTAGGGTTCCAAACGGATGAAACATGATTTAGAAGATTTGATGCTATGTAATTGACGTAGTTGATGAAGATTGAAATCGCACTTGAATTTATTACTAGAAATCTGTTGAATTTCATATCTCTGCACTAGTATTGAATGGATCGAGCTTCGATTGTGGTCGCCATGCAAAGTTGAGGATTGATTCACCTATATTAGTGAAGATGCATGAGATTAGAACTAAAGTGTGATTGTCTGAGTCTTTACACTTGCTTTATATGATTATTTTATTTCTGAGATTTAGGCCTCGCCATGGGAAGTTTCGATGTAATGAAACATTAGGAAAAAGTGTTAAAGAAGCTCTCTGAGTTAATAAACAAAGACATTCAAACTTAGGTCGGGTCTCGCCATGGGATTTCCTAGGATTTGCATGTTAGAGTAGTTAGCTTCGAGAGTTGAGACATTGCGGAGTGAATTCCACCATTCTCAGGCCTCGCCATGGGCGAGAATGGTGTTAGGAAGTGTAGGGAGTGGTGTGGTCACCATGCTAACCACAAGCTAGGCTTCCAGGCAAGTTAGGTCTCCTTGAGTTTTGCTTGTTCGTCAATTGCATAGCATTGATCGGCTAGGTTTGTGTTCATCCGACACAAGGACCCTAGGATATCTGTTTATACTTGTTTGTGCTTCCTTTTATTCCTTTGTTCTTGTTCCCTTTTGTGTGGACATTTCATTCTATTTTGTGACTTGCTACTGTGACAATTCTTAGAACAATTCTTGAATTCTTGAGACCATCCCCTTCCCTGTGGATACGATCCCTCTCACTACTACTACATTAGTAGTTTTAGGGTAAAATTTTGCTGAAACGACTACACGCACCAGGATACTTGTTAGATATGCATTTTGTATTATTATGGAAGTATGGACAATATTTATTTTGTATTAGTATGAAAGTTTGTATGGAATACACTGGACATATTTTCAGTGGTGATTAAGTAATGAAGAAGTTCTATTTTTATCTTGTTGATTTAGTTTTGGAATTTAGTTTTGCAATTCAATTTTTTTGTCCAGGAGGATATGCATTGTATATACTTGCTTCATACTTCAACAGAAATTATCTCAAAATAAGATTTTGTAAGTTGTTGAGCACATTTCTAAGTTTATGCTGATAAGTGCTAGTATTAGGTACTATGTTGATAAGTATTAGGTACTATGCTGATAAGTATTAGTATTAGGTACTATACTGATAAGGGATCTCATAAGTATTAAGTACTATAGTCATGTTTTTATCAGTTCAATATGGGATCTAATAAGTCCCAAACAACAAACGCATGAACTCAACTCTTGAGCTCAATCCAGATACAACCTGGTTTCTTATTATTCCCTCTAAAGTTCATCATCCTTCTATCACGTTTGACATCTTTAATTTTTTCTCTTCTCTTATGTTGATTACTAATTCAGCATAATCATCTGTAATATCACATACATAGTTGTCATACAATTCTTTTACATATTCTAGAGAAAAGAAATTGAACACATATAAATCATATTTAAACATAATAAGAAAAGAGAAGTTCTTATTCTACTACATTCATTGGTTCAATCATACATAGAAAAGAGAAGTACATAATCAATAAGCATAAAAATTTCTACTTTCTCTCAAATACCTATCTTATTTCCCTATTCCATTTCACCATGCCTTACTTATTTTTTTCACCCAAAAAGGATGAAGATGAGAAATAGTAACCATGAAATAAATAAAAAAAAAAATTCAAAAGTAAGATTTTCTTCTTCGTAGCAGCTAGATCTGCTTCAGTTTTTTCTCAACGGTCTCAACAACCCTGGAATAATTTTCTTCCCTCTCTCACATATTGAGAATCATACCAATAAAAAAAGTTACAAGCACCTTCTTCACTATATCTTTTACAACTTAGAAATTTTCTTCCTGGGTTTGCATTTATCCATGAAGTCTTGATTTCGGCTTCAATTCCACAATGGCAGTTCATCCTCAGCGTTGTCATTTTTTTATTTTCATGAAATTTCTTCCTGAATTTTCTCCCTTCTATTTGCTTTGCTGCTAATGGAGATTTTATCAACATTTTATTGAGTCTCGTTGTTTCAGTCATGTTTCCAAGCTTTGCCCTTCAGTTTATCACGTGCCACGCACCTGACAAACGGCGTCCGTTTACAAATGGATGGAAAATATAGTGAGGATTAATTAAAACTCAAAATGTAAGATGAGGGACTAAAATGAGATGTTTTAAAGTTGAAGGACAAATTTGAAACCAACATATAAGTTAAGGGACGATTGGCGTAATTTACCCTTCTTTTTTTGAGAAAAAAACTTCTTTTGCAAAACACTTCTATTGTTTTTTAGAGTGAGATATAGGTATAGTGCAATACGTATTTTTATTAGCTTCAAATTATTCTAAAGAGTATTTGCTCATATTACTCCATAATAAAGGGAGCAACTAGAATATAAAGGATAGTGCATTTACTGCATGATTTGAAGAGTTCATTCTTTACTGCAATTTTATTGTCATAGATGAAGTTCTATTTTTATTGCAGTATTATGTAATTAATTAGTAAAGTTTCTTCCCTTGTAAAGTCTTATTGTAATAGATAGTTATCTATGTAATAGATAGAACACTACTATTGTATCTCCCTAGAAGAAGAATCCTCAACAGAATATCAGAAAACATAAAACATAAAACATAAAAGTTTGAACTCTATTCTTAACTTTCCAATGTCGCATGAATTACTCAATTCCAAATTATAATGAGAGAGATGTGTCAAAATTACTAAAGTATGGCAGAATTCTTTGTCGCCTCTTGCCGTATTTTGTTATGTTAACCCTCCTTGGAGTTTCAGACCTCCGTGGAATTAACTTGAAACTTATTTTCCATTCTATTCCAAGCCTCTATATATGAACTTAATCATGAACACTTGGAATGAGCATCTTGAACATATGGTAAAATACGCACCAATATTATTTGTTATCAAATTTTACCTCGGTAAATAATATCGAAGAAAAATTAATTTCACCTCGCTAAATAATACTGAATAGTTAAAGAAAAATAATGTCACCTCGATACATAATACCGAGAATCAAAGAAAAATTAACTTTACCTCGGTAAATAATATCGAAGAAAAATAAAATAACTTCAGTAAATAATACTTAACGATTAAAGAAATATTAAATTTCATCTCAATAAATAATACTAAGGGAGCAAACAAATATTAATTGCACCTTGGTAAATAATATTTAGGGATCAAAGAAAAATTAAATTCCAACCAGGTAAATAATACTGAGGAATAAAATGAAAATTAATTTCACCTCGGTAAATAATATCGAGGATCAAAGAAAAACTGATTTTACATTGTTAAATAATATCGAAGAAATATAATTTCACCTTAGTAAATAGTAATAAAAGATTGAAGAAAAATTAAATTCCACATCGATAAATAATACCAAATGATCAAACAAATATTAATTTCACCTCGATAAATAATATCGAGGGAGCAAAGAAAAGTTAAAATCAACCTCGGTAAATAATACTGATGGATCAAACGAAAATTAATTTCACCTCAGAAAATAATGCTGAGGGATCAAAGAAAAATTAATATCACCTAATAAATGTGAATCTTATTTATTAAAAAAATTACCAATTCACCTTTTACTTGAAAAGTTGAATGATCTCCTGAATTACTAAGTTTAATATATATTGATATATTTAGACCTATGTTGATTCTAGTTAGAAAATATTTTTCATACTTCAAGTGATTATATTAGATATGGTCATATATATATATATACTTATTGAAGTATAAAGTTGAATTATTTGAAAAGTTCAAAAATTACAAAAGTGAAGTCGAGAAAATTTTTGATAAAAGTATTAAAATATTTTGATTAAATCAAGATGAGGAATATTTAAATTAAGAATTTCAAGATTATCTTAAAAAATAAAATTATTTCTTTATGAAAGCAATAATATAATTTTATTAGATATTATTCAATTATGATAAGTCATATAATTCTCCCAAAATTATTTTGGAAATATACCCTAAATATTAAATTTTATCTTTTAAATTACGCTTCGTCTATAACTATTGATTCTACCTCATATTAGATATGGTATAGTAAAGAATCAAAATGTATGAAAATGTCCTATATTTATTAAAAGGTAGAATTAGATAAACTTGATACAAAAAATTTATATATACTTGTTTATGGAATGTCCAAAAGAATGTTTTGGATATAATTTCTATAACCCCAATTAGTACTAAATATTTGTGTCAAAACATGTCATATTTCTACAAAAAAAAGAGTTTAATCTATAAAAGATAAATGAGAGCATATATGTCATATTTTTAGAAAAAATAATTTATTCTAGAAAAGGCAAGTGGGAGCATATAGAGCTTGATGAGCTTCTTAAACCATAATTAGTAATGAAAAAGGGGATAGAACTAGAGTTTATACCTCATGTTAATGTGATAGTACATGAAACTTACAATACACAAGTAAAATATAGGTTTAGTTGTCACCTTAGAGACATGATGATGCCTTTATCATGAAAGAATGATAAACCTACTACCTACGAACAATTCTTATTTCATAAGAACTTTAATAAGTGGTTTCAAACCATGAAATTTAAAATGAATTCTATGTATGACAATATGGTATAGACCTAAGTCAATCCACCTGAAGGGATAAAACTCATAGGGTGTAAGTAAGTTTTCAAAAGAAGAAAGATATGGATAGTAACATTGGTACCTATGAAATATGAATATTGGTCACTGAAGGTTACATAAAATCATAATAATGACTATGATAAAATATTTTCACCAATATTGCAATCTATTAAGATTTTACATTCTATGATTACATACTTTGATCTAACAAATTAAAGTTAAAGACAAATTTTCTTAACTATAATTTGCAAAATGTGGTGTATATGATACAATCTTATCTCTAAAGATCCAAATAAAGTATGCAAAATATAAAAGTACATTTACGGACTAAAATAAGGGATACAATTATCAACCCAATTATTAGATTACAACTCTTTTGTTACTATACTAGCTTCAACATCGGAGTAATTGATGCAAGCAGTCGCATGCTCACCAATTTATCCCTAATTAACTATAGTAGTGGTGATAGGGTTTCGTTCCATAGGGAAGAGAGTGGTTTCAAGAAAATTCTAAAGTTACTCTAAAAAAAACGTCACAGAAACAGAACAAGACTACAAGAATAGAACTAAAAAATGTAATGCAAATGGAGAGAAGAGAGGATGCTCTAGAGTTCCTTCACCGGATGAATGCTCACCTAAACAACTCGTGCAATGCAATTAACGTATGTGCAATACCTGAGGAGAACTAGTTGCCTAGAAAACTAGCCTACAGTCAGTATGTCAACCACACTGCAACCTATGCTTCCTGTCATCATTCTTTCCCATGGCGAGGCCTAAGAACAATGTATTCATACCGCAACGTCTCAATTTCCTGGTTCTAACTACTCTATCGATTAACTCCTAAAAACTTCCCATGGCGAGGCCTGAATTTAGGTTCTTATGTCTTCATTAACAGCAGAGAATCTCTCTACACTTTGATCTAACGATTTCGTGATCTAAAATATGCATGGCGACCGCATCTCAGAAAATGAACAAGTAAAGCAAGTGCAAAGACTCAATTCATACTCCAGTTCTCATTCCACAAAATTCTCAACAAACATTGGTGAATTAAGCTTCAATTCAGCATGTCGGCCGCAACTAAAGTTCAATTCAACAACGCAGGTGCGAATTCATTAAATTTAACACAATTGATATAATAAACAGAACATGATTTCATCCTTAATGGATTACGTTAATCGCACTGCATTAAGTTGTCTAAATTAGGCATTCATCCATTGGAACCCTAGAACATCACAAGTTTAGCCAGAAAACTGCATTCTCATCTTATAATCGTCAAAGTGCAACATTAAACAATTCCTCCCTATTAAATGGAAAGAATTTACCGATTAAAATGCTTCAAAAGCTTCAAAACCACAAGATAATTGTTAAATGCTTTCTTAATTGAGGAGAGAATTTCAGCAATCGGTCCAAAGGTTCGATCAGAATATATCACAAACGGAGATTAAATTCTAGTGAGAGAAAGTTCTAGAGAGAGAAATTCCCTCTCACAAGTCATCTTTCTCAAATGGGGCTTCATGGCATGCCTTCAAAATCTCATCTTTCTCACACATTCTTTCATGCATTTTCTTATTACTTGGTCACTGCACACCTTATAGAGAGCATTGTCCTCCCAAAAGAAGTACCTTGCATCATGTCTCAATTTCTTCCTTTGCTCGTGGGAGTAGTAAGACGGCACTTGCCCAGCCACAACAAGTTTGCTATCTCAGCATACCAAGGCAAATCTTCCTTATCCACTTTAAACACTTGCTCATCAAGGAAATGCACTCAGATCAAAACATGAGAATTGTCTTGCCTATGAGAGTCTAGCCTTGACAGGTGATCGGCTACAACATTCTCTGAACCTTTGCGATCTCTGATTTCAACATCAAACTCCTGAAGCAATAACACCAATCGAATAAGCCTAGGCTTGGCTTTCTTTTTGGCCAGCAAATATTTCAACGCTGCGTGGTCAGTGTGCACAATCACCTTCGAGCCTAGCAAATAAGCACGAAACTTATCAAATGCAAAAACTACAGCAAGCATCACATTTTCAGTTGTGGTGTAATTCATTTGAGCCTCATTCAACAATTTTCTTGCATAATAGATTGTGTGGAAAACTTTGTTTCGTCTCTGCCCAAGCACATACCCTAGTGCATAGTCACTCGCATCATACATAATCTCAAAGGGTTCACCCTATTGTGGTGTGACAATGACTGGGGTTTCCACAAGCCTTGCCTTTAATATCTCAAAATCCTCAGCACATTCTTCACCAAAATTGAACTTCACATATTTTTCTAACAAACTACACAACGGCCTTGCTATCTTGGAGAAATCCTTCATGAATCTTCGATAAAATCCTGCATGACCCAAGAAACTTCTAATGTAATTAATATTGGCAGGAAGTGGTAGTTTGGCAATGACATCCACTTTAGCTCTATCCACTTTAATTCCCTTATGAGATCTTATGTCCCAAAACTATCCCCTCTTGCACCATAAATTGGCATTTCTCTCAGTTGAGCACCAAGTGAGTTTCCTCACACATTTGTAACACTCTTGCCAAATTGTCTAAGTATTCATCAAAGGTCATGCCAAAAACTGAGAAGTCATCCATGAAGATCTCAATGATGCATTCAACTATGTCATGAAATATGGCCATCATACATCTTTGAAAGGTTGCAGGGGCATTGCATAAGCCAAATGGCATTCTTTTGTAAGCAAAGGTACCGAATGGGCAAGTGAATGTAGTCTTCTCTTGATCCATGCACTAATGATTCTTGCCGCCAAGAGCTCGTTAGCATCATTCTTCACCACAGTAACTCCACCCTTCTTGGGCACACATTGTACGGGCCTTACCCACTCACTGTCCGAAATTGGAAAAATTATGCCGAAATCCAAAAGCTTGATTACTTCTTTCTTCACCACCTCTATTATTTGAGAATTTAGCCTTCTTTGTCTATCTCTTATTGGAACAGAATTCTCCTCCAACAAGATTTTGTGCATACATATGCTTGGACTTATTCCTTTGATGTCTGCAATTGTCCATCTGATGGCTTGTTTAAATGTCCTTAGCACACCAAGTAACTTTTCTTCTTGCCAACCCTCCAGCTTTGAAAAGATCACTATGGGCAAGGTTTCATTCTCACCCAAGAAAACATATTTCAAGTAAGGTGGCAAAGACTTGAGTTCCAACTTGGGTGGCACCATGATGGAAGGCATGAGTTTTTCAGTCCTGCATAGCATTTCTTCATACCTCACCTCAGTGGGTGCACAAACATCATTAGTCAAAACATTACGTTCATCATATTTTTTGAAATTCTTAGCACATGCTTCCTGTAACGTGTCTTCTACTAAAATTTCATTTTGCATTTCAACAACTTCATCTTGCATCTCAAAAATTGATTCATCTAACACACAAAATTCTACCAAATTTGCAATTTCAAACACAATCATGTAATCTTCATCATCTAACTCTACATACTCGATTTTCTCATCACAAACATTCAATTCATCAATTCAAATATAATCACGTTTTGCATCTTCATCAACCATATGCATGTTCCAATATACAGCTCTTATTGCAAAACAAGGTTCTACATCTATGGGATGCTTCATAGCATAATTGACATAAAAAATAACTTGTTTATTATTGATTCTAAATGTTACCGTTTTGCTTCTTACTCCTATCAAAGCATCTCCAGTAGCAAAAAAAGGTCTACAAAAGATAAGAGGTACCTCGGGGTCTTCCTCCATGTCGAGCACAATGAAATCCACTGGTAGTGTGAATTTATCTATCATCACTAGCACATCTTCCACCATGCCTGTGTACTTCACTAAAGATCTATCTGCAAGTTGTAATGTCACAGCCACAGGACGTATTCTTCCACTAAAATCCACATTTATAGCAATGGCGAGAGGCATCAAGTTAATTCCAGCACCAAGGTCACACAATGCATTTTCAAAGTATCTTGTGCCTATCCTGCAATGAATGGTGCAACTACCGAGATCTTTCAATTTGGGAGGTAGATTATGCACCACCCATGCTTGACTGCATTCCGCGAGCATCATTGGTGCTTCACACTAAAGAATTTGCTCCTTGTTGGAGATGAGATCTTTAAGGAATTTTGCATACTTTGGCACAACACTCACCAAGTCCAGCAAAGGCAAGCTCATATTGACTTGCTTCGCCACATTCAAAAAATGATCAAACTGTGGCCCTCTCTTTGGTTGTGGTTTCACTCTTTCTGGAAATTGAGAAGAATGAGCATACTCTAGATAATTGTAAGGACTTGGTGGTCCTCTAATCTTTTTGGTCACCTCCTTCTCTTTATTATCCTTCACCTCCTCATTTTCAGGTGCCATGGCCTCATGTGCACCATCTTTCTCCACTTCAACTCCAGCTTCATTTTGGTTTATGACACCTTCTATAGTGGTCCCTTGCAGTTGCTTACCACTCCTTAAAGTAATGGCATTACAAACTTCCTTACACTTAGGATTTGGAACAGTATCACTTGGGAGGGATCCGCTTGGTCGATGATGCACTGCATTTGATAGTTGCCCCAACTGCATTTCAATATTTTTGAGTGTTTCATCATGATGTTTTACAGTCGTTTCCAAACCAGCAAATCTTTGTTCACTCTTGTCCAACTTTTTCATGAGACGGTAGAACATATCTTCCATGGAAGGCTTCCTTGGCTCTTGGACATTAGGTTGCTGATCAAACCCTGGAGGTGGATTTAAAGACCTTCTTTGATCATTGCCTTGGAAATATTGTCCTCCTTGATTTTGATTTTGTTGTCCCCAATTGCTTGGACCACTACCATATTGTCTGTTACCCGAGTAATTGCCAGAGTACTGTGGCTTGTTGAAGTTGTTGACGTACTGCAATGACTCAGTGGTAATAGCACAATCATTTGTGTAATGCTCTCCCTTGCATAAACCACAAGAGAGCACTGGAGCTTTAGCTTGTGTGGCCTTCAATGTCTGCATTTATTTTGCAAGAGCTTCAAACTTAGCTCCTAAGGAAGTTTCATCATCAAGGTCCAAGATGTCTCGTTGCTTTCTTCTATGTGGCTTTCTTGTCTCAGGAAAAAGATACTCATCTTTAGCAACTTTATTAAAGAGCTCCCTCTATTCTGGAACACTTTTGTCCATCAGAGCTCTATTGGCACAAGCCTTGACCATCATTGAAGACTCTGCCGTAAATTCCTTAAAAAAAGTATTCAGTTCCCTAATATCACCAAGGTCATGGTTTGGACATTGTCTAATCAAATCATTGAAACGCTCCCAAGCTTCACGGAATCTTTCTCCCTCATGTTGTTGAAAGTTCATGACATCCATCCTCATTTTCTCTAGCTTAGCTGGTGGAAATTATTTTGCCAATAATTTCTTCTGTAGTTCATTAAAAGATGTCACAACAGCTGTGCCTCTTATGGATTTGAACCAGTGCTTTGCCTTGCCCCTCAAAGATAGAGGGAAAAGAATTCTGTGAACTTCACTTCGAGGCACTCGTTGAAGTTTGAAGGTGCTGCATAATCCCAAAAATCAATCAAGATGTTCATTCGGGTCCTCATTATCCATTCCTGGGAAGAATTGTCCTTGAGTGATCATAGACACGATCTATGTAGGAATATGATAACTCTCCACATCAATGTCTTGTTGATCAAAACCATTCTTGAAGTTAATGGCATAGTGGTCACCAAATCTCGATGGTCTTGCTTCTTGATTAGCCATTCTTCTTTCTCTCTGTTAATTCCTCAAAGTCCTTGCCAACTCAAGATCAATGTGATATTCTGGTCCTTTTGCAGACCTAAGAGATATGGGCATACACAACACCCACCAAGAGTAATGTCTGGAAATAGAGAAATGCAAGCAATTAGAGTTACAAGGATTAAAAATGTAAACAAAAGAAAACAGAACAATAACAGAACAAAATAGGAAAAATTCAAGATATCTTGCCTTCCCCGGCAGCGGCGCCAAAAATTGATGCAAGCTGTCGCATGCTCACCAATTTATCCCTAATTAACTATAGTAGTGGTGATAGGGTTTTGTTCCACAAGGAAGACAGTGGTTTCAAGAAAATTCTAAAGTTACTCTAAAAAGAACGTCACAGAAACAGAGCATGATTTCATCCTTAATGGATTACGTTAATCGCACTGCATTAAGTTGTTTAAATTAGGCATTCATCCATTAGAACCCTAGAACATCACAAGTTTGCTTGAAAACTGCATTCTCATCTCATAATCGTCAAAGTGCAACATTAAACAATTCATCTCTATTAAATGAAAAGAATTTACCGATTAAAATGCTTCAAACGCTTCAAAACCACAAGAGAATTGTTAAATACTTCCTTAATTGAGAAGAGAATTCCAGTAATCGATCCAAAGGTTCGATCGGAATCACAAATGGAGATCAAATTCCAGTGAGAGAAAGTCTAGAGAGAGAAATTCCCACTCACAAGTTTTTATATAAAACTAAACTAAAACTCCCCCATTTATAGAGGTTACAAAACGTAAATAATACACAAACGTAAACTAACCACTAAATTACAGAAATGCCACTATGAGGAAAATCTATCCAAAATATGCACGTGCACTGCGCTCCTAATTAGCAACCATTCTGGAGCTTCACGCCTTTGAGCCAGCATTGACCACGTTCTCACCACGACCTTCACGCCACTGAGCCATCTAACAACACGCTTCCAAATCTGCACACGAAAACAATGAATTTAACACTTAGAAAAATTTCAAAGCATAACAAGCACATTTACACGGTGCAACCACACGGTGTGGCCGCACCTTGCAATTTTTTTCACTGTACGGCCGCACCATACAATCTTCTTCACAGTGTGGCCACACCATGTAAAAGTTTCCACGGCGCGGCCGCACCATGTAAAAGTGCATGGTGTGTGATGTGCTTGTGTACGTGTGTGTATGCAAGTGTTGTGCATGAGGTGCTGCAAATGTGCTAGTGGTTATGCTATGGTGCATAATTGTTGGAGTTGTGCACTGTGGTGCGCATTGTGGAGTGAGTGATGCATGTGCCGCTTGTGCATGTGTGGATTAGTCTAGCAAGAAGTAATGCATGTAATGCATGAGTGTGCCTAGTGTGGTGCATATGGTGCGGTTATGTGCAACAAGTGAGCTTGTGTTGTGCATATAGTGTGTTAAGAGTGTGCAGCAAAAGTGGCAAGAATGTGCAACAAGAGCAAGTGTTGTGTGCCATGTTCGTTCATAGATGTGTTGCCACGCGCACCGGTGTGTGCGGGCTGTGTATGTGCTGCGCGCGCCTGCGAGTGGGTTGTTTGTGTGCTGCGCGCACCGTGTGCATGCCCGCGCGTATGAGCGCGGGCTGTGTTCGAGGAAGCTGCGCGCATGGTGTGTACAGCGTGCGTGCATGCCCGCGCGCATGCGCGCGGGCTGTGTGCGAGGGTGCTACACGCATGGTGCGCGCAGCGTGTGCGAAGGTTGCGCGCAACTTAAATGGGTGTTGCGCACTCCGTGCGCGAAACATGTGTGAGTGTTGTGCGTGGTGTGCGCGATGAGTGCGGTGCATGTGTAGCAAGTGTGTGCAAGCCGTGCGGTGCATGTGCGGCGAGTGGTACATGTGATGTGCGGAATGTGCAGCAGATGTGTGCGAGGTGTTGTGTCTTCAAGCACACTTTCGAGTTTTCATGCAACACTTGTGCACACTAGTGCACCAATTTCGGCCCTTTTTCACCAAATAACACTACATATAATTCATCATAAACTTACAAATTAGCACACAATTCTTGCACTACACGCACTAAAACAAAACAAAAGTAAAGTAAAACTAGTATTTACAAGTTAGTATAAAACTGACTTATCAGTAAACATTTGGGAATGACATCGGACAGTTTGTCTAACCCCTATTTTGCAAAAAACATCATTGAAAATAGCAAAACTCGAAATTGCCGATCTAATTTAGCCGAGGTACATTTTTTAGCTTCATCATTCTCAAACTAATGTGTACGATTTTGACCGTTTAATTCTGATTGTGAAGAATTTTAATTATTGATTGTGAGATAATTAATTAGCAAAGGAGATAAGAATACAGGATGATGAAGATGAGATTGTAGATAAGGATGGTATTGGATGAAGACGAAGGAGATCAAGATGAGAAGGAATATGCATTTGACATAGTGACTTTATCAAAATAATTTAGATATTTTAATAATCATTTTGTCCAAAAAAAAAAAGTTGGTTGATGAACCGTGAGATTTTTAAAAAGTATAATTATATTTTCTTTGTAGGTTACTTAAATGATAAATAATTCAAAGTTTGCTTGGAGTCATGATGGACTCTGGGATTTCGAACTGAAAACGTTCGGATTTGATGAGTTTCTTTATGGACCAAATACGTTTTATTTCAATCCACTGGAATTTTATAAGCAGCGATTGTAGCGCACTCTTTCGTGAGCCTCTTCATTGTTATGGATGGGATATTATTAACTAAAGCCAATTTTGATGTTTAATTTTGATTCCAGAAAATTTGAAAAAAAAAATGTGTGTTTGAAATCATTATTATTAAATAAGATTTAACTTTAATATATTTTCTATGAAGTGCATGAAATAACTTTATTGTTTTTTATATAATTAGTAAAATACTTTGTTATTCTCTCCACCACTTACACATTATCATATGTTTAAACATTAAATTTCTTGATTTGTTTATCATTAATTTAAAACCTAATCCTTCAAGAGGATTTTATTTTTAATTGTGAATGTGTGTCATGAGTTTAATTTTTGTGATTAGAAAAATCCTCACATCTTTTTTCATGGTTTTAATTTTTGTGATGAATTAGAATTTGTTAGCCCTAAAGCAACCTAAGAGAAACGGGGTAGAGGATGAATTTGGTTATCTAAAACTTCTTATAAGATCAAGTGATACTACAAAAATACTTCTTTGAATAATTTAAATAAACATTTGGTGTGTGTATGCATGCGTGTTCTTGTTTAGTACTTCAATGCATTAGCTGGATAGAACCAAACCTATTTTAACAATCATTCACCAAGATGTGTTAAATTAAGCATAAATGTGAACAATAAACACTTCAATATAAGCCTTAAAAATAGAAAAGAAAAACAAAGAAAAAAAAATAGGAAAGAGATTTAGAGTGGTTCAACTCTCTTCCTTGGAGAACTCTACATCTCTATCTTAGAATTTTAAACGTTTTCTTTACTAAAAGGTGTTCTCTTCTAGTGGTGAAATCAAAACTATTATTACAACAAATCTTTGAAGAATAAACTAATTTTATGCAACCTATGTTATAAGATTTAGTTTTTACTTTTCTCTTGAAAAATCTTTGACTACCCATTCTTTCTAATTTAGAATTTCACAACCTCACAAGTTTAGAGGATTACAATAAGGTTTACACTCTTTGTAGTATGAATAATACTATAAAAGCTCAAAGGATTTCATTTAAGAAGCGGTTACAACTCAAAAACAATGAAGAAGAAATTAAAAACTCAATCTTTGATCCTTTTGAATGATGATGAAATCTTTTCTTTTCTGATATTTTGGAGAGTGTTTCTTTACAAGTTTAAACATCTTGGATTATCATTTAACCATTGTATACATCTCTTATATTTATAGGATGATATATGAAGTAAAACATGGACAAAACTTTAGTTTCAAAAAACTAGTTTTACTCACAAAAACTTTCTATTTTTCAAAAAACTTTTTAAAGTTGTTGCAACATTTTTGAATGGCCGAAACTCTGTGGGTGGGGTTCAAATCTAAATTTCTGAAGCTTCTCATTTTCTTTCTAAGAAGGATAGGATAGCTGACACTTCATGGGGGTCCAAACCTAAATTTCTAAAACTTCTCATTTTTGTTCTACGAAGGACAGGATGGCCGAAATTTCATGGATTCGTCCAGACCTAAACTTCTGAAACTTCCTATCTTGTTTAAGATTATACTGATTTTATTATGTCTATTACAAAAACTAAATCTACAATTATTATGTCCTAACCCAAATGTGAGTGAACCCTACAACATAGTTTTAATTTTGATTTTGGCTTTATCCTGCTTATTAGTAAAATCAAATTTATAATTATTAAACTCTAACCCAGATGTGAGTGAATCTTACGATATGATTTTAATTTTGATTTTAGTGAAGCGACGTCGTTTTTAGTATTGGACAATATATGGTATAAGTAAAGTGTATCGTTATTATGGTAAAATATTAAAAAATGCTTAGGTGGTACCAAATGATTGGTGCCTAACAAAGAGCTTTATCAGAATGATCCTCATAAACTTTAAATTGTTCTAATTAATCACAAAAATTAAAGTCACGAGAAGGAAAATAGTGTTTCTGTATAGGCTAATGTTTAAGTGTTAGGGAGGATAACAAACTTTTTTACTAATTATATAAAACAATAAATTTATTTTAATGCTCTTAATAATAAATATATTAAAGTTGCTCCCTATTTAATAATAATGATTTGAAAAATGACATGTTTCCAAAATTTTCCTAATTTGTTTGTATTTCTTTGTTTTGCTGGGAAGTGTGTTTAATTATGGGTGTATTTGAAAACTGTTTGACACTTTATCTATATGAACTTTCGTTAAATTTTTATCTTCATTTCCATTTAAAAAAGGAATTCACAAAATCTAGAAGACTGAAATCTCAATACATCCGTGCTATAAAAGGTAAAAGTCTAAAAATCCAATTCTCAAAATTTTTAGGTAATTGTTAATGCCAGAGCAATTATTAGCTTTCAAAGCAATAAGTCAGTCATCTTACCAATTTACCCTTAGGCTGTGTTTGGTTGTTTAGAATTAGAATTGAATTGGAATTTAAATACTATAGAATTGTAATTCAATGAATTGAAAGTCTAAAATGTTTGAATTCCTTTGTTTGGCAAAACAACAAAATTCATTTAGAATTGAATTATAACTCAAAATTCTTTGTTTGGAAGTTTAGAAAAAATTAATAAAATTAGGTTTCATCGTAATCAGAATTGTTAAAATAATTTATTTTTAATATATTTTTATAAGAATATTTACTTTTCAATATTATTTTTTAATTTCTACAATAAATTTAAA
The DNA here is from genome assembly GCA_016586305.1 of Ophiorrhiza pumila. Taxonomy (NCBI): domain Eukaryota; kingdom Viridiplantae; phylum Streptophyta; class Magnoliopsida; order Gentianales; family Rubiaceae; genus Ophiorrhiza; species Ophiorrhiza pumila. Next base: position 9,109,595 of record BLIW01000011.1, on the reverse strand, counting down.
CAAAAAAATTTAGTTTTATTTTTCACACACTACACATATTTTTTACATAGTACACATTCTTTCACACACTACACGTATTTTACACATAGTACACACATTTTCACACACCACATATTTTACACATACTACACACATTTTCACACACTACACATATTTTCACACACTACACATAGTACACACATTACACACATTTTCACACACTACACATAATTTTACACACTATGCATATTTTCACACACTACACACATTTTTACACACTACGCATATTTTACACATATTACACACATTTTCACACACTACATATATTTTACACATACTACACACATTTTCACACACTACACATATTTTATACATACTACACACATTTTCACACACTACACATATTTTACCCATAGTAGACATATTTTCACACACTACACATATTTTCACACACTACACATATTTTACACACGCTACACATATTTTACACACACTACACACATTTTCACGCACTACACATATTTTACACACGCTACACATATTTTCACACACTACACATATTTTTTACATATTACACATTTTTTCACATACTACACGTATTTTACACATAGTACATACATTTTCACACCCTACACACATTTTCACACCCTACACACATTTTCACACAATACACATATTTTCACACACTACACACTTTTTCACACACTACACCTAGTACACACATTTTCACACACTACACATATTTTACACACGCTACACATATTTTCTCACACTACACATATTTTCACACACTACACACATTTTCACACACTACACATTTTTTACACATAGTACACACTACACATATTTTACACACACTACCTATTTTTCACACACTAAATATATGTAGTATGTGTAAAATATGTGTAGTGTGTGAAAATGTGTGTAGTGTGTGAAAATATGTGTACTATGTGTGAAAATATGTGTACTATGTGTAAAATATGTGTAGTGTGTGAAAATGTGTGTAGTATGTGTGAAATATGTGTAGTGTGTGAAAATGTGTGTAATATGTGTAAAATATGTGTAGTGTGTGAAAATGTGTGTAGTGTGTGAAAATGTGTGTACTATGTGTAAAATATGTGTAATGTGTGAAAATATGTGTATTATGTGTAAAATATGTGTAGTGTGTGAAAATGTGTGTAGTATGTGTAAAATATGTGTAGTGTGTGAAAATGTGTAGTATGTGTAAAATATGTGTAGTGTGTGAAAATGTGTGTAGTATATGTAAAATATGTGGTGTGTGAAAATGTGTGTAGTCTGTGAAAATATGTGTAGTGTATGAAAATATGTGTAGTGTGTGGAAAAATGTGTAGTGTGTGAAAATGTGTGTACTATGTGTAAAATATGTGTAATGTGTGAAAATGTGTGTATTATGTGTAAAATATGTGTAGTGTGTGAAAATGTGTGTAGTATGTATAAAATATGTGTAGTGTGTGAAAATGTGTGTAGTATGTGTAAAATATGTGTAGTGTGTGAAAATGTGTGTAGTGTGTGAAAATATGCATAGTGTGTAAAAATATGTTTAGTGTGTGAAAATGTGTGTAGTATGTGTAAAATGTGTGTAGTGTGTGAAAATATGTGTAGCGTGTGAAAATGTGTGTAGTATGTGTAAAATATGTGTAGTGTTGACCCGAATTTATATTGAAATGGAATTGGAATTTTTTGATCCAAGTAAAGAATTGAATCCAATGAATTGGACCATTTTGAATTGGAACACAATTCCAATTTTTGTGATTTAATAAGGAACCAAACACAAGAATTAGAATTGGACCCTCCAATTCTAATTCAAAGGGTCCAATTCAATGCTACCAAACACAGCCTTAATCAATTACAATATTTTTCTTCTCTCCACTTTATCAATACAACTACAACTACAACTTATCAATTCTTTTTAATTTCTGATTTATTTTCTTTTACATTGCTTTTTCTCCAAAATTTTTATTTATATAATACTTATTTTCACTTCTAACTTATATAAAAACAAATAATATACCTTAGTCAAAAATCAGTTATGAATCAAACTTTATATTTAAAATTAATGTTTCTCATATAGTGTAAAATTAAAAAAGAAATTAGTTCAATTTTTTGATTAATCAGCAAATAACACCAAGGAAATAACATGTTAAGATTTTTTGTTTAAAATTTTCACTAACATAGCAATTGAAAAAATAAAAATTAAAAATTTAAAGAGTTAGTTAATTTCAATATATTATGAGAAAATTAACATTTCAAAATGTTAATAGATCATAAGAAAAAAATCACTCCAAAAATAGAAGTGAATATATGCATCCAAATTCGAAAGTTAAATTTGTTATTTTTTTATTATGTAAAATTTATAAATTAAATAGTATAAAAAATACGTAGGAAATCGAGATTTATATTATGGATATGGTGGTAGTGTTTTTTTTAAGTTTTAAGTTATTGGAACTATTTTGATAAAATATTAGTTTGAGTATTGTCATTAGGAATTAAAAAAATCTTATATTAGTTGCAGTGGCAGAGCTAGAAATTTTAGTTAGTGGGAGCAAACTTGATTATAGTAAAATCAAGCAATATATTATTTTTATTATTTTACATAATATTTTTTTTTTACTTTTTTATTTGTTTTAACTCTAAAATATTTTTAATAATTAATATACATGTATGGCTTGTAAACTACTAAATATTTATAGTAAAATCAAATAATATATTATTTTTATTATTTTACATAATTTTTTTTTACTTTTTTATTTGTTTTAACTCTAAAATATTTTTAATAATTAATATACATGTATGGCTTGTAAACTGCTAAATTTTTTTTTTTGACAATTTTCAAATACAAATATGTGAATTGTAGTTTAGTATGAAATATTTATGGTTAATTTTTTAATCACTTTATAGGTATTTCTAAAAGTTACAATTATAATTTATAAAATACCAATGTAAGGAATATGAATAAAATTTCAAAATTTTTATATAACTATTAGAAACATCATTGTACTTTTATTTTATTATACTATTTCATGTCACTTTACTTTGCTAACCTAAATTTAGTTAATAAAATGGTAAAACTTTATTTTAGTTCTTTTCGATTTTATGACCTATCTAAATCAATAAAAATCATTGAATTTTACAAATTAGTAAAATAAAGACAACATTATTAAATATGCAAGGCATAACAATTATTATTTTAAATAAAAATTATATATAGATTGTATAAAATAGTTAAAATAATATAATATTATTATATATTCAAATCATAAAAATAATACCTTAAATAAACATTAGATAAGAATAATAATAAGCAATTGAGTAGTAATTGCTTAAAATTAGTATGATAAAATCGGAATAATTACCATTTTTTAAAAAGTTGAATAAATATTTTACTTATATAAGTGATTTATTTTAAAATAATTACTGGGGGCAAAATCAAGATAACTACCCTGTTAAAAAAAAAGTTATACAAATCTTTACAGTTGTTATATATTTATATATTATTATTTTAGCAAAAAGTAAGCCTCGTTGTGGATAGTGTATTTTTATTTTTATAGTGGAATTTGTTTTTTTTTATATTTTTCATAAGAAATAAATATTTTGTAGGTGTTTGAATTGATGAGTTTATTTTGGTGAGCATTTATATTAGAGAATTTTTATTAATAAAATTTTAAAATATAAATTTGAGTTAATATTTTTTATATTTATTTTGGTAAAAAATTGTCTTAGAAGAATTTTTATTATTAAAATTTTAAAATTCAAATTTAATAATTTAATTATTAAAATAAAAAAATAATGTAGCAAAAAATAAGTATTGTAGCATTGTTTTTTCATTTAAATTTTAATATAAAAAATGGACAAAACAAATAAGTGAAATTGAATTTGTGAAATAAAACATTAAAACAACGCTAAACAAATGAAACTTATTTTTTGAGGTATATATTGCCAAATATTTATAATTTAAATGAGAGAACAATAAAACTATTAATAGAAATAAGTGTTATATTATTTTTTTGTTTATTTGTATAAGATGGAGTTGAAAATAAGTGTTATATAAATAAAACATTTTGAAGGAAAATTAGTGTAAATGAATAAGTTATAGTTATACTGATAAAGTGGAGAGAAGATAAAGATTATAATTGATTAAGGGTAAATTGGTAAGATGACTGATTTTTTGCTCTGAAAGCTAATAATTTCCCTGTCATTAACAGCTGCCAAAGTTTTATATTTTATTTTGAAAAATAGTTAAGTTAAGATGATCTATTAAGAGTAATAATAAAATGCACATATTTACTCATTTAAATGACCAGTATGGGCGTGTAAAAAATAGAGAGGTGTTAATTCAAATTAAAAGAGAAAGATGGAGACTAAAAAAATTTAAAATAAATGGTAAAAAAATATATTATATATTTAAATAAAAATAAAAATATGTATATAAATAAAATAGGACAGCGAAGTATGATCTATATATTTAACTCCACATAATAGGATGAAGATTTAGTTGTTATTGTAGTAGTAGTTACATTATGTGTTAGAAAAATTCAATATTTATCATTATTCATCTTTTATTGGGTCACATAAATAAATAAAATAAATAAATTTAAGAGGGTTGTTAACTTGTTATTGGTCTATTAAATGAGAACAACACTTAGCCGAATCAAAATATTGGAATTAATTTTTAAAACAGAAAATTCAATGCAATTTGTTGAAGAAACTTTAGAATTAACCATGCACTTTATATCTTTCTCAATCTTAATTAATTGAAAAATAAATGCCGTATGATCTCTTCTCTCGAAATCAGCTACAGAAATAAATTTGACAATGTCTTTATTCAAGGCTTCACGTTTCCTCAACATTAACTCTTGTCAATTGTTTAACAACTAAGATGCTTGCCATTTCACTATAAATAGGCATGATCAGAAGCAGCAATTCTGCAAAAATTGTTGATCCCATCTTCAAGATTGAATTAATTTTCTTTCCAAGTTTACTGTTAAAAAAAATGAAGAAATTCTCTGGGGTTGTACTCTGCAGCTTGATGATGTTGTGGCTGGTATTTCTTGGCCAAGTCCAGGAGACGGAAGCAGTCAACTGTGTTATAACGGAACTTAGTCCATGTTTGGATTCAGTGCAGCATGGCACTCCCCCAACGCCATTATGCTGCCAAAAGATCAAGGAGCAAGAACCATGCTTATGCACCTACATAAAAGATCCAAAGTACGGCGACCTTTTAAAGGGTCCCAATGCTAAAAAAACTGTCGAAAAATGTGGATTGCAATTGCCTAAATGCTAAATTTGAGCAGTACAACAAGTGGAAAAATAAGGCCATCTATGATCTAATATTATTGTTTATAGTGACCAAATGAGCATTTTTATGTAATAATATAATGGTTTGTAATTGAAGTTACATACATTTCTAATCAGTTGCGGCTATTTTCGGATTTTTGTATTCCTATTACTTCAAGACAAATTAGCAATCAAAATTTTCAAGAAAAAAAGGAAAAAGGAGAAAAAGGAAATTTAATATAATTTCTCATTCTTTTCATTGATTGTTCACCTAATTTATGAGTATTTGTTACATTGCTATCATCCGCTTAAATTAAACATTTCACTCTTCTTGTATTACACATCATATCGATTCGCTTCGAATTTGGGAACCAACGTGATAGTTTTGCAAACAAGCAATGGAACCAGTTCTACGGTTCTACAATTAAAATCAGAACCTTTATAGGAGGTCGCCATTCTTGTTCCAAAGTAATAGTTTCCAATTCAAAACAACCCGTTCTAGTTTTGGAACCTGTAAAATTTGGAAAAAAGAAAAAAGAAAAAAAGGCAAGCCATCAGAAGTGGGCTTCCACCAAATGACAATCACAGTTTTGCCCTCCAAGTTCGGCTGTTAATTACACTATCTTATCCTATATAAGTGACGTTTTAAATTTTTCCACACTTATTAAGACTGTTTGTAAATAATTAAAAAAATCCTTAATTAAGGCTAATGATCAACATCAATAAGCAAATTAATTTTTTTTTCTTTTTCTCCTCTCATGCTTAAGTTTTCTCTCTCCTCTTATGCTTTTTTTTTGGGAAAATTTGGAAAAAGGGCGCGTTTAAAGTCTTTATTATAAATTAGGGGTAACTTTAATGTATTTATTATTAAAGGCGTTAAATTAATTTTATTAATTTAAATAATTATTAAAAAACTTTATTATCCCCATCAATTAAATGATAATTTCCTTAATTTTTATATCCTTAATTAAAACCCTAATTTCTTGAAAAAAAAAATGATAATAGCAATAATACCAAGATTTTTACAATATCGACTCAATTATGAAAAATGGTTGCTTTTCTGCCATTAGATCTCTGGCCAGCGACCCATTTTCCAAAATTTCCATTTCTCACCACGCCCCGCTTTAGCTTCAAACCTTATGGTACTGCCCGTATCTTCCTCTATTCGCCTGCGAGGCCCATAATTAGAGCTGTAACCGGCAATGCTGGGGCCAGCGGATTGGTTTCCGACAAGCCCTCCATTTCTACCGTTGATGAGCTTCACTACGTCCAGGTTCCCGGCTCCCATTGGCGCCTCGCTCTTTGGCGGTACAAGCCCCCATCTCAGGTCTGTAACAATGTATGGTCTTGTTTTCAGTTTACGGAATTTTTGTGTAATTGTGCCGTGTAAAGCTTTTTTTGTATCTTTTCCGGGTTCTTTTGCGAAATTTATGATAATGACTACTAGATGTTGTAAGGATAGGAAACTTCTGAGCGAGGGAATGTATCAATGGACTTGATATAGGGGAATAATCAATTTGAATAAATTGCAGATTAGGTGGTCTAGTATATATTAGCTCCTAGGCAGCTGTTTCAGAACATTGCTCTTGTTTTTTTGTAGAATAACATGCAGCTTAAATTCCATAATTTTTTGTTAAAATAGAAAGGTCATCTTCTTTAATTTCTTTCTAGATTTTTTGGATGGATTGCTGTTCTAGACAGGAAAAAAAAAATGAAGTTTTATTTGATTATATTGCATTACATATGATTAATTTCACATAATTTTCCATAGGTGAAATATTTGGAGGAATCTATGTCAGCAGTGACTTCAATGATTCAGAGATTCTGATGCAATTGTTGGGACAGAGCTACTCTTGTGTCTCCCATGACCATAATACTAAACATAGTTCTTGTAAAGATGGGGAAGTGTCTGTTCCTCAACTTATCTCCAGAATCAAGGGGCCATGGGCTTTTATCTATTGGCAGGTAACTATAAGTGGTAAGTTTCTATTCTTAACCAAACCAGAATGTCCCTTTTTGAGGACGTGGTTTCTTACCTTTTTGTTCTTGCAGAATAGTTCCAAAACCTTGTGGTTTGGATGGGATGCATTTGGAAGGAGGAGCCTTTTGTCCATTGGCCAACACAACAGGACTCGCGTCTTCTGCTAACTTCTGTGTCACCTCTTTATTCTGAACCTGAAATTTCTGGTAGGTCATGCTTATTCGAATCATTTAGCTAGATTGCTTTACTAACGTTTGCAATTGGAGCTGCAACATGATCTAAGTTGTTTGAGTATGTCATGGAAATCAACATATTTCATGTAGAACTATTTTTGCATGCTTATAGATTATGGGTCTGAAAAGTCGGAGACTTAACTTTTCTCTGGAGAAAGGGCTTAGATTGGTTTTCTTTCTTGCAACCATGTGACCTACGCCAGAATTTATTACATTTAAATAAGGCATGCTTGATTTTCTTATGCTAATTAAGGGAGCTTCTTTCTATGTTCTTTGGCTAGTTCACTAAGTTTCTAATTGTTTTTGGGAGTCCCAGCCATTCTTTGGCAATAGCTGGAAATCTTAATCAAGAGAGATTTCCTATGGTATCTCTGAACATCTGCAGTGTCAGCAGAAGATCACATAGTGGATGTGTCTTATTCTTGTTATCAAATGTTTCTCATGTGCATAGTACATCAAGCATCTATATACTTCATTACAAATTTCTGAACGCTAACAACTCATAAGCACATTTCGTATAGTTTTTTCCATCTGTGCTTGGCATCTGTTCTTGCACTTATAGTATGTCATTTATTTTGAAGCGTCAAAAGGATTGGACAGCCTAAACTACTGGGAAGAACTTCCATGTGGTATTTATAGTATATCCGTGGGGGCTTCAAGAACAGAGGAATATCTTGTTGGTGAATTGAAAAGGCACAAGTGGACTGATGCCAATCTTGAAGAACTTGTGCAGTGGGTAAGAACTTTTGTGCAACCAGAGGCAGGAGAATCATATATTTCCCGTGAAAATGGTATGAACGAGGAATAGCGTAGGCATTCAGCTTCAGTTAATATGCAATCTTGGTCAGGTTAACATCACAGAAAATGATTGCTGCAATATTATGAAATAGTATTATGAACTATTTGACCATCTGATGAAATATTCTATTCCATTTAGCTTGGAAGGAATTTAGGTAGTTCTTTATAAATCATACTTCTTAAAGAATCTTAATTATTGCTGTATATCTGGATGTAGCACTTTTGGCATCATCACAAAGAGTCCTGACTACTCTGAGGGAGGCTGTGATGCGGAGAACTGTACTAAACACAATTTACCAGGTATTAGAATGATTATCTGAAATTCTGTTACTGCCGTACATTGCAGAGGCTGCTGACATAGAATGTTGCTATCTAAACCCACCTAATTTTTATTAACATATTTATAATAAAAAATGTGCTTTGTCTGAACTTTTTCCTTTTTCAAACTTTGTGACAATGTTCTTGGAATAAATTGTGTAGACAGGTTTCTCTAGTCATGGATATGGCGGAGATGCTCCAATTGCAGTGCTCTTTTCCGGCGGATTAGATAGTATGATCCTTTCAGCGCTATTGGATCAGTGTCTTGATCCCAAGTGTAAGCTTGATTTTCACTTGCTTTGCTTCAGTTCATTTGAAAGATGCCAGTTTTTAACCTAAAAGGTAAAGTAATGAGTGAATGGAGGGAGGTAGAAGAAGAGAGGAAATAGAATAAGAAAATGAGAAATGGATAAAATCTGGTGGGATGCAGGAACCATCAGGTTCACTATGAGTATTTTTGTCAAGTTCTTTTTTGACCGAATTTGCTTGTTCTTTTTCTCTTTGAATCTTCACTCGGAAAGATTTGTGTAAACTTACTATATTTCTGAAAATATGACATGCAGATGAAATTGATTTGCTTAATGTGAGCTTTGATGGTCAGTGTGCTCCTGATAGAATCTCTGCTAGGACAGGTGTGAAGGAACTCGAAAAGATTGCACCATCAAGAAGGTACAAAAAAACTTGTTTTTCTTTTGCTTCTGAAAAGAAGATAATTCTGTTTAGCATGAAATACATGTCATTACATTGTTAGATTCGAACAATTTGATGAGAGATTTTAGAAAAATGAAAATGGCCTATGGTCAATCTTGTTGAGAGATTTTGATGAGAGATTATCATAAAGGCATGCTTATCAAATGTATCAATCTTGTTGCCTTTAAGGCACAATGAATGTATCTAAATTCCTAAAGTCATCACTTGAAATTTGAACAGCTATATATTTCAATGCTTCCAGCCGATGCTTGATTGGCAGCACGATTACTTCCAAAAATTTTCCGATTTGATTCTCTTGCAATTCTTGAACGAAACTGAAAATTGACAAGAAAAACTCAGATGTTGATAACAAATTAACAATGCATTCTTACTTTTCCATTCTCAACTGCAAATTCCAAAACATTCTGTCTTGAGCTTCACAAATAGAGAATGAACTATAATTACAAGGAAAAGAATACCTGAATTGCTCTTTTCGGCAGTACAGCTGCTCCAGATAAACCAAGCAATCGTGCAACCTCCAAAAGAGATGAACATAAAATCAATAGGACAATTCAATTTGCTGGTTGATTTTCATGGGAAAAAGTAAAGACAGAACAGCAAGCCAAACAACAAGTGAACTTGCAAGCTATGGTTTTTCCAGTTTTGGACGACATGGAAATTTGCCATGGACTATGGAGTATGCTACTTAAACAGCTTCTCTTCTGATCTCAGACTCGTATGAGTCTTTAGTCGCGTATGCCAAAAAGTAAAAACTCAGAAATCAAATGAAAAGCGCATACCTCTCTCAAGATCTTTTGTTAGTCAGTACGGCCGTAGACTTATACTTGACATGTTGGCAGTCAGTACTCCCTCCAAAAATCCATCCATCACCCCCAGCAGCCAACCATAACGCTAAACCAATATTGAGGTCCTAAAGCAATCAGAAAAATGAGTTTTGCAAATCTGAAACGGAGAATACAAGAACAATATTATTCCCTCCTTTTCCTTCATTTCTTCGCTTTAATTCAGCAGACTAGGCTCATTAAAGCAAATAAAAATCAAACATAATAATGCTCTTTCCTGGGTAATGTAACATTCATAAAGCTAAAAGGTATACGTGGAACCCTCACCCATCTAAATGCATTAAAACTTGCGGCTTAAACTTGCACAACTAGAGCAGGAGCTCAAACATGCACGCCATCAGGTGGCCTCACACTCTGTACACTCCAATGTATGAAAAAAACTTATAATAAAATTAAAGTAAACAATTTGTTGAGAAAAAAAACGCTCAGTGATAGCCAGAGTATGTTGAGCAGTCAGCAGAATTATGCACAGCAACTAGAAGTATTACACTACAAAACAACATGGTTAAGCAATATTTTTCTCCTTGACGATGATGTTCATCTATGAAGGTGACGTGGAAAATATTAACATATACCCTGACTCAACTTCATGATGTGCTTCAACCTAACACAATAACCAAATTTCTTTTATGAGAGACAAGTCACAATTAGTTTGTTAGCCGTTCACATCAGGCAATTTTTGTGTAGGTTGTTGGTATGCAGATTTAATCATGTAAAAAATTATCAGCATTATCTATTACCTGTAAATCCTTAACAGCTTGATCCCTAGAAACTTCTTTCTTCTGGCGAGCACGTTTTAAAGTGCCAATACAGAGTATAAGAACACCTTCATTAACAACGAGACAAAAGATGAGAAACGATTGTGTTATACTATCTTGGAATGATGAGCGTTTGTGAATATGTAGAAAGATGAGAAAGAAGAGACCGATTAATTGCTATTATCATTTTTTTTTGTTTTCAAGAAATTAGGGTTTTAATTAACGATATAAAAATTAAGGAAATTATCGTTTACTTGATGGGGGATAATAAAGTCTTTTAATAATTATCTAAATTAATAAAATTAATTTAACGCCCTTAATAATAAATACATTAAAGTTGCGCCCTAATTTATAATAAAGACTTTAAACGCGCCCTTTTTCCAAATTTTCCCTTTTTTTTTTGGTTAACCTAGTACACGGCGTCAATTCCTAATTTTATTAATAATTAAAATGTGAAGAGATCTCCTGTGAAATGCAATACGTGCATGTATTCATTTATTCACGTATAAAATATCAATAATTTACACTATTTGCGTATAAAGTATAAATGCTATTAGAAATCTAATATATGCGAACTATTTCATACGTGAATCATAATGGTGTTAGAAATCTAACATTAATAATGTATTCGTGAGTACGCAAACTATTTACACACTATATGATACGATCCTAGAACAATGAAGAGTCTAAGAACGTAATCCCAAAGATCAATTTGAGGATTACAAATTAGAAACAATGAGGCAGCCCTAAATTCAATTGATGAATTAAAAACTTACCTATAAAATTCACGTAACGAACACCCCAAGAAAACCTGTCCTTTAGAACATTCGTTATCAAATTATCCCAATCTTTCAAAAACCTTGATTAATTTGAATTGTCGTTCTTCGCAAAGAACAAAAGAAAACTTTACACTCTCAAAATAGGTTTTAACTAATATATTCAATAATCTGCCGAATAATGTATTCAATGTTGCCTTTTATAGTAGGCTTACAAAAACCTAAATTAATAACGGTAAATAAAATTCAAAAAAAAATTCAAAAATATTCAAAAATTCTGACGCAACAGTGTTTTCCCGCACGTCGTGACGTCGGGCTCTCCACATCGCGACATGGGGATTTATTTTCCAATTAAATGGCGAATTTTTGTTCCATTTTTTTCATTTAAAATTTCCAGTGAGCCACGTTGCTATGTGGAAGGGGTTAGACGTCACGACGTCGGTGATCGCACTTCGTGACGTTGGCGATCTCCTTTGTATTCCCTTTTGCATTTCTCCACGTTGCGATGTGGGACTCCATGGACGTCGCGACGTGGAGCTTTTTATGCTCCTTGTCTATTCTTTTCAGTCATTCTTCCCTCCAATGCTTCATTTTGATCCACCACTCTATTGTACTCCATTTGGGACACTCTCGAACATGAAACGAATGCTACATCCTCTTCACGAGCTTCACGAACTAATTCACGATAAAAAATGTCCTCAATCAACGAGTGTGGTGCTGCCCTCATTCGCTTAGTCCTTGAACGAGTTGATGGACCTCCAATTCCTTGCAATGGATCTTCCACATAACTCCTCGGTCTGGCTTCCTCATCACTATATGTGAACCAGAATGCTATTAAAACTTTAAATTGATAATTTATACATGAAATATTTGCACATTATACGTGAATCAGAATGCTATCAAAACTTTAACATTAATAATTTATACGCAAATACGCGAACTATTTAGTGAAATTTGTTACGTTAAAAATTGTTATGCTGATGTGAATATTATACGTGAATCCCAATGCTATTAGAACTCTAAATTAATAATTTATGCGTGAAATATTTAAATATTATACGTGAATTAGAATGCTATCAGAACTCTAACGTTAATAATTTATATGCAAATACACAAACTATTTAGTGACATTTGTTACGTTAAAAAGTTGTCACGCAAATGTGAAAATTATACGTAAATCATAATGTTATTAAAACTCTAAATTGATAATTTGTACGCAAAGTATTTACATGTTATATGTGAATCAGAATGCTATCAGAACTCTAACTTTAATAATTTATACACGAATACGCGAACTATTTAGTAAAATTTGTTACGTTAAAAATTATTACGCTGATATGTTACTTATAATTTGAGATATTATACGCCACGCCAATCCATAATACTTTATACGTGAAGTGCATTATATGTGCACGTGGGAGCGAGTCAATAATGCCATCGTATACATACGACAGTACCATAAGAGTTTTTGTGTTAAATGTTTGATTGTAGAATTATCCAACACCATGAGTACAAGCAAATAAACGAGTAAATTAGGATTACTACTCCTTTACCGCAAAAGAAATCAAATAAATTGGGAGGGTCTTACTCCCTTACCTTGCGCTTAACCTTGCTCCTGAAACAAAGCAGAAAAGGTGGCAAAGAAATTTGTGTTTCCATATGCATGGCGCCAAAAGGCTAATAAATACCAAAGGTCCAAAACATAATAAAAACTAAACTTAATAGCCACCTCTTCAAAAACTCCCTGTACATGTTGTCTATTTTAAAATTACAAGGAGTGAGGACACTATGAGTACGGTATATAAAAAACATGGGATATAACATGAATCCCACAATTGCAATCCAAATCCACAAGGACCTGTGCAAGTAATAAGTTTGAAACAGCAAAGATTTTGAAATCATTGCGGGATCACATGTGGTTATATGTTGGCACAATTCACAACGAAACATCACATACCAGCTACCAGGCCAATATTCTCAATGCACAATAATATATATATTCCAGTGCCCACATTAAGTGAAGTGAGCATAATTATGTACAGTGATGAAGCAAAAGCTAAGCATTGTAACTTTAATACTCCACATATGAATTTTGATGTACTGGAAGCCAAGGCGATCCACTCTAATCGCACCAGGAATTCGTTGGGGTCCTATTGGGGAATTCCAACAGCAAGCAGCCTAGCCGGATTACTTGCTTCTTTAGCACAGTTTTATTTTCTCTTATACTTTAATCAAGGTTAAGTCCTTTGATCTTTCGCAATCAAAATCTTTTTTTTTTAATTTAATCAAATTTGATGAGTACACTCAACATTGAAAATTTTCAATACAGTGAAAAATTAAACTTTCGTGATTTCTTTTAGTAATATATAAAGGCAAACCAATAATAGAAATTCTAAATAAAATACTCTATGGTTTCAAGTATTGAAAATACAAATATTAACTCGTCCAATCGTGAGTAATGAGGAAAATTTCAGTAACAAAATTTAGAAAAGACTACACCCTGTTTGTTAATACTAAAAACTAATATGAGTTGTAATAGAAAGTGTTTGCACCTAATATGAGGTGTCATAGGACTAAATAATTATTTAGTTAATCCTATTTATTTAGGAAATTTATTTTTTTCATAAAATATAATTTATTTTTTTATAAGTAGAACCTAAATTATATAATCCGACAGAAAGTTAAAGAAATAATTCAATTATTTTTTTTAATTTGGTCAATAAGAAATTTATGCTATTTTGGGTTATGTTAATACAGATTTTTAAATAAACATAACTTCTCTAACATTAACTTAATTAATCATAGTTGTAATAGAAAGTGTTTAGACTTAATATTAGTTGTAATAGGATTTACGGATTATTTATAATTCACGAAATTTTAATATATTTAGAAATTTATTTAATTAATTATTTTTATTTATGAAATTTATTAAATTAACTTAATATGAGTTCTAATAGAACTTAATGATTATTTAACTCACCATTTTTATTTAGGAAAGTTTAATATGCTTAGAAATTTATTTATAATTGTTTCTTTAAGAAAAGGAAATTTTAATACATTTCGAAAATGTTTGAACATGATATGAGTTGTAATAAAACTTAAAGATTATTTATTTTAGGAAATTTAAATATATTTAGAAAATTTATTTAATTAATTATTTTTATTCAGGAAAATTATTGAATTAACTTAATTTGAGTTGTAATTGAACTTGATGATTTTAACATATCATTTTTATTTATAAAATTTTAATATGTTTAAAAAAATTTGTAATTAGTTGTCCTTATCTTCGAAGATGAAATTTTAATATATTTATAAAATTTGTTTTAACTTAATATAAGTTCTAATAGGATTTAATGCTTATTTAATTAATCATTTTTATTTAAGAAATTTATTAGATTAATTCTTAAAATATTTTTATTTAACGTAGAATGTAATAAAATTTAATGATTAAAATCAAAATATTTATTTAGGAATTGTTTGAACTTAATATGAGTTGTAATAGGACTTAATAATTATTTAATTAATTGTTTAAAAAATTGAAATTTATTTGATTAATTATTTTATTTAGAAAATTTATTAAATTTTCCCTAAAATACTTTTATTAATATAGAATTTAAATAGAATTCAATGACCAAAACCATATGTACAGAGGTTAAAATCTCCACCGCCCCTAAATTAGAAGTAATAAATAATCTCTCCATTTATCATCTTAACATTATGAGATGTCATTGTTGTTTTATAGAAAATAGGAAGAAATTAAGATTAAAAAAAAAGTAGTATTCCATCTTTTAATAAGTTTTGAGTTTCAAAACATAAAGCATTAAAGAGTATGTGAGGGTAAATTGTCAAGGAATTGGTAGAAAAACACTTATTTAAGATATCAAATAAATGTTCAAAACAACGCTTATTTAAAATAACAAATAAATATTTAAAACGACACATATTTAGCATAAGATGAGTAAAAGTTAATTTATATTACAAAATGTTGTAAAACTAATACTAATACTGATATTATTCAATGTGGAGAAATTTATATATCCTAGTGATAAAACTAAAAGAAACTAATTAAAGCAGATATTCAGGATAAAACAGATACAAGAATTGTTTTTTCAAAGAATTACGTTTACTTCAAGTATCTTTCTCTGTAAAGATTACAAGTAAATTTGCCTATTTATAGATAAGCAAATAGGTAAGTTATGATTTGAATTCATAACATCAACGGAGGAAGAATTAATCCTTATCTTTGACATCTAATGTATTGAACTAATGGACATCCAATTTAATATTTCATAATACTCCCTGTTGGATATTCATTACACAAGGAACATGCCTTGTTAAAATTTTATTAGGAAAAATTCAGTGGGCAAAAAGTCCTAATGAAAGAAAAAGAGTACACTATTCTTGTGTATTACTTTCTTTTCCTGATTCGAAAATTATTTGAAATCCTTTAACCGACACATTCTAATATTCCTTACTAATTTATCAAAAGTTGCTATCGGCAATGCTTTGGTAAATAAATTTGACAAATTATGACTTGATCGAATTCGTTGCGCATTAATCTCACCATTCTTTTGCAGATCACGAGTAAAGAAGAAGTTTAATGAGATATGTTCTGTCCTGTTTCCTTTGATATATCCTCCTTTTAATTGAATATACAAAATGCATTGTCTTCATATAATATAGTTGGAGGAATTTCTTCTTCTAAAGATAACCCACAATTCCTCCGAATATAGTGAGTCATTGATCTTAGCCAAACACATCCTCGACTGTTCTCATGAATTGTTATAATTTTAGTATGATTTGAAAAAGTAGCAGTTATTGTTTGATTTTTGGATCGCATGAAATAGTTGTACCATCACATATAAAGAAATATTCAGTCTATAACTTTGTTATTTGCAAGTCAGATAAATACCCAACATTAGCATAACCAAGCAATTTTGGTCGAGAATCATATGAACAAAATAATTCAAGATCAATTGTTCTTTGGAGATAGTGGAAAATATGTTTAATACCATTTCAATGTCATGCTGTTGGAGAAGACTTGAATCTTGCTAACAAATTCACTGCAAAAAGATATATCTAGCCTTGTGTAGTTAGAGATATATTAATGCGCCAATAGCACTGAGATATGATACTTCAGAACTAAGAATCTCTTTATTTTCCTGTATTGGTCTAAACAGACCCTTAGCAGGATCAAGTGATCGAATAATCATTAGGGTACTTAATGGATGTGCGTTATGCATGTAAAGTCACTTTAATACCTTATGAGTATATACATTGGCAGATCTAAGGGGGGCAAGCAGGTGGGGCCGCCCCCTGTTGGTCTTAAAAGTAAGGGTTAATGCTCTTATTCCCACTGTTTTAACACCGGTAATCTTGTCCACTTGGTCATTCAATATGGTGAAAAATACGATAAAAACATAAGATATTTATTTATACATTTGAATCATAGTATTTCATGGTTGTAGGTAACTAGAGGTAGTAGAGATAAAATGGGAATTGAGTTTTAGGAATTAGTT
This sequence comes from Ophiorrhiza pumila, assembly GCA_016586305.1. Taxonomy (NCBI): domain Eukaryota; kingdom Viridiplantae; phylum Streptophyta; class Magnoliopsida; order Gentianales; family Rubiaceae; genus Ophiorrhiza; species Ophiorrhiza pumila. The sequence goes on along the minus strand of BLIW01000011.1, from coordinate 9,092,385 downwards.
TATAATTGATTAAATGGTTGAAATTTAGGAAAGAGAATGTAGTCCCATTCTTTTTTATCTTTTAATACGTAATAACTAAAAGTACAAGTGAAATTGATTTTGATGACTATGCTTATCATAAAATAAGGAAGTTAAAATTTAATTTGATTTTGATAGTTTGACTTATCATAAAAAAAAGTTAAAATTGTCTACTAAAATTTAAAAAATAGACCATCAAATAAAGTGTTCAAGTTGAGAAATCTATAAGCCATGAGCTAAATTTGAATTGTTTTTGTCTATTTCGTCAAAATTGAAAAATTTGAACATATTGAAATAATAAATTAAAGGTATTCTATGATTTTTTTTAAGACGATTTTAGTATATATGGAGGATAAGAATAAAATAAATAATATTTTTAATATTTATAACAACTGTAGACTTATATGACACATTTGTTTTATGTTTAAATGTTAATAAATAAGTATTTTATTAGTAGGTGGTATGTATATATATATATATTTTCATTATTATGATTGTCAATTAATTGATACTTTATTAGTTATATATATTTATTTAATGAAAAAAATTATTTTATACTAATTATATATAAGTACCCCTCAATTTTGGTTCTGGTTACGCCACTGAGTATATACAGTTTGATTAACAAATATTCTATTTTGCAAATGTTCAATTTGCAAACCAATGTAAAATGTGGTCTTTTCAAAATTCATGATATCAAATTCTTTCTTCAAATACTCAACTGCCTTTTGGATCTCTTCAGGAGTTTCAATTAAGTTGAGATCATTAACATATATGGCAATAATTACAAATTTTAACCCATCTTTCTTTATAAAAACACATGGACATATTGAGCCATTTGTATAATCTTCCTCAAGTAAATATTTCCAAAGACGGTTATACCACATACGTCCAATTTGTTTGAATCCATACAAAGACCTTTATAATTTAATAAAATAATTTCCTCTCGAATTTTATTTATATGCTTCCGGCATACTAAGTCCATTAGAAATTTTCATATAGATATCATTATCCAGTGTTCCATATAAATAAACAGTGACTACTTTTAATAGATACATATAGGGGTGTAAAACGAGCTCCTCGCGAGCAGCTCGGTCAACTACTCGACTCGAGCTCAGAGCTACTCGATCCCAAATATATATATTTTTTAATTTTTTTATATTTATTTTTTAGTCCTTAACATTTGATAAATTATATTTTAAGCAACTTATATTTATATTTTAGACCTTAATTTTATACTAAATTATCATTTTACCTTACTAAATTTTAAAAAATTACAATTATATCTTCCTACTCGATCGAGCTCGAGTCGAGCTCGAGTACCACCATTTCAGAGCTCGAGTAGCTCGATTATGGAGGTACTCGAGCTCGACTCGACTCGTTTACAGGCCTAGATACATATCAAGCTTTTCATGCATTATTAAACTCACCAGATATCAAAATGTATTTCTATCCACTACCAATGAATATGTTTCATCATAATCAAATCCACATTTTTGCGTAAATCCTTGAGTTACAAGTTGTACTTTATATCTCACAATTTTATTTTTCTCATTTTTTTGCATGAATACCTATTTATATCCCAATGGCTTTACGCTTTTTGGCGTTTGGACTACAGGTTCAAATACTTTTTGTTTTTCTAGTGAATCCAATTTAGATTGGATTGCATTTTTCTATTTTGATCAATTATTTCTTCGATGATATTCATCAACCGATTTAAGTTATGATCCTTGTCTTGTTTCATAATATCAAGTGCTACATTGTATACAAAAGTATTGTAAATAATTATTTCTTTACGGTTCCAACTTTTTTCTATAGTGACAAAATTTTTTGTATTTTCTATAATATTATTCTCTTCATGAGCAAGTTCTTCTGGAGCAATCTCTTCAGGAGAAACATTTTCAGGAGGTTGAATTTTGTCACTAACAATATTTTAGAGTTCTTGATGTTGGGAGAAAACTGATGTTCAACAAAATTAAACACACCCACAACATGGAATAAAATCTCCCCTTTACTAGAATATCATAGGAATACCAAATAAAATTTAAAATCAATAGGCAATTGAAGATAAACCAACCACAAAGTACAATAACAAAAGAACACAATGCACACCAATTTTTATGTGAAAGACTCTTTCAATGTGAAAGAGAAAAACTACGAAACTATGGAATCTACCTCAAATCTCCACTAAATCAACCAAGAGAAAATTACAAACTTTCAACAATTAACAACCAATATATGGCTTCAATCATCCAACAAAAGAAGCCAAATCTTAAACCAAAAGACAAAGTTGTGAAAAATTTTACCAAGGAATTATAGCAATTTTATGAAATTAATAACTCATAGTATAACCGTTAGAATCCAATATTCATCTTTCAAAAAGGAGAATAGGATGTCCTCTACCTCCAGTTAAAATTTCAGGCCAATCGGTTACTGTTTGCCCTTCGATCGTCAATTTGATGAAAACTGCGCAAACCAGATATTTGCTGAAAAGCTGCACTAATAGGCTGTGGGATTGTTTTCTTTTCCTTCCCTATCTTCTTCTCTTAATTAATTCAACCCCTCAATTAGGTATAAATAGATGAGGTTACTTTTCTAATAAGCTTTTAACCAAAATCATTAGTTTTGGACTTTTTTCACATAGGTTGGGAGCCCAACAACTCAACAAATCTCCCCCCTCCCGACTATGTGGAGGAACTTGTCATCCCGGCAAGTGAGCAACAAATTTCAAACTTCCATCTCGACAATGAATTGGTCAACATATCAGCACCATTGTCATCTGTATGAAACTTTCTGAATTCAACCAACTTCTCATCGAACACATCTCGTATACAATGATACCTTACATCAATATGTTTTGATTTAGAATGAAAATATGGATGTTTCCCAAGATGAATTGCACTTTGACAGTCACAAAGCAACACATACCTTTCTTGAGAGCAATCAAGTTCCATCAGAAACTTCTTCAACCATTGCAACTCTTAGCACGCTTCAGTAGCTATAATAAATTCAGTTTTAGTGGTAGATAATGTCACACATTTTTGCAAACGAGACTGCCATTAAACTGCTCCCCCCGTAAAAGTAGTCAAATAACGCGAAGTAGACTTTCTTGAATCAATATCCTCAATCATATCAACATCAGTGTAACCAGTGAGAATAGACTTCCCACCTTCAAAACACAACTTCAAACTAAAAGTGCCACAGAGATATCTCAAAATTCACTTCACAGCATCCCAATGTTCTCTCATAGGATTAGAGAGAAATCGACTGACAGTACTAATTGTATGTGTTATATTCGGTTTTGTGCATACCATTGCATACATCAAATTACCAACGGCATATAAATAAGAAACCTTTTGCATGTCTTCCTTATCTTTCTCAGTAGAAGGACTCTGTTTGATGCTTAACTTCATATGATTAGTAAGAGGAGTACTAACCACCAGTGTTTTAAAACTCGGACTGGGAAGCGAACCGGTCGAGCTACTAGTTTAGGGGTCAACTGGTTGGATCGGTTTTAAAATCGGATATCATAAATATATTTAATAAAATTATATTACGTAAATATCAATGTATCTTACCCTTCATCTCAAAATAAAAAAAAAACAAATTACGAAAATAACATTCAATTAAATTCAATAATAAATTAAATTACATTATTTATTCTTTATCAAACAAAATGAAATTCTAATGAAGTTAGCTAAACACCATAAATAAATTGTTCAAATTTGTTTTTTTATTAAATAATAATTATTTCTTTGATTAAATTGAATTTACTTTGATTTGATCTCTTGATGAAAAAAATAGTATGGCAAAAGGAAAACAAGCATAGTAACTTAATGAATATTTTACTCTTTTTTATTGTGACCATTAATAAAAGTGACAAAATATGCATTATGGAATAAAACATTATTTCGTTTTTGTAACTTAATCGCAATTTTTTTTTTAATTTTTATGGTTTAAAGTTTAAACATTGGTAAAGGTAGGTGTTTATTGTTTTTTATTTTACTTTTTTATTAATTAATAATATTAATAATTATTTTGTTTGAAACCCAATAAGCAACAAAGTATTGAGATTTCAAATCCCATTAAGTTGAAATATAGTTCCGATTCAATGTATTCAAATTCAAAAAATCGTGAATTAAAAGCATTTATGAAAAGATAATGATAATAAAATTCGAATAAAAAGCACAATCTTAATCAAATTTGAAGAAAAGCATTTATGGTAAGATAAATGCTAATTTCACTCTTCTCATTTATCTCATTTCCTATCAAAACAGATCTAACTCATCATCTTCTCTGATATTTTATCCCTTCCTAATATGGAGTGTTTTGAGAATTTTCATTTGCCCTTGGTGGCATAATGTATTTTACATATTGATTTCAACATCCATAGATGCCCTGTTCAATTTGATAAGAAAGGAAAATAGAGAGAGACAAAGACACGAGTAAAGCCAAACACACTGCCGTGAAGATCTACAAGCATATGTAAGCTTCTATTGAAGATCTGTTAAGCATGAGTAAGGTTGTAAACTTCAGAAGATTTGCGGTCAAAGGTCAAATGTGAGGTAAAAAAAAACCCGGTTTTGCCCGGTTCCCGGTTTTCCCAGTTGGACCCGGGTTTTGACCTGGTTTGACCGGGTCTTCAACATCCGAGTTTTTCAATCAACTCGGACCGGATAGAGTAACGGTTTCCAGTCCAACCGGTTGAACCGGCCGGTCCGGTCCGAGTTTGATAACACTGCTAACCACTTTAGCCTTCTCCATCAGAAATCTTTGAAGCACCTTTTCAATGTACCTCTCTTGTGATAACCATAGTTTCCTTGCTTTTCTGTCTCGTGAAATTCTCACACCAAGAATTTTCTTTGCTAGTCCCAAATCCATCATAGAAAAGGACTTGTTCAACTCCTACTTCAACTTGACAATTCTAGAAGCACTTTGACCAACAATAAGCATATAATCAACATAAAGCAACAAAATAATAAAATCATCATGTGAAAAAATTTGCACAAACACACAATGATCATAAGTGGTCTTCTTGAATCTCTGTTGTTCCATAATAGATTCAAATTTCTTGTACCATTGTCTTGGAGCTTGTTTCAGGCCATACAAGCTCTTCTTCAATTTGCATACATAATTCTCTTTGCCTTTCACTTCAAACTCTTCTGGTTGTTTCATGTAAATTTATTCATCCAAATCACCATGAACAAACGCAGTCTTCACATCCATTTGCTCAATCTCTAAGTCAAGGTTTGTAACTAACTCCAACACAGTTCGGATTGAAGTCATTTTAACAACCAATGAAAAAAATCTCATAAAATCAACTCCTTTCCTTTGATTGAAACCTTTAACAACCAATTTTGCCTTGTATCTTAGTTTTGAAGTATTCTCTTCCTGTTTCAATTTGTAAATCCACTTGTTCTTCAAAGCTCTTTTACCCTTTGGCAACTTCGCCAACTGAAAGACATTATTGTCATATAAAGATTTCACATCATCTTTCATAACATGAATTCATTACTCTTTTTTTACAGGTTCCATAGCTTCATTATAGCATTCAGGTTCTCCCCTGTCAGTCAAGAGCATATACTCATTTGAGGAATATCTGGTAGATGATTGCCTAACTCTTGTATACCTTCTCAACTGAGCTTTATGTGGATTTTATGTAGGAGTTCCATGTTGATCATCATCAACATCATCTATAGGATTTCATGTATTACCATTTTACTGCATATCAATCTCAACTTCTCTATCAACTGTATTAGACAACTGCACCATAGGAGTATGATCAAAATCCATGAGGTCATTGTGTATACGAGAATCTTCCTTCTCAACTTTATCAATATCATCAATGATTTGGTCCTCGTGAAATACAATATCATGACTTCTCATGAGTTTCTTTGCAATTAGATCATACAGTTTGTAACCAAACTCGTTCTGACCATAGCCAATAAGTATGCATATTTTTTGCTTTGGCATTCAACTTTGACCTCTCATCCTTTGGAATATGAACAAAGGCTTTGCAACTAATTACCCTCAAATGATCATAAAAGGTAGTTTTGCCAGTCCAGACATTTTTTGGAACATCGCCCTGCAAAGCAATTATAAGAGTTAGATTAACAATATAAGCAACGTTATATAGAGCCTCACCCCAAAACAATTGTGGCAGTTTCAACTCCAAAAGTAAACATATAACTCTTTCCATCAATATCCTGTTCATTCTCTCAGCCACCCCATCCAATTGAGATGTTTTAGGAGGAATCTTTTGGTGCCTAATTCCCTGTTATCTGCAATACTCACCAAATAGACCAGAGTAATCGCCACCATTATCAGTCCAGATGCATTTCACCTTCCTTCCAAATTGCCTCTCAACCAAAGTTTGAAATTCTTTAAATTTATCAAGAACTTGGTCTTTTGTCTTCAAAGCATAAGCCCACAATTTCCTGGAATAATCATCAATAAAAGTGACAAAATAAGATGCACCACTAAATGGATGTATCTTCAATGGCTCACAAACATATGAATGAACCAAATTCAACACATTTGGCATTCTGTGAGGATGATTAGTCTTGAAGGATACTCGATTCTGCTTTTCTTCCAGACAATGAGAACACCTTTCTAAATTTGAATTCTTCACACTCAGAAGAATATTCTTTTTGATCAAATTTTCAAGTCCCTTTCACTAATATGACTCAACCTCTTATGCCATAATTTTGGTGAGATTTCTTTCTCCGCAAAATTTATAGTGTCAATAAAAATAGAACCTTGCAACAAATATAAATTTGATCTCAACTTTTTATCTCAAGCTATTATCATGGAATCTTTACTGAGTTTTCATTTACCATCACCAAAGCCTTTATAGAGTCCATCATCATCAAGTCTCTCAATGGAAATCAAATTCGAGCGGACATCTAGAGCATGTCTGACATCCTTAAGTAGCAGTGTTGAGCCATTATCGGTCTTCAGATTGACATTACACATGCTAACAACTTTTGACATCCCATTATTGCCCATTCGCAATTATCCAAAATCACCCATGGTGCATGTAGAAAAGAGTTCCTTCCTAGGTGTAACATGAAGTGCAGCACTGGTATCAACCACCTAATCAGCATATGAATAAACAAAATTCACATCAACTTCATCATAAATAATGACAAGATTTGACAACTGCAACACGATCAACACTACTATCGTCGACATTTTCTTGCTTACTACAATTACTCTCATTCTCATTTTTCCACTTGAAACAATTCCTTTTGATGTGATCCTTCTTGTGATAGTGAAAACACTCAAACTCCTTGGATTTTAATCTAGACTTACTTTTACTTCTGCCTCTATTATTGTTGATTTTGATTTAGGCTTACTTTTACTTCTGCCTTTATTATTGTGACCCTTATTTTTTTGTCTCCCTTTCTGCTCTGTGACTAAAACCTCAGTATGCGAAGATGAACCCTAAGTTTTCCTTCTCACCTCCTCATTAAGAAGTTTTGATTTGGCATATTGCATTGATATGATACCACCAAGAGCAGAATTAGTATGTGAGACTCTAAATGTCTCCCAAGAGTTAGGCAAAGTATTCAATAACCACAGTCCAAGAATCTCATCATAAAAATAACTCTAACATTAGACAACTAATCCAAAATCCCTTGAAACTCATTCACATGGTCATAAATATGTGTACCTTCCTTGTCGCTCAACTGAATCATCTGCTTAAGTAGAAACAATTTATTGTTCCCAATTTTAGAAGCATACAACTGTTCAATGTGGTCCCACAATGCTTTGGCATCTTCTTCCTTTGCAACACGATTACGCACGTTATCCTCAACCCATTGCCTAATAAAACCACACACCTGTTGATGCTCAAACTTCTATTCCTCTTCAGATCTGGAATCCGGCATTTTACTAGCAAACATAGGCAAGTGCATATTTTTTCACAAATAACAGGTCTTTCATCTTACCCATTCAATTGTGATAATTCATATCATTCAAAGATATCATCTTACTTGTATTAACTTCCATAATTCTAGCAAATAAAAACCTGGCTCTGATACCACTATGTTAGGAGAAAATCAGTGTTTAACAAAATTAAACACTCTGCTGCTTGTCGCTCATTAAGAAGTTTTGATTTGGCATCTTACTTGTACTCTGCTGCTTGATGATGTTGTGGCTGGTATTTCTTGGCCAAATCGAGAAGACAGAGGCAGTCAACTGTGTAATGATGGAGCTTTTGCCATGTTTGGATTCAATGCTGCATGGCACTCCCCCAATACCATTATGCTGCCAAAAGATCAAGGAGCAAGAACCATGCTTTTGCACCTACATAAAAGATCCAAAGTATGGCGATATTCTAAAGAATCCTAATACTAAAAAGATTGTTGAAACTTGTGGATTACAATGGCCTAAATGCTAAATTTGAGCAGTAAAACAAGTGGAAAAATAAGGCAATCTATGATGTAATATTGTTTATAGTGACCAAACGAGCACTGCTATGTAATAATATAATGGTTTGTAATTGAAGTTATATAAATTTCTAATCAGTTATGACTATTTTGGTATTTTTGTGTTCCTATTTCTTAATGAACGCTTAGCAGTAAGGGTAACCACGGTCTCGGAACCGGCGGTTACGGTTCTGATTTCGGTTCTGTCTCGGTTCCGGTTTTGTTGCAATTCCGATTTTTTTTTTCGATTGTAATCTCACTTTTAAATTTGATTTCTATTGAAATAATGATTAAACTATTAATTGAAACTCAAATAATACAACATAATAATATAATTAGAATAATAATAGTTACAATTGAACTTAATTAATATATAGTTTTTAGATAATAGAACTGGGAAGAATTAGATAAGTGAGATTCAAGAATATAAAAATAATAGGAATATTTGAATATTTGAATTATTAATTAGAATTCAACTAGTATAATATAATAACATAATTAGAATAGTAGTTAAAACTAATATATGAATTTTTTAGAATAATAGAATTTGAATGTTAGATAAGTAAGAAAGAAAGATATAGAAAGAATAAGAGTATTGAGAGAATGATCGAACTATTAATTGGAATTTAATTAGTATATTAGAATAATATAATAAGAGAATTAGGATAATATAAATTAGAAAATTAAGTTGATACATAATATAATTGGATTAATAGTTGAAATTGAACTAATATATGGAGGTTTTAAAAAAATAGAATTATGAAGGATTAGATAATTGAGAAAAAAAATATATAAATGATAAGATTATTGAAAGAATGATTGAATAATATAATAATATTATTAGAATAATTAATTTAAAAAATTGATACCCTAAACCCTAAACTATAAAAGTTAAAATTTACAATAAAAAGATTAGAAAATTAAGAAATTATGTGATGAAAATGAAGTGGTATAGAAATATTTATATAAAAAACATTTTTTTAGGCCGGTTCCGGTTCCACAAAATCAAGAATCGGAACCGAACCGTCTATGGAAGGTTCGGTGCCGGTTCCAGTTTTGTAGGACCACGGTTCCAGTTCCGGAACCGGAAGTTTGGCCACCTCTACTTAGCAGTCACAACTTTCACAAAAAAAAAAGTTAATTACATGTACCTCCCCCTTAAATTGGATGAAAGTACCTAACGAATTTTGTTGTTTTAGAAAATTACATACAGTGGATATCCATTAGAGTTGACTAATGGAATTGATATGAAACTAAAATACCATCACTTATTTTGTTAAAAAAAAAAATATGAGCAAATATTAAATAATAATAAATAGTTGTTTGCACTTTTTAATTATTTTTTATAAATTATCAATCTCATATTCTTCATTATGAATGAGTTTATCAAATTAATTTCAAACACGAATCCTTCTCTATCTAATTTTCAAATTTTGGAAGAAAAAAATTATTTTTAAAAAAAGAAAATTCCTTTTTGAATAATTCATGCATTGTGTGTTTTTATTTGTATAAGAAAGAAGATTTTCTTTGCTTTTATTTTAATATTTAATATGAGAGTTGTCATAAAATAAGACATTATAATAATTATAGGTAAAGTTTTAAGTTCATATTAAGCAATGCACTTTTGTTTTTGGGGTGAAATAAGCATAATGAAAACTAATACTTCATCAAATGTCAACCAATAGTATAATATCTCTATTTATAAATTTTTATTGCTTTTATAATTGTGAATTTAGAATTTAGTTGTTAAATATATTTATATAATTGCATAAAAAAAATTTAGTTAACCCTAATTTTTTCATTGGTTTGGCCAATAGTTTCCCTTTGCCAAATCAATAATAATAATATTTTAATTATTTCAATTTGAAATTGTAAATATTATAATGATTGTAAATAGTTTTTATGCATTTATAAATAAAAAATAGTACCAAAAATTTTGCATTGTTTCCTTTTCAAATTGTAAATTATTTTCTTTTTCAATTTAAATATTTTTTAACATGTATAAAAACAAAATAGAATTTCGTCAATTGCAAATATATTTTATTTTTAACACAATCTTTTAAAAAATTATGTTAAAAATAAAATATATTGTAAAAAATAAAACAAGGCTTTGGAATTGGAACCATTGATTCTGGAAACTAAATTGGAATCTTCCTTTGTATTTCGAGACCAAGTTCGTTATTTTTAGGAACCAAAACTTGTATTATGTGTCTTTAGTCTTGTCTCGTATTTTTGTCTTATCCATGATTCACTATGTATGTTTTAGCTAAAGGTAGCAAATTGGCGGATTTGGGTAGGAAGTGGGTGGGTATTAAAGGAAATTGAAAAATGGACAAATACTGGTCCATGACAATTTTGTGTGTGTTAGATAAAAATATAGTGCAATGGAAGTTTTAGTCTATTACAATTAATAATTTCAAATCATATATAAGCTACATTTTCTTTAGTTTTTATTTGCTCTTTATAGTGTGCAATAAATTAGAGCAAATATCCTTTAGGATAAAATAAAGAATTTGAAGATTCAATGCACTTTGAATCTCCAAAACACAAAACAAAATAAAAGCCTTTTTGAAGAAAGTTTTTATGACTTGTGGTATGAGTTTTTGCAGCAAATCTATACAAGTTGATCTTTATAGAGATCAGATTCTTTATCCAACATTATCTCTATTCTATTTTGTCTAATGTCCAAAACGATAAAGTTTAACTAAAACTTGGGACTAAAAACATAAATATCACTAAATCACTTTTCAATTATTAGACCCTAACCAATGAATGAGTGAACCCTACGACATAGTTTAATTTTGGACATGATAAGACAAAAATAATCTTAGACAGAAGATCTCGGCTCATCCTTATATAGAATACAAGATTTAGGTGTTACAAGTTTTTATCAACAATAAAAATTTCAGCTCTTAAATGAGAGTTACAATTCTTCACAATGGTGGTATTTCCAACTTTTCACATCTTACAAGAATGGATGTTACAACCATTTACATTCATGTTATTTGTAAGAGAGGGAGTTACACCCACCATGTGAATAAGAGTTACAACCATTCATATGAATGGAAGTTACAACTCTTTATCAATTCTTCATATGAATGAGAGTTACTAATTAATGAATTTTCATATATGTTGAAACTATTCTAACAATCCCTCACCATTTTTAATATATTTAATAGTCTTTTAAGAATCCCTGACTAACAATAACAAACTATGCTAAACAAATACTTTTTTTTGGAATTTAAACAAGCACTTAATGTTTGTGTGTGTGTCTGGGTGTTATGAAATCAGTCAAACAGTTTTCATACAAAGAGAAATTCACAACAATTCAATTTAAACGTGCACCAAGCTATAATCATAATATCAAAATGAGAATCAATAAAGCATATAAAGAAAGAAAAAAAATAGTAGGATATTTATAGTGGTTCAAATCTCCCTCTTGGAGCATTTTACATCTATTACCTAAGTTTTCAAATTTAGAATTTTATCAATCCATTAAAGATGATCTATTCGTAAAAGGTGAGATCCAAATATTTTACAAATCTTACAAAGAATGTGAAACTAACTCAATAACTATCACAAGTTATGAGTTGAGTTTTTACTCTCTCTCTTAGAGAAATCTTTCAATCTTACTAATTCAAAATTACTAATGATGGAATAACATCTTAATAGGTTGGATACAGTCACTTGAAGCTCACTCAACAATTTCTCTCAAGAATTATTTACGAGGAAGAATTATTAACTCACAAAGGATGAAAAACACAATCAAAGCTCAATTTTTTATCATACTGAATGGCGATGAAATCTCTTTTATTTTAATATTTTGGAGAGTGTTTTTCCATAAGTTTAAAGATCAAAAATCTCATTTTACTGTTATACAAGTTCTTGGCATTTATAAAAATTATTTGTAAAGCAAAAAGCACAAAATCTTCATTTTTAAAAAAATTAGCCGTTAGTTACAATATTGGGGAATTTGGATGGCCAAAACTCCGAGAGGTTGTCCGAATCTATATATTAGATGGCTGAAACTCTAGGAGGTCACCCAAATCTATCTTTGTGAAAAAATTGGAATTTTCAATTCTAAAACTTTCGGATGGCTGAAATTCAAGAAGGTCGTTCGAATCAATTTTCTAAAAGTTTTTCCAAAATTTCAAATACAAAGTTCGGACGGTCAAAACTCAAAGAGTTCATCCGACTTTACTTTCCAGAAATTTTTTCAAAACATTTAAAACCATAGTTCGGGTAGCCAAAACCCTTAGAGGTCGTGCGAACCTATATTTTTCTCAATTTTCTGATTTTTTTAGTTTCTTAGAATATTTTGAAAAAAAAGAAAACTAACCTTTGTGAAATGTTTGTTTTCAAAAAGACATATTTTCAACTTTCATTTTTTGATTCATTTTATTTGAGTTTTTAAATGATTCAATTATTTTATGAGTCAATTTACAACTAGGGTTTGGGCCAAGAATCTATCCTAATTTACTTAGTTTCTATTTCTTCAACTTCTTCAAGTTTCTATTTGTATTTCGTATACCTACAACTTTAAGGAAACTAATTAAAATATTAGTCTACATAATTGTTTGTTAATCAGCGAAACAACAAGTAGATTTACAACACTAGATCTTTCAAGTATAACTAATCAATACAAATTGGTAGGCAAGGTTTGAACCAATTATGTAGTAGACTAGCTACTTAAACCAATACCCATAGATTCTAACATTTTATTTATTATAATAATGATACATTAGATCTTGTATCACTATCCTTTCATGAGTGTTTATAAAGTTAAGTCCAAAAGCTTTTTTAGATGTCTTAAATCCTACGCTCATGTAGGAAAGCACTTCATGCCCTCGTCGTTTGTGCCATTTCCAAGTCTTGTTAAAAACTAATATTCAACTTTCCTTTACTTGGCGGAATAAACAATAATACTCCATATTGGGATGATTTAGTGTGGTGTTCAAACCACTTTAACAATGTACTTTGACTCTCAAGATTAGTTGTTGTAACTAGTGTTTAATTGAGGTGTCATTGTTTGTGATTTATTGAATAGACTTCCATCTTTTTGGATGTTTTCAAATCCATATCTCTACTGAATACTTTTGGTCAAGGATTTATCAAAATATCTTTAAACTTTATAAAATTCATGGTAATTGCTCTACTTGTGATTAATCACATAATTAATTCTTAGATCAATATGTCTAAACTTACCATTGTACACTCACAATATGCATCATCTCAGAATTATAAAGTATTGGTCTTGATATCACAATTATTTGATCACATTACATTAGTATCTTAAAAAGTTGATTTCTTAGTTTTTCCAGCTTTGTAACCTTAAATTCCCCAATCATTTATTCTTTAACAATGTAATGAATAAACATAGCAAAGTTGTATAAGCATCAAACAATAGTATAGTACTTTTCCCTTACTAAGGTAGGTTTGGATAAATTCCAACTTACTTGATTTTCTATCAAGTTAAGAAAATAGTTAAATTTAATTATATGCTTTAGTTAGCATACATATTTAACCATAAGTTTTGTTCACATTATATTGAAAGTCTAAGAAATAGATTCTCAAATTATTCTACTTTATAACTTTTCAATGATTTCTTCTTTACAATGTAATAAATAAACATAGCAAAACTCGGTTCAATCATCAAAGAAAAGTAACACAATACTTTTACTTTGAAAAATACATGCGGTATGTACTTACATATATTATTATGTATCATCTTATATAATTTTCTCCCAATTTAAACTAATGTTTGCCTTGTTATTTTTAACAAATATGTAAGTTATTCATTTCCTTTTTTTTAATTTATAACATGGCAAAATCATACTTTATCGACATTCATAAACCCCAAGTAATTCTCATAAAATAATCTACTATGCCATAAAAGAAGATTAAATCAAATAAGTAACATAAAATTTCCATTAGTACATAGAAAATACAACTTAACCATACCATTTCAATACAATAGTAAATGCACTATAACTTTTGATCCTCCATGGACATCAAATTCTTGAAAATCATTTATTTTTAAACACCTTTAAGTGGAACTCTTATCAAAATATACTAAGGGAATTCCTTCTCTACAATATTTAATTTGGAGAATATTGTAACACGTTTTTTTACAATCATCTTTGGATGCTTCTTCCTTATTCAACAAATGTCATTCATATTTGTAATGTTCTTATTTGTTAAAATAAAAGAATTTCCTTTCTTCTTTTTTTTGTTAGATTGATCATTGCCTTGGTATGGTCTTTTTCCTTTGTTAGACTTATTTTCTTGGCATTTTTCCTTCATGTGTGTCTTGTTGGAAATATTCTTCTCTTCCTCTTCTTACTTTACTTGAGGAACTTGATTTCCTACATTTAACTTTCCTTTTCTATACTTTAGCAAGATTTTCAAGAGAAATTTCTTCCTTCTTAAATTTCAAATTTTCTTTGAAATCTTTTCAAAAAGGAGAAATATTTCTATCCATGTGCAATTTATGTTGATTAAACTTACTTATCAAATTTTTAATTTCAAAAAATTGATCTATCACATTCCTTGTATCTACTGTTTTACTACTTAAAAGGTTTGCGACAATAAATCTCTTAATTAAAGTATCCTCATGCATGTACCTTAATTAGTCCCAAAGTTCCTTTGATGTAGGAATTGTATGGTGGATCTCAAAAAGGTTTTCATACATTGCATTTAGGATAAATTCTCTGTAAAGTTCATTATCAATCTTCTATTTTTGTCTCCTCCTAATAACTTCAAGAGTTTCCTCAACATCACTTGTTGATATTGGAATGAGAGTTATCAAGACATAGGCAACCTTGAGTGTTACAATTAGAATGTTCACTCTCCCTTTTGCCATCTAGTAAATTGATCAATATCAAACCTCTCCAATTGACAATATTGGTAGTTAAATCCTTGATAGAACTAGTCATATTCACAAAATAAAAGCTAAAGATTGTTAGATAAAAATTGAGTACAATGGAAGTTCTAATCTATTACAATTGATGGCTTCAAATCAAATACAAACTACACTTTCTTTTAATTTTTATTCGCTCTCTATAGTATGCAATAAATTAGAGCAAATATGCTCTAGGATAAGATGAAAAATTTGAAGATTCAATGTACTTTGAACCTCCAAACCACAAGAACAGAGAAAAGACTTTTTGCAGAAATTTTCTATCACTTGTGGTATGATTTTTTGCAACAAATCTACCCAACTTGATCCTTATATAGAGTACAAGACTTAGAAGTTACAAGTCTTGATCAACAATAGAAATTACAACTCTTAATGAGAGTTACGATTCTTCACAATGGTGGGAGTTACAACTTTTCGTATCTCACAAGAATAGAGTTTACAACCATTCACATTCATATCATTTACAAAAGTGGAAGCTACACTCTTCGTGTGAATGAGAGTTACAACTATTCATATGAATGGAAGTTACAACTCTTCAATTTTTCATATGAATGAGAGTTACTAATGAATTTTTATGTGTTGAAAATATTTCAACATTTTGTTGACGGGTAAAAACGGGCAGGTAAATGATGAATTTGCACGTAATTTGTGGATAATTTTTAGATGTCTGTATTGAGTTATTTCAATCTACCCTCAAATATCCACAAGACATATTCTGTTTTTTTTTCTTTTTTTTTTACTTTCCCCCATTTTCTTCTTTCTTATTATTTTTTTTCTTTTAGTTTTAAATAAGTGTGCATTTAATTTCTATTTATCCAAGACATACTCTTATTTTACCTTTTTTTTTCTTTTTTTTTCTCTTTTTTCTATTTTTTCCTATTTTGTTCTTTTCAAGCAAGTGTGCAGTCAGTTTCTATTTATTCAAGACATATGTTATAAAAATACTACAAACATGTAATATTATATTGTGTAACAAGTTGTTATACCACTACTACAAAGTAGAGATATAAATCTTATGTTACAACTACTACTATCAAATATGAAACAAGTATGAAAAATGCTAGAAAGATATAGAGTATTATAGAGCAAAGTAGAACAAAAATATAGTAAGCCTTTCAACCATATTTCCCTTTCACATAATCCTCTATTTATAGGTTTGAAGTACCTTGTAACTTACAATGTGCTAAGTGAAAATTACAAGAGTTACATAGGTTACAAAGTAATGGGTGATAATGGGATGATGTTACATGAGTTATAGAAATAATGAGAGATAAAGTGGTAGAACATGGTGTATTTGGATGGACATTCACAATATTTTCATAACACTCCCCCTTGGATGTCTATCTTTAAGATAAATGCTTCGTTAAAACCTTACTAGGAAAAACCCAATGGGATAAAAACCTAGTGAAGGAAAAAGAGTACATTTTTTATATATAACATTGCCTCGTTAAAAACCTTACCAGAAAAAACCCTAATAGGAAAAAAACCTTGTTTAAGGAAAAAAGAGTACAATGTATAATAATTCCCCCTCTTAAGCACATCATTTGACGTCTTTCAATCGACACATTCCAATCTTATATACTAACTTTTCAAATGTTGAAGTCGGTAGTGATTTAGTGAAAATATCTGCCAAATTGTCACTTGAACGAATTTGTTGTACACGAATTTCACCATTCTTCTGAAGATCATGCGTTAAAAAGAATTTTGGTGAGATGTGTTTTGTTCTATCACCTTTAACGTATCCATCCTTCAATTGAGCAATTCATGCAGCAATATCATCGAACAAAACAGTGGGAACTTTCTTATCCAAATGCAAACCACATGTTTCTCGAATATGATGGATCACTGATCTCAACCAAAAATACTCCCGACTTGCTTCATGAATTGCCAATATTTCAGCATGATTTGAAGAAGTAGCAGCTATAGTTTGTTTCATAGAACGCCAAGAAATAGTTGTACCACTACATGTGAACACATAACCCGTTTGTGAACGACCATGATGAGGATCAGATAAATATCCAGCATCTGCATAACCTATTAGATCAAATTTTATTGCCTTAGAATAATAAAGACCCATATCTATCGTATATTAAAGGTAACGAAATATAAGTTTTATACCATTCCAATGCCTTCGTGTAGGTGAAGAACTATATCTTGCTAGTAGATTCACAGCAAATGAGATATCAGGACGTGTGTGACTAGCAAGATGCATTAATGCTCCAATAGCACTAAGATATGGTACTTCTGGACCAAGTAATTCTTCATCATTTTCACGAGGTCAGAAAGGATCTTTATGCACATCAAGTGATCTTACAACCATAGGTGTGCTTAAGGGATGTGCTTTATCCATATAGAATCTTTTAAGCACTTTAGCTGTATAACCCGACTGATGCAAAAATATTCCATTTTCCAAGTGCTCAACTTGCAATCCAAGACAAAATTTTGTCTTTCCAAGATCTTTCATTTCTGTTTCAAAGAGTTAACAGCTTTTTCGAGCTCTTCAGGAGTTCCAATAATATTCAAATCATCAACATAAATTACAATGATTGCAAATTCGGATGCAGATCTTTTAATAAAAACACATGGACAAATATGATCATTCATATAGCCTTGTTTTATCAAATATTCACTAAGGTGATTATACCACATGCGTCCAGCTTGTTTTAATCCATATAAGGATTTGCACAATTTAATTGAATAAAGTTCTCGAGAACTGGATTTATTTTCCTTAGGCAACTTGAATCCTTCAGGGATTTTCATATAAATATCATTATCAAGTGAGCCATACAAATAGGCTGTTACAACATCCATTAAACGCATTTCTAGTCGTTTATTTGTTTCAAATTAAGCAAATAACGAAAAAGTTGTTGCATCCACCACGGGAGAATATGTCTCCTCATAATTAATACCAGGTCTTTGGGAAAAACCTTGTGCAACAAGCCAAGCCTTATATCGCACAATTTCATTATTCTCATTTTGTTTTCTTACAAAGACTCATTTATAACCCACTGGCTGCACATCTTCAGGTGTGCGTATTATTGATCCAAAAACTTTACGTTTTGCTAACGAGTATAACTCCGCTTGAATTGCATCCTTCCATTTTGGCCAATCATTTCTTCGTCTGCATTTATCCACAGACTTTGATTCATGATCCTCATTTTCATTCATGATCCTCATTTTCATTCATGATAGTAATTGCTGCAGCATAGGCAAATTTATCATCGGCGTCGATTGTATATCGATTCCACCTTTCCCCAATTATGACATAATTTATTGAGATCTCATGATTATCAGAATTTTCAGGTACCTAAACTTCTTCTGGAAGTTTATTATTTGTCATGTCGGGAATTTTCATTTTTGAAGATTCTTTTGGAACCTCAATTACCTCGATTTTGCCATCATTATTATTTGCTCCTTTTTTCTTTCCAGGATTTTTGTCTTTGGAACCGATTGGTCTACCACATTTCATGTGTGCCTTTAATTGATTACTAGTGGTAGAAGGTCTTTCAGGGATATCAATTCGAATTGGAGCATATACAGCCAGTATATGTGACTTAGTTACACGTTTTAGGTCAGTAAAAGCATCTGGCAATTGATTTGCTAAACGTTGCAAATGAATTATCTTTTGAACTTCCAGTTCACATTGATTTGTACGAGGATCAAAATGAGATAATGATAATTCATTCCAACTAATTTTCTTAACTTACTGTTTATTTTCTCCCCCTAATGTTGGGAAAACTGATTCATCAAAATGACAATCAGCAAAACGAGCCGTAAATAAATCTCCAGTTGTTGGTTCAAGATATTTCACTATAGATGGAGATTCATACCTGATGTGGCATTATTTGAATATTCCAGATCGGCATGGAATGAGTCAAGCATAATCTTAACTGACTTCCGAGATTTGGGGAGAAAGAGTTGGAGCCTTCTTAACGGTAAAGTCATCGTATTAAATACATTTCATTAATATAGAATAGGAATGGAATAATTAATGATACAAGATTACTGACTTAAGCATCGGAGTGGAATTCTCGGGAATCACCTCGGGACTTTACTCTAACGCTATTCTGTTTTACAGATTAAGTTGGTGATCATTGCTGGAGCTCGGTGTTTCTAGCTCGGTGTTTCTCAATTTGACCGATGTAAGAATTTGAGCTTCATCAATTGGCGCCGTCTGTGGGAAACTGGTCAAAAGGTTCACACAACAAAGTTTGAATCGTGATGGCAAACACAAGGTCGATGAGAGGAACGGGTCAGACCAGTCGACAAGAGGAAAGAAGAGCATCTTCACCATCTCATCAACGAGACCCTGAGAAGTCACAACAAGGGGATAATTGTATTACCCCTGAGATGATGAAAATATTTGCTGAACATTACGATGTAATGGAAGCTATGGTGAAAGAAGCCCGAAAGAAGAAAGATGAGCAACAAAAAGATCGGGGAAAAGCACACCTGGTGATCAATGGTGAGTCTGACGGAGAGAATGATGAAAAGTCTAAAACTCAACTTTTTCCTCGAAATGGAGGCGGAGAGAATGTAAATCTAGAGATAGGTAATAATCCAGGGAAAAGAAGGCCCCGGAGGGAGACCCCTTTATCCCAGGAGATTTCTGATTTTCCTTTACCACCCCAGTTCAAGTTGCCTCAGTTGCAAGCTTATACTGGGGATACTGACCCCAATGATCATATTCATCGTTTCGAATCCACAATGGATTTCTTGAAGGCACCAGAGGAAACGAAGTGCCAGGCATTTCCCACCACTCTGGAAGGAAAAGCCCGTCTTTGGTATGAAGGTTTGAGACCGAGAAGTGTGAATTCTTTTTCCCAACTCTGTGATCTCTTTCTCAACCGTTTTCTGCAACGAAAGAAATTCGATAAGTCTACAGCAGAGTTATTGAATCTCCATCAGGGAGATAATGAATCTCTTCGGAGTTATATGGGGAGGTCCAATGATGAAAGTTTGCAAGTGAAAAATTGTTCTGAAGATGTTCTAGTGGGAGCATTCCTTAATGGTTTACGAACAATGCGTTTTTATACTAAAATGGCCACTGAGCCACCGGGTGATATGGAGGAGTTGATGGACCGAGCAGAGAAATATGCCAAAGGAGAAGAGGAAGATCAACGGAAAAAAGACAATGATAAGCGAGGAGTAAGAACCCGGGACGACGGGAAAAGGAATGTGATACCAGATAGGCGGTCAAAAGTTTTTGATCGCCTCAATCCTCCCCACCGTATTACGGAGCCAACGATAAGGGACAGAATAACAACCCCCCTTAATAGAATTCGATCCGAGATTTTAGCTATTGTTGGTAGGCAGGGTATCTTGAAGCCCCCTGCCAAGATGAAAACTCCCAACCATAAAAGAAATCGAGATCTCTTCTGTAGTTTCCATCAGCAACATGGGCATGATACCGAAGACTGTACCGACTTAAAGAAGGAAATTGAGGATTGTGTTCGTGAAGGATACTTGCAGGAGTTTGTTAAGACAACATATAAAGTATCTCGGAGAGACCGATCTGCTGAAAGACGTTCACCATACCGACCTCAGTTTGGAAGGAACGCCGCTCGAAATGAGGATATGCGTCAGCGGCCTAATACTTATCCTCTGGCTCGGGATGTCACCGGTTAAGTTCACGCTATCCTCGGAGGATTAGAATGAGGAGAAAGCAATTCTGTGCGTAAAAATAGATGCCGGAGAATTCCCGAGCAAGAGCCTGTAGGAAAAAGGTTCAAATCTTCAGAGACTATTGTCTTTTCTGAAGAGGATGCTGTTCTTACCAAATTCCCTCATTCGGATGCTCTCATAATAAAGGCTAACATCGCCAACAAGCTAGTACATCGGGTTTATGTGGATGATGGCAGCTCGGTAGATATTTTATACATCGAGGCATTCAAACAACTAGAGGTAGACCCCAAGTATCTCCGAAGGAGCCCAACTCTATTGGTGGGATTCTCTGGGGAAGCAGTACAGCCCATGGGGATTGTAACATTGCCAGTTACCATAGGAGAATATCCGAGGAGCAGGACGGTGTATACAGATTTTGCAGTGCTGAACTCACCTTCCCCCTATAACGTGATAATAGACCGACCTACCATGGTGAGATTAAAGGCAATATGGTCTCCTTATCACCTGGTGATGAAATTCCCAACCGAAGCCGGAATAGCAACAGTACGGGGTGACCAGGAAGCAGCTAGGAGATGTTATATGGTGGCCATG
Source organism: Ophiorrhiza pumila (assembly GCA_016586305.1). Taxonomy (NCBI): domain Eukaryota; kingdom Viridiplantae; phylum Streptophyta; class Magnoliopsida; order Gentianales; family Rubiaceae; genus Ophiorrhiza; species Ophiorrhiza pumila. The sequence goes on along the minus strand of BLIW01000011.1, from coordinate 9,070,800 downwards.
AGAGGAAAGAACCAGCTTTCTCGAGATGTTCGTGTGAATTGCATACAAGGGAAAGCTGGAGTTAAAGGCCCGATGAAGGTACGGGAACAGCATCCCGTAAAAATTGTGGATTTTGATTTCAATGACAAGGAAATATTAAAGGTTCAAATTGATTGTGTCCGACCTGAGAGGACAATCCAGATCGGTAAAAACATCTCTGAAGGCATTCAACGTAGCTTATTAAAACTTCTCAAGGAGTACAGGGATATCTTTTCTTGGGACCCAAAGGAGATGGGTGGAGTTTCTCCTAAATTGATAACTCATTCTTTGAACGTTCATGAAGATACAAGACCAGTGCAACAAAAAAAGAGGAGTTTTGCTCCTGAGCGCAAGCAGGTTATTCAACAGGAGGTGAATAAGCTATTGGAGGTCGGTATTCTTGGAGAGGTCAAATACCCGACCTGGATAGCAAATCCAGTAATGGTCAGAAAAGTTGACGGTGGATGGCAGATGTGTATTGACTTTACAGACCTGAACCGAGCTTGCCCAAAGGATTGTTATCCGTTGGCTTCTATTGATCATATTATTAATGCTATAGTTGGCTTTGGGATGTTAAGCTTTTTGGATGCCTACAAAGGATATCATCAAATTCTAATGAACCCAGAGGATGCCGAGAAGACAGCATTTGTGACCGACCAAGGGGTTTTTTACTACAAGAAAATGCCATTTGGGCTGAAAAACGCTGGGGCCACATATCAACGCCTGGTGAATCAGGTTTTTCACAAACAGATAGGTCGAAACCTAGAGGTTTACATAGATGATATGGTGATTAAAAGTAGAGCAGAAGAAAATATGCTGGATGACTTAAAAGAGACATTCACGACACTCCGGCAGGTCGGTCTAAAGCTTAACCCAGAAAAATGTGTATTTGGAGTTAGCTCTTGAAAGTTTCTCGGGTTAATGGTGTCAAAAGGGGAATCGAAGCTAATCCCAAGAAGTTGGAGGTCATAATAGCAATGGAAGCTCCCAGAAGTATAAAGGAGGTACAGAAATTGACCGGGTGCATGGCAGCTCTGAATAGGTTATTGTCCCGAGCTGCAGAGAGGGGCTTACCGTTCTTTAAGCTCTTGAAATCTGCTAGGGATTTTAAGTGGGATGAAGAGTGCCAGCAGCATTTTGAGGCATTAAAAGAGCATTTGAAGCAGTTGCCCACTCTATCTGTCCCGACATCCGGAGAGCAGTTATTTCTGTACCTGGCTGTATCAGAATTCACGATCAGCGCAGTTCTTGTACGGGAAGATGAAGGGATACAGAAGCCAGTTTTTTTCGTAAGTAAGGCTCTACACGAAGCAGAACAAAGGTACCCAGAAATGGAAAAACTGGTAATGTCTTTAGTGTTTGCAGCTCGGAGGCTGAGACCGTACTTTCAAGGCCATCCAATTTGCGTGTTGACTGATCAACCAATCAGGCAGATTTTATACCGACCAGAAAATTCAGGGCGGTTAACTAAATGGGCTGTCGAGCTCGGGGAGTTTGATATCACTTTCAAACCTGGCACAGCGATAAAAGGGCAAGTTTTAGCAAACTTTGTTGCAGAAATGCCGAGGAGGAAGACGAGAAAGAATTACCCGAGGTGGGGGCAGTGATGTCAAATGCGGACAAAGAATGGCAATTGTTCGTAGATGGAGCTTCAGCTGGAGAAGGATCAGGAGGTGGTTTAGTGCTGATAAGCCCTGAAGGTAATGAATTAGCATATGCTCTGAAATTTGAATTTATCGCGTCTAACAATGAATCAGAATATGAGGCGCTAATTATCGGGCTGAAATTAGCACTATCAGTAGGGGATCGGTGCCTTAAAGTTCATAGTGATTCCCAACTAGTGGTTGAACAGCTGTCTGGGAAATATGCAACTAAGGACGCAATGATGAAGAAATATTTGAGTGTGGTACAGACTTTGATGAGTAAGTTTGAAAGTTTTCGTATGGAGAAGATATCCCGATCTCAAAACCGTCGAGCTGATGCACTGAGTAAGCTTGCTTCATCCACCTCGTCGCATTTGAATAAGCAGGTATGGGTAGAGACACTTCCTGAACGTAGCATTGTTACAAATGAGGTGATGAATGTTGAAAACACTGAGAATTGGATGACCCCGATCTATAATTTCCTGAGGTCGGGAAATCTGCCAGATGATAAAGTAGAAGCCCGACGAATTCGCATGCGAGCAGCTCGGTATGTAATAGAAGGTGATGTCTTATACAAGAAAGGGTATTTGAAGCCATTATTGAGGTGTGTGGATTCCGAGCAGGCTTATTATGTGCTTTATGAGATCCATGAAGGAATATGTGGGTCACATGTCGGATCTAGGATGTTGGCAAAGAAGGCACTCCTGCTCGGTTATTTTTGGCCAACCATGTTTGAGGACGCTGCTCAACTAGTAAGAACATGTGAGAAGTGCCAAAGGTATGCAATGAGAACGCATAACCCCCAGGTTCCATTAAAGTCTTCCGCATCCTTTTGGCCATTTTATCAATGGGATATGGATCTCCTCGGGCCTTTTCCAGAAGCACGAGGTCGGTATAAGCACCTCATTATAGCTGTTGATTATTTTACCATGTGGGTCGAGGCAGAGCCTTTAGTGCATATCTAGGGAAAAAATGTTATTAATTTCTTCTGGAGAAATATCCTTTGCAGATATGGAATTCCTGGGGTGGTTGTGTCTGATAATGGCCGGTAATTTGCAGAAGATCCTTTTAAATCTTGGTGTTATTCGCTTGGAATTCAACAGAAATTTACTTCTGTAGCACATCCGCAGACTAACGGACAGGCAGAGGTATCTAATCGGATATTATTACAAGGTTTAAAAACGCGTCTAGGACGTTCCAGTGGAGATTGGGTTGAGCAGTTGCCAATGGTACTGGGGAAACACCTTATAATCTCACATATGGTACGGAGGCCGTACTTCCCCCAGAAATTGGATTGCCAAGTCCCCGAGTGTTGTTATTCCAAGAAAAGGAAAATCAAGAAGAACTTCAAGCAAATCTTGATCTTTTGGAAGAAAGGAGGATGTGCGCTCAGTTAAGAGACGCCAAATACAAAGAAGGGGCAGCTCGGTTTTATAACAAAAGGGTGAGAAATAAATCTCATAAAGTTGGCGATCTGGTACTCCGAAAAGTGGAAGCTAGCCGTGTCGGGAAAACTGGAAAGCTTGATCCCACATGGGAGGGGCCTTACAAGATTGAAGATGTATCTCCAGCAGGTTATTGTAGGCTTTCTCATTTAGATGGAAGGATTATTCCAAGAACATGGAATTTCCAAAATTTAAGGAAGTACTATTAGTCTCGAAATTTCTGAGTGTTATGTGCTCGGTAGTTTTGTTTGCCATTCGTTTGATGATGTAATAAATTAAGTCTTATTGAATAAAAGGTAATCTGGTAATGAATTCCGGTGGAAATTGATCCCTGTGAAAAGTCCAGATCGGTATTTTGCAAATTCTGGGAAAATAATTCATAAGAAAAGCAAGTCTTATAAAATTCTGAGATCAAAAGCTCAGAAAGAGAAATAATTTACTTTGCAAATTCTGAGAAAATAATTTCTAAGAAAAGCAAGTCTTATAAAATCCCGAGATCAAAAGCTCAGGAAGAGAAGTAATTCATTTTGCAAATTTCAGGAAAAGAATTTCTAGAAAAAGCAAATCATGAGAAATTTGGAGATAAAAAATCTAAGGAAAAAAACAAGATATTCATATAAAAACCTGATAGTGAAATTTTAAGGCAACAAAATATTCATTTTGAGAAATAAAATTTCCTAAGATAAACCATTCAGGGAAATTAGGGAACAAAATCCAACAAAGTTCAAGAGATGGAATTAAAATCCATCATCATCCAAAATAATATCTAAAAAGCATTAAATGTTTCAGGTTACAAGAATAAGTCATCCAGATTGGCTATCATCTTTTTCTTTTTCCAGCTCGGAGAAGTCTACCTCGGGTGTGTCAGAGAGGGGAGTTGAAGGAACAAACTGGTGCATGGATAATCCGAGCTCTCGTCCAGTTATTTCCTTGAAAGCAGCGTTCACTTTCTCTCCTGCTTCACTATCAAAGCCCAACTCCTCTAAGCTTTTGTCTTGAATGTACATCGGTTGAAGAACCTTGATTGCTTCATTATACCCGAGTCTAGCCACCGGGATATTCATTTTAGCAGCCATTTCAGCAAATTTCTTTGATTTCAGGAAGTTCTCTACCGTCTGGCTCGAGCCTTCATTCTTGTGAAACTTATATTTGCGTTCCATGCTATTGAAGTGCCTTTCCCAGATCAAGATAGAAGAGCTGAGGTCGCTAGATCTTTTTTCTTCTGCTGCCAATTTGGAGCGGAGATCTTCAGAGTTTTTCTGCTCGGCTGTTAGTTTGAATTGGACGTCGGCTTTTTCTTTCTTTTCTGCTTCTAGCTCGGCCTTGGCGCTGTTCAGTTCCTGCTGGGCTTTAGTTTCCAAGTCTTTGTATTTTTTAGCGTCTTCCTCTAAACCCTGGATCCTGCTCTCCATCTCTGTCACTCTTGCTTTCTCATTCTCCAGCTCGGCCCGAAGAGTAGACGAGTTCTCCGAAGAACGAATAACTTCAATGGCTCTAGTAGATAAAGCTGCACTCTATATGGCAAGGTAAAAATAGGGTGAGTATAAGTTAGATAAAAAAGGAAAGAGGTGAAGAGAAGGGCACTTACTAGCGCAGAATATAGAGCCATGACGTTGATCAATTTCTCGTTGTCTAGTTGCCTCTATGAGTCTAAATCCCGAGGCAGAACTCCTTCACCCAGCCACTGATGAGCTAATGCTGGGGTGAGTATCCGGGAATTGCGATTGAAGCTTCAGCTCGGACAAAATTGGTCCCCGGGATGAGTAACTGGGACATAAGAAATGGGGAGTCTAGTTGGATTGATTTGGGATAGGAATCCAAATTCAGAATCTTGAGAGAAGTTGAAAGGAATAGCTGAGAAAGCAGGAGTTGGGATGGATGATGTTGTTTCAAGTGGTATGTCCCGGTTAGGTTCTTGGGCTGAGGAGGTCGGTGTAACTAGAGTAGCAGTTTTCTTGCTCGGTGGAGTATCCTGCTTGGCTGAGGTCGTGAGGATTCTTTTAGAACCTCTTGTTTTTCTCTCCTTCTCCTTGGGTAATGGAGGTAAACCTGAGCTAACAATTTTAGGAGGAACAGGAGGTGGAGTTGCAGTATTCAAGGGCGAAGCAGCATCTACAGCAGAACTAGCTGGTAGTGTGGAAGTATCCGGGCTGGAGGTGCCCGAAGAGGAGACAGTAGTAGCAGTTTTAGCTATGCCCGACCTGATCAACTGTGCAATGTCCATCACTGAAATAAGAGAAGATATCATAAAAGAAAATTATTAAGGTAAACTCTCAAAAGTTCTAAAAAGGAAAAGAGAGAAACTTACATTCAACTCCGAATTTATCCTTGGAGCCTTTAAATTTAGAATCAAGTACGGCAGAACTTAGTCCACCTTGAATTAAAATTTTCTCAGATAGCCGAGATACATCTAAGACAACCCCTAAAGACTCTAGCGTTTGTTCTCCGCTTGTGCTAGAGGATTTTTTGGGCTGCCTATCAGCTATGCTACTAACAATTTTCCAGGGGTGATTTTGGGTGAGAAATTCTGAATGAATGAAAAAGAATCGTTTCTTCCAGTGATGAATAAAGCTAGGAAAGTTTTGCAAAAGAGGAACTGTGTTAGGACGTCGGTTAAAATAAAACCATCCTAGCTCATTAAGGACTGTTTTTAAAGAGAAAAAACGTCGGAACAAAGTAAGGTTGTAAGTTACTTTATAATGTATACAGAGCAATTCGAAGCACACGATAGTTTTGATGGAATTTGGGGTAAGCTGGCTCAAATTCACCTTGTAATAGTCTCAGATATCTGAGAGTAAGCTAGAAATGGGAATTCTGAGGCCAGCTTGGAGTTGATGTTCATATAAGGTTATAAAACCCTGAGGGGGATGCGTAGCTAAGTCATCTCTAGACGGAGCTCTAACAGGCAAATTTTCTGGAATGAAGTATTTAGTCAGTATTTGGTCAATATGTTTCCTACTCAAAGTGGAGGAAATAGAGTTTGCAATGACCCCCTTGGTTATGTCTTCAATATCTTCATCATTCAGCTTAGAAATTTCTATTTCACTGCTCTGCTCTAGTACAACTGGTTCAGAAGTCTCTGTTTCGCTAACTTTGGCCATAAGAGTGTTCGAAGGATTAGCTTTAAAAGACTGCCTAAGTGACCTTCTAAAGGGAGCTATTAACTTAGAAGAAATTGAAGGATCGCCGGCGACTGGAGGTGGAGCACCGTGAATAGAGGGTGAGGGATTTTTCTCGCCTATGGATTCTGAACTGACATTTACCGACGGGGTATGAGAGGTGGAAGGTTCGACGTAAGGTGCAGAGTTAATTGGTTCAGATGAATTAGAAGGATCTGCAGAAGACATACCTGATAACGAAGGTAGACTTGTAAAAAATTCTGGAGACAGTGAAAGGAAAACCCAAGTACTCAGTGCAATTTGTGCGGGAGCGAATGAGGAAATTGTTGTTTTTGATTGCTTGAATGCCTGAAACCCAGTTGTGTTTGAAAAAGGAGAACGTGAAAATAGGGATTAGGTCAAGTTCAAATTAAAGAAGGGGAGTTTTGAATAATATTGATAGTTATCTCAGATAACGTATACGTTAGTAGGATAATGATTGTTTTTTGAATGAAACCACGTGCAAATTAATGATTGCGAATTTTATTCTTCAAAATCGAGGCATTGGTTCATAAATTGAGATTTAAATTCATCCTTGATGGTATCGAAGCATCAGTGTTTGTTTAAAAGTCCAAGAAAGCCAGCTCGGGAATATTTATACGCAATCATCATGTCGGGACAAAAATATTTATACCGACTTGAGGAGGTATTGATGTGGCATTATTTGAATATTCCAGATCTGCATGGAATGAGTCAAGCATAATCTTAACTGACTTCCGAGATTTGGGGAGAAAGAGTTGGAGCCTTCTTAACGGTAAAGTCATCGTATTAAATACATTTCATTAATATAGAATAGGAATGGAATAATTAATGATAGAAGATTACTGACTTAAGCATCTGAGTGGAATCCCCGGGGATCACCTTGGGACTTTACTCTAATGCTATTCTGTTTTACAGATTAAGTTGGTGATCATTGCTGGAGCTCGGTGTTTCTAGCTCGGTGTTTCTCAATTTGACCGACGTAAGAATTTGAGCTTCATCAATACCCAACATATATTCCCAACCTCCTATGAGATCCCATCTTTGTGCGTTGTGGTGGAGCAATTGGAACATGAATCGCACATCCAAAAATTTTAAGATGGGTAATATTTGGTTTCTGACCAAAAACCAATTGTTGGGGAGAGAATTCATGATAATTTGTTGGGCTTATGCGAATTAGTTTTGTAGCATGCAAAATAGCATGTCCCCAAGCAGTTGTTGGGAGTTTAGTTCTCAAAAGTAATGGCCTTGCAATTAATTGAAGACGCTTAATAAACGATTCTGCTAAACCGTTTTGTGTATGAACATAAGCAACAGGATGTTCAACACTAATCCCAATAGACATACAATAATCATTAAAAGATTGGGATGTAAATTCACCAGCATTATCAAGACGAATTTTCTTGATAGGATAATCTGGAAAATGTGATCGTAATCGAATTAATTCTATAAGCAATTTTGCAAACGCCAGGTTGCGAGTTGATAATAAACATACATGTGACCATCTAGTTAATGCATCAATTAAAACCATAAAATATCTAAATGGTCCACAAGGTGGGTGAATAGGCCCACAAATATCACCATGTATGCGTTCTAAAAATACAGGAGATTCAGTACGAATTTTCATTGGTGATGGTCTTATAATTAATTTGCCTTGAGAACAAGCAACACATGAGAATTCATTAGATTGAAGAATCTTCTAGCTCTTCAAAGAATGACCATATGAATTTTCTAAAATTCTTCGCATCATTATAGAACCGGGATGGCCCAACCGGTCATGCCAAACAATAAAATCATTATGATCAGTAAACTTCTGGTTTACTGTTGCATATATTTCAATTGTAAAAATATATGTATAATATAATCCGGAGGAATAAGAAAGTAATTTTTCTAATACAATTTTCTTTCCAAAATCCATACTTGTAATATACAAGTATTCATTATTACCTTCAATTTTAGTCTCAATATGATATCCATTTCGGCGAATATCTTTAAAACTTAACAAATTCCTTTGAGACTTAGAAGAATATAATGCATCTTCAATGCAAAAGTTTGTTCCTCCTGTTAAAATTATTATTGCTCTTCCGGAGCCTTCAATCAATTTTGTACTACCAGATATAGTACTAACATGAGTTTCTTTTATGATTATATAAGAAAAATATTTCTTATTTTTTAGTATGGAATGTGTTGTTACACTATCTGCCAGACATAATTCTTTGTCTTTGATCATTAAAACGTCCATATTCTTCACAAAAGAAAAATTTTAAATGCGAAATGTTTTAATTTCTTTAAGTATAAAAGAAATATTTAAAACAAATGTATTAATAATAAGTATTTTTATTATTATTTGAGTACATCTAATGAAGATATTTGTTCATTACATAGAGTGAGAAACTGAAAATTTTATTCATTATATCAAAATAAAAAAATTAAGATGTTTATTCATTACATCAAAATAAGTAACTAAAATACTTATTCATTACATTGAAATAAACAACTAAAATACTTATTCTTAGATATTTTCATCACTAATCAAGTGACTAGTATCACCTTCGGGGTGATTGATAAAGAAATCTATATTATTTGATTCCAAATATTTGGTATTTATTTTTCTTCAAGAAAACATCATTTATTTCTTCTTCGAGAAAAATTTGAGACATTATAAATAAACATTAATCAATAAATATAAATAAATTGCATAATTAAAATTTACATAAAAAATACAAAACAATAATTTATGTGTTATTGCAAATTATATAAATAATATAATATAAATAAATTGCATAATTGAAAATTTACATAAAAGATACAAAACAATAAAATTATGTAATCATATTACACCTTTAGGGTGATAAATAAAATATGATTAAATTGCACCTTCAGGGTGTTCAAAATAATATAATATGTTGAGATTCATCATATTTTATTAATAAAGTTTGTCTCAATATTGTGGCATTTGTTTTTCAACGATATTTATTAAAGCTTAACGATATGCTTCGTAGTACGACAGGTACGAGTCCAATGATATTCTATACCACATTCGTAGTAACTCTTTTTGCCATTTTTTTCTTTCAATTTTATTAACCTACTTCTGAAGGTTATTTTATTTCTTGTCACGGTAATCATTATTTTGATTATATGGAATATTTTTATCAAACATACCGTGCTTTTGAAATGACAACCAACTTCAAGTGGTTGAATTTTTCTTCCAAATTAATCCATATATAATATTCAATATATTATATTGTGTAACAAGTTGTTATACCACTACTACAAAGTAGAGATATAAATCTTATGTTACAACTACTACTATCAAATATGAAACAAGTATGAAAAATGCTAGAAAGATAGAGAGTATTATAGAGCAAAGTAGAACAAAATATAGTAAGGCTTTCAACCATCTTTCCCTTTCACATAATCCTCTATTTATAGGCTTGAGGTACCTTGTAACTTACAATGTGCTAAATGAAAATTACAAGAGTTACATAAGTTACATAGGTTACAAAGTAATGGGTGATAATGGGATGATGTTACATGAGTTATAGAAATAATGAGAGATAAAGTGGTAGAACATGGTGTATTTGGATGGACATTCACAATATGTTCATAACAACACACACTTTTTTCCCTCTTTTCCTTTTTCCCTTTTTTTCTTTTTTCTTTTCTCTCTCTCTCTCTCTCTTTGTTTTTAAATAAGTGTGTTAATGTCCAACTTTGTACTCCATTTGTCAATTGTCATCTCCAATAAACAACAATACCCAAATGGAAATGTGTACTATTTTGATATATATTTTTGGGAAAATTTGCATTAAGGGCGTATTACATTTCGTTATTATTAATTAGGGCGCAACTTTAATGTATTTATTGTTAAGGGCGTCAAAATAACTTTATTATTATTTTAATTAATTAAAGACTTTATTACCCCTCCTTTTACCCCAATATTAATTCTACTGTTAAACAAATACTACGTTTATGAAATTATTATTCTGAATTCAAACCCTAATCCCTAATTTTAAAACTCTTCAATAATCAAATTTTTGTTTAATGCTAATATTTTTCAAGCATCATTTGTGCGTGCGCTCATTATTCACTTCATGGTGTTTTCAAACTTTTTCTACCTTTTCCCAATTAAGGTGAGTTTGTTTTTTCATTACTTATATGAAGGAATTCTATTGAGTGATTATGAAGATAGGCTCATTCTATTGAAATTTCTTTGATCCTTATGTTGAAAGACTTTGGTCAATTTGATTCTGAATGCAAATAGAGCTCTTACTTTTCTGGGCAATCCAAATAGTTTATCCTATCATTCACACGTTTGTTGCATCCTCTGACAGTAGATTTTATCTTCTCCATCCCATTTCCTCCTCTCCAACTGTTTCTATGTATCGTGGAAAACATATATATATATGTGTGTGTGTGTGTTTTAGTTTCACAATTCTTTGCATTCCCAAGTTAAATTTGTCTTCTATTAAGTGGCTGAATTTTATATTGCTGCATCACACGTTTCTGCAAATGATCTGCATCTCGAGTAAAATTCTATTAGATCTTATCTGCATTTCACATGAGATTCAACATAGACATCCTTCAATGTCTGATTCAAGAGGGTTTGCATCTTAAAGTGAAAATATCACAGCAAGGCAAGTCTTCTCCTTATAAAATGGGTAACAGTTTACAAACCTAAAACAATATACCGCTCAATAGGGAAATTACCACTGTTGGTAAAAGAGAACCATTTCTCACTTCTTGACCATAACTTGAATTACAGGGAGGGCAGAAAATAACATCACTCAAATTGTTCCCATTCCAAAATCATCATTTGCCGCATCAAGCGAACAAGTATGCCAATTAAATTCATTTCTTATTCAAACTAAAAAAGAAACTTATAAGCACTTGATCCACATAGTCAAGCCGATCTGGGTGAACTCGGAGAGCAAATGTTAGAAGAGATACATACAAGGAGATGGCCCCAACAACTGGCATCTCAACCTGTGCTTCAATCACCTGCCATATACTGACCAGTCAGCCTCAAATGCTAAACTGCTTCAGTAAATATGCAAATCTCTGAGTATAATACAGTTCTTTCTTCCAGTGAAAGGAAATGGGTAAGCGCGTCTTGAAGTTGTGAACTATAACAATGGCAGAATTTTCCTACCACTGCACCATCCACCATGAAAAACGGCGAAGGTAACCGCAGGACTAGCAAGATATTTAGACATCATAAAAGCTTTTCTAAATCTCTCTATGCTGGATTGCACATGAGAACTACATAAATCAGGAAAAATCAAAGTTATACCTTCCCAATGGCATTGCTTAGCTTGGCAAATGCTTCTACTTGCAAAAATTTCGGTAAAACCTGAGTATAACAAAGGAAAATATCAATCAAGCCAACAGGCAAGAGCAGAATATACAGAATAAGAGTCACTTACTTCTGGACTAGAAGCAGCATAGTTTGATAATCTGTCCATGAGTTGTGATAGCACTGTCTTGATGTCAACCGCAGGCTAGCAATCACAAAAATTCCACATCAATAACAATTACTGAAAAGCTAGCTCATTACAACTAAAGTTTGCCCAAAAGTTTACCACATGCAATGAGATTTTTTCTGTTGAAATATTTCCATGAGTCTTTTCCATCATGTAGGAATCATATTTTTACAAAAATAAGAGATAAAGCAAATTAATTTATAGATTCTCCATGCTCAAAGGAATGAAATGGATAATAACACCCCTGTGCATTAATTTAGCCCAACCATTTTGCGTAAAATACCTTTAGAACACTTCACTTTCTACAATTATTTACAGTATCAGAAGCAAAAACAAGTTTGCAATAAAGAAACAAGCACTGCTAGAAGCAAAAGGTCATCTGTGGTATGCTAATAATCGACTCATTATCCATCAGCTTTGAGAAAAAAAAAAGTGAGAAAGAGACGCTTTAGGAAATATAAGACATGGAGAAAGTCAAAAGGTAATCCCTTCTTAAAAGCAGTGACGCTATACGTAGATAAAAAATAATTAAAGAGATACAATATAGTAACATGAATTTTTTAAAAAAGATAACCTGTAACATACACTTAGGCGTGTTTGTAAATAGCAAATACTAAATCACTCACTTGAAGTTGAGGGAAGGCATCCAATAACGTCTCAAGGGTCTGTAGGTGGTACCCATCCGGAAAGACTTGAATTATACAGTCCATCAAATAATATTGCGCGAGCTCATCTTTACAATTGACTACCTGTCGATAGAATTTTGGGAAAACATTAAATTTTGAGATTGTGGATCCTTCACGACACAACTAAATTCTTCATTCCATTCAGGGTTCAAGTTCTTGTGTTTCACAGTTGTCTTCTTTGAGGGAAGTTTATCTTCCCTGAGTTTTAGCTTCACGTAGGGATCTGAAGCACCCAGAAGATCTTTTTTCTTAAGCTTCATTGCCCTCAAGACCTTCACATTAAGGATACCAACGGGTTTCTTCATTGCTATGATAAAAGGAAATCCAGTATGCATATCATTTGGATTTTGGATTGAACTAGTGGTGGATGGATGTTTTCAATGTGAAATCCATGAGAACATGAAAAACTTACTTAGCAGGATCCATTACTTGTACTTCTAGGGATTAGGGTTTGAATTCAGAATAATAATTTCATAAACGTAGTATTTGTTTAACAGTAGAATTAATATTGGGGTAAAAGGAGGGGTAATAAAGTCTTTAATTAATTAAAATAATAATAAAGTTATTTTGACGCCCTTAACAATAAATACATTAAATTTGCGCCCTAATTAATAATAACGAAATGTAATACGCCCTTAATGCAAATTTTCCCTATATTTTTTTAAAATAAGTTATTTCAGAATAAACTTTCATTTTTCTCCAACAAAACATCCAAATTAGTGTGTATTGTATTCAAGTGGAGAAAAAAATAGAGAGAAATTTGGAAAGAATTAGTTGGGATACCCCCATTGAGTAATTTGCGGGTATCTATGGGTACTCATATTTGATTAATTTCTAGTTTTAAAATTTCTGAACATTATAATTTATACAATAGTAGTGGTAATATATTTTTCTATTATTATTTTTGCTTGAATTTGACTCATGTTGGTGCATTAAAGTCCTTTCAACATTTGTCTATTTTTCTATTTTTATTCTTATTTCATGTAGTACTAGTGGTTTAGCGGTAAATTAGTGTTCTACTTTTATATATGTTTGAGTTCAATTCCAACTGGTGCATTAAAATTCTTTCACTACTTGTCTATTTTTATATTTTTTTTCCTTTTCATATAGTACAAGTGATTTAGTTGTAAAATAGTGTTTTACTATTATATATGCTCGAGTCCAATTCTTAGTTGTGCGTTAGAAGCACTTGTCTCGTTTCGTTTTCTTTTTTTCACAAAATAATTAATGAGAGTAGTTTAAGGTACCCGTTAATACCTGTTATAGCGGGTAATACGGGTAACTGCGGGTACCCTCATATCGGCCAACATATTACATGCGCCCATTATTACTCTATCCTATAATACTCGTGGTAAAATTTTACGGATTTAGATGGGTTAAATTACAGGCGGATAGTGGGCGAGTAACGAGCGCTAGTATTTTTGTTAGGTCTAGTTTTGTCCAAAAACTTTTACAAAACCAAAATGAGCTTTTTGATCTTTTTACAATTTATTTTTTATTTTTCTATCAAAGTGAGTGAAGCCCATCCTAGTTCATTGTCTGGCAGCAATTTAGGGAATGTTTGGGCTGAGAAAAAGGTAAAGGAAATGATAGCGTTTTCAATCCCGCTCCTCACAAAATTAGATGCGTACCCACATAGTTTTGACCCTAGAACCTGTCGAAAATTGATGATAGGTAGGATTAACGATCTATCTTAGTAGATCGACTTTAAATTCCAATTAATTAATTACTCCTTACAATTAACTAACACAAAATTCAAGCAAGTGAAATCCCTCCTCAGAAAATCAACCCACGTAAAGAAAAACCCCTAGTGTTTTTCCTCAATTCAATTGTCAAAATACCAAAGCCTGCCTTATAATAATGAAAAGAAGTCTATTAATATGCCTATTAATTTTAAACAAACTAAAACAATAAGGAAACCTATTCTACTCGAAAATCCTAAAAAGTTACTAAAATTAAAATTTGACGACGCAGATGTCGCGACATGGGAAGTTTGCACGTCACGACGTGCAGTTTCATGAACATTTTACACCATGATACCAGCAGAATTTGAAAAAAATCAAAGCCGGAAAGTTGTAAATCCTGAATCGTAGCTTTCAAATGCTTCTTGAATCACTCAATTCTAAGCTAAAATAATTGTGATATGATCAAAATACTAAAGTGTGGCAGAATCTCTCAACATTTGATTTTCGACGTCTCTTGTCGTATTTTCTTTTGTTATCCCTCCTTGGAGTTTCGAACCTCCATGTGATTAACTTTAGCCTTGTTTTCCTTGATATTTTAGGCTTTCATACATAGGATTCATCACAAACAAATTGGATAAATATCATGAACAACTTGTAAATTAAGTACCCACGCGATTTGCTATTAGAAAACAAAAAAATATTGGGATTAGAATATTTGTATTTTTTTTTCAAACGGGAGAGAAAATGTGAGATAGAGATTTGAAAAGATTAAATATAACTATTTGAGTAACTTCTCTTTCCATATAAAAGTAGTTGGAAATGCTACTTTCATTAATTATTAATAATTGATCTTGTCAAAAGTACCCGTATTTACTTATTGTCTCTACTATGTCTATGTAATTTTGTATAATCACGATACTATTATAAAAAGTTTAAGAATATTCTTTTTTAATTGTTTGGGATATTCGTATGTTATCTAATTCTTGTTTGAAAAAACATAAGTATTTGATACTTAAAGATCTTGTACAAAGTGGTGGGGAATAAAAATAGTTATAAGAAGTAGAAATAAATAAAATACACAAAATGGGAGATACCAATGACTATTT
This sequence comes from Ophiorrhiza pumila, assembly GCA_016586305.1. NCBI lineage: Eukaryota > Viridiplantae > Streptophyta > Magnoliopsida > Gentianales > Rubiaceae > Ophiorrhiza > Ophiorrhiza pumila. Next base: position 9,055,597 of record BLIW01000011.1, on the reverse strand, counting down.
CTAAATCTTCTTTATTTAGTGACATTGATAATAACTAAACAATGTTTTGGCAAAAGTACATCTTAATGGTGTAACTCATTGAAAATAATTGAAAAAAAAAAAAACTCTAAAGGGTATTTGAAAAATATTTGCAGTTTTAATCTATTTTATCCATATGGAATTTTGAAATATGTGATGTACCTTGTTTTTTCAATGTTTGTAAGTAAGAGTAATGGGTTTAAAATTGGGCCTAATTATTAAACTAAATAAAAAATAATGATTTCATTCATGTAAGTTTATAAGTTAGACCTAATTGTACACTTAAGACAAAATAAGACTAATATTATTATGGCATAAAGCTTAAGGGCGCTGAATTTAAGTTTGAAAATTAATTGATTCAGATATTAACAAGATAAGTTTGTTTTATAACTAAAAGTTGAAATGTCTTAATGAATTAAGAGTGTGTAGGCAAAATTCTTATACATTTTTAAGCGATAAATTCTAATTTATGGCTTAATTCATAACACGCTCAGATGTAAGGTTTTAAATAAAATTTGATATATCATAATTATCTACAGTATCTCTTACTTCTATATTCTCATATTTTTATTGGATACACTTTTTTCCTTCCTTTTATATGCTAATACTTTTATTCAATATGTCTACTTTGTATATTTTAATAATTTTATTTAATATACTTGATTTGTTAACAATATTTTATGTCTTACAATTTGATTAATCTTTTCCACATTCTCTTTTTTATTTAAATCAAGTTTTAGTTAAATAAAAATTATATTTTAAATTTTTTTTAATATCACATCCAATATAGTAGAATATTGTGAATATGTAGAGGTCACATATGTACGCTTTCTATGATAATATTTTTATACTCCAAATTATTAAATTTTATAATTTTTTTTACAAAATTATATTTTATACATTTTTTTAATAATTTTTATTAGTTATTTAAAAAGTAACATATTGCACATTTATTAAAAAATAAATAATTGAAAGACACAATAATACTATTTAAGTCATTCAGTTATTGAATCAATACGTTTATAAAATAAGTTTAATTATTTCAACATTAAAATTCAAATATTTAAAATTGATGATTTAATTGTTTAAATTTTAGACATTTAGGCCCTGTTTGAATGGGGTATTTTTGCGTTTTTATGATGATTTTTTTTATTGAGATTTGTTATAGGAAAGGAATATTTTGAGAGTATTTGAATTGATGATTTTATTTCGTTGGGATTTGTATTAGAGAATTTTTCTATTAAGAAATGTTTGAAATTGAATTAATATTTTATGAGTTTATTTTGGTGAAAATTGTGTTAGGAAGAATTGTTTATTATTACAATAAATTCAAATTTAATATATTATTTATAAAAAAATATTTTAACAAAAATAATTACTGTAATATTATTTTTTGTTTTAAAACTTTGATAAAAAAAAAGAACAAAACAAGTAAGTCATTTTACATTTGTAAAGTAAATCATTAAAATGAATGCAATCAAAAAGAGCCTTAATTATTTTAGATTTCAAATTTCATATTTCAATTTTCAATTTTATCAAAAAGAGCCTTAAGTAAACAAACAAGTCATTTAATTATGCATTTTTTAAAATATAAATAATTATAAATTTATAAACAAATTTTTGGTTTACTTAACTTTAAATTGGTACGAATAGAAAATTTAGTTTTCGAACAATTTTCTTAAAAGAAGACTAATTAGAAGAAAATTAATTTTGAAAATAGAATAAAAAAATTGAATTATATATATATAATTCATTGTGTTATTTAGTTTAAAATTGATATTATTTTATGTGATAAGAAAATGTTGGATATTTTTATTTATATATTTATTTTTAAACATATGAAGATATTAATATAATTATAATTACAAATTTTTTATTTCATAATAACATTATCGAATTTTTAATACCGGTTTGACCGATCCAACCAATTAACCCTTTGCTTGATTGGTTCGCACTTCGATCCAGGTTTTAAATATTGGTATATATAGGTTGTGAAGCCTTAGAATTTTCATATAAATAAATATCGTAGTCAATGAATGTTACGTTTTTCGTCATATGAATATTAGTTTACGAATATATATATATATATATATTTATTTAACTAGTTTTACAATTTTGATTTAAGATTATTAAATGAAAAACATGTGTTAAATATTAATTGTTGGTTAACAAGCCAAAACGAGAATTTTTTTTTAAATTTAATTGTATATTTTAAAAGTTCTTAGCAACTTAATTGTGTAGATTAATTGTAAGTTGTGGGTTTTAGTTGAACCGTTTAAATTTGAAGGAGAATGTGGCAATTTAGAGAAAAATTTAAAAAAAAACAAAAAAACAAACACCCACAAACTTTCTGAGTTTGTATAGCTGCATACCCTGCTTTCTAGTTTAGGGATGTAGACAAAATTTAACAGAGAGAGTGTGAATGGGAAGCGAAAGGGAGCAAGGGTTGCAATTGTAGTGAGGGAGAATTAGTTGAAAAAGAATTCAATTTGAATAGGGAGTAAAAATTTCTCTTGCGGATAAGGAGTAAAGGAAGACAAAGAACTCAATTCTACCGCCAAACTACGGGGACTGACTCCCATTCTTTCCACGGTTTTGTTTTTAAGATTTATATAAGTAAAAAAATGATTTTTAGCTTTTTCACGTTGTTCTTTGGGAGTAAAATGATTTCTGTTTCAGTTTAAAAGTTGTATAAAATGATTTATGTTTCAGATTCAAAAGTTGTATGCAAAAAAAGAAAAAAAAAAGAGAAGTTGTATGCTATATTATTTTTTTCTGGTGAGTACAATTAGTTTTAATAACTAGTTTTTTCATGTTTGAATTTTGAATAGATTAAATTGCTTGTCTAGTCATGTTTGAAAGATTAGGTATTGAACTCATAATTCTTTCATTGATGAAGTCTGAAAATAAGCCTTACCGAACTTTAAGGATCCGAAGCCTTCGGGGATCACCTTAAATCCGCCCACCTCCAAAATCCACCGAGAATAATAAGAAGTCCAGTAAAATCAGCCTTAGAGAAGAAGTCCAATGAACACAGCCTTGGAGAAGAGGTCCAATGAACACGGCCTTGGAGAAGAAGTCCAATGAACACAGCCTTGGAGAAGAAGTCCAATGAATACGGCCTTGGAGAAGAAGTCCAATGAACACGGTCCAGGTTTCCCCCCAACTACCTTGCAGGGCTGAGGTTTGAAGCCTAGAAGGGTCAATCTCCAAAGGAGTCCCGAATAAGCCCTTCTACGTCTATCTGCAAGTCTCCGAATAAGCCCTTCTACGTCTATCTGCAAGTCTCCGAATAAGCCCTTCTCTAGAAGGGTCAATCTGCAAGTCTCCCGAGAATGATAACAAGTCCACGTCTTCAGGTAGTAGCCCTCCTCACCAGGGCTTCTCCACGACTCGTCAACCTGACCTGGGGAACAAAACAACCGTTAGTGAAACGCCCCAGGTAGTCCTGGGGAGTTCCACTCCGATGCCTAAGTCAGACACTGACCTTGGAAGATATATTGATATTAAGTATAAGTAGAGAGGGACCAACCCCCCTTTCTTATTTGCACTCATGCTTTATTTATAGGAAGTGGTGTACCTTGATGATGTCATGTTTTGACATACCTTGAGAGGAAAGAAACATAAATCCCTTTAATCTTGACCGTCCATCCGGGGTGTACATTTTTACCCCTCATCAATAGCCCCCCAGATTGGTTGGAGATGAGCACCCAGCCTTACTGGAGTGAAGACCCAACTAATCTGGACTTGAGGTTCTTCTTGTATGTGCCTTCCTCCGAATTTCCTGTTTTACTAGGATATTACCCTAGTCGTTTCATAGATTGAGTCCGGCGATTATCAAGGGTAATGGTGGGGTGTGAGCCCTCAGCCTTACTGGATTTGGAGCGCAGCAGGCGTAGGCTGGGAGTTCTCCTTAGGAATTATCCCCCCTATAGAGAAGAGGGCTATGGCGACTCTGGAGGACTCCGAGGTTGATCCCCTTATGAGCCTTGGGCTCACTCAAGTGAGTCTTTACACCTGATCTTTTGATCGTCTTCCCAGTATGTTTATACTAAGGCATAACTTAAGTTTGTATGACATGCTTGCTTTCTTTTCTCTGCAGGGCTTATTCCTTGCCAAGGAGCTGTCTCTTCGCTATAGGAGGAGTTGCGAGTCTGCCCAGGAGCTCAAGGTTAACCTAACTAAGGCTCAACACGACCGGGTTGAAGTTGAAAAACTCAAGCAGGATGTTGAAAAGGGCATGTCCAAGGCTCGGGATGACATCTATAAACAAAGAGAAAAGAGCTTTAGGGGCTCGTTGCAACTTCTACTCTGGGGAAGGGGCTTCCCTATTGGTCAAGAACTTGCTCGCTTTTCCCTAGTTTGTCGATTTTATGGCCGACCTTTTTAATTCCGTGAAGGATCAGGGGTCTACTTTTGCTTATGAGGTGGTCAAGAAACTTCACCCAGATATAGAGGTGGACAAGCTGAAAGGCTATAATGTCGACTCAGGGGAGAACCTGAATATCTTGATGACCAGCTTAACTTCGGGGCTAGTGCACCTTCCTGTTGAAGATTTCATCCCTCCATTTCCAGTTGAGACCCGCACTATTATCGTCAGAGCTGAAGGAGTTGAGGTTCTGGAGAGTAAGGAGTCTTCGGGAACTTTGGTTCACAGTCTATGAGGAAACCAGCTTGGCCGTTGAGACAGAGGAGCCGCGGTCTAATTGATTGTTGCGTCAGTTGTATTCTGTTGCCTTATAGAGACACTTTTTGTCCTTTTGTAATTTGCTAGTCTTCATCTCTTTTGCCTTTAGTGAAACTATGCCCCACGGGGGCTCTTTTGTAGTGCACTCTTATTTCTAAGATCTTTGTAAGGGTACTTTTATATATATTTCTATCCGATTGCGCTTCTACTCACGTAAACTGTCATCGTTCTATTTTGTTTGTTTTCTCTTTTGAACCGTAAAAAAGGATAGAAAGGAGACCTCCTCACGAAGGACTCGAATCCCCTCCCCATGAATAATAAAGGTTCAACCTTATGAACTGAAGGAAAATTTCACTTTCCCAAGAAATCAATCTCAGTATGAGCCATTTCTCCAAATAGGACTTACTGAGGTTTTGGAGCCCTCTCCTGAATAAGCATTATTGAGGTTGCACTTTGGGTGATCTTAAATTATCCAGGTCGTATTGCTGATGAAGTCACTTTTTAGGGGTGTGCTCGATTCTACCCGGGTCTTATGATTGACGAGGTGCCTAAATTTGTCCAGGTCTTATCGTCGACGAGATGCCTGAAGTTGTCCAGGTCTTGTAAATGACGAAGTGCCTGAATTTGTTCAGGTCTTGTAATTGACGAAGTGTCTGAATTTGTCCAGGTCTTATGGACGACTAGGTCGCCTTTTGGGTGCCTGAATTTGTCCAGGTCCTGTAATTGACGAAGTGCCTGAATTTGTCTAGGTCTTGTAGACGACTAGGTCGCCTTTTGGGTGCCTGAACTTGTCTAGGTCTTGAAATTGATGAAGTGCCTGAATTTGTCCAGGTCTTGTGGACGACTCAGTCGCCTTTTGGGTGCCTGAACTTGTCCAGGTCTTGAAATTGACGAAGTGCCTGAATTTGTCCAGGTCTTGTGGACGACTCAGTCGCCTTTTGGGTGCCTGAACTTGTCTAGGTCTTGAAATTGACGAAGTGCCTGAATTTGTCCAGGTCTTGTGGACGACTCAGTTGCCTTTTGGGTGCCTGAACTTGTCCAGGTCTTGAAATTGACGAAGTGCCTGAATTTGTCCAGGTCTTGTGGACGACTCAGTCGCCTTTTGGGTGCCTGAATTTGTCCAGGTCTTATAATTGATAGTGCCTGAATTTGTCCAGGTCTTGTTTGACGACTAGGTCGTCTTTTGAGTGCCTAAATTTGTCCAGGTCTTGTTTGACGACTAGGTCGCCTTTTGAGTGCCTGAATTTGTCCAGGTCTTATAATTGATAAAGTGTCTGAATTTGTCCAGGTCTTATTAACGACTAGGTCGCTTTGGGTGCCTGAATTTGTCCAGGTCTTATTAACGACTAGGTCGCTTTGCGTGCCTGAATTTGTCCAGGTCTTATAATTGATAGTGCCTGAATTTGTCCAGGTCTTGTTTGACGACTAGGTCGCCTTTTGAGTGCCTGAATTTGTCCAGGTCTTATAATTGATAAAGTGCCTGAATTTGTCCAGGTCTTATTAACGACTAGGTCGCTTTTTAGGTATTGCCTGAATTTATCCATGTCTTATTATTGACAAGGTGCCTGAATTTGTCCAGGTCTTATTAACGACTAGGTCGCTTTTTAGGTGTTGCCTGAATTTATCCAGGTCTTATTGTTGATGAAGTCGTATTTTAAGCGTTTGCCTGAATTTATCTAGGTCTTTCTTTGTAGCAGATTTGCTTTTGCCCAGTTGGGTCTTATCAGGTCGTCCAACTTCTAGAACCACATCAACTAGTTTCCTTGATATCTTATCAAGTAAATATGTCTTCTCAAATTCATTCGTCTTCTTCCATCAAGCCATATAATGTTTATAAGAATAATGATGCTTCTGACCTTTCTGAGAATGCCCAAGCTGAGGCTAAAAATAGGCTACGGTCTTATAGGCAAATAATTAAATCTGTAGTGCAATCTAGGTCTTTTATCGGTACAATAATTGCAACTCATGCCTTAGGACAGATGGAAACCTCTATAGAGCCCTCCATAGAAAGCTCACAAGGATCTCCACTCTCGGCCATTGGCCTTATTAAGGTCACTTCTCAAGGTAATTGCACTGTGGGATACGTAGTGCATGATAACAGACCTTCTGAAGAGGGAAATTCTGATAATAGCCTTTCTGAGGAAAAAAAAAGTTCTGATAATAGCCCTTCTGAGGAAGAAGGAAATTCTGATAATAGCTTTTCTGAGGAAGAATGAAATAGCTTTTATGAAGAGGGACATGCTGATAATAGCCATTCTGACGAAGGACATGTTGATAATAGCCCTTTTGAGGAAGAAGAGCCAGATGAGAACCTTGTTCCCTCATTGGGAAATATTTCAACTGTTTCCATAGCTATGTCTTTGAATTCTTCCATTACTGTGAATATGCTAAAAGTGATAGTTCGTCAATTTCACATCCCTTCTAGATATACAGTCAAGGTCCCTTCTGAGGGTCAATTTGCATCTCGGCCTCCTGTAGGCTTTTCTACTATGTAAGGGACTTTTTTGGCTCCCTACCCAGGTTTTCTCAAAAGGTGGAAGAATAAATTTTTCTTTATCAGCTTAAAGCCAAAGAGTATAGTATGGAGACCTCCTGGTGAGGTGGATCAAAAAGATGTATCTGCCTTAATCAATAGTACTATAAATTTCAAACCCTGGAAAATATCCCTTACGAAGAATGCCTTGTGGGACGAGGGTTGAGCCCGGCCTGTCCGGGTTTGTCTGCAGAAGAGCTCAAAGAACATGGTATTCTTCTTCTCAGTTCTTTCCATACTTTACTTATGTTTCTCTCTCCCCTTTTATATATATACATCTATTTGGTCTTGGCGTCGTAATGACGAGTTTCACAGCCTTGATGAAGATTCGCGAGATAGGACAGGATCTTGCTAAGGAGTCCGTAAAAGGGTCCACTTCTAAAACTTTGGCCGCTTCTAGATAAGGCAAAGCCCCCGCTGGGTCTATTTCTCCAAATCAACCATTTGGTATCATGAGCAACCCTACTACGCCTCCCAACTTGGCCAATGCCTCACCAGAAAAACGAGGAAAAAACCTGTCTCAAGTTCCTCAGAAGAGGAAGCATCCGATAAGAAGTGTCAAATTGCCTCAAAAAGGTTGAAGATGGGGAGGGGTTCTTGTATCTCAGCAGGTTTCTCATTGCTGTCAGATCGGGCCATTTCTCCACGAGTCGTTTCCAAATCTTTCCAGACCATTCCACTGTCTCAATTTAATCCCAACTAGGATTACCAGGTGAAAGACCTCCTGAACTTGGGCACTTGTCATGAATTCACTTAGGGCATTATTCCCTTGATGAAAAATAGGGCCATGGCTACCCTAGATGATTCTGAGATGGACGCTGGAATACAACTGGGGCTTTCTCAGGTATGGCGAACTTAGTACTCGGTTCTTTTCAGGGATACTCTTTATCCTTTTGAGATGCTTATTACTCTTTTATTTTGGTAGGGCTTATTCCTAGCTGCAGACTTGTGTTCTCATTTTAAGAAGCTTTCAGAGGACAAAGAGCAACTAACTGTCGATTTAGCCCGAGCCCGAGAAGATCGAGCCATGGCCGAGAGACTTCAAGAGAAAGCCAAAAGGGCCTCATTTGAGGCGCAACAAGAGCTTCGTAAGCTGAAGAAGAAGTATGACTTCTCATGTGAGAAAGTTTCTATTCGTGAATCTCGCATCTCTGAGCTAACTAAGGAGAAGGAACTCCTAGAATCCAAATTCGAGTTCTATACTAGGGAAGGTGCCTCTCAGCTAGTCAAGAATTTTTTAGGATCAGATCAGTTTAGAGATTTTATAGCTGACCTGTGTAACTCGGTTTTGGAACAAGGTGCCACCTCAGCTTACCAGTTGTTAAAGGGGCTTCATCCTGATTTAGAGGTAAGCCGTTTGGAGGGTTACAATAAGAATTCAGCCAACAAACTGACAAGCCTATGGAGGATCTAGCAGCTGGACATGTGCACCTCCTAGTTGAGGATTTTGTCCCACTCTACACGGCGGGAACTGCCGCTATTTCCTCGAGGAATGAAGAGGTTGGCTATGTGCCAATTGAAAATAGAGAGGTTCTCGTGAGGCAAGAAAATACCGTTAACGAGGAAGGCCCAATTGCTTGTACTGAAGACATTCTTGTGGAATAATTTGTGTAATAGTCTAGGTGGTCTTACATTATCTTTGTAAGGAATGACATTCCTCGGGTTGATTTCTTCAAGATTTTCTTTTCTCGGATATATATATACATTAATATATTAAATCTTCTTCAAATTTTACACAAGTTTAATTATGATCCCCACTGCATTTACTTTAATGGTAGTAATTATTCCCTACTGAGGATTTATTCCAGCGAGAGCAATCGTCATAAAAAGAGGCCCAACTTGATTTATAGAAAAACAACTATTTCATTAATGCCTGATTAGATTCTCTCAGGTCATACCATTTAGGAAATACTAGCTTTGGGCCTTTCTGAATTCCTCGTGTCTTACCATTTACAAAATGGTAGCTTCGTGCCTGAATAAATTTTTCATACCTCGCTATTGAGGAAATAGACACTTTGAGCCTGCCTGAATTTCTCAGGTCTCCCTTGTTTTTGAGATAATACCCAAGAGCATGCATAAATTTCTCAGGTGGTCCTCATTTTTTAGATAATACCCAGGAGCCTGCCTGAATTTCTCCAGGTTTCAACTTGCACTTTTTGGGCTATGTCCGAGAAGGGTTAATAAAAAATTACTGATTGCTTTCTTATACTTGTAGTATGAATTAGAGCTCTATAAGCTTTAGGCATAGAGTTGTAAAACCCATATTTTTAACAAGTGTTGGAGTTCTATAAACTCCATATATGGATCTTTGAGTGTTCTATATGTTCTCAATAGAACTTGGAGTTTACTAACCCCAGGTGAGAAGTTTCGAGTATTTCATATATTGGTAATGAAAATTAGAGTCCTGCTAACTCCAGGGGTGGAGTTCTGAGTAGTCTATATATTTGTAGAGTAGGAGGTAGAACTCTACAACCTCCAAATGAGGAGTTTGAGCCCCCTGCATATTTTCAATACAAGGTGGAGCTCTGTGACCTCACATAAGGAGTTCAAGCTCCTAACGTGTTCTAGATAGAAGGCGGAGTTTTATGAATTCCAAGTGGAGGTTAAATTCTTTCTATATTTTTAATAAGAGGTAGACATCTATGAACTCCATGTAGGGAGTTAAGAACTCCGCTAGAGAGTCATTAACACTCCATATATTTATAACAAATCGGGAAGTTCTATGAGCTCTATGTAAGGAGTTATGAGCTCCAGGAGGGAGTGATGAACTCCAGTAGAGAGTGATGCACACCAGTAGAGAGTTACGAAATTCAGTAAGGCTTATTATTTATGTTATAAGCCTATAAACTTCATGTTGGAGTTGTGAACTCCAGAAGGGAGTGATGTACTCTAGTAGGGAGTGATAAACTCCAGTAGGGAATGATGAAATCCAGTAGGGCTAATTATCTGTGTTAAATGCTCCAATACATGGATTTATGTACATGCATGGATATTTTCTTGAGATAATCATAAAAAATATCTTATATCGTAAGACAACAAAATGGAATAGCCTTCCTGGGCTCAGTCGTGGCTCGAACCCACAGCAAGTAGCATTCAACAATTGCAATTTAGAGATTTAAATTTGCTCAAGCACAATTTATACCTCAAATGTAATCAATAATTGACATGCAATGATTCAATGCAATTTTTAACGTGCAATTAGACTTACTTGGATATTTCTATAACCAAATTGTCATTAGAAAATTGCAAATAGCTACTGAGATGGTAGTGTGGTTTTAGGCAAATAGATTCATGAACTAAATTGCTTTCAAGTTTAATTTGAGAACAAGAAGAGATTTCAGTTAGCTCGCACCTTGGCTGCAATTTTATAATTGGTAGTGGTCATTGACTTTTCGTATCATTTCCCACAGACGGCGCCACTGATGAAGTCTGAAAATGAGCCTTACCGAACTTTAAGGATCCAAAGCCTTTGGGGATCACCTTAAATCCGCCCACCTCCAAAATCCACTGAGAATAATAAGAAGTCCAGTAAAATCAGCCTTAGAGAAGAAGTCCAATGAACACAGCCTTGGAGAAGAGGTCCAATGAACACGGCCTTGGAGAATAAGTCCAATGAACACAGCCTTGGAGAAGAAGTCCAATGAATACAGCCTTAGAGAAGAAGTCCAATGAACACGGTCCAGGTTTCCCCCCAACTACCTTGCAGGGCTGAGGTTTGAAGCCTAGAAGGGTCAATCTCAAAAGGAGTCCCGAATAAGCCCTTCTACAGTAGGGTCTATCTGCAAGTCTCCGAATAAGCCCTTCTCTAGAAGGGTCAATCTGCAAGTCTCCCGAGAATGATAACAAGTCCACGTCTTCAGGTAGTAGCCCTCCTCACCAGGGCTTCTCCACGACTCGTCAACCTGACCTGGGGAACAAAACAACCTTTAGTGAAACGCCCCAGGTAGTCCTGGGGAGTTCCACTCCGATGCCTAAGTCAGAAACTGACCTTGGAGATATATTGATATTAAGTATAAGTAGAGAGGGACCAACCCCCCTTTCTTATTTGCACTCATGCTTTATTTATAGGAAGTTGTGTACCTTGATGATGTCATGTTTTGACATACCTTGAGAGGAAAGAAACATAAATCCCTTTAATCTTGACCGTCCATCCGGGGTGTACATTTTTACCCCTCATCATTCATTAGATACTTTTTATGAATGTCAAGTAAGTGTTGTAAGTGAATTGCTCCAGGTTGTTCATATTATGTGAGATATTGAACTCATAATTCATTTGATACATTTTATGAATATGAATGCAAGTAAGTATATTAAGTAAATTGCTCCCGGTTGTTCAATCATTCGATAACCAGAATCATTCTTTGATAAATGAGTCAGACTCAATAGAATTGGATCAATCCCCTTTTCTGTCGTTAAGGTGGAGAACAGAACCCAAATATTAGTTGGATTTCGCAGCTTGACCACACTTGTTTCGAAATGTAAAATTTTGGAACAGAACCGTTGTGAGTGCAAAAATATTGTGCTTAGTATGATCATATCCGCACTCAATTGGAATTGATTTTTGAATCCCCTGTAAACATAATGGTGTTGTCAGTCATATAACAATTTTTGCATATAATTTCACATGCCACGTGTTTCAAGAGTTATTTTTCTTCTTTTAGAAGACTGAAATTTTTTGTGCTTTAGCATGGATGTAATTGGAGGATTTGAATCATATTGGTGCCTCCAACCTACTCGGCATAATGCTTAAAGGAGGTGTGAGTTCAAATTTAAAGTTTTTTTCACAGTGGAGCTGCATACATGTTTATTTCAAACTGACTTTCGACTCGATTGTATGCATAATTTGAAAATAATATTAAACATAAAAGTTTTAGTATTATAAACCTAGTTTTATATAGTTTTGGTTTCATCCCATTTAGATATTTGTTTGCCAAGTTATGGCCATTTGAAGCAGCGCTGCCGTAATACAATTTTGTGTCAGAAACTTAATGGCTTCAACAGTTTTGATTGGTCTTTTTCTACTCTTTGTGACAGTTTTTTTTTTTACAATAAAGAATGATAACTGAAATTCAACTTAGAAGCAAAAAATTCTGCACATAATTCAGTGTGGCTATATTTATTCTCAAGAAGTATTTAATTATTTTAAAATATAATTAACATATTCTTTAACAAATAGGTTGAACAAGAAAGCTAAAAACAAGTTCAATGGCTAATTGTTCTTGTGTGTTTAACAAATAAAAGGTCTAGGCTCAAAATTGGCTCACTAAGGGTCAAATAAAATGGTAGGAAATGTTTTAGAAAGCTGAAATTGGTTTTTCCTAAATTGCCTTTATCACTTTTATGCATATAATCATTTATGGTCTTAACATGTACTTCAAAGCAAGCTTATTAATACTCAATACACTTTGATCAAACTCTCAGAATAAAAATTTAAAGTACCAAGAAAGTGGTTCTTGTGTACTTAAGGCTCAAAACTCACTCAGGTAGGTAAAGAAACAATTTCTTGCAATTTCATCATCCTACAATACATTTGAGGCATTTTACACTAACCAAAACAAAGATTACCTCCAAACTGCCCAAACATGCTTCAATCTATATTCAAATTATTTATAAAGTTTTGGGGCATTATGATTTATTAAAAACACCATAAACTAACCAAATGAACCATCCTAAACATGCAAAAACAGAAATCAAAACCAAACAAAGCAAAACAAAATAGAATTCAAAACAAAACAAAGGCTTAAGCTACTTCCCCAAACTTAGAAAATACATGATCCTTCATGTATAACATAATATAATGAAAGCACAACATAGAAGGATTACATAAAGTAAAAGAATAAAAGAGAGGAATGTAAAAGAAAACTCATGGCTTTGGTGTTTAAACCCGTGATATTGGAAAAATGCTTGAACGGTTTGCTCCAAAAACGTCATGCGCTTATGTATCCCTTTCATAGATTCGTGAAGCATGGCAATTTGAGAAGATGAAGCTGGAGAAGATGGTAAAGAATCTGGATCTTCTTCATCATTACCTGCGGAAGGAGAACTACTCGGTGGATGAACCCCCGGTTCACAAAATCTAAGAACACCATTAGAATCATTAAAGACAAGTTTCATTGTTATCAAAGAAGGAGGATCTAAACATTGTGGTGGTTTAAGATCAGTTAGATGGGTGGAATCAGGATGAAAAATCTTCAATTGTATGGCAATATGAGTAATCCAAGATCCTAAACACAAGAGTCTACTAGAATCATTGGCAACAGTCTTTAATTGGTGTGCAAGCATTGCACCAAAATTCAAGCGAATTCTGTTTACCATGCAGTATAAAATAAACAACTCAGTGTTTTGAACAATGTTGGTTGAGTCATTTCTTCCAAAAAAATTATAAGCTAAAATCCTGTGACACAAATGCAATGCAGGATTTTTAAGTTCTACTGCCTTTGATATCCCAATTTCATAATCCTTCCCAACTGACAATAATTCCCATGCTTGTTCTATGTTAAAGGTATCAGGTTTTACACATAATGAATTAACATAATCCGGAGACAATAAGTCAGCCGGCAAAATAAAGTCCAATAACACATTAAAATCATTAACCGAAAAACCAAGATCCCTCCCTTTTAGTTCAAAACACACAGCTCTAGGAGAATTCAACTTAACACCACTGGGTCTCTTTAAATCAGGAAGATTATCAGCATTATATGTGGCAAAAAATTCAGCACACAACTCTCGATAAGCTGATGGGGGTTTATCCAAAAACATAGACCATCCAATGTTTGCAAAATATTCACGTACTTTATTTTCAGCATTCAAATCAGCAATCAAAGGCCAATCAAAAAATTTTCCACATACGATTTTTCGTTGGAAACAAGTAATATACCTATTTTGCTGCTCTGGATCCTTAAAATTTCGTTCTGGTGGAATTACCTTAACTGAGGATTTTTGCCGCTTTGAAGATCGTGTATCCTGATGGGGTGGAGATGATCCCTCTTCTTGATCATGATTATTTGTAGATTTAGAGAGATTCTTGATTTTCTCCATCAAACCAGTTTTGTTATGAGGAATTGATTTGGACGCCCATTGTTTAACGCCCCCCAATTTTGGTTTATCAGTAGGTCGTGGCTTGATTGAAGATGGCGCTTTGTTGTTGGATGAAGGCTTACCAAATTTTTTTGAAGAACTTATTGGCAAACTTTTACTCCCTGAATCGTTATCTTCCTCGTCTGAAAGATCAATCCTCGATCCATGTGGGATCTTGTTACGAAGTTTAGTTCTTGTTCTCACCATGATGTCAAAGGATAGAATTAGTGTTCTTGAAAACAGAAGAAATTGTTGCACGAATTCTGTCAGAAAATAGAGAACAAAATATGAGAAAAACAATATTACACTATCAAACTAGATATAAAACAAACCCTAGTTACTTGCCGTAGGTAAAGACTCCAAGTCTATTTTATTACTGACAAAAGACTTTTTTTTTTTTTACGATGACGTTGCCGGACGTCGCGACGTGCGATCATACACGTCGAGACGTCCACCCACGTCGCGACGTGGGAGGGGTCCCGACGTCGCGACGTAATTTTCTGGAAAGTTACCAAAAATCGTCGAAAAAATCACAATTAAATCATCTTCACCGACGTCGCGACGTGCGATCATACACTTCGGGACGTACACCCACGTCGCGACGTGCGATCATACACGTCGCGACGTGGAGCACGCTTGCTCTTAATTACGATTTTCCTTCAAACTTTTTTATAAAACAACATAAGAATCAATCTCAACTTCTCTTTTACCTGCAAAAGATAAAAGAATGAAGTCAGTTATTATACTAAAAACTAAAAAGAAATGTAAAACTACTTAAATTCAAAAATAAAATGGGTTGCCTCCCATAAGCGCCCAGATTTAAGTCTTAGGCCAGACTATTTTTATTGGAAATTAAGGATTTGGTGGAAACACCAAATGAATTTCCTCCTTTGCACCTTGATGGACATTCTCATAAAATGGTTTCAATCGGTGTCCATTCACCTTAAAAACTTTTCCTGTTGTTGAACTCATGATTTCAATCATACCAAAAGGATATATGCATTTAACTTCAAATGGTCCAAGCCACTTTGATTTCAATTTCCCTGCCATAATTTTTAACCGAGAGTTGAACATCAATACCTTTTGTCCCACAAAGAAGTCTTTGCACCTTAATTGCTTGTCATGAAGGTGCTTTGTTCGCTCTTTGTAATTCATGGAATTATCATAGGCTTCCAATCGAATTTCTTCCAACTCTTGAAGTTGGAGTTTCCTCTCTTGTCCCGTCAAAGTGTTATCTATATTGCATGCTTTCACTGCCCAGTAAGCCTTGTGTTGGAGTTCTACAGGTAAATGACAAAACTTTCCAAAGACTAACCAGTATGCTGACATTCCAATGGGAGTTTTGTAGGCAGTTTGGTAGGCCCACAATGCATTTTCCAAATGTAAACTCCAATCCTTTCTCTTCGGATTCACCATCTTTTCCAAAATACCTTTAATTTCTCTATTGGAAACTTCTGCTTGACCGTTAGTTTGTGGATGATACGCAGTAGCTACACGGTGATGAACTCCATATTTCCTCATTAATGCTTGTATGGTTTTGTTGCAAGAATGGGTTCCTTGATCAGAAATGATGGCACGCGGTACTCCATACCTACAAAAAATATTGGATTTAAGAAATCCTGAAACAGTCTTTGCATCATTAGTACGAGTAGCTTTTGCTTCTACCCACTTAGAAACATAATCAACAGCAAGTAAAATGTAAAGATTACTACAAGAACTTGGGAAAGGTCCCATGAAATCCATGCCCCACACATCAAATATTGCACAAAAAAGTATAGGCATTTGAGGCATTTCATCTCTTCTTGACAAATTTCCAACCTGTTGACAACGAGGGCAATTTTTACTAAACAAGTAAGAGTCTTTAAACAAAGTTGGCCAATAAAATCCACAATCCAATATCTTTCTTGCTGTTCTCTTAGGTCCAAAATGTCCACCACTAGCATAAGCATGACAATAAGATATAATTGAATGCATTTCATTATCAGGGATACATCTCCTCATAACCTGGTCAGAACAAATTTTCCATAAGTATGGTTCATCCCAAATAAAATACTTGCAATCATTTTTTATCTTATTTTTTTGGTGAGTGCTGAAACCTTTTGGAAATATTCCCATAGCTAAGTAATTGACTATATCTGCATACCATGGTTCATTTAGCATTAAAGAATATAAATTCTCATCTGGGAATGTCTCTGTGATGGGAAATTCGTCAGTTCCCTTGCTGATAATTCGACTCAAATGATCTGCAACATAGTTCTCAGCCCCTTTTTTATCTTTGATTTCCCAATCAAATTCTTGGAGCAAAAGTATCCACCTGATTAAACGTGGCTTGGATTCCTTCTTCGCCAATAAGTACCGCAATGCTGCAGGTCAGAAAATACAACTACTTTAGAACCAAGTAAATATGAACGGAATTTTTCAAAAGCAAACACTATAGAAAGAAGCTCTTTTTTTGTTGTGGTGTAGTTGCATTGAGCTGCGTTGAGTGTCTTTGAGGCGTAATAAATGACATGACTTCCTCTTCCAATTTTCTGCCCAAGTACCGCACCCAACGCATATTGGCTAGCGTCACACATTAACTCAAATGGTAAACTCCAATCTGGCGGTTGGATGATAGGAGCGCTGATCAATTTTTGTTTGAGCAAATTAAATGCCGCCTTGCATTTATCGTCAAATTCAAATGGCACTTCATCCTGCAATAATCTTGTAATAGGCTGAGCAATCTTCGCAAAATCCTTGATAAAACGCCTGTAAAAACCTGCATGGCCAAGAAAACCACGAATCTATTTAATAGTTGAAGGATACGACAATTTATCAATAATATCTATTTTCGCTTTGTCAACTTCTATGCCCCTTTCAGAAATTACATGTCCTAGAACTATTCCTTCTTTAACCATGAAATGACATTTTTCATAATTAAGCACAAAATTATGTTCAATGCAACGCTTTAAAACAATTTCTAAATGACAAATGCATTGATCAAATGAATTCCCATAAACCGTAAAGTCGTCCATGAATATTTCAATGCATTGTTCAATAAGATCCGTAAAAATGCTCATCATGCATCGCTGGAATTTCCCGGGAGCATTGCAAAGTCCAAATGGCATACGACGATATGCGAAGGTTCCAAACGGGCATGTGAAGGTTGTCTTCTCTTGGTCTTCCTGTGCAACAAAAATCTGAAAATATCCTGAATATCCATCAAGAAAACAAAAGAATAATTTCCAAGCTAAACGTTCTAACATTTGATCAATAAAGGGCAAGGGGAAATAATCCTTTCTAGTGGCAGAGTTTAATTTCCTATAATCAATGCATACTCGCCAACCTGCTTGGAGTCTCATAGGCATAAGCTCATTCTTTTTATTTTTAACAACTTGGATACCGGATTTCTTTGGCACAACATGAATAGGACTAACCCACTTACTATCAGAGATTGGGTAAATAATTCCAAGTTCTAGTAATTTCAAAATTTCTTTCAAAACTACTTCCTTCATGTTGATTCAATTTTATTTGAGGATCACGAACAAGTTTTGAATCACTTTCAAGTAAAATACGATGCATACACACTGTTGGGCTTATGCCCTTAATGTCTGCCAAAGTCCAACCAATTGCCAATTTATTTACCTTTAACAACCTTACCAATCTCTCTTCTTGTGCCAATGTGAGATCCTTATTGATAATGACTGGAAGTGTTTCCCCCTCACCAAGGTAGGCATATTTCAAGTGATCTGGAAGGGGTTTTAATTCCAACTTTGGTGCCTGCAAAACAGAAGGTAAAATTTTCTCAATATTTGTAGAATCAGGAATATGAAATGTTTTTACATCTTTTGAAATTTCTTCTAAAGAATAAAAACTCATTATCATCTCCCTTAATTCTTTATTATCTTCTTTTTCAGCATCTTCATCTGTTTTTCCTTCCTTCAAAACCAAATCCAAGGAATCCTGCACAAAAGTTCTTTCAATAAATTCATTAACCATAGGTTCAAAAACATCTAAAGTACAAATGGATTCTGGATCATTTGGGTATTTCATTGATTCAAAAATATTAAATGTGACAATTTCTCCATCAAATTCACACGTCAAAGTTCCTTTGTCCACATCTATTTTTGTCTTTGCTGTCTTCATAAAAGGCCTGCCCAATAAAATAACAGAATTATGAGTAGAAGTAGAAACACCCATATCAAGAATATAAAAATCTGCAGGAAAAATAAGTTCATTAACTTTAACCAATACGTCTTCCAAAATTCCTGAAGGATAAGCAATTGATCGATCAGCCAATTGAATTAATACACGAGTTTCCTTAAGAGGTCCCAAATTCAGTTCTTTATAAATGGACATTGGCATAACATTAATGGATGCCCCTAAATCAAGCATTGCCTTCTCAATTTTTCTGTTTCCAATCAAGCAAGGAATAGAGAACATACCAGGATCCTTGCACTTTTCAGGCAACTTTTTCTGTATTATGGCAGAAACATTTTCTCCCACAATTACCTTTGCGTCTTCTTCATGTCTCACCTTCTTTGTGCAAAGTTCTTTCAAGAACTTAGCATATTTAGGTACTTGACGAATGGCTTCAAGGAGTGGTATGTTGATTTCTACCTTTCGAAAAACATTCAAAAGGTCATTTATTTCTTTCTCCTTTTTCTCCTTTGCAAACCTGCCAGGAAAAGGTGGAGTCAATACAACTGGAGGTTTAATAACTTTATGCTCAATACTTACCTCAGAATTTTCCTTTGAGTCTGATGTAGGCATATGATTGGATTCTTGCTTTTCTGGCTCATTAATTTCCTTCCCACTACGTAGAGTCATAGCACTTACATTTTCTTTAGGATTCACCTCTACTTGAGATGGTAATTTTCCTTGGTTTGCTTCCAACCTTGCTATTGCCTTGGCCATTTGAGTAATTTGAGTTTCCTGGTTGGCAAAACCAGCCCTTGTTTCTTGTTGAAACTTGTGATTATCTTGGGCCATCATTCTGATAATTTCTTCCAAACTTGGGCCTGAATTTGGGGGTGGAGGTGGTGCAAAATTCGTGTTCGATTGCTGTTGATAGCCTGTAGGTCGAACTTGTTGAGCATTTTGAAATCCAGGAGGTTGTCTATACTGCCAGCCAGAATTTTGTTGATTATTATATTGTCTCTGTGGCTGGCCGATAGCATTTGCTTGTTCAGGATTTTCCTCTTCTTGCATTGTTGGGCACAAATCGGTAGGATGCCCATTCTGGCATATTCCACAATTCTTTACTTGTTGTACTTACACCAAACCTGAAACAAGTTTTTCAACAGATTTAATCAAATCATCAACACGAGGGTCCTTAACCATTCCTACCTCAATCATACGACGAGATTCATCAGCACCAAATTGTTGACCATTAACAGCCATGTTGGAAATTAGAGTTTCAGCTTGTGTGGCTGTTTTGTTCATCAAACTTCCTCCACTTGTTGCATCAATCGTGTCTCTAGCTGTGGGTAAAAAACCTTTATAAAAATACTGAATTAGTAACTGTTGAGAAATCTGATGTTGTGGACATTTAGCACAAAATTTTTTAAATCTACTCCAATATTTATGAAAAGTTTCCCCAACATGTTGCTTAATCCCACATATCTCTTTCCTTAAATTTGCAGCTTTTGATGCAGGGAAAAAATTTTCTAAAAATTTTCTTTTAAGCTCATTCCAAGTAGTGATTGATCCAGCAGGCAAATTAAACAACCAATCTCTAGCATCATCATGCAATGAAAAAGGAAATGCCAACAACTTAACATATTCAGCAATAGCTCCAGTGTGTCCCACAGTTGAACAAACAAGTTGAAAATCTTGCAAATGTTTATGGGGGTCATCGCCAGGTAAATCATGAAACTTAGGAAGAATTTGAATCAAACTAGATTTTAATTCAAATTGTTCAGTTATGGTGGGGAGTGTAATGCCTAATGGTTGCACATTAATATCAGGATTAGCTAACTCCCTGAGAGTGAGTTCAGGTTCCGCCATTGTTTCTTCTTCTTGATGTGTTTCAAGAACCTGTTTTGCTCTTTTGGTTTCCTTCTTCCTTCTCCTCGCAGATTTTTCAATTTCTGGGTCAAATAAAAATGAACCTGCAGGATTAAATCGGGTCATACACCAAAAAAGCACAAAATGTGTAAAAAAAATAATCAAAACCGCTCCCCGGCAACGGCGCCAAAATTTGATCGTGTTGTTTGCAACCAAAATTAATTCCCACTCTTTACTAGTATAGTATGAGCAAGGTCGTCTCCCAAAGAAGCGATTGTATCTTTTTCCTTCACACGTTTCACAACAAATATTAGAAACAAGTAGACAATAATAAAATACTAAAGAATTCAATCAATAATAAAAATTCCAGTTAACTTTATTGAATCCACACTAATTAATCACTTGATCCTTGATGCAAAAATTAAACATGTAATTCAAATAAATTAGTTATAGTTACCGGGAACGCCACTGACATAACCTCATTTCTCCTTACTTGTCGATAATTAAAAGGAATGCCTTATTAATTATTCTCTAATTAATAAATAACCCAAGAGGAATGCCTCATTAGATTTAATTCATTAACAGCATTAAGATGAGAGAAACCCAATTATGATATGCCCAGATGGACGCCATATGCCCATACCATCCCCTTATGTCCACTATCCATGAATGATAGTTTTACCACCTATTAAAACTAAATAGACAATTACACGGATCTATCATTTTAATTGGCATTATAATTTCCTATAATTAATTAAACACTGCGCATTATTCAACAATTATAGTTAATTCATAAACCCTCTATCGCAGGTCATAAAAAGGTACTTAGATTACATGTTTATTTAAACCAATTAGATCTCACAAGTTGTTAACTAGTGTTTCATCAATTCATTAACTGGAATATTAACTTAGAAAGAAGACATAATTAGACAAAATATGCAAGAATTAAGAATTAAATCATTCATGATGTATTAACTAATGAAATGGAAAATAAGATGAACTTACCTCGAAATGAAATTAATCTGGAAGATAATCTATGAATGACAATCTTGTGGTAAAGTTATGGATGAAGAATATCCAATTCCAATAGCTTAGGAAGTTGATAATGCTTGTCCAAAATTCATACACTCAATTGTCTTAATTAAATTACTGAAATTTGAAAGCTGGAATTAAAGTTTATTTGAATTCAATAGATAGCTGAAAATAAAATACGTAAAATCAAATAAATCCTAACTAAGAGAACTAACTCTAATCTATTCTCACTAGGGATGATTTACTACTTATTATCATCCTTTATTTATAGAGCTCTTTCAACAACCTAACAACAAAAATAATGGCTTAAAATAATGGTTGAAAATATCTCTTAACAAACCCAAACAATCCAATCTCACAATATTAGGAAATTTACTTGCCAAAAGATAATTCTTCCCAACTAACATAACAATGTCTTCCACTAAATTCTCTTCATTAGTAACATTCCATCTTGGTAAAAATCTTCTCCCTTCTTGGTAAAAATCTTCCTGCAAGTCTTCACAACTCAACTTCTTTTCCACTTCTTTGCATCAATTTAGATCTTTTCTCACCATTCCATTTATTTTCCATGTAAACCTGAAATCATAATAAAACCATGAGTTTTAATGCATAAATGCTAATAAAAACAAATGAAAAGATTACCAATAAATGCAAAATATTGACTCTATCAAATTCCGAACCTTGTGTAAGGAAAGAAATTCTGCATATTAAGTCTAGTTTTATACGGTCTTCGTTTCATGTTATTTGGATATGTAATCACTAAGTTATAGCTATTTCAAGCTATTTTGGCATTAAAAATTTGCTCATGCTTTTCCTGCCACTTCAGTATCTTTGAGCTATTTTTACCCCACCTTGTGGATTGAATTTGGAATTTTATGTAACACAAAAGTTCTAGCCTTTTGATTCTACTTTTATACAGTTTTGATTTCACGTTATTTGGATCTTTGGTTGCAAAGTTATGACCATTTGAAATCACTATGGCAGAAGTGAAATTTGTTATGCGATTTCAGCCTTACATGAAGTTTGAACAATTTTTACAGCCATTTGTAGAATGAACTTTGGATTTCATAAAACATCAAAGTTTTAGAATTTAAATTCTATATTTATATGTTGTTGGTTTAATATTATTTAGATAATTGGTTGAGAAGTTATAGCGATTTGAAACAGCAAAAGTAGAACTGAATTTTTGTTACATGATTTCAAATCATTATAGCAATTTTGAACAGTTTTTTCAATACTACACTGAATTTTGAAAACAATACAACATAAGAATTTGGTTATTATTAGTCTAGTTTCATATTTTAGTTTCGCCACGTTTGGGTATTTGGTTATCAAATTATAACAGTTTGAATCAAACATGGCAGTACTGAAATATATGATGTAAAGTTTAGGTTGCCTTTTAAAACAGATATTTTGAACACTTTTCATGTTGAAATTTGAAATTTGTAAAACATAAAAACTTCATAATTTCAAGGCTAGTTTCGAAGGGATTTTATCTCACATCATTTAGATGTTTCCTTATTGAGTTACAATGGATTGAATTAGACATGGTAAAATAGAATTTTGTTTCGAGATTTCATATTTTATTATTTGAATTGTTTTTGAACAATTTCCATACAGTATTTGGGAGTTCTTATAACCTAAAAGCTTTTGGATTTGAGTTTAATTTTATTAGGTACTAATCTTGAATTTTTCATAAGTTTTCTAGACCATATTACAAAACTTTGAATGAGTCACGGGTTTACTAGCAAAAAGGAACTTCACAATTTCATCTAAGTGAGTAAACTTTTCAGAATTTTAATTTCATATTATGCAAGTATGCAAGTATGCAAGTAAAATTTATTGGCTCTTGACAACTACATTTTATGCTTGAGCTTTCAAAAGATTACAATCCTTGTGGAGCATGACCAAAAATTGATTCTTGCAAACTTTGTTGCCATTGATGAGTGGAATATTTATTTATAAAGGAAGCTAAGATTCCTTGTACATCAAAAGGATATTTCTTTATCTATCATAAGCAATGTGCATATGCTTTACGTTTTAATTGGGGAATAAATGTTTTGTCCTCGATATGGACAGCTAAAAGAATCATGATTGCTGAATTGTATGTCTAACAAGTTATATTATGAGACTCACTTGATGACAAGTGTAACAATGTACTTATGCCACATGCATGGCGTCATGGAAAAAGAGATTGATATGCGATTCTTGAATTATGTATAAATGTGCTATATGTACATTGCGATTCATGGCTGCCGTTTAGGATTATTTGTGTGTTTTTAGTACGAACTGAAGTTGGGTTCTTAGTCTTGATGTGTTAACAAGTGCTTGTTTTGTATAGATTGTGTCATTGATTTGGTGAAAACCCATTGAAGGAAAAAACTTCCTCTAGGCATTTTGCTACTCTGCAATGAGCATGGAAGACAGAAATACAGCCACAGTAAGAGTGCAAGACATCTCCCAAATAGCCACTGCCGAAGACCTCTTGGCTCTTTTTGAATTAAAAATTGGCATAGACACAGTCTTTGCTTGTGAAATCTTCTCTGCGAGGAAGAATTGGAAGTCCATAGGCCATGGCATGGTCCAGTTTGAGACCCTTGATGCTAAGATCAAAGCTTTAGCTCTATCAAAAGAGGGAAAGATTGTGTTTAAAGGGTCCTATTTAAGGCTATCACATTCTATTGATGATTTGATTTATAGGCCACTTGAGCCTAAGCTCAGAATTCAAAATGGGGTTTTGCATACTGGGATTTTGGTGAAGAAGGATTGTATGAATGTTTTGGAGAATTGGGATGGTGTTAGATTTTGGATTATGCCTGAAAGGAAGATTATTGAGTTTTGGTTGAGCCATGGTGAGGAGTGCTATAAGCTGGAAGTACAGTTTGGTGATGTGCTGGAGAGCTGTGAGTGCAGTTTGAATGGTCAAAAGTCCAATGCAGTTCTTCTAAAGGTATAGTTTTGGTTATATTATGTTTCTATTTCAATCTTGCATTTTCAGTGGTACTTAATATCAAACTTTTCGTTTTGGTGCTTTTATGCTTAATACTTTCGTTTAAGTCAAGCTGTCGCTCTTCTTCATTGCTTTTCTATTTTACACCTTTCTTTATCTTGAGTTCGATTTGTTTAATTTGTCATTGAATATGTTTTAGTTAGTTAAGCCATCAAGAGTAATCTGGATTAAACTAATTGCTTTTCTAGAGCCCTGCTTAGATCTTTGGCTTTCTCATTAGACTTTTTCCTCTTTGATGATGAATAAGATTGGATAATCGTTTTGGTTTAGATTCTGACTTAGCTTTGCCAATAGGCATAAAGTCTTCTTTTCATCAAACATTGCATGTTTAGTTGTGAACGTGGAGAACAGAGAGAAGGAAGTGGGCATAAATCAGCAATATTACCAAGAGAAAGAGAAGAATGTGTGCAAGTCTACATGATGCACTTCATCAAGATGCAGTCAGTATAAGTGTGAAAATTATCGCAGTGTATCATACAAAAGGTTCATTTTGGAGCTTACTGCTTGGTCTAATGATTGTATTGCATATTGATCGCTTCTTTCTAAGTTTTTTACCCTATTTGGAGGATCGGAATTGTGATTCTATTTCATTTCAAGCATAACTACTGAGTGGATGATCTGCTTTGCCTCATTAAATAAATTAAGTTTTGATTCGTATGGACTACTTTATTTTCTCAGAATTGAGCTTTATTGTTCGAAGTTTAAATTGCAACCTTTCTGCATTACTAGGTGTGGAAAAATGAATCTGCCTGGTTTGGGTTCTTTTAGGGTTCTCTTTGCATGTTTCTTCTCATCATTTTTTTGACCGAATGATTGGAAACAGGATTAAGTGGAAATCTGCCATTAAATATATTTTGATGTTTCCATTTAGATCTTCAAGCAGCACCTGTAGAAAGATATAAAATGTTATTTTAATTTTAGTTCTCTTTTTTTTTTCTCCAGCTTAAACATGCACCAAAAATACACCAAAAAGTTTGTAGACCCAATGTTGCTTCAAAGTTCAGTGCCGATAGATATCATGTTTGCAAGGAGAACTTCGACTTTATTTGGGTTCGCACAGGTTTCCACTCCATCCAAGTTAGTTCCACTTGTGAACTGCCAAGATGTCAAAATAAAATTTGAGGTCCTTTTCCAGCTTAACTCCCTGGTTCATACCCAAAAACTGAGCCTTGGCGCTGTTGATATTAATCTGTTGAAGGAACTTACTAGATTGGACATGAATACTGCAATGTTGATTCTCCAGAAGATGCATAAGCTGCAGGTTATGTGTTATGAGCCTGTGTCATTCATCAAGGAAAGGTTGCATATCATGGATGAAAGTCGTAAAGATGTCAGTTCATCATCTTCTCGCCATCTAACGAATAATAACATGATGGCTTGTCATAGAGTGCTTGTAACACCATCCAAGATTTACTGCTTGGGTCCTGAACTTGAAACATCAAACTACGTTGTGAAGAATTTTGCTGCATATGCTTCAGACTTTTTGAGAGTTACTTTTGTAGACGAAGATTGGGGTAAACTTTCACCAAATGCTGTTTCTACATGTTTAGAAAGAGGGTTATTTGCCAAGAATTGCAGAACAAACATCTATAGTAGGGTTTTGTCTATCCTTCATGATGGGATTGTCATTGGAGAGAAAAGGTTCATTTTCCTGGCCTTTTCAGCTAGTCAATTACGGTCAAATTCTGTTTGGATGTTTGCTTCTAATGAAAATTTGAGAGCAGAAGAGATAAGAGATTGGATGGGTTGCTTCAACAAGATTCGAACCGTGTCAAAATGTGCTGCCCGGATGGGTCAGTTGTTTAGCACTTCTCTGCAAACTCTTGAAGTACCAGCACAGCATGTTGAGGTTATTCCTGACATTGAAGTGACCACTGATGGCAATACCTATTGCTTCTCAGATGGTATTGGAAAGATTTCCCAATCTTTTTCCAGACAAGTTGCCCAAAAATGTGGACTGAATCATACCCCTTCTGCATGTCAAATACGGTATGGTGGCTACAAAGGTGTGATAGCTGTTGATCGCAACTCCTTTCGGAAGCTGTCTTTGCGTGATAGTATGCTAAAGTTTGAGTCAAAGAACAGGATGCTTAATGTGACTAAGTGGAGTGAGGCAATGCCTTGCTATTTAAACCGGGAAATTGTTACCCTTTTGTCCACCTTGGCGGTCGAGGACCCAGTGTTTCTGGAATTGCAAGATAAGCAACTACAACTGCTGGACAAGATGCTGACTAATGGAGAGGCCGCACTAGATATTCTAGCAAGCATGGGGGTGAATGCAACAAACAGCTTAGTGGTGAAAATGTTGATTCAAGGTTATGAGCCTAAAATATCAGTCTCATCGTGAAAACCAGCTTACTGACTTAAGGAGTAGGTGCCGGATATTTGTTCCAAAGGGCCGGGTCTTACTAGGGTGCATGGATGAAACAGGAATTTTGGGCTATGGACAGGTTTATGTTCGTATAACCATGACCAAGACTGAGCTACTAGGTGGTGAAAGGAATTTTTTTCTGGTGGATGGCACAACAGCCATAGTTAGGGGGAAGGTTGTGGTTACAAAGAACCCGTGTCTCCATCCAGGAGATATTAGGGTCCTTGAGGCTGTTTATGAGTTGGCTTTGGAGGAGAAGGGCTTGGTGGATTGTCTTGTATTTCCCCAAAAAGGTGAAAGGTATGAATATCATATCCTAAGTACAAATAATAGTTGAATTCTTGTCCTGACATATTGCCATACCTAGTAATCAAGTAACAAGAAGATCTTCCTGAAATTCATCTATTTCTTATGAAGCTTCATTAATGCACTTTGTTTTTATTAGTTCTTGTGTGAAGTTATCACAAAAATGTGTACAGGTCCATCTGGAATTACCTAGGCATTTGGTAGATCTCTTGGTTTGTGAATTAAATAAAGAATAATAAAAATGAGGCCCTTCTAGTCAAAACATTGTCCTTATACAGCTGAATGGAAATCAGTGGTCTTGAATAGAAAGCTTCGGACATTTGTCGAAATCATTTGCTTATTGCTTTCAGAGACCAACTCTTTTGTGCTGCATGATCACATACACAAGCACTGGGGCTTACTGGTGTTATGTCAGCTAGTTCTTCCTAATAGACCTTTATTTCCATCGTTACTGTTTTGCTTGTTTCTTCGAAAGCACATAGTTGGCAATCAATTGTTTGAGTAGTAGTTGCTAGACTTGTTACATCATCTGTTGCATCTTTTTTACCATGGGAAACCAGGACAGCACTTTCACCTTGGCATGGTACCAAAGACATTTCTATAATGAGAATATATCATACCATTAAATGTTTAAAGAATTTTTTTTCTACTCAGAATAAATATATGATAGCAGTATCTTATATAGAGGACCACTTGTGCCTGAATTGCTGCATGTTGAGATTATCTTTGTTTCCTTTCCTTTCAGATAAATCAATGCTCTATTCCCTGGGATTTAAACATGGAATTTCAAGTGAAAAGCACTGTACCTTAGACAACAGAAAGTTACTGATTATTGCCTGTATTCTAATTCCAATAGTTTTCTAAAAATTTGGATGATTCCTACAATCTTACTTTTTGAATGCTTCATGTATCCCTCATGAAAAACAATATAATGATTTAGTGAAACATCTTTAACAAATTTTCGAGTGTCCTCTCACTTAAAAATCCAAGTGCTTGTGCATGAAAACTAAAGGTGTTATATTTGCAGGCCTCGTCCAAATGAATGTTCTGGTGCTGACCTTGATGGTGATTTGTACTTTGTTAGCTGGGACAATAGTCTGATTCCATGTCGAACAGAGGCACCCATGGACTACACTGAGCGGAGAAAGCGAATTGTGGATCATGATGTCACCTTAGTGGTAACTTCTGTTCAATTGCATTTGACAATCTGTTTTCTTCAAAAATTTACTTTTTTCCAATTTGCTGATATTTGCAGGAAATTCAAAAATTCTTTGTTGACTACATGATCGGTGATACCCTGGGCACCATCTCTACTGCACATTTGGTACATGCAGACCGTGAGCAAGATAAAGCCCTGAGTGCAAACTGTCTTCAGTTAGCCACGCTTCACTCTATGGCTGTTGATTTTGCAAAAACAGGGTATCCAGCTGTGATGCCTCGGTATCTGAAACCTAGAGAGTTTCCAGACTTCATGGAAAGGTGGGACAAACCTATGTACAACTCACAAGGAGTGTTGGGAATACTTTACTGTGCCACCACTGCATCTAATGTTCCTGGGAAGTCCAGCTTTGTCTTCTCAGCCAAGATTGTCCAAGATGCTTACGATCATGAGCTTCTAGTTGATGGTTATGAAGCTTTTCTTGAAATTGCTGGAAGTCACAAAGACATGTACATAGACAAAATCAGCTCCTTACTAATCTATTATGGAGCAGAGACCGAAGATGAGATTTTGACAGGAAACTTGCATAATAAGTCTATGTACTTGCAGTGCGATAACAGGAGATACGGAGAATTGAAAGACCGCATCTTGGTATCTATCAAAAGCCTGCAGAAGGAGGCCAGAGGATGGTTTCAGAGCAGTTGCAAAACAGATGAGGAAATGAAACTGGCATCAGCATGGTATTATGTTACTTACCACCCAACTCATTGTGAAGGAAGTTCTAAATTCTTAGGCTTTCCATGGATTGTAGGTGATATTCTTCTCAATATCAAGTCAACCAATAGACTAATGGTTTGCTCTTAGAAACCTTGGTGTGATGGTCAACTGTACTGACCTTCCCAGATAAATGGCATTGTAACAAAGACTTACTCTCTATGCAAATAGCAAGTATAGTGAGTACTTTGTAGATCTATCTGGGCTGACTGATGGTATACAGTGTCTTCTTCCTGGTTCCTGCTTGTGCAAGTGCTACTGATTTCAATATATGAAGTATTAGTTCTATATTTTCTCTTTTCTACGGTTTTTCCTCTTTGATGCTTCTTGTACTGAGGCCTGCTCTTCATCTCCCTTATAGTATTTCAGAGTTCATGCCTTGAGCTTTAGTCATCTACATATAAGATATAACCTTTTGAGGTATATCTTTAAAAGAGGGCAGAACTTACGACGAAGGGCACGTGACTTTGGTTGTTCCCACATGTGTCATCAGACAGGCCCTCCTCTTTGATTACTCACCATAGACGGCTGCACGTCTGCATTTTTTATTTCTCTCCCTCTCTCACGTCTGCTGACTCTCTAACATACAATTGGTTCTTCGTGCTGACCAAATCTGCAACCCTCAACTCCCTTGCTCTCTTATGCACTGCTCGATCTTTTTTCCTTTATGTTGTGTTAATTTAGGCTATGATGATACTTTTTTTTAGATCAGCTAAAGTTGATTGACCCGCACCTTGGCATGGCGACCGGACGACGGTATGGATTTTCTATCCCTTGCAACCCGATTTGCTGGAGATCTTCGCTCTTTGCTTGATTATTTTATTTATTTATTTATTTAACCTGAGCCTTTTTTTATATGATTCTCTGTGGAAATATTTTGAAAGTTATCTTGTCTCTGTGGATTTGGTAGCTTTTTACTGTTTCTGGATTTTGTTCTTTTGTTTCAAGAACTGGATTTTGGTAGCTTTTTACTGTTTTTGGTTTTTGTTTTTTTGATGCTGAGGGGATTAAGTGTTTTCGGCAATTTCTTCCCGTTTCTCATTTTAATAGAATTTATATTTCATGATGAGTAACACCTTTTGTCTACCAGGGATTGGTAAGAGTTGTTTTTAATTTTTCTTTACCGGTTAACTAAAACCCTTCAGCGCTATCAACACTGCTGTTTTAGTCCTCAAGAGAATCCTGTTAAAAGAGAAACTTAGGTTTCACTGCTTTCATTATTTCACATCAATGGACACTTTATTAAGCCTTGTGTTGACAGAGTTGGTGCCAAGAGGTCTCAAAATTGAAGGCCAAATACTAATCACTTCAAGGTTCCTATATATTACATTTTCAATAAATGTTTGATTGGTTATTTTGCTTGTATGCTCGTTCTGAATAAAAATAGCTTCTGTGTAAGCAGCTTGTTTTTTTGTTGCTTCTTAATGTATGTTCAAAATGCATGCTGATTAAAGTAGTTTCCTCCTCTGATTTTCTCTTCTCAAAGCAACAGAGGTTGAAAGTTTAAAATGGCTTTTCACCCCCCACATGCATCATTATGCTAATTTGCCTGGTGCTTTGTGCCAAAGTGTAGAGTGGTTCTCCCTGCCTTCTCTAATGCTAAAGCTGAATAGTAGTGGTAAAATTGATTTCAGTTGATGCTGGAGTGTTTTGGTGGGTCAACATCACTAGTAGAGGTATCAAGATTCCGCAGGAGCAGGTTTGAAATTTTAACTGGTTGTTCATTTTGTAGGTTATTTGGTTTATGGGGTACGGTCTTACTTCAGGACAATCTTCCTTTTTTATTTTAAAAAAAAAACTGGATTTCTGACTTTACAGTTTCAATAGTAGTTGTTATGCTTTGGGTTTATGCTTTTTGGGTGGGTATGCTTAGAGTCCGTGATGCCTTGTCTTTATAAATTAGATGTGATTAGGAACTGGAGGTATTAATTTTGTGTTGTTAACTGTTGAATTCGTGATGCTTTGATTTTGGCTTTTACTGTTTGAATGTATTGAACATTTTTTATGGGTTGTTTTCCTGCTGTCAATTTTTTAAAATCTTTTTCGGGGTGTTTCTTATTTTGCATTTCACTGTTTGCAGTTCGGCTTCTTCAGCAACACCTTCTCCTTCTTCCACTGAAACTCTTGTTTCCACTGCTCCAAACCACCAGCCCCTCTCAATTCCTGTACTTGAATGAGTGAATAGGACCGCACTTTGTGGGGAATTGTCTGAAACTGATGCATTAGGCTTTAATGGGTTTGCCTTCGTGTATTCATGGCGGCCTCACTTTCTTTAATCTGTGGGACCATACTGGTATTGTTTAGGCACGTCCTTTTCTTTCTCTTCCGCTTGCTGTTTCATAATTTTTTAGCCTAAGATAGTAATCCTTGATTACTTGATGCTTTTTCCGTACTTCGTTCCTGTTGCCTCCCTGAATAAAAATGAAAACTTGAACTTCTTAAAAGGTCTGGTGAATTATGGTGTCAACATTGTTTCAGCAAACAGAAACGAAAAAGTGATGGCATTGGCATGCTTGAGTTCTGGATGAATTCAAACTTTTATATATATATATATATATATATATATATATATATTTGGATTCAAATGATCAATGATTCTAAATTGGTTTTGACTCATTGTTGTGAGTATTTTTTATGTGCAATAAGATTTGCAAGGATGAGCCAATGAACGATTGGTGGAGTGAGGTTGTAATCATTATGCTCTTTGATAGAATCTTTATTATATTTCTGGCAGCAAGTTCTTTAATTGATTTTACTTTTCTCATTTTGGTGACTTTTGGAATTTTAATAATACAACACTTCCTGAGGAGTTTACTGATGCTCATTCAAAGGTGAATGACTTGAGACTTGAATATGTGGTTGCTGTGGAAGGTATTGTTCGGCTTCGCCTAAGTTAGTCGACTAAATTCAAATCTTGTCTAGATTATCTATTAGTACCCAAGATATGTTTTCTTACTTTTGATTTCTATTTGTTTGGTTGTGTGTCATGGATGTCCTCGTTTACGCTTGGAGTTGGAATTACGTTAAAATAATTATATTTATAAAAAGCAGTCAGATTGTTTTCCTTATATTTTTGAAATTGTATGGCATTATTTTGGACTTGGATGAATTCTGTGATACTAGGTGTTTGTTAAGATCTATGAGCAATATTAGATGATCAACTGTTTTGGGGTTGGTTTTAAGTGCTAATTTTGATTTAACTTTACCAGTTGACCTTCGTTAAAGCTTTGCACTACAAAAAGGATAAAAGATCATGTCTGTCTTTATTGGCCACAACACATTTGGTGGGGAAACTGCTGTTTAGTCTGTCTTTTTTTTTCTTTCCTTTTGTCATTTGGGTGGGGGGTTGTAAGAGGTACGGAGGGATGATGTGTGTGTGGTAGGTGTTAGATTCACTAATTTCTTGCCCACTTTCGGTCTGGGAATTTTTTTCCAGAGGTTTTTATATGCAAATGGCAAATTACTGACCGACCATAATTTTATTTTGAAGTCAAATAGAGGCAGTTATGGTCTTAATATTTGGGGTCAAAATTTTCTTTGTTGGCTGCACATTGTATAATGCTTTTGGAATAATTACGTTAAAGCTTTGGTAAAAAATTAAACTTTTCTGCTCTATGATTTGCATGATAGTCGAACTTGATCCATCTTTCTTATGGATGTGTCTCCCTTCTTTGCCTTTGCAACTCTGATCTTTTTCTTGTTTACTATTTTTACATGTTATTTTTTGGGTTCCCTCTTGATTCTCTCGGTTATGATAGCTAGAAACTGTATTGTCCCTGTGTTGTCTGAAAAATATACTGTGCAAGGCAGCGGGGGACTTCTTTTAGGGGTGATGATTTGTCTTTTTGTCATATTATTGGTATCTTGTATTCCTGTCAAGTTTTCTCCAGATTACTAAAATTCCAACGTTAGAATTCTAAATATCGAGAGGACAAAGTTTTACATGGTTGTTTTGAACTCTCTGGAATTCCTTGCAAAGTTAATCATGAATCTAGGCGTAGGGTGCCACAAATTTTTTTTTTTTTTTTTGTTCAATTTGCAAGGGTGCTTTATGCTGTTTTACATTTGGTATCTGACCATAATTTGATACCCTTGTTTCAGGTTCTTCAGTCTTAATGTTACAAGAATGTCAGTCTTCCGAGGAAGTCAAGAGACTGAAAATATACAGTTTTTTGTCATCCCTACCAAGATCACATTGCCATTCAGAAAACATGCAGGTTAAGCATGATGTTAACAACGCCATGGTGGTAATGTGATGGGGATTGATGGCAGAGGAGGAGGATGTGGCCACGGCATTGGCGTTCGATAGACAATTGTCACCACCCCAACCAAATCTTTGGTTTGAATATCAATTAAACTTATATTGGTGAGTGTGACAAGGTGTGATAAACAATGAGAGTAGAATATGGTGTACTCATAAGACTTTGTGACTTTATTAGATGCATTTAGGTTGGATTTGTAATGTTCACTTTGGTTTTTCTATTAAAGCAAAGTGTATTACATTGAGGATTTGATTTTTACCACTTTAGGAATTAGTAAAAGAGCAAAAGGTAAAAATGGTCACTCTTTCTCTTTTTTTTTTTCTTTTTTTATAGATCACAACGAATCAAGAAATTAAAAAATACAACGAAAGTTCCTCCATTACAAACCACAATTTAAAATCTAGATTTTCAATTCAATCCCTTCATTTTCTCCCAAACCCAATTAAAAAAATTAAAAGCACTAACATGTACATAAATATGCCTATACATTTACAGAGATTTTGAGATCGCTCTGGCCTCTTCAACTTCTTGATCCTTTTCTTCACTATCTTCTGTGAAAGCAAAGGTACTCTGATACGAATGGAGTAGCCTTTGAGTTCTAATCCACACGAAACCACACTTCTTTGGATCGTTGTTGCACCAAGAACACGAACAAGACATGATTGCGGAAGTAAACAAACAAGAACACAAAAAAGGATATTGAACGGCAGAATTGATTAAGCAATCAAACCCACACGTTATTACAAAAAGATTTCAGTCCAACCTTTGTAAATCAAGAGTTGAATAGATCTCAGTTTGGCTTGTTCTTTAAATCAAGAACTTGTAAGTTCTCCTAAAGGTCTTAGCTTAAGGATCACGGGTCTCATGAAGATTCAATTGAAATCAATTGAATTGATTCACGTTCTTACAACTTTTCAAGGTTGTAAATTTCTTTTAGCAAAGCTAAATTTATCAAAATTCATATCGTAAAAAAACGTTTTACAATAGCCTCCTTAAATAAGGACAAAATTCGGACATGAAAAGGAAACAAAACCCTAGAAGAAGTAAAGAACAACTTTGCTTCTTGACTTACTAATCCAATTCCAAAGTGGAATGGAGTACTAACTCTAACAAACTAACAAACTAGTTTCCTAATCTAATAACAAAGCAAGAACACGTTTCTTGCCTTCTAGAAGACACGGACAAGCTCCTAAAATATACGAGTTTACTTTCCTAAAGTTTCCCTAAACTATAGGAGATTACTTTCCTAATTATCATGTAAGATAATTGGGCCAAGTAATTGCTTAACTAACAATTAAAACTCTAAAGAATTAAGCCTATAAATTCGTTCTTGGACTTAATGAAAAAAACAACTTAAAATAAATCCTAAGACTTAATAAGAATAAATTTCGTTTTTCTGCGAGTCCAGCAAGAGTCGTCATTTTAACGTGCCAATTTCACCATGATGCATTTCGAATCTGGAAAAGTGTAAAACATAAAAGTTGTCGATCTTTATCTTATGTTTCTACAGCCACTTGAATCAGCATAATCGGATATCATATGAGAGAGATATGCTAAGAATACCAAAACGTGATAAAATCTTTTAGCATTTAATTTTTGACTCCTTGTTATGTTCTTCTCCAAAATCATCCAAGTCTCCACAATGTGTGTTGACTTTGGCACCATGGACATTGACACGACTCATTCTCATCAATCCCTCCCTCCTCGAAAAGGATTCATCCTCAAATCTTGAAATTGATCTCCAAGGTCAAACACCAATATGATGAACTCATCAAGACCCAAGTCAATTTGGATTGTAACACCTCTCGGGGAATAACACTTTATTTCCCTAAAGAACAAAATAAATCTATTAGTCCAAGGAACAAAATTATTAGTAATGAACATAAATGTATATGGACTAATATATGCTCGTATATAAGGGAAAATTGCATCAATATCAAAATAATTCACAAGTGTGGATAATGCATACAATGTATCATAATAGCTATCTCTAAATGCACTATGACAAAAATGTAAATCAATTTGAAACAATAAAGAACAAAGATTTTTAACATTCTTTAAAGCAACAACACTTAAAGTAAAATCAGAATGTAAACTATATAAATAATTAACATTACGAATTACCTCTTGTAGTGAAAAATACTTTGAAGAACAAGATAACTTACCAAACAAGTGTTGAACTACTTGATTACCTCTTAGAACTTTATGAAATTGGCCATAGAATGGATTGACAATGACTAATGCAAACTCACGAACCAAATATTCAAAGGAAAAATCATTCCAATAAGTATAATCAATAGAATTAACACTTTTGTACTCAATGATTCGATTAAGCTCAAAATTATAAACATTAAGATCAAAATATAACTCATGTAATAGATAAGCAACATAGCATGTTAAGAAACTATACATAAACTCATTCAGTATAAAATAGTTGAATTTCATAATTGAAGAATTTTGTAAATCAATATGCTTACCAAAACATAAATCATTAAACTCTAATACACATGTTATAAAATTTCGAATCAATGTTTGAAAAGTATAAGGAAGTTTTTGAAATTGATTAAAAACAGAATGAAAACTTTGAAACTCAACCGAATTGATAATAACAAAGTTCTTAACAGTTTTAAGATCAAAATCAATTGAAAACTTACCTAACTTACCTTGCGGAAAACAAGTATGGCAGATTGAACTCTTTCCATTGCATATTGAGTTGTTTTCAATTCCATTAGATGTCTAGGAACTTCATAAATCTGCAAAACAAAAGAACTAGGCAGCAAACAATGTAAATCGTGATCACTAGAATTCATAAGTACAAGATGTTGTTGTTTAGCTCTCAATGAACTCTCATTCTCACTCTTTCTATTACACTTATTTTGCTCACAGCCTATGCTAACTAAATCAATCTTTTGATTTTCTTTTTCAGCTTTTTCTTTCAATTCTTTTTCCCGCAAATTACTACAAGCTTTAGCAATCATTGCTTGGTCTTCAAAGACTTGGGATGGATTTAAGGCTCTTAGATTGAACTTTTTGCCTTCAAATTCAAAGCTGTAATAATTCTTCTTGGCATGATAAACAACATCTCTATCAAATTGCCAAGGTCTTCCAAGAAGGATGTGACCGGCCTCCATTAGAACCACGTCGCACAAGATTTCATCAATATATTTACCAATTTTGAATGGCACATTTACTTGCTTGGTCACCCTTGTCTCGTTGGAATTGTTAAGCCATTGAAGTTGATATGGCTTTGGATGCTTCATGCAAGTCAAATTCATCCTCTTGACAAGGAAAGTACTTTCCACATTAGTGCAACTCCCACTATCAATGATCACACTACAAACTTTATCTTTAACTATACAACGTGTGTGAAAGATGTTTTCACGTTGCATAACATCATCATCAATTTGTGGTTGTGCATTAAGGATTTGGCGAGTTAACAAACAAAGATTTCCTTGGGGCGGTTTTTGTTCACCCTCCATTTGTACCTGCACGTTAGTGAAAACACAAGAAATATATAGATATAGCTCACGGGTTCTCACAATATGGTGAGTAGGTACACTCCTCTCTAGTGTAGTGGCTTTTCTCTTGTATACCCTAACTAATACTCTTAACAATGAATCTCTCAACTAATTGAGGCTTACTGTTTGTTGATTTAGAGAACAAGTCTCAACCGACTAGTTCAAACAATTTAATTCACACAAGTAAAACCAAAGAAGTTTGAAAAGAAATCACGTCACAAAAATATTTAAGATCACGTGTGGGTATAACTTGATTTAACTTCAGAAACTAAAGAATTCAGAAAATAGACAAGAAGACAAGAAGATAGCTTTTTGAATCACTCAATTTTGATTTAAAATGAGTAAGATATGGCACTTTTAATATTGGTGATTTTCAAAGGCAAACAAGAACTTAGTTCTTCTCTTGGGATTTTTTTTTATATGTTCCAAATCCTTTTTTTTTGAATTGGGCCCTTTTTTTTAAATTCGGCCTTTTTTTTTTGGTTCGGACAAGATTCTAAGACAAATCAAAGTTTAAGGTTTTAAGACAAGATCCTAGGATGTTAAGGTTGTTGTCTTGTCTTAGGTTGTCTTAACCTTATTTTATCAAAAACTTCATCCAACAAGAATTGTAAATAACTCCCCAAATATAATGAATTCAAGATGCCACTTTAACAAGATATCCAAGATTCAAGGTAAAGATCAAGAATCAAGCTCAAGATTCAATTTTTAGCAATTTTGGAATTTCAAGAAATTCAAGATTTTCAAGAAAGTGTGCAAGAACTCGTCTTTTTGACTTGTGATAAAAGTTTGATCAAAACACACTTTGATAAGAATGGAACAAAGAAACTAACACAAAAGAAAGATCAAGAATCGGATAAGAAACAACGAAGTTATGAATTTTAAACTGAACCCTAGTCTTTGACAAACCCTAATTTTTTTTTTGACGTGATGACACAATAATGAAAACACAAGAATTTAACACTATGAAGATGAACAAAATAGTGCAGAATAACGCCAAGAACAACACAAAAATAGCAAGCTAAAGACGACTCAAAAACAACACAAAATCGGCAAAACAACAAGGCAAACCCTAGCTCGATTTTTGACGAAAACTTTAAGCAAGACTCTAACGATTTTTACTCACAATTAGGACTGAATTTAGAGCATGAAAGACACGAATTTACTGCAGCAATAAGACGTTAAAACAGCAGCAAAAGGATCGACAACAAACAGGAAGAACGTCAACAAGAAAATCGAGACACAACAAAAACTGAAAACAAGAAAACAAGACACAATGGAAAAGATGAAACCTGAATTCGATGGAACAAACCTTTTCTCTGATACCAATTGATACGAATGGAGTAGCCTTTGAGTTCTAATCCACACGAAACCACACTCCTTTGGATCGTTGTTGCACCAAGAACACGAACAAGATACGATTGCGGAAGTAAACAAACAAGAACACAAAAAAGGATATTGAACGGCAGAATTGATTAAGCAATCAAACCCACACATTATTACAAAAAGATTTCAGTCCAACCTATGTAAATCAAGAGTTGAATAGATCTTAGTTTGGCTTGTTCTTTAAATCAAGAACTTGTAAGTTCTCCTAAAGGTCTTAGCTTAGGGATCACGGATCTTATGAAGATTCAATTGAAATCAATTGAATTGATTCACGTTCTTACAACTTTTCAAGGCTGTAAATTTCTTTTAGCAAAGCTAAATTTATCAAAATTCATATCGTAAAAAAACGTTTTACAATGGCCTCCGTAAATAAGGACTAAATTCGGCCATGAAAAGGAAACAAAACCCTAGAAGAAGTAAAGAACAACTTTGCTTCTTGACTTACTAATCCAATTCCAAAGTGGAATGGAGTACTAAATCTAACAAACTAACAAACTAGTTTCCTAATCTAATAACAAAGCAAGAACACATTTCTTGCCCTTCTAGAAGACACGGACAAGCTCCTAAAATATACGAGTTTACTTTCCTAAAGTTTCCCTAAAATATAGGAGATTACTTTCCTAATTATCATGCAAGATAATTGGGCCAAGTAATTGCTTAACTAACAATTAAAACTCTAAAGAATTAAGCCTATAAATTCGTTCTTGGACTTAATGAAAAAAATGACTTAAAATAAATCCTAAGACTTAATAAGAATAAATTTCGTTTTCCTGCGAGTCCAGCAAGAGTCGTCATTTGCACGTGCTAATTTCACCATGAAACATTTCGAATCTGGAAAAGTGTAAAACATAAAAGTTGTCGATCTTTCTCTTATGTTTCTACAGCCACTTGAATCAGCATAATCGGAAATCATTTAAGAGAGATATGCTAAGAAAACCAAAACGTGATAAAATCTTTCAGCATTTAATTTTTAACTCTTTGTTATGTTCTTCTCCAAAATCATCCAAGTCTCCACAATGTGTGTTGACTTTGGCACCATGGACATGGACACGACTCATTCTCATCTCACTGCCATGGCTGCTTCACACCTCTTGTTTCCCTATAACACCAAATACCAAAACATCATTTTACTCTTTTCTCGATGATTTAAAGTTACGGAGTTCAGAAACTTATGGAGTTGAGAAAAGAAGAGGAAGATGATCCGACGTAGAGGAGGGTGGGAGGTAGGGTTATGAGACACCAAGGATGCGAAGAGCGGCAGAGGAAGAGAAAGTATTACCAAATCCGGCTTTTAGTTACTCAACTATTAAGTTGGCCGAAAAGGTCATCCAACTCTGTAAAAGTATGACTTTTGGTCATTCCGTCCATTGAGTTCGTTTGTGTAGACGGAAATCACTTTCTTCAAGGGTAAAATAGTCCGCACAACATAAAAAGGAGGGATAAAATCGTGAACAAAAAAAATGAATGGATCAAAATAGGAACGAAATAGGATTCCTCCATTATTGTCATCACTCAACTTTTGCACTGTAAAAAATAGAGAGATTTTCATCTCAAATCAAGCAAAAGAGAAACAAAAATGGAAATTTTCAACCATTGTTTGACGAGCAAGAAGACGAAGTTCAATCAAGAAAATGGGTTGGGTAGTTCGACAACAGAACCATTACTTCGATCCTTACTTACTTCACGGTAAGAACTCATCTTTTTCGATAATGCTGTAGTTTAATAAACAATTTTTCATTATAAAATTGTTAACTGTTATCGCATTGTAGTGGTGTGAATATTTTAGAGCTGGATTTGTGGTCCAGTAGCAAAGAGTAGGAGGTTGTGGTCCAGTAGTGGTCCAGTAGCAGAGAGTGGGGGGTTTGTTGTCCATTAGCAGACAGGGGGGCATATTTGATGCCTTTTGCCATTATAGTGTGAGACATGTGGTCTTACAATGTTTAAATACAACAAAGTAAATTAATTTATTTTAATTTAGTATTTTTTTTGTTCATTGCATTTATGCAGAACCAGATTGTATGTTGTTTACCATAAGGCTTCACCATGGTGGTCGTTTGATGGGTGAGAGGTACAAGAGTTATGTTGATGGTGAAGTTGATCATATTGATGTCTGTGATGGTGAAAAAATGTCATTGAATGATTTGAATGAAATGGTGGAAAATGTAGGACATTCCGGTGGTATAATATTGTATTATTATGTTGAACCCATTAGCGATATCAATAATGGATTGAGGGAGTTGCAAAGTGATGAAGATATGATAGAGTTTTGCAAATGGGTTCAACAATACAAGGTCATGGAAATATATTGTGACCACATGCCAAAAAAGAAGATTGTGGCCAAAATGAAAAAGGAGCAGAAGGAGATTAAAAAGGCTGTGAAGAAAAGGAAATCAAGTGTAGTGATTGAAGAAATGATTGAAGAAGTTAGTCATACACTGGATGTGAGTGAAAAAAGAACAAGGGAGAAGAAGGCAAGAACTACGAAGAGAGAAAACAGCAAAAAAGGACACCTATCATTGACATGGCCTACATCACATGAAGAACAGTTACATAATACACAAAATGAAGAGCAAGGTATTGGTTTAAAAATAAAAAAATCAACTGAATTTCATCATAGTTCTTTAAAAAGAGTTTATAATTGTTAAATAAACAAACTTTCTTGCTGATGATTTAGGTGACCATGGGACAAATGGTGAAACCAAGGTGCCTAGAAGTGGCCAGTTAAATCGTGACTATAAAGAGACTCACAGGGAGCATTTGATTGATGAAACACATGAGTTTCAGAGTGATCATTTGAACAATGAATCACAAGAACCTCAAAGTGAGCAGTTCAACAATGAAAAATCACAGGAACCTCGGTCTCAGAAGTTTAATCCTTCTTCATCTGGTAAGTTTATTCATTTTTTAATTATCATATTGTATATAAAAATTGAAAATGTCTAACCCCTGTTAATATTTCAGGTATTGAAAAAGAAACCATTATAGACCATGATTTTGATCTTGAAAATGAGGAAAGTAAGGAAAGTGATGACGACATCGACTTTTATCTATGATTAGATTTTGGCAGAGATGAGGATATGTTCTCTGACAATGAAGAAGAATAACATAATACTAAACAAGGTGGCAATGATGAAGAATGTGAAAATGGGCAGAACGAACAAGGTGGCAATAATGAAGAAGGTAAGAATAGGCAGAATGAAGAAGGTGAGAAAC
Source organism: Ophiorrhiza pumila (assembly GCA_016586305.1). NCBI lineage: Eukaryota > Viridiplantae > Streptophyta > Magnoliopsida > Gentianales > Rubiaceae > Ophiorrhiza > Ophiorrhiza pumila. The sequence goes on along the minus strand of BLIW01000011.1, from coordinate 9,014,263 downwards.
AAACTTTGGGGAATGAAGATCAAACAGGAGGTAGAAGGAAAAGAAGAAGAAAACAAAGGAAAGTACAACCTGAATCTGAAAAGAAAGACAGAAATGAACATGATCTTGAAGAGGATAATGTAAATGTGGAATTGAATAGCAATACTAGTTCATCTGATGAAGATGCATCTATTGGTTACACTAATTTCAATGCTGAAAAAGGTATGAAGGATCCAATATTTAAAGTTGGGATGAAATTTGCTTCAAAGAAGGAATTTAGAGAAGCAATCGAAAATTATGCCATTGTCAATGGTAGAGCTGTGAAAATGTACACCAATGATAAAACAAGACTGCGAGCAAAGTATAGAAAACCTTGTCATTGGTATGTCTATGGTACAAAGGTGAAGACACTTGAGACTGATGATTTTGTTGTGCAGTCACTGCATGATGTACATGAGAATTGTAATCATGTATGGAAGAATAGAAATATGAGTGCAGCATGGTTATCTGAGAGATATCTTGAGATATTCAGAGCAAATATGAACATGCCCATAAGTGCTTTGAGGCAAACTGTGGATGAGGATTACAATATTAAGATTACCAAAGATATTGGGTATAAGGCTAAAAGAATGGCATAGAATAAGATAAAAGGGTCAGTAAGTGAGCAGTATGCTAGTCTATGGGATTATAAAGCTGAACTGAAAAGGACACATCCAGATAGCACAATAGAAATTTATTTCACACCATTTAGGGAGGTTGGTTGTAATCCAAGATACATGAGATTTTATTGCTGCTTGGGACCACTAAAAAAAGGGTTCAAATCTGGATGCCGACCAGTCATATGCCTTGGTGGATGTCATGTAAAAAGTTCATATCTTGGTCAATTTCTGACAGCTATAAGTGTTGATCCCAATAATGGGTGGTGGCCTATAGCTTATGCTATTGTTGAGAAAGAGGCAGGAGAATAGTGGTAGTGGTTCTAATTGCATATTTGCAAATTGAAAATTCATATCATTATACATTCATGTCAGATCAACAAAAGGTACTGCCATCTATTATTTTTTCACTCAATTTGTGGATTTGAATAAAAAATATTTTTTCACTCATGTTCCAACATTAAAACCGTTGCAGTGACCTTTTTAGTATTCATTTAGTTTCTAAAATATTATATATTGATTTAGTTTATGGTGTATTGATTTAGTGTATTGAAATATTGATTTAGTTATATTGATTTAGTTTCTGAAATATTGTGTTAATGATTTTACATTCCTATTTGGATTGGTTTGTACATATGGATAAAGCATTGGCCAGTTTGTATTGATTAAGTTCGATTTCTTAAATTTTATCTTATGTTTATTGTTATTTAGTATTTAAACTAATTGTTATAATCTGTATAATTACATAGGGTTTGGATAGAGCATTGGCCAACATTCTTTCAAATAGTGAGCGTAGATATTGTGTGCAACACATTTATAGGAATTTTAAGAAAAAACACCCTGGAAAAGCGTTGAAATCTAGAATTTGGGAACTTGCTACTTGTACAAATATGCAGATCTGTGAACAATTGGTAGAAGATTTCAAGAGCTACGACAATGAGACATATAAATGGACTAGTTGGCAATCAGCGTGCCAGCGCGCTGTAATTATTATGGTTAATTTTTCGACAAACCTACCCATAACTTCACTCGCTATACATGTCTATACATATTTAAACATTTTCATAAGATATATGGTTGTCAATACTTGTACACACTTATACATATATATATATATATATATATATATATGTATACACTATACGCACTTTTGTATATTTGCATATATTACACTTATTTTGACACTATAGATTTGTACACATTTTGCACATAATGTGCACACTACGTATATGCATATACTATATACATTCTCACACATTATAAATATTTGCAAATTCTTCTTACATATGCACACAGTACAATGTATATGTGTTACATACTACACATATTATACATTCTTATACACACACTTATACATACTACGCATATATGTATATACTAAACATATTTTCATATATTGGCACATATTTAATTATTTATCACACTATAACTTTTTACTTATTTTCCACATATTTTCGACGCTACATATATTGCATATAATACTTACATTTGCACACACTTTAAATATTTGCACATTCTTCTTACATTTTAACACATTTCATATGTGCACATATTTACACATACTTGTAGACACATTTTTTCATAATGCACATATATTTATACAGTATACATACTTCCACACATTTTATACATATTTCTCACACATATTAACACGTGCTTCACACATTTTTACACACTATACATATTTATATATACTACACATATTTTCACACACTATATATGTTTACACGCTACATAAATTAATACACACTACACACAATATCACAAACTCAACATATTTATACATACTACACATATTTTCACATGCTATACATTTATGCACATTTTCCACAATATAAATATTTACACATGATACACATTTTTTGAAACACTATATTTGAACACATACACGCATATTTTCATATGCTACATATATTTATACATAATTCATACATTTTAATACACAATGCAGATGAACACATATACACATACTGCATATATTTTCATACACTATACATGTTTACACATAGTACACATAGTTTACTCACTACATATACATATATATATATATATATATTACACATATTTATCATACACTATATATTTACACATATCTACATATATAACACACATTTTCACACAATATACATTTTTATCCATTCTACACATATTTTTGTACATTACATATTTACACATATTAAACGTATTTTCACAAACTATACATATTTGCACATAATTTATACATTTTCACATATTGTACATATTTACACATAATACAAATATTTTCAACTGCTGTAATAATTTATACATACTATAGATTTTTTTATATACATATATCTACACATATTACACACATTTTCAAATAATATACATATTTATAAAAACTTCAAACATTTTCTCACACTATACATAGTTAACGTATTTTCACACATTACACATATTTATATATATATAACCTATATTACACTTAGTTTCACACTATAATATTTTACACATTTTGCACATATGTATAACTGTACGTAATTACACATACTATCTACTATGAATATGTACACGTTATAAATATTTGCACATTCTCCTTATATTCACACACACTACATATGTTCACATACTTTTTTACAAGTATATACATACATATATGTATACACTATACATACATATATATATATATATATTTTTGCACATATCACACTTATTTTAACACTATAAATATATACACCTTTTGCAGATATTTTCAACACAACATATAATATATATAGTTGCATACATTATATATTTGCACGTCCCTCTTATATTTTCCTAAACTCCATATGTACAATTATACATACTTTTACAAACACCTATATTTATTACACATATATGTCCACACTATAAATACTTCCATATATTTGCACATATAATACTTATTTTCAAACTACTAATTTGTACACATTTTACACATATCTTCAACACTACATAAGTTACACATACCATATACAATTTCGCACATTATAATATTTTTGAATTATTCATACATTTTCACTAATTATATATGCACACACTATAAATATGTCCATATATTTTGCACATATAATACTTGTTTACAAACTATAAATTTGTACACATCTTGCATATATCTTCAACACTACGTAAATTATACATACCATATACAATTTCGTTCATTATAAATATTTTTGCATAATTCATACATTTTCACAAATTACATATGTACACATTTTACATATTACACATATTTATACATACTTGTACATACATTTATTCATACTACACATTATATATACACTATACATACATTCATACATTTGCTCATCCTACAATTATTTTCATATTATAGATTTTTAACATGTTGTGCATATTTTGCATACTACATATATACAATTCCTATATATTTCATATACTACAATATTTATTAACACATACCAATGTCTTTTAATACATATTACAGGCATTGTCACACACTTTGAATATTTATATGCATTATATTTATTTACACATATTATATATATTTCACACACTATGCATATTTACAAAAACTATATATATCACATATATGTCACATTATGCATTCTCTTACATATTATCTCATGATTTGTGTACATTACATTGATTTACCCATGGTACATACATTTCCTCACAAAATATATAGTAACAAATTTTGGAATACTTGTAAAATACTCATCATATATACTTATTTTCCAATATTAATCCTTCATAATCCTCTTTATATAAAAACCCTATATTTTAATTAAATTGTGACTACTATTGCAATAATATTATTATATTAATTTCGTATTTATTTATATTAATTGCATGCTTATTATTGGAATATCCTTATTGTTTTAATATATTTATTTTTTATTTATAATTTCTTTACTAATACTCAGTATACCTATTCTCTATATATAAATTCTTTTTTATAATTATTATAAATTTTACATTTAAATAAATAATTTAATTATCCTGCAAATAACATTTTTCTTTTATATCTTAATAAAATAAATAAACACGATATAAGAGAATATTATACAAACTAATTAATATATAAATTTGAAAATAGCAATAGACTTGATAACAAAATTTGTATAATAAAACTAAAAAGTGCTATATCAAAGGTAATTGTAATTTATAAGACATGGTTGCATATACGTATAATTAATTTGGCGATAACTTCCAATTATAAACGCTCTACACTGAACATTAGATTTGGGATCAAGAAATAATTTTTTTGGCATAACCCCCTATTAGGTAAAAATATATGTAGCGTGTGAAAATGTGTATAGTAAGTATAAATATCTATATTGTGGAAAAGTGTGTGTATTATGTATAAATATTGTGTGAAAAAGTGTATAGTATGTGTAAATACATACAGTGTGTGATGTATAAATGTACGTAGTATGTGAAAATATATAATTGTCTAAATTATGGAAGGTAAATATATATAATTAGCCAAAATGTGCAAATTTTTATGATATAAAAAGCTTGCAAAAGTTTTGTAAATTTATTTCTCTCCGTTAATTCATCATTATCTTGCAATAGTTTTGTAAATTTATTTCACTCTGTTACTTTAGAAGTCAATTTAATGCAGCAATTATTTTGAAATACTGATAGATATTCAGAGTGACATTAACAATTATTGATCGAGTGGGAGTGGACGAAGATCCAAAGCAGAATGCAAAAATTAGAAGGGGAACAAATGACAAAAGAAAAGCATGGCAAATGAAAGAGAACCACTGTAATAAATGGATCAATTGACATTTTTTCCCCTTCTTTATTTAAGTAGTTCTACAAAAATTGAAAAAGAAAAACAATTCAAAATGAACAATGACAAAGAATCTTCGGTTTTAAATGAAAATTTATGGTGAATGAGGCATAAGTATGTTCATCTGCATTGGATCCAAATTTAGTACACATTCTTTCTACATATCCCTAGTTTTTCTTGATTCTTCTACTGTTAAAACCGACATTTCTTTACATTCATTGTCACACACACATTTTTTAAATTACATTTCTAAACTATCTTTCCAAGTTATCAAAGTTTTTTTATAATGGTTTTAAACATTATCAATTGATAATATGGATTATTTTCCCAAAAAGAGAAAAGAATTTGGAAGACATTCAAATGCTGGGGAGAAATTTTTTTGTCAAAGCTCAAAAGTTTGACTTGTTTTATGGGAGTCTTGAATCCAGGGACCAAAGACAGTTTTGGCCCATCCAATACACCTCTCTGAGATCCCTGAGGAATGAGGACGATTTTTTTTTTAGAGAACTGTTAAAAAGAGCTTTAAGCCTTAGGAGAGACAATAGAAGCAATGAAGTACTTCAGAACCACCTATTTGCTTAGCAGTGGGGTGATGAACACAAGCTAAGCTTTGGACAGACCATTAAATTTGTCATTGAAATGCTTTTCAACGAAGCTAGTAATTGTTTCAAGACTTTAAGTTTAATTTTCGATTGGCCAAATGCAATACTTTTGACTATAATTGTTTCATAGGCAGAATGAGTACAGAACTTGTTGGTTAATGCATTGTAGCAATAAGTAAGGATCACTGCAGTTCTAAATGGAAGATCCAAATCCTATTATATATGCGCATATAAAATCAAGCAAATAAAAAACAAAAGTTGGCACTGGCCTAATCTTGCTTAACAAATACACGTCTTTCTGTAAAGTCTACCTCAATCTAGTAAGACATCAGTAAATTGTCTTTCCATAGGCCATAGTTATTATTCATTTACAACAACACACCTTTTTTTCTATTCCATCAGGTGACAGATACAAACAAGGAAAAATGAAGTTTACTCTCAATTCCTAGCTCCACATCACCAGGCCTTAACTTAATGACGACCTTTTTCATATCGTCCTCCCCTCCCAGTTTCTTGGAACATTACCAATGAATAACCGGTGTTTTTCTTGAGATGTAGAACACTTCAACTTTCTTCCCTGACATCATAATCCAGAAATGGAGCACAAGTTACAACACTCCACATAAAAAGAAAGCACAACACAGGAAAGTAATGTTGACCAAGTCTAGATGCGAAGTTATTCCTCGGGAAAAGGAAAGGTTTCAAGGCTGCTCTGCTTACCTTTAATTCAGCATTATTAAGAAACTTAATGGCCTCAGGTGCCATTTCTTTTGTCCTGAAAGTGACAAATGCATATCCTTTGTTTTCATTTGAGGCCCTTCCTTTCATTATACTGTACCCTTAGACGATCGGACAGGAAGTATACTTTTCTTCAATCCGTCCAATACAGAATCAATCATATGCTGCAAAGCTGGAGGAAGAAACAGCCAATGAACAATACAAAACAACAAAAGCTTGTAAAATACTTCCTACTTTATGCATCACTACCAAGAATAAATTTGCATAAACAGGTAATCTAGAGAAGAAACAGCCACTGAACACAGCAATCTATCAAACCACCCCTACGAACCACTGTCCCCCAAGTCAAAACACCATTGCGTTTAATAACCAAAGTGATAGTTCAAGTCTAGGCATTTACAATGGATGACTGTTGCACATCTTTTATAATGAATGTTCTCTAAATATTTGGGAAAAAACAAGCAATTTTCATACAGTAAAATGAAGTGAAAATTAAATAGTATTAGCAAATTTCCACCAAAAAAGCTGTCTAATAAGAATCATCAATAAAGCCCTTGACAGATAATCATCATAATATCCAAATAGAAAATTGAGATAAGATTCAACTCACGAGTCAAGTTTTCAGAGTCTTCATCAAGTTTCCTGCTATTCAAAGTAGTGTTGCTGGAGGCGGCCTTGTTGTTCCAGCATTAGCTGCAATTAAGATATAAAACTTATTAACTCCCATCTTAAACCACATGAACAAACATCTAAATGAATCAAATTGAAAATTCCAAACAAAACATGTTCAGAAAAGCCCAAACATCAAGAAAACAAACTTCAGTAATACATTTAATCAGCTGAGAGACGATCCAATTTTCCAATTTGAACCATATAATTAAGAATTAAACATCATAATTTTAATCCAATGCCACATATTAAGACGCATTAAAACCGTTGTGTATAATTGAAAGAATTAACCAATCAATACAAGAGCCTGTCAAGAGGAACACACTTAAAGCAACAATTTTTAGGAGTTCCCCTATGCATTGAGACAAATTGGAGCTCAAGATGACATAAACTGGAAAAAAAAAGAAATAGCCAAGGCACAGCAAACACTCTCAATTGGAAAACATGGCCTCATTGGACAATCAATGTAAGTAGCGCCTTTAAATCCTGCTTCGTGACCCGTTCTCTTGCACACCTAATCAAATCAAAAGTACATACAAGTACAACCACAACTTACTCATTAAACTTCCGCTTGCAACAACAAAAATCAATATAATAATCAAAATCAAAATCATTGAAAAAAGATACAGTGAAGTTAAGGAAGCTCACCTTACACATTTTCTTAAGGCTGATAGTAATGGTTTCTTAGGCACTAACTTAGTAATGGGGTTTTTTAGCCACTAACTTCTCTTCATTCTCGTCTTCCTTTTCATCATCAATTAAAATAAATTCATAATAATAACAGAAACATGATTAGAGCAAGACGGCCATATCTGATCAACTAACAAGGATTTAAAGGGATCATTCAAATACAAAAATCATAGCATCCCACTTCTGCTCTTTTTCATGCATGGAATTATCTACCTAACAGATTCAAAGAGTGCAAAAATAATGTAAATAAGAAGACGTTACAAAACTCAAGTTACAAATTCCACGAGGACAGGCAAGTTATCATCAGAAAAAGAAAGGGGAATCCCATCTTAATATATGGTAGAAAACATTGACGGTCAGAGGAAATTCAATATACTAATGAAGGTCTTACTTTGTTTGGTAAATGAAGGTGCCATTTGGAAAAAATATCAAAACCACATTAAGAAAAAAAAAACACGAAACCTTTCACGCCGAATCCATGTGAAATACGCATTATATCACAGCATTTGTCACAAAAATTCCTTCTTTATCAGGGGGGAAAGAAAATGGAAAATTTTCAGCTCAGTTTAAGCAAAACTATGGCATAAGAACAACTGCAATAAACTAAATGTAGAAGACGAACACAAGATTAGCTCCTCTTTCTCATAAATCCACAAAAAAACAACCAGAGAAAGGATGCAATGTGTAGTAAAATATATAAAGAAGTAAAATTTTATGTAAATCTGTCAAAATATCACACAAAAACAACCTAAATTTTTAGAAATGCTAGACTTCCAACCTCTGTGGATATTATGAGGTAGTAAAATGTATCCAGATTTCATTTTTCTTTCTTCTCAATCTTGAAAATAGATGAAGGAATACATCCCTCATACCACCAACACAGGGAATGGAGTTCAACTTAAATGTTTCTTCTCGCACACACAAAACTATGCCTGTTCTTCTGACATGATATAAACCATAGTTCTATTCTGCACCATCATCAAGATGCGAGTGCATATGTTGTAATGCTCTGATTAATAAGGACCACAACCTAAGAAGCAAGAGGGGAACATATTCAGCAAAATCATCAAACAGAAGCTTAGAAGAAGAGCGTCTAGCCTAATGAGTAAATGAAGTCAGACCAAACTTAAATTAAGTCTTTCATCACAAAGAAGTAAAAAATCTTTCTTTATCCAGAACTAACTTAAATGTTTGAAAAATACCAGAATACAGTTGAAAACAAAGAAAATCTCTCACGTAAATACTGTAATTAAAGTTAATAAGCTTCCAACCCATTTTCCAAAATCCAAGATTTACAATTAATCATGATTGAGAATTATGCACTCATTTACTATAAATTTATTTCCTTTTCATCGTTCATTCAAAGTAAGCAGCACCAATATTCAGGGAAACATAATTAAACACATCCCCCAAGTGCATTGAATAGTTAAGTAATTATACATTTGATAAACATAAATCCACGATATAATGATAAACATAGAGTGGACAAGAAGTTTGCAAGAACCTGTTTGACAGAGCACATAAATCAGTGGGAATTTTTCATTTTAATAATCCACCTTGATTAACATAATATAATGTACCTGGCCTATCTGCCCAAACCCAAGTATGACCACTGGATCTCTTGCACTGAAATTAACCAGTTCAGCAGCTTTCTGTAATGATGATGTGTCAGCCTCATAAGAATTATGAATTAGTTAAAGAATGGACTCAACAAACGCAATCATTCAAAGTTTGTCAAATTATTGATTCAAGGATAATGATCCTAGGTATATCGAAAACTATTTGCAAGTTTTTTTTTAAATCTCACAAGGAGAAGCGGAGAAGCAGTCTCCTTGACAAAATTTAAGGGACTCAACTCAAGCATTTCAACTCTTAGCTTCTATACTAATCTGTATGCACATAGAGATTATTTCCATTTTATTGTGTTCAACAACATCACATTATACCGATAAACCATCCAGCTTTTTCATCCAATAATGTGAATTAAGATCTTGAACCTAATGAAGTAATAACTTACATCACGCTCATCAAATTTCTTGCTAATAACAAAAGCAGCCCTTCTTCCAAGTTCATTGAGCAAATGAGTCAACGCCATGGGCAGCACAACAACGATAATAAGAAGTTTGCTCAGTTCAAGAGGGAGCACTCCAAGCCTACAATCAGGTACAGAATTGCACATAAGCAAAACCTTACAGATAGAAAGTCAACTTACACTACGAGAGCTGCAGATTGCTTCTAATCTGTTTGCAAGAGTAAAGACTACAAATGCAAATTCACCTCCCTGGGAAAGAAGAAATCCTATCATGATGATCTCTTGTAGGGACAGTCCAACTCGGGGACCTATTGCTGCTATTATTGTTGTTTTAATAACAATCAAACCTGCCAAGAGAGAAAGTACATTTGGCCACTCTCGGACAAGCAGCTGCATTAAACAAACATTCTTGTAAAAAGTTTCCATGTCAAAATTTTTACTTTGAATGTCTATGAAATAGAATGAAGTGTCCAAACTTGTAAATGTTAGACAAAACTATGCAAGTTAAAACATTACCCAAGAAATTACTCAGAATATGCAGTATACTACAACTCAAATATGCAGCAATAGAATAATATATTAGCAACTATATCAGTACTTAGGTTGCCTGAAAAAATATAAACCATGTACCCAAATAAAGTAGTATGCCATACATGCTGTTTAAATATGGGAGTAACTCTATGTCGATAGAAGTTCCCGTGGTCACAAAAACCAACCCCAGAAGTAATCCTCTAAATGATCTTATATCAGCCTCAATCTGTGTACGAAAGTTTGTTTCTGCCAATAGAGCCCCAACAAGAAATGCTCCAAGCTGCAGATATGACAAATTAAAACAGATGAACCACCAAATCGAATGTCATCTATTCGGCTATTCTTGCACTTATTTTGGCAAAAAAAATTATAACCATGTCACTGAAGCCTAATTTCTAGGTCATAAGCGATGTCCCAGCAACTATCAGCAAGCATAGGGTTACAAAATCCTCTAAGCTTCTTGTTTCAGCAACAGCCTGAAATAAATTAACAAGCTTTGGTTTCTACAAGACATGCAAATTCACTTCTGAATCTCTTTACCTTAAGTTAATAGACCTCAAAAACTCGCCTCAAAATATATTTTCCTCCAAGAGAAAGCAAACCTAGTCCACCTAAAGTCTTCAGACTTTCTTGAGCTAGCATCGGCCAAATGCTTTCTTCTGCCAAGTTCTGTATGGACATGTCATCCAGGGTGAGAAATACAAGGCAGAAGAAGAAATGCAGAAAACAGAAGCAGGTAACTAAATATGCAATCTAACTAAGAATAGTGTACAACTTGATAACTTGATATCCAGTTATACCAAAGCCAGGGCTCAATTAAGTTTCACTCGAGAATACTACAACTCTATCTGACAGGCCCAACCATTTTGTCTATAAAGGGGGAGTTAAATGGAATGGAAATTAAAGGCGTATATGTAGTGGGAAGTATAAGAAATATGGCAAAAAATCTCATGGAATACGCTGAAAGAATTGACAAGATGAGAAAAAGGGCATCACTCCGAATAAATGTTTTACCTGGCTTTCCAACACTGGAAGGATGACTAAGATCGAGACAACAGCTATGTCTTGCAAATATCAAGCAATAGGAATCCATAAATGTTATTGGTTTGACACTTGTAAACACACTTTGCATGTTCAAACTTAGTTTATTTATAGAGAAAATTAAAATGATAGACACATGACATGTAACTACAATAAGTTCATTGGAAAATGCACCAGAAAAAAAATGAACAAGAGAAAATAAAACCTGAAGGAGGAGCACTCCTAGAGTTGATGAGCCAAACCTAGTTGGAAGTTCGCCCTTCTCTGCAAGAAGCTAGAATAATTGCTCAAATTAAACACTAAACAGCAGATTTGCTTTCAAATAATAAGATCTGTATTTTTTTTTATCCATTTCTCTTTTGATATTTTATGGTAAACATAAAACCAATCATAGAACACCTATGTAAAGAAAATTAGACCATACGATAAAAGAAAAAATTAAATAGAAAAGATTCAAGGTACAAAACAACAACAATAACTAAGTCTTTATCCCAGTATGTGGGGTCGGCTACATGGATCATATTTAGCCATTCAAATATTATCATAACTATGAGACCGGGCAAGTCCATAGAAATGGCTCTTTAGAGCGGGAAAGGTACATCCTATGATTTGCTAATCAAATTTGCAAAGAAAATTATCATAACTATGACAAAGAACTCCTTGTGTACAGCTTTTCTGGTCCAATCACCAAAACAAGGTATCCTCTTATTGCACAACTACACATCAATTTTGAAACCCATCACAACATTCATTTTAACAAACTTTGTTCTAGGACATCTACAACTCTTAATCACGCAAGGAACAGATTCTTGATAAGATGCCAAAATATCTTTCAGGAAACGTAAATAATCACAAATCTTCATCTTAGAGAGTGGTGAGTCCAGAACTCGAGAACAGATATCTACACCTAACAGGGGCACTAAAACCATGCGGTGTAGTAGTTCATAACAAATTTAGAATGCACTGTATTAATCTTATTTTCAACTTTACTTTGTTGCTTCAACTAATAACATAATTACCTACAAAACGTTGGTTGCCAACAACAAATGTTAAACATGCAATCTGACTCAAAAAGATCAACCAATATTTACCCAAAAAGAGTATTAATCTTATTTTTAAATTTACTTGTTGCTTCCAGTAATAACATAATTATCTACAAAATGTTGGTTGCCAACAACAAATGTTAAACATGCAATCTGACTCAAAAAGATCAACCAATATTTACCCAAAAAGATCAACAACACATGACAGTACCTAGTGAAATTTCAAAATATGTAAGAAAATGTTTTACAATTGATTAAGGATCAGAACTTACTATTGTGATGGCAAATATAGGCAGTGACAAGTACGGGAATAGTTGTGAAAAGCTTCCAAAAAAATGCCTGATCAACAATTTCTGTCATCAAACGTGGCATTCCTGTGCTGCCATTCAATAGTTTGATAATGGATACTCCTGCCGTGATCACCACAAATACAACAGCAAGAGCCACAGACAAGGCTGATGTGTATCTAAAGGAATCTGATTAATAAAATTTTCAAGATTAGCAAATGGTAATTGACATTGTTATCATATTACATTCAAGTTTTTTTTATTGTACAAAAGAAAGTATTAATAATGACAAGGATTTAAGGGGGGACAAAAGAAGAAAAGAGCTTTAGGATGCTCACCCACACGCTTGAACGATATCAGAGGAGCAAAAACAAAATGGGTTGTCAGAAGCAGCAAGACAGATCGTTTGTTCCACCAATATGGACCGAACCACTCTTCCAGTACAGCTGAATGATGTACTCCTTCTGACCAGGAACCTGAAAGCACATCGCCTGTAACCAAGCACACCATCTCATAGTTACTGCCAAAAGGATTCTCAGCATATACCAATATTACTCTCACCTGTACAAGTATTCAAGTTTCAGATACAAATATATCTACTTTAGCCTATATTAGTATTAGAATTTCTAAGGAAGCATTCTGCAAAACTTGCCAATTTACTACCAGGGTATATTTCACCCCACTAACACTGCTGTTAAATTTAATGAACCAAAAAGATTATATAATTTATCTTGAAAAGAAAAAAGATCAGTTAAAAAAATACAGGGGAACAATAACAAGATAAGAAAAAATCAACACACGTGCAAACATTGGAACGAAAATGAACCCAGAGATGCGAAAACTAACCTGAAAGAAGAAGAAGGAGAAGAAGGAGGGAGAGAGAGGGCAGTAGCCGCTTGGAGGAAAAATTGAGGACGAGCGGCAAAGACGAAGATAGAGATAAAACCCTAAACCAATGATATATCAAGCGGGCGCAAACGTCGTCGTTTTAAAAAAGGAGGTTTTTTGTTTTGAAGACAGCACGTGATCGCAGCATAGGTACATGAAAATGGACGACCACCCTTCGTGCTTATACTATTATCTTAATAAAGAGTGGTCCACCTGCTAAGTATTGGTGCAAAGCTTTTTTTTCAACCTCGTACTAAATGTGACATGATTGTTAATGTGTGAAACATTCAATTCTCACATTTTAGAGTTTCGTGAATTGCCTATTATTTCCTTGCTAGAGGGTATAAGGGAATATTTGATGGATAGAATTCAAAAGAGGTATTCTAAAATGTGCAAATTTGAAGGCCCTGTTGGTCCAACAATTAGGAAATTGATTGATGAGAGGGTAAAGTTATCATTAAAATGAAAATCTTTTGCAAATGGACAGGGTGAATACCAGGTTAAAGGTCCAAAAGGAGCTCAATTTGTTGTGAATTTGAACCTCAGAACATGCATATACGCATATGGCAAATTTCTGGACTACCATATGCGCATGCAATTTCAGCATTGCATAGGAATGTTAAAGATGCACATATGCAAGCTAATCCAGTGTATAGCAGGGAACTTATGTTGAAAATTTATGAGAATGTGTTGCAGCCAATTAATGGTTAGAATCTGTGGCCAAAATCAGACCTTCTTATTCTTGATCCACCAGTGCCTTGTGTGCAACCTGGAAGGCCTAAAAAGGCTAGAAGAAAAGATAGCAGTGAGATGAAATAAGTGAAAGGTAAACTTCATAGGTTGAAAAAACATATTGTCATACATTGTAGAAAGTGTGGACAGGAAGGTCATAATGCTGCTACATGTAAGAAGAAACTAGAGGGAGATGAACAAATGCAACAAGAGGGAGATGGACAGATGCAACAAGAGATAGATGGGCAGATGCAACAAGAGGGAGATGAGCAGATGCAACCAAGTGGAGATAGACATGGAAATCAAAATATTAGTGAGGCACATGAAGAGGCAGGAGAAGAAGTTCTGAAACAAATTCAACAATATGAGGCTGAGACAAGAGGAACTTTAACTCAAGAAATTCCATTAGAAGCCACTGAAATTGTTGCTGCACAAAATCTTAGGCAAAATAGGAATAAAGAGCTTGTATGATTTGATAAACTATCTGATTACATATTCTTTCTAATTACTTTATTTTTATGGACTTATCATATCTATGAAGGGTAAGAGAAATACAAGACAATCTTCAAAAAGTGGCCAACAATCTAGCATCTTGGACCATTTTCAAACAGATGAAGGGTAACTCAGAACCTTAGACAAAACAAGGATAAGCAGCCTGTATGTATAAATGTTTATATCATTTGGATAAAATTAATTGATTGCATACATGTTTATATCATTTTTTTGTGATATCATATACCCATAGGAGAAGAGAAAAATACCAAAAATAGTAGCAAAGAGGTAGGATATAAGTGGTGCTACAAGTATAAGACAACCATCTACCACCATGGCCAATATGCAAACAGCTGAAGGGGCAGCACAAGTTTAACAAAAAGGGGAAGAGGCAATAGAAACTTTGATTCAAAACAACAGGGCACTACTTTTAACCTTTTAACCACTGATGCTAATGCCCCAACCAAGACTATTAGTTCTGCAGCACATAATTGTGCAACACAACAAATGAAATATCCCACTGAGGCAGATAAGGGCAGAATTAATGCCAACTATACATGGTTGGGATAAAGTCCACCTTATAAAGTTGGTGATTGGGTTGGTCAAGGAAGAGAAAGAGGAAAAAGAAAGGGTAGAGAAGGGAGGAAAGTAGCAAGTTAGAAAGTATTCAATTGCTTAATTCTATCTTTTGTATTACATGCTGTAGGAG
This sequence comes from Ophiorrhiza pumila, assembly GCA_016586305.1. NCBI lineage: Eukaryota > Viridiplantae > Streptophyta > Magnoliopsida > Gentianales > Rubiaceae > Ophiorrhiza > Ophiorrhiza pumila. The sequence continues at coordinate 8,998,436 of BLIW01000011.1, read as the reverse complement.
GCAGTATGACAACAAGTTATTGTCATTTTGGATTTAGGATTGTCTTTTATTGTTAATGTTGGATTTATCTATTATATATTGATGCACATTCAAGGATTGTCTTTCACTGTTATTGTCATTTGTCATATTGATGCTGGATTTATCTTTTGTATCAGTATTGCACATTACTTAATTTCATTATATTATTTTTCGAATTCATGAATGAAAATCCATCGCATTCATGGTATCAATATAATTCAGACAGAATACTCGATATTCCATTCAATATGTTTCAGACATAAGTGAAAGAAGCAAATTAGCAATCTGTCTTGTAAAGTACATATGTAATTTAGAGAAGAAAATTAGCATAAATAAGTACATAAGGTATTTCTAACAACCGAGGGATATAACTACAATATAAGCTTCACACTAAAAAAGCTCAATACCCTCTCTATTTCTCATACTCCCAGTTCTTCAAGAAAAACATCATCAACACAATACATAAAAAGCTAAATACCAATTTCTTTCTCTTTGTAAATTTGCCATTTTCACATTTGAGTTTCGTATTTCCTTTTTCCAATCTTGCAGTAGTCAGTTGCAACTTCGTCATAACATTCTTCAATTCATTAATTTCACTTTCCAATTGATTTTTTCTATGAATCAAACCAGGAATTATCTCTGTTGACCTCTCACACATTTGGGGATCATACCATTCTCAAAACCCACAATTTTGACCCTGCAAGCATTACCCATTCAAAAATCATGCATTGAAGAATAAATCTTCTAAATCATACCCTGCAAACATTTATTATACATATTTACCTCTGCTTCTCTGCAAATAGCATATCTTCTTCCTGGATTATATTTTGTCCAAGAGGTTTTCAAGATCGCTGTCAAACCGTAATAACAAATCGGAGCTCGTGAAATTCGCCTTTCCATCCTCAAGCCGTCGAGTTTGGCTTTCTTTTTCCTTTTTTCACTCTACTGTTACAGATGTAGTTTGAAACTTTGTAAAAAACTTGGTCTTTTGATGAAAAGTAGGAGGGAAGCTTTGTATAATAAATGCTGGGTAGATAAAATTTCACGCGAGAATATATAATATTCACATGTCAGAAGTTTTTGTGCCTTTTTATTCTGTGCGGACTATTTTACCCCTGAAAAAAGTGATTTTCGTCTGCACAAACGGACTCAATGGACTGAATGACCAAAAGTCATATGTTTACATAGTTGAATGACCTTTTTGGCCAACTTAATAGTTGAGTAATCAAAAGCCGGATTTGGTAATAGTTGAGTGACCACTTTTGCCTTTTGGTCTTAGTAAAAAACTACAGTTGGGATTTCTTAATAGTTGGTTCAAGTATTAAGATCACTATATTAATGAATAGAATCTTTTTGCCTATCGGAACATTGTCAATTCAATAGCCTTATGGTAGAGCATAATATTGTAAGTTGTATAGGCACCTATGTGTAATATGTTGTCCTTCATGGATTCACATTTTCTACAGGGAAAATTGTCAAAATAGTCCCTAACATTACACAGGAAAATTTATTTTGTCATCCACATTAAAAATGATGATTTTAGTCATCGACTTTTAGAAAACCCACCAAATTAGTCACTCAATCAAAGTTTATTAGTTTTTTAATAGAGAAAACGCATGTTTATACCACGAGTCACTTGATAAAAGGGTAAAAGTGAAAAATCAATTTATTCTTAAAATAGAATTTTCACGACAATCAATTTATTGAGCATCCAATGCCTTCTGTCGATGGACTATTCCTCAATTAGCAGTGGAGTACGAATAAATCATGAAGGGGACTATTCCTCAATTAGCAATGAAGTATGAATAAATCATGAAGGGTTTTGTTTGAAAAATAAATTAATTTCTCACTTTTACCTCTTTATTAAGTGGTACATGATTTGAACATGTGTTTTTTTTGCTAAAAAAACTAACAAAGTTTGGTTAGTGACTAATTTTATGCATTTTTTAGATGTCATTGATTAAAATGCATCATTTTTATTGTGAGTAACAGAATAATTTTTTTTGTACAATGTCAGCTACTATTTTGACAATTTTCCTTTTTTTTCTAAATCTTGTGCTACATGTTTTTCTATTTTACCTCTTGAGTTTGTTTGAAGGATATGATTTCCATTTGGATTTTCTTGAGTTGATTCCAAGGATATGATTTCCATTTGGTTTTTCTCTTTTTTTTAGTCTATTGCCCTAGCATTTTAATGCCACAATACGAAACAAAGAGTGATGCAAGCTGAGGTATTCTTTTCTAGACGAGACTTTAGATAAAGCTACTTAGGTGGATACGCTTTAAAAAATGCATTCATATTCAATTTTAGAGGTTTGGCAACATTTAGATATCCAAAGAATATGTGGGGAGAGAGGTGAGAGTTTACTTTTTGAAATAAAAAGGTAATTTGAAAAATTTTAAATTCATAAGGGTTTTTTAACTTATTTTTATTATATTTTTTTACTTAAATTTAATTAAATTACAATTATTTTAATTTTACATATTATACTAAATAATAAACATTCGTTAAGGCAATTCAATTTTTCCATGGGCCAAAAAAATTCATTAAGGCAATTCAATTTTATCCATGGGCCAAAAAATACCGTGCGAGGTAAATACTTGAATCTATACTTGTTACGAATGTTTAGGGTTTAGGGTTTAGATTATTTTACCAAAGCGTTCGAATCATTGATTCTTGTTGAAGCATATAATCAGGGGTGGATGTAGGGCGAACAATTTTAAAGCAGACTCCCCGTTCATTAGTTTGCATATTATCATAATAAATAAACATTTATAATGGGGCAATAAAAAAAATTTTTTGGTATAACCCACTGCGGGAGTCGCTGTGTACTTTTACTAGTTAAATTTGCATGAGCATTACTCATAATGATTATGTGAGTATTACTATATATTTAACAAGAAAATTATGTGAGCAATATAACGAGATAAAATAAGATTTATATACGTTAGTTATTGACCTTGAAAAAACTTACGGTAGACTTAATTGAGATATAATGTGATGGGTATTAAAAAAGGTTAATTAACAATAGTTGAAAAAACTTATGGTAGAGGTAATCGAGATATAATATGATGTGTATTAAAAAAAGTTGAATAACAATAGTTTAAAAATCTTACGATAGAGCTAATCGAGATATAATATGGTAGGTATTAAAAAAAGTTGAATAACAATAGCTTATATAAGAGTTATAAAATATATGTGTAAACATATAACAATATGTGCAAGAACTACATTAGAAATAGAGTGAAAATACAAATTGAATGACTTGGACCAATTGGTGATAAACATGTATTATTTAATGAGACTAATTACCCAGTTATGTAAAAATGGGATCTCACAGGGATCCCATGTTCTCGCCAGATTTCGATAAAATAAAAATTCGATCGGTGTGGCTATTTCTCGCCGACCTTCTCAGCTTCAGCTGCTTGTGGCCAATCGTCGAGTCTAGCTCCCACCGTGGCTAGAACTCTTCTGGCCACTGTTGTTGGGGTTTTTCTGCCAGAAAAATTTTGGTTGCGTGACTCATTGTCGACCAGAATTCTATTGGCCTTTTTAAAAAAAAATCCAAACCCAATTTTGATTAAAAACAAAATAAAATAAAAATATTTGACCACAATGTTTAAAACGAATTTTTAAACAAATTTCTCAATTAAATCAAATATACATATATAACAATTTATCATTCAAGACATGATATATTTCATATAGATAAATCAAATTAGACTCTAATACTACTATAAGAAAATCAACATGGCACATAATGCAGCGAAAAATATATGATAATCTATATAAAATACACCTCGAGAGAGATGCAAGCGAAATCTTTGAGAGAGGTTTTACCAATCAATCAATTGCACATGCGTCCGGCCTCTAAGGTAATATACACGAACTACTTCTTGAGATTCTTGAAAGATTGATTTAATGTTAGGTTAATAAGGTAGATCCTGTAAACAACACCTAATAAATCTAATAAGGAAAACTTATTTTTCTTATTTGTGAAATTTCTTATTGAGAGAGTTAGTTGTGTTATTTTTTACATAACATTAAGCATCTATATATAATAATACAACCTTCCAAAAAGGTTGTCTTGCCAAACAAGAAACAAATTATTATCAAATTCCATTTACTTTCCAAAAGAGAACAATAACATAATATATGCCATAATTATCATATAATTATGTAAATTATTTTAACCCAAGAAGTAATTCTAATGTGTGTGACCATTTAGGTTCCTAATCTTTTGACAACAAATATAAATAATAATCTTATAATTAAATTAGTTTTTGTTTAAAACCAACATCTAAGCCACTCAAGTTTGATCTGATTGGTTATGCAAATGTTGGATATTTATCCAATCCTCATGATGCTTGTTCACAAACAGTTTATATATTCCCATGTGGTCGTACAACTATTTATTGGCATTATATGAAACAAACTCTAGTTGCCACTTCTTCAAATCATGTTAAAATATTGTCAATTCATGAAGCAAGCCGGGAGTGTTTTTGGTTGAAATCGGTGATCTGTCATATTCGAGGAACATATTGTTTGCATTTGTACAAGAAAGTTTCCACTATTCTGTTCAAATATAATGTTGCATTCATTTTTCATGAAGGAGTGCTACATCAAAGGTGATAAAACAAAACAACATCTCACCAAAAATCGTTTTCACACATGATCTTCATAAGAATGGTGAAATTTGTGTTTAACAAATTTGCTCGTGTAACAATTTGACAGATTTGTTCCATAACTCACGACTAACTTCAACATTTGAAAAATTAGTTTATAAGATCTGAATACGTTGACTGAAAGATGTTAAATGGTGTTCTCAAGAGGGGGAGTAATTATACATTTTATTTATTTCCTTAACCAAAGTTTTCTTTCCATTGGAATTTTCTTGGTAAGATTTTTAATGAGACAGTGTTATATGTGGAAAATATACTTTTTTTTCTTTCACTAGATTTTTATCCTGGTTGGTTTTTCTAATCAGGTTTTAACGAGATATTTTTTTTAAAGATAGAACATCCAATTGGGGTGCTATGAATAACTATGAATTTTCATCCAAATACACACTTCCATAATTTGGATCCTATGAATAATTATGAATTTTCATCCAAATACACACTTCCTTTTTTTTTGGGAAAAAGAAGCCAATTTTATATAATAGAAGCGAAAGAGGGTGGCGGACATACCCAAACCACAATTACACGAGCTTAAGCATTTAAAATTAGGAATACTACTCCTTTACATAAGTTCATGGAGCAAAATAAATGAGATGAAATTTTTCCCAATCCAAAAAAAAACTTTTACTTCTTGGCCAATGTTTACACCCACCAATAGAGTTTTAGTTTTGCACTACCATTGCATACTTAAAATTTCCAGAGCCCACATCAAACACACACTTCCATAATCCCATGATTTCCATTATTTGGTGTAACTGTTGTAATTCTTGTAACTCATATTAAAGATTATAGTAAACTACAATGTAAAGGGGTAAACATTAAAGTTAAACTTATAAATAGAGATTTATAATAATGAAAATAAGAAGTGAAAAAATCATACTATATTCCCTCTCTACTTTTCTTATTATTTCTTTGTACTTGTTTTCATATTCTCTAATAGTATAGTCACGCTTTATATTTCTATTTATAGTCTTATAATAGTAGTAACATAATATTATATCTCTACTATCTAGTAATTGTATAATTATTTATTACATAATATAATACTACTATTTTTAGTAATATTTTTATAACAGTTTTGCAAGTTTTCATATTTTATCTTGAAAAAATAGTTCAGTTAAAGATGATTCATTAGAATAATAATAAGAAGCGGAGATATTTACTCATGTATGATTAATAAATACATAGTTGTTGAATAATAATAAGATTATATATAAGTGGAGTGGAGTTATAAAATGTGGGATGGAAAAATTCACACTCTTGATTATTACTCATTTATTTATTTTTGCTAATGGATTATTAAGATATTATTTTCTTTCTTATCCTTTTTCTTTTAGGATATGTTATTGGGGGTTTTGAATTTTCTATTTTAAAATTAGTGCATCACTTTTTAAATTTTTTTAATTATGTGACATCATTAAATAAAACAAATTAATTTAAAAGAATTGTGATTGATATTAAATGAGAATAATACATAGCCCAATAAAGAGTGAAATTAATTTTAAAACAGAAAATTCAATGCAGTTTGTTGAAAGAAACTTTAGAATTAACAGTGCACTTTATCTCTTTCTCAATATTAATTAATTGAAAAATAAATGCCATATGATCTCTTTTCTCGAAATCAGGCACAAAAATAAATTTGACATTGTCTTTATTCATGGCTTCACGCTTCCTCAACATTAACTCTTGTCAAATGTTTAACTTACTAAGATGCTTGCCATTTCACTATAAATAGACATGATGAGAACCATCAAAACTCATCAAAAATTGTTGAGCCCATCTTCAAAATTCAATCAATTTTCTCTCCAAGTTTACTGTGAAAGAAAAAAAATGAAGAAGTTCTCTGGGGTCGTACTCTGCAGCTTGATGATGTTGTGGCTGGTATTTCTTGGCCAAGTCCAGGAGACGGAGGCAGTCGACTGTGTCGTGACGGAGCTTATGCCATGTTTGGATTCAGTGAAGATTGGCACTCCCCCAACACCATTATGCTGCAAAAAGCTCAAGAGCAAGAACCATGCTTATGCACCTACATAAGAGATCCAAGATACGGCGGCTTTATAAACAATCCCAATGCTAAAAAGACTGTCGCAACTTGTGGAGTGAAATGGCCAACTTGCTAAATTTGAGCAGTTTAAAAAGTGGGAAAAATAAGGCCATCTAATATTTATTTATAGGACCAAAAGAGAATTGTTGTAAAATAATATAATGTTTTGTAATTGAAGTTACATACATTTCTAATCAATTGTGGCTATTTTGGGATTTTTGTATTCCAATTTCTTATTGACCAATTAACAATTACAATTTTCAAGCAAAAAAAAAAAAAAAACAAGGAAAAAATTAAAAAGTAAATTAGATATCATTTCTCATCCTTTTAATTCATTTTGAATATTGGTTACATTGCTATCATCGCCTTAAATTAATCGTTTGACTAATTTTGTACGCAATGGAGATCATCTGTTTCCCTCGCTGTATCATTATCTATTATTTACTTTACAAGCGCGCCATATGTCCATTTATTAAAAAGTAAAACTAATTACAAACTGCTGGCCTTTTTGTATTCTGGCATTATATCGATTTAATCCAAATTTGGGAATTGACCCGATCATTTTTTCACTGAAACTAGTTTTACGGTTTTAGGATCAAAATCAGAACCTTTATACAAAGTCACAACTACTGTTATAACTTTTAAAGTAAGTTTCCGATTGAAAGCAACCAGTTCCAGTTTTAGAATTGGCAATTTTTGTTTTTTAAAGGCAAGCCAACTATAGTAGACTTCCACCAAAATGAAGAATAATAAATAGTTTTAGTTGTAAATCTTTTTATGATTATACATTTTTTTAAGCATTTATATCTCAAAGGTAATACATGAAAGTTTGAGTTGTTTTTAAATTGTAAATATATTTTCCTTTTTTAACTTAAATATTTTTTAATCATCCTAAAAGTATAATAGGATTTATTCAATTACAAACGTTTTATATTTTAAAACAATTATGTTAAAAATAAAAAAATAAAAATTTTAAAATATATTAAAAAAAAACATGGCTTTGGAACTGAAACCATCGTTCTAGAAACCAAATCAGAACCTTCCTTTGCAATTTTGGTTCAAATTCCTTTGCTTTTAGGAACCGAATTGGTATCGCGTCAAGGGTGTGCATTGGCGTACTATTTCGTTATTTCACTATTTCTTATCGGTTAGTTTGATTATTCATTTTTAAAAAATCTTGATTGATTCAAAATTGAAAATTGTAAAACCAAACCTAATAACACAATTTTAATTTGGTCGGTTATTCAATTATTTAGTTTTAGATTGGATTTTTTTGCCTGCCTCAAAGACAATTTGTGGAAAACCCATAAAATTGAAATATTGAAATCCAAACTAATCAATGACCAAAATATTAATTTTTTTCCTAATAAAAATAAAATTAAACTATTCCAACTTCCAAAAATTTTAGAAGTTAGCACTTCAATCTAAATGAAAAAAAAAGTTTCAAAATTTCATCATGAAGTTTTAAACATATATAAAAACAGAAGATAAAAAGAGTTGTACAACTCAAATTTTAAATGAATGATTAGGGTTTCATATTTTTTCCCTATTTTGTATGGGTCTAAATTTTTTTTCCTAATTTATAAATAAGTTAATTAATAAATAATTTGGACCCAATCATAAATTAGTGGGAAAAATAATAAAAGAAAGATAGACATGAAGTTGGCTCATAGTTAATTAGTCCATAGGCTATAGTTCTTGGTCCATAGACAATTGGGTTTTTCGCTTTGAAACTGAAAATCTAAAATTGAAAACCGATAGAAAACTATAATGATTTTGGTTTGTTTGGTTAATCAAATTCAAAATTTTCAAACCAAAAGCCGATTAATTAAATTTAGTTCGGTTAAATATCAAAAAATAAATTTTAAATAATTGCATTAAGTTCGGTTAAGTCAGTTTGGTCATTTTTCACTTTTTTTCTCACCCCTTTCATGACTTTGGTCTTCTCCCTGATTTTTGTTTTATCCATGTTTCACTACACATGCTTTGGTCAAAAACTTTTACAAAGCCAAAATGACTTTTTTGATCTTTTTATCATTTTTTATTTTTTCTATCAAAGCGAGTGAAACCGATCCTAGCCCAGTTAGTGGTAAGACAGCAATTTGGGTACGTATGGATTAAGGAAAACAGAGATACAAGGAAAGAAAACGAAATGGAGGGATTACAATTTGAATATTTTTTCAAGATGGGAAGAAGATCAGAGGTAGGGATTGAGACAAACTAAACATAACTCTTTGAGTCACTTCTGTTTACGTCAATGTTTTAAAAATCGGATCGGAATACGAACCGGACGAACTAGTAGGTCATTGGATCAAACCGGTCAGACCGGACAAAAAAACCGGATGATGTCATCATGATGTCATAAATAAATTTTAATAATAAATATATTAATAATTGAAAAAATCTATACCGAAATATAAATGTTTACTAAATCATAACTAAAAAATATAAAATTAATAAAATACCTTTAATTCATGTAAATATTAGCATTATTTAATATCAAACATAATAATTTTAAAGTAAAAAAGATAAAAAAAATATTTCTAAATTGTTGAAATTTTATTTTATTTGAGAATTTATTCTATCATCAAACGATTCAAAATATAATAAATCACATATCTATTATTTATTAATTTGTTTAATTTAGGTTGATTAAAATATAGGTTTAGTTTTATTCATTTAAATAGCAATAGAGTCACATATATGTATTGATCTTGGATCTAAAATGAAAGTAATTAATAAATACATAAGCCCATATATTTTTAGTTTGGAAAAAAATTTAAGACAACATAAATCTTAAAGCCAAATTAAAGAAAGACAAGTTTAAAACTAACATAAGACCCAATATTGAAGGCCCAAAAAGTAAAAAGAAAGAAAAAAAGAGAAGAAGAAAGAAAAAAAGGAACAAAAAAAAAATCCCAACCAGTCAAACCGGTCAACCCGGGTGTTAACCGGTTTAGCTGGTCAAACTGGAGTTTTGATCGATTTTCTCTATTTTCGGTTTTATCTACAAAATTGAACTAAACCGAGAACCGGTCCTCTATCCCTTCCAGTTTTAACAACACTCATTTACGTTCAAAAGTCGATGAAAACGTTAGTTTCATTAATTATTAATAGTTGATCTTGTCAAAAATACCCATATAACCTAAACCTTCATTTATAAATTATAATGTAAATTGTCCTTCAAAATAATCATAATTTACATTACTTTCTCTAGTCTGACTTTGTATTTTTCTATATAATCATGACAGCATTATAAAAAGTTAAAGAATATTTTAATCTTTTAACTCTAATATAATTTATAATTTATTAATAAATTAGAGTTTCAATATGTTGTAATTCTAAGTACGAAATTGCTAATGCTACTTTTTTTAATAAAAAAAAAAGAACTTTATATAAATGAACATTTAACAAGGAAATTATTCATATTATTATATTTTATCAACAAACTAGAGTTTTAATTATTCATATACTTATAATTTATCAACCCATAAAAATTGGATGTAGAATCAAATAGTGGGTCATATACTCTTTATTAAAAATTCAATAAATTATATTCATATTTATTTTTATTAGGGTTATTTTGTAGGGCTAATTAGCAAGAACCCCCACGTGGTTTGCTGCATTTCCCTATTTTATCCTTCTGTTTTCAAAATATACCACTCACCCCCACGTGCTTTGGAGTCGAGTGGAATTTGGACGGAAAACATGTCTGTTAACAGAAATTGTGAAACATGCTCCTAATATTCCAAATGCGTGAAATGCTCTTGTTTTTCCTAAATTATCCTAACTTTAACTTTTAATTACTTATTGGCTTTTTCTTCTCAAGTCATCTTCTTCCTCAATACTCACAATAAAAAGCCATCTTTTTTCTCAATTAATGCTTTTGTTCTCCATATCATATTCTTCCTCAATTTATGCTCTTCTTACTCAAAGAAATAGATTCTAAATCCCAATACTTCAAATGTCAATACTGCACCGACATAGATCCTATTCAATCTAAATTCCAACATTGCAAAGATATAGATCCTAATGCTGCAAGAGTTTGATCTGTCTTAAACAAAACAGCTATCAAACTAATATCCGGCATCTCAAAATGCATTAGTTCATTTCTGATTTATCACTTCATCTCTCTCTCTCTCTCAATATTCTAAATAAAAGGTTTGGATTTTTATTGTCCATGTTTGAATTTTTATTGTGGGCAATAAATATTGATGTAATTTTGCTACTTTCATATCTATGCAATATGGGTTTTGATTATATATTGTTTGTATTATTGAATTTTTGGGTGGGTTTTGGATTTCCTAAAAATCTATTCAAATCGTAATCTATATGATTTTTAACTTTTGATTTTCTCTTAAATTTCTTTGTTGGAACAAGCCATACCTCTCACCAAAGTGTACAGTTAGAGTTATGTAGAATAATGATAATTTTGATGTTCTCTTGAATGATTATCTTGAAAGTGTATTTTTATTAAATGATTATCGTGAAGGGTTTGTTTCTGTTCATGAAACATGGTTGGGTTGTGGATTATTATGAAATGGTGAAAAAAGAAATTTAATTTTCTTCATATATCCATAAAAGTCTAATTATAAAAGAAGAAAAGATCTAATATATGAAAAAAAGGGAAGAAGAATATTTCAAAAGTTAATACTAATTTTCATTATTAGACTTTTAATTTAATTATAAATAAAGAAATATTTAATACATGAAAAATGGAGAAGAACAACTAATATAAGGAAAAAAAGGAATAAAAAGACCAAGAAAGTTTGAAAAAAAGGAATAAAGAGATCAAGAATTAAAAGAAAGAAAACAAGAAAGAATAGAATTGATATGCATAAAAAAAAGAGGAGAAAGAAATAAGAAGAGCAAGAAAAAGAAAAAATAAAAAGAAAGAGAAAAAAAAGAAATGAAAGAAAAAGAAGCAGAAAAATGGAAAAATGGAAAAGAAGAAGAAGAACACAAGAAAAAGCAAAAAAAAAAAGAGGAAAACTAGGGGAAGAGAAGATAGGTGACACGTAAATTATTAAATGTGGGCATTGATGGAAATTTTAATACTTCCGTTATGGAAACTGTTTTTCCATCCAAATTCCACTCAATACTAAAGTAGGCGCTGTTAAGTAGTATATTTTGAGAGCATAGGAGAAAATAGGGAAATGCGACAAATCACATGAGGCTTCTTAGTAATTAGCCCTATTTTGTATGGTTAAGTTGATTAATTTCATGAGTTTAAGGGTGCTAGAATATATATTTTAAAATCAAAGGGAGAGTAGTGAAGATGTTGCTACCCACAAGATTTAGGATGGCAAACTGTAATTAATTCAATTAAATATTAGATAATTTTTAAAGAAGTTTAGTGTTTGTTTGGATTTGTATTTTATTTTAAAAATTGAAAAAAATTAGGTCTTGGATTGCATTTTTATAAAAAGCAATATTTTTTATTTTGAGAATTGAGTGTTTAGATGGATAAGTTTTGTTTTATTGGTTTTTATGTAGAAGAATTATTTTATTAAATAAATTTAAAATAATATTTTTATTTAATTGTTTGGGTTAACGGTAGCAGTCATAGGTTAAGTGTTGCTGGTCAACTGCCATTGACCGCTGCGGCCACCATCGATAGGCCGAATTCCAGTCAAACTCTCGCCAAATATTCGGAGTCTGGAAGGCCGATGGTGGCCACATATAATCTAACTTTGGCCGCCGCCGGTCAACTCAAACAAATAAAAAAATTAAAATATGTTAAAAATACTAAAATTCATTTTGTGGTTAGAGAAATTAAAATTTTTTGTTTTAAAAATTGAATATAAGTAAATATATTGTTTTGGAATGAGATGAGAAATAGGTTAAAAAACCTATCCAAACAAACCCTAAAATTTTCACCAAACCTCTATTTGTCACGGGTTATAACACGTATTTTTGCCAAAATGGCAAAGTAAAAAAATGTGTTAATTTTGGCTTTTCCCTACAATTTTTTCACTCACATCAATTGTGAGTATAATCCTTTGGAACGGTATAAAACAGTGAGGTTTAGGTTTTTTTTTTACTAAATATTTGTTCTTAATGAGTTTTTTTTTTCAGGCAATATCCCTCTCAGCGGGTTGGGGTCTCCACTCCCATTATTTTATTAAAATTATCAAAACCAACACAAATAAAAATTACAAGACTGAGGGATACTACCCCTTTTCGCAAAACATATAAATATCATTATACAAATCTATCGGCGTACTAACTTAAAACTTGGAAATTGCATTTGATCCAAGATAATGAGGTTCTTCACCGGCGCTGGGAGTGATTGAAATTGAAGAAATTTTGTCTTTTGCTACCTTGACAGACCTAATTCCGCAAGAAGTTTCGTCGGCCGATTACCCTCTAAGGAGATATGCGAACAACCACCAAAATCCGTATGCCAAATCTCATCCATCAAACCCCTTAATCGCCAAGGAATTTCTCTCTCCCTCAATATCCAAATAAGATCCAATGAACTCCCTTCGACCTCTATTCCATCACACTCCCAACGTGAACAAAACCGAATACCCATCACCAATGCCACCGCCTCCGCTTCTAAGCAATTACAGCCCTCGCAACCGATGGCAAGAGCCCCAAGGAAGCCACCTTGATCATTTATGACAAGTACATTGCCACTCCTTTGTTCCTCACTCCCCCGACTCCTTCCCATGATATTCATCTTGATTCTCCCTCTTACCGGCAGTTTTCATTACTAAAATTGACCGATAGATAGGCTTCCAATCACTACAAAATCCAACAATGGCTTGCCACGAACATCCTACCAAGTCCACCTTAAAATGCACCTTTAACAAATCTTGAATATGCCGTAGGATTCTCTGCACAATCACCTCAAAGTATATCCTACCATCAAATATATAAGAATTCCGCATTTTCCATATCAACCAGCAAATGAGAAGGGGCACAATTTTGACCACAAACCGCCCAAACTTGGTTTGTTTATAACTCCACCAATTCAAGCACTAAGCCCTCCAATCCAAACCGTCTCCCAAAATACCCATTCCTCCCGAATAATATGCCCACACCCGAGAAGAGAATTTGCAACCACCAAACATGTGCTCTATTGATTCTTCTTCCTCCTCACATAATGCACAATGGAAAGGGCCATTAACGCCAATCAACTTAAACCAAGTCGCTACTGGTAATCTCCCATACCATAGACGGATCATGAAAATCAATATCTTGGATGGCACAGTCTTACACCATACATTCGAAAGAAAAGGATGACTTTCCGATGAACCCCTAAATAGAGTATAAGCCGATGAAATGGAAAAATGTCCTTATGCAACTAAATCCCAAAATGGCTCTGTCTTCACAACAAATTTTTGTTTCAACACCAGACTAACCTTATCAACCGGAAATGTATGCATCAGTTTCTCTATCAGCCAGTGGCTATTCTGTCAGAATTCTTGGATAGGACAATACTCATTTGACGGAGACAATTCTGCCAAGTTACCGAAAGGCAGCCAGCGATCAAAGAAAAAAACCCAATCACTTTCACTTGTAAACCACCCAATGTGTTCCTCTATTAAATCCCGGATCCTTAACATCCGTCGCCATATACTGGATGCCGAAGGCTTTAATGATACCACCACAGGATGTAGTTTCTGACAATATTTCTTCATTAAGAACTCCGACCATAAGGAACTCCCAGTTCGAAAATTCCACCATAACTTTGCCGAAAACGCATCTACAATGGACTCTAAGTTCCGTACACCCAAACTCCCACTATCTTCCGGCCTACACACCTTATTCCAACTTAACCACCTCGTACCCCTTTGCTTATCCTCGCATCCCCATAAAAAAGCCAAGAATATACGCTGTAATTCCTGTATAACCGATTTAGGAGGGTCATATGCAGAAATAAGGTGAATTGGCATGGACAAGAGCATTGACTTTAGGAGGGTTAGACGACCCCTGCTCGACAACTTCCCCCTTTTCCAACCACCAAAAACCCGCCGAACTTGATGAATAAGATGTTGAAAATATACCACTTTCTTCCTTCCCAAGAAAATAGGACAGCCCAAATACCTCATTGGTAATTCCCGTTGCATGAATCCAGTAATCCCCGATATCCTTCTAACTAAACGACTCTTAGGGTGAACAATAAAGCCACTATTGGTAGTATTCACAAGTTGCCCCGATACCCCTTGGTACGTCTTTAAACCCCTCATAACCCTTGTGAGAGAACGATGACTTCCTGATGAAAATATCAGTAAATCATCAGCATATGCGAGATGCGTCACATTAGGACCTCCATTAAAAGTGCGATAGCCTTGAAAACGCACATCCTTTGGTAATTCATTAAGAGACCAAGAGAGATACTCCGTAGCAATAATAAACAATGCAGGAGATAACGGACCCCCCTGATGCAATCCTCTAGTCGAGTGAAAGAAACCAACCTGTCCCCCATTAATGAGGATAGAAAACCAGACATTGGCAATACATCTGTATATCAATCCGTAATTCCCCAAAACCCATTTGACGTAAAACTTGGCAAACAAAGACCCAAGAGACTCTATCATACGCCTTCGTCATGTCCAATTTAAGAATCTTATTCCCTCTATTTGATTTCGCTGATAATGCACCCACGAGTTCTTGAGCCAACACCACATTCTCCACAATCGACCGCCCTTTTACAAACGCACTCTGGTTCAAAGAAATGAGTAAAGGTAGGACTGAAGTTAATCTGTTTGCCAACAATTTTGATATTATCTTGTTTAGAACCGTGCACATACTGATAGGTCTATAGTCACCAAATGAACTTGGGTAATCACATTTAGGGAGAAGAACCAAAAGGGTAGACGTGTAACCTCTGGGCAGCTCACCACCACAAAAGAACTCACAGACCGCCTTGTGAATATCCAAGCCTACTATATCCCATGCAACTTGGAAAACTTACTCGAAAACCCATCCTATCCAGCCGCACAGTCACAGTTAATCCCCACAACAACCTCTCTAACTTCATCCAAGTATGGAATTTCTTGAAATTTCTCCCTTATCCCAGTCTCAAGTTAATTCTGCAGGAATCGAGCATCTAGCTCTATACGACAGCCCCAGGATCGGCCGTGAGTAAATTCTGGAAAAATCGAACAGCCTCCTTACCAATATCTTCACCATTATCAAGAAAAACCCCATCTTCACCAATCACTCCACGAATGGCAGCCCTTTTCGGTCTAATTCGAACATGAGAGTGAAAGAATGCCGAGTTTATATCTCCTTCCGCTACCCATTTTAAGTTCGCTTTCTATCGCCAAAAGGATTCCTGATCCGCAAGAGCAAGATTGAGTTCTGCTACAGTCCGACTGTACTCTAGCCGACATGCCTCAGCCTTAGTGGATTGAAGCTCATTTTCGAGAGTAACCAATTTCTCCTCCGCTGCCCGAATTCGCACATCAAACAGCCCTACCTATAATTTATTCCACTCAGCTAACGCACGTTTGACATTCACCAACTTGAGCCAAACAACTACCAAAGGTCTGCCCACCACACTTTTATTCAATGTCATTGTCACCACCTGAAGAAAATATGCTCTATTCGTCCAAAAATTTAAAAATCTAAACTGTGATTGTTTCTGTGTTCTCAACTGTACAATTCGTAACAGCAGAGGTGAATAATCGGACAATGCCTTGCTAAGATGTTGTATCGATGACTCAAACAAATCCGTCCAGGCTTCATTACCTAATGCAAGGGTCCAGCCTTTTCCAAATCCTCGATTTTGTCTTCTAGTTATTGCACCCATGTGAAAGTCGGCCCAGAAAAGCCAATATCATAAAGGCTATTTTCATTAATAAAGGTACAGAACTCCTTCGCATCCGAATCAAGAAATGGTCTACCTCCTTTCTTCTCCTCAGTATTCGTTATTGTATTAAAATCTCCCCAGATAAGCCAAGGGAGATTCCCAACATGCACTGCACCTAACGCCTCCCACATCTATTCCCGTTCACGTCTTGTACATAGACCATGTACACAGGAAATTATACACTTGTTAGACCCATTAAACATCTCAACACTAAGGGAAATCATCTGCTCAGAGTGAGCCACCACCTTACATGCCATACTATCCGAGTGAAGAATCCAAATACGATTCGAATTATTCACCAAAGCACACGAAAAACCCAGATAAGCAACAATATCAAACTGTTTCGCCGAATCTACTTTAGGTTCTACAATACAGGGAAGAACCAATTTGTGATTACGTACCAAACGCCGCAGCCGGCATAACGTGGCTTTATTGCCGACCCCCCTTGCGTTCCAAACCATCCACTTCATTATTAACCGATTTCTGACTTAGAGACTTCTTCTTGGACGATCTAAGGGTCCAAATATATACTGTCTCGGAAATTTATAAGGAAATTAGAAATAAAAATGTACAATAATAATGATTTAGGAAACTGGTATAAAGGAAATATATTTACAAGGAAATTAGAAATAAACAATTTACAAGAATAATGATTTAAGGAAACTGGTATAAAGGAAATATATGTATAAAGGAAATATATTTATAAGGAAACTGGTACATGTAAGCCCTAATCAAACACTATAAATAGGACCTCTGTATATATTAGAAAATTCACGTAAAAACTTTTGGAGCAAGAGAAAGGCTGACTTTTGGAGCAAGAGAAAAGGTTGATAGGAACTACAATAATCTGTAAGTAAATTCTAGATCCCTTCCAAAAATTATATATATATTTAATATTTTAATGGATGATTTCATGTATATTGCGATTGTGGTTGTTGGATTTAGTAAATTATATAATTTGTTTATAAAGTGACTTCGCAAGCTGTTTGATATTTGTGAATTTCGTATTATATAGGATTCACGTCATCTTCTTAATTGGAAGTTTTGTCATGTCAAGAAAACTTCTAATAATTCATATGTATTAAATAAGTATATTTAATATCTTATATATACGATCTTTGTATGCATGAAAGATATTTAACAACATGTGAACATGAAAGTTGCGTAATATATTGTAATAATATGTACAATGATTGAAAAAGAAAGCATTCTGTGAGCATGGAAGTTATTTAATGTATTATAATCATATGTATAATGATTGGAAAATGATTCAGTAAACATGGAAGTGCTTTAGATACTATATTTATATACCATGTGATCACTTTTTATTAAATAGTGTTCACAATTAATGATTCTTTTATTTTGAAAGTATATGGTGATCATTATGTAATCATGAATATTTTCTTTGAATTGATAAGCATATAACGAAATCAGTTGTATGTATTTTGGCAGTGAATAATTAAAGACCAATTCCGCAAAGTAGTTATAATCAATTGCATGTATTTCAATAGTGAAGAATTAAAGATCAATTCTGCAAAGTAGTTATAATCAATTGCATGTGTTTCTATAGTGAAGAATTAAAGACCAATTCTGC
Organism: Ophiorrhiza pumila; assembly: GCA_016586305.1. Taxonomy (NCBI): domain Eukaryota; kingdom Viridiplantae; phylum Streptophyta; class Magnoliopsida; order Gentianales; family Rubiaceae; genus Ophiorrhiza; species Ophiorrhiza pumila. Next base: position 8,980,274 of record BLIW01000011.1, on the reverse strand, counting down.
AAAGTAAATGGTCCCTTAGGGGAAAAGTCTTTTAATATATATTAGACTTAATAATAATATTACACCCATTATACTTAGATTTCAATATAAAGTGACATGTAAAGTGTATATCATGATTTGTGAAGGTTGTGTAGATGTATGCTTGGATTACATAATATACATATAAATATATACATACACATATATATATGTTACTATAATAAACTAGGATTTATTTGAGTATATTTGTATAAGAAACATTATGTGTTTAAGATGACGTGAACTTAATGAATGGTATCAAGACTTACATGTTGATGCGGCAGGAACACGTGTTCCGAACATGTTATGTCACGGCATAATTAATCCTCGATCCAAGGGAGATTAGATTATTTAATATGTCACGGCATAATTAATCCTCGATCCAAGAGGGATTAGATTATGTAATGAAGATCCTCGACTCAAGAGGGATATATGAAAGTCATGTCTGTGGCCTAAGGGCTAATGGCCGACCTAACGGGAATACAACTAGGCTGAGTACTCAGTAAGCCGTGAATGCATGTGATGTCATGGTTACTCATTCATTAAGATATCTCCAGTAAATAATTTATATATATATATATATGTGTATATGAATGCATGAGTTATATGAAAGTATACGTACGGACATGTAAATGTTATCATGTAAGTTGAATATCGAAGTTTGTCTGTTTGATTATATGTTATATTGAAAAGATATTATTTTGTAAAGTATGACTATTTTAAATGATCTAGGGTTTACTTGCTGGGCGATTCGCTCATTCTTTTATATATATAATATTTTACAGATGAAGTTGATGGAGTAGATAAGGATGAGACCGGGGTCTGGGAATGGTGAAGGATGAAGGAATCAAGTATTTAGTATAGGAACATATGAATAAATTTATGGGTTTTAGACCCATGACTATGCTTTGAGTATTTATGATGGATAATTATTAATTACTATTTTGTAAGGATGATTATTAAGTTATTAGTTTTATGTTATTATTGACTAATGACAGTAAGATTTGCCTTGTAATCTCAAGATTATGAAAACTAAATCTTGAGGTTACGGCGTGTTTCGGTCCTCAAAAATCTAGGCATTACATTTAGTGGTATCAGAGAGAAAGATTCTTAGGCCTTCATTTTAGAAACTAGTAAGACTACTATTTCGAGGATTAGAGAATTCCATAAGTGTGAATTTTGATAGGTAACACCTATATATCTCTTCCTATTTTAAGTATGGATGAATAAATACAAAAAAAAAAGTTTTGATCAAATTAGGAAATAAAGATTAAGAATTTAAAGTTTAAAAGATTTTAAATCTTTATGTGTACGCTTAAGGAAATTCAAAGTGGGACCCTAACATAATTCCCATTGGATATTTGTTTGAATAGTATGGTATGAGTAATCATATAATTGCCATTGATCAAATAAGTTTCAAATTTTATTCTACCAAGGAAAGTTCAAGAAACTAGTTTGAATATAAGGAAATGGAGACTAACCAATTAATGGAAAAAAAAATTATATTAGAAGCAGAATATGGAGATTAAAGGATTTTTGAGGAAGTGATATATATTTAGTATTATATAACAAAGTATAAGTATTTTAATTCCAATTCCTATTATATTTAGTAGGGTATGAAAGGAAATATCAAATTTTTTTTTTTTGAGATTTGGAGTTAAGAGAGTAGAGCTACTAATTGTTTTAATAACACTTCATGTTAGAAAAGAAAAGGCTTACAAGAAAAACTTTGAGGAAAATTAGTAATTTTATTAAGGATTGAGATGGACAATAGATATTTTAGGGATGAATAACAATCATAGAGCTGACATATTAGGAGAGTTCTCACTTAAAAATTTTGGGAGATGAAAACTATAAGGTGATAAGGTCTAAATAATCGTTTTCAAAGTTATACAATAATAATAATAATAATAATAAAAATCTTCTAATAGTAAATGAATTTGTGAAAGTATTCCATGGAAAATTATAAGAATTAACAAAGAGAAAGCAATTGATTTTGAAGTATATTCAAATTAATAAGAAAATTAATTTTGAAAGAACTACATAAAATGCCCTTTGGAATTGAAGAGTTGAAGTAGTGATTACAAGGGATTTTAGATACAAAAATTTATTGGATGAAATATTTTGCTATGGGGCGCACCTATTTTGTTTTTAAAAAAAAAACTTGAAGTTTAAGGTTTTGATCAAATAAGAATAAGAACCTCTTTGTAATGCTAAAGGATCTATTCGATCAATTAAAAAGAGTCAAAATAATTTCCAAAATATATTTGTGGTCAAGATATTACTAATTAAGGCTAAATCCTGAAGATGTACTAAAGAGTGCATCTAGGACGAGATATAGGCATTACAAATTTTGGTGATACACGTAGGATTGACTAATGCTCCTAGAGCTTTTATGAATCTGATGGATTGAGTTATGAAAGAGTATTTGGATAAGTATATAATTTTATTTATAGGAAATATTTTGATATACACACCTGTTGAAGAGATTTATTGAAGACATCTAAGAAAAGTGTTCGAAAAAAAAATTTATATGCTAAAATTTACGAATTGTAAATTTTGTTTGAAAAGTGTAACATTCTTGGAACATATAGTTAAGAGACTATTAGTTGATGTGAGAAAAATTAAGAATACGTCAAAATTGGCCAACCTTAACAAAAGTTTTCAAGGTAAGAAGTTTTGGAATTATCTATTTATTATTATAACTTATGAAGGATTTTTCAAAAATACCTATATCTTTAACTAAGTTAATACAAAAGATAGCTAAGTTTGAATATCCATGGACATGAGAAGAAAGTTTTTTATGGTTAAAGAAGAATTTGATTTCAATGTCGATTTTGGTATTTCCTTACTAAAAGAAAAGTTTATTGTTTATAGTGATGTATTTAGGAATAATTTAAAATATGTGTTAATACAAGTCATTGCATATGCTTCTGAACAATTGAAACCCTAAAAGCAAATTTATCTTAGTTATATTTTGGGAATTAATTACACTTGTCTCTAGTTAAAAGAAAAGTATTATTATTATTTTGTTTTAGATATTCCGTACATGACATGATATATGAAATATCAACCTCTCATAATAACTTAAAGTACTATTATGTATTTAAAGGGAATCCAATATGAGACAAAAGAAATAGTGAAAATTGATTAAAGACTATGGACTAAAAAAAAAACCCAATAAGGTAGCCAACACTTAGGGTAAAGGAATAGTGACCTAGTACGTGGTTATTATGTTAGCGCAATAAATGGAAGAATTGAGGGCGCAAGAATTCGATTCAATAGAAGAGATATTAAATTTATTAATGATCGAGCTTGGTATATAGACAAAATCAAAGTAAAACAAGGCATGGATGAAGAATAAAAAGAAGAATTGAGTATAAGATATTTCTAGGATTCAAGGTTAGGAAACATATAAAAGGATAAATGATTTTGCATACCAAAAAAAATGAATATTTGGGAATAGAATTATTAAAGAAACACACAACTTTAAGTTTTCAATCCACCTAAGAAGTACAAAAGTATATATGAATTTAAAAACACATTATTGATGGAATGGAATGAAGAGACAAATAGTTGAAATTGTGATATGCTAGAAAGTTGAAATTGAACATTAGAGACTCGAAAGACTTCTATAACCATTCAATATACCTACATGGAGATGGGAGAGAAATATATTACGGGCACTGAATTACTTCAACTAGCAAGGTGTGAAAACCTAGGGTCTTAATCTTACTTATTTTGATGTTTAACAAACAATTATGTTTATGCTAATGGTTCAAAAAGTGTTTCAATATGATAGAGATTCAAAAGAAGCCAAGCATGAAGTTGGATTGCATGAAGAAAGAAATGGAAGTGCAAAAGATACAAAAGTTGGTAAATTAGAGATTCAAAAGAAGCCAAGCATGAAGTTGGATTATATGAAGAAAGAAGTGGAAGTGCAACAGATATGAAAGTATGGTAAATTAGTTCATTTGTGTAAATAGCTCAAGAAGTTGATTTACTTTTTCAAGGCTCAAGTAAAAATGATTTCAATATGATTAGTAGTCTAAAAATGTTTTCAAAAAGTGAGAAATATACTTGCACAAAGTCACACATAGTTGCACAAATGATTTAGAAAACAAGTTGAAAAATGATTTCAAAGCGGATATGAACAAATGCTGAAGAAATTTGCCAGGGTTCAGTATTTCGATCTTATCTCTCTCATTTTAAGTCTTAATGGAGTGATTCTGGTACCATTGGAAAGCTAAATGAAAGGGCTACAACTTTCATGTTTTAAGTTTTTCCCAATTCTGTCGGGATCATATCGAAAAATGGCTCACAAAGTTTCGGACGACTATGGCCCAGTTTCGGACGGCCGAAATTGTCGTGACAGGTTTTGACATGCACTCAGAAGAATAGGTTCGGACGACCCCAGGGTCCGAAACTCATTTTTCAGCATAACGGCTAGTTTTTCAAAGGTCAAACATATGCGTTTTTTTGTCATTTTTTGAGAGGGCTTAAATACCACCAAATGCAAAAACATTAACAAGACTTCTCCCTTGATTCCTTGAGCTTCTAATCTTGAAAAACATTCTCTACAACTCTTTCAAAATCATTTTGAATCAACTAGACACAAAAGATCAAAAGTCTTGAGCCTTCTTTGAGTTCTTCATCTTATTCTTGAGCTATATAGTTTGAGTTGTAATTTTTATTATAGGAATCATATTGTGAGCTTAACATTATCATATTCACCCAATTTGTGGGATTGTATTTCATTATCAAACATCTTTTGAGAGTGATTGTGAAAGATTTCTCAAGTGAGAGTAAAAACGTTTGACACATAGCATGGGTTAGCTAGTGTAAAGGTTGAACCTTTGATGAAATCCTAAGTTGTGATACTTGGGTTGTAAAAGTGGTTCTTTTGATCTCACCACTAGAAAGGAGATCATTTTTTAGTAAAGAGGTTGAAATCCTAAGTTGGAAAACTTGGGTAGTGGATGTAGAGTGCTCCAAGGGGGAGACTTGAACCACTCTAAATTGATTGTGTCAATTGCTCTTTATTGCTTTCAGTTTTTACTATTATTTCATCATGTTCATGATTTAATTTACTGCACTTGGATTGAAGTATATATTCATTGTGTTGTTGGAATATTACATGAAACATCATTTGATATTACACTTGATGCAAGTCACACTACTCACTCATCATTGTTGAATTGAATTTGAATTGATTGAGTTTAAAGAATTTTTAGAAACCTAATTCACCCCCCTCTTAGGTTGCCTTAGACCTTACAATTGGTATCAGAGCTTGGTCTCTACTTGTTTAGGCTTAAAAACCATAGAGTAAAGATTATGGCAACAAACAATGCTATGTTTATGGAGGGACAATCTATTTCTAGGCCCCCAATGTTTAATGGAACCAACTATAGTAGTTTGAGAGATAGGATGGAAATTTACCTTAAATCCATAGACATTGAAATGTGGTACATTATTGAGGAAGGACCTTACATAGCTGAAATAACCATAGGAAATGAAACTAGAGAAAAGAAGAGAAGTGAACTTGATGAATATGATAGGAGAAATCTTACTTTGAATGCTAAGGTCACAAATATTTTATACAACTCCCTAGATGTTAATGAAACAAGTAGGATTAAGGGATGCAAAAATGCACATGATATTTGGAAGAGACTTAGGGAAATACATGAGGGAGAAACCTCTAAAATCAACAAATGCCTTGAATGTAATCAACTTGATCATTTTATGGCAGATTATCCAAGAAGAAAGAATGAGTTTAAACATGACAAGAAAGGCAAAGGAAGAAGCCTCAAAGTTACATGGGATGATGATCAATCCGAAGAGGAAACCGAAGAAGAAGAAGAAGGAATTGCTAACATGTGCTTTATGGGATTTGAAGACCATGAGGTAAGTATTTCTTCTAGTAAAGATGATGATGATAATTGCTATGATCAAGATGAACTTGAGCTGTACATTGCTAGGTTAGTAGATGAGTTAAAGAAATCCAAGACTCTAAACAAGAAGCTAAAGACAAAAGTAGAAGAAACCACTACATATAATCAAGAGTTAATAATTAAACTTGATTGTGTAGTAAAAGAGAATTGTACATTAAAAACAGAAAATGAAAGGCTTACAATAGATAGCAACAAAGTTAGGGAAGAGACTAAAAAATATGATGAAGTTAAAAAAGAACACATAGGGTTAAGGAAGATAATTGAAGACTTTAGTGATTGTCTAGCAAAATTCACTCAAGGAAAGAATAACTTAGAAATACTTTTAGGTAATCAAAGAATGGGAAATAGTAAATATGGATTAGGATATTCACATAAGATAGGTCAAAGTTCCATATCTAAACCGGTAAAAATTACTCATACATCATATAATCAAAAAGGAGTAGAGAAGCCAAATGGTAGAACTAATCAACCTCATGTATGTAAAATGCCCAACCATAATCATGGACATAAAATGTATAACTCACACAATCATAATCATGGAAAAAGAATGCATAATACACATAATCATAATTATGGATATAACACATATAACTTTGAACCTAGGTTTGGCTATACTAGATCATATCCCTATCATAAAACTTCACATTCTTTCAAATACTTTGTAATTTGTGATTATTGTTGTAAAAAGGGGCATACCTCAAGGAAATGTTATGCAAGAATGGAAGTTGAACATGGATAAAAAATTTGGATAAGAAAAGATATCATTGCTATGAAAACTTAAGTGCTTAAAATCACATGTTGATTCTTGAATGTAGGTATGTTTGAAAATACAATTTTGGATATAAAATAGTTCTTTGATAGTGGATGCTCAAGGCAATTCCGTATTGCTTAATAATTTAGAAACAAGAAATAAGGGACATGTTACTTTTGGAAATGATAAAAAGAGAAAAATAATTGGTGTTGGCAATGTAGCCAATAATAATAGCAATGTGATTGAGAATGTGCATTTGATTGATAACTTGAAACTCATTTTGATTAGCATAAGTCAAATATGTGATAACGAACTTGATTTATTGTTTAAATGTGAAAATTGTGTAGTTGTTGATCCAATAGATGATAAAATCATTCTTACCGGTTCTAGGCATAACAATGTGTATACATTTCATGTATGTGATGTTATGGAATAATTAAGACATGAAATATCTTAGTATAGTATATGACATAAATTGGTTGCAGCATAGGAGGCTAATTCATATAGGAATAGATCACATAAATGATATAGCAACTAAAGAACTAGTTAGAGCTTTACCTAAACAAAAGTATAAAAACGACAAAATTTGTGATTCATGGAAAACAAAAGGTATGGGCAGCTTGCTCCATGATGTAAATTGGATTGATAAGAAGTTTCTTTTTAGTGCATGTGCTAGATCTTTTGATATGTTTCAAGATGTAGCTCTGTGCTTTGGAAATATGTTGAATTTACAATCTATTTTTGTATTGAAGCATGCATTGTATGATCTCTTCAAGATGGTGCCTTTACAATCAAAACTTCATATCTTAAGAGGCTATAAATTGCATAATATTGTTGCATATTTGCATTTTGGTTTTGTGGCTTTGAAAGAATGTCAATTCCTTGTTAATTTGTTTATTTTTAGGAAGCATTCTTTGAATGCTAATTTTATGGAAAATATATCTTTCATTAAATCTAATTAGACTCTTGAAAATTATCATGAAGCGAATCAAGTGTGGAAAGATTGTGCTAAACTTTCATATGATGACTACTTTGAGCATATTGAGCGTTTATCTAGAGATACTAGAGTTTGGATGCCTATAGGTGAGTCACTTGCAAAATATACACATGAGGATAAATTGGTAGGGCAGTTTGGAATGCTTAAAATTCTAAGTGTCTTACATGAAATTGATTTCAGTTTTGAATACTTGTGGTTTGCTGAATGTATCAAACATTTTATGATGCTTTTGCATAGAGAGTGTTATTTTCTCTCAAGGAAAGTATGGACAAAACAAATTTCATGAATTCGATTCACTTGTGCAAAGAAAATGTTTTCCAACTTTGTTCATTCCTTTTTACAATTCATGCTTGAATACAAATCAACTTGTTGATTTTAATGGTATGATAATGGTGAGTTTTGTGAAAAAAATTTGTTTGGTATTATGTTGAAATTTGTGCTAACATCAAGAAAATAAATGAGAATCAAGCATGGCAATCAAACATTAGAAGTCATGGTGGACTTGAAGTTGTTTTTGAATATGAAATTGCCATTAATTTTGCAACAACATATCTTTATCCCATTATCCATTGTGTTTAATCACTGTTGGATTTTGCTATTTCCTTTGGTGGAAATGTAATTGTGCATTTGTTTCTATGCTTCTTGTGAATGACAAATGATAATGTGCTAGAATTCAATCATGTGCTAAACAATCACACTTGATACCTCAAAGGAACGATATAACAAGGATTGTAGTACCCTAGGATTTGCATTAGTCTCTTGTGTTTCATTATTAACATCTTGATGTTCTTTATCTCATTCCTTCATTTGTCTAACCATTCTTGGATTTAGCTATTTTATTTGGTGAAGATTAAATTGTACATTAATTTCTATGGTGATTATGATACATTGTGCAAAATGGCGAAATAGTTTGTTTACAAACTTTGCAATATGGTATATTGTGCATTTTTGTGGCTTGTATTGGGTTTTAAACATTTGAGAAAATTTCCTTTTCAATTGGCATTATGATGGCCTTGTGCATTTAAATAAACATGTTGTAGAGTACAATCATGTGATTATTGAGATAGCTTGATAAGTTTCTTATGTTTTTCTTATGACTCATTATTGACGACGATGATGTTATTAATTTGGTATCATTCTTGGTTTAATTTGGTATCCATGTTGTTTAAACATTTATGGTCTTTGCTATCTTCTATGGAGAAAATTTGATTGTGCATTAGTCTCTATGACTCTTGTGAATGTCATATGATTGTATACTTATATGGTGTGCATTGGATATGATGTGCATTGGATTTTTGTCAAAAGTTTGGGTTGTTGACAGGAGGAATTAGTCCATAAACAAATGAAACTCTGCCAAAATTTTTACAAAATTTCATATACTTAACAATTTTTATGCCTAGCCACCCATTAGGTTGCAAGGAGTGGAAGGGTAGTCCTATGAGGAGTTGATATTTCCCTCACATTGTAAAATATCACATTGTATGACCATTGGTTTATTTTTTTATTTATTTTTTTTCCTGCTCTTATTTTGATTGATGAAAAATGGTGAGAAATATTCTATGGGGGAGAAAAATGAACATAAATATAAGTTATAAAAATGAACATGTAAGGGGGAGATAAATAAAATGAAAGGGAAAGAAAGATGTGTTGTTTGAGAAAAAGAAAACTCAAAAGAATGAAAGGGGTGAAAAGATGCATCATGTTGGTTGATGTTATTTTATGGTATCATGTTGCTTTAGGTCACTTATTTTGTTGATGCCAAAAAGAGAGAGAAAAATATTATTTTGTTGATGGCATTAAGAAGAAGAAAGATATTAAAAAGGGGGAGAGTTATTTTAGTGATAAATTATAAGATGTATAAGGGGGAGAAAGATATTGAAATGTTATTTTAACTTTCTTAATTTGATGATGCCAAAAGGGGGAGAAATATATTAAATGATGTAATTAAGTGATGAAAATTATAAGTTATAAGATGTACATGTAAATTGGTTGAAAGATAAAATGATGTAATGTTTTTCTTATATGTGCTCATAAAATTATCTCATTCACTTTATTATTTTAATGATGTCAAAAGGGGGAGAAGAATATTAGAGAAAAATAAAGCATGTTGTGGTATCATGTAATGAATGTAATGGATAAGAACAAAAGGGGAGAAAAATCAAATAGGAGAAGAATATTAGAATAGAGAAAACTAAAGCATACAATGAAATGAAAGTATACACATAGGGGGAGAAAAATAAAATGGAAGTATACACATAGGGGGAGCATATATCATATTTTCGATTAAAAAGTAACTTATTGCACTTGTTATTTATTCTCCTACATAATTGGTTTGTCATCATCAAAAAGGGGGAGATTGTGAAGACCTAGGGTCTTAATCTTACTTATTTTGATGTTTAACAAACAATTATGTTTATGCTAATGGTTCAAAAAGTGTTTCAATATGATAGAGATTCAAAAGAAGCCAAGCATGAAGTTGGATTGCATGAAGAAAGAAATGGAAGTGCAAAAGATACAAAAGTTGGTAAATTAGAGATTCAAAAGAAGCCAAGCATGAAGTTGGATTATATGAAGAAAGAAGTGGAAGTGCAACAGATATGAAAGTATGGTAAATTAGTTCATTTGTGTAAATAGCTCAAGAAGTTGATTTACTCTTTCAAGACTCAAGTAAAAATGATTTCAATATGATTAGTAGTCTAAAAATGTTTCCAAAAAGTGAGAAATATACTTGCACAAAGTCACACATAGTTGCACAAATGATTTGGAAAACAAGTTGAAAAATGATTTCAAAGTAGATATGAACAAATGCTGAAGAATTCTGCCAGGGTTCAGTATGTTGATCTTATCTCTCTCGTTTTAAGTCCAAATGGAGTGATTCTGGTACCATTGGAAAGCTAAGAGAAAGGGCTACAACTTTTATGTTTTACGTTTTTCCCAGTTCTATCGGGATCATATCGAAAAATGGCTCACAAAGTTTCGGACGACCATGGCTCAGTTTCGGACGGCCGAAACTGTCGTGACAGGTTTTGACATGCTCTCAGAAGAATAGGTTCGGACGACCCCAGGGTCCGAAACAGGCGTCCGAAACTCATTTTTCAGCATAACGGCTATTTTTTCAAAGGTCAAACATATGCGTTTTTTTGCCATTTTTTAAGAGGGCTTAAATACCACCAAATGCAAAAACGTTAACAAGACTTCTCCCTTGATTCCTTGAGCTTCTAATCTTGAAAAACATTCTCTACAACTCTTTCAAAATCATTTTGAATCAACAAGACACAAAAGATCAAAAGTCTTGAGCCTTCTTTGAGTTCATCATCTTATTCTTGAGCTATATAGTTTGAGTTGTAATTTTTATTATAGGAATCATATTGTGAGCTTAACATTATCATATTCACCCAATTTGTGAGATTGTATTTCATTATCAGACATCTTTTGAGAGTGATTGTGAAAGGTTTCTCAAGTGAGAGTAAAAACCTTTGACACATAGCTTGGGTTAGCTAGTGTAAAGGTTGAACCTTTGGTGAAATCCTAAGTTGTGATACTTGGGTTGTAAAAGTGGTTCTTTTGATCTCACCACTAGAAAGGAGATCATTTTTTAGTGAAGATGTTGAAATCCTAAGTTGGAAAACTTGGGTAGTGGATGTAGAGTGCTCCAAGGGGGAGACTTGAACCACTCTAAATTGATTATGTCAATTGCTCTTTATTGCTTTCAGTTTTTACTATTATTTCATCTTGTTCATGATTTAATTTACTGCACTTGGATTGAAGTATATATTCATTGTGTTGTTGGAATATTACATTAAACATCATTTGATATTACACTTGATGCAAGTCACACTACTCACTCATCATTGTTGAATTGAATTTGAATTGATTGAGTTTAAAGAATTTTTAGAAACCTAATTCACCCCTCTAAGGTTGCCTTAGACCTTACACAAGGGATAAAGTGAAAATCATTAGAGAAAATTTGAAAGCTGCACAAGATAGACAAAAGAGTTGGGCAGATTTAAGAAGCAGGCCAATAGAATTCAACATAGACGATAAAGTGTACCTTAAAGTTTCGCCCACAAAATGGGTCATGCGATTTGGAAGATCAGGAAAGTTGAACCAAGATATATAGGACCTTATGACATTCTTGAGCGAATTGGGAATTTAGCCTATCGACTAGCATTACCACCAAACCTGTCTCGGGTCCACAATGTATTCCATATATCGCAACTTAAGAGATACATACATGATTCAAATCATGTACTGGAGAAAGATGATAACGTTCAATTGAAGGAGAATCTAACTTATGAGGAATACCCTATGAGAATTGTGGATCACAAGATACAAGAGTTACGACATAAAAACATCCCATTTGTGAAAGTTCAATGGACAAATCACACGCCAAGAGAAGCCACATGGGAATTGGAAGGAAAGATGCGAGAGAAGTATCCGCAACTATTCGAAGAATAGGACAAGCAAGTTTCGAGGACAAAACTTATATTAAGAGGGTAAGTATGTAATATCTCGGAAAATTTGGATTAAAAATGCACAAGAGTAATGATTTAAGATTAAAGAACACGTGAAATAATAATTATTCTAAACTGTTTGAGGAATAGAACAAGCAAATTTCGAGGACGAAACTTATTTTAAGGGGGTAAGTATGTAATGTCTCGAAAATTTATAAGGAAATTAGAAATAAAAATGTACAATAATAATGATTTAGGAAACTGGTATAAAGGAAATATATTTATAAGGAAATTAGAAATAAACAATGTACAAGAATAATGATTTAAGGAAACTGGTATAAAGGAAATATATGTATAAAGGAAATATATTTATAAGGAAACTGGTACATGTAAGCCCTAATCAAACACTATAAATAGGACCTCTGTATACATCAGAAAATTCACGTAAAGACTTTTGGAGCAAGAGAAAGGCTGACTTTTGGAGCAAGAGAAAAGGTTGATAGGAACTACAATAATTTGTAAGTAAATTCTAGATCCCTTCCAAAAATTATATATATATTTAATATTTTATTGGATGATTTCATGTATATTGCGATTGTGGTTGTTGGATTTAGTAAATTATATAATTTGTTTATAAAGTGACTTCGCAAGCTGTTTGATATTTGTGAATTTCGTATTATATAGGATTCACGTCATCTTCTTAATTGGAAGTATTGTCATGTCAAGAAAACTTCTAATAATTCATATGTATTAAATAAGTATATTTAATATCTTATATATACGATCTTTGTATGCATGAAAGATATTTAACAACATGTGAACATGAAAGTTGCGTAATATATTGTAATAATATGTACAATGATTGAAAAAGAAAGCATTCTGTGAGCATGGAAGTTATTTAATGTATTATAATCATATATATAATGATTGGAAAATGATTCAGTAAACATGGAAGTGCTTTAGATACTATATTTATATACCATGTGATCACTTTTTATTAAATAGTGTTCACAATTAATGATTCTTTTATCTTGAAAGTATATGGTGATCATTATATAATCATGAATATTTTCTTTGAACTGATAAGCATATAACGAAATCAGTTGTATGTATTTTGGCAGTGAATAATTAAAGACCAAATCCGCAAAGTAGTTATAATCAATTGCATGTATTTCAATAGTGAAGAATTAAAGATCAATTCTGCAAAGTAGTTATAATCAATTGCATGTGTTTCTATAGTGAAGAATTAAAGACCAATTCTGCAAAGTAAATGGTCCCTTAGGGGAAAAGTTTTTTAATATATATTAGAGGTAATAATAATATTACACCCATTATACGTAGATTTCAATATAAAGTGACATGTAAAGTGTATATCATGATTTGTGAAGGTTGTGTAGATGTATGCTTGGATTACATAATATACATATAAATATATACATAAATATATATATATATATATATGTTACTATATTAAACTAGGATTTATTTGAGTATATTTGTATAAGAAACATTATGTGTTTAAGATGACGTGAGCTTAATGAATGGTATCAAGACTTACATGTTGATGCGGTAGGAACACGTGTTCCGAACATGTTATGTCACAACATAATTAATCCTCGATCCAAGGGCGATTAAATTATGTAATATGTCACGGCATAATTAATCCTCGATCCAAGGGGGATTAGATTATGTAACATGTCACGGCATAATTATTCCTCGATCCAAGGGGGATTAGATTATGTAATGAAGATCCTCGACTCAAGGGGATCTATGAAAGTCATGTCTGTGGCCTAAGGGCTAATGGCCAACCTAGCGGGAATACAGCTAGGCTGAGTACTCAGTAAGCCGTGAATGCATGTGATGTCATGGTTACTCATTCATTAAGATATCTCAAGTAAATAATTTATATATATATATATATATGTATATGAATGCATGAGTTATATGAAAGTATACGTACGAACATGTAAATGTTATCATGTAAGTTGAATATCGAAGTTTGTCTGTTTGATTATATGTTATATTGAAAAGATATTATTTTGTAAAGTATGACTATTTTAAATGATCTAGGGTTTACTTGCTGGGCGATTCGCTCATTCTTTTATATATATATATAATATTTTACAGATGAAGTTGATGGAGTAGATAAGGATGAGACCGGGGTCTGGGAATGGTGAAGGATGAAGGAATCAAGTATTTAGTATAGGAACATATGAATAAATTTATGGGTTTTAGACCCATGACTATGCTTTGAGTATTTATGATGGATAATTATTAATTACTATTTTGTAAGGATGATTATTAAGTTATTAGTTTTATGTTATTATTGACTAATGACAGTAAGATGTGCCTTTTAATCTCAAGATTATGGAAACTAAATCTTGAGGTTACTGCGTGTTTCAGTCCTAGAAAATCGGGGCGTTACAAAATATTTTAGCCAAATATGGAAAATCAAAAAATGCGTTAATTTTGACTTTTTTGTACTATTTTTTGCACCCACCCCGATTGTGAAGTGGCATTCTAGTGAATATTGTCAAAAAAGTAAAAATTTTAATTTTCACTAAATCTCTATTTTTCGTAGGTTATAACACAAACATTTTGGTAAAAAAATGATAAAGTAGAAAAGGTGTTGATTTTGACTTTTGCTCTACTATTTTTTAAACACATCTGCGTTGTGAACATGCATTCTAATGTATGGTGTCAAAAAAAGTAAAATTTAAATTTCTCACTAATTTTTTATTTTTCATGGGTTATAACAAACGTATTTTAGCCAAAAATGGCAAAATCTAAAAATTTTGAATTTTTTGTAATGTTTTTTATACTCACCTCAATTTTGAACATGCATTCTAGTGAATATTATAAAAAAAATGAGAAATTTAAGGGTTTGTATGGATATGTGTTTTTTAAAAAATAAATTGGAAAAATAAGGTCACAGATTGCATTTTACAAAAGGAATATTTTTGTTTTGAGAATTTAGTGTTTGGATGATAAGTTTTGTTTTATTGGTTTTTATGTAGAATAATTATTTTATTAAATAAAGTTTAAAAAAAGATTTTTTTTATTAAATTGTTTTGGTTGACTATAGTGGTCAAAGGTTAACTCTTGTTGGTAAACTGCCATTGACCGCCACAGCCACTACTAGTCGGCTGGATTCCGGTAAAATTCCGGCCAAATATCAAGAATCTGACCGATCAGTGGTGGCCAGTGATAGTCAATATTTGACCTTCACCGGTCAATTCAAACAAATAAAAAAATTAAAACATATTACTAAAATGCCCTCATTTTGTAGTTAGAGAAGTTGTAAATTTTTTTTTGAGAATTGAATATAAACAAAACGTTGTTTTGAAATGAGATAAGAAATGGGGTAAACAATCCTATCCAAACATGCGCTAAAATTTTCACAAAACCTTCATTTTTTACGGGTTATAACACACGTATTTTTGTCAAAAATGGCAAAGTCAAAAAACAAATTGATTTTGGCTTTTTTCCTACTGTTTTTCACCCACCTCAATTGTGAATATACATCCTTGTAAACGGTGTAAAAAAGTGAAATTTAGATATTTTTAAATTTTAATTTTTTATGGGTTATAACATACGTATTTCAACCAAATATGGCAAAATCCAAAAGGGCATTGATTTTGACTTTTTTTGTACCATATTTTGCACCCACCCCGATTGCAAATTTGCATCCTAGTGAATATTGTAAAAAAAGTAAAAATTAAATTTTTTACCAAACCTCATTTTTTCATAGGTTATAACACACATTTGTTTTGTAAAAAATGGTAAAATCAACAGTGTGGATTTTAACTTTTTCCCTACTTTTTTTATATATACCTCAATTGTGAACATGCATTATAATGTACGATAAGCAAAAATAAAACACAACCCGGTTAACCAACCGAAACCGGTAACTTAACTGGTTGGTTAATTGGTTAAGAAAAAAAATGTCGAAATCGGTACAAATCGAAACTGGTTAACCGGTTGATTGAACACCCCTAGATATACTCACTAACTAATATTAACTTATATAACTCTTAATTCCTTTTATCCTTCCACTTTTTAGGGTTTGCATTAACCGAAAGCAAAAGAAAAAATGTAAATCTTTTGAAGTAGATGGAAAATTATCTCTTCCGCCCGCATGGGCAGCTCAATTGGTCGTAGAATTGAAGTTTGGAACAAAATACCAAGGATCGAATTCCACCAGCGGCAGTGTGTGAGCAATCTCTCTAAGTAAGGGGGCTTCTTGTGCACAGTGAGTAAAGGTCTAGCCTCTGTTAATTGATTGAGTCATTATAATTTACCACCTCCACAATCCTGGCAGATCGGGGTATGGGGGCACTTAAGGTGGACGATTCCACCTTTTGGAACAAGAAAATTATCTCTTCCTTACTATCAGATTGATGCTATTGAAAAAAAAGGGGTTAATTAACACATAGGTTTGAGTCAAATTAAGGAAAGAACATTAAAGTTTGCCATATCATCAAAGCTTCAAAATATAGTTACTACTTACTAACCAATATTAAGGGTAAATTACGTTAATCGTCTCTTAATTTAGATGTTGATTTCAAATTTGTTCATCAAGTTCAAAACGTTCTATTTTAATCTATCATATTACATTTTAAGTTTTAAATCGTCCTCAGTCTATTAATTTTTCATCCACGTATAAACAAATTACTTCATTCAATTTTCCTTCTTCCATTTTTCATCTTCTTGATTTTTTGAGATTCCTCGTTCCTATTTCAAGTTCAAGTAACAAATGAATCTTAACTCGCACAAGATTTAAAAACCCAAAAGACATAATATCTATCAGCTACAAGGAATTTAAATAGGGATGCTTGGTTGTTCAATATCCATTCGCAATCAGCGACTTAAATAAGGATGCTTGGTTGCTCAACTTTAAATTAAAACGTATGAAGTTCAACTTATAATCACTTAAAAAAAAACAATTAACTTTTTCCTCACTATTTTTTGTCACTATGTTCAAAGTGGGAAAAAAAATTAGCAATTGCATTTTAGTCCCTTGGTTTTTGTTTATATATATATATATATATATATATATATATATATTATTTTACTTAACATTTTTTGTTTCCTTTATCACCTATTATTAGAATACTATCATGCATGTGGAGTACACATGCATCTTTATGTTAAAAAAGTGAATGGTGTTAGGTCAGGAAACTAATTTGATATGTTTTTATTGTGTCACTGTCTAATTTGTATCATTTTTAAGTGTGACCACGAAATAATCTCTTTTTATTTTTGACAAATGTGATGATTTTTTTTTTTTGCATTTTTCCCATAAAAAGTTACTCGTTTAGTTAGTCAACCGTTAGTAATTAACTAATAATTAAGTGTGGGTGATTTTTATACGTTAAACTCGTTGAGAGAAGGTGAATGATATATTCCCAAATGTGAGAAATCGTTCTATAATATGGATTAACTTTAAACGAGAACATAATTAATTATAACACCCAAATTTATATGGCTGCTCTACTGTTTTATTGAACTAGTAATATAAATTATTAATACATATATAAAAGATAAAATACTAAAAAGTTAAGAGAAAATTACCAATTTGGTTACCAAACTGTAACAAATTAAGAGTTTTAGTCACTAAACTATTTTTTCAGCCAAAAAGGTCATTCAACTATTATTTTTTTTTGCGAAATAAATTATTCCATCTATTTAATCTGTTTGAATAAACGGAAATACGACCACATGCAGTGTACATACATATTTTTAAGGTTATAACTGTCCAACAAAATTCCTCACAATGACACGATGTTATCCTCTCCACCTTTATTGAAATTCTAAATTTTAGAATTTCATCTTCACCCAACAACTCAGTTCAATCCTTCTGCAAACTCTCTCTCACTTGCCTCGCCGAAGAAAAGAGAACCAAATCAACAATGGTGGTGATGAAAGGAGATGGCTATCAAAGCAGCCAAAATTGAAATCTTTAAGGTGTTTTTGTTAGATGTATTTTGGTATAAGATTTGGGGATTCAAAAATAACCCTGCCAATGAAATTATAGTCGCGGTTTGCATTTTGACGTGAATGTTGTTCTTCTTTAATTAGTGGCGATTGCAAATTCCTCTCCCCTCCCTTGACAATTTAGAAAAATTGATATTGACAATTTAATTAAGTAGAAAAAGAGATTAGGCAATGGTGATTGGTGATGGGTTTAGAAAAAAAGAGAGGAAATTGCTTGCAGATGAAATTGATAAGAAGTAAGGAAATTGATATACTTACATGAGCGTTATTTGTTAATTTGCCTTTATGTGGTCAAGTTTTAATTCATTCTTTTTTGGATTAATTAATATTGTCTATTGATGAAATGTTGTGGGCAACATGTGTTGCCAAGGAAAGAAAGAAATAAAGAAAGTCTTGGAGAGGAGGAATAGGAAGATTGGATTCCATTTAACAATTGGGGCTGGAAAGTTTGGCAGGAATTTGGGGCTGGAAAGTAATCTTTTTCCTGATTTTTAGATTCCAGTGTTTGGTTCATTTTTTGACTTTTGGGAAAGTAAAAAGAATCCTGCACTCCAGGAAAGTTAGTATA
The DNA here is from genome assembly GCA_016586305.1 of Ophiorrhiza pumila. Lineage (NCBI taxonomy): Eukaryota > Viridiplantae > Streptophyta > Magnoliopsida > Gentianales > Rubiaceae > Ophiorrhiza > Ophiorrhiza pumila. The sequence goes on along the minus strand of BLIW01000011.1, from coordinate 8,961,538 downwards.
AAATTTCTGGATTCTTAATCCTTGTTCCAAGTTGGTATTCTGATTACTTACTTCAGGAAAGTGAGTGATCTGTCATTAAATATTTATTAATACAATCTTATCCCTTATGATACAATCCACATAAATAAATAATTCAACCTTATTGAACTTTAATTAAATAATATAATAATTTTTAGTATAAACTTAGTTCTTGCTAATTATAATTTTACATATTTGTTCCTCAAACTTTCATTATAAAACTAACCCACTCTTCAAATATAAAAAATTTAAATAAACAAACACCATTAATTTTAAAAAAAAAATTATTAGGAAAATAAATCACTTTTAAGAAATAAAAATAGACAACATTAATTTTAAAAAATTTATAAAATTATATGTGATTTATATAATAATGACAATATAGCATTAAATATGTAGTTTACATTTTTTAGCAATTTAAATTATTTTTATTTATTTGTTTGTAATAACACATAAATTATTTAATAATACTTATTTTTGACATTATAATTTTACAAGCATTTTATATTTTTCTGGATAATAATTATTTATTACACATAAATGAAAATTTTTAAAGAATAATTAGACAATAATTTTGTTATATAACCATGTATATATCACAAATATATACTTTTTTTTTAATAATTGAACCAAAAATGCATTGCATTTTCGGTTGATTAATTTAAATGAAACACTAAAACATGAATTTTAATTAATTTTTCTCTTAACATTCCGTGATCTATCCAAACATAGGAAAGAGAAGTTTGTGATTCATTTTTCTCAGAATCAAAATCCAAAAAATTATATTCCCAAAACACTTTACTTTCCCGCCAACCAAACAAGCCCTTGAAGTTTTAAATTCAATAGTATATTATATCTTTTGTATTGCCCTATTAGTTATTGATGTTGTTGATGGTGTTTGGTGGTGTTGGTGTTGAAGGTGGTAAAGGTGGTGAAAGTGGTGAAGCATGTGTTGTTATTGGTGAACGTTGGGTTGAGATTTGGAGAGAGGAAAACAATGGAAAGAGAAAAAATAGGAAATAAAAAAAAATAGAAAAAAAAACCTTGAACAAAAAGGAAATAAATTTTAAAAAAAGGAAAGAAAGAAAAAAAAAACCTTCCACTTACTCTTGATTTTGATTATAAAAAAGGAAAGGAAAGGAAAGATAAATAAATAAAGAAAAAAAATCATGGATTTGACTATTTTTCTATTTGTTGAACAATTATAAATTTGAAAATAAGCATGTACACTACATACGATTGTTGCTCTGTTTGCTCAAACAGGCTAAATGGACGGAATGATTTATTTCGTGAAAAAATAATAGTTGAATAATGTTTTTGGTTGAAAAAATAGTTTAGTGACTAAAATTCCTAATTTGTTACAGTTTGGTGACCAAATTGTTACTTTGCTCAAAAGTTAATAAGTAGAAACACAAACACACATTTTTATTTCTTCTTTGTATACTTTTCAATATTACATGGAAAGAATACAACCTCAAAATACATTACCAATACACTTCCTATAAACACTTAAAAAGGGAAGAAATTAAAGACAACAAATTTAGACAAACGAGCATTCAAATTCTTATACTCGATCATTATTTTGATGACTATATATGATATAATTGGAAATCTAGTTAATAGCACTGCATATCCGCCTTATAATTCCATTTGGTGCAGTCAGGGGCGAGAGATCTCCCATCTTGACCATGGCTGCAGCAAAATCAGAGGAGAAAGTATTGGGGTTGTTGCTATATTCAGTGACTATGCTGTCAGTGGAACCTCCACTAAAAAGAGCTTGATCTGATATGAGAAGACCCTTCTTTTGCAAGAGATTTTTGAAATAGTTGCTATCGAAGGATACTGGTGTAACCAAATCAAGTGGAGCTAAATTTGCATCTCCGCCTGTTCTTGGGCAAGTGCGTTGACGGGTGCTTGCGAAACCTGGATCAATGTCTGTTCCATTGCTGTATATTCTACTACGAAAAACAGCGCATCGTGCTTGGCCTATTGTGTGCGATCCTGCATATTGTTTAAGATTGCATATCTTATGAACAAATTTGTAAAGAAAGTATCCCAAAAAAAGTAAATACTAAAAACAGACTAAACCTATGAAGTATAAGTACTTTGCTTTGAAATTTAGTGAAAAAAGTAAGGAAAAAAAATAATAATTTTGGTATTCAAAGTTTTAAGCTTGGTCTCTAATGATTTAGAATGACACAATTTGTGATAAATATAAGATAAGTGACGGATTTGTTTGTTGATTGACAGAATTTACCAACACATGTCCATTAGTGTCAATCTCCTATCATAAGAACATAAATCATCGTTGTTTTACAAATTAAGAAAATAACCATAGATTCATTTTCTTTTTTTTTTACATAAATAATAAAACAATTACTTGGAGATTAATTTTTTACAATGTGGATTATTACACAATTGCAGGGTTTCATTTTTTATTATATAAAAAAGAAAATTTCTATTTTTATTAAAGAATACCGTAGGAAATTGAACACTATTGAATATATTAAATATACAACAATTTCTATTAATCAACAAAGAAAATTCATCTATTATCTTATATTGGTAACAAACTAAAAGATTAGGGACCATATATTGGGTCATTCAAAATTATTAAAACCCAAAAGCGCAACTCTTTAAAATTTTAGGATTCGAAATTTTATTTTTCTCTAAAAATAAAGATTATAGGTGTAATTGGAATGTTTGATAATAAATTATAAAGATAAAAAAAACTTTAAAATGCATATAAAAAAAACAATTTTGATTACCTGAAAGTGCAACCATTTCCCTGGCGTTAAATCCCTTTGCAGCAAAATTGGAAATAAGGCCTGGAAGGTTCAAAAAAGGACTTGGAAGATCTCTGTCTGCTAGAGAACGACTTGCAGTGGTGGAATCTCTTCTTCCAAGCTTCACATTCCATGATGGACCGCCAACCTAATTTTAAATAATCATATGTTTAGAAGATGAAGAGACAATGAAGAAATTAATTCAATCGCGACATAGTTTTGTTTTGCATCAGTTTGTCTAAAAGTTAATCATACTTAGGATTAATTCAAAAAGTAATCCAAGTCTTTGTTTTTATAGCCATGTTGTTGTCCTTCACACCTATAAAATCTTGAATGGTGATACATACAATTCGAACTCCAAAAGTTCGATTTGTTACTCCATTGGACGAGTTCTTTAAATGACATGCAAAGTTATTAAATTTAGAAAAAGGGGTGCATTTAAAGAAGCACGCACTTGAAAAAAAAATAATGATATATGCATTGTGGAACAGTTGAGGATGCATGTTGAGCTGTGCAAAAACAGTCAAAAAGGGAAAAAAATGTTAAATCGTACCGTAAATTAACTTTATATTGACAAAACTTTCTTATCATAATCACTTTTATAATATTAGAAAGTCTTGATGAATTCTACAAGATGCAAAGGCTTTACCAATGACTATGACGTGTGCTATTTTCCAACAAAATTAATTTAATTTGTTTAAAACACGTTTTGTTCCTTTAAATTTTTATAATTATTTTTTATTTGTTTTTGGTTGAACTCCTTTATTTTTAATACTAGGATTTAATAATTATTCATTAGAGTTTTCAAATTATCTGAAATTTGTGTTTTTTTTTGGGTATATCCTTATTTTCTACAAATTTGTCACGTGTTAATGAGACTCTCATTTAACCTTAAATAGTAGTAATGATCTCGGCTCTTCTTTGTCATATTTTTTTTTTTTTGAGATTGTGAAATGATGAAATATTATTACTTACAGCAGAAGAAGAATCTCTTGCAGCAACTGCAAGAATATCTGCACAAGAAACAATTCCAGGGCATATCTTCTCGACCTCACGCTTTGCATCGTCAATGACATTGAAACCTCTAGCTGAATTGTTATTTGCTAAAGAAGTCTTCTCACTTTGAATGGAAGATGTTTCATCAAGCAATACTGATCCATCACAACCCTAAGAAACAAATTCAACTTATTTAGTAACAAAAGATCAAAAAATCATGAATGCAAATTCATGTACTCCATCCATCACTATTGGTAACTAATGTCACTCTTTCAAATGTCAAAATTATAATTTGATATACCTTTTCAGCCATGCTGTTTTTATATTTTTAAAAACTTGGATTTTGAATGACAAAGCTGAGAGACAGGATAGCAATTAATCACTATCAAAATTACTAGTTGTAAATAGCTTGATTAAAAAGTAACAAATTAAATGGAGTCGAATGTTAAATCGAAAATGTTGGAGGAACAAAAACAGTAAAATTGTGAAAAATATTTGTTCATTAACCTGAACAAAGCAATCATGAAAATGGAGCCGAATCAACGATGCTGCCATCCTTCGTTCTCGTGAAACTGCTGTCCTTATAACGGTACGAATAGTAGTGAGTGCATTAGGGCATGTAGTATCATAAAAAGTGCTTGGTGATAGTTGAGCTTCACAAGGAAAGCTCGAAAGAAGTAGTAATAAAGATAGAGCAAAACATGAAGCAAACAATGTGTTGGAATCCATTTGATGAAGAAGTTTCAACAACAACTGAACTGAAGCAGAAAAGGAAGATGTTTCTACTCAAATTGTGATGATTGGAAAAGCTCAAAGTTCACTCCAATTTATAGGGCAAAACCGAAGTGTACACATTGTCGCGTAAAACTATAGTGGTCACTTTCGGTTTGTTGATTTTTCTAAGTTCTTTGTAACGCGTAATCTCAACTTAACAGCTAAGAAGCTGACTTGCTCGAAGATGCTTTCATGCTGTGCTTTTGCTTTTATCCATACTTAGATTTGTATGCAAAATCAAGTCAACAATTCTATGATTAGAGAAGGATTACAAAATTATGCATCAATCAAAAGAGATGTCATAGGTTTTGTTGCTATTATTTAATCATGTACTTTTGATATACATGAGACAACATGCATGTGTTCATATTACTTTCTTTTAGGTAAATAAACTCAATGGTTTTTAACAAGTATATATCATTTTGGTTCTGATTTTGAAAATGTTATATTTTGGTCCTTTAATGTGAATTTTGTTAAAAATATAATTCTCAATCAACTAATTTTTTATCAATTTGATAAGTATTATATTTGTTAGGTGAGACTATTTAATATTTAAAATTACATCGTTTTATGCTATATAACAAACAACATTAGTTGTCAAACGAATAAAAAATAATTTAAAAATTATTTATGGGACAAAATCCAAATTAAATTAGAATCAGACTAGCTATAACATTATTAAGATTGGAGATCAAAATGATACTTAACTCTAGGTAATAGAACTACTGGATTATTTACTCTTTCTTTTATTATCAATGACTTATTTCTAGATCTCTTATATGAAGAATCCCAAGTCCCAAAAAGTCCCATTTAACTACACAGAAAGAAATTTAAAATTTACCTCCAAGGTTGAGGGAATAATATTACAAATTTCGAACTTGGATATATTAAAAAGAGTCGGCATCAAATTTACCTCCAAGGTTTAGAAATTTAAATTACCTCCCGAATATTTTTTGGTTAATTTTTTTCTGAAAGTAAACAGAAAAAAAATGGGTTATACTAAATAAGTATCACCAATAACTTATTTAATTTCTTTCATATATCGACCCTCAGCCTCATGAGCTAATATTGGCAATAATAGGACATCAATGTAACTTATTCAAACAACTATCCACAGTTTCTAGATTTCCATTTAAAGCTCGTGAAAGAAAAAAAAAAAAAAACCATTGTAGAGCTTGGATATGTTAAAAATCGTTGGCATCCAATTTCGAATTTAGAAATTAAGAGTGTCATTTTCTTATAACTATTCTTGTGTGCATGCATGCTCTCTTCAATGTCATAAATTGGGCAATTTTTCTACTCAATCTATCCGGCTCTTTAATACTTACATTGATTAGCTGTATAGATTATAAATTAAATCAAAGATATCCGACAATGATTTAAATACATTCTTTGAAAAGAAATATTATCATAGTTAGAACTAATTAAGTTGTCTTTTCAAACTCTCTGGGAAAATATACATATTTTACTGATTAAAGAAAATAAAGGGTATGACAATCTTGATAATCTACAGCAAAAAGACACAAAGGGATCAATGTATGACTAACGCATTTTTGACTTGGTAAAATTAATGGGATAGATATGCTCTCCAGCTAATGCAGTTGGCAAATCTCATATGGTCAAAAGACTCAAAATGGATGCCTCAAGGCATTTTATAAGTTTACTTTGACAATATTAACCACTAAAGAACTAAAAAACATTTTTATGGTCAGCATAGAATGATGAAATCATTTGTTAATTAACACTTTCATTTTTGGAAAATAACCAACACAATATTTTCTTTGTTTTAAATTAATTCTTTTCATCCTTTTGTAGAACCATCTAACAATATTAAATTCCACAGTGGAGGAGAGTCGGTGTGCAATGCTTTAAGTTGACTTTGACAAATTGATTAACTAATTTACAGTGCGCATAAAATGATAAAGTGATTTGTTCCATTTGAACAGGATATTTTTTGATTTTATTATGAAATCTTTTTTTTAGATTTGTTATAAGAAAGGAATATAAAGAAATGTTCGGATTGATGAACATGTTTTGTTGGGATTTACATTGGAGAATTATTTATTAATAAAAATTTAAAATTCAAATTTGAATTAATATTTTATTAGTTTGTTTTACTTAAGATTTGTGTTAGAAAGAAATGGTTATTATTAAAAATTTAAATTTAAATTCAAATTAATATTTTATTTATAAAAAAATACTGTAACAAATAATTACTATAATACATTGTTTCTTGTTATAAAAATTTTGGTAGAAAAAATAAGCAAGTCATTTAAGATTTGTGAAATAAATCATTAAAACACATGCATCCAAACATAGCCTAAGTAATTTATGGTGTGCATAAAATGATAATTGATTAGCTCACATTTTCTTTCCGGGGAAAAAAAACAAAATTGAACATTTGGTACGTTTTAAACTATATTTTAAATACCTTGCAAGTTTTATTATGTATAAAGTTTTAGATTAAATAATGTTTCAAGAAATTAGGGAATTTGGTGACCTCGAAAGATGCATTATTTAGTGTATTCTTAACATAGATTCAATCAATCAATCTAAACATACCCTTATTAAATAATGTGAAAAGGAAAGATCCAAAGAAGTGATCAAAGATTGAAAGAACTTTCCAAAGTAGGCAAAATCGTGTGCTGACTTTCACAAGCCTCCATGCATGCATGTTCGCATATATATAAATCACACACCATATAAGTTTGATACAAATGAAATTCCAGTCAAAAGCGCCAAAATGAAACGATATTTCCAACAAATTTTGTGGACTGGTCTACAACCAAATCAAGTATGCTATTTCTCTATCCCTGAAGATTTTTTCCAGTTATTATGTCCATAAACATTATCAATCAATAATTTAGTAATATCTCAGCCAAATAGTACTTCAAGTTTCTCTCAAGTATAAACTATATTGCAATATAAGTTAATTTTGAAAACATTATTCTATTGCTTGCTTTGCATTTATTGAGATAATTAAAATTTAAATGTATGTATAAACTATAATGTTTTTTTTAGATCACTTCATTATTTGAAAATAGTGCTTGACTTTCCTTTTACTAGGTTTGAATGTTAATTTGAGAAGATATCAGGAACATATTAATCTACAGGGTAAATGATGTCAATGCATCCTCTACCTGGAATTGTGTATCCTTTTAGTTATTGATATTGAAAATGTTTCAATTTAGACTCTTGCTTGCATTTAGTAACATAATTAAATTATTTTCAACTCATTTTTCATGTATCTAATAATTAACATGTACTGATCGATTGGTATGTGAAACTAAATGATGCCAATTTGAAAGTTAAATAGTGTTACATGACAAATAATGCTATTTATTAATTAGATGAATGAAAAATGTTTAGAGGATCATTTATATAACAAAATCAAAGTTGAGGGATTAAAATGATTTTTTTTTTTCAAAATCAGTTATCAAAACGGTATTTATTTACAAGTTGGGGTACTATTGCTGTCATTTAACCAACAATATATGAAAGAAATGTAAAACAACATATAATATTAGGGTTTTATTAAGACCTTGATTCTCTGTCACTCTATGCTAGGAGGTATATAATAGTAATAGTTAGATAATATAAAATTTTGTGGAGTTAAAATTTGACAAACAATTTGTGATTAATTAATTTCGGCTAAAGGACAAAATTAATTCATGTGACGAAGTTTTAAGACTCAATAGGATTTTCCAAAAGTTCCACATAGAACTTCGTGATGGGGTTTTAGGATTTCCATATTAATTTTTCAATATTTATGCATTTGTTATTTAAAATAGTTAGTTTTGTTTTTCAAGAAACAGAAATTCTATCATCATTTGCGTTGACAAATCATAAATAAGGTTGAAAGGTTATGTGGGAGAAAATTAATTATAGAGAAAGTGAAATATAAAAATTGTGCTCATTGAATTAGTCTTGCCAACTTAGCTAAATTACTTCTTATATTTAGGAAGCAACCTTGATTTTTTTTTATTAACCCGCATTATCTAACTTGAGAAATTTTGAACTATCGTAATATAAAAAAAAATTATGAATTTTTAATTAACTAAATAACTTTAAAGAAATTAACTAATAATCAGAAATATAAATATGAATTTGTAGGAGGGAAAGAGGAAGATTAAAGAACTTTTGGAATTAGATATGAATCCCTTAACTCAAATAAAAGGCCAATTCAACCTTAATTTCACAGCCACAAAGAATTGAAAATGAAAATCAAAGCAAATGTATAAAAAAATATAATTGAATATCATTTAACTTATAAAGGTGATTATTGCCAAGACTAAAAAATCAACATAACTGAACCAAAATTTAGTGGGTGAAAATCGGGCATAGCCACTTTATTATAATTATGAAAAGAGTGACTATTCTCATTAATCCAATTATCAATGATTTTGTCCCTCAAAACCGATGTTTATATATATGTTGGGCAAAATACGGTGAATATAACCAAACACATCGTTACAATAGTAAAAACAGTAAATTTGGAGTACTAGTCCATTACATAATTTCTTAGTTAATAATAGATGTGAGAAATAAAAAAATAACTACTCGAGGCCAAATGATCTAGAGTAGTACCTTTTTAATATCCCATCAAAATATAGTACCGAGTGCTTGACTTAACACACTTAGATATGTATTTGCCTCTTTAGAACCAGCCTTTTACTACTGGAAAGAGGAGGACAGTAATTGTCACGCCCCGAATCCGGCATGGCACGGCCACACGAATGGAAACCGTCTCCAAACGTGCGAAGCCTCCTTATAGGAAGTTGACTATCCCAAACCAAGTCTATATATATATATATATCACATTCTAGTCGATAATCAATATGTACACATTACAATTGACCTAGAGATCAAAATGCACAATCTCAAATCCATCTTTATCACAAGATCGCATTCAAACCCGGCCACACTTGAACCTCTAGGACAATATGTACATTTTCAACTCTCCATTCCACAATATGGCATTCAAACCTAAAACTTCACAACACAATGCATATATATACCTATGTACCACAACCTATAATAGACAATAAGTACATTTTCCAATATCCTTAATATACGGCACATTTCTCAACAATAACGCATTGTATATACAACTTATAACAAAAGGACGTCACTTCACATCACAACTATACAACTCCTTATAGAATCATTTACAAAATTTATACATCAACATCCAAAAATCAAATGTTCCAATATACCATTATCCAAAATATCTAATATCTATACATCATTACAATGTCCACAAAATAGCTTCTACCACTTCTAATCGTCCACGTAACCTGTACAGAAATCTTAGAATCTGCAAAAATGACAATAATAGTGGTATGAGCAAACACTATGCTCGGTAAGTGATATTTGACATTCATTTATCGGATTGAGCACATTATACATTATATACTTTCACAAAGCATTTCAACACATGAAAATCACATTTGGAAAAGTTTCAAATCCACACACACATATACATATAGCAAGTGGCATTATCATTTATCAAATCATTCACAAGTACATTGAGTACTTGTCATCATTTATCAACATTTCTCATTTAGCTCACGAATCATTCAACTCACTAATTGGGTCAAAATAATGGATCCAGCCCTAACTTTTATAACCCGTTAGGTAGGCCATATCAAATCCCTAGCTTTAACCCCGCTAGGTGGGTCCAAAACTAGCTATAACCCCGCTAGTTGGGTCAAAATCAATAAATAGGAACATGTTCCCCCCAATCGTTCATTAAACATTCGAGAGCTCAAAACCATTCAAAATCATTTCTCAAAATGATTTACATTCACAAAGGCCACTTTGCATACATTTCATATTCATCAAAATCATAATCTAATACATGCTCAATCCATTTTCATATCACAATATACAATTTCTCAAAATATGTTCATTAAAAGCATATAAAACATAAAGGAATATCAAAACCACTTACTTGAAGTCGAAATCCAATATCGCACTTGGTATACGATTTCCACCACACTTCACTTTTCCTATAAAAAATTCACATATACAAAAGAACAATCAAATAAAGCCTAATAACCAATTAGACATCATTTCTAGTTTAAGAACAATTTCTTCTCTTATCATTCTAAAACCCATTTATACACTTTTCTACACTTGAAACCCATTTGATAACTTCTTAGAATCCTTTCTTAATGTAAGAATGTTTCCATTCTCTTTCTTTTCTAAAATCCATTTACACATCATTCTCATAAACTTTATTAAACAACCTATCCCCATAATTTAACTTAAATTCATCAATTCATGTTCTATACCAACTCAATGGAATGCTTAAATCCTTAGAATAATGCTATTGAACCTCTAGGATCAAAACCCATATTATATTATAACACAATTTCAAAGACTAACCATTATAGAACATTAACTAAGGAAATTAACTTGGACAAATAACTAGATGGATTCCTTACCTTAACAAGAGTGAAGTTTGAATGGAAATTGAGCTCCTATTTCCTTGAATCAGCTCTTTCCTCTTGCTGCCCTAAATGGAGAGAAACTAGGGGAAAAATGAAGAAGAAGAAGATGGCAACACAAGGCTGAAGACGTTTGGTCTTAAGACCAAAATTTCCAATTTTGCAAAATAGTCCCCAAAGTTTCTTCCATTTACTAAATGGCCCTTAATAAATTCATGGGTATTATAGTAATAGAAAATTCTAGAATTATGGGATTTGTAATTTCTCCTTTTCCATTTCATCAAAATAAACTGTTTTCCATGTTCTGATTGAGTAGTCATTCCCAGATCATCCTAAACAGCCATTGCATCAGTTAGTCCACGAGAGATGTGATCAGAATATCAACCCAAGCCACTTATATACTCCATTACCGCGTTGCACTATTCCAACCTTCTAGTTTTACTTCTCGATCCCGGAACCACCTCTTCAGGTCAACCACTATCGAGACAAACTGTTTTCCCTTCTCAATTGTCCCCCTTTGAAATAAGAATAAAGGACAAATTTTTTGAAAGGGAAAAATGTAAAACTACTCTCCAATATTTACCTAGAGGACAAATTTAGTTTTTAATATTTCATTGATAGCAAATTTGATTCTCGATGTTTCTAGTCTTAAACAACGATGGATAATTGACAAATTCTTTTACAAAATAACAATTTAATTAAAATTTTCTTTTTATGAATAACATTTTTTTCCTTTTAGTTTTCTTTTTATACATTTAGAAAACATGTTGTTTATTATACAATATGGAAAATATAATAAATTCATATGTTAATGCACACGTGAGTTGGCATTTCTTTTAATTGGCATTGATTTTTTGGCAAAGATAAGAAAAGCGTTTATTAAAGGCAAAATCAAATAAAATCAATCTATGCAAGGAAGATTGATTTGAAGATTAATGCCATATGGATAATTACGGAACTTATCTTGGTATTCTTGGAAGCTATCTAACTTTGGAAAAGATAAGCATTGAAGGCACAAGAGTTTCCATCTTCCCATTTGAATTATTTTGGAAATAAACTTGAAGATAATGATGAGAAGATTTGGTATGCCTATATGAGCTTTCCATCACACGGTTTTCATGTGTGGGATTTCGATTAATTCATTCGGTCTTCTTAATTAAGACTATATACACACTTCTTGATTGGAGAGTTTAGTTGAAAGTGTGTTGGCTTGAAGCATCTTAATGCAACATTATTAAAGATGCAATCCTTGTATTTTTTATTCAAGCATAAAGCTCGGGAGGAGTTCAAACATGGGCAAGGGGATCTTGCATAACCATGAATTCTGGGAGGAATCAATTGAAGTCGAGGGCAGCTAGCACAATCCGTTCACTGTAGAAGTTAGGAAGAGGCAGTAACAAAGATAAGATGGTGTCTTATCTTGTGTCATACTGAATGTCTTGTAACTTGTGAACTTAGTGGATTGTTCTTTCTGGGCGTGGCCCTGCAGACGTAGGCAATTGTCGAACTGCGTTACCAACCTCCTGTCATTTTAAATTCTGCATTTTTTTAATATTGTCCATTGTCACTTTATTATCGGTGTCACACCTAGTGTTTCTCACCCACTGGGACACCGAGTATTTAACCTAGATCTTTCAATTGGTATCATAGCGGGTCGTCTTCATTTCTTAGGCAGGATCCGCAGGACTTGATCTTGGTGTTTGGTGCGATGGACTCTAAGAAGGAAGGAGGTTCAACAATGCGTCCACCTCTCTTGGATGGAAACAACTATGCATACTGGAAGGCCAGAATGAGAGCCTTTATTAAAGCCATTGACGAGAAGCCTTGGAAATCAATTTTGGTTGGATGGGATCCTCCAACAACTACTGATGCTGATGGTGTCAAAACTCTCAAGCCCGAAGAAAGCTGGTCAGCTACTGAAGATGCCTTGGCAAACAGTAACTCAAAGGCGCTTAATTCCATGTTCAATGGAGTAGATCCAGCACAATTCAGACTTATCTCCACATGTGTGATTGCTAAAAAGGCATGGGAAATTCTGCAAACTACTCATGAAGGAACCTCAAGTGTAAAGTTATCAAAGATGTAAATTCTGGCTACAAGATTTGAAAACTTGAGGATGCTTGAAGATGAAAGCATTACAGAATTCAATGTCAAACTGTGTGATATTGCCAACGAAGCATTTGTCCTTGGTGAAAATTTTTCAGACGAAAAGCTTGTGAGGAAAACCTTACGATCTTTGCCTCAACGCTTTGCTAATAAAGTTACTGCCATTGAGGAAGCAAAAGACATCTCAAAGATGAAGCTGGAAGAATTGATGGGATCCCTTATAACATTTGAGATGAATCTAAGAATAGACATGGAAGCAAATAAAAATAAAGAGCTTGCCTTAAAAGTTGAAATGCAGAAGTTGGACAATTCTGGAGATGATGATCTTGAGGACTCGTTGGCATTAATATCTAAGAACTTCAGCAAAATACTGAAAAGATATGGTAGAAGTAATCCAGGTGTCAAGGGCAGTGTCAGTAATACCAAGAATGAGGTGGCAAACAATAGAAAGTACAGGGAAGAAAATCAGATGTCTGATCAATCATTCAAAGATAAAGGAATTAAGTGCAGAGAATGTGACGGTCATGGGCATGTTCAGGTAGATTGTGCTAATACATTGAGAAGAAAGAGGAACTCACTTCAACACAACTTGGAGTGAAGATGATTCAGACAAAGAAGATGACTTTCAGAACAACCATGTGGCTCTTACCACTAAGACGGAACAATCTGATCATGACAAGAAAACAGATGTTACACAGAGTGTTACTGGTAATAGGTCGACCTATCTAGATGAAGATGAAGATTATGTTACAGAAGAATATATTCTAGTGGAATTCAAGAATATTCATGACAAGTGGACTGAACTTTCTAGAGTGAATCAGCAACTTCATACACAGGTTGGAAATCTACAAAATGAAAGGAACAATCTAACACTGATATGGTTATCAAACTGAGAATAGCAAGAGGAAGTGAAGACATTGAACAATGAGTTAAATCACATAAAGAAAGAAGTTAAGATGCTAAATTCAGGTGCTTCCAAGCTGGATGAAATTCTTAAGGTTGGTCAATCAAGTGGTGACTACACAGGACTGAGGTAAAAAGGAGAAAGCTCTGTGTCACAGCCCGTGTCCCAAACCATGTCACAGTCAGGGTCACTATCAGTGGATAAATCTAATGGAAAGCAGGTTGCTGTGAACAGGTCAAATCCTTATTATTCCTATCATACTCCTAATGAAAGAGGTAAAAGATTTATACCTATTTGTCATTACTACAATCGTCGTGGTCATATTCGTCCTAGATGTTTTATCTATCTTGCTGAATTAAGACAAGATACTGCTAGAAACTTTACTTCTCACAGAAATACACAACAGAGCTGGGTGATGAAGCCTAATTACCAGTGCAATTTCACATACACCTCTCTCAAGGCTGCCTCAACTGATGAGTGGTATTCTGACAGTGGATGCTCTAGGCATATGACTGGTGACAATAATTTTTTGAAGGATGTTGTGTCTAGAAGTATGGGAAAAGTAACATTTGGCAATGGTGTCACAGCGCGTGTCATTGAAAAAGGTACTCTAGATGTGCCTTGGTTACCAAAGTTGGATAATGTACTGTTGGTAGATGACCTCAAGGCAAATTTGCTCAGTATTAGTCACTTGTGCGATCAAGATCTGGATGTAAATTTCACTAAGACAAATTGAAAGGTGATTGATCAAAACAACATGTGTATCATGGAAGAAGTAAAATCGATGGATAATTGCTATCTTATCTCTGCTTCATCAACATGTCTTCGATCAAGTATGGAAGATTCAATTCTATGGCATCGAAAATTGGGTCATATGAATAAACGGATGCTGCAGAACATAGTTACTAAAGGAGCTGTCCGTGGGATTCCCCAGCTGATGTTTGACGAAAGCAGAATATGCGGACCATGTCAGATTGGAAAACAAACAAAGGTGTCACATCCCAAGTCACAGACACCAGGAATAACTCGTGTGCTAAAACTGCTTCATATGGATTTGATGGATCATATGTCAGTAGAAATTATTTGGGGAAAACAATATGCATATGTAACTGTTGATGACTTTTCTCGTTATACATGGATTGAATTTCTTCGAGAAAAATCTGACACATTTAATGCCTTTAAAGCATTGTGTTTACGTCTTCAAAATGAAAAGGGATGTGCTATTCTGAAGATTGTACGGATTCATAGTGATCATGGAAGAGAGTTTGAAAAGTCAGATTTCTCATACTTCTGTACTCAGCATGGAATAGGTCATGAGTTCTCTGCACCTAAAACTCCACAGCAAAATGGAGTCGTGGAAAGGAAAAATCAGACTGTAGCAGAGATGTCACGCGTTAAATTACATGAAAAAAATATTCCACAGAAATTCTGGGCTGAAGCAATGAACACAGTATGCTACACTATAAATCGTGTATATCATCGTGGTGGAACTAAGAGGACGCCCTATGAAATATAAAAAGTTAGAACTCCAACTGTTAACTATTTTCATCATTTTGGTAGTACTTGTTATGTGTTGAATAACAGGGAATATAAAGGGAAGCTCGATTGCAAAAGTGATGAAGCTATTTTTCTTGGATATCCTATCAATAGTCGAGCTTATCGAGTTTACAACAAAAGGACTCGAACTGTGATGGAATCTGCGAATGTTCAAATCGATGACTCCCTGGAACGAACTACTGTTCCTAATGAAGATATTACAGATTCTCTACCTGAAGTAAGTTCAAGTGTTCCAGGCAGTGTTACTCCAAGTGTCACAAGCGGTGTCACAGATCAGAATATCGAGAATGATAGTGTAGAAGATGTTCTTTCACCTCGCAAGCAGCCATCCACTCGTGTTCAGAATAATCATCCTACTGCTGAGGTTATTAGAAATCTAACTGATGGTGTTCGGACAAGAGACAAGCCAAGAGTAAATTATAGATATATGATTCAAATGGCATGCTATACTTCGTCCATTGAGCCCAAGAATGTGAAAGAAGCTCTGGAAGATGAATATTGGATTGGTGCAATGCAAGAAGAACTTGATCAATTCACTCGCAATCAAGTTTGGGATCTAGTTCCATGTCCTCCTAATGTGAATGTTATTGGCACCAAATGGATATACAAGAACAAGTGTGATGAGCATGGCAATATCACTCGCAACAAGGCTCGATTAGTTGCTCAGGGGTATACACAAATTGAAGTAGTTGACTTTGATGAGACATTTGCTCCAGTGGCTCGCCTTGAGTCTATCCGGTTCTTGCTAGCAATTGCATGTGTATTGTGATTCAAGTTGTATCAAATGGATGAGAAGAGTGCTTTCCTCAATGGTTTTCTTAATAAGGAGGTGTATGTTACTCAGCCAAAGGGTTTTGAAGGCCTCATAATCCCGAGTTTGTCTATAAGCTGAAGAAGGTCTTATATGGGCTCAAACAAGCTCCTCGGGCATGGTATGAACGGCTAACACAATACTTATTGGCCAAGGGTTATGAGCGAGGGGGAGTAGATAAAACCCTTTTCATTCGCCAACTTAAAGGTCAGTTTTTACTTGCTCAAATATATGTTGATGACATAGTGTTTGGCTCAATGTCACAAGCAGTGATAGATGAATTTGTTGCTCAAATGACTGGCGAATTTGAGATGAGCATGGTTGGTGAGCTTACTTACTTTCTTGGACTTCAAATTCAGCAACGACATGATGGTATCTTCATTTCTCAAAGCAAGTATATAAAGAATTTGCTGAAGAAATTTGAATTGGAAAATGCTCGTCCAAGGAGAACACCTATGGGAACTCATGAGAAGATATCCAAAGATGTGAAGGAAACTCCTATTGATACAAGACGTTACAGAAGTATGATTGGCAGTCTTTTGTACCTAACTGCTAGTAGTCCAAATATCTGCTATAGCGTTGGTTTATGTGCTAGATTTTAGGCAGAACCTCGCGAGTCACACCTAGTGTCAGTGAAAAGAATTCTCAAATATATAAGTGGAACAACTGACTATGGGATCTGGTATTCTTTTGATACAAACACCAACTTAGTTGGTTATTGTGACACAGACTTGGCTGGAAGTTCAGATTATCGCAAAAGCACTTCTGGTGGATGTTTCTATTTCGGAAATAATTTGGTGTCATGGTTCAGCAAGAAACAGAACTTTATTTCTTTGTCTACGGCCGAGGCAGAATATATTGCAGCTAGTAATTGCTGTACTCAGCTTCTCTGGATGAAGCAGATGCTGAAAGATTATGGTGTCACACAGGATGTCATGACACTCTACTGTGATAATATGAGTGCTATCAATATTTCTAATAATCCTATTCAGCACTCTCGTACAAAGCACATTGATATTCAACATCATTTTATTATATCTATTGTGAAAGATAAAATAATTGCTTTGGAACACATGGTGACAGAAAAACAAATTGCTGATATTTTCACCAAAGCCTTGGATGGGGCAAGATTTGAAGAACTGAGGTCTGCTCTAGGCCTTTGTGTTATGTAAAGAAGCCCTTCGATATTGTAAGTTTTTTTTGTATTGTATTTTTATGTACAGTAATACATATATAAAATATATACAAAAAATGACAGAAAAAAACAAAAATAGTAAAACAGATGGTGTTTTTGTCTCCTCTGGTTTCACGCCTCCAAGTTTTGGGCGAGTTTGTAGCTATGGATATGTTTTATGAAATTCTGTTCTTCAGCACTCCGTATGACACGTGGATATTTGAGGATTTCTCGGCTGAATATACGAAATTGAAGAGTTGGCCTCGGTTACGCAAATTCTGACTACAATAATTTCGGTTTTAATTCCCTATTTTAAAATTTCAAGGGTTTCTGGACCTTCAAGCTTCTTCTACTCAAGTTTGTGAACTCATCTCGGCCGTCTTCTCCAGTGTAAACTCAATCAAGGTTTTTCCTAGTTTGATTACTTCAAGTGCTCTAAAACTTGAAATATGTCTCAATCAAAGTCCTCTTCTTCTCGGGCTAGAAAGGTAGTTGAAACTCTTGATGATGATCAAGTTCATGTTGTGGTCACCTCTGCATCCATAGATGAGAACTCAACTCTAGCGCAAGAACAATGTCAGGTTTTTGAAGATGATTTAGCATCAAGAGCACTCACAGTCACACCAATTCAGTCAATTGACCCCTCTGGTGTAAGAACACGATTTGGGCAGGCTAGTGATACTCAATACAAGACAAGTGCGGTACCTCCCAAGGCACCGGATGCTTCCAAGGTTAATGTTGAAACTAAAAGAAAAAGGTTCCATCTGGTGGATGAGAGCTCTTCAGATGAGGATTGGGCTGCAGAAGACAATGTGAAAGGAGGTGTGTCTGATGAAGATAAGGATGGCTCGTCTAATGGTGAAGATGGATCCTCTAATGGTGATGATGATTCTTCATAGAATACTGAAATTCATGATATTTCAGACTCGGAACTAGTGAAGTCTCCTAAAGCTAAGCGCCAGAAAGCACAACTAGCTCCTATATCTCAACGGATGACTCGCTCAAGGTCAATTTTAAAGGGCAAGTCCCCTGCTGGTTCATGTAAGTTATCATCTTCTGTTGTTAATTTGGATGACTTTAAATCTGAATACAATGCTGGTCTATGGGCAAGAGTGTCTAGAAGGAATATTTGGGGGGAGAGGAACATTCATGAGGGAGATTTCAAGGATTGTCAAAAACTTGTTGATCAATTGATAAGTCAAGGTTTAGGACGAACAATTAAGGGGATAAAGCCCTATGTAAGGGTAGTTCAAGAATTTTACTGTAATCTTGACCTTACTGTGAAAGACCTTGATCATCCAGAAGGAGGACAGGTTTTTGTGAGAGGTCGTGTGTTTAAATTCTCTCCTGATATCATTAATACACACTTGGGAAGTCACTGGGCAAATGTTGAATAGTTTACCCAAGATTACAATGTGATTATCTCTGATATCACTGGTGGAGTTAGACGAGTTTGGCCGAGAGGGAAGGATTTTCCAGCTTCCCAGTTGTCAGTGAAATATGCAATATTGCATAAGATTGCAATGAGAAATTGGCTGCCCACATCTCATGGGACTGGGTAAATAAGTCAATGGCAACTCTGCTGATGCGGAATAGCGTCCATGATCTTTTCATAAATCAATTTGGACTGGTAGAATAAACCTATCTCCGTAGACTGACAGTAAGCACGATTATTTGATGGGTCCTCACCAACAAATAACAAGACAGTCGTTTAAAGAGAACTCCCTCCTCGGGAATAATCTTCACAAAGTAAATCAAAATCCCTCCTTAGAAAATCAACTCACGTAAAAGAAACAACTCTGTGTTCTTATTTCAAAATTCAACTCTATTGAAAACCTATGGAGTGTGCCCTTTAAATAGGCTATAAGAAGTGTTAATGTTTGGTATTTTCCCGATGTGGGATAATTGCCAATCATGTTTCCTAAAAACTACCCTTAATGAATTAAAGATCCATTAAGCCCATTACATGCCTTTTATCATGCAAGATAATTTGGGCCATATAATTAACTAATTAATCACGAAATTAATAAGCCAATAATTAACGTTTGGACTTAATATTATTAAAACACAAATTAAACCCTAAAATCTAACAAGAAAAACGTAAATACTAAAAATCCCGAAATTGTCCGCGTCATGAGGTGATGTGCGACTTCAAGGCGTGTTTTAACCTTGATCCCGTCAGAATATGAAAAACTGCCAAACATGAAAGTTTTAGCTCTAGTTCTTAGCTTTCGAATGCCACTGGAATCAACCCATTCCGAGTTACGATGAGAGAGATATGTCCCAATTACTAAAATGTGGCAGAATCTCTCAGTAAACAATATTTGACGCCTCTTGTCATGATTTCCTTTGTTATCCCATTTCAGAGTCTCGGACCTCCTTGGGACCAACATGAGGCTTATTCTCCATCCTAATCCAAGCCTCCATACATGAGATTCATCTTTAATAATTGGAATAAGTACCTTGGAGTTTCTGGAACATGTGATCACACATAATTTTGTAACATTCCCTTCCACTTGAAAAAGATTTGTCCTCAAATCTTATTGATTATCAACAAGGGAATCCAGCACAAAATCTGTAAAATTGTCCAGACAAAAAGACAAAATATATGGAAATTCACACTTATTATTTTTCCCCTCTTTGCCTTTTTCTACAACCCTCACCTCAAGGCTTTTTCCATTCAAATCGTGAGTCAATTCATTTTCTTGCTTCACATGATAAACATCATTAATAACAATTAAATTACAATCATTTAAAGTAAATAAAGGAATTAAATCTTCACAAGATTGTTCTTCAAGCACATCATGTGATACCTCCAGCATGGGTAATTGAACTTCCTGCAAAGAAGCTTTATCTTCCTTGATTTCATTCTCCTCATTGGTAGGCTCAATATCCTCCAAAATAACCTTTGGCCAAGGCATATTCGAAAGAAATTCGTCGTCACCTTCGGGCTCAATAATGATCTCTTCAATTGTGTTTGCCACAATTGGTTGTGGAATGGCATCATCATCCCATGCCCATGTAGAAGGATCACCAATAACATAAGATTTTGGATCCTTAAATTTAGCAACCCCATCAACAATAACAACTTTCAATTGACTTGCGCATTTAATCTCAGTATGACCATATCCAAGACATATACAACATCTAGGTATTTTTAGTTTATGCGGCTAATGCTTCTCGAAAAACCTTTGATTGTCAGCTAACATCTTTCGTAATTGTTCTTTCATAGTAGCAAGTATACCTTCGAAATTTTGGTTAACACTAGCACCTTCTGCCTGTTTACTCATATTGACACTTAACCAAATTTCAAAGATTATCCACGACAATTACTACAGCAAGAATAACCCACAAATGTCCAATATATTCAATCTAAAGAATCAATCACCAATTCAGCCGGATCAAATTCTCACAATACCAACTTAACAATAAAAAAGATATAATTGTTGTAACCTTCTCACAATAATCAAATCATGCAAGGCTGCGTATAACAACAATTTAGGGTTTCAATTTTAAGGAAAAACTGATAAACCTGATTTCGAAAATCCCTTGATCTCTAATACCACTTGATGCGGAATAGCGTCCAAGATCTTTTCGTAAATCAATTTGGACTGGTAGAATCAACCTATCTCCGTAGACTGACAGTAAGCATGATTATTTGATGGCTCCTCACCAACAAATAACAAGACAGTCATGTAAAGAGAACTCCCTCCTCAGGAATAATCTTCACAAAGTAAATCAAAATCCCTCCTCAGAAAATCAACTCACGTAAAAGAAACAACTCTGTGTTCTTATTTCAAAATTCAACTCTATTGAAAACCTATGGAGTGTGCCCTTTAAATAGGCTACAAGAAGTGTTAATGTTTGGTAATTTCCCAATGTGGGATAATTGCCAATCATGTTTCCTAAAAACTACCCTTAATGAATTAAAGATCCATTAAGCCCATTACATGCCTTTTATCATGCTAGATAATTTGGGCCATGTAATTAAATAATTAATCACAAAATTAATAAGCCCATAATTAACGTTTGGATTTAATCTTATTAAAACACAAATTAAACCCTAAAATCTAACAAGAAAAACGTAAATACTAAAAATCCCGAAATTGTCCGTGTCATGACGTGACGTGCGACTTCACGGCATGTTTTCACCTTGATCCCATCAGAATATGAAACAATACAAAACATAAAAGTTTTAGCTCTGGATCTTAGCTTTCGAATGTCGCTGTAATCAACCCATTCCGAGTTACGATGAGAGAGATATGGCCCAATTACTAAAACATGGAAGAATCTCTCAGCAAATAATATTTGACGCCTCTTGTGATGATTTTCTTTGTTATCCCATTTCAGAGTCTCGGACCTTCTTGGGACCAATATGAGGCCTATTCTCCATCCTATTCCAGGCCTCCATACATAAGATTCATCTTTAATAATTGGAACAAGTACCTTGGAGTTTCTGGAACATGTGATCACACATGATTTTGTATCATCTGCTGCTCAAAATAAGCAATTTTGTTGAGTTCGATGTTGGACAATACTTGTTTGATCAGATAGTTAAGCATGCAGATTGCAAGAATGAGAAACTGGCTTATCCATTTCCTAGCTTGATTTATGCCATTCTAGCATCACAGCATCCTGTAATTAGAGCTAGAGAAATTTTGGAGGCTGATAAGGAAGAGATAAGGATAAGCTATAAGCTGCTGATTGGAAACCATGTCAATGACATGGATGATGTCACAGAGGATGTCTCTGACACTGAGGACTTTGGTAACTCTATCTTGCTGTCTCGTACTATTAAGGTACTGGAGGATGAATTAAAAGCATTGGTGGCACAGCAATCTGAGATAGAAAAAAGAAGGAAGGAGATTTCAGTTGTCCTTGATGATTTGGCAACTTTAAAACAGGCTAAGGATGCTGCAGCAGAAGCAGCTGCAAGAAAGAAGCAATTTGATGATAAAGCTGAAAAAGCAGCTGATGATGATAATGCAGATGTTTCACCTGATGTTCCACTGAATGTCACTGCATGTATTACTCAAACTTTATCTCCTGTGATTACAGAATCAGAGATGGAAACAGAAAATCCTATCGCTGAAGAAACTGCTGATTCTAATCGTGATGAGGAAATGATCACGATGGATATTCCAGTGCCTCCTACTCATTCTGATGATGCCACTGCAAGTGTTATTGCTGGTGTCCCTGACAGTTATGCCCCTTCTAGCGCCCAATCTGATGGGTTTGATACTGGTAAAGATGGTAGCATTCCAGAAGCTGCTGCAAGTGTTCACTTACTTGCAGATTCAGTTGGCCTTGTGCCTGATGATGTGGAGGATTCTGATTAATTACCTTGATATTTATTTTGATGGTGATTTCTCTAAGACAATTTATTCTATTTTTATTGCTTATGTGGCCTTTTTGTCTTTTTATGGCAAAAAGGGGAGTAATTTTGGATTTTGGATATTTGGTTTGTAATTCCTCAAACTATGTATGCTGGGAAACTTGGTGTCTCTTGCTGTGTCATGCATAATGTCTTCTGCAGATGTTTCGTTACCAAGTGATTATTCAGTGGGAGTTTTCACGCGCTTCCGATTCAGCATACAAGGGGAGATTGGATTTTGCCAAAAAATGCCAAAGGGGGAGATTGTTAATGCACACATGAGTTGGCATTTCTTTTAATTGGCATTGATTTTTTGGCAAAGATAAGGAAAGCGTTTATTAAAGGCAAAATCAAATAAAATCAATCTATGCAAGGAAGATTGATTTGAAGATTAATGCCATATGGATAATTATGGAACTTATCTTGGTATTCTTGGAAGCTATCTAACTTTGGAAAAGATAAGCATTAAAGGCACAAAAGTTTCCATATTCCCATTTGAATTATTTTGGAAATAATCTTGAAGATAATGATGAGAAGATTTGGTGTGCCTATATGAGCTTTCCATCACACGGTTTTCATGTGTGGGATTTTGATTATTCATTCGGTCTTCTTAAGACTGTATACACACTTCTTGGTTGGAGAGTTTAGTTGAAAGTGTGTTGGCTTGAAGCATCTTAATGCAACATTATTGAAGATGAAATCCTTGTATTTTTTATTCAAGCATAGAGCTCGGGAGGAGTTCAAACGTGGGCAAGGGGATCTTGCATAACCACGGATTCTGGGAGGAATCAATTCAAGTCGAGGGGAGCTCGCACAATCCGTTCACTGTAGAAGTTGGGAAGAGGCAGTAGCAAAGATAAGATGGTGTCTTACCTTGTGTCATACTGAATGTCTTGTAACTTGTCAACTTAGTGGATTGTTCTTTCTGGGCGTGGCCCCGCAAATGTAGGCAATTGCCGAACTGCGTTACCAACCTCCTATCTTTTTAAATTCCGCATTTTTTTAATATTGTCCATTGTCACTTTATTATCGGTGTCACACCTAGTGTTTCTCACCCACTGGGACATCGAGTATTTAACCTAGATCTTTCATCATATAATTCAAAAACATTAAATCTCTCTGTCGAACAATCAAAATGAGGGAAAAAATAGTTAGATTTACAAAAATCAAGTTTTCTAGATGGATAGTGAAAAATCAAAGATACTTTTTATAAAGAGAAAAATCTAATTAGATTTTTAATAGTTGTAAAGAATCTATCAAGTGTCCACTTATGTCTTTTTTTTCTTAACTAAAAGTGTGGTTCAAACCCCATTTTACAAATAATAAGCTAAATCCACTTTTGCTTTAAATTACATATATTGAGGACCAAATTTATTGTCAATCAAATATTGGGAACTAATTTTATCACTTAGGTAAACATTAGGAACTATTGGGAACTAGTTTTATCACTTAGGTAAACATTACGAACCAACTTCATATTTTTCCCCTTTTGCAAACAATGTTAAAATGTTTAGAATTTTTTTTATCACCCATTTCTGTTTATCCACCTTTACATAACATCCAGCTTAGAGATATGTTGGCCACGGAGGGATCACTTAGGTCTCTCCTGACCATATCAAATTTTCTATTTAATATTTCTCTATCTTGTTTTGTCTAATATATTAAAATGATGCAATTCACTTAAATCATGACTAAATAAGTTGTAGTAGATTTGAATCATATTTGAGTAGGATTTAAATAATTGTAGATTTAATTTTTATAAAATAAATACTTTTAGCAATTACTTTTATGAAATTACATCATTTTAATTTGTTTTGACAAAATAAAATAAAAATATTGAATAAATAATTTAATGTACTTCCTAACCTCAACGTTTAGACTTATGTCGGACTAGGCATGTGTGCATGTGATTGTAACTATGTGTGAGTTAAAAAAAAGGGGTTTTGAAGAAAATGACTATTATTTCATCGATCAACGTCAAAGACACAAAGCACTGTATCCGTAAGAGTACAAGTCATCAAAATGGATACGTTTCCCTAAGGTCAACATAATCTTTGTGCTTTACAAGATGACTATTTGACTCTGAATTGCATGGAGATCTATATGAAGTGATAAATCAATTACATGGGTAATGAATTATGAAAAACATTCAAACAAATAGATTGGATTATGTAAAATCTAGTTGTTCTTGTTATTTTTTTTCTATTTTTTACGAAATGGTTTGTCAACCTATCCATAATTTGATAGTGGCATATGGAATATTACGCGCCAATGAAATCAATTATATAAATAATTTATAGTCACAATTCCACGATTTTAGATTTATATTGATGTGATTTGATTAGATTGATTTTGTCATTAATTGTTAGACTTTTCATATAGAATTCAAAATGTCATATGTTAGACAATTGATTGAAAATAAAATTTTAATTTAGTAGTTTTAATTTGGGAAGATTACAAAAATCATCCTTCACATTTTACCATTTTTTTTCATCACTTACATTTAAAATAATATAATTTTGTCACTTTCATTAAAATTTTACATTAAATTATTTCTGTTATATAATTTTATCTATGTTTTTAACGAAAAATATACATACGTCATTATCGAATTATTTACATGTGCATACTTTCTGTTAAAATGTCAATTCAAATTTGATGAAAGAATAAATTTGGTATAAACTTTTAATGTGAATGATGGAATTACATCATTTTAAATGTGAGTGATGAATTTTTATTTTTTTTTAAAGAAATGATGGATGAGTTTTACAATTTTCCCTTTTAATTTTATATGCAAAACTAAATTATTTTTGTATGTCTCTTTGGTGTTCTACATCACTAATGAATCAAAACACTTTTTGTGAGTACAACACTAAATTTCTGACTTGTATTTGCACTTGATAAAAAAAATATTTATGTGCTAAAATATTCTCGGAAGAGATATTATTTAGTGTGGCTGTACTTCAACGTGATAATGTACGCGTAGAATCATCACTAAACATTGGAAATGTCATAATAATTAATGGCAAACTTTGATTTTTTTTTGTTGTTGTTGTTAATTGACTTATTGTACAATATCGACAATGATTGCAGCAGATCCATCATTCAAATCCAAAAACATCCAACGCAGAAAACAACATGCATAAAACACAAGTTGATAGAAAGAGTAAAGCAAATGTATTTGTCATGCCTTGATGAATCATGATTCACGCTTTAAACTCATGGTGGTCCGGTGGAGCATGCCTTTTTTATTGTATTGTCAAATTACTTCTTATTGTTGTTGGTAGCAATTACTTAGTTCAATGGAGTCAATTAGTGACTAAACTGAATATTAAACTAAATCCTGTTGAATTATAGAGGTTATTGAAAAGCACTAATTATTCAACTTATATTATATTTTTTTATGTGCTTTGTGGGATGAGTTTGGTGCTAATTTATGAGAATCTTTGCAGAATATGGAAGTTTCCAGTTTGGAGTATGCTGTAGAGATAAAGCTTATTTGGAAGGATTTCTAAAATATTTGAAGGGGCTAAAGATAACATTGAGGAGTTTAATAAGAAAAGAATTCCTGGAAGATATCAATTTGGTGGGAGAAGTTTAATTAGGAAAGGGAGAACGACCCTATAAGTCCCTCACATTTTACCCAATAATTTGTTTGGTCCCTCACATTTAAAATGGGGCAAAATAGTCCCTCACATTTCAAAAGTGTACTTTTTCAGTCCTTTTGACGGAATCTGTTAAAAAATCTGTTAAATGTAGTCATGTGCACATCACGTGACTCTTTTTCAAGGGTAAAAAAGGAAGTACAACCCTTAACCCTCATCCTCTATCTTTTTCTCTTCCTTCTTCCTTTGACATCCAACATACATGTGAGATGCACATTACTATTTCCGTTACCTAGCCAACAAAATTCATCAATTGTCCTAAATTGGTCACAAAATAAAACATTAGGGACTAAATTAGCTACTTCCGAAATATTTGGAACTAAAAGTGTCAAATGCCTAAACATTAGGGACCAAAATTGCCATTTTCTCTTCTTTTTCTTAATCACTTTTTTCAATAGTCTATAATCACTCTCATCAATCCCACATCATCATCTCACTATAATGAATCCCACACCATCATCTCACAGTCAAAAAGTAAATATTTACGAATTATTGACGCCCAAGAACTTCAACATATGAATTGGACTGATTAGATGCAAGTTAAATATTGCAGGGGACAAATTGTTTTGATAACTGGAGAGATATTTACTATGTCCTAAATTTTTTCCCAAAAAGCGATATGCTTGATGCTTGTTTAATTTCAAAATGAAATTTTCGTGCCAAAAAAGAGAAAAATACAAAATTCATCTCCAATGTTTAGCTAAGTGACAAAATTGGTTCTCAATATTTTATCAACAATTAATTTAGTCCTCAGTAACTGTAATTTCTAGTAAAATTGGACAATTGCAGATTTTTTTTCACAAATTAACAATCCAATTCAATTTTTCTCTTTATGAAAAACATATTTTTGTTTTTTATCCATTTAGAAAAATATGTATTTATTATACATCATGGTAGATTATAATAATTTCATATTAGTTCAAAAAAATTAAAATCTCTCTTACAACAATCAAGAAAAGAGAAAAAAGGCCCAGGTTTTCTATATAGACAAAAATACAAAGAAAAATAAATAAAAAGATGTTTCTTATGAAGAGAAAAAAAATGAATTTGATTGTTATAATTTGAAAAAACAAATCTTCTAATTATCTACTTTTTCTTCAAATTAAAAATATTGAGGAACAAATTTGTTGTCAATGAAAGATATGATACTAATTTTGCCACTCAGGTAAATATATATTACAAAAACTCTTGTGAAACCGATTCATATATGAGACATTGTTCATATATGAAATAGACAATTAATTACCGTTGAAATCATGATTCTAATTTTTTGTCATTTTTATTATGGGTTAAAATTGCAATTACTTCGCTATTACATATATAATTCTGCTTCATAGTAGACCAATTGAATATATATTTAGGGGCAATTATGTTTTTGCATATCCCTGACAAATATTCTTCACTAAAATTGGAAAATAAAATTTTGTACACGAATAAAACGCAATGCATGATGGACTCACAGTCATCCACCATCTATTAATTGGATTCCTTGAAACATTAATTTGGAAGTTTGTGCTTTAGTCCCACTAATTCTATGCTGCCATACTGATTATTTCTTTGGTGACTGTAATACTTGTTCTACGGTAATGTTCATGGAATTCCAGATGTATCGGAACCTTATTCCTGCCTTTTGAGTGGTTAAATAAAATTTTTAGTGACATCCCGCATCAGTAATGATTATGAATCCATAAAAATTGCTTTAGTAGTTTAAATAAAATTTTAATGACACTCCACTTAAGTAATGAATCCATAAAAACGGCGGTGGTATAAAAGTTTGCGCTTTAATCACTAATGCGCATCATGGTGTTTATTCGCTTAGTGACACAATTCCTTTTCAATCTGTGATAATGGTCATCCATGGTGTATAAGTGTATCAGAACCTGATGCCTGATATTTCAGTGTTAGATAAATTTTATAGTAACATGGGACAGATAATAAAAAACGCAAAATTTCATGTTCGACGTGATACGCGAATTGTGATATGTTGATTCGCAAATGTTTTTACAATTAATACGTGAATTTTTTTTATACGCTAATGTGATTGTACTTGATATAGTAATTTTTACACCTTATACGCTAATTTTTTATATGCCAAAGTAAAATTTTGATACTCTAATTGTTTTTTATGCGCCAAAGTGAAATTTGATACTCTAATTGTTTTTTATACGCTGATGTTTGAATTTAATACGCGAATCTCATATATGCGAGACGGCCGTACAAGAGACCTACTCAATAAAAAATAACGATATTGGCAAAAGGCACAAATTCTGCATAACTTGCACAGTTTATTGACTAATATCAAAACTGCAATAATGAAAATAAGGCTTATTTTATATAATTTTAGAAAATGCTAAACCAAAATAAACAAGAAATGGAAAATAATTTAAGAAAACTAAATGGATTCGAAAGTCACATAAATAAATAAATTTTAATGAAAAATGATGCAACCGTGATAAAGTCCAATAAGTGTTGTAGATTTTATTGAAAGTTTCAAAAATCGGAATTTATATGACAAAATATTGGGCAGATAATAAGCATTATTATTCCCTTTTTTGGAGTGATCCTACGCAGCTAATTGTAATTCATCACTGATTACAGTAATTCAAGTCGAACCCATCAAATGAGAGAGTTTGATGAGCTATATATACCTCTCTTACCAGCATATATATGAATGTTTGAAGTTGCTGGGGTACAGCAGGGTATGGCTCAGTTTAATGGAAGAGATGATGCAGAATCAACAAAACTTGAAATGTTAGAAAAGAAAGTAAACTCAATATCATCATGTCAGCATAGTCGTAGCCTTGGTTTTGGAAACAATTCTGGTTTAAGTCCTGGACAAATTGTTGAGCTTGAAGAAGAAAGTGCTGTAAAGTGGGCTGCAATTGACAGGCTGCCTACCATTCAACGACGAAAATTATCCCTGTTTGATGAAAATGTTGACAGTGAATCCGATACTAAACGAAAACGGGTGGTTGATGTGACTAAGATCGCTCCTCTAGAGAAGCATATGTTCATTGAGAAGCTCATTAAGCATATTGAGCGCGATAACCTTCGCTTGTTACAGAAAATTAGGAAGAGAATGGACAAGTAAGGTTCCTATTTCATATTTGTTTTTGCATTTTCTTTTTTTTTTCGATGATCTAAATCCCGACTTACGTTGAACTATACTGAACCCCAAGTCAACCGTCCCCTAGCCACCCTGAGAAT
This sequence comes from Ophiorrhiza pumila, assembly GCA_016586305.1. NCBI lineage: Eukaryota > Viridiplantae > Streptophyta > Magnoliopsida > Gentianales > Rubiaceae > Ophiorrhiza > Ophiorrhiza pumila. The sequence goes on along the minus strand of BLIW01000011.1, from coordinate 8,931,714 downwards.
GTAAATCGCAGGATGTGCATGCGGATGGATACTACTTGTTTTTGCATTCTCTATATCATGCATGATTCACTGGACTAGACCAACATTTCATAAAGTTCAAGCGGTTGTCATTTATCAATTCAATTTTGTGGAAGTTAAATTTTCAACAGAAATGGTTTTGATTGGTTTTTTTTAGAAATGGCATAGAATTGCCGACGGTGGAAGTGCGATACAGAAATCTTGAAATAGAATCAGAGTGTGAGGTTGTTCATGGCAAGCCACTTCCAACTGTTTGGAATTCTTTTAAAAGCATACTTATGGTAAGTTTATATTTGTTTATCTCTTGTAATCCCTTCATGTTTTAAAGAACTTCAAAAGCTTCCATTGCAAAATTTGCTGCTTTAGATAGAAATTTATTTTGTAAAATGGACTGTCTCTTGTAGAATGATTGATCACGTTCTTATCAACATTGTGATTTCTTTAACTTATTACTTATTAGACTTAATTTATCAATATATTGATATTGACCAAACTTTTGTTTTAAATGTTGTTTCTTTAAAATCTTGTTGTCTTTGAACTCTATGTGATGAATTAACATAAGTAGGCATCTATGCTTTTCTCTCTCTTTGAGAGAAGTTAAGCCTACAAATAAAGATTAGGAATCAAATGCATATATCTGCATTTATAACCCGGGACAGATTTGTAGAAAACAACTATATTTGTAAAAGACACAAATTCATATATTTTGAAAGATTTATTGAATAATATCAAACCCATTATAATAAAAGTAAAAGTTTATCAGCTAGCGTTTTTTTTTTTTTTTGCTCAAAATCAGCTAGCATTTATGTAGTTGTAAGAAACTCTTAAATAATTGCATGTCTCGCTATTTTGAGTCGAAACAAGAAAGTTACGCACATTTCAAGCTAACGGTGTCATTTAACATTTTTTTCTTTCCGTTCTTGGACTAATCCTACAGGGGCCAATAAACATCTTCATCCCTTCCACATCAATCTACATTTTTTATGCTATAAACAATTTAATCCTTTCAAATATTTCTTAAAATTGGTTTGCAGAAAGCATGCCACTCTATTTGTCTTTATTTTTATTTGTTAGTGTTTTGCTTTGTCTTAGGACCTTGCAAGGCTTACCGGGTTAAAGTCAGAAAAATTCAAGATCAATATAATCAGTGGTGCAAGTGGCATCATCAAGCCTGGAAGGTACAAAAAATGTACATTTTGGTTACTAACTCATATTTCTACATCACTAATGATCCGATTGTCAATTCTTTTCTAGCCTATATGATCAGATTTGATTTGCATATATGTAATTTTACCTCTGTATTATGCCATAGAGATTGGACCATTTTTAGTTACATGCATATAGGTCATTGATTCAGGTTGTTCTGATTGGATCAATTTATTCTCATTAATTGCAGAATGACTCTACTTATGGGTCCTCCTGGATGTGGGAAGACATCATTATTAAAGGCCCTTTCAGGAAATCTTAACAAATCTCTCAAGGTTTCTTTCTTTCTTTCTTCATATATAGTTGATTTCATTTTGAGCATAATCTGTCCAAAAACTAAAAGAAACGCTTTACACCTCCAATGATTCTATATGCTTCTTATATATTGGAAACAAATTTGGAGGATTGTCAAAGTTAGAGCTTAGATTTTGATCAGATTGAGCTTATTGTTCTGAATTGATCCACGCAGCTGAACTTCGTTTAATGTCAAAGGAACAAGATTCTTCACAACTTCAAACAAAACTGGGCATTAAGATTCTCGTTTTCAGCAATAAAAATGTATCATGGCTTTGTCCATATTGCCAGATGATTTCAGTTTTTGAAGGAGCATTGTACCTGTGTAAATTATCAGAGTGTATCAGGGAGGACATTGTAGTTTGCATAATGTTTGTTTTGTTCTCTAACAGATTGCTGGGGATATTTCTTATAATGGATACAAACTGACAGAATTCGTGCCCCAGAAAACTTCTGCTTATATAAGCCAATGTGACATGCATATCCCTGAAATGACTGTAAGAGAAACATTGGATTTTTCATCTCGTTGCCAGGGTGTTGGAAACAGATCAGGTACTCTTATTGTTCTCGGAAAGTACATTTACGATTTTAAACAAAACTTTGTAGATACTAAAATGGATAAACTTTTGGCATCTGTTTAGAAATTATGACTGAGCTTATCCGAAGGGAGAAAGAAGCAAGAATTCTTCCGGATCCAGACATAGACGCTTACATGAAGGTATAGATGAAGTCTGAGTGCATTACTTCATTTTAGTTTGCTGATTGATATACATCATGACAAATATTGCACTTGAGAATCATAGCTTATTGACCTTGCATTACTTCATTAATCTATTTTGGAACTGGCATTCTGTTTCTCTGACAACTATGATCTGCATCAACTTAATTTTGTCTATGAAGATCCAACCAACAAACTGCACCATCTTAATTATAAACATCGATTTGTTTGTGTATGAGTACAATTAAAGAATGACTAGACATAGTAATACGTCCTTGACAGCATATTTTTTTACTACTCTCTGTAGTTGTTTCATGCATTGCATGTATTCTTACTTGAGACATGTCCACAATCCGATGTATCATTTTTCGATTTCTTGTTTTAGTGGTTACTACATATCTTGTCAGTGTCTGCAATCCCTCGTATCATTTTTCGATTTCTTGTTTTAGTGGTTACTACATATCTTCTTAGTGTCTACAATCCCTCGTATCATTTTTCGATTTCGAGTTTAATATGGTTACTACATATCTTATCAGTGTCCACAATCCGATGTATCATTTTTCGATTTCTTGGTTTAGTGGTTACTAAATATCTTATCATTGTCCACAATCCGTTGTATCATTTTTCGATTTCTTGTATCAGTGTCCACAAACCGATGTATCATTTTTCAGTTTCTTGGTTTAGTGGTTACGACATATCTTATCACTGTCCACAATCCGTTGTATCATTTTTCGATTTCTTGCTTTAGTGGTTACGACATATCTTATAATGTCCACAATCTGATGTATCCATTTTCGATTTCTTGTCTTAGTGGTTAATGCATATCTTATAATGTCCTAACTTTAGATAATTTTTGTACAGGCAATTTCTGTTGAAGGACAAAAGACAACTCTTCAAACAGACTACATTTTGAAAGTAGCCCTGTTTCTTCTTCCTAGATTCAATTTAAAATGCAGTTTATGCTTCATCATTTGACTGTGCTGCTCTTCACCAGATACTTGGGCTTGATATCTGTGCTGATACTCTTGTTGGAGATGCAATGAAAAGAGGCATTTCTGGTGGTCAAAAAAAGAGACTGACAACAGGTACTTTAAGAGCAATCTCATTTGATGCATCTCAATTTTCCTAAATACAAAGCCAAATAGCTACACATTACCTACAAATGTTACATCAATATCAACTTCTGAAATCAATCATGTTTAGTATTAGTGATCAACATAGGAATCAATTTTATTGGCTAATCATGCAGGAGAGATGATTATTGGCCCTGCGAGAGCTTTATTTATGGATGAAATTACAAATGGATTGGATAGTTCGACTGCATATCAAATTGTTTCTTACCTTCAGCAGCTTGCACATATTACAGATGCTACCGTACTCATATCAATTCTTCAGCCGTCGCCTGAAACGTTTGATCTCTTTGATGACATTATACTGTTGAGTGGTGGAAAAATTGTCTATCACGGACCTCGAGTTAATGTTCTGGAATTCTTTGAGAGTTGTGGTTTTAAGTGTCCTGGAAGAAAAGGGGTGGCAGATTTCCTCCAAGAAGTAAGCTCATTATGTCTCATTTCATGTTATATATCTTGCTTTTAGTTGGCATGAACTTATGAATTGGCATATTGCAGGTTATCTCAAAGAAAGATCAAGTGCAGTACTGGTATGGAAGTGATGAAACTTACATTTATCATTCAGTTGATATGTTATCAAGGAAATTTAAGGAATCATCTCAGGGAAAGATTCTTGATGAGGAGCTTTCAAGGCCATTTGTGAGGTCCAAAGTTCATAAAGATGCTATTACATTTAGTATGCATTCCATTCCTAAATGGGAACTCTTCAGAACTTGCATCTCCAGGGAGTTTCTTCTAATGAAGAGAAATTCTATCATTTATGTTTTCAAATCTTCTATGGTTAGTACAATGTTTATTTGTCTCATCATTTTTCATCATTTTGTTTTTGGCTATCAATTCTACCTCTTTAGAGCCGCCAAACTATTTGGATCATGCATTTTTTTTTTCACTATTCCTTTTTTTTTTTTTATATTTTGGTCATTCATTATTAAAAGTGGTATACTAATGGCCATTTTGTTAATTTCAACTGTTATTTTTAAATTTTTTTGTTAAATTCAAATGTTTCTTTTTATTAAACCATATTTTTTTAAGTGTAAAATTTGGGGACAACCTTGTTAAATGAATACTCATGATCCTAAAGTATAAATTCTACCGCTTTACCTCATTTTTAGCTATTATATTACCTTAGAAAATTAAAAAAAGATTGAATGTAATTAAAAATTTCAAAGATAACGGCTGGATTTAATGGAATGACTATTAGTATACCAATTTTCATAAATGAGTGGTGAAATTGAAACAAAAAAACGTTTAGTGACCAAAGGTATACGATCCAGTGGCGGAAGAGAATGAAATTCTCTATTTTCTTCAAAATATTCATATGCACTGAAATGCTCTATTTTCTCACCAGCTTGTAAAAATGTGGATTGCTTTTGCCATATCTTGCAGGTTCTTATGTGCGCAGTGATTACATCGACTGTATTTTTGCGAACAAGGATGGATGTTGATATTGTCCATGCAAATAATTATATGGGAGCTTTATTTTATGGTCTTGTTGTTATTCTTCTTGATGGATATTCAGAAATGACACTGACTGTTGCTAGACTTCCAGTTTTCTACAAACAAAGAGACTTGTACTTTTACCCAGCTTGGGCATATTCAATTCCATCAGCAATTTTAAAGATTCCTCTCTCATTGCTTGAAGCTTTAGTTTGGACATCTTTCACTTATTATGTTATTGGATACAGTCCTGAGCCTGAGAGGTAAGTCAAGGCTTTGGAAAAAAATTGTCATCCATCAACTACATTTCTAGCTTTATTATTTTCTGGCCAAGCAATTAATTGGCAAAAACTATCTTAGTAGGCTTGGTAGATAAAATATTCCTATGGTACACTTTCAATTACTATTCTTTTTTTTTTTTTTTTTAATTTCAGCTATGCCAATATCAAAAGTTATATACTAATCATCATTTTGTTAAATTCAATCGTTCTCTTTAATTTTTTTTTTATTAAGTTCAAATATTTCTTTTTTGTTAAAACCGTATTTTTAAATATAAAATTTAGGCACAAATTTATTAGATGCTCATCCACTTTTTAAATCTTAAATACTATTGATTAATCTCATTTTTCAATATAATATTAGTGACAAAAGTATATTGTCGAGTAAGGCTCGGTTTGTTTGTCCTCATCTTAGTGTTTTGTTTTACAAATTAAATTTGTCTTGCTTGTTTTGTTATTTTAATCTATCAAAATTTTTTAAACTAAAAATAATGTTACAGTAATTATTTTTGCTTCTGTTTTTCATAATTTATAAATAAAATATTAATTTTAAATTTAGATTTTAAACTTTTAATAATATACTATTCTTCTAATAAAATTTTCAATCAAAACAAAGGCATAAAAAATTCAAATTTCTTACTAAAGCAAACTTATCAATTCAAACACTTGTAAAATATTTTTTTTATAACAAATTGCACCCAAAAAGATTAAATCATAAAATAAAAAAACACCACATCCAAACAGAATTTTAGTGACTACCCGTTATTAATTCAATTATTCGACTATTTCAAATCTATACTCCTATGCTTAATATTGAACTAATTAGTCAGCGAATGATCATAAACAAGCATCAACTTCTAATGTTATTTTAAAAATTAACTTCTCAGGTTCTTCAGCCAATTGCTTGTACTATTTGCTACTCACTTGGCATCGATTTCTATGTTCCGATTTTTGGCATCCGTATTCCAGATAATAGTTGCTTCTACAGTAGCTGGAAGCTTATTAGTACTCTTTGTTCAACTTTTTAGTGGCTTCATAATCTCAAGATGTAAGTTTTCAGATACTTTTAGTTTTAGTTCTTTATTATGATTATATAATATGAAAGAAGAGAACATCAAGAGGGATGATTTGATTGCAGCTGCAATGCCAGTTTGGCTAAAGTGGGGATTTTGGATTTCTCCATTGGCTTATGGTGAGATTGGTCTTGCTGTTAATGAATTTCTTGCCCCACGATGGCAAAAGGTGAGACTTCATAAATTGTATGTTAAAAATTGCTATTGAGCTTTTCTTCAACCAGTTCTGTTGGCTTCTTCATTTTACACTTGCCAGAAATGTTGATTAAATGTGCCATCATCTTATTTATTATATAATCATGGAAAAATTGCAAAAAACAAAAGGTCCTTCACGTCTTACTAAAAACTTTCTTTCATGGATCATATTTAAAATTACGCAATTTCGTTATTTACACTAAAAATTTGGAATAGATTGGTCTTTTTATAAAATATCATATACTTTTTAACGAAAAATATACATGTGTTATTGTTAGATGATGTACTTGTATATACTTTCCGTTAAAATATTACATAAAATTGAATGGAAGAATAAATTTGGTACAATATTTTAAAATGAATAATCAAATTTTGCATTATTTTAAATATGAATAATAAAAAAATATTTTTTCAATAGATGTGAAGAATGTTTTTTTGCAATTTTTCCGATAATCATATATGCAATGTCATTATTCAATTTCCAATATTATTGCTCTCTTTCCTCTGTATAGATGGTCACTACAAACATAACAATAGGACAAGTAACCCTTCAAAGCCGTGGGTTAAGCTTTGGTGGACATCTTCTTTACATTTCAGTTGCTGCTTTAGTAGGATTTGCACTATTCTTCAACATCGCCTTTACTTTGACTTTAAGCTTCTTAAACCGTAAGTTCACTTTCTCGTAAGTTCTACCAAGAAAAAAAAATAATGGCAAGAACATCGGAATAATCGAATTAATTAAATTGAGATCAAATATATTTCGAAACGATCTGTTTAAACTCATTCGAAATGCTATTCGAACTTGAATTTGAACTCAATCAACCACTCCTTTTTTTACCTCGATTGAGTAACGAGGTCAAACTCAAATTTTTGTAATTTTTAATTTTTAAAATTTCTAAATCGCTAAAGAAGATTTTATAATTTATTAAAAATGTAATAATGTTAAATGATATTTTATTATAAAATTAAAAACTAAAGTATAAATATAAGTAGCATAAATTAAAATGTATTAAAATATTAAGCAGTATAACATAAATTTGCATGTAAAAATTCAGAATACATACTCAAACTATTTAAGGCTGAACATTTTGAAGTCGAGCTCACCTTGAGTTTGTTTGACCGAATTCAAATCGAGTAGTTAAATGTTTACCTCGTAAACTTGTCACGAGTAGCTAGCTAGCTTTGATTATCAACCCTAGTGTAAACTACATGATATGACATTCACTTGTCAAGATCCATGCAGCTCCTGGTATGCGTGCTATTATCTCAAGTGAAAAGCTGTCTCAGTTACAAGAAAGCAAAGAATCCAGTGATGTAAATCTTGTAGAAAATCCAAGAAAGTGTCCTCCAAGCAACACTGTAGGATCTAACAAAGGTTTGGTACTTTTCTTTTCTTCAACCTCGTACATATTCTTGTAAAGACTATCAATTAAGCAGCAACGTGTGAAGTTAATTTTTGAATCTCATTGTTTAGGAAAGATGATTTTACCTTTACAACCATTGTCTGTAATTTTTGAAGATTTGCAATACTACGTTGACACTCCCATGGTAATCATATATATCCTCATCTCTTTTACTTTTTGAGTAAATTTTAGCAATGCATTGTATGTCATCTATGCATTAGGTATAACGTATTTTCTCGAATTTGACTGTCACTAAACTAAAAGTTTAATTCAATCATTTATCTGGTTTGAGTTGAGTCTGCAATATTTCTTTCATTTTTTGGTTCCAGGCTATGAAGAAGCATGGATTCACTCGGGAAAAGCTTCAACTTCTTTGTGACATTACAGGCACCTTTAGACCTGGTGTGCTTACAGCATTAATGGGCGTTAGCGGAGCTGGAAAAACAACTCTTCTTGATGCTCTTTCAGGTAGAAAAACTACTGGCACTGTGGAAGGTGAAATAAGAATTGGAGGGTTTCCCAAAGTTCAAAAGACCTTTGCTCGGGTGTCGGGTTATTGTGAACAATTTGACATACATTCTTCTCAAATTACTGTCGAAGAATCGGTTATTTTTTCAGCTTGGCTACGACTGGATCCCCAGATTAATTCACAAACTAAATCTGTATGAAACGAACTATTAAAAGTTTAAAGTTCTTATCTTTCTTTCAGTTCTAAATTTTTGTTTGGACTAAATTAGTGTGGTTTAACTTTTAGGACTTTATCAAAGAAGTTCTTGAGGCTATTGAACTGGATGATATCAAACATTCACTGGTGGGAATTCCGAATGTAAGTGGTTTATCAACCGAGCAACGCAAGCGGCTCACCATTGCTGTGGAATTGGTTGCTAATCCTTCAGTTATATTTATGGATGAACCTACAACTGGATTGGATGCAAGAGCAGCAGCCATTGTTATGCGAGTTATAAAGAATGTGGCTGATACAGGAAGAACGATTGTCTGCACCATCCACCAACCGAGTATTGACATATTTGAAGCATTTGATGAAGTAAGTAGCAACCAAAGACATGCATGGAAATAAATTAAACCTATAGTCCTCAAAAAGTGACAACGACACTTTGATTAGTTTTGGATTTCTACTGCTTGTTCTTAGTTTGATTAGTTTTGGATTTAGAACATTTCTTAGTACTATTGCATAAAACCATACACTTGCATTATAGGTGTAATCAAGACGATTTGAGTTCGAGTACACCTATCTATTTGAATTCATTAAATACTCGAAATTGAGTCGAACTCACTCAACCCCTCAACACCAACCCCCCCCCCCCCCCCTCCTCCCTCAAGCCCCTTTTTAAAAAAAAAAAAAAAAATCAATCAATAAATGATTTTTATTTGACTTTCTCAAATTGTGATGGACTTTTTGCCTTTGTTCATTTGACTTTCTTTTTATACATGATGTAGTTAATTTTGTTGAAAACCGGAGGGCGAATGATATTCTGTGGACCATTAGGTCTTCATTCCAGTAGAGTCATTGAATTTTTTGAGGTCAGCTTCCCTACCATTTTTCAACACGATACATTAATTCATTAGCCTTATTCTAAATAGTTTCACTTAAATATATATACAAGTGGATATATATTTGCCATTTTTCTGCTGTAACTTTCGTAACAGGCCATCCCAGGCGTGCCAAAGATTAAAAGCAACTATAATCCAGCAACATGGATGTTAGAGGTCACTTCTACATCTTCAGAAGCTGAACTTGGTGTAGACTTCGCACAAATCTACAATGATTCTGCTTTGTTCGAGTGAGTACAACAGGCCATGAATTTGTCTTGTTGTTGTCTCTTATTATAGACTAGAATAAGGAACTTACAATGCTGTATTTTGAAACATGCTACTTTTAAATGAGAAAATAAGTACAATATGTGAAACAATGACTAAATAGTACTAAAAATGAAGTACGTTAATAAAATATGTTAAAAATAAAAATGTAATTACTAAATTGAGACAATTACTAAAAAGGTACTTTTTATTACATGTTTTTAATTTTTCTCAATTTGTATTTTTTTTCCTGTAATGTACATTCTTCAATTTTCTTTTTTTTTTTTTATGATTTTGCCTGTTCTCTTCAAATTTTGATGTCTCGTTATCATCGTTTTCACCTATAATTTATAATAGATTATACGTTCCTCTAACTCAAAGAATTAAAATCTTGATATTGAGATTTTGTGGCTTGTGTTTAAGTTCTTTTTCTTTCACTTTTTCTTTAGGGATAATAAGATGCTTGTGAAGAGGCTTAGCATTCCATCTCCTGGTTCAAACGTTTTGAACTTCCCAACACCCTTTTCAGTGAATGGATGGGGACAATTCAAGGCCTGTCTATGGAAACAATATTCTTCATATTGGAGAAGCCCTTCATACAACTTGACACGATTCGTTTTCACTGTTTTGTCATCTCTGATTTTCAGTGTCTTGTTCTGGGATCAAGGCCAGAAGCTGTAAGTATTTCATTATAGAAGTTGTATGAACAATCCAACCCTTAGACCATCTTATGTTTTGATTTCAATGTACTTGAACGATAGAGCTTCCATTTTCATCCTTAAACATGATTCTATGTCTGATTTGCTTCGTGTGATAGAAATAATCAGCAAGGCTTATTCAACATGCTCGGCCTGATGTATGTATCTGCAGTCTTCTGCGGTATAAGAAATACCTCCGCGATCACCCCACATGTCAGTATGGAGATTACTGTTCTTTACAGAGAAAGATTTGCAGGAATGTATGCTTCATGGGCTTATGCACTTGCCCAGGTAATTAAAATTCTTGAAAATAAATTGAAACAACGTACTTTCGTGATTTGCCATAAGAATTAATTTGGTTTGTTCTGACTTGTTCAAATTAAACAAATTTTTGTAGGTTGCTATTGAGATTCCCTATATCTTTACACAAACACTTGTATACACAATCATTACATATCCAATGATTGGGTATCATTGGTCAGGATACAAAGTGTTTTGGTACTTCTATTCCATGTTCTGTACCCTGTTAACCTACACTTATATGGGCATGTTGACTGTTTCTATCACGCCAAGCATTTCAATGGCACATATTTTGCAGGTGACACTTAGCAAAATGTTCAACCTTTTTGCTGGATTCTTGGTTCCTAGACCGGTAAGAAATTTCTCAAACTAAATTTGGAACATTTCATTTTGTTAAGAACCTCCATCAAATTAAACTGAATTTAATAAATTTATGTTTCTTCTTTACCAATTGTAGCAAATTCCAAAGTGGTGGCTTTGGTTCTGGTATTTGAGTCCAACATCTTGGCCACTTTTTGGTATGCTTAGTTCACAATATGGAGATATCAACAAGGAGATTAAAGTGTTTGGAGAAACAAAAACAGTATCAATGTTTTTGAGTGATTACTATGGTTATGATCACAATCAGTTACCTCTTGTTGCTCTTGTTTTGATTTTATACCCCATTGTTACTGCTATGCTATTTACTTATTGTATAGAAAAACTAAACTTCCAAAAGAGATGAATGTAATAGAGAAGTCTTATGGAGCAATTGATTTTCTGGCTTTCCCATGAGTTGTTGCTCTCATAACCTTACAAAACTTGAATTGATGATTTAAGTCTCCAAGCTCATGATTAATTCAATAATATATACTTAGAAATTAATCACGAGCAATTAAGTACCAAAATCAGTTATCACAATCCATTAGAGTTCCACAAAGTGAAGCCAATTAGCAACACTAAAAATTCTCTAAAGTATCACTGGCCTATTATAATCATTAAAAACTAAAAAAAAAAATCAAAGTACTTTACTAAGGGCAAAAAAAACTAGTCACTAAACTTTTTCATTCGTATACTTTTAGCCACAAAATATTTTTTTATTTTAATTTATCTACTCGTCTAATAACAACAAGTAGTTATTTCGCTACATTTATCTATTATATCTTATTTTTCTGTTAAATTGAGAAAAAAAATTCTTTTCACAACACAATTTTTAAGTGTAAATTTGTTAGAAATTTTTTTTTATATGAACGTGTATAATTAAATATGCCAATTAGCCTTATATTTTAGACTTAATTTTGCCTTCAAATTGAAAAAAAAAATGAATTTAAAGGAAATATAAGATATAACATTTGGTGCAAAATTACTTAGACTGAATATTCATGGTTCTTTTCGCTATAAGACCAGTATTGCTTTTATAGATCAGAATATTGATGGACTAAGTATGAACATGAAAAAAATTGATGATAACAAAAATGAGAATATTAAAATAGATATGTAGATATTAATTTGGATAGAATAAGTAATTAATGCATTAAAAAAAAGTTCGGGTAATAGATGAGAAAATAAGATAAACACGTTTAAAATAGTTTGGATATATGCATAAGAGACCTCTAGATGCACTAGTTCAGAGTATAGAAAATAGAGAAAAATTAATTCAAATTAAAAGAAGATTGAGAGATCTAAAAAGAAATGGTAAAAAAAATATAAATGATTTACTTAAATATAGATGAAAATATATGTATAGAAAGAATAAGATGCGAGTATAAATCATGTAGCTGACTCTGCATAATAAGATGAAGGATTAGTTATTGTTATTGTATTCTTGGTATTTTTTTGATAATTTTGTTGCATAGAATTATTATGATTGACGGCAGTTAACGGCTGTTGGCCATCGCCGACCACCATTGGCTGGTCAGATTCCGGCAAACTGGCAGGAATCTGGCCGGCCTGCGGTCAACGACCATTGACAAGTGGTTGAATCCTTGCTCCCTCTCGTAGCCTGGAGCCAAAAACGAAAAAAAATGTTACAGACTCAACTCGAACTAGATACTCGATTGAACCTACCAGGGACGGATCCAGAAAGAAATTTTAGCGGGGGCTTACTTAAAAAATTTTTTGCGATTAAATAAAAATTCAGTCCATAAATTTTTTTTGCGATTCAATCACAATTCACTATTAATCTATAAAGAAAATTAATTAAACAAACTAGAGTTTCTAAATTATGATTTATATCTAAAATATCTTGTCTAAATTCAAAATTCATAATATTAGTTCATATTCAAAAACCCTAATCTAAATTCCAAATCACTAATCCGTTTGGATGGAGTGTTTTTGGATTTTATTATGAAATGTTTTTCTTGGGATTTGTTATGAGAAAAGAATATTTTGGGAGTGTTTAGATTAATAATTTGGTTTTGTTGGGATTTGTATAAGAGATTATTTTATTGATAAAAAGTTTGAAATTTAAATTTGAATTAATATTTTATTAGTTTGTTTTGATTGGAATTGTATTAGAAAGAATTGTTTATTATTAAAATTAAAATTTTAAATTTTAAAATTAATATTTTATTTATAAAAAATACTGTAACAAAAATAATTACTGTAGCATCATTTTTAGTTTTAAAAAGTTTTGTAGAAAAATTAAAGAAAACAAATAAATTATTTTATAATTGTAAAATAAATCCAAAAAAAGCAACAACCAAACAGAGCAAATATTTAGTCCATAAAATTCCCCAAATTAACTTAATAATTAAAATTAACTACAATTAACAACATTTAAATAACAAAACTCTAAATAAAAAAAGAAGAAGTAAAACTAACAAACTAGAGTTTCTAAACTATGATTTATATCTAAAATATATTGTTTAAATTCAAAATTCTTAATATTAATTCATATTCAAAAACCCTAATTTAATTTCCAAATCACTAAATATTTAGTCCATAAAATTCTTAATAAAATTACCCAAATTAATTTAATAATTAAAACTAACTTACAATTAACAACATTTAAATAACAAAACTCTAAATAAAAAAAAGAAGAAGTAAAACTAATCTTTATTGAATCTTGAATACAAAAAATAGAGATAAAAAAAAGAGACAATGAGGGAAGAAAAAAAAAAGTTTCTTTACTAGTGAATTTAAAGCTTGAGTTTGGAAATTTGGGAGATAGCTAAATTGAAAGGGTTTAGATTTGGAAATTTGGGGGAAATAGGAAGGGTTTGAAATTTGGAAATGAAATTTGAAAGGAGAGGTTTGCTCCAGCAAGGAAAGGAAAGGAAATGAGTTTTTTTGCTTGCTCCAGCAGTCCAGCCCCGATTCTGTTAAGTGATTTGGATTTTTTTTTTAAAATCACTTAACAAAATGACGTCGTTTTGTTAAGTGATATTTTTTTTTATTAAAACAGACTAAACAATCTGTCTTCACTCTTCAGCAACACCAACAGACACCAGGAGCAGCGCTGCAGCGGCCGGTGATTTCTTTTACTACTACTACTAATCCATTTTTTCCGACGACCATGGTGGGTGCTTCACCCTCCTCCAACCCCCGCCTGGATCCGTCCCTGGAACCTACCCTACTTTGATGGTGGTGTTTTTTAAACTGCAGCTTACTTACGTAGGTTTGAGTCAAAGTCTAGCAAATAAAATTTGGAGCCTCAATTTTAACGTATATAATGCAACAAGATTATGGAAATTTAATCAAAGAGTAAAAGAGATGAAAATATGTTTACCATGGCGCAGGGACGGATCCAGAAAGAAATTTTAGCGGGGGCTTACTTAAAAATTTTTTTGCGATTAAATAAAAATTCAGTCCATAAATTTTTTTTGCGATTCAATCACAATTCACTATTAATCTATAAAGAAAATTAATTAAACAAACTAGAATTTCTAAATTATGATTTATATCTAAAATATCTTGTCTAAATTCAAAATTCATAATATTAGTTCATATTCAAAAACCCAAATCTAAATTCCAAATCACTAAATATTTAGTCCATAAAATTCCCCAAATCACTGAATCTTGAATACAAAAAATAGAGATAAAAAAAAAAGAGACAATGAGGGAAGAAAAAAAAAATTTCTTTACTAGTGAATTTGAAACTTGAGTTTGGAAATTTGGGAGATAGCTAAATTGAAAGGGTTTAGATTTGGAAATTTGGGGGAAATAGGAAGGGTTTGAAATTTGGAAAGGAAATTTGAAAGGAGAGGCTTGCTCTAGCAAGGAAAGGAAAGGAAAGGAAATGAGTTTTTTTGCTTGCTCCAGCAGTCCAGCCCCGATTCTGTTAAGTGATTTGGAAATTTTTTTTGTTTTAAATCACTTAACAAAACGACGTAGTTTTGTTAAGTGATATATATATATATTTTAATTAAAACAGACTAAACAGCCTGTCTTCACTCTTCAGAAACACCAACAGACACCAGGAGCAGCGCTGCAGCGGCCAGCGATTTCTTTTACTACTACTACTAATCCATTTTTTCCGGCGACCATGGCGGGGGCTTCAGCCTCCTCCAGCCCCCGCCTGGATCCGCCCTTGACCATGGGGTTGTCAATGTAGTGTTGGAGATCTTCAAAGACTACCGTCAGTGGTCGGAAAGGTAAAACCATCTTTCCTAAACAACGAGACCGAAAAGTTAACCTTACACATTGTCGTTTGATTGAGCTCACAAGAATTAATATGTATTATGTACAAGGTTTATGAAGAAAAGAAAAATATCAAACCTTTGTCAGATTCTATACCGGTGCTAGGAGGGTACTTTCTTGAATTTTCTGCGTGATTTGCATCACTTGATTATGAGAAATTTCTAATTTTATGCTATTTTTTTATAAAAAAAATTAATTTTATGCTGTTTTTTAATTATGTTTCCCAAAATGTGGAAATTGCATTTAACAAAACCAATGTCTAATTTAAAAAAAAAAACAAATTTTATTAAAAAAACAAATTTTATTGTATTTTAAAAGAGAAGAAGCCTGCATTTGCTAAATGCGATTTCTTAGTCATCACATTTGCCAAATGTGATCTCTAATTAAAAATAAATAAAATACGATATGTAAAACAATCCCTTAATCAGAATGCCAAAATATTTTGATTGATTTCTCTCTCCTCTCCCGGTACTTTTCTCCCTCTTCAAATACCTTTAAAACCACCTTTTTAATTTTTTTACTTGAAGACTATTTGCTCGGGAATGTGATTATGTATTTACATTTTTAATGGTAAATTTGAGTTGCAAATTTAGTAGTTCTAAATAAATTATTAGTGATACTAAAGATGTTACATGTTAAGTTTATGGACTGACTAATTTAGACTTAGGGTAATAAAGATTCAAACCTTGTTAAAAGAGATTTCATCATTATTATTCAAGTTTAACCAATTCTATATGTGACACAAGGAAATTTGAAATAAAGTTAGACTCAATATCTAAATACTTTCTTAATATGTAAACTTTAGGGAGTCCAAATCATCTGTCTAATATTTATCCAGTCCTATTCTGTCTAACGTTTAAAACTACGTAGTTTCATTAAAAGTAGGGACTAAATGCATAAATATCATTAAAATTACTTTACAATTATTAGACCTTAACTAAGAGATTAGTGAACCCTACGACGTAGTTTTAATTAGGCCAGAATAAGACAGAAAATATTTTGGACAGAAGATCCCGTGTAAACTTTAGGTTACTTTAGGGTTTAATTAATGTATTTTATTTGTTTTGCACCTGCTTATTTTATTTATTTTATTTATTCTACACCATGACGATACTAAATCCCCAAATGTTAAAAAAAATTTAACAAGAAAGAAATGAAATTAAAAATATGAAATAGCTTTTCGCATCACAATGCAATATTATAAAAAATATGAATAAGTTTTCATCGATGTGCAAACATTAATAAAAATTTAAAAAATGAGATTTTATTGACTTCACATTTTGCTAGAATTTTTTTGAAATATATATATATATACACATATACATATACTTAATATTTTCTCTTCATAAATTTTAATTTAATACTATTTAAAAATAAATAAATTATCTTCAATAAAAGATATTTAGAAATTTTCAATTACCTCAATTAACACTTAGCAAAAACTTTATTCTAGAATTCATGTATATAAGTTTCAAATTTGACTTAGAGATCGTAGCTTCCAAATACAAAATCTTTCCGAATTTTTTTATTTTTATTTTTAAAATTTTAAGGTTTAGAGTTTGCATTTGATATATACAAAAAAATTAACAAGAAATAAATGAGTTTAAATTGCAATGGAATACTTTGATTATCACAATGCAATATTGACTAGAACATGAGTAGGCTTTTATTGAAGTACAAATGTCCGGCAAAAAATACAAAATAATATTTTATTAACTTCGTATATTTTTATGAATATTATTAAAAATATATATTAAAATATTTTGTTATTAAAAAATTCTTGTATAATTCAAAAGAAAATAAATTATCTTCAATAAAATATATTTAAAAATTTTAAATTAACTAAATCAACAGTTAGAAAAAATTTATTAGAGCTCTTGTTTAACTAAATGCAAAATCTGTGTCAATTTTTTATTTTAATATTTAAAAATATAGGG
Organism: Ophiorrhiza pumila; assembly: GCA_016586305.1. Classification (NCBI taxonomy): domain Eukaryota; kingdom Viridiplantae; phylum Streptophyta; class Magnoliopsida; order Gentianales; family Rubiaceae; genus Ophiorrhiza; species Ophiorrhiza pumila. Next base: position 8,914,589 of record BLIW01000011.1, on the reverse strand, counting down.
TTTTAATTTTTTTTATTTAGAAGTTGCATTTACCAAATGCCACCTCTGTCTTTATACGATTAGTGATCACATTTGCCAAATGCAATCTCTCTTTATATGGCTCTTTATATGGCTCTTTATATACGCAACACATATAGAATTTTATTTATTTTTTCTATACTTAAAAATTGCATTCGCCAAATTGCATTCCCACATTTTGGGAATTACTTTTCAAAGCAGCATAGAAATGAATTTTTGTTTTTAAAATCAACACATTATGGGAAACTCCTCCTTGATTCTATATTTCCTTGTAACTGATCAGACAGCTTTTCAGTTGAAATAATAGAACGCATTCCAGGAGCTGCATGCATGATCCTTGGCAGGTGAATGCCATATTATGTAGTCTACTTTTTATTTCTTGAAATAATGAGAAAGTGAACTCACAGTTTAAGAAACTTAAAGCCAAAGTGAAACGTATGTTGAATAATAGTGCAAATCCTACTAAAGCAGCAAACTGAAATGTAAAAGAGGCACTACTACAAAATTAGCCTGTTACACCGGTTATTCTAAAGGCTATTTACACCTGTTATTTGAAAATTGTACCGGTGTATATACAGGCGCGGTAAAATGTGCATTATTTTTACACCGGTTAATAAAACCGCTGTAAAATATATTTTTTACACCGGTTTTCATATAACCGGTGTAAAAAGTCTTTCAAAAAAAAAACCTCTTTTAAATTCTCTTCATCCAAACGATTTCACCCAAAAGAATTCAAATTTTAAAATAAAAATTCAAACTTGTTCACTGATCCCTTCATTATCTCCCAATCAAACATCACTTATAATAAAAAATATACAAACTTTATAATTTATAATTCATAAACAGATACAATAACACATTAAGAAGAAGAACAGAGAATCAGCTAACCTGAAAGATAACCGAGCTTTGAAAAATCCAATCCAGAAAACAAATTAAAGATCTGAGCTAGCTAGCTGAAGACATAAGAGTTTGCGGAGATGGTTTCGAGCCTTTTTCAAAATTTCAGCAGCAATTGTGGTGAGTTTTGCTAGAAGACGTCAAACGAATTCGTCTAGGGATTTGAGGGTTTGTTTCAACTGAAGAAGTCCTCAAAGGTAGAAAGCCAATAATGAAGAATTATGCGAAGACCTCCTTAAAACATAAAACCAAGAATCATGCACATTAATTACTACAATAACAACACAAGTAAACTCAAAAATCATTTGCTGAGTTAGTAGAAACTAAGATAATATGAATTTTGTCGAAACCTTAAAATCCCAGTACAAAATTGACCTACCAGACAGATGACGTGTTCTTTCTCAAGATTATTGTTTGTGGTGACTCGAATTTGCATCTGCCATGGATAGTCAAATCATCTCCAGTTTTGGTGGGAGTGGTAGATGATGGCGGCGGCGGTGGAGGCTGAAAAGTTTTGGTGTTGAAGAGTTTTGGTGGGAGACGGTGGAGGCTGAAGAGAGTTTGGTGGGAGAGAAAAGAGTTTTGGTGGCCAGGGCTTTTTGTTTAAAACTTCTACCAGGTGTAGAAAGATCTTTTTATTTGTTTAAAAATTTTTTTTTTTACACCGGTTAAAAGAATAACCGGTGTAAAAAGATCTTTCTACACCGGTTATTCTTTAACCGGTGTAAAAAAAAAATTCTTTTGTTAAAAAAAAAATTCTTTTTCAAATATGAATTTTGCTGCTTAACAACTTGCACTGATTTCGTAGAAAATCTTTTTTTTAAGAAATAAAGTTTGTAATCTTATCTTAATCTTTGTTGAGATTATTTCGATTCTGATTACATCCCCATACTCTTTTTCGGCGTTAAGATCCTTTACAAATCATGAACATGTTATAGATAAATACAATCCTTTAAAATTATAGATAATATAAATCCATCAACTTAGTTGAATAATCTAGAATTAAGATATACAAAAATTCGATATTATGAACTGAACAAATTGAATAGGAAAAAGAGTGAATTTGTATTTACATTCAATAAAATTATGATATGGGTTCTTTATTTTTGCTTGTTTGTAAAGCAAAATTTAATCATTTAAAGTGTGCCAATTTGTAAAAAAAAAAATTCTTTTACACCGGTTAAAAGAATAACCGGTGTAAAACACAAAAATTCTTTTATAAAAAAAATTTCTTTTACACCGGTTAAAAGAATAACCGGTGTAGAAAGATGTTTTTACACCGGTTATTCTTTAACCGGTGTAAAAAAAAAAATCTTTTGTTAAAAAAAAAATTCTTTTACACCGGTTAAAAGAATAACCGGTGTAAAAGCATCTTTCTACACCGGTTATTCTTTAACCGGTGTAAAAAAAAAACTTTCTACACCGGTTAAAAAGAATAACCGGTGTAAAAAGTCTAAATTCTTGTTTAATATTACGATAATGCCACCGCGTTTTTATAAATTACAGCGGATTATGTTTAACCGCTTTAAAAATGGCGATTTAAAAAGGCTATTTTGTAGTAGTGAGGTGTACACGGAAGCTTAGCCCACAGGTTTCAAGGGTTACTTGTCCTATTGTTGTGTTTGTAGGACGAGGAAACAGAGAAATAAATAATACTGTAAACTGAATAATGGAATATGAATATTGCAGATGATTAAGTAATAAATCAGATGACAATACATTTGATCAACATTAATTTCTAGCAAGTGTAAAACGAAGAAGCCAAGAATTTTTTTGGGAATTCAAAACTAAATATATAATTGTAGTTTCCTTAATTGTAGAATTAATTCTGATTCCTTATTTGAGTCGTATGAAAAACAGTGTACAACATTTAATCACACGAAAGTTGCTGACATTATTCAACACGAAATAATATGTATAGACTTAAGGTCACATGAAAAAAAAAAACAGTGTGCAGCTTTTAATCACACGAAAGTTGCTGACATTATTCAACACGAAATAATATCTATAGTCATTTGAAAAAAAAACAGTGTGCATCACACGAATGCTGCGTACATATTTCCAAATTCAGTTCTTTTAATACTTGTATTTTTTGATGAATTCTGATTCTCAATATGCATGGAAACAAGTATATATATATATATATGATGAAAATGAATAATTGAGTACTCCTAACTCAGTTTATTTTTGTTTTCTATCCTTCATCGCTGTTTATCCACTACAAGAAAAACCTCCCTTTGGTGACATACAGTATATGGTCACCAAAGCTCTAAAAGTGGTCACCAAAAGGGTTTGGTGACAAATTTTTGGTTTGTCACCCGCTTGTCACCAATGCCCAGTATCTGGGGTAACTGATTTTGTTGTTGGTCACCAAAGGATAATTTTGGTGGTCACCAATTTAGTCACCAAAAGTTGCATGATATTTGGTGAGCAATAAAATGGTTACCAATGATGATGAATTGGTGACTAATTATTTGGTCAACAAAGGTCATGACATTGGTGACCAAATTATAGATGTTTTGCTGACTAAAATTGTGGTCACCAAAGAATAATTGGTGACCATATTATAGGTAAGCATTGGTGATTAATATGGTAGTCACCAAATGGTGACCAAATATTTGGTCAATAATTGAGTAGTAGCAATGCACTTTTTATTGACTAAAATGGTGACCAAATTTTTTTATATGGTGACGAAATATTGTTGGTCACTATTAAAAAAAGTGGTCATTTTATATATTTTGGTGACTAAAATTTTGGTCAATAATAAAGAAAATATTGTCAACATTATCATATGGTGACAAGAAAAAAGAACCTGTTCATAATAACAATAAATATCACAAATATATCGAACAAACATCAAATTTAAACCTGTTCACAAATATATCGAACAAACATTAAAATAAAATCAGTTCACCAATATATCAAACAAACATTAAAATAAAACCCGTTCACAAAATATACCAATACATGGCAAATATCCAACATTGTACTATCCAACAAATATACCATAATATTAATAATATTCTAATATCCAAGACATAGCACAAAAGTACTAATCCACCATACAAAAAGTTGATACTTCAACTCTCCAGTGTCAAGAACACCGACCATTTCTTTCTTCATCCATTAGAAGAGTTGACACTTCAACGCTTTAGTTTTCTTCAACCTTCATAATAGTTCGAATAAACAGGTTAAAATCTTTTTGTAATATATCATGTACCATTATAAAATATCATAAACATGAAGAAATAATAACCAAAGTTTGAATGTATAACAATGTCAATTTAACGAAATTTTCACGATTTAGTCCAACCAAAAGCAATAATATACCACAACAGTTATATTCAAGCATTTAAAGATAAAATAATGGTAATATTCGAAACCAAACAAAACTTGGATAGCAAGCTTACATACAATATGTTCAAACATATTCTGGTGGGTTTCACAAATTTAGTTCCAATATTAGCAACAATATGCCACAAGAACTATATTCAAGCATTTAAAGTAGCAATATTTAACAACTACCAAGATATTGACGGCAAGTATACATAAGACATGGTAATACATATTCTTTTGGATTTAACACATTTTAAATCAATCAAAGTGTATTTTCAAAATGTACCCGTGCCAATTCAACTAAAGTTTCACGATTTAGTCGAAATATTAGCAACAATGGGCCAGGAGAGTAACATTAAGGTATTGAAAGTTACAAGAATGACTATAATCAAAATCAAAATCAATTGCACGACATGTTCTTAGCAATGTTAGATTCATACTTACATCTTACTCGGAGTCTTCTTCTAAAGGGTTGTTATCCATCATTGGCAACATTTTTAGCAATTTTGCCACTTGCAAGTTTAGTTGCGATTGATCCTCTTTCATTAATTTCATCTCCTCTTCATGTTTAGCAAGTTTGGCTGTTAATTCAGCTTTTTCAGCCTCGACTGCATCAGCTCTAGCTCTTTCATGCTCAACACTCATGCTTAACTTATCTGAACGAAGAAGTTCTTTCACTGGCTTTGCCCTTCCCTTCAAATGGCCAGGTAATGAACCAAGTTGTTTCATGCAAATTTCAGCGGGGGAACTAGAAGATGACGCCTCTGCAGCTTTCAACCCAGTCTACATAATAAATATAACTTATAAGAGAAGGAAATATAATAAAAGAATAAAAAGTTTGAATATTAACTAAGTAATATTGATGTACATATTTCACATCAGCTTCATGAGTGACCATTGTTCCTTTTTTAACTGAGAAATGAACACGGTGGTATGCTTCAATAGGAGACAACTTTGTCCCTTTGTTCTCTTCCTGTGGGAAATTAAAACTGCATATAAACTATCAAATTAGTTTATTGCAAATGGATAAAAAGTTTATAAACATACATGAATTAAATAAGCTATAATATGGTTAAAATGAGTAATATAATGACTTAATATGTTGTAGTGGCAACCTCAGCACAAATTCGTGCAATTGATACGGATCCAAGTGTGGGGGAGTTTTATTTGCAGCACGATTTTGTTTCGCTATCATGCTCCGCTTCTTTTATTTTTAATGACATGAAAAAATCATTACAGAAGACATGAAAACTATAAGTATTAGTTTAATCATAGAATGCTTAGTATACATAAACAAAGTGACATAAATACCACCTTAAATTTTTCACTGTCAAACTTCTCGCATTGCGAATGCCAATGATCAATGTTATCAACACCACGAGGAGGATTTTGTTTCGCTACAGCCTTACTTACGAACTTCTTGTAATGTTCGTGCATTTTGTAATTTCTTTGGTTGTGAGAACGTCCTGCCTGTTGCAAAATTGCTTTTTCTATCAAGGCAGTACTCTCATCATGTGTTGTGTTCTCCTAGAATGTTAATGACAAAAAAACATAACAAAAAAGATTAAACAATTTAAATAAAAATTAGAATACCAAAATACAAATAATCTAAAATTTAACTATCATGTTGTCACTAATGAAAACATTATTTTACCATGCATTTGCTGAAAATATCAAACTTGGTTTCCTCTATCTGATACTTCCACGTGGAACCATCAAATTTCGAGTATTCATGCACAGTTGCACCCGCTTTGCTAATGATCAGTTGTCTATTCTTACCAACTAGACGGCCAAAAGATTGATCTACCGTAATGATTCTTTGTGTTTGATCATGACGACACCGTTTAACATCCTCCAAACATCTAGTTGGACCCCTCACGACTGCATGTATAAGTGTTATTAAATGAAACAAAAAGAAATCACAAATGAACCACCTTAAAGCTAATATTTGAATATTATTATGTCATAAAGTAGTGACTATTATTTAAAACCATACCATGTGAGGAAGATCCCATATTCTCCTCACTCGTGAATTCTTCAGTTGTTTGGTCTTCCCCTCCATTATCATCCTGGCTACATACAGGTGGAGTTTCCAACATAGTTGGCGTCTCGTTGCTTTGGGCAAACAACCTCTTGGCAGGTATCTCACGTTGTGCATCCAAACATGGGGTAATCATGTGAATTGAAGCTAAAGATTGCCTCATTACAATATTTGCACTAAATCTTTGCACGAAGAAAATGGACCTCTGTGATTTGCAAGGAGAAAAGATGACTGGGGAAATATAAATTGCAAGGAGAAATGGGGGAAATTTAGAGCAACAAAGGAAAAAGGCAATACCTGCTTGACCAAGCTTGAATGGCCGGCTTGATTTTCTTGTTCTCCAGACCAGAAAATTGGTAGTGATGCGGTGGTTCAGCAGGACAATGGCGGTGGTTCAGCAGTAGAGATTAGGGAGAGCCGACATTTCCCAGCTTCGGGAAAATTGGTAGTGAAGCGACAGCCTCTTGTGTCTGAAAATTGGTAGTGCGGCAGCCTCTTCTTGTGTATGAAAATTGACACAGCGGCTTCGTAAGGAGGGAGAGAGAGAATGGAGTGCGGCAGGTGCCGCTTGTTGTGTCTGAAAATTGGGTCCGGCAGCCTGTCTTGTGAGGATGTGTTAGTTAGGGCTTAAGTGTTTTGACAAGATTGTGTATGTGAGTGTGAGCCCTAACATAAATTTATTTTCATAAATTAAGAAAATTATTGAGTGTTTACTGTTTAATGTCTAACTATTTTATTCACTTTTTTTTTAAAATAAGTCTTTCTAATTTTGTTTTCAATTTTTTTTCATTGATAATTATTTTTAATTTCATGTGCATTAAAAGTATAACAAAATAATTAATAATAAGTACTACTTTTACTTATAGTTTTATAAGTTTACTAATAGTGCAAAATTGTATTAATAGATATTATTTATTTTTAAAAAATTAAATTTCTAATTTTTAAGTTTTATATTTTACTAATAAATAAGAATACAAATTTTTAAAATACTGTTGCAAAAATAATATAACATGATTTAGTAATGAGCTTGGTCATTTGGAAGGTGACACTTACATCATTACTTTGCCAAATCAACTAATATAAGATATATGTTTACACTAATGTTTAAACTAATTCAGCTATAACTCAACCATATTATTGTCAAAAAAAAATGTTTAAACTAATTCAGCTATAGCTCATCTATATTGTCAAAACAAATGTTCAAACTAAAGTAAATAACATACATAATTTTAATAAAAGGGAATCATAAAGCATATTGAAAGAATGATTAACTTAAAAAATATTAAAAGAGTAAGGGTATTAGTGAAATAATGAGTAAATTATTCTTTGAATTCAAATATTATAATATAAAAAAATTTACAATACTAGTTGGCCTTCAAGTGTTAGATATCCTCACCAAAATAATAAGATTAATATTTTTTTAAATAGTTTATTTGAATGTTACTAACTCACACTAAATTTACATATTTGTGGCCTTTCTTAAATTAATTTAGCCTACGTTGAATTCTTAAATTAATTTAAGATCAATTCTTAAATGTGATGGGGCAAAAATAAAAATATTAAGGTGTCTTACTATTAATATTAATAACTTAATAGATCCAACACAAATAATGATTCATTATTGTGGCCTTAATTTAGCCCATCAATTCCTTTGGGCACTATATTATATTGCTAGGCCATTATGTTGGCCCAAATTGAATTCTTATCAAATATTACATTTTAAGTCCAATATTTTATTTACATATTTGTGGCCTTTTTTAAATTAAATTAGCGTACATTGAATTATTAAATTAATTTAAGATCAATTGTTAAATGTGATGGGGCAAAAAAAATATTAGAGTGTCTTACTATTAATATTAATAACTTAATAGGTCCAACACAAATAATGATTCATTATTGTGGCCTTAATTTAGCCTATCAATTCTTTTGGGCACTATATTATATTGCTATGCCATTATGTTGGCTCAAATTGAATTCTTATCAAATATTATATTTATAAGTCTAATATTTTATTTACATAATTGTGGCCTTTCTTAAATTAAATTAGCCTACATTGAATTCTTAAATTAATTTAAGATCAATTCAAATTTATAAGGCCATTTTTGTTATTTAATTAGAGATGTAATTCAAATTTATAAATTTGAGGGATCAAAGTGCAATTTCTTGTTAAAAACCCCAATGTATTTTTTGTTGTTTAATTAAAGAACTAATTTCATTAAATTAAGATCAATTGAAATTTATAAGGCTATTTTTGTTATTTAATTATAAATCTAATTGAAGAGATATAAATTTGAGAGACTAAAGAACAATTTCTTGTTAAATCCCCCCAATTCAAATTTATAAAACTATTTTTATTATTTAACTATTAGAGATCTAGATATAAATTTGAGGGACCAAAGTATAATTTATTGTTAATTTCCCAAAAAAAAGGATTTCAATGTAGAGAGATTTGAACATGTGACCATAGCCTTCATACTTAATAAACTTGCCACTTCACCAATTAATGTAATTTGTAACATTTTATTAATTTTATTAAGACAATAACTTTTATGGAAATATTTATTTTATATATTATAATATAGCACATGAAATTCAAACACAAAACTTTCCCTATATAACACCCAAAAGTTAAGGCTCCGTTTGGTTTCGTCAATTATCAATCTATTTGTAAAACAAAAGTTAATTGTGTTTGGCACCGCTTTGTCTGCTAGTTTGCAATTATGATTACAAAATGTGTGTACAGTTAACTTATCTTGGGATATTATTAAAAATTACTCTTGTCAAAATCACGTTGACCACTGTCTACTGTGCTGAAGAAAAGGGTGAAAGTGGAGAAAGGCCATTCTTTGAAAACAACTCCTGCTTTTTAACTCATTAGGACCCACCAAATGTATGCTGATAAAAGCATTCTCAAAATGTTCAAGTTGTTGGTCCTATTTAAGAAAAGAAACTGCAAATTTTGTGAGGCCATGCAAATTTGTGGGTCCTATTAATTTCAATAATTAATGATATTATAATATATAAAATAATCATTATATATATAATAATAATTTTTTCTATACACAATTCTTAATAAATCAACCAAATTTATGAATCCAAACACATCTAATCAGTTTACAAATATTCCTTTCTATTTCAAAACCCAATAAAATCATTTCATAAATAAAACCAAAAAACACCATATCCAAGCGGAGCCTAATATTTTGCCATTTTAATAGTCACTTATTATTTAATCTACTTAAGTTTATATGATAAACAACATATTAATTATATTAATAATTGGTGACCACTTTTTTGGTCACCAAAATATTCAAAAGTGATGGAAATCTCATTTTCCCTATGACATTTGTTGACAAAAAATATCGTCACTAAACATTTTCATATTAGAGACCACTTTTTTGGTCACCAAAGTTCTTGTACCCAAGTTTTATTGACTAAACATTTTCTCGTCACCAAAATTGGTCACCAAAGGGTGTGTGAAAGGCGGGAATGCTTCCTGCCATGGTGTTTAGTGACCAAATATTGACGAATTTTTTTCTGGTCACCAATTTTTTAGTTGTTACCAAAATTTAGTGACTGAAATTATTTTGGTCACCAAAAGGTATTCTTTGGTGACCAAAAGTTTCTGGTCATTAAGATTTCAGTTACCAAAGGGGGGTTTTCTTGTAGTGATCTGATCAACTTTCATCATATTGAGCACGATAATCTTGGCTTGCCATAGAAAATCAGAAAGAAAATGGACAGGTAAGGTTCCTATTGAATTTGTCAAATTTGTTAATAGTTTTAAGTTGATACCGATTCCAGTTGCAGTTTATTAAAATGAATGCCCTCCAAACTCGGTTCAATGTTTCACAGAAATGGTTTTTGATTGGTTTATGTAGAAATGGCATAGATTTGCCCACAGTGGAAGTGCGATACAGAAATCTTCAAATAGAGGCGGAGTATGAGGTTGTTCATGGCAAGCCACTTCCAACTGTTTGGAATTCTTTTAAGAGCATACTTATGGTAAGTATCCAATACAAACAATTTGATTCTTTTACATACATATTTTTCTTGTTTTTCTTTGCTAGTATTTTGGTTTTGTCCCAGGATCTTGCATGGCTTCCAGGGTTAAAGTCACAAAAATCCAAGATAAATATAATCAGTGGTGCAAATGGTATGATCAAGCCCGGAAGGTACAATTAAACTACACATTTTTCAGCTTTGGAATTTTAGATTGCTAATGCTTATATTATATAGCCTATATATTATGGTCAGATTTTGTTTTTTCAGTCTTAAGTGTTCACTCTGTTGGCCCTTTAAATTGCAGTCTTTGGTTTTCTCCTTTTTTTTAGAATGGAAAACACTGGAATATTTTGTGAGAGATTGAAACGATTCATAAATTGTTGTGACACGCCAAATGCACATATTACTTGAGGGAGGGGAATGGAATGCCATTTAACACAAAACAAACATTATGCACTGTTAGAGAACAAAACAAACATTATGCAAACTACAATTTCCTAAATGAATAGCTAGAACTTATGTAACATTTGTGTTAATTGGCATTCCATTCCCCTCCCTTGACACAAAACAAAGTTCATCTAAGTGGAACACACTACTAAAAAATGGCCTTGTTCATGTCAAACATAAACCGGTGTAATTTCTAAAAATACGGTGGCATTATCGTAATATTAAACAATCAGGAGAACAATTTACACCGGGTATAATACAAGTGTACACTTGAGAACAATAAGTCAAGTCTGTACCTGAGCTCAGAGAATACAAGTAATCCAAGGCAAACTTTGCCAATTAATCCACTTAATTTGTTCAATATATAAGCATATTTGAACAGATTATGCTCAAAATGAAATCAACTATGAAGAAAGAAAGAAAGAAACCTTGAGAGATTTGTTAAGATTTCCTGAAAGTGCCTTTAATAATGAAGTCTTCCCACATCCAGGAGGACCCATAAGTAGAGTCATTCTGCAATGAGAATAAATTGATCCGGTCAGAACAACCTGAATCAATGATATATATATACGTAATCAAATGGTCCGAATCTCTAAATCATAGTGTGTCTGATAATGTCTGAGTTTGATTCTATACTGAAGTTTGTCCGAGGCAATTATGTAACAAGATGTTAGAAGTTGTTCTGCATTCTACAGGATGCCATGACCATGAGGTAATGACACATTTTCAAAATATACCGTCATCCACAATTCCACACTTAAGGATAAGAAGTAAACCAAAATACTAACAAAGAAAAACAAGGAAAATATGTATGTAAAAGAATCAAATTGTTTGTAGCGGATACTTACCATAAGTATTCTCGTAAAAGAATTCCAAACAGCTGAAAGTGGCTTGCCATGAACAACCTCATACTCGGCCTCTATTTGAAGATTTCTGTATCGCGCTTCCACTGTGGGCAAATCTATGCCATTTCTACATAAACCAATCAAAAACCATTTCTGTGAAACATTGAACCGAGTTGGAGGGCATTCATTTTAATAAACTGGAATCCGTATCAACTTAAAATTATTAACAAATTTGACAAATTCGATAGGAACCGTGTCCATTTTCTTCCTGATTTTCTATGACTAGCCAAGATTATCATGCTCAATATGATGAAAGTTTATCAGATCGATAAACAGCGATGAAGGATAGAAAACACAAATAAACTGAGTTAGGAGTACTCAATTATTCATTTGCATCATATATATATATTTGTTTCCGTGCATATTGAGAATCAGAATTCATCAGAAAATACAAGTATTAAAATAACTGAATTTGGAAATATGTCAGCAGCATTCGTGTGATTAAAAACTGCACACTGCTTGCTACAAACACAACGATCAGCTTCGGTCGACACTTCTTTTACATTTCAGTTGTTACTTTAGTAGGATTTGCGGTGTTCTTCAACATTGGTTTCACTTTGTCTTTAAGTTTCTTAAACCGTGAGTTCACTTTCTCGTTATTTCAAGAAATAAAAAGCTATACTACATAATATGTGTTGGGGGAATATCAAATCTCATGTTGTATCTAATAGCCCAAAATAATAATAGAGACAGTAACGAGAAAAATAAATGGGACAATGGACATAAAGATTTACGTTGTTCGGTCAGTGTGACCTACGTCCATGGCCGGAAGCGGTGCCAAATTCACTAATGTGTGAAAACAAAATTACAAAGGTGGAACACCTAAGTTCTACAAATCCTTTTCAGAAAACAAAGGAAATGAAAGAAGGATTTCTAAAAGAAAAGGAATGGAGAGAAAAGCTAGAAGGCTACTAGAAGGCTGCCTTTTGCCGAAAGCTTTTGGGATGAATTTTGTGCTTCAGCAATGACTCAATTTATAGGCATATTTTGAGGCAAAAATCATTGTAGCTTTTACGTCAATGCATGGAGCCCCATTCCTTTGCTAGTGCAGATTATAAAATCACCAAAATCAAGAAGTATGGTCAGCAAAAATAAGGTGCAGACCATTCATTACAAATCTCCACCTTGGTCTGGACCTTGAAAAATAGTTACTTGATCATCCATCTCCGGAAAAGCCTCAATGGGCTGAATCAAGAACAAAGAATACCAATCAAGTCCAAGCACTGCTTGAACTTGTATACTGGAAGAGCTTTCGTAAACATATCGGCAGGATTGTCCTTGGTATTGATTTTCTGAACAAGGACCTTCTTGTCTACAATAGTATCTCGAATGAAATGATACTTGATATCAATATGTTTCGTACGTTCATGATACATCAGATCTTTAGTCAAATGAATTGCACTTTGACTACCACAATAAATGGTAGTAACTCCTTGTTGTAGAGTTAATTCGCCGAATAGACCTCTCAATCATAAAGCTTCTTTGATTGCCTCTGTAACTGCTATATATTCTGCTTCAGTAGTAGATAAAGCCACTACATGTTATAGAGTAGCTTTCCAGCTAATTGCACAACCTCCAATGCTAAATACATAACCTGTCAGAGACATACGCTTATCAAAGTCACCGGCATAGTCTGAATCTACAAAACCAACCAAAGTGTTGCTGGTTCTACCGAACTCCAAGCAATAGTTTGAAGTACCCTTTAAGTATCTGAGTATTCACTTCACAGCTTGCCAGTGTTCTTTACCTGGATTTGCCATATACCTGCTAACAACACTAACTGCTTGTGAAATATCTGGACGAGTACATACCATTGCATACATAATACTGCCAACGGCACTAGAATAAGGAACACGTGCCATATAATATTCCTCTTCTTTTGATTGTGGTGATTGAGCAGCAGATAGCCTGAAATGGCTAGCAAGAGGAGTATTGACTGGTTTGGCATCCAACATGCCAAATCTCTCCAAAACTTTCTTGAAGTAACTTTCTTGGGTCATATATAACTTACCAACTCCTCGGTCTCGTTTTATCTCCATACCAAGAATCTTCTTAGCTGCTCTCAAGTATCATTCTTGTGTAGAGATTCCATCTCCTCATTCATGGCCACCACCCACTTATCTGAATCAGCACCTGAAATTGCCTCTGTATATGTAGAAGGTTTTCCGTCTCCACCTATTTTCTGTACCACTAATAAAGCATATGTAATCAAACTTGCATACCTCTGTGGTGGTTGAATCTCCCGTCTTAGTCTGTCTCTGGCTATGGAATATTCTTCCTCTACTGGTTCATTTTCAACAAATTCTGGATCTGGTTTTGGTTCATCACCTTGAGCTGTAGAGGGTCTTTGAGAAAGATTGGAATTTGTGATCTCTATCTCCACCTGTTTCTGTGTGCTATTTTCTTTTTCTAAATTACAAGACTTTTTTTTCAGGATTTAACATAAATGACTTATCAAATGTAACATCTCTGCTAATTACAAATTTAGGTGATTTGGAATCAGGATAAATAATCTGTATCCGTTCATCCCTGAAACATAATCGAGGAAAATACATTTTCTAACCCTAGGCTCTAACTTTCCCTCGTTAACATACATATAAGCTGGATACCCAAATATTCTTAAATTAGAGTAATCAGCAGGAGTACTTGACCAAACTTCCTCTGGAGTTTTGAAATCAAGAGGAGCAAAAGGAACACGGTTGACAATATAACAAGCTTTAGAGATGGCTTCCGCCCAGAAATCTAAATTCACCCAACGTTTGAGATCATACACCGAGCTCTTTCCAAAAGAGTCCGGTTCATACGCTCAGATACACCGTTCTGTTGAGGCATCATCTTGATAGTGCGATGTCGAGCAATTCCTTCATTTTTTGCAAAACTCATTGAATTCACTTTCACAAAATTCTAAACTATTATTAGTCCCCAACCGCTTAACATGTTTTCATGTCTGTTTTTCAATCAAAGCCTTCCATTGTTTAAAAGTCAAGAAAACATCATTTTTTTTCTTCAAGAAATATACCCAAACCTTTCTTGAATAATCATCAATAAAGGTTAACATATACCTTGCACCACCTTTAGAGGAAACACAAGAAGGCCCCCAAAGATCAGAATGAATATAATCCAAAGTACCTTTTGTTTTATGGATTGCAGGTGAATTGAAACTAACTCTTTTTTGTTTTCCAAAAATACAATGTTCACAAAAGTTCATCTTGCCGATACTTTGACCACAAAGTAGGCCCCTTTTTCTTAACAACGTTAAGCCTTTCTCATTCAAGTGTCCCAACCACATATGCTACAACTTGGTGATGTCAGTATCTAATGATACGGAGATTGCTGCAGCACTTGAAACTGTAGATCCCTGCAAGATATATAAACTACCAGACTTGCAAGCTTTCATTAGTACAAGGGAACCTCGAGAAATTTTTAGAACTTCACATTCAGCTGAATATCTGTATCCAAGGGCATCAAGGGTACCTAAAGAGATGAGATTTTTCTTTAAATCTGGAACATATCTAACATTAGTGAGTGTTCTGACAATTCCATCATACATTTTGATTTGGATTGTTCCTCTACCAACAACCTTACATGGAATATTTTACCCATCAAAACAACTCCACCGTCACATTTTTTATGTGTGGAAAAATAATCCTTTTCAGGACTCATATGGTAAGAATAACCAGAATCTAGAATCCACTCATCTTTAGACCTAATTTTATTTGTTGTTGCTACAAACAAAGTTCCATCTACACTAGCTTTGGCAGTGTTGCTGTTATTCTGCTCATTTTTATATTTTTCCTTATTTTTCAATTTATAGCAGTCAGCTTTAATGTGCCCCTTTTTCTTGGAATAATTACAAATTTTATTGTTGTGTCTGGATTTAGACCTTCCTTTGGATCTATCACTTTCAAAATTTCTATTTTCAGGTCTACCTCGTACCATTAATCCTTCAGCTTGATTTTTACTAGTCTCCCCTATGATATCCCTATCAATTTGCTCTTTAGATTTTAATGAAGATTTTACATGACTATATGAGACAGAGTCTTTTCTATAAATCATGGTATCACGAAAATGTTTAAATGATTGGGGAAGGGAGCACAACAAAAGTATAGCTTGATCCTCATCTTCCATCCTAACATCTACATTCTCCAAATCCATAATCATGGAATCAAATTTATCAAGATGTGAGATTATAGATGTACCTTCTGTCATTTTTAACATATAAAACTTTTGCTTTAAGTAAAGCCGATTCTCCACTATCTTTTTTATATACATGGCCTTTAATTTGTCCCACATGCCTTTGGCTGTCTTCTCACCCGCAACTTCCTGCAAAACCTCTTTAGAGATATTTAATATAATACCTGATATAGCCTTTTTATTTAGATCTTGAAAACTTTGTATCGACATTTCTGGTGGCCTTTTCTCTATCCCTTCAAGTGCTAACCCACACCCATCCTGAATAAGAATGGCTTCCATTCTGAGTTGCTATGTACCGAAGTTGATACTGCGGTCAAACCTTTCAACATAGGTCTTAGTTACTGTCATGGTGGCTAAAAGATCTAAAATGAGATATGGCTCTGATACCAATTTGTTGGGGGAATATCGAATCTCACGTTGTATCTAATAACCCAAAATAATAATAGAGACAGTAACGAGAAAAATAAATGGGACAATGGACACAAAGATTTACGTGGTTCAGTCAGTGTGACCTACATCCACGGCCGAAGGCGGTGCCAAAATTCACTAATGTGTGGAAACAAAATTACAAATGTAGAACACCAAAGTTCTACAAATCCTTTCAGAAAACAAAGGAAATGAAAGAAGAATTTCTAAAAGAAAAGGAAAGGAGAGAAAAGCTAGAAGGCTACTAGAAGGCTGCCCTTTGCTGAAAGCTTTTGGGATGAATTTTGTGCTTCAGTGATGTGCGAGTTGTCGTACCTCGTCAATTTTACCCTAACAACTACTGTAGAAGTGGAAGCAGGGATCGTAATCCACAGGGAAGGCGTTGGTCAAGAAATTTGAACAAAATTGTTCTAAAAGCCTTAGTCTCGGAATTTAAGTACTAGAAAAAGGAAAATTCAACACAAAAGAACGAAAACAAAGATGCAAAATATAGCAACAAGCAAGGATGAAACAGATATCTCAGGATTCTTGTATTGGATGAACACAGGCTTAATAAATCTATGCTATGCAATCAGTAAACAATTAAATGCAATGGAGACCTAAATTGCCTAGAAGTCCAAGCTATGGCCAACATGGCGACCACACCACTGCTTGTACCCCCCAAATCACCATCCTCTCCCACGGCGAGGCCTGAGAATGGTGGTATAAGCTCCGCAAAGTCTCAACTTTCCAAGCTAACTACTCTAACATGTAAAGTCCTAAGAACTCCCAAGGCGAGGTCCATCCTAGGGTTTACATATCATCGTTGTTACACAGAAAGCTTCTTTAACACTTTTCCTAATGTTTCAATTCATTAACACTTCCTATGGCGAGGCCTGAGTCTCAGAATTGATTTGATTACAGAAGACAAGTGCAAAGACTTAAACAATCACAATTTAGTTCTCAATTCATGCAACTTCGCT
Source organism: Ophiorrhiza pumila (assembly GCA_016586305.1). Taxonomy (NCBI): domain Eukaryota; kingdom Viridiplantae; phylum Streptophyta; class Magnoliopsida; order Gentianales; family Rubiaceae; genus Ophiorrhiza; species Ophiorrhiza pumila. Next base: position 8,897,358 of record BLIW01000011.1, on the reverse strand, counting down.
AACTTTGATGAATCACTCCTCAATTTAGCATGTCGACCACAATTGAAGCTTGATCCATTCAAAAATAGCTAGGAATTATGAAATTCAACATATGTTTATGCTCAATTTACATGTGATTTCAATACTCAACAATTAGATCAATTGCATAGCATACAATCTACAAAAACACGTATTCATCCATTAAGAATCCTAAGATATCATAGATTTAACCAGAAAACATCTTTCTCATTTCAAAATCAACAAATTCTAACATTGATAAGCTCATTCTCACTTAATTGGAAGAATTTACCGATTAAATCGAGAGAATTGTCGATTACTTTGTCTATTGAGAATAAGAAAGAAGAATCCAGTCCAAAATTCACAATCGGAGTTGAGATTGGAGAAGAAATGTTTAGTGAGAGAAAGTAGATCTAGAGAGAGAAAATGAGAATTCCCGCTCTTTTAAAATCAAAAGTCGGTTACAATATGGAAAATGTGAGTAGTCAATCCTCCTTACATGTTAGCTACCTTCCCTATATATATAGAGTTGAGAAAACGTAACTAATACGCAACGTAGAATGTATCAAATATTACAAAAGTGCCCTTAAGGGAAGGAACTAAAAATCAGCCAAAAATGTCAAAAATTCCAAGTTTGAAAAAGTATTCAACACTCCAGCGCCTTTGGTGTTAATTTCCAGCGCCTTCATCAACCTCAGCCACAAGCCGCACGCCTTCAGGCTTTGGATGTAGCGCTTTCATTGCCCAGACTTCCAAGTGAAGAAATCAGAGTCGAACCACGCCTTCAAGCCTGGACTCTTCACGCCTTCAGCGACTCCGCGAGCTTCCAAGCAGATCAGCCTTTAAAGATTCAAGCCTTCTTGCCACAGACAACCACGCCTTCAGCTGCCTGGAATTTCAGAAATCAGAAATTTCAACACTTAGCCAATTTTCTGAAAACTCAAACACAAACATTTCATGGCAACAGCTTCCCACCAATATTTGATCATGATACACTGTGAATGGAGGAAAACTTAAAACATGAAAGTTGTAAAACTTTGTCTTAGCTATCCATAGCCATCAAAATCACCCAATTTGGAGCTAAAACGAGAAAGTTATGACCACACTACTAAAGTGTGACAAAGCTTAAAATCCTATGAAACACACTCAACACTTTGACATTTTTTTTCCACAACATCCAACAAATTAGCCTACGACATGTCGTAAGCTAAAATTTGTTGTTCCAGAATTGGCCTACAACATGTCGTAGGCCAAAACTTCATGTCAACATTTTTGCCCACGACATGTCGTGGGTAAAAAAATCTTCTCCAAGAAATGGCCTCCGACATGTCGCAGGCCATTTTTCATGTCTTCTTGAGTTTGGCCTACGACAAGTCGTAGGCCAAATTTCATGTCCTCAAAGTTTGCCCACGACATGTCGTGGGCAAAAATGTGCTTAGCTACCTAGTTCTCTCCTATGCCAATGTGAGTACAAGCATGTTTAGATTGTGCAAATGTTGTGCCAAGGTAAGTGCATAGTGAGGTGCCAAGTGTGTTGTGCTTGCTGAACTCAATTCCAAGTTCCATGCCAAGTGATGTGCCAATGAGGGTATGCTAGTGTATTAAGCTGTGAAGAGATGGTGGTCCAAAGTGTATGAATGGCGTGCCAAGATTGTTTGAGTGTTGTGCCAAAGTGTGCAAGGTGGTGCTTGGCAAGGGGTTGGTTGGCAAGGTCAGCAAAGTTGTGTTGGCATGGTTTGGCAATGTTTGGAAATGTTGTGTTGGCATGGCTTGGCAAGATTGATTGGCAAGGTCATGACACAATGATTTTGGCACATTGGTTTGGCAAAGCTCGGCAAGGCCTTGGCAAGGTCTTGGCACAATGGTTGGCCGAATTGGCAAACAAAGTTGGCAAAGTATCCATTCCAACACAACACCCTACTTTCATGCCACATAAGTGTGTCTTAGTCTCTGATTCTGACTTGGTGATGAACTTAAAAGTTCCAGATCTTCCTCTTAGCTTTCCAATGGTGCAATAAACAACACCATTGGATGCCTAAAACTCAAGTTATCATCAAAACACCAAACCGTGGCAGGCAGATAAAGCCCTAAAAAAAACCCTAAAACCCTAATGAATGGTATTCCGAAAAGAACCTCATTTTTCATAGCCTTGCACACACAATTAGAAAATAGTTAAAACATAAGAAATGTAGTGCATTCAAAGAGCTTTTCAGAACACAAAAGAACTCACCAATTGGATTAATATCAAGAAAGTTATGCCCAGATGAATTTCACCAACCAAATCTGCCAAAAACCCTAGATTTAGCTTACCAATTTCGGTTTCATCCATTTCCTAATTATTTTGACCTCTCAACCTTACCAATTGACATTAAGCACACAATTGCCTAAGTTCATCATCATTTTTGGTCTCTTTTAACCCTTTTAGTACAACCAATTGCCAACCACATAAATGCACCACAACAAACAAATCATTGCACTAACTTATGAAAAACAAGTAAAAAGCCAAGTGGATTAAGCCATTTAAGTTGGTATAAAACCAACTTATCAAATTCCCCCACACTTGAACTCTTGCTTGCCCTCAAGCCAAGATACACACAATTTACTCCTTTTTATCACCCATATGCAACACATTATTCATACATCCACACTGACCACATCCAAATTCATCAAAACATTTTTTTCACAGACACAACACTTTGATGGTTCATGGTACCTAGCTCTCAGATTTCAATACAAATTATCAACTAAGGCACAATGAATAAAGACCAAAATGTCATGCGTGCAAGTGTGTGCTGAGGAACGTGCACTTCATCTATTCCTTTGTTATATACCTTCTAGCTAGTCTCACATACCCTTCAATACATGCCAATCTCTTTGTCCACTATTATGAAGATGTAATCACAAGATCAATGGTACCTATGCGTACATTGGTACTCTATGGGACATTGCCCTTATTCTGTACGTTAGTGCTGCACATTGGTGCACATATTGATGACTGAAATAATGCCTGGGTTTTATGGCTTTTTTCTCCAAATTTGATTGCCAGGTTCTTATGGTTTTTTCCTTCCCAGTTTGCCAATATGGCTTTTTCTCCCATATCATTTCTTGTGCAAGCACATGTTCATAAGAGACACTTCAAGTTTTAGCAAAGCACTACTTCACAAAGTTCATCAAAGTAGAACAATTCCATTCTTCAACTTCACAAAATTCTTTACTTCAAGAAACGTCACATAATCTTCAACTCAGCATATCTCAATCAACATGAAAGTCCAGAAATCTTCAAAATCACTCCCAACTTTAAATCCCCCTTTTCACAATATAAAGCACTTGCATGCATAAAAAAAATAAATAAATTTTTCAATCAACACAATCAACACACAAAGTATCAGATAGCATAGCAACCACAGCACACATCACACAAAATTCCACCCCCTCCCCCACACTTAAATTAAACATTGTCCTCAATGTGATAAGCTAAGAGGGAGGAAGGGCTCCTTGAGAGGACGATGATGGAGCCGAGGAAGAAAGAGATCCAAACGCAACTGGTGTGGAAAGAGATTGTCCATCCAAAGAGGCCGTAGCAAATGAGGGCACACCAATTGACTGTGGCACATAATGAAAAGGGCCATACACAGATCCTTGAAGAGGTTGGCCTGATGCTATCAATGGAAACCTTGCAGCGGGTGCAAACTCTGGATTTGGTATGAATGTAGGAGTATGAGGCATAGGAGGTATACGACCAAATGTGGGTAACGGATGTAAAGAAGGGCTTGCTATCACTCCAAATGGAAGCTCGTGCACTGTACCACTAACCATATCACATGACAGATTTGGGATCCGGTACCCTGCTAACTGTGCCGAAGTTGGAGTTGGCTTCGGGGGTCCTGAATCTGAGTGGTAATAAACCATCATCTTGTTACACCTATCGAGCTCTCGCTGCATGAACACTTGCCTACGATATAACACTTCAAATTGCTGCTGAGCCACCGTGGATAAATCATCAAATCTATGCTCCATGTGTTCAGCTTGTGAGGTCCACTCCTGTTGCATATTTTCAAAACCTTCATGCATACGTTCCATCCTTTCATCTATGTTTCTCACACCATCCTGCAGCCGATCCATCCTATCCTCTATGCCTGAAAAGAGATTTTCAACTGAGAGCTGGAAACCCTGAATTACTCCTTGGAGAGATGCAAAATCAAAAGACTGCTGCCCTTGATCTGTAACATAAGTTGGATTTTTACTCTCCACCCGAGATGCCTCTGCACTTGAAATCCTCGCTTGCTCCAATTCCTTGTCTTGTGCCAAGTATTTTAAGTAGAGTTGTTCAGGAATGGGAGACTGCATCCTTTCCCAAGCACCAAGCAGATCATCAACACCTTGTGACACACAAAGCTCCTGAATTAGTAAAGGAAAATACAGTGCTTCACTGTTCTGGGTAGTTCCATCTTTGATGCTCGCAAAGATGATTCGTCCCACGTCAATCTTGCGCTTCCTTCGGATTGCAGAAATTAAGAACAACCGATTCCGAATCACCTCGGTTCTTTGAGAACTTGGCATGAGGCGAGACAACACAAATAACAACCATATTTTCACATCACTCTTCAAGTATTCATTCCGAATATGCTTATGCTCCCCCTTTGAATTAAGCTCCCAAACTGCCCCAGGATGTGCCAACTCTTTTATCAAAGCTTCATCCAATGCCTCATTGGTTGGAAATTTGATCGGATCCTCAGGATAATCAGGTGTGCCCAAATGTGCATTGATAATCTCGCTCATGATTTGAACCCAAATGCCTCTCACATAGACAGCTCCATCCCTCGGAGACCCTGCATTTGCGTAGTATTCCCGTGCAATGCTCACATTGCAAAACTCAGGGGCCACCATAAGCTTCTCATGGAATTTGTAAAATTTAATCAACTTCTTAAACGGCCTTTTCTCCACACTGAACCCGCGTTCTATGTGTATATATTTCACATTGAACCCTTGTTCCCAACGTCTCATGGCATCCTCATCAACAAACAGAGCAACCTCAGGGACTCCTTTCCGTTTCTTAGGTGTCGGAGCTGGCATCGCATATTGCGGAGGCTCCTCAAACATTTGCATATCATCTGGAAAATATTCTGGGTCAGAATCAGTTTCATCGTGTGCTTGAGCTTTTCCTTTTCCCTTCTTTGAAGTTGTGGCTTTTCTTGAAGTTGAATCTTTCTTTGGTGCCATTTCTGTTAAGAAAAGTTCAGCTTGTCACATAATACTCAAAGCAAAACCATTACATCAAGAACATTGCTAAACACTTGCATTTTCTTTTTTAAACACATTCCCAAAAACTGAAAACCAGCATTATAAAATTGTAAAATATCATCTAGGAAGCAAGCAGAATTAGTTCACACATAAAACATCAAAGTTGTAGTGCACTCTTTAATCGAAATTTGAGGACAAGAATAATTCCATTTGAAGTCAAAATGGCCAAGTTATGGCTAAAATACCGAAAGTTCCAAAAATGTTCAGATTCAGCATTTTCTCAGATTATAATTCATAACGTAAGCACACATTGTCCTCAAAATTAGATCATGCTCCAGGAAGAATTATCAAAAGTGCCCAACAGAAAAAATGTAGCTCTTCCTCTTAGCTAAATTTCACCACTAGAATCAACACATTTGGACATTCCATTTGCAAGGTATACCCAAAATACCGAGACTTGGCAATCCTGGCAGATTCAAAATCTTCACATTCTTGATTTCACATGTACTTCACATTCAACGATTTTTTAGTCTAGGTTCCAGCCACAATTAGCAAAAATGTACAACATAAACATTGAAGATCATCATGTTAGCTAAAAGATGCAACTGGAATCTCCTCATTTCATCATTCCTAACTCAAGTTATGCTTGAAAAATAGAAACATGGAAAATCTGTAGTAATCAAAAATCCGATTTTGTGATCATGCTTACCCACACTTCACATGCATTTGTCATTTGGCTATCAACATCATGTTTTCCATATTTTCAAACTCATGCCTTCACTTTCATGACTTTAACATCTCACTTGAACAACAAAGATTCACACAGCTTAAAGGAGGATTTGAAACATACCTTGATAGGATACAGCACAAGCTTCCAGAAATGATACTTAGCTCAACAAGAGGGGTTTTGTTCACTCTCGGCCTTACATATTATACAAATGGTAGATGGCATTTATAGACCAAGCCAACAATGAAACCCACCAAAATGTAAAGTGAAGACAACTTGCCACTCCTAGACAAGCAAACACTTCGGTCATGTGAACCATCCACATTTACATTCCCCACCAAACACTACAAACAAGCAAGTCATTCAACATGTGGGACCCCATTGATAATCCAAGTCATGTGAACTTCTCAGCTTTTACCAATTCTTATGCCATTCACTCCTCACAAGACTACAACATCAACATTATTGCATGCACTCAATTCGGTCAACTCACCTTGCACAACATGAATACAAGACAAGTCTAAAGCATTCATATCATTCAAAGCAACAACCCCATCACCTTAAAGCTTTACGATTTAAATGGAACCATTTTACTTTAATGCTTGCAACTATTTCTTCTGCCGAGTGCTTCTCAATCATGCTCTCAAATTGTCAGTTTTTCAGAAAATTAAAGTCATGATCAGATATATTCAGAATTGCAAATATCCTTATCATCAATGCAAGTGTGTGAAGTTGAAATCGAAAACCATGAATCAAAAATTGTAACAATCACACAAAAATATTTACACCAACAACTCATCAAAATTCACATTAAAACTAGCACACAATCCTTTTTACTTTAATACTAAACACACAATCGCACACAATATTCAAACCTTACAGGAGCCAAATGTAACATGCTAAACATAATAAAAAAATACTACACTATAACACTATACTCGGCTCCATTATGGCAAACAATCTCCTTAAACATCATCATGGTAACCACACTTGCGAATCAAGATATCTTGGCGCAGCTTTCCCCCACACTTGCCTATGACACGGTCCTCGTGAAACAAAATAAAACAATCAAGAACAAAGGAACCTGGTCATCCACGTTTCACAAACCACGAGACAATCTTGCACTTCTTTCGTCCTCTTGTAACACAGGCCATTGAGAAGGTCCCAGAAGTCCTTCAGGGTTTTGAGGATTAGCATTTGACGTGATATCAACTCCCTTGCTACGAGTCATGGCTGTTATCAGAGCTGAAAAATACATGGATGCAAACTCACTTCTTTGTGCCCGCCTGATAAACTCTAAGATCAATTTCCCAACATCAATAGAGAAATCATGTAAAATAGCATAAATCAACAGAACTCGTTCCCTAGATGCTATATTGGTACGGTTAGTAGGAAGAATCCTGTAATTGATAAACATTAACCACATTTTAGCCTCGGCTGTGAGTTCACTAGTAGGCACATATAAAGCCTCTTGTCGATCATTCCTCACCCATGCAGTACCAGGTAAAGTTACTGAAGCCAACAAATGATTGGTATTCTCAGCTCTCAACAACCTGCAATATGTGTTACGAGAAAAGTCATCAAGAAGATAAAGCCTATTAATACTATGGCGGGTGACCCTCAAATACTTTCCTCTCACGAACACTGAATGAACACCACTAGCTCGGGAATTAGCATAAAATTCCCTAACTATGTCTATATTCACCACAATTGAGGCTCTAGCAAAATGAGACCACGACTGTCTGAATACCACATCCTGAAACCTCCTAGAAGGCTCCTGAAATGGTCGCTCAATCCTGAATGATCTATTAGTAAAGGCATGATAAAAGTTTTCAGCAGAAGCATTAACAAAATGTGGACAAGTAGCTGGCTCAAAATCAATTACCATCTCCTCATCAGCTGAAGAAGATGAAGAAGGAGAAGATGTGGTTCCAGAATCTTCACTAAAGATAGCATATTCAAAAGGATTCTGGTGGGGAGAATAGAAATCCATGCTTTGAAAATGAAAAATTACTAGCAAGGAAACACTATAGAGAGAAGAGGAATGAACATGCAAAACGAAGATGTGCAATTTATATGTATGACACCCTCACTATCCAACAAACACATGAGAATGACAGGTCATAGCTTGATGTCATTTCTTCTCAATAATTGAAACCATCCAAATCAGTCATGCAGGCACGGTCACTGATTAACCAATCATGCATGAATGAACAACAATTCTTACCATCAGAGCTGGTATCTTAGTTGTAAATAATGTAGACTCATTGTACCTCGCATGGATGGAAAAGTGAAATTGTACTCCCTGCTTTTCTCAATAATGCCCAACATCCTTCTGAGATTCTACAAAAAATATACCCAAGTGATGGTATGAGATTGTGCCATAATTTTCTATTCAATACTACTCAAACTAGGATTAACAAAGAAAAGAAATCACAACAAATAAAACAAAGGAAAAAAATCAGGGTTGCCTCCCAGGAGCGCTTGGTTTAAAGTCACAGCCCGACCGTGCAACATAGCACAATTTGAGATGATGGGATCATCTAAGTATAGCTCATGTGGATCTCGTGCCACATTAGTGCTATCCTTGTCCTGAGAAGTTAAGTACGGCTTGAGACGATGGCCATTCACTTTCCACATATTGCCATTCTTGTCATTCTTGATTTCAATTGTCCCATAAGGTTTCACATCAACCACTCTAAAAGGACCACTCCACCTTGATTTCAATTTGCCAGGAAACAATCGAAGTTTAGAGTTATAAAGCAATACCAATTGTCCTCGAACAAAGATCTTGGATTGAAGCTTTGCATCATGGATTCTTTTAGTCCTTTCCTTGTACAACTTGGCACTCATGTAAGCATTGAATCTGAATTCATCCAGTTCATTCAACTCCAACATTCTTTTCGATTGAGCCTCAGACAGATTCATGTTCAAGGTTTGAATTGCCCAATACGCCTTATGTTCAAGTGACATTCTTTACCAAAAACCAATCGAAAAGAAGAAGCTCCAATTGGGGTTTTGTAAGCTGTTCTGTATGCCCACAATGCATCATCTAGCTTCAAAGACCAATCATTCCTGCCTGGATTTACCACTTTCTCAAGAACCCTCTTGATCTCCCGATTGGATATTTCAGCTTGACCAGAAGTTTGTGGATGGTAAGCTGTTGAAACCTTGTGAGTAACACCATATCTAGCCAACAAAGATTCAAAGAGCTTGTTACAGAAATGAGTCCCTCCATCACTTATTATAGCCCTGGGTGCTCCAAACCTGTTAAAGATGTATTTCTTCACGAAAGCAGTTACACTTTTGGCATCGTTATGAGCTAAAGCCACAGCTTCCACCCATTTAGAAATGTAATCCACTGCCACCAGAATGTATTCCATACCTCTTGATTTAGGGAAAGGCCCCATGAAATCAATTCCCCAGACATCAAAAATTTCTACTTCCAAGATGTTGTTCAAAGGCATCTCATTTCTGGAAGAGATGTTGCCAGTTCGTTGACATCGATCACATTTTCCAACCCAAATTCTGGCATTCATGAAGATATGTGGCCAATAGAACCCGCATTGCAAGATTTTGAAGCCTGTCCTAGTTGATCCAAAATGACCACCACATGGCCCCTCATAGCATGCTTTTAAGATGTCCTCCTTTTCTTCTTCCTTGACACACTTTCTTATCACTTGATCACTGCAGATTTTATATAAAGAATTGTCATCCCAAAGTAATACTTAGCATCACTTCTCAATCTTTTCTTCTGGTCACTGGAATAATAAGATGGAATCTGGCCAGCAACCACAAAATTGGCAATCTCAGCGTACCAAGGCAGTGTCTGTTCACCCACTTTGAATACCTGCTCATCAGGGAAGTGTTCCTTAACCAAAATGTCATGTGAATCTTGCTCTTGAGATTCCAATCTTGACAAGTGATCTGCCACAACATTTTCTGAGCCTTTCCTATCTTTAATCTCCACATCAAATTCCTGGAGCAACAAAACCCATCTAATCAAACGTGGCTTTGCTTCCTTCTTTGCAAGCAGATACTTCAATGCGGCATGGTCCGTATGAACAATGACTTTTGATCCCAAAAGGTAAGCACGGAATTTATCAAATGCGAAGACCACTGCTAGCATTTCCTTTTCAGTAGTTGTATAATTCATTTGAGCCTCATTCATTAGCCTGCTAGCATAATAGATAGTGTGAAACACTTTGTCCCTTCTCTGGCCTAAGACAGCTCCTAAGGCATAATCACTGGCATCGCACATAATTTCAAATGGTTCACCCCAATGGGGAGTGACTATCACGGGGGCTTCCACCAATTTCGTTTTCAAAGTTTCAAATGCCTCAACACATTCCGTTCCAAACTCAAACTTAACATCTTTTTCTAAGAGACTGCACAAGGGTCTGGCTATCTTTGAAAAATCCTTAATAAACCTTCTATAAAACCCAGAATGTCCAAGAAAGCTTCTGATACCCTTAACATTGGTCGGTGGAGGAAGTTTTGCAATGACATCTACCTTAGCTCGATCTACCTCCATCCCAGCATGAGAAATTTTATGGCCTAACACAATTCCTTCTTGAACCATGAATTGACATTTTTCCCAGTTCAACACAAGGTTCGTTTCTTCACACCTCTTCAAAACCTTTGCCAAGTTCTCCAAACAACCATCGAATGTCATACCAAAAACAGAAAAATCAGCCATGAATATTTCAATTATTGATTCCACCATGTCCTGGAATATTGCCATCATACACCTCTGAAAGGTAGCTGCGGCGTTGTAAAGACCAAATGGCATTCTTTTATAAGCAAATGTGCCAAAAGGACAAGTGAAAGTTGTCTTATCCTAGTCCTTGGGATCAATTGCAATCTGATTATACCCAGAATATCCATCCAGAAAACAATAGAAAAGGTAGCCAGCAATTCTATCCAACAATTGTTCCAAAAATGGGAGAGGGAAATGGTCCTTTCTAGTTGCCTTATTTAGCTTCATGTAATCCATGCAAACTCGCCAAGCATTCACCACCCTTGTTGCCAGAAGTTCATTAGTCTCATTTTTAATAACCGTCACCCCTCCTTTCTTAGGGACGCACTGGACTGGACTAACCCACTCGCTGTCTGAAATTGGAAAAATCATCCCAAAGTCAAGCAATTTGATAACCTCTTTCTTCACAACTTCCATCATCTGGGGATTTAATCTTCTCTGTCTATCCCGTACTGGCACAGCATTTTCCTCAAGCAAAATCTTGTGCATACATAAACCTGGACTTATGCCTTTTATATCAGCAATTGTCCATCCAATAGCCAACTTATGTTTCCTCAAAACTTCCAAAAGCTTCTCCTCTTGCCAACCTTCAAGCTTTGAAGATATAACAACTGGCAATGTCTCATTTTCTCCCAAGAAAGCATATTTGAGATAAGGTGGAAGTGGTTTCAATTCCAACTTTGGTGCCACCACAATGGAAGGTAAAATCTTTTCATTCCTGCACAAATTCTCACTAGTCCTCACCTCAGTGGGAGTAAAATTTTCGTTAGCCAAAACAGTAGGTTCATGATCATGTTCCCCTACAGTTTCATGCATTTTAACTTCCACAACATCATTTTGCAATTCACAAATTGACTCTTCCAAATAACAACATTCAATCAAATCTTCAATTTCAGAAACAATTCTCTTATCCTCATCATCTAAATCAAGTTCATCAAAATTATCCTCAAAAACACTTAACTCATCAACAATAGAAAAATCATGCATGTTGTTCTCATTACTCAAATAAGAACAAGTTATAGTTTTGATAGCAAAACAAGACTCCATATTTAGAGGTTGCTTTATAACATAGTTTACATCAAAAACCACTTCCTCATTGTTAATGCTAAACGTGACTGTCTTGTTTTTCACACCAATCAAAGCATTACCAGTGGCTAGAAAAGGTCTACCAAAAATGAGAGGAACCTCAGGGTCCTCTTCCATATCAAGTATAATGAAATCAACAGGCAAAGTAAATTTGTCAATACTTACCAACACATCCTCCACCAAGCCTGTAGGAGTCACCAAGGATCTATCTGCCAACTGTAGTGTCACGGCAACTGGACGAATCCTTCCACTCAAACCCACATTTATTGCAATGGATAATGGCATCAAGTTGATTCCAGCTCCAAGGTCACAGAGGGCCTTTGCAAAATATCTGGTTCCAATCTTGCAAGGTATGGTACAGCTACCTGGATCCTTAAGCTTTGAAGGTAATTTGTGAACCATCCATGCTTGACTGCACTCTGATAGCATCATTGGAACTTCACATCTCAAGATTTGCTCCTTGTTTGAGATGAGATCCTTTAAATACTTAGCATATTTAGGCATAGCTGTAACCAAATCCAACAAAGGAACATTGACATTCACTTGTTTGATCATATCCAAGAAACGATTGAATTGAGGTCCCTTTTTAGGTGAAGGTTTCTTCCTTTCTGGAAATGGAGCTTTTGGAGCATAATCTGGGAAGTTATAAGGATTGGAATTTTTTGTGATTTCATTTCCCACCCTTGCTGGTATTTTCTTCTTCTCAGACTTATTTTCTTCCTGCTCACCATTCTTCTCAAGTTCCACATCTATCTCAACTTCATCTTTTTGGTCCTCTTCTACATCATCACTCTTGTCTTCTACATGTTTGCTTCCAAGCAACAATTTTCCACTCCTCAAAGTAATAGCATTGCATGCTTCTCTCCCCTTGGGATTTGGTACTGTGTCACTAGGAAGAGCTCCTTTTGGCCTCTGGTTTACAGCATTAGCAAGCTGACCAAGTTGCACCTCGATATTCTTCAAAGTGGCTTCGTGATGCTTCACAGTGGACTCCAAACCTCCAAATCTCTGCTCGTTCTTATCCATCTTTTCCATCAGCTTTTGAAACATATCCTCCACATTTGGCTTCTTTTGTTCTGATGTGCTAGCTTGATTATCAAAACCAGGAGGTGGTTGATTCATTGCTCTCCTTGAGTCATTACCTTGATAGTAATTTCCTCCTTGGTTTTGCTGTTGATTCCAGTTGCCTTGGTTTCCACCATATTGTCTGTTGCCTCCATTATAATTGCTCCCAGAATAGTTCCCACCATATTGGGGTTTGTTACTGTAATTGTTCACATACTGAATGGATTCAGTAGTGATTGCACATTCATCCGTGTGGTGTTCCCCCTTGCATAGTCCACATGAAAGTGCTAGGCTTTTGTTTGAGTCGCCTTTAAAGTCTGCACCTGCTTGGCCAATGCTTCAAACTTAGCACTAAGTGAAGTTTCCTCATCCACATCAAGAACTCCTCTTTGTCTCCTGACATGTGGCTTTCTAGTCTCTGGAAAAAGGTATTCATCCTCAGCTATCTGGTTAAAAAGTTCACGCACTTCAGTCACAGATTTGTCTTTAAGTGCTCCATTAGCACAAGCTTTAACCATTAAAGATGATTCAGGAGTTAGACCTTTGAAGAAAGTATTTAGCTCCCTAATTTCGCCCAAGTCATGATTGGGACATTGCCTAATCAAATCGTTGAATCTCTCCCAAGCTTCTCGAAATGACTCACTGTCTTGTTGTTGGAAATTCATAATTTCCAACCTTCTCTTTTCAAGCTTAGCTGGAGGGAAGTACTTAGATAAGAACCTTTTCTGTAGATCATCAAATGACATTCCAGCATTTGCTCCCCCAATACTCTTGAACCAATGTTTAGCCTTTCCACGCAGAGATAAAGGGAACAAAATTCTGTGAACCTCACCCCTGTCAACTCTTGGCAACTTAAAAGTGCTACATAACCCGAGAAACCAATCAAGGTGGTCATTAGGATCCTCGTTGTCAAGACCTTGGAAGAATTGGCCCTGGGTAATCATCGAGACTATTTGTGGAGGAATGTGGTAACTTTCCACATCGATATCCTGGTGACCAAATCGATTGTCAAAATTTACTGCATAATGGTCCCCGAACCTGGGTGCTTGTACTCCTTCTGCAGCCATAGCTCTTTGCTTTGATTGATTCCTTAAAGTTCTTTCCAATTCAAGGTCCAATTCAAATTCAGGTTTTCCTCTAGATCATACAGACCTGGGCATACACAAACAAAAACAGCAAATGATATGAAGAGAACAAACGGATCAATCTGTAAACCAAACCAATACAAAATAGTAAAAGCAACAGAATCACACACAGTAAAGAAACGAGATAACTAAATCAAAGCAATAAAACACACAACTAAGAACAGAACAACACAGTCAACAAATTAAAGAACCGATTGCCTTCCCTGGCAACGGCGCCAAAAATTGATGTGCGAGTTGTCGTACCTCGTCAATTTTACCCTAACAACTACTGTAGAAGTGGAAGCAGGGATCGTAATCCACAGGGAAGGCGTAGGTCAAGAAATTTGAACAAAATTGTTCTAAAAGCCTTAGTCTCGGAATTTAAGTACTAGAAAAAGGAAAATTTAACACAAAAGAACGAAAACAAAGATGCAAAATATAGCAACAAGCAAGGATGAAACAGATATCGCAGGATTCTTGTATTGGATGAACACAGGCTTAGTAAATCTATGCTACGCAATCAGTAAACAATTAAATGCAATGGAGACCTAAATTGCCTAGAAGTCCAAGCTATGGCCAACATGGCGACCACACCACTGCTTGTACCCCCAAATCACCATCCTCTCCCACGGCGAGGCCTGAGAATGGTGGTATAAGCTCCGCAAAGTCTCAACTTTCCAAGCTAACTACTCTAACATGCAAAGTCCTAAGAACTCCCATGGCGAGGTCCATCCTAGGGTTTACATATCATCGTTGTTACACAGAAAGCTTCTTTAACACTTTTCCTAATGTTTCAATTCATTAACACTTGCTATGGCGAGGCCTGAGTCTCAGAATTGATTTGATTACAGAAGACAAGTGCAAAGACTTAAACAATCACAATTTAGTTCTCAATTCATGCAACTTCGCTAACTTTGATGAATCACTCCTCAATTTAGCATGTCGACCACAATTGAAGATTGATCCATTCAAAAATAGCTAGGAATTATGAAATTCAACATATGTTTATGCTCAATTTACATGTGATTTCAATACTCAACAATTAGATCAATTGCATAGCATACAATCTACAAAAACACGTATTCATCCATTAAGAATCCTAAGATATCGTAGATTTAGCCAGAAAACATCTTTCTCATTTCAAAATCAACAAATTCCAACATTGATAAGCTCATTCTCACTTAATTGGAAGAATTTACCGATTAAATAGAGAGAATTGTCGATTACTTTGTCAATTGAGAATAAGAAAGAAGAATCCAGTCCAAAATTCACAATCGGAGTTGAGATTGGAGAAGAAATGTTAAGTGAGAGAAAGTAGATCTAGAGAGAGAAAATGAGAATTCCCGCTCTTTTAAAATCAAAAGTCGGTTACAATATGGAAAATGTGAGTAGTCAATCCTCCTTACATGTTAGCTACCTTCCCTATATATATAGAGTTGAGAAAACGTAACTAATACGCAACGTAGAATGTATCAAATATTACAAAAGTGCCCTTAAGGGAAGGAACTAAAAATCAGCCAAAAATGTCAAAAATTCCAAGTTTGAAAAAGTATTCAACACTCCAGCGCCTTTGGTGTTAATTTCCAGCGCCTTCATCAACCTCAGCCACGAGCCGCACGCCTTCAGGCTTTGGATGTAGCGCTTTCATTGCCCAGACTTCCAAGTGAAGAAATCAGAGTCGAACCATGCCTTCAAGCCTGGACTCTTCACACCTTCAGCGACTCAGCGAGCTTCCAAGCAGATCAGCCTTTAAAGATTCACGCCTTCTTGCCACAGACAACCACGCCTTCAGCTGCCTGGAATTTCAGAAATCAGAAATTTCAACACTTAGCCAATTTTCTGAAAACTCAAACACAAACATTTCATGGCAACAAATTCCCACCAATATTTGATCATGATACACTGTGAATTGAGGAAAACTTAAAACATGAAAGTTGTAACACTTTGTCTTAGCTATCCATAGCCATCAAAATCACCCAATTTGGAGCTAAAACAAGAAAGTTATGACCAAACTACTAAAGTGTGACAAAGCTTAAAATCCTATGAAACACACTCAACACTTTGCCATTTTTTTTCCACAACATCCAACAATTTAGCCTACGACATGTCGTAAGCTAAAATTTGTTGTTCCAGAATTGGTCTACGACATGTCGTAGGCCAAAACTTCATGTCAACATTTTTGCCCACGACAAAAAATTCTTCTCCAAGAAATGGCCTACGACATGTCGTAGGCCATTTTTCATGTCTTCTTGAGTTTGGCCTACGACATGTCGTAGGCCAAATTTCATGTCCTCAAAGTTTGCCCAAGACATGTCGTGGGCAAAAATGTGCTTAGCTACCTAGTTCTCTCCTATGCCAATGTGAGTACAAGCATGTTTAGATTGTGCAAATGTTGTGCCAAGGTAAGTGCATAGTGAGGTGCCAAGTGTGTTGTGCTTGCTGAACTCAATTCCAAGTTCCATGCCAAGTGATGTGCCAATGAGGGTATGCTAGTGTATTAAGCTGTGAAGAGATGGTGGTCCAAAGTGAATGAATGGCGTGCCAAGAATGTTTGAGTGTTGTGCCAAAGTGTGCAAGGTGGTGCTTGGCAAGGTCAGCAAAGTTGTGTTGGCATGGTTTGGCAATGTTTGGCAATGTTGTGTTGGCATGGCTTGGCAAGATTTATTGGCAAGGTCATGACACAATGGTTTTGGCACATTGGTTTGGCAAAGCTCGGCAAGGTCTTGGCAAGGTCTTGGCACAATGGTTGGACGAATTGGCAAACAATGTTGGCAAAGTATCCATTCCAACACAACACCCTACTTTCATGCCAAATAAGTGTGTCTTAGTCTCTGATTCTGACTTGGTAGTAAACTTAAAAGTTCAATATCTTCCTCTTAGCTTTCCAATGGTGCAAGAAAAAACACCATTGGATGCCTAAAACTCAAGTTATCATCAAAACACCAAACCGTGGCAGGCAGATAAAGCCCTAAAAAAACCCTAAAACCCTAATGAATGGTATTCCAAAAAGAACCTCATTTTTCATAGCCTTGCACACACAATTAGAAAATCGTTAAAACATATGAAATGTAGTGCATTCAAAGATCTTTTCAGAACACCAAAGAACTCACTAATTGGATTAATATCAAGAAAGTTATGTCCAGATGAATTTCACCAACCAAATCTGCCAAAAACCCTAGATTTAGCTTACCAATTTCGGTTTCATCTATTTCCTAATTATTTTGACCTCTCAACCTTACCAATTGACATTAAGCACACAATTGCCTAAGTTCATCATCATTTTTGGTCTCTTTTAACCCTTTTAGTACAACCAATTGCCAACCACATAAATGCACCACAACAAACAAATCATTGCACTAACTTATGAAAAACAAGTAAAAAGCCAAGTGGATTAAGCCATTTAAGTTGGTATAAAACCAACTTATCATTCAGCAATGCCTCAATTTATAGGCATATTTTGAGGCAAAAATTATTGTAGCTTTTACGTCAATGCATGGAGCCCCATTCCTTTACTGGTACAGATTATCAATTCACCAAAATCAAGAAGTATAGTCAGCAAAGATAAGGTGCAGACCATTCAATACAATATGGCATTCACCTGTCAAGACTCATGCAGCTGGTGGAATGCATTACAAGGAATCAGTATGAGGATCCAGTCATATTATTTCAACTGAAAAGCTGTCTAAGTTACAAGGAAGTAAGGAATCAGGTGATGCAATTCATGTAGAAAATTCATGAAACTGTTCTCCTATCACCACCACAGAATCTGACAAAGGTTTGATATTTTTATTTTCTTCATCAAACTTGTACATAATACATATATATATATTCTTGTGAACTCATTCAAACAGCAATGTGTAAGTTTAACTTTTTGCGTCTCATTGTTTAGGAAAAATTGTTTTACCTTTCCAACCATTGACTGTAGTCTTTGAAGATCTACAATACTACATTGACAACCTCATGGTAATCATATTCTCATGATCTCTTTTACTTTTTGATTAAATTTCCATAATCTTTTTGCATTATATACCTTAAAGCAACATTTTTTCTTTTTTGGTTCCAGGCTAAGCGAGAGCAGGGATTCACTCAAGAAAAACTTCAACTTCTTTGTGACATTAAAGGCACCTTTAGACCTGGGGTACTTATGGCATTAATGGGTGTCATTGGTGCTAGAAAAACAACTCTTCTTGATGTTCTTTCAGGTAGGAAAAATTGTGGTACTGTGGAAGGTGAAATAAGAATTGGAGTCCCAAAGTTCAAAAGACCTTTGCTCGGGTGTCGGGTTACTGTGAGTAATTTAACATACATTCTCCTCAAATTACTGTCGAAGAATCAGTTATTTTTTCAGCTTAGCTACGACTGAATCCTCATATTTATTCAAAAACTAAATCCGTATGACACTGAGGCTACACAAGTGTAAAGTTCTTATCTTTATTTTAGTTTTTAATTTTTTGTTTGCACTAAATCAATGTGGTTTAACTTTTAAGGACTTTGTCAAAGAAGTAATTGGGGCTATTGAACTTGATGATGTAAAACACTCACTGGTTGGCATTCCAAATGTAAGCGATTTATCAACTGGGCAACGCAAACGGCTCACCATAGCTGTGGAATTAGTTGCTAACCCTTCAGTTATATTTGTGGATAAACCTACAACTGCATTAGATGCAAGAGCAGCAGCAATTGTCACGCGAGCTATAAAGAATATGGCTGATATAGGAAGAACGATTGTCTGCACCATCCACCAACCCAGTATTTGTTGGATAATATCTTCAAGATACTACAATGTACTAACTATTACAATTATGAAAATAGACTAGCTATTACAAAAGAGGAAAGTCTTCAAATTGTGCAAATAGTGCACTTTCCTTTAGACTTTTATTTGCTCTTTATTGTGCAAGAATTCTAGCAAATAAATCCTTATGATAAGATGAAGAAAAGAAGATCTTATTGCACTTACAATCCTTCTATACTTAAGACAATAGAGAGTTTGCAAAAGTTGTCTTTTTCTCAAATGAAAATTCTACAGTATTTTATGTCTTTGTAGAGACATAATTTAACTCAACAACTACTTTTGACACATTAAATAACTAATAATGTGTTTATCTAAAAACTTCCAAAAAAACCAACCAATTGAGATTATCTCAATTTATCAAGGTTTTTCCCGACGTCGTGATGTGGAATTACCCGCACGTCGCGATGTACAATAAAGCATAAATTCAATTTCCCAAATTCTGCCCGACGTCGCGACATCCAAATTCCAATTAATTGGAATTCTTTCCCAGTGAGCCACGTGGTAATGTAAGGATTTTTCCACGTCGTGATGCCGGAGAAATTTTGCTTTGCTTAATTTTCAAATTTTTTATTGCTCCAATACTTTCAATATTCAAAATATCCAACAACTCCTGCTATTTTCAATATTTTGAAAAGTCTTTAAAGAATCATAAGCAACTCTTGATAATCTATAAATTCAATAATAGTGTCTTTCGATTGAACCATTATCTATATACAAAATTCAATAACTAATTATATGAATTAGTAGACAAGCTTTGAAACAACCATATATTTAATTATCTGCTTTAAATTGTACACATAGATTCAACACTACTAAATGTCATTGAATATGCAAGGTCTTTTGCACTTATCTTTCATGAGTGTTCACAAATTAAAGTTCAATAAAATTTTGTTGATGCCAATAAAATCATACACTCATATAGGCAAGCTCTTAATGTCTCCACCATTTTTGGCATTTCCAAGACTTGTTAAAAACCCTTTGTTCAACCTAATTTCCCTTGGTGGATAACACAACATTACTTTCCTTTGGGATGATATAATGTAATGTTCAAATCACTATAATAGTGTACTCTCACTCATTGAATCTAAGACTAGAAGTTGTAACTAGCATTAGATTAAGATTTCACTATTAGTGACTTTATAGAATGGACTTAACCCAATCCCTTTAGATGTGTTTAAAACCACACATCTACTTAATCCTTTTGTTAAAGGATCAGCTAAATTGCCCTTAGATGATACAAAGTTTAAGGCAATTACTCCACTAGTGATCAAACTTCTCACCATGCTATGTCTTAGGCTAATATGTCTAAACTTACCATTGTACACTTGACTATATGCTTTAGCTAGCATAGATGCACAATCACAGTGAATTAGAATCTGTGGAACTGACTTTTGCCACATAGGGACTTCAATAAGTAGATTTCTAAGCCATTCAGCTTATTTACTAGCTGAGGCTAAAGCTACAAACTCAGATGCCATTGTGGAATCAGTTATGCAAGTTTGTTTTTTGGAACCCTAAGAAATTGCTCCTCCACCTAACAAGAATATCCAACCACTTGTAGACGAATGATCATCTTTGTTCGCTATCTAACTAGTATCCGAATATCCTTCTAACACTGAAGGAAATCCACTATAACAAATGTCGTAGTCTTTAGTTCTTTTAAGATACCTCAATACCCTAGTTATGCCCATCCAATTATGTTTACTCATATTACTCATAGACCTACTCAAAACCCCTACAACATAAGCTATATCAGATTTTGTACATGTCATTGCATACATTAAACATCTAATCACTTGAGCATATTTCAATTGAGATATTGGATCACCCTTATTTTTGACAAAATCAATTTTAGGGTTAAATGGATTTTAGGCACGTTTACAATCAAAATAATTGAACCCTTTAAGAATTTTCTCAACATAATGAGACTGAGAAAGCAAGATTGAATCTTGTTCTCTTTTAATTCTTATTACAAGAATGACATCCGTCTCTCCCATGTCTTTCATTTCAAATTTGCTTGAAAGCAATTCTTTGGTTTTAACAACTTGTTCTAAGTTAGTTCCAAAGATTAACATGTCATCCACATAGAGACATATTATTACTCCTTGACCACTATCATACTTACTATATATGCATTTATCGGATTCATTTATTGAAAATCCACTAGCAAGTATGACTTGATGAAACTTTTGTTGCCATTGTTTTGGTGCTTGTTTTAGTCCATATAAAGACTTAACAAGTTTACACGCCTTACTTTCTTGCGCTGGTTCAACAAATCCTTCAGGTTGTTTCATGTACACTTCTTCATCCAAATCACCATTCAAGAACACTGCTTTAACATCCATTTGATGAATTATCTATTTTTGGATTGAAGTAATTGCAAGTAGTAACCGAATAGTAGCTGTTCTAGCTACCGGTGAATAGGTATCAAAGTAGTCCAAGCCATACGTTTGAGTCAAGGCCTTAGCTACTAACCTTGCTTTGAACTTGTCAATAGTTCCATCAACCTTCATCTTTTTTTTGAAGATCCATTTACAAGCTATAGGTTTAGAACCTGATGGAAGATTCACTAACACCCAAGTTCTATTAGTTCTTATTGAGCTTATTTCTTCATTTATAACTTCTTCCCAAAATGAGGAGTCTTGTGACTTCATAGCTTCATCAAATGTTTTAGGATCAGCTTCAATATTAAAACAAAATGCCACTTTGTTACTTAATTCATCCCTTGTTCCTTCAACAAGATAACTAACAAAATCAGAATCAAAAGACTTAGTCTTTCTAGTTCTTTTACTCCTTTTAAGCTCAATAACCTTTTCTTAGTCATTTGAAGCTTCATTAGTTGTCAAATCACTTTTGAAAATATTATCCAACTCTTTATTTGTTGAGGTGAATCTGCCTTCATCAAAGATAGTATCTCTTGATTCAATAATTGTATTAATTGATATTGAATCATTAGGCTCTATAACCATTAATCTATAGGCCTTACTGTTCTGTGTATATCCCAATAAAATGCACTCAATACCTCTTTCTCCTAACTTCTTTTTCTTTAGTCCTGGAAGTTTAACAATAACCCTACAACCCCAAACTTTTAAGTATTCGAGATTAGACTTTTTGTTGAACCAGAATTCATAAGGGGTAGTAGAGTTCCTTTTATTAGGAACTCTATTCAACATATAGCAAACAGTAAGAACCGCTTCTCCCAAAATCCTTGACTCAAACTTGAGTTTGACAATATAGCATTAACCATTTCAGTTAATACTCTATTATTCCTTATAGCTACACCATTTTGTTGTGGCTATTCACTTGGGTTTAGCGTGATGATTCACTGGCTTTATGCACGAGCTTCCCCCGGGGGTTACGGCTAAGCCTTTCCTTCAACCACTGTCGACTTTTGGCTATTTGCCACCAGTGCCTCATACTCCCACATTTCTTCCAGATCCTAAATTCATGCCGGCCACTCGCGTACCGTTGTTTAGTATGGGGAAGACTTTCAAGGGGTCTGTCCATGGACCATTCACTTGGGTTGTCCCGCCTTTCAGTGGACCGTCATTTTCTACCACTGTATCGTTCTCGCCACCTTCCTCATCTGCACCATTATCCTCTCAGGGAGCCCCTCCTTCTTATCTTTTCATTGGGGACACAGTTTCTTTCAAGTGTGGTGGGGGGGGTTGTCGATGATGGTGTTTGTCGTTGTTGACTATGATGCCATGATTATGCTGTTACGATGAAGGGGGTGGTTATGGTAGGATTATGCTGTCATGCCGAATGGGTGGTTGTGGAATGGAAGGGTGCTGTGTTATGATGTTTCTATGTAGTCAAAAATAAAAAAAAAACACATTATTATGCTAATATTAATTTTTTTTATTTCAAAATTGAATTTATGTTTACCCTAAAATATGGACTTTATAATTTATTTTATATTAATTTGCTAAAAATAGACTTTATTTTACAATGTTTTACATGACTATTTGATATCTTTATTTTTTTAAATTTCAAATTCCCAATTGCATTACTAAAAAGTCGTTTTAACCTTTGTGTTATTCATTATTCTAATTTGCAATTGTTTTTATTTATATTTAGTACTTAGTAATTAATATAAAATTTTAACAAAGGACTATTAGCTAGCTATTTAAGTAATATTTAGAATTTACTTTCAAATTATTTTTCTTTTGAAATTCAAAAAAGTTTTCCGTTTAAGATGTTACTTGAAAATCTTTTTAATTTTCTTTATAAATATAATTTTACCATTTCTTTTGTCTTTTTATAATTGGAATCTCACTCGAAGTTAAGTTCTAAATGTTTTAGTTAAAAGTAAGGTACTACATTATTTATTTTTATTATCGATAAAAAGATGAACCTTAATGTTTTTTTTATCATATAACTTTTCAAATTTGAATAAATAACAAATTACCTACCTATTTTATACATAATTTCTTTTGACACTCTTGCATTCTCTTTATAGCACATATTCTACATATTCTAATATTGCTTTTCTTACAAAAGTAATTTTATCAACTATTTGTTTAACATTTTAATTGCAATTGGTTAAATTCAAGTAAAGAATTTCCTAAATGAATTAGGAAATAAATTAACATTATTTCTTATAAAACAGAGTAAATTTTTGAAAATATTCCTAAACAAATTAGGAAAACGGTCACTTTAATTTATGTTTCAAATTTTAATAGTTTAATATTATTATATAATTAGAAAAATCAATCAATTGTTATAACTTTAAAAGAAGGATTTTAATCAATCGGGTAAATTAGTTCAATCACCCCTCAACTTGGAGTGTCATTTTACTTTACTCTTATTTTTTAAAAGAAATTATTTTTGTCCCCTGTATTGCAAATTGATTTTGCTGTAATTAGAAATTCAAATTTTAATTAATTATTATTTTTTTTCATAAAATCTAATTCATTTTATAATCAAATAAAAAACTAACAAAAATCAATTCAATTAAGAAATTTCGTAATCCAAATTAATAAAAAAAATTTGCTAAAAATGGCAAACATTCCTAAATTACTTCAATGAAGAAGTTCAAAATTTAATTTTTTTTTCTTTAAATTTAATTTTTTTTCTAAATCAATAAATAAACAAACTAACTAAATTTCCTAAACCAATTCAATAAAAAAAGGTCAAAATCTAACTCATTTTCTCTATAATTAAAAACTAAATTTTAAAAGACAATAGAAAGTTAAAAAAACAATTCAATTACAAACTTAATTTCCTAATCCAATCAATCACAAATTTATGTTTTCTTAATATATTAATATAGATTTCAACTTTGCATCACGATCTTCGATTGAAATTTGCAAATTTATCTAGTCAAATATCTCTCTTGGATAAATGCTCTAAATTTCATGTGATTGTAGCATGAAAACATACACATAAAATGGATATTTCTATTATGGATATGGTAATAGTGTCTTACTTTTAAGTTTTAAATTATGCGAATTATTTTGATAAAATATTTATTTGAACATTGTCATTAAAAATAAAAATAAGAACTTATATTAGTTGCAATATGTTTATGAATTAGTTTTTTATAAAAAAAAGTATGCCTACCTTGATAGGGTATTTTTTTGGTTTTATAATGAAATTTTTTTTCTTGAGATTTGTTATAAGGAATAAATATTTTGGAGGTGTTTGAATTGATGATTTTTTTTGTGAGCATTTATATTCAAGAACTTTTTATTAATAAAATTATTAAATTTAGATACATATAGATATAGATAATAATAATATAATATAATACATATAGATAAAGATATAGATAAATAAATAAATATTGAAAGATCTAGGTTAGATACGTGGTGTTCTAGTGTGTTGGAACACTAGGTGTGACACCGATAATAAAAGCAGTAATGGACAACAATAAAATGCGAAAAGTAAAGAAACAGGAGGTTGGTAACGCAGTTCGGCAATCTGCCTACGTCTACGGGGCCACGCCCAGATAAAACAATCCACTAAGTTCACAAGTTACAAGACACTCGGTCTGACACAAAGTAAGACTCCCTCTTATCTTTGACGCCACCTCTTCCTAACTCCACAGTGAGCGGATTGTGCGAGCTCCCCTCGACTTGTGTTGATTCCTCCCGGAATCTGTGGTTAATGCAAGTCCCTGATAATGTCAATATTTTGATATTTATCTATATTTAATTTGGATTATATTCACATCATTAATTGAAAAAAGTGTTGATAATTGTAGATTTATCTGGAAGAAGTTGTTGGACAGTAAAATTGCAAAAAAGGTGGAAATGGATCTAGACACATTTTTGGGAAGATTCAAGGCATGTGCTTAAGGGATAATTGAAGAAGTTTAGTTGAAGAACAAAAGGCAAGCAAAGAAGTTGGAGAAAAAGCCTCCTATTTATTTGGAGGAATTCTGTCAAAGATGTGTGAAGATTGAAATTGGGATTGACATTAGTTTTATGGATTTATTCCAAATAATTATCTTTGTGAGATAATTAGATAATTATAGCTTTTAAGGATAATTTCAATATTTAGAGATAATTCTCACTTTTGGGGAATTTGATTAGAATTAGGAAAGTGTTTAGCAACTCTATAAATAGAGTGCTAAACTTATGAAATAAGGGAGGCCGAAGTAATATTTGACTTCCGAATTTCATTTCTTTTAGTAGTAGTTTAATGAGTTAGTTTTTCTTTCGGTTTTATATTAGTCAAGTTTAAGTTTTAATTTCGAGTAACTTAAGTTAGGATTTTATCGTGTTTTGAAGACTAGATTCCAAATAGTATTTATAAGTCAAGTTAATAAATTATTGAGTAAGTTTTGGTTCAAGTTTCTGTTTCAATAATGTGTTCACGTAATTAAATTGTTTCTTTGATTCTATTCTATATTTTTTTCTATTTAAATTAGTATTATAATTTGATTCACTTAGTTGTTTACTCATCAATTAATTCGTCATGTCCTTGTTTCCAAATTAGACATTAATTTTTATAGTGATTTCATATTTGTAGTGCATCATTAAATAGTCAGTAAGTTAATCTTTGTCCTTGAATATGAATTCTACTTTTCTTATTCTTATTTCTTTTATTTAATTATGTATTTTAGCTAATCTATTTTATCCGGTTAAGATATTGATGAAGCACTAATTTAGAAATCTTGTGAGATTTAATTTGAATTTAAATAAATTTGTTAGACAAGTACCTTTTATGTTTTGTGATAAATATTTTATGAATTTTATGTAATTGTTAAATAGTTTACAATGTTTAATTAATTGCATGAAGTTCTAATGCCAATTAAAACAGTGGATCCGTACTTGTCCATTTAGTTTTAATAAGTGGCAAGGCTGTCATTCATCGGCAGTAGGCATAGGGGCTAGTATGGGCAGATGGCGTCCATGTGGGCATATTAGTATCAGGTTTCTTTTATCTTAATACTTTTAATAAATTAAATCTAATGAGGCGTCCTCTTAGATTGTTTATTAATTAGAGAGTAATTAATAAGGCGTCCTTTTAATTACCAACAAGTAAGAAGAAATTAGGTTATGTCAGTGGCGTTTCCGATAACTATAACTGATTTATTTGTCGAACAAATTTAATCATTGCATCAAGGATCAAGTTATTAATTGGTGTGGATTCAATGTTTTAACCGGGTTTTCTTTCTTGTTTATTAAATTCTCTAATAGTTTATTTTATTTAATTGTTTCTAATCCCTTTTTGTGACAAATCCGAAGAAAAGTTACAACCGTTCCTTTGGGAGACGACCTTACTCCATTGCTATACTAGTAAAGAGTAGGTTTTAATTTTGATGGCATAACGACACTATCAAATTTTGGCACCGTTGCCGAGGAGCGGCATCAGTAATTTTTTCATCATTAATATTTTATTCTTTCTCTTGAGTTTGTGATACTTTCTAATCTTGCAGGACTATTGAATTACAATCTATAAATTGAGAGGTTCGCGAGGTGAGGACAAACTAGACAATGGATATGCATGCTTGGATGTCCAACATGACTAATAGTGGGCAAATATTTGGAGTTGATACATCCCACCAAATGCATGAGGTACAATTTTGTAGTATTTGCATAAATTTGCATTCAACATATATGTGTCCAAATCTACAAAGATGAAATGCCCATATGGCAACCACAAGGGTATTACGAACCAATTCCTAACCAATACAATTTCATGCTTAAAACTCTTGCGTGTGAAAATCTCAAGTTTCAACAAGAGACACGAACCAATATTGTTAATATGAGCATGCAACTCACTCAAATGGCCACAACAATAGCAAAGTTGGCAACTAATGAAGGTAAATTGTCATTACAAGTGGAGGTGAATCCGTTGGAGAATGTAAGTGCTATAATGCTTAAAAGTGAATTCTACGAGAAAGAAACTGATCAAATGCCCATTTCAGAATTTGATGAGGGAGAAATTGACCATATGCCCGTTTTGGAATCAAATGACATGCCCATTTCTGAATCTATACATAAACTCGAGGTAAGTAGCAAACCTACAGTTATTAAGCATCAAGTTGTTTTGACACCACATTTTCTTGACAGGTTTGCTCAAGAGAAGAAGGAAAAAGAGACACAAGATCTCTTAAACATCTTCCAAAAAGTGGAGATTAATGTCCCACTCATCTAGGCCATAGAATGCCCATATGACCAGAAATTTGTTTTTAATGTTGATACTATTGAACCACTGGTTGAAGAATTTGTTCAACATACTTTTGTGCAGGATGATCGTAAATGGAATTTGACACAAAACGAGATAGATAGGGACATTGTCACATGCCCATTTGTCCAAATGAATGAGGTAATATCAATCTATATAGCCATTTTGCAGGAACCCAAATTGGAGTCAAAACCTCTTCCTGCCCATTTGAAGTACACCACGCCGATTATTTGAGTACCATATTCATGTCTAGCCAAAATACAATAACTAAAGTAGCTAATGGGAGGCAACCCATATTTTCTTTTCATTCTTTAATAAATTCTAATTTTCTTAGTTGTTTAGTTTATTCAAAAATCAAAAAGATGTTTTTTTTAAATAATAAATTCTAAGTATGTTTCTTTCCTTTTGTAGGAAAAATAAAAATCATCCCACAATCTTCACGATTTTTTTGCCGTTGAATTTCAATTTCTTAACATTCCAAGTCACAACTTTTCCAATAATTTTCATTCAACTCCAAGTTTATTATTTTTTTGTTGCGATATGTTTATTGTGTTATTAGTGTTTTTATTTTTTATGTTTTTTCTTTCATGCTTTTTTTTACACGGAAGACCGTGTCTCATTCAAGCGTGGGGGAATTTATTTGGTTTTGTTATTTTTTGTCAATTTAATTATAAATTTCATTTTTTTTATTTTCAAATGGTCAAGTTTTTGTCATTAAAGTTTTTTTTAAATATGTTTTTTAGATCCCTTAAACTTTGTGAATAATAATTGTTTGGATTTGAGCATGATTTGGAAAATTTTGGTTGTAATCTCTGTTCTAGAATAATTTAAATACCTTGTATGTGTTCCGGAATGAGAAATTGCAAGAATTAATTGTTCTTTAAACTATTAATGTGAGTTTTGAACTTAAGTACGCAAGAACCACTTTCTTGGTGCTTTATGAATTCTTTTTGAGAGTAAATCATAATTAAATAGGCATTCTAGAATTTGCTTTGAGGTACATGTTGAAATTATTTGTGATTTGTGCATAAAAATGATTAAGGCACTTAGGATTAAACCCTTTTAACTTTCTAAAAATTCCTACCTTTTTAAATTGACCCCTAGTGAACTCTTTTGAGCCTAAATCTTTTCTTTTTTAAAAAAAAAAACCACAAAAATCAGCCATAAACCTTATTATTTAACTTTCTTTTTCAGCCCATTTTGTCAAAGAATATGTTGGCTAAGTTTTGAGTCTATTTAATACTCCTTGGGTATATGTGTTCCAAGTTATGAAATCCTTGTTGTGGAAATAAAAAAAAAAGAGGAAAATAAAAGGAGAAAAAAATGAAAGAAAATGAAAGAAATCTCCTTAGAAAATAAAAAGAAGAGAAAAAGAAGAAAAGAAAAAATATGAGGCATAATGCAAATAATTGTTGTTGGTTGAAAAGTCAAATGAGAAGTAGCCGTGGTTGCTTAAAAAAATAAAAAAAGCTCAAGGAGTAGTTTTTGAAGTTTGTAAAGATTTTGATTTGGTTACTTATTCTTTGATAAATTCTAGCCAATTAATATCCTTTTATCCTTCTCTTAACCTTAGCCCTGTTTCAACCTATTAAAGACCTTATTGATTTATGCATAAAGTCATTTTCTTATGTGGTGGAGATATGACCTCATTGCAAACTAATGGTAATGTCATTTGATTGTGATGTGTGAAATTTCCTATTCATCAATGTGTGATATTATGAGTAAAAATTGTGAGGATATTAATTCTTGTTTATTTTAACTGGAAGGGTATTTTGAATTGTTTTGAAATAGAGATTATTTTGTTGGTAAATGGTGCTGTACAAATCCAAGTTGTTATTCATTTTAGTTAAAGGCACTGTTTGAGTCTATTTGTTTATAGAGTCTTTTTAGTCACTTTGTGTAAATGTGTTTGAGGTTTTTTATGAGTTAACCATACTTGGGGGCAAGCATGATTCAAGTGTGGGGGAGTTGATAATGTCAATATTTTGATATTTATCTATATTTAATTTGGATTATATTGACATCATTAATTGAAAAAAGTGTTGATAATTGTAGATTTATCTGGAAGAAGTTGTTGGACAGTAAAAGTGCAAAAAAGGTGGAAATGGATCTAGACACATTTTTGGGAAGATTCAAGGCATGTGCTTAAGGGATAATTGAAGAAGTTTAGTTGAAGAACAAAAGGCAAGCAAAGAAGTTGGAGAAAACGTCTCCTATTTATTTGGAGGAATTCTGTCAAAGACGTGTGAAGATTGAAATTAGGATTGACATTAGTTTTATGGATTTATTCCAAATAATTATCTTTGTGAGATAATTAGATAATTATAGCTTTTAAGGATAATTTCAATATTTAGAGATAATTCTCACTTTTGGGGAATTTGATTAGAATTAGGAAAGTGTTTAGCAACTCTATAAATAGAGTGCTAAACTTATGAAATAAGGGAGGCCGAAGTAATATTTGACTTCCGAATTTCATTTCTTTTAGTAGTAGTTTAATGAGTTAGTTTTTCTTTCGGTTTTATATTAGTCAAGTTTAAGTTTTGATTTCAAGTAACTTAAGTTAGGATTTTATCGTGTTTTGAAGACTAGATTCCAAATAGTATTTATATGTCAAGTTAATAAATTATTGAGTAAGTTTTGGTTCAAGTTTCTGTTTCAGTAATGTGTTCACGTAATTAAATTGTTTCTTTGATTCTATTCTATATTGTTTTCTATTTAAATTAGTATTCTAATTTGATTCACTTAGTTGTTTACTCATCAATTAATTCGTCATGTCCTTGTTTCCAAATTAGACATTAATTTTTAGTGATTTCATATTTGTAGTGAATCTTTAAATAGTCAGTAAGTTAATTTTTGTCCTTGAATATGAATTCTACTTTTCTTAATTCTTATTTCTTTTATTTAATTATTTATTTTAGCTAATCTATTTTATCCGGTTAAGATATTGATGAAGCACTAATTTAGAAATCTTGTGAGATCTAATTTGAATTTAAATAAATTTGTTAGACAAGTACCTTTTATGTTTTGTGATAAATAGTTTATGAATTTTATGTAATTGTTAAATAGTGTACACTGTTTAATTAATTGCATGAAGTTCTAATGCCAATTAAAACAGTGGATCCGTAATTGTCCATTTAGTTTTAATAAGTGGCAAGGCTGTCATTCATCGGCAGTAGGCATAGGGGCTAGTATGGGCATATGGCGTCCATGTGGGCATATTAGTATCAGGTTTCTTTTATCTTAATGCTTTTAATAAATTAAATCTAATGAGACGTCCTCTTAGGTTGTTTATTAATTAGAGAGTAATTAATAAGGCGTCCTTTTAATTACCAACAAGAAAGAAGAAATTAGGTTATGTCTGTGGAATTCCTTATAACTATAACTGATTTATTTGTCGAACAAATTTAATCATTGCATCAAGGATCAAGTTATTAATTGGTGAGGATTCAATGTTTTAATCGGGTTTTCTTTCTTGTTGATTAAATTCTCTAATAGTTTATTTTATTTAATTGTTTCTAATCCCTTTTTGTGACAAGTCTGAAGAAAAGTTACAACCGTTCCCTTGGGAGACGACCTTACTCCATTGCTATACTAGTAAAGAGTAGGTTTTAATTTTGTTGGCATAACGACACTATCGAATTTTGGCGCCGTTGCCGGGGAATTATCTCTAAATATTGAAATTATCCTTAAAAGCTATAATTATCTAATTATCTCACAAAGATAATTATTTGGAATAAATCCATAAAACTAATGTCAATCCCAATTTCAATCTTCACACATCTTTGACAGAATTCCTCCAAATAAATAGGAGACTTTTTGTCCAACTTCTTTGCTTGCCTTTTGTTCTCCAACTAAACTTTTTCAATTATCCCTTAAGCACATGCCTTGAATCTTCCCAAAAATGTGTCTAGATCCATTTCCATATTTTTTGCACTTTTACTGTCCAACAACTTCTTCCAGATAAA
Organism: Ophiorrhiza pumila; assembly: GCA_016586305.1. Taxonomy (NCBI): domain Eukaryota; kingdom Viridiplantae; phylum Streptophyta; class Magnoliopsida; order Gentianales; family Rubiaceae; genus Ophiorrhiza; species Ophiorrhiza pumila. Next base: position 8,865,962 of record BLIW01000011.1, on the reverse strand, counting down.
TCTACAATTATCAACACTTTTTTCAATTAATGATGTCAATATAATCCAAATTAAATATAGATAAATATCAAAATATTGACATTATTAACTCCCCCACACTTGAATCATGCTTGCCCCCAAGTATGGTTAACTCATAAAAAACCTTAAACACATTTACACAAAATGACTAAAAAGACTCTATAAACACATAGACTCCCAGAATCTGTGGTTAATGCAAGTCCCCTTGCCCACAATGAAGACAAGATCCCCTTGTCAATGGCGACTCCTCCCGGAATCCGTGGTTGATACAAGATCCCCTTGCCCACATTTGAACTCTCCCGTGCTCTTCAACAACCTCCTTCCGAGGCTGGATTGTAATAAAGAAAACAAGGATTGCATCTTCAATAATATGACATTAAGATGCTTAAGCCAACACACTTTAATCAAAAACCTCCAAAAAAGAAGTGTGTTCACAGTCTTAGGAAGACCGAAAGAATAATCATCAACTCACACAGAAAACCGTGCGGCATCTTCCATCATATAGGCACTCCAAATCTTCCCATGTTTATCTCAAAGATTATTTCCAAAATCATTCAAATGGAAAGATGGAAAACCATGTGCCTTTAATGCTTATCTTTTCCAAAGATAGATCTCCAAAAGATAACTTCCAAGAATACCAAGATAAGCCCAAATATATAAGGATAGCATTAATTACCAAAATCAATCTTCCTTGCATAGATTGATTTCTCCAAGTTAATCACAAGCTTTCCTTATCCACCAATTTGCCAAAAAACCAATGTCAACTAATCAATGTCAATTTGTGCGCATTAACAATCTCCCCCTTTGGCATTTTTTGGCAAAATCCAAACTCCCCATGTATGCTGAACAGAAGTCCGATGAAGCTCCCCCTGAATAAGAACTTTCACAAAAAAATCATTGCACAAAACATTGTGCATGACCCATCAAAAGACATCAAGATTCGAACTCCCACTGCATCGGATCTTACCAACAAAATATCACTGTCCAAGACACTGTGCATGACACTTCAAGAGACACAAAAATCCCACCATACAATTGTTTAAGGGATTACAAAACAAATACCCAAATATCCCAAATTACTCCCCCTTTTTGCCACAAAAAGACAAAAGGGCACAAAAACAACAATAAATCATAAAGAATTATCTTAAGCAGAGTAAAATAAACAATCATCAGAGTCATATTAACTCAGAATCCTCTACAGCATCAGGCACAAGGCCAACTAAATCTGCTAGTAATTAAACACCAGCATCAACTTCTGGAATTCTTTCATCTGAACCAGCATCAAACCCACCATATTGGGCGCTGGAAGGGACATGACTGTCAGTGACACCAGACGTGACACCAGGAGTGACACCAAAAGTGCCTTCACTAGAAACAGCAAAAGGAAAAGGAGTTTTCTTTGCAACAACTTCCTCAGTAGAATCAGACTCAACATTTTATTGAATGATAGGATTATTTGTCTCTATTGCAGAATCTGTAAGAACAGGAGATAGGTTTGGAGGTATACCTACTGAAACATTCTGTGTGACATCAGGTGGAATGTCTGAAGGTCCAGCCTCATCAGCTGCAGTAGTGGCAGTCTTTGCATCAACAGTCTTCTTCATTTCAGCTGCAACATCCCTAGCTGCCTTTACAACTGCCAGATCATCAAGTAGGGAAGAGACCTCCTTTCTCCTCTTCTCAATCTCAGCTTGTTGGCCCATTAAAGCTTTCAACTTATCCTCCAGCACCTTAATGATACGTGATAGCAGCACAGTATTACCAAGCTCATCTATGTCAGAGACTTCCTCTGCGACATCTTCAATGTCAATGACATGGTCACCCTTTAGCAGCTTGTAACTAATCCTGATTTCTTCCTTATTAGTTTCCAGGATTTCTCTTGCTCTAATCAATGGATGTTGTGACGACAGAATAGCATAAATCAGGCATGGAAAAGGATATGCAATCCTTTCATTTTTACAATCTGCGTGCTTCACAATTTGATCAAAGAGAAATTGTCCAACATCAAACTCAATAAAGTTTCCAATCTTAAGCAGCAAAGTGGCCAGAGATTTATTCACTCCTGTACCATTTGAAGTGGGTAACCAGTTTCCCATAGCAATTTTATGCAAGATTGCATATTTAACAGATAGCTGTGAGGCAGGAAAATCTTTTCCTCTTGGCCAAACCCTTCTAACACCGCCAGTGACATCCTTGATTATCATGCTATAGTCAGAGGTAAAATCTTCAACATTCGCCCAATGGCTACCAAGGTATGTATTAATCACATCAGGAGAACAATTAAACACACGACCTCTTACATAGACATGCCCTCCATCTGGATGTTCAAAATCCTTCACAGTGGAGTCCAAATCGTAGTAAAATTCTTGCACAACTCTCCTCACATATGGTTTAATCCCCTTAATGGTCCTACCCAAGCCTTGACTTACTAACTGTAAGCTCTAAGGCAACCTAAGAGGGGGGGTGAATTAGGTGTCTAAAAATTTCTTTGTGTTCAATGAATCCAAATTTAATACAAATGAGTGAGTAGTGTGAATCACAACAAGAGTAAGATATGTGTAATAATCTTCCAGCAATATATTCAACAATTTCAACACTTTAATATCAATGAATTAAAGCATAAGCAAATCAAAATAAGTGCAGAAATGAAGTGTATGGAAATCAAGAACACAAACGATTTAGAGTGGTTCAAGTCTCCTCCTTGGAGCACTCTACATCCACTACCTAAGTTTTCCAAATTAGGATTTCAAACATTTCCACTATGAATTGATCTCCTTACAAGTGGTGAGATCAAAAGAATCACTTTTACAACCCAAGTATCACAACTTAGGATTTCACCCAAGGCTCAACCTTAACACAAGCTATCCCAAGCTAAGTGTTCAAAGTTTTTACTCTCCTTTGAGAAACCTTTTACAAAAATACTTACAGTGATTGTTTGAAGAGATACACCAACTCTCAATTGGAATGGATATGATACAATGAAGCTCACAATATGAATCCTATTAAGTTTACAACTCAAATGATATAGCTCAAAGATGGAATGAAGAACTCAAATAAAAACTCAAGAAGTTTTGATCTTTTGCTTCTTAATGATTCAAAAATGAAATGCTAGAGTTGTAAATGATGTTTTTCAAGATTGTATACTCAAGGATTCAGTGTCAAAAGTGTTTCTAACGTTTGGGGGTTGGCTAGCATTTATACTATCAAAGAAAAGACAAGAAAACGTCCATGTTTGACATTTGAAAAAACTAGCCGTTAGGACTTTTGGATGCAAGTTTCGGATGGGTAGGTTGTCCGAAACTCCGAAACTTGCCCTGCACCATCCGATCTCAAGGTCTTGAAAAAACATTTTCTCTGGACAGATTCGGACGTATGTTTCGGACAGCCGAAACTTTGGGTAGGTCGTTCGAAACTCAATTTCTTCAACTTAAGTTCAAATTTTGTTTTCCACATCTTTTGTACAACTCCGTAAGACTTAGTGCAAGTGTGTATAACATCTTTTGAAGTATTTTTGAATGCAAAACACATTTTGAAAACATTTCTTGAGCTTTAAACGAGTAAATCATTTTCTTTGAGCTATTTACACAATTTAGGGATTAGGGTTGGGAATTGACCTATTTTACCATTCATTTGTTTCTTTTGCGATTTCAATTCTTTCTTCGCTTGATAAATCTCCATGCTTGGCTTCCTTGAGTTTCTATCATATTGAGACACTTTTCCAAACATTAGTATAAACATAATTGTTTGTTAATCATCAAAATAAGTAAGATTTAAGACCTTAGGTCTCACAATCTCCCCCTTTTTGATGATGACAAATCAATTATGGAATTAAGTAAATAATAAGTGCAATGCATGGATGTTTCTCCCCCTATATGTGTACTTCATTTTAAAGGATGTCATTTTGTTTATATGCTCCCCCTAAATGTATACCTTTCTTTTCATCTTACTTTTCTTCCTTTTTATGCATCCTATAAAAACATGTGAGTTCATGCACTTTGTTTTACTTGAGACACTTTCTTTCTCCCCCTTTGTCATCAACAAAAATTAATTGAAGCATAAAATCATGATGAATAATTATCGCAGGTACCTTATTACCTTGGCTTGATGAACAACATTGTGAAGGAAATCAAAACTAAAGCTTAGGACTACCTTTCCATTCCTTGCAACCTAATGGATGGCTAGGCATGATAAAAATAGTTAAGTGCAATAATTTTACTGAAATTTTGACAGAGTTTCCTTTGTAATTTGATCATTTCCAACTGTGAACAATCCAACAAAAACAACACAAGAACAAAGAGACACAATATACAACATTCCATTCAATATCACCATAATCCAATGCCATGAACATTAAGTGCCTCAAAAACATTGAAATCATCAAGCAATATATACCAATTAACATTAAACCATGATATAACTTAGGTCAACATTAACAAACCATAAAGCTCTTCATAACATAAAAGCATCAACAAAGAAATAAGGAAAACATTCAAAGTACTAGGAAATACCAAAAAATAAGAGACAAATGAAAATGGTCCTAGTCTATTACACCAAATGCATCAATCATGTGCCGGTGCCTTTCCTTTGACGCGAGCTTGAGCCAACGCTTCACGTTGCTCATTAGTCATCATCACTTCATGCCCATAATAGATCTTATTCCCCAAATCATCAACCCTAATGGTCAAGGCATCCAATTGTCCCCTTATTTCCGCCATGTTACGATCCATACTTGCGTGCATACCGGCAAGGCCACTATCAATGCGATCATTGAGTGAATCAAAGTACCCTTGAATAAGGGTCTTGAAATCTTCATCTACATGAGGTGCTTGAGGTGGCTCGGGGACATCATGATCTTGACCTAGACCTTGATCTTGACCTAAACCTTGATCTTGACCTTCCTCTTCATCATCCCCTCCCGCCATGTCTTGATCCTCGCGTTGGCCTTCAATAGGTTTATCATATGTCCAAGCCCCATTGACCACATATATTCCCATGGATTTAAGAAAGATTTCATCATAGATATTACGAGAGGGAATGGGGTACATATGATCAGTGCCTAAAGGGATGTCATGATGTTTGATAATCTTTGTAATAAGCATACCATAGGGAAGACTTCGGCGTTGATCCTTAATGTGAGTTTCAAGATACTTGAGCATGACAAAGCCAAAATTGACGGGGACTTGCTTAAGTAAAGCATAAAGGAGATAGAGATTCATGGTGTTTGGATCGATTTTGTGACCATGATTAGGAAGGAAGATTTTAGTAATGATATGAAAGAGAGTAGGATGCTTAGGACTTAAATTCTTTGTAGGAGCTTCACTCGCTTTTGCAAACATTTCTCCCTTAAAGGCAATCTCCACTAGGTTTCTTAAATTAAACCATGCGATGCATCCGACCAATAGTGAAGCCTAAAATATTTCATGATTGGTTTATCATCTTTAGCTAGGCCATACTTATGATAACATTTAAAGAATTCATTATGGGATACGGAGTCAATGTGATGTCCTTAGAATTGACTCGTGTGCTAAGTATATCATTGCTAGATTTGAGTCCAGGAGGAATATGCAAATTTGCAAGGAATTGATAGACTAGCATAGTGGGAATAAGTTCGTTTGTGTACAAAATGTCTTCCCAATGTTGATACTCAAATAACTCAAGAATATCCAAGTTTCCAACAAAATCATCTTTTCTTACTACCCTAGGAATAATAATATTTTTAGAAGACGCTAGGTAGTGATTATACTTAACTTCACATTCTTGATTGATGAATGGAGGAAGTGGAGGGGAAGATGCATCTAACGACCCCTGTTGCACATGTGGGGGTGCCGTCACCTTGGTTCTCTTGCGACCTCGTGAAGTGCTCATAATGTTCACGACTTTGTTGATCAAAAAGAATTGAAATTTTGAACAATTTCCTCAAGAATTGCAAAAATTGGGTTTTACCCAATTTCTAGGGCTAGGAATCAAACGATGGATTTTGATGGTGAAATTGTGAAGTTTGAATCGGTAGAAGTGTTCTCTAGATGCCAAGGAAGGATTCTAACAGGCCAATTTGAGAATTAATCGGTTATAATTCAAATTGAGAATTGGCGGGGAGAGAAGGGTTTGAGAGAAGTTTGAGAAAGGTGGAAAATTCGTATGAAAAATCAAGTATTTTAACCCAGATTCGACAGTTTCGGACGGCCGAAACTTTTGGGGTCGTCCGAAAGTGTCGTCTGAAACTCGTCAAAGATTTTGCAAATTTTTTATGAATAGTTTTGGACGTCCAAAACTCTGAGGGTCGTCCGATCTGGTCGTCCGAAACTCGACAGAAGTTTGAAAACTCAGTTTTGAGCAATAAGTTCCTTGTTTTCGGATCATTTGAGTTGGACTACCCCAATATGAGTTCTCAAGAGCGAAAATTGATCCTCAGGAAGGGATTTTGTAAAGATATCCGCCAATTGTTCCTTAGTGGAAACATATTCTATATGAATTTCCTTATTTTGAACAAGATCACGAATAAAGTGGTGTTTAATGTCAATATGTTTTGACCTAGAGTGTTGAATAGGATTCTTGGTTAGATTTATTGCACTTGTGTTATCACATTTGATGGAGACACAACCAAAATCTAAATCAAAATCAAGAAGAGTGTGTTTCATCCAAAGGATTTGAGAGCAACAACTTCCGGCGGCTATATATTCGGCTTCCGCCGTTGATAGGGACACGGAAGCTTGTTTTCTACTAGACCATGATACAAGTGACTTTCCTAGGAATTGACATGTTCCACTCGTGCTTTTTCTATCAACCCTACATCCGGCAAAATCGGCATCGAAAAAACCAACCAACTCAAACGTATTTGTCCTAGGGTACCATAATCCATATTCTATCGTTCCTCTAAGGTATCTTAGTATCCGTTTTACAGCAAGCAAGTGAGATTGTTTAGCACATGATTGAAATCTAGCACATAGCCACACAGCATACATAATATCCGGCCTACTAGCCATTAAGTAAAGTAAACTTCCTATCATTCCCCTATATTGAGTTTCATCAACTTTTACACAATTTTCATCTTTATCTAATTTAGTTAAGGTACTTATAGGTGTTCCATTTGGTTTTGAATCATCCATGCCATATTTTTTAAGTAATTCTTTAGTGTATTTTTCTTGACTTATGAAAATCCCATCATCCATTTGTTTTATTTGTAATCCAAGAAAGAAAGTTAATTCTCCCATCATACTCATTTCAAATTCATTTTTCATCAAATTTGAGAATTCTGATTCATTTGAGGCACCAAAAATAATATCATTAACATATATTTGAACAATAAGTAATTCATCATCACAATACTTTGTAAACAATGTAGTATCGATTACACCTTTGTGAAAGTTCTTTTCTATTAGAAATCCACTAAGTCTTTCATACCAAGCTCTAGGAGCTTGTTTTAATCCATATAATGCTTTGACCAATTTATATACATGATTAGGAAATTTAGTGTTTTCAAAGCCGGGGGGTTGTTCTACATATACTTCCTCTTGAATAAATCCATTTAAGAATGCACTTTTAACATCCATTTGAAAAAGTTTGAATCCTTTAAAACAAGCATATGCAAGTAACATGCGGATAGACTCAAGCCTTGCTATGGGAGCAAAGGTTTCATCATAGTCTATACCTTCCTCTTGCCTATACCCTTGAACCACCAACCTAGGTTTGTTTCTTACTATTTTTCCTACTTCATTTAGTTTATTCCAAAAAATCCATTTAGTTCCTATAATTGAAGTGTCTTTAGGCCTTTCTACTAGATTCCATACTTTACTTCTTTCAAATTGATTTAATTCTTCTTGCATAGCTATAATCCAATTATCATCTTTTAAGGCTTCATTTATATTTTTAGGCTCAATTTGTGAGAGGAATACCAAGTTATTATCTAGATGCAAAGATGACCTAGTGTTGACTCCTCTAGATGGACTTCCTATGATTAAGTCTTTAGGGTGACTTTGGAGGAATTTCCAAGCTCTTGGAAGATCACTCTTTTGTGGATTATTCTCCAAGTTTTGAATATCATCCTTAGGATCAATTTGTGAAGATGATTTGTTTTCTAGTTCAATTTTATCTTGCTCATTAGATGAATTTTCTTCTATTCCTATTTCTTCATCACTATCTTCATGGTTTTTATTTGTTTCTCCTTCATCAAAGTTTACATGAATTGCCTCTTCTATTATCATGGTTCTTTTGTTATATACTCTATAAGCTTTTCTAATTTCCGAATATCCTAAGAATACTCCCTCATCCGATTTCTTATCAAATTTTCTTAAAGTGTCTTTTACATTTAAGATAAAGCATTTACAACCAAAAACTTTAAAGTATCCAACATTTGGAGTTTTCTTATATACTAATTCATATGAAGTTTTCTTCAATAATGGTCTAATTAAAGCACGATTCATAACATAACACACGGTGTTAACCGCCTCGGCCCAAAAATATTTAGGCAAATCATTTTCACAAAGCATAGTCCTAGCCATTTCTTGAAGTGTTCTATTCTTTCTTTCAACTACTCCATTTGGTTGTGGTGATTTTACTACTAAAAAGTTATGTGTAATTCCATTTTCATCACAATGATTTATAAAGCTTTCATTTACAAATTCAGTTCCATTATCACTTCTTATTTTTACCATATTTAAACTAAGCTCATTTTGTACCTTTTTAAACAATCTAGCATATTCAATAAATGTATCACGGTCGTCCGAAACTAAGTTTCGGACGGCAGAAACTTGCCCTGCACCGTCCGATCTCAAGGTCTTGAAAAACATTTTCTCTGGACAGTTTCGGACGCATGTTTCGGACGGCCAAAACTTTGGGTAGGTCGTCCGAAACTCAATTTCTTCAACTTAAGTTCAATTTTTGTTTTCCACATCTTTTGTACAACTCCGTAAGACTTAGTGCAAGTGTGTATAACATATTTTGAAGTATTTTTGAATGCAAAACACATTTTGAAAACATTTCTTGAGCTTTAAACGAGTAAATCATTTTCTTTGAGCTATTTACACAATTTAGGGATTAGGGTTGGGAAATGACCTATTTTACCATTCATTTGTTTCTTTTGCGATTTCAATTCTTTCTTCGCTTGATAAATCTCCATGCTTGGCTTCCTTGAGTTTCTATCAAATTGAGACACTTTTCCAAACATTAGTATAAACATAATTGTTTGTTAATCATCAAAATAAGTAAGATTTAAGACCTTAGGTATCACACTAACTGATCTACAAGCTTCTGACGGTCCTTGAAATCACCTTCATGAATGTTTCTTTCTCCCCAAATATTTATTTTAGATACTCGACTCCACAAACCAACATTATACTCAGACTTAAAATCATCAAGATTAATAGCAGAAACAGATGACTTACTTGAAACAACAGGGGACTTGCCCTTTGACACCGACTTGGAGCGAGTAATTCGCTGAGATTCAGGGGCAGGTTGTACTTTCTGTCGCTTTGCCTTTGGCGACTTCACAGGTTCTGAATCAGAAAGGTCATGAACTTCAATATTCTCAGAGGTATCATCATTACCATCAGGAGAGTCATCATCATCAGAGGATCCCTCTTCTCCATTGGAAGAGTCATCCTTACCATCATCAGAAACATCACCTCTAACATTGCCTTCTTCTGCCCAATCCTCATCCGAGGAATCCTCATCCACCAGTTGGAATCTTATTTCTCTTTGGTTCTGTAGCAACCTTAGAGACATCCGGTGCTTTAGGGGGTATAGCACTCGTCCTGTATGGACCATCACTTGTTTGCCCAAACCGTGTCCTCACTCCTGAAGGATCAATGGACTGAATAGGAGTGACAATAATTGCCTTTGAAGCTAAATCAGCCTCAGTAATCGGAGCTTGTTCTTGCGACTGGGTTGAGTTCTCGTCTAGAGATGCAGGGGTGACCACAGCATGAACTTTATCTTCATCTAGGGTTTTGATTACCTTGCTGACTGGAGACTTGTTCTGAGACATCTATGAAATTTTGGATCACTTAACTCAATAGAACTCTCAATAACTTTGATTATGTTCACAATACTGAAGACGGCTGTGATGAGTTCAATAAGTGGGGTAGAGGAAGCTTAGAAGTCCAGAAATCCTTGGAATATTAAAACACGAAATAAGAGCCAGAATTATTGCAGTCAAAATTTACGTAACCGAGACCAACTCTTCAATTCCATATATTCAGCCAAGAATCCCAAAAAACGCCACGTGTCACTTGGAGTGCTGAAGATCAGAAATTCAAAAAATACAAAATCTACAACTACAAACTCGCCATAAAAACATGAGGCGGGAAAATAGGAAAAGAAAAACAACAACTATTCTACTCTTTTTGTTTTGTATTGTTTTTCCATATTTTTTTATATTATTTATTGTTAATACTAATACAACAATAAAAACTTACAACACTTCAAGAACCTCTTCACATGACGCAAAGGCCTAGGGCAGACCTTAGTTCTTCAAACCTTGCTCCATCCAAAGCTTTGGTGAAAATATCAGCAATTTGTTTTTCAGTCACCATATGCTCCAAAGCAATAATCTTGCCATCCACAAGAGATCGAATAAAATGATGTTGAATATCAATATGCTTTGTTTGAGAATGCTGAACAGGATTTTTAGAAATATTAATAGCACTCATATTATCACAGTAGAGTGTCATGACATCCTGTGTGACACCATAATCTTTCAGCATTTGCTTCATCCAGAGAAGCTGAGTACAGCAACTACCAGCTGCAATATATTCTGCCTCGGCAGTTGACAGAGAAATTAAGTTTTGCTTCTTGCTGAACCATGGCACCAAATTATTTCCTAAATAGAAACATCCACCATAAGTGCTCTTTCCATCATCTGAACTTCTAGCCCAGTCAGCAACACAATAACCAACTAAGTTGGTATTTGTATCAAAAGAATACCAGATCCCATAGTCAGTTGTCCCACTAACATATTTGAGAATTCGCTTCACTGACACCAGGTGTGACTCGCGTAGATTTGCCTAAAATCGAGCACATAAACCAACACAGTAGCAGATATCTGGACGACTAGCTATTAGGTATAAAAGACTACCAATCATACTCCTGTATAGACTTGCATCAATAGGAGTTCCCATAGGTGTGCGCCTTGGACGAGCATTCTCTAATTCAAACTTTTTTAGCAAATTCTTGGCATACTTGCTTTGACAAATGAAAATCCCATCATTACGTTGCTGAATTTGCAGTCCAATAAAGTAATTAAGCTCACCAACCATACTCATCTCAAATTCCTCAGTCATTTGAGCAACAAATTCATATTTCATCGCCTATGACACTGAGTCAAACACTATGTCATCAACATATATTTGTGCAAGTAAAAACTGACCATTAACACGGCGAATGAAAAGGGTCTTATCTACTCCCCCTCGCTCATATCCCTTGGACAATAAATACTCCGTGAGTTTTTCATACCAAGCTCGAGGAGCTTGTTTGAGCCAGTATAACGCCTTCTTCAACTTGTAGACATGTTCGGGATTATGAGGATCTTCAAAACCCTTTGGTTGAGTAACATATACCTCCTCATTAAGAAGACCATTGAGGAAAGTACTTTGCACATCCATTTGATACAATTTGAATTGCAACACTCATGCAATGGCTAGCAATAACCGAATAGAATTAAGGCGAGCAACCGGAGTAAATGTCTCATCAAAGTCAACTCCTTCAATTTGTGTATACCCCTGTGCAACTAATCGAGCCTTGTTACGAGTGATATTTTCATGCTCATCACTCTTGTTCTTGTATATCCATTTCGTGCCAATGACATTCAAATTAAGGGGCACGGAACTAGATCCCAAACTTGATTGCGAGTGAATTGACCAAGTTCTTCTTGCATAGCACCAACCCAATATTCATCGAGTAAGGTTTCTTTCACATTTTTGGGCTCATTGGATGAGGTAAAACATGTCATTTGAATCATATCTCGATAGTTCACTCTCGGTTTTTCTCTCGTCCGAACACCATCATAAAAATTTCCAATAACTTTCTCAATAGGGTGATTCTTCTGAACACGAGTGGATGGCTGCCTGTGAGGTGAGAGGATATCTTCCACAGTATCATCCTTGATACTCTGATATGTGACACCACTTGTGACACTGAGTGAAACACTGGAACTTACTTCATGTAAAGATTCTGTAACATTTTCATGAGAAATAGCAGTTACTTCCAGTGAGTCATCGACTTGAACATTTACAAATTCCATGACAGTTCGAGTTCTTCATTTCCATATTTCATATGACGTTTTTTCAGTTCCTCCACGAAGATATACTCGATTTCCTCTAATACTTTCTACCGACATAGGACCCATCAAATCCATATGAAGCAGCTCGAGCACACGATTTGTCCCTAGTGTCTGAGACTTAGGGTGTGACACCCTTGTTTGTTTCCCAATCTGACAAGGTTCACACACTCTTTCTTCATCAAACTTCAGCATTGGAATCCCATGAACAACTCCCTTAGAGACACTTTTCTGCAGCATCCTTATATTCACATGACCCAATTTTCGATGCCATAGGATAGAATCTTCTATGTTTGATCGAAGACACGTAGATGAGGCAGAGATGAGATAACAATTGTCCGAAGATCTTACTCCTTCTATGATGCACATGTTGTTATGATCAACTACCTTACACTTTCCCTTAGTGAAGTTCACATTCAGATCTTGATCACACAAATGATTAATGCTGATCAGATTTACCTGCAGACCATTTACCAGAAGAACATTCTCTGGTTTTGGTAACCATGACACATCTAGAGTACCTTTTCCAATGACACGAGCTGTGACACCATTTCCAAATGTTACTTTTCCCATATTTTCGAATACAGTGTTCTTCAAAAACTTCTCATCACCAGTTATATGTTTGGAACATGCACTGTCAAAGTACCACTCATCAGTTGTGGCAGCCTTTAGTGAGGTATATGTGAAGTTGCACCTTAAATTGTACTTCATTACCTAATTCTGTTGTGGATCCCTGCGAAAAGAAGACTTTCTAGCAAGAACTTATCTCAAATCAGCGAGATAAATGAAGCATCTAGGACGAATATGTCCACGACGATTGCAATAATGGCAAATAGGAATAAATTTGTTACCTTTACTTCTAGAAACATGATAAGAATGATAAGGATTTGACCTTTTTGTGTTTATTGCAGTCTCTACAGCAACTTGTTTCCCTTTAGATTTATCCACTGGTAGTGACGCTGATTGTGACACCGGTTGTGACAATGAGCTTTCTCTTTTATACCCCAGTCCTGAGTGATCACCACTAGATTGACCAGTTTTAAGAATTTCATCCAGCTTGGATGAACCTGAATTTAACATCTTGACACCTTTCTTTAGGTGGTTCAACTCATTGGTCAAAGTCTTCACTTCTTCTTGACTTACTCTCAGTTTGGTTTCCAAATCAGTATTAGAGTGTTGAAGAGTGTCCCTTTCTTTATGTAAATCTCCAATCTGCATATGAAGTTGCTGATTTACTTTAAAAAGTTCAGTCCACTTATCATGAAGATTCTTGTATTCGACTAGAATATCTTCTTCTGTGACATAGTCTTCATCTTCATCCAGATTTTCAGTGACACCATGTGTAACATCCTTTTTCCCACCATAATCTGATTGTTCAGTCTTCGAAGTAAGAGCCACATGATTATTCTGAAAATCCTCTTCTTTATCTGAGTCATCTTCACTCCAGGTTGTGTTGAGAGAATTCCTCTTCTTTCTCAATGTATTTGTACAATCTGCCTGAACATGCCCAAAACCATCACATTCTCTACACTTAATTTCTCTATTCTTGAATGACTGATCAGATGGTTGATTTTCTTCCCTGAACTTTTTATAGCTTGCAAGTTCATCCTTGGTGTTGCTGACACTGCCCGTGACACCCTGATTGTTTCTGCAAAATCGCTTCATGATTCTGCTGAAATTCTTAGAAATCAATGCAAGAGAGTCTTCAAGATCATCTTCATCAGGATCAACTGACTTCTCCAACTCTGCTTTTAAGGCCATTCCTTTCACTTTCTTTGTTTCCAAATCTATTCCAAGATTCATCTCGAAGGTTCTAAGAGATCTTATCAGTTCTTCTAGCTTCATCTGTGAGACATCCTTTGCTTCTTCAATGGTAGTGACTTCGTAAGCAAATCATTGAGGCAAAGATCTAGAGTTTTTCTCACAAGTTTTTCTTCAGAAAAACTCTCACCAAGTGCAAATGCCTCATTAGCAATATCACAGAGTTTTGCATTAAATTCACCAATACTCTCATCTTCATGCATCTTTAAGCCCTCAAATCTTGTAGTTAATATGATATGATCGGGCGAGGCTCGAGCACCTGGACCAAACATATACCAAGCGTGTGGATCGTGTTGATAGTCAAATTTCAAGATAAAAACACAAACAAAACAATTGGCGGAATCGAAGTCTAAGGAAACGCGTAGCTGATTTCAAGTATGAATCAACCCTAACGCTATTACGAACGATTGATCAGCAAGTGATAACTTCACGTCGCTAACAAACCAATTCGGCTTGTTCTTTAACTAAAGAACATTGGTCGAAATCACCTAAAGGTCACGCTAAAGACTTTTTCGTACAATTAAGAATTAACTATTCTTAAAGGCTTTGTCAACTCAAAGAGTTAAACACAATTTAGCAAAGCTAAAATTTCATTCATCAAAATCCTCCAAAAACGTTACAAGGCAGCTCTCTATTTATAGAGATGAGTTCGGCTCTTGCTTGAAGAATAAGGAAAGAAAACCCTAACTTAATCCTATTACAACTTAGTTTCCAAGTTGGAAAAGGAAACCAATAACAAACTACTTTCCTAAACGAATAACAATAACTACTTAACGTAAATAAGCCCTTTAATTAACATCCAATGGACTTAATTTATTTAAAGCAAAATAAATCCTAAATAACTTAAAAGTGGCGTGATCCATATCAAGCCCAAGTACACTCCTTTACTTGGTCTTTAATATGATTGATCCATGAACAATCTTCAAGGTGGATGTTCTTTAATTGTTATTAAAGAAACATGCCATGGAACCTCATGTTGAGATGATTGAGATGGTTCGGCCACTATGTGATAAAAATCACCAAAAGTTCCACCATGTGTTGATAATGAATTGTGCTTCTTCAAAAGATCATACAAGCTCGGCCTTGATACCATGGACATGGATGGATTGCTATCATTCCCTCCCTCCTCGAAAGGATTCGTCCTCGAATCTTGAAGTTGAACTCCTGGATCAAACATCAAAATTACGAAATCACTACAAATCCAAGCCAAGAAAAATTGTGAAGATGCACATCTCGGCCAACATTCATTGATAACATCTTGAGAATGAAAAGAAATTTGGAACTTAGCGATCTTACCATCCAAGTGTCGAAACACAAGATTACCTGTTTGAACTGCATAAAATGGACTAAGGAACCAATTGTATACAATAGGCAGAAACTCATGATTCCCACATTCAAAAGTAAAGTTAGTCCAACAAGTATATGAATCACAAACAACACCTTTAAACACAAGGACTTTGGGAAGTTCGAAATTATAATCATTAAGCTCAAAATATAATTCATGGATTAGATAAGCAACATAGCATGTTAAGAAACTATACATAAATTCATTCAATTCAAAATAGTTGGATTTCACTATTGAAGAATTATGTGAATTAGATTGCTTACCAAAACACAAATCATCAAACTTTAATGCACATGGTAAAGAATTTCGAACTAATGTTTCAAAGGTATATGAAAGACATTGAAATTGATTCAAAACAGAATATAAACTTTGAAAATCAATAGCAAAGTTCGTGACTTTAAAACCATTGAAATCAATCAAAGATCTTTCATACTCATCTAACTTACCTTGCTTACCTTGTGGAAAACAAGCTAAGGCAGATTGGAATCCTTGCAATTGATAATGAGTTGTTTCGAACTCCAATAAGCACTTAGGAACTCCAAAAACCTGCAAAACAAAGGAACTAGGTAGCAAGCAATTCAAATGGTGAGCACTATCATCAAATAAGTACATTGATTGCCTATCTAGTATTCCTCTCTTAAACTCGCTTGAAGAAGTAAAATAACAAGATTTTAAAACACTTAAAGCTCGGCTATTACAAGATGCACTAGCTATTACACTTTGTTGCCCTTGAACGTTCTTCTTCTTCGCGGCATTCATCTCCTTACAAGCTTGAACAATTCTAGCTTGATCTTCGAAAACTTGGAATGGAGTTAAAGCACGAAGGTTGTACTTCTTACCTTCAAACTCAAAACTGTAAAAGTTTTTCTTGGCATGATAAAGAACATCACGATCAAATTGCCAAGGTCGACCAAGTAGAATATGGCAAGCCTCCATTGGAACAACATCACATAAAATTTCATCAACATACTTTCCAATGGTGAGTGAAAACTTCACTTGTTTAGTCACTTTACTTTCGGCAGAGTTATTCAACCATTGAAGTTTATATGGTTTTGGATGTTTCATGCAAGACAACTTCAATTTCGAAACAAGTAAAGTACTAGCCACATTTGTACAACTACCACTATCAATGATCACACTACAAATTTTCCCTTGAACCATGCATCTAGTGTGAAATATGTTATCCCTTTGAGACAATTCATCAATTTGTGGTTGTGTACTAAGAACTTGACGATTAACTAACGAAAATTGACCATTACCAACCTCATATGTCTCAAGTTCTTCACCATCTTCACTTTGATATTTCTCCTCAAGAGAAGGCATGTCGGCACAATCATCATCATCCTCTTCACTTACCACTTCGCCATTAGGAAGAAGCATCATCACTTTTAGAGTTGGACAATCAGATTGATAATGACCATATCCTTGACATTTAAAACATCTAATATCCCTTAACCTTTGTGAAGAAGTTGACGCCGATTTTGAGACATTAGGTGGTGCACTTGAAGACTGATTTGAGGTGTTTTGAAGCGGCTTTGTTGAAGGAGTAGTAGTGGACACATTCGGCTTTTGATCTCTTTTCCATGGTGGTGGCGGTTGTGAGAATTTGTTCTTCCCTTTCATGTGCTTCTCAATTTGATAGCTTTGTGAACAAGTTCATTAATGTCAATGTAACTTTGAAGATCAACTTGATAAGCCAATTCGGAATTCATACCTCTAAGGAATCTCTCAATGGTGGTGTCGGGGTCTTCTTGAATATTGGCCTTTATCATCAAAGCTTCCATCTCATGGTAATAATCTTCAACTGTTCGGCTACCTTGCACAAGAGTATGCAATTTTCGATTGAGCTCTCTATTAAAGTGTGAAGGAACATACTTTTTCCTCATGATTGCCTTCATTTGATTCCAAGTCTTAACTGGCCTTTCACCATCTTCTCTTCTAGAGCGAACAACTTGATCCCACCAAAGACTAGCATAATCTTTAAGGTGCATAAAAGCAATTCGGTATTGCTTCTTCTCGGCGACATCATTACCTTCGAAGTAGTGCTCCAAATCTCGAACCCAATCAAAGAAAGCTTCGGGATCTGATTTGCCATGAAAGGTAGAGATGGTGAGTTTAACAGATTCAATGGAAACTTTAGACTTATCACCTTTAGAAGAGCTCGAGTATTCCTCCTCTTTTTCCTCACTAGATTCACTATCTTCTTGGGACTCTAGTTTTCGGGATTTCTTTGATTTTGGAGGTGGTGTTACCGACTCTAAGAATTGAAGGCGAAGGTTGATATCTTGCAAAATTTGGGCAAGTGACGGATCGGTCCTCTTTTGTTGTTGTTCGGTTTGGGACTTACTTTGTTCGTCCTCCATTTGTACCTGCAAGTTAGTGAAGAAAAAAAAAAACGCAAGAATATGTATATGATCCTCACGGGTTCCTCACTTTGGGGTAGTAGGTACTCTCCTCTCTTATTTAAGTAGTGTTCACTCTTGTTTATCCTAGCTAAATCACTCAATAAATAATGTAATTGGGACGTTGAGATCGACCAAGCTTACTTATGTCAAAGAATTTGTCTCAATTGATTCGTCCACAACATAAAATTTACACAAGCAATAACCAAGAATTGAACAAGAAATTCACGTCACTTGAAGTTTAAGATCACGTTCAGGGTATAATTGATTCAAACTCAGAAACTATGAAATTCTAAAAGTAGAACTCAAGACAAGAAAAACGCAATTTGAATCAATAATTTCGGATAAGTATTGAAGAAGTTATGGCACTTTGAATATTTGATGGTTTTAAACACAACTTCAAGAACACTTAGTTCTTTTAATGTAATAATTAAATAACAGAATTTAAATAACTGAAAATAAAAGTCCGACTTTTCTCCTTTTTTTTTTTTAATTGGACCGTACCTTTTTTTTTTTTTTTTAAACGGTCACTTTTTTTTTTATTTTTATAATTCGGACACAAACCTAATATTACACAAAATATTTAGGTTCGAACAAAGAACCTAGTACAAGAACACAATTTTAAGGTTTAAGGTTGTTTGTCTTATGTTGTTCAAACAAACCTATGACTTTTTGTCTTGTCTTAACCTTAAAATTTCAGAAAATTCAAACCTTTTTATCTCACCAAATATTCAAAATTTTCAAGTGCCAATTCAGCAAGAACTCAAGATTTGCATTAAGGAACAAGTTTCTTGTTCAAGAAAATTTTCAAGAAAATCAAGAAATTCAAGAAAATATCCAAGAACTTGTCTTTTTGAATTGGTGTAGAAGTTTAATCGAAAATTCAGAATGATGAATTCAGAATGTAGAATTAAATGCAAAAGAAATTAAGGAATTCAGATTAGAAACAAAGAACTTGTGATAACAAAATCAAGAAAACTCGAGTTTGAAGAACCCTAATTTGACACAAATCTAATATGCTTTTGACGTGTTTGGACAGCTATAAAAACCATTGAATTCAACACTATGAATACTATCAAGAAAGTGCAGAATGAAGACACGAAAGAACAGCAGCAATGACGCAACAAGAACAACAAGAATCAGACACAAAAGACGCAAAGATCATGAACAATTCACACACAATTTTGGACAGAATTCAACTTATGTGTTTTCTTAGCAATTTTCTACTGAATTTAGAGCAGAAGAGACACTAAAGGAAGCAGCAATATGACGCAAGGAACTGCAGCAACAGAACGACACTACAGCAAAGAAAATCGCAATCAGCAATTCAAGAAATCTAGACAATTTCCGGGCAGAATTCAGAACCAAAACTTCATGCGATTTTAACGAATTTCATGGACTGAATTAACACGAATTTAAGTAGCAATAAAGACTCAAGAATCAGCAACAGATTTGACGTACAAAACTACAGCAAGAACGTAAAATTCGCAAATCAGAATTTATGAAGTTTCGGACAGAATTTTAGTGCCAAATTGATATGCGATTTTCACGAATTTTCAAGGCTGGATTAAGACGATTTTAATCAGCAAGAAAAACACAAGATTAGCACAAGAAAGATGCACGAAATCAGTAGCAGAATTAACGTAAAACTGCAGCAATAAAGTTGCACAAAATCAGAAAAGATGCGGACAAGAAAATTAACTATGAAACCTGAATTTGAGACAACAAATTGTTCTCTAATACCAATTGATATGATCGGGCGAGGCTCGAGCACCTGGACCAAACATATACCAAGCGTGTGGATCGTGTTGATAGTCAAATTTCAAGATAAAAACACAAACAAAACAATTGGCGGAATCGAAGTCTAAGGAAACGCGTAGCTGATTTCAAGTATGAATCAACTCTAACGCTATTATGAATGATTGATCAGCAAGTGATAACTTCACGTCGCTAACAAACCAATTCGGCTTGTTCTTTAACTAAAGAACATTGGTCGAAATCACCTAAAGGTCACGCTAAAGGCTTTTTCGTACAATTAAGAATTAACTATTCTTAAAGGCTTTGTCAACTCAAAGAGTTAAACACAATTTAGCAAAGCTAAAATTTCATTCATCAAAATCCTCCAAAAACGTTACAAGGCAGCTCTCTATTTATAGAGATGAGTTCGGCTCTTGCTTGAAGAATAAGGAAAGAAAACCCTAACTTAATCCTATTACAACTTAGTTTCCAAGTTGGAAAAGAAAACCAATAACAAACTACTTTCCTAAACGAATAACAATAACTACTTAACGTAAATAAGCCCTTTAATTAACATCCAATGGACTTAATTTATTTAAAGCAAAATAAATCCTAAATAACTTAAAAGTGGCGTGATCCATATCAAGCCCAAGTACACGCCTTTACTTGGTCTTTAATATGATTGATCCATGAACAATCTTCAAGGTGGATGTTCTTTAATTGTTATTAAAGAAACATGCCATGGAACCTCATGTTGAGATGATTGAGATGGTTCGGCCACTATGTGATAAAAATCACCAAAAGTTCCACCATGTGTTGATAATGAATTGTGCTTCTTCAAAAGATCATACAAGCTCGGCCTTGATACCATGGACATGGATGGATTGCTATCATAATATCTGCATCTTTGATAACTTTACAGCAGAAGTTCCTTCATATGTAGTTTGAAGAATTTCCCATGCTTTCTTGGCTGTCATACATGTTGAGATAAGTCTAAATTGAGCAGGATCTACACCGTTGAAGATTGCATTAAGAGCCTTTGAGTTGCTATTTGCCAAGGCATCTTTTGTGGTAGACCAACTTTCTTCTGGCTTGAGAGATTTGACACCGTCTGCATCAGTCGTCATTGGAGGATCCCAACCAGTTAGGATTGATTTCCAAGCCTTCTCATCAACAGCCTTCCAATAAGCATAATTGCTCCCGTCCAATAATGGTGGATGCATTGTTGAACCTCCTTCCTTCATAGAGTCAATCACATAAAAACCAAGATCAAGTCCTGCGGATCCCGCCTAAGAAACAAAGACGACCCGCTCTGATACCAATTGAAAGATCTAGGTTAGATACGTGGTGTTCTAGTGTGTTGGAACACTAGGTGTGACACCGATAATAAAAGCAGTAATGGACAGTAATAAAATGCGGACAGTAAAGAGACAGTAGGTTGGTAACGCAGTTCGGCAATCTGCCTACGTCTGCAGGGCCACGCCCAGATAAAACAATCCACTAAGTTCACAAGTTACAAGACACTCGGTCTGACACAAAGTAAGACTCCCTCTTATCTTTGACGCCGCCTCTTCCTAACTCCACAGTGAGCGGATTGTGCGAGCTCTCCTCGACTTGTGTTGATTCCTCCCGGAATCTATGGTTAACGCAAGTCCCCTTGCCCACAATGAAGACAAGATCCCCTTGTCAATGGCAACTCCTCCCGGAATCCGTGGTTGATACAAGATCCCCTTGCCCACGTTTGAACTCTCCCGAGCTCTTCAACAACCTCCTCCCGAGGCTGGATTATAATAAAGAAAACAAGGATTGCATCTTCAATAATATGACATTAAGATGCTTAAGCCAACACACTTAATCAAAAACCTCCAAAAAAGAAGTGTGTTCACAGTCTTAGGAAGACCGAAAGAATAATCACCAACTTACACAGAAAACCGTGCGGCATCTTCCATCATATAGGCACTCCAAATCTTCCCATGTTTATCTCAAAGATTATTTTCAAAATCATTCAAATGGAAAGATGGAAAACCATGTGCCTTTATTGCTTATCTTTTCCAAAGATAGATCTCCAAAAGATAACTTCCAAGAATACCAAGATAAGCCCAAATATATAAGGATAGCATTAATTACCAAAATCAATCTTCCTTGCATAGATTGATTTCTCCAAGTTAATCACAAGCTTTCCTTATCCACCAATTTGCCAAAAAAACCAATGCCAACTAATCAATGCCAATTTGTGCGCATTAACAAATATAATAATAATAATTTGGCGATATAGAAATTATATACAAATATAGATTATTGGTCTATTTTTTTCTACATAGGAAAGTCTTTACTAATTGGATTCGTAATTAGTAAAATTTTAACTAATTGGTTTCAGTTTTGTAATAGGCATTAATGATTATAAATTTAAACGGGTTTCTAATAATATTTAGTTAAATTTACTTATAATTTGATTGTTTAATTGGGTTTTCTAATTGAGCAATGATAGGGGGAGTGAAAAATTAGAGTGAAAACCCAAAGTGAATGACGTGGCAGTTATAAAAAGACAAACTAATACCCTAACCAAATGATGAGTGAACCCTAATGGGTAATGGATTAGTTTGTCGTTTTATGACTCTGACTAAAACTCCTAAATTGTCGTTTCCTAATTATAATTATAATTTAATACGTTCATTTAATTGTGAAAATCGAATTAGTTAAATTCTTAAACTGTTTTTGTTTCCTTGTATTAATTTAATACGTGCAATTAATTGTGAAAATCAAATTAGTTAATTTCTTAAACTATTTTTGTTTTTCTTTTTGTATTTAGAAAATTTATTAAGATATAGATATAGATAATGTAGAATAGAATTGTAATAGAATTCAATGACTAAAATTAAAACATGTCATGCTTTTATATAGGTTTTGGTTTTGATTTTGATTTGATTTGATTTTGATTTTGATTGATTGATTGATTTGATTTGATTTGATGATTTGATTTGATATATATATATATATATAATAATAATATAAATAGATAAATATTGGTAATTTTTTTATATTATTTGATTAAATTTTTATTGTGTTATTTAAAAAAAGCATAATATGAAAATATTGATTTTAAAAAATAAAAATAATAAAAAACTTATGTACAATGTTTTTTTGGTTAATTTTTAAAATTTAATAGTAGTGTATATCTATGGTATAATTAAATTATCATGTTATATTTTTCATGCACTCAATGTCCTTGCATATTTCAAGATAAACAAACATGGATATATTATATAATAAAATTTTGCTTAACAAAAAAATACTACTATTATCAAACAATATTTAAAACATGTGTAGATAACTACTTTGTTTATTATAAAATATAATTTATTTATTTTAAAGTGTAAAATATTTATTTTGATAATTATTTATAGATAATATATGTGCATGTCCTTACTAATAATTTATTTTAAAAATATATTAAAAACATTCAAATTAGAAGATATAGATTAACATATTCTTAAAACCAAAAGTAATTCTCATGGTTAGACAATAAATTTATAAAATTGAAAGAAAATCTCATGTTGACATGTTGATGCACTGATAATATTACATAATAACAAATACAACCAATAGAAGCCCTTCATAGATGAGTAACTTCCTTTTTACTTGTAAATATAATTCTTCTAATTTTTTTATTTTTTAATATTTTTATAATCTATTAATTTATATATTTTATACTCAATATATAGTTTAAAATAGACAAGTGAAAAAACAACATTATAACCCAGAAAAACAAATGTATTTTTTCAAATTTTTACATAATTTTTTACCAAGTCTATCAATTTAGATATTTCATTGAATCATAAAAAAATAAATATGTTAAAACCATGTGAACATAGTTCTTTAAAAATTTGCAATTTTTTACCCCAAAAATCAGGATTATAGCTAAAAAAAATAAACTATTCAAAATTTATATTTTTGTATTTATTTACTATAATCTGTGGGTTTAGATATTTTTCTTGAGTTAGGAATAAAAGAACATTGTTAAAAACAATCATACATATTTTTTTACCAAAAATAAAGTCATAACCCACAAAAATTAAAATTTTTACATATTTTTTTTACCAAAAATAAAGTCATAACCCACAAAAATTAAAATTTTTAAAAATTTTTACTTTTTTATTATTTTAGCGTAATATGCCAGTTTACATTTTTTTTTTATTGAGGCGTAGAATAAGACTTTTAAAAGCATATGGATATAGTTTTTTTTTTTTAGAAAATGCCAAAAAAAAATTTTAAAAAATCAACTGTATAATCCATGAGATTAAAATTTTCTAAAATCTTTACATTTTCATGTTTTGACATATTCTGGTCATACATTTAATAAGGGCTTTTCCTAAGAGTAATTTTTGGATTTTAATGGTTTAACCCTATTATTATATTCATTATATTTAGTAATTCATTATATATTCATTAATGATAATTGTGACTTTCCTATAAAAATTCTATTAAAACGCAATGGAAAAAAATCATACCACTAAAGCAATACAAAAGTAATTATATGTAATAACAAAAATAAAATAAATAAATATTTTTCATAAACATTTAATCACAATAATCAATAAAAATACAAAATTTCTTAAACATTACTAATATTTAAAAAAAATAAGAAAAACTCACCTAAAGAGACGACACTAGCATGATTCAATTGAAAAGTAGTGGAGGAAGGAATTGATAAACATAAGATCGTGAGTTAGTAGTAGATTGCAGACGCGGGGGAGGGAACAAGAGAGAAGAATTCACGTTTGGGAGTTTATGAATTAGTGTGTAGATGAGATTTTAATAAATTTGAATATCAAGATTTTTTTTTCATTATAATTAAGAGTTATTATTTGTCATTTTTATTTAAAGTAAAATGACATTATTTTACTGAAGTGTAAAAGAACAAAAAAAAAACCATCGTTTCTTTCGCTGGATAGGTGGTCTATAATTTGCTATTGGGTAGCATCGAGGTAGAGAATAAGGGACGTCGGGGTGGAGAATTGGGTTGAAGAGGTGGCGAAGTAGAAAGACTATTGCCTTCCTCTCCAACAAGAATGGGGGCTGCCGCACTAGCTCGCCCCCTTGATTCTACCAGTGTGTCTCATCAGGAAGTTATAAAAGTAGGGTTCACGAAGAACAATAGATGATTAAAGAATTTTATTTATTTAGATTTTTATAATTATGGGGAGAGAAAATGTTGTGGTTAAAATCTTGGGATCACATAATTCAAAATTCATCAGTGATAAGCTTTGTTATATTGACATAAGCTTAGAAGGCCCACATTACAAAAAGGATTTTGAAATTCCTATATATAGTTGTGAGTTTTGAAATTTTTTTGAAGGACTTAATTAAAAATGTTAATATTTTAAAGGAACAAATTACAATATAAATTTGTATATCTTGGGGTACTCGCAGCTCCTCGTCCCCTCACCCCCTTGATCTGGAGATCATATCTCAGTCTAAAATTATTGCGTCTTATTCTGTTTAATGATCAAAATGACGTTATTTCACTAAAATTAGTGGCAAAAAATATAAATATCATTAAAATCAAATTTATAATTATTATATCTTAACCTAGATATGAATTAATACTACGACGATGTTTTAATATTAATTTTAATAAAACGACATTGTTTTGATTATTAAACATGAAAAAATAGGATAATTCTGCAAAAATGATTCCATCTCCTTGAGCTGCTAGTGCGTACTGGCGAAAAATGGTGATTACAAGTACACTGTTATATTGTTAGCTTTCCATTGTGTGGCATTTGAGATTCAGCATTAAGTATTCTATCTAATTTCACAAAATAAATGATGAATGTAAAGTAATGAGAACAAAGTATCCATACTTTTAAACTTTTATTGCTGAACATTGCACTGTTTTTAATCAATCTTGGCTGAAACTGAGAATTATTAAGGGCTAAAAGCAAAAACTCTACATTTTAGGGTGCAGGAATTTGATGATGTGTAATATTTTGTGATTCACGAGGCTTGCAGCCCTTCACCCGAAATCTCTGCTTAGAGCAGCTTCTTGAGACGTTGGTAAGTTAGGAATAAATTAAAATTATATGGTTAATGGCTAAAAACATAAAGCCTAGCAATCAAATCCTTTGAGAATATGAAAAAGCAATACCAGAAAATACATGGAAAAAAAAAAACCCAATTAATGATTATTCATATATTTGAAATAAAAGAATACATGCAAACCCGAAAATGACAAGAATAATGGAATGAAACAAAAATAGATTGACATGAGACCATATATGCCACCATGAGAATGTTGCTGGTCCGACATAATCAACCATACTCAGCAGGAAATATAGTGACCTACATATTCCCTGGAAATTTAATTGAATGTTTTAATTCACAGCACTGCAAATCCTTCTTATGATCCCATTTTGACCTGTGATGGGATCGATATCACCCATCTTGATCATAGCAGAAGCGAAATCTGACGAAAAGGTTGCCGGATTTCTGCTATAATCAGAGACTACGCTGTCTGTTGATCCTCCATTAAAAAGAACCTGATCCGAATGAAGAAGACCTTTCTTTTGCATGAGATTCTTGAAGTAATTATTATCAAATGAGTTCGGTGTCACCAAGTCAAGCGGTGCCAAATTACTATCTCCACCGGTTGTTGGACAATTTCTTCTACGGGTGCTTGCAAATCCAGCATCAATGTCTGTTCCATTGCTGTAGATTCTTTGCCGAAATGTTGCACATTGAGCTTGTCCTAGTGTGTGAGCGCCTGCACATCAACCACGATATGAAAGTTTGTATTGATTTTTACTTTTGTTACAACTGATATTCAATCCGGGGACTTCATTTTGTCCAATTGAGGGCTAAGTTTAGGATTCTTTGATGTTATATGCAATGTATAATCTAGAATAAATAATTAAAGGGATGGAATTAATCATGAAAAGAAGAAATTTTGTAAGAAATCTTTTGAACCTGACCTGACAAGGCAACCATTTCTCTTGCACTAAGACCTTTGGCAGAAAACATGGAAATAATAGTTTCGAGACTATGAAAAAATGCTGGAAGATCGCTGTCTGCTTGTGAACGACTTGCAGTGGTTGAATCTCTTCTTCCAAGCTTCACTGCCCATGTTGGACCCCCAACCTGATTAGACAAATATATGGAATTTTAGATCATCCATTAATACCATGGTATGGCGACAACAAAGGCTAATACAGGGCATGGAGGAGGGAAGAATCCCCATTCAAAGACGATGACACAAAAAAATAAACTAAGCTATTTGATTTATCCGTTTCTCAAACATGGCAAAATAATTTATTATTGTCATCAAATATGTACCTTTTAAGATCATAGCTTTTTTATGTCGATGTTATTAGCCGAAGGTAGTAATTGACTTCAAATTTAGACTTGTAGATCAATTAGTTGAGGGCCATTGAATTTCACTTTACTTTACAGTATAAAGTATAATAAATTAGTGTATAAAGTATCAAATATTAGCGTATAAATATAAAATTAACGTATTAGCGTATAAAGTATAATTCACATATCACGTATCACAGGAGTTTTTATGAATTTCCTCTCTAGATAACGTTTTGCACTTACAGCAACTGATGCATCCCTCGCTGCAGTAGCAAGTATATCTGCACAAGAAACAACTCCAGGGCATATCGCCTCGACTTCGCGTTTTGCAGCCTCAATGACATCAAAACCTCTGGCAGAATTATCATTTGCCAATGAAGTTTTCTCACTTTGAATAGAAGGTGTTTCATCAAGTAATACTGATCCATCACAACCCTGATCAGATAGAACAAAAGCCAATTGTAAGCACATTTATGTTGCATTAGCGAACATTATGAGAATGAGCATTATTAGAAAATGTTACGAAATTGAATTTAATTAATTTAACCTGAACAAAACAATCATGAAAATGCAGACGAATGAGCGATGCTGCCATACGACGTTCGCGTGAAACTGCTTGTCGAATAGAAGTGCGAATTGTACTCAGTGCAGTTGGACATGAACTATCATAAAATGTTGTAGAGAGTTGTGCTTCACAATATTGCATACTGCAAAGCAATAACAGTATCGAGAAAACAGAAATTGCTGCCAATGATTCCATTGAAATGCAGAGAACTAATACGGATTAAATTATGTAAGGAACTTCAAAAGTGTGCTGTGTGCACTGTCTAGACAAAGAAAAGAAAAGATTTGAATATAAAACTGAAGATGATTTCGAAGAGAAACAAACCCATTATTTATAGGGCGTTGAAGAAGGAAAATTCAGACCAAGAAGCAATAATATTAATTTGAACGTACTAAGTGCAGCTGTGCAGTCTTCTAACTCGCTAAACTGCGTACAACTTGAAAGTCAGACTTGTTCTTTTCTGGCTGCTTACATATGAACTACCAATTTCTTCTTTATGCCTTTTCTAGAATAAATTTTTTGGGGGTGAATATTCAAAAAATGAGCATTGGGCTGTTGAGTTGACATTAATTTTCAATTTAGGAATCATTGGTAATCAATCTAGCTTAAATTTAAATTTTTTGGGGATAAATTACTATTTTATACAATGCTAAACTTTATAATTGAAAAACTAATTAAGTATTGCGTTCTAATTGCAAGTTTAAGCTAAAATAATTAAAGGTAATAAATTTACATTGCATTTAAGTTTAAAGAGGAAATTAGAAATTGAATAAAGGTTAAGAGACAAAATGAAAGTATTATGTGGATATTTCCCTTTATTCTTTTCATTAAATTTTTTATGGATTTAGTAAAACAACTATTGTGGTTTTAATTAAAACTTAAAAGGGGCAAAAGTTTAATTAATCCTATTTATATTTAATTTGGAAGATCTTTTAAGTTAAAATTGCAACCTTTTAAATGGTATAAAATGCCAAATGGTTGACAATCAAAGTGGGGAGTAAAGTGTATATATATATATATATATATATATATATATATATATATGTGTGTACCTCTTGACGTTTGATGTTGGAGTGGTGAAGGATGCACCTGCGAGTGTGTATGCGTTAGATATATTCAAGAGGGCATAATGTAATTAACTCTTAATAAAATTATAATCAACATGTCATCAATTTGTTTTTTTTTTATAAATATTTTTCAATTGAGAAGGTCCTAAATAATCTCGTTGTTTTTCGTTTCTTTTCAGAATTTGATATAGGTTTAAAAGAATTATTTTATATATAAAAGTATAACCTAAATAAAATTTAACTCAATTATAAGCCAACTTTAATTTTCTTTCGGAAATTAATTAAAGGCAGTCTAAGTTCACTTCAATTCTTCAAAAATCCATCTTAATTACTATATTCACTTTTTTCTTTAATTCTATTTTATTACAAACCAAATTATATGCTATTCCCAGTCATTCTTATATATAACTTGAAACTTTCTTGCTCGATCAAGATCGTTGCTAGTTAGCGACTTGCATTCATTGAAATAGACAGTTCAATCAACTGTTTACTTACTAAATTTGTTATAGGGGTGATTCTTGACTAATTAGATCGAACTTTTATTAATCGGACACGGGCTATACCTAGTCAGGTTTGTTTTATCTGTTTAGCTTTCAAGAAAATTGGCGTGGAATTTTAGGGCACAATGGATATAAGAACTCAAAAAATTCAAAAAAAAAAAAAAACCCGTTAAAATTCACCAGTTATTGTAGTGCTCATTTCAACTTTTTTTTTTTTTTTTTGCTTTACATGATCCATATACTTACCCGCTTTAACTTTATTTTCTATTTTTTGGTAAACTATTTCAATATAGTCTCAATTTAAGGGTTTATTTCAATTCCAATCTCAATCTTTACGAAGTTCTATTTTTGTCTCTTATTTTATAATTTGGGTTTTAAATCACCCTTTGTCTATTTTTTATGTATTAAAAATTTAACTTGAACAATTATTTAATACGTACATATGACAAACAGATAGGTATAAAAATTGACAGATTTCAAAATATGGATATTACATGATCATTAGAGTTAGGTTTTTATTATACCAGAAATAAACAAAGAACGGTTTAAACTCCAAATTTAAACATGAGAATCAAAAATAGAACTTTTTAAAAATTATCGACAAAATCAAAATTGATGAACCACAAAGATAAAAGATAGTTGAAGTAATTTAACATTATTATTAGTATTATTATTATTATTATTGGATCAACAAAGATGGTATATAGATTGCTAATTTTGCTAACCTGTTATACTCTATTTAACAAAAATGGAGTGAAGGTACGATTGGACTTAGCTCCAAATCAGACAAGAATGCTATTACTCTCGATATAAATCCAGATTTATTTTGGCAAGATGACTATATCCTCATGAAACTGAATATATAATACGTTTTATATCTCTTACATGGGATGTAAAATTATTTTTGTTTCTTAAATAATTATTTTTCTTTGAAATTAAAAATTGTATATCATATAAATTTCAATCCGAAAGTATTGTAATGTGTTTCTCTTATTTTTTTCTTACTCTTTTTTTACTTCCTTTGTTGTGTGGGTAAGTTGCAATTGTCAAAATGCCATAGTAAAGAGTGAACATACAAACAAAAGATACAAATGTTAAGTGTGGAATCCAAGAAAGATCAAACCGAAAGCAGTGTAGTAGTTTGGCTGAAAATTCTTTGGTCGTGCAACTTGCGAAACTGTAAATGAGGATTTTTTTTTCTTTTTCAAAAAAGAATTGTCCACGATAGACTTGTGTGTGGTCAATAAGACGTGTTCAATTAATACCACACAATTGCGGGCATGACCGCAAGACCATATCAAAAAGCCAAAACTTTTGATAATCTCTATTTTCTAAAAGTATTTTAAAAAATTTCAATTTAATTAAGTCACTGAGTATTAGATTAATAAGCCTGATTAAGGCAATGCCCTTATTTTGTTGTCGTTCCAAACTTCTATCAAGTCAGTTGAGTCCTATAAAGTATTTTCATATATCAACTATGAATTGATTAAGGCAATGCCCTTATTTTGTTGTCTTATTTTGCAATTATTTCAAACTTCTATTAATTGCCAACTGGACTCCTATTAATAATGTTCGTACATGCAATTACGAATTAATCATAATTTTAACGCATGAAAGTTAAATCACGATTTCAGTTGCAATTAATTGTCCATTTTATATGTAAATCACCTTTTATGTATGAATTGATTTCATATAAATTTGTATGATTAAATTACTGATTATTCTTTTCATTTGTTTGATGATAACCAGTGGCGCAAAATTGAAGATTTTAGAACCAAGTTTTATCCAAACGGTTTTCCAAAAGAGAAATGATAGGGGTATTGAAATTATGGGGGGAAAAATTGGAGTGACTAACGTGGCAGTGACAAAAAAAACAAACTTATCCCTTACCCATTAGGGTTCACTCATCATTTGGTTAGGGTATTAGTTTGTCTTTTTATCACTGCCACGACAGTCACTCCAATTTTTCACTCCAAAATTTCACTCCCCTTATCATTGTTCTTTCCAAAAATTGACTTATAAACTTAAATTATCGTTTAGAAGTACATGTAACTTCATAATATCTCTCAGATGGATATTAACTTTGCATCTCTCAGATGTAAAGTGCTCCATCTACGAAAATCAATCTCCTAAAACTCAATCAGTCTGTAGCACTGATTTGTTAATAATAGCTGTAGGTTTAATATTAATTTTTTTAAAACCCAAAATGTGCAAAATTATAATTACAGGTCACAAAATATTAAAACAATAATTAGAGAATGAACATCAATGGTTCGGTGAGCATGACTTTTATTCATGGCCGAAAAAATAAAAATTCACTAATCAAAAAAGGAAAAGTACAAAATAGAAACATTCTATAAACATACAACAAGAAGACTACCCAGCAAGAGAGGAGAAAATCAACTCCTCCACTTGTTAATGTCAAAAATTTCGGAAAATATGAAAGTAGACCCATGTAGGGATTTCAAATCATCTACTCAATTATTGGGATATTAACTCAAAATGCCAAGAAACGTAATTATAAAAAAACCCAAGAGAGCATAATAAAAAAGGTTTTAAAAACTCAATTGTTTATTATAATATGTAAGACCCTAAAAATTTTAGCATATTAAAAATCTCATTAATATTAGATAGGATTAATTACACTTTGCCTCCCTAACCTTTGTGGGTATATAGTAACACTTTACTATCTTTTACTACGAAATTAAACATAATACCCAGTAGACTAACCAACACATTAGTTAAGAAACATACATCCAAAATATACTAGAACTGACTTAAGTATCCTTCACAAAACAAATTTCACAAAAATTAGGGAGACAAAGTGTGATTATATCTAATTTTTATTTTCTCATTTTCAAGTTATGCCATTTTTCAATATATTTATAGTTCATTAAATTAAGTATAATATTTATAATACTTAATTTGAAATTTGAAATTTTCAATAAATATTGGCTTAAAAATCAACATACGTCTCTATTTTTGAGTATTTTTTACTTTAGGAATAAATCTTTTTTATATGATCTTGTTATGAGAAAAAATATTTTATGTGTGTTTGGATTGATTAATTTTTTTTAGTGGAATTTATGTTGTAAAATATTTTATTACTAAAATTTTAAATTCAATTTTGCAATACAAATTTTATAGTGTTAAAGAATATTTTATTTTTATTATTTAAAATTTAATATTTATATTATCATCAATGAGCCCTATATTATTTATTAAAAACACGATAGAGTTATGTACATTTTATTTTTACAAAGTATTTGAAAAAATTTGTTAAATAAGATTTTGGAAATAACAGATCTAGAAATAAAAGTATTTCTATCCAAATATAAGTGATATTAAGGTGAGGTCATTTCGCATAGTTAAATTGATTAACAACAGTACTTTAAGTGTGGTAAAATATATATTTTTGAAGTATATGATAGTAAAGTGTAGTTACCCACATTTCAAGGAGCAAAATATAATTAACCTTATTAGATATATGCAAATCATTATAATTTTAAAGTTAGGATACCATAGGGTTGGTGATAATGTCAATATTTTGATATTTATCTATATTTATTTTGGATTATATTGACATTATTAATTGAAAAAATTGTTGATAAGTGTAGATTTATCTAGAAGAAGTTTTTGGGCAGTAAAAGTGCAAGAATGGTGGAAAATGGATCTAGACACATCTTTTGAAAGATTCAAGGCATGCTTTTAAAGGATAATTGAAGAAGTTAAGTTGAAGAATAACAGGGCAAGCAACAGAGAAAAAGTCTCCTATTTATTTGGAGAAATTTTGTCAAAGACGTGTGAAGATTGAAATTGGGATTGAGATTAGTTTTATGGATTTATTCCAAATAATTTTTTTTTGAGATAGTTAGATAATTATAACTTTTAAGAATAATTTTAGTATTTAGGGATAATTCCTACTTTTGGAGAATTAGATTAATATTAGTAAATTATTGAGTAGCTCTATAAATAGAGAGTCAAGCTAGAGAATAAGTGAGCTTTGAGTTTTAGTTTACGAAGTTTTAGTTTAGGCTTATTTTAAACTTTTAGTTTTCATTAGTTTTTTTAGTTGTTAAAGTAATTTTCGTTTCTATTTTCAAGTTCATCTTTACTTTATTTTCTATTTTATTAATTAGTATATCATGAATTTTGTCTTATTCAGTTATTTTATTTTTTGTTTAATTATGTCTTTGTTCTAAATTAGTTTTCTAGATAAAGTATTGATGAAACACTAATTTAATCTTGTGAGATTTAATTGGATTTAAATAAATCTATAATCAAATACCTTTTTATGCTCCATGATAGAGGGTTTATGAATTTTTTATAATTGTTGAATATTGCGTAGTATTTAATTTATTATATAAAATTCTAATGCCCATTTAAACGGCAGATCCGTAATTGTCCATTTAGTTTTAATAAGTGGCAAGGCTGTCATTCATCGGCAGTGGGTATATAGCGTCCATATGAATATATCATAATCAGGTTTCTTTAATCTTAATATTGTTAATGAATTAAATCTAATGAGGGTTCTCTTAGATTATTTATTAATTAGAGAGTAGTTAATAAGGTGTCCTTTTAATTACTAACAAGTAAGGAGAAATGAGGTTATGTCAGTGGCGTTCCCAATAACTATAACTGATTTATTTATTAAGCAGATTTATCATTGCATCAAGGATCAAGTTATTAATTAGTGTGAATTCAGTGCTTTAACTAGATTTTCTTTTATATTAATTTAATTATCTTGTTATCTATTTTGTTTATTTGTTTATAATCTTTATGTGACAAGATCGAAGGAAATTTACAACCGTTCCCTTGGGAGATGACCTTACGCCATTGCTATATTAGTGAAAAGTAGGTTTTAATTTTGGTGGCGTAACGATACTATCAAATTTTGGCATTTGTAAGCCTTGTTACGAAAATCAAGATCACACCATTAAGCACATAGAAATTGTTAATTAATCTTAGTTGCAATTTTATAAAATTATGAGGGGTTTAATTGCATAATTTAATAGTGATTTTGAGCCTTTGTTGATCTTTACCAAAATTCAAGAGCCAAATTGTAAATTAGAAAAGTAAATATCAAAAAGAAAAAATAACAAAGAACAAAGTTGGCTACCAAAGGTTTAACCACCAAGGGTGTGTTTGTGGCGAGGAATCTTAGTCAAGGAATGTTCATTTCATTGTCATTTACATGTTTGATTCGTTTAGTAAAACTCATTAAAGGATTGGGCATATGTTGACTAAATAATCACATAACCTCTATTAGAGGTCATAAAAAAACCAACTGCAATATGGTGGTATTCTTATATTTCCGTATAAAAAAGAATAAATTTAAATTCAAAAAAACTATTAATTTCTCACAGTATTTTTTTATTCTCTTTTTTAATTTATAAATGTTATTTTCTCTCTTACCTCCTCATTCTTGTTTGGCTTTAAACATTAAAAAATATTTTATTCATTTATTGAGGAAGTAAATACAAATGGCAATATTAGTTTTGTATCAATGGTGGACAACCAAAAAAATAATTTTTTTTTTTTGTAAAAGTTAAACATAAAAGAAACATTCAAGTTTAAGTAAATTAACAAACAAATAAATTAAGCCTTTAATACCAAATGCTTCTCCTTCTCTCTAGAAATATCTCCAATACTGCCTTATCCTTTAATACCAAATCGGTCACCAAATCAATTGCCATAATCCAGATCCCTTTCTCTCCTTCGGCTCCGGCCACATTGCTGGAGCCACTCACAATCCGGCATCTTCTTCAAAGGCAGCACCTTCACCACTGAAAACAATCTCTATAGCTGCCCCGCACAAATCATATCGAGAAGTAGTTTCTTCATCATGGGCAAAGAACGTGGATGTCTCTTTTGCTGCTACAACACACTCCAATATCTCAACCTTTAAAGGGGAACCAGCTTTGTTTATTACTGAAGATGAAGAACTCTTGCTGGCCCGTCCGTTTCAGTTTATGTTGGTCGGTAAGTTCTCCATGGGAAGGCCTCCAATGGCGGCGATTCGACAGGCCATACTTGCTGCGGCTTTCTAGGGCAAGTGTGATGTTGGTTTGATGGATTCTCGCCACGTATTCTTCAAGTTTGAATTGGAAATCGATTTCCATCGTACGTGGATGAAGCAAGTTTGGACCTTTAAGGGTTTCCAAGCCAAAATTTTCCGGTGGACCATTGACTTTACACCAGATCGTGAACCCTCCTTAGTTCCAGTTTGGGTGAAATTCCCATCATTGCCTATCCATTTATTCTGCAAGGAGAAGCTTTTTTCGCTTGGATCTGTAGTGGGCAAGCCGTTAAAAATGGACCTTGCTACAGCGGCGGCTGATCGGATCTTGCGACCGAGCGAGGCTCGACTGTGTGTTGAGCTTGATGTCCTCAAGCACATCCCTAGCCGGGTCTGGATCGGCAGCAAAGAACACGGATGTTGGCAGCAAATAGAAGTGGAAGACCTGCCTGAATATTGTACGGATTGCAACAAAGTGGGACATTCAAAAATACAGTGTAAGGCTAATCAGAACCCTCCCCCAGCCACTAAACTTTGGGTCCCCAAAAACACTAGCAAGGAGCCCATTCAGCCGAGAACAGAAAATTTGGCGGCCGGCGACCCGTCAAGCTCTAGGACAAATCAGGCTGACATGCTCCGAGGTGAACAGTGCCTGCTCCAAGGTATGGTTAAGCCTGTCGATGGAAAGGTTAAAGCCACCCCAATTACTGTCGATCCTAGCACGGTTGAAGAGGTACAAGCTCCTTCGGAACAAATTTCCCCTCAACAGGAAGCTCCACTGCCAGGGGTGGAGGACCAGCCCATACAGCCTGCTTCGGCTTTGGTAGCTGAGGAAGGAGAGTTAATTCCAGGGCTTGGGCAGGGGGAAGCGACTGTGGAAGCAACAGATAACACTACTGAACCCTTAATTGGAGGTGACCACTTAATGGAGGAGGCAATGGGTGCAAGTTCACAGCTAGAACTAGATACGGTTTCCAATGGGGCAAGTCTTACACCAGCCATACAGGTTCCATCTCCTAGTAATGTGGAGAATCCGTTTATTCTTCAAGATGCCGTTGGAGAAAACTTGGTTGTAAACTTGGTTATAGGAGCTGTGGTGGCAGAGTGTTCACCTCAGCAGGAGGAGACTGATGGAGGGGATGAGCAACAATTTCAGCTGCCTAAAGTGAGGTCAACGTCTAATATTCATCAACTTCATCAACTGACTACTGAGTCTGAATTGGATCCTCAAGGTGAGGATTTCAGCTATGAGGAAGGCGAGGATTCAGATTTTGACCATGCTAAGGAATTCCTGCCAACACGGAGTTACAAACTGAAAAAGAAACAAAGGAAGGCTAAAGAGATTAGCCCAGTTGACCTATCCAAATCCGGCAGACTCCGGAACCGCAAAACTTATAATGCCTTTGGCTATGAAAGCAGGTAAATCAGTTTGGCCCCTGATTGCTGGAGTTAGATCAGCTTGGCCAGTTTGAATTTGAATTGGTTAAATTGCTGTGTTTACTGTGGATAGTGGAAATGAACGAATGATGTTTCTGCGTTGTCGTGTTGACTGGTTGTCATGTTGGATATTGGATGGCCTACCTTTTTGTTTGGAATGGTGACAAGGCTTACGGCTGCCAACTATATTAACAAGCATGGCATTGGAATGGAATGTGTATGCTGTTATGTTCATGCTTGTTAGTGTGGAAATAAGAGATGCCAGCTATTTGGAAGATCATATGGTGTTAATAGCCTTTTGCTGTTATAGATTTTGGTTGGAAGATCATATGGTGTTTATCTGGCTGTTTCAGAGCTACTTTGGAGAATAGACTTTGAAATTTTGATATTTGGAATGCTTGGCACCAATTTGTTCACACGGGCAGTGGTTATGCCCCGCCTCGTTTCAGCTGATTTTGGAGCCCATATGGAGCTGAGTTTTTTGGTCAGCTCTGTATGTGGTTGACTTAAATTCAGCATAGCAGTAGGGTAAAAAACAATATGTAAATGGAGGAGTACTCCACATTTAATTTTTGAACTCTTATTGATCTCTTTCCCATTAGGCTTTATGCATGTAAATGGGATCGGGATCAAGTAGATCTTTTGATGTAAGAGCGATTTTACACCACTCACAAAATTATCTAATAAACAGGGAGTGGCGCCCCTCCTCGATAGAGGTTCTGCCAAAAAAAAAAAAAAAACAAACCAATAAATTAAGCTAGAAAAAAAAAGATTTTTTTTTGCCTAATTTCAATCAGAATGTAAGTAGTATCTTTACATTTTTGTTATTATAATCTATAATTTACTAATATCTTATGTGTAGGTTTGGTATATATACATTTTTGTAATTTACAAACAAAAAAATATACGTGTTTAATATTATATGGTTTATTATATTTACCACTCATGAAATTAACAAACAAACGAACCTTGTAATTTTAGAAAATTATGATCATCCTCCACCGTTAAAGTTGACTAATAAAATTGATGAAAAGACTAAAAAAATAATCGCTTATTTTGTCAAAAAAATAACAAAAATATATAAGCAAATATGAAATGACAATAAATACTTGTTTTCACTTTTTAATTCTTTGTTATAAATAATCGATCTCATATTCTTTATTACGAATGAATTTATCAAATTAATCAAACTTTAATTAAGAAATTCATCGCTATCTAAATTTTAAATTCTGGAAGAAAAAGATTTATTTTTGAAAAAGAAAATAATTAATTTGATTAATTAAGAAAGAAGATTTTCTTTTAGAATTATTTTGTTTGTATAAAAAAAATTTGTTGATTTTATTTTAATATTTAACATATGTATTTTAGTTAACCAAGACAATATAATAATTTTAAACAAAGTTTTAAGGGCATATTAGGCAATGTACACATATTTTTTTTTTGTTGAAATCAACACATTTTTAGATGGCGTTCGATAAAAAATGTCGATTTGTAAAACGTTTTTTCAATCTAGGGGGTTGACTGTAATTTTTTAAAAATACAAGGGTCGTTTAGTAGTTTTACTAAAATTTAGAGGTGGTAAATATGTGTATATATATATATATATATATTGTAGTTTTCAAATATTTCCATTCATGTTTGTATTGGATGTATCCAAACATAAGAAAAGAAATCTAAAGTTCCTTTACTATTAGCTATCTCTCTCTCTATATATATATTTATATAATGCCCATCTATGCATTATTATTTCCGACCATCAAACAAACTCCAAAGATTACACGCTTTGCAGCCTAACATGTGGTAAGTATATGATAGATATTAAATATATGGTTTATCTTATAATATTTTGGTGCTTTAATTGAATAGAATCTACATTTAATTACTGAATTCTTGCAGGTTTTGGTTGAATGAAGAATTAAGCAATGATAATGAAATTATATGAATTTGAAAGTTATTTGGGCTGAATTGTGTAAAGAACATAAAGGCGGGTGGAAGAAGAGATCTTTGTAATTGGTTTGAAACATAATGAAGACTTTTGGAAGATAAAGAACTCCTTTCCTATACCAATTTGGAAGAAGAGTTATGTTAGGAAACTAGCTTGCAAGCTATCTCTTAGCCGCTTGTGGCAATTGAGATTTGGAAACAAAATAGTTTTTTGTCTTTAAGTTGTTTTAGGAAGTTATTATTTTTTTCCTATTTAAGGAGAACGAATTTATTAGGGTAGATACCCTTTTTTCATTATTCGGGTTTTGCGTTTTCCAGAGTTTGGAGCCTCTGTTGACCGCCGTATGCCTATACAGTGGTCGATTTCTGTTAATACAATTTAATCAGTTTTATCTCTTTTATGCTTTTGACTATTTTTAATTATGTTTAGTGAGTAGTCTTTCTTTTGGCAGTAAGGTAAGGAAGCATTAATCGATTAAGTAATTGTGAAACCTAATTGCTTATATTAAATTGGTATTTGTTAGTTCCGAAAATTCTCTAATCATAACTATAATTATCTAGATTTCTTCAAGCCTGATCAACTTTGATTAATTTAGGTAGAGCCAACTAATTCCCCATTACGTCACTGAATTTAGTAGGTAAGATTAATCTGTGGCGAAGTTGTTGTCTCTGTAGATGGGAATATTAGGTTAGTAAATTGTGACATGCTGATCATGATTATTATTTATTAGAGTCGAGTTCCTCTATAGTGTAAAGCTATTTTAACATTAAATCTGGTGTTGGCTGATTCTAGGCAGGTTGAGTTAGGATTAGAGAAATAATTCATTAAAGTGATTCTTGTTAATTATCGATCAAGTAAGGAGGAATTGGGTTATGTCAGAGTTGATTTTTGGTAGTCTATAACTGATTAATTAATATGTGTTAATTTATCCTTGCATCAATGAACGATGAATAATTGATTAGTGTAGAAATACGTGCTTGCCAGATTTTCATTTAATTGATTAATTCCAATTTTTGTTATTTGCTATTGTTTACAATTTGATTTTCCCATATTAATTCCTCAATTTAGTTACAAGTATTGTGACTCAACTCAAATTATGCAATTGAGATTAAGAATTGTTGTTCTCTGTGGAAACGATCTCATTCTCATATACTACTTAGTATGGTTAGGATAGAATTTAATTTTGGTAGAATAACGACGTTCCAAATTTGGCACCGTTGCTAGGGAACAGTGATTATTCTCTCTATTTTGGTTAATTTATTTTGCTCTTTTGGTATATGTTCAGATCGTCTAATCCTCAGTTGTTGTTTGATCCAGAATTGAGAAGACAGCTCGTAGATTGAAGAAGGAGACGAAGGAACATCGCCAAAGAACTAAATCTGAATCTAAAATCGACGCATCATTTGCCCAAACGGAATTTCAAACAGACACAGAATCAACTTTGTCAACTGACAAAACTTCCAGGGCTGAACTTTCACCTATGAGTCAGCCCCCTGTAGGCAATTTGCCACCACCTGAGCATGTGCAGGAGCAATGTGTCCCTGCGATTAATCGATTGGTTCAAATTCAAGCTCCGTTGAATGACCGACCATTAAGGGAGTCCACTAAGCCAGTGATTAATTATAGGCTTTCTTGCATTATTTTGCCTTCACTTGCAACTGACCATGAGTTGAGAGCATCTTATCTTAATTTATTGCCTAAGTTTAATGGAGATGTTAGGGAAGATTCTCATAACTTTTTGCATGATTTTTTTAAAGTATGTGAAACTGTGAACAATAGAGGAGTATCACAAGAATACATCAAGTTAGCTAATTTTTCTTGGTCTTTAACTGGAACTGCTAGTATGTGGTTTAAAAGTCTCACTCCTAGATCTATTAGCACATGGGACGACATGCAAAAAAAATTCTTATGAACTTTTTTCTCACTTCTAAGATAACATCTGGTAGGAAAGAAATTGTAGGCAGTAAACAAGACTATGATGAATCTTTAACTGCATATTGGATTAGATGTAAAGCCTTGTGTGAAAGTTATCCTCAACATCAAATAGCTGATTAACTTTCAATTCAATATTTCTATGAAGGATTACAACATGAGGAGAAAAGTACACTCGACGTTGCAAATGGTGGACCTTTCATGCTAATACTTGTGAGTCTCACCAGCAATACCAAGTGGGTTGCCGTTCGAACCAAACTAGAGAGATAAACAATTCATCAATGGAAAGCAAGTTAGAAGCGTTGTCAGCTTGTGTGGAAAAGTTAGTAACAGGAATGGGTGCAATTCAGACAGCATGCGCAATTTGCAAAAGTACTAGCAATACAATTGATAAATGTCCAATGACCCAAGAAGAATTAGATGTCGAAGTTAATGCCACTGGAGGGTATCTAGTCGCTATGAACCGTACGCCAATACCTTCAATCTAGGATGGCAAGACCATCATAATTTAAGCTACAGAAATCACAGTCAGCAATAAGAACCTCAGCAAGCTCCTCCCTAACAAACCCAACAAAAACCAGCAGCAACATCTGCCCAAAGCAATCCTAGTTTCATTGCAACCACAAGATCTGGGGTTCCCCTTGAAGATATGATAGTTAATGTAGCCACTTCGCTGACTTTAATGCAGAACAATCAGGTCCAAAATCAATGAGAATTTCAAAAATTCCAACAGGAGACAAAAGAAACTATTAGTGGGTTAAATACTCAAATGACCTAATTGGCTAAAAACATCAATGAGATGCAAGGTCATCAAGGTAAGTTACCATCACAAGTGCAAATGAACTCACGAGAAAATATCAGTCAAATAACGTTGAGAAGTGAGAGACAACTAGAAGATCCTCTCACAAAGGTTGCAATCGAGAAGCAAAATGATCTAGCAGTGTCGTTCGACCATACAACGCAGTCTCAGAAATTAGAGGTAAAATTTAAATCGAATTCGCCAATATCTGAGATTAAAATCCCTCCACCTATTCCTTGCATGTTGAAAAGAAACGTCAAGGATGAGGATTTAGTTGACATCTTAACAATTTTTAGCAAGATTGAAATAAATGTGTCTTTTCTAAATGCAATTTGAATGATGCCAAAGTGTGCCAAATCTTGAAGGATTTTCTTGCTCCTAAGAAGGAAAATGTCATTGTGAGCGAGAGTGTTTCAGCTGTGATGCAACAAAAGGTTCCTTCTAAATACAAGGACCCAAGTATATTTTCTATCCCATGTGTTATTGGAGATAAGGAAATTGAAATATGCATGTTAGATTTGGGTGCTTCATTAAATGTAATTTTACTTTCTACTTATAGGGAATTAAATATAGGTCCATTAGCAGAAACACAAGTTGTTATACAATTAGCTTATAGGTCCTTATCATACCCAATGGGGGTTCTTGAAAATAATTTTGTTAAGTTCAATGATTTTATATACCCAACTGATTTTTATGTTTTAAACATGGGAAGTTCCCATGAAAGAAATTCTGTAGTATTATTGTTGGGTAGACCATTCGTGAAAAATGAAAAAACTAAGATTGATATGGACAAAAGAACATTTACATGTGAACTCAATGGCAAATCTATGACTTTCAACATTTTTGATGCTATGAAATATCCTATTAATATAGAAAATGTTAATTCAATTAATGTGCTTGAGTTCTTAGTCCAAAAGTATATTGAGACTGAATTTGTGTAG
Source organism: Ophiorrhiza pumila (assembly GCA_016586305.1). Classification (NCBI taxonomy): domain Eukaryota; kingdom Viridiplantae; phylum Streptophyta; class Magnoliopsida; order Gentianales; family Rubiaceae; genus Ophiorrhiza; species Ophiorrhiza pumila. The sequence goes on along the minus strand of BLIW01000011.1, from coordinate 8,823,810 downwards.
GATACGTTGAAGGTTGCTATAAAAAAAAGCATGACTGATACCAAGACCAAAGATCCGAAGAATGGTGAAATAAAAGATACCATTATGTCACTACGTTCTCTAGAGTTTCAATTGAACATGGATGGAACTAAGGGTGGGGAGGATAGACAGCTTCAATTGAAAGAATTGGAAGAAATAAATTTGGAGGAACATGACAATGCTATATGGTATAAAGATCGGACCAAGTTGAACCACGGTCTTCTTTTGAGGAAGAAAGAGTTTCAAATTGGTCAGAATGTTCTTCTTTTCCAGTCTAAACTGCATTTGTTGGGTGAAATTTTAAATCCAAATGGATTAGCCCATTTCTAGTAGTCGTTGTATGCACAAATATGATAGTTAAAATTAAGGGGATTGAAACTGGAAAAGTTTTTAAAGTCAATGGGCAAAAGCTTAAACCTTTGTATGAATCTGTGCCATTTGCAATACTAGAGGAGTTTCAGCTTTCTATTCCAACCTACTGATTCGGTGACGCATGTCTAGTCTAGGACTTAAAACAATGACGCTAGTTGGGAGGCAACCCAATCTTGTATTTATTTTTTTACTTTAATCATTAAGTTTATTTTAAACTAATAAAGTTGCTTTTGTTCTATGTAGTATATGCAATAGAGGCTCGAGGAATTAGGCTCATATCTGCCTATCACCATGGTTTGACTAAAATCAAGAATTCCCAAGCTATTCTTCTTCAACTTTTTCAAGACTGTTTGCCTCCGCAGGCTCCTCCCTCTTAACTCAGGCTGTCCCTTTTCCTTGTTATGTGTTTATTTTTCTTATTTTTTTTCATTTTGTTGTCTGTTATGTATTCTTCTCTTGCTCGAGGACATGCAAGTTTTTAAGTGTGGGGAGGATTGTTCCTTTTCGTTTCTTAAGTATTAGTTTGTTTTCTTAAAAAAATAAAATTAAAACAAAAAATCAAAAATATTTTAATCTTCAGTTTATTGTGCTTACTTAAATTTGTTTTGTGAATCTGAACTGTTTGACTTGTGCAATATTGCCTAGACATACTGAATGGAAGTGAAAGTTATTTAGTTCATTGTATAGGCTTGTGTGTGATTTTGAATGATTCCAACAATGACGAATACAAAATTGAGCTTTATTTTGCCTAATTAAAGTAAGATTTTGAGCCTAAGCATACAATAACCACTTTGTTGGTGCTTAATCGAAATATTTCTTTGATTGAGTATTAATTGTACATGGTTGGATTATCGAGTTTGCTTTGTTGTGCATGGTAAATCATGATGTTGAGATTGAACTTGAAAATGATTAAGGCATTTAGGATTAACCAAGTTTAACTTTCGTTTTCAATTCTTACCCTTAAATTTACCCTTAGTTGCCCCTTTGATCCTTAACCTTTCCTTGTATTTAAACCACTACAAATTTTTACCTAAGACCAATTTTAGTTTTATTTTGGCCCACTAAGATGTATGTAGCTAAGTTATGATGTTTTATTCCCTATCTGGTCACACAAGAGAATTGCATGTTAAAGTCTCTGAATGAAGGTCTTTTAGCACATTCTTTGATTTGAAGTAGATGTTCACTGTGTTTGCCCAAACAACACTGAGACAAAGAGGGCAGGGAATAAAGAAATGCAGTATTATGTTTACATATGCTGTTTGCCAGAACTGTGGCAAAAAAGAGATATAGAACAATAGCGAAAAAAAGATGAAGAAAAAAAAAAGAGATATGAAAAAGAAAAAAAATTTGTGATAAAAGCACAAAGAAAATAAATATTTGCTATGCTGAAGTTATTTTTAGTGGTTTTGAAGGTCAAATTTTGAGAATAGATGCAAAATAAGTGTTTAGTTGTTTTGAGGGTCAAATTTTGAGAATGGATGCAAACTAAGTGTTTAGTTGTTTTGAAGGTCAAATTTTGAGAATGGATGCAAAATAAGTGTGGGGAAGTACTTAATTGAGTTACATTGCTCCTTGGTATGTTTCTGTTTAACCCATTTTATCCATCTTTTTATCCTACCTAGGTTTTCCTAACCCTATTACAACCAAAATAAAAGACTTTATGATTTATATTTGGTTTTAATATTGTGGTTAATTAGCTTTTGATAATTTCTCAATTCATGATAATGCTTCTTTGAACAATTGCTTTTGAGTGGATGAACCTAATTTATAACATCATTGAGTGCTTTGAAGTGATCTTAGAGAGTTGCGCAAATTTTGTGTTATGACTTGGAAGACATTGTTATGCATATGTTTACTTTGATGAATTGAACGTGGTTGATTAGAAGAAATTTCAGTTTGTTTAGAGTAATGTCTATCTTGTGAGATGTTTAGATTAATGTGTTTAGTTTTGTTTTGAATGCTTAGTGACAAGCATAATGTAAGTGTGGAGATAGTTAATAGACATTAAATATATGGTTTATCTTATAATCTTTTGGTGCTTTAATTGAATAGAATCTACATTTAATTACTGATTTCTTGCAAGTTTTGGTTGAATGAAGAATTAAGCAATGATAATGAAATAATATGAGTTTGGAAGTTATTTGGGCTGAATTGCGTAAAGAACATAAGGTGGGTGGAAGAATAGGTCTTTGTGATTGGTTTGGAAAGTAATGAAGACTTTGGAAGATAAAAAACCTCATTCCTTTACCAATTTAGAAGAAGAGTTATGTTAGGGAACTGGCTAGCAAGCTATATCTTGGCTGCTTGTGGCAATTGAGATTTGAAAACAAAAGAGTTTTATGTCTTTAATTTGTTTTAGAAAGTTATTACTCTTTTCCTATTTAAGGAGAACGAATTCATTAGGGTAGATACCCTTTTTTCATTATTCAGGTTTTGCATTTTCCAGAGTTTGGAGCCGCTACCCATACGGTGGTCGATTTTGGTTAATAAAATTTAATCATTTTTATTTCTTTTAAGCTTTTGATTGTTTTTAATTGTGTTTAGTGAGTAGTTTTTCTTCTGGCAGTAAGGTAAGGAATGATTAAGTAATTGTGAGACCCAATTGCTTATATTAAATTGGCATTTGTTAGTTCTAAAAATTCTTTGAATATAACGATAATTATCTAGATTTTTTAAAGCCTGATCAACTTTGATTAATTTAGGTAGAGCCAATTAATCCCCTATTACGTCATTGGATTTAGTAGGTAAGATTAATTAATGGCAAAGCTACTGTCTCGGTAGATAGGAATATTAGGTTAGTAAATTGTGACATGCTGATTATGATTATAATTTATTAGAGTCAAGTTCCTCTAGAGTGTAAAGCTGTTTAAACATTAAATTTGGTGTTGGCTAATTCCATATGGGTTGTATTAGGATTAGAGAAATAATTGATTAAGTTGATTCTTGTCAACTATTGATTAAGTAAGGAGGAATTTGGCTATATTAGAGCTGATTTTTGGTAGCTTGTAACTGATTTATTAATATGTGTAAATTTATCCTTGCGTCAATGAATGATGAATAATTGATTGTCTGCCAAATTTTCATTTAATTGATTAATTCCAATTTTTATTATTTGCTATTGTTTACAATTTGATTTTCCCATATTAATTCCTTAATTTACTTACCAGTATACTCAACTCAAATTAACTAATTGAGATTAAGGATTGTTGTTCTCTGTGGGAACGATCTCATTCCAGTAAACTACTTAGTGTGGTTAGGAAAGAATTTAATTTTGGTAGAATAATGACGTACCAACATAATAATACTTCTATGTTAACTCAACCATGTCTAATTTCTCCCATTGATTGTAAGTGGTAAAATTTAAAAAATTACTCATGCATTTGTTATTGCTAATTTCATGTTCTACATCATAATTAGCACATTTGACAAATTTTTTCAATTTTTACTTTGGGTTAATTATCCACTATAACCCCATCTTGCATGTAGATGGCTCTTATGATAAGAACACTGTAGTTAGAGGAACTCCAGTGGTGCAACCCAGCCTTTTCTGGTTTAACGAGCCACATTTCGTCTTGACTCTTCTCCATTTCACTTTGTTTATGGGTAAGCCCCTAATCAAATAAATAGTTGGGAAAAAAAGGTTAGGATTTCGATATTGGATTTTCTTGAGCTAATTCAATCCATTTTAATATTGCTGGATGCATTTGAGTTTGTGTTTTTTGTTTGGGTTACCATATGATCTACATTTCTTCCATGCCCATTGTCTTATTTTCTTTCTCTAAACAAAATAATGCTTACTTAACTATAGTGTTAATTTTTTTTTCAATTGACAATTGCAGCTACAATTCGTCATTAAGTCTTGCTACCACGAACGTGTAGAAATAATTGTCATAAGAGAAGTATTAGCCATCCTGATGTGTTTTGGTCAAATTTTCAATAGATTGATAGTTGCAATTAATGTTGATACAACATACGAGGTTTAATAGCAATATTTAAATCTCTAAACTTAAAAGAAGAATGTAAAAAACAATAGGGTAAACAAATTATCCCTTAACTTAATAGTTGATTTCGAATTTGTCCCTCATGTGGGACAAGATCGGGTCTTGATACAAGTATCTTTAGGCCCAAGTTTCTTTTGAGTTTATTTTCCTTCCTAATTAGTTTTGTTTCTTAATTTGGTTGTTTTCTTAATTAGGCGTCTTTCTTTTGTTTCCTAATTAGAATTAAGAATTATTAGTTCTATATAAACCCTTGTATTCTTTTATTTTAGAACAACTCTTATTATTCAGATCTTGATATTTTGATATCCTTCAAATTCTGCGGAATTTGTGTCTTTTATGTTCTTTGTGAAAGAATGTGCTTCTTTCACGTATCTGTCCTGCGTTAGGTGGTGTCACAACCTAAGGTTTCTCCTTGTTTGTGATGGCCAATCCAACCGGAGAAGATGTGACTCTCTCTGACGTGCTCAGAGAGATTCAAGCCTTATCTGTTTGTATAGAACGATTAGAAGTATTGCGGGTTAATCAGGGAAGTACAGAAGGTGAAAATGGTTCCAAGAGAACTACTCAAGGACATCAAACTAATCCGATATTACCCTTACCAACTCATAAGAATTTAACTATTGAGGATAGTTCCTCTAATGAAGAAGTTGTGAAAATTATGCATCGGGATCCTAACTCTAGGGCACCCCGACTTCGACGTGAGGAATTAAATAAAAGGTTGATATTCCTTCCTTTAATGGGAACTTGAGTATTGAGGATTTTCTTGATTGGGTTGCGGAAGCCAAAAGAATTTTCGAACTTGCGGAGATCCAGAGGAGAAACAGGTGAAGCTGGTAGCGTATAGATTGAAAGGAGAAGCTTCATCATGGTGGGAACAAATTCAGACCCAACTATAGCGTTTGCTTAAACAGCCCATCAGATTATGGCCAAAGATGAAAAGGATGCTAATAGCCACATTTCTTCCACCAGATTATGACCAATCCCTATTTAATCAGTATCGTAATTTGGTGCAAGAATAAAATCTGTAGCAGAATATACTCTAAATTTCTTACGACTGACTTCTCGCAATAACTTAATAGAAACTGAAGGGCAGCAAGTGGCGAGATATATTCATGGATTAAAACTAGCGATCCGTGATAAAATGCCTGTCAATTAATGGGAAGTAGATAATACCTTGGAATTGAAGGTGTTCGTAGAAACTTTGGGGAGACATCCAACCCAACACTAAAATTCAATACATGATCCAACTCGGATTCGGGAAATAAGGATGATGTAGAGAAGGAGTATAACAAGAAACCAGTGACTAATTCTTATGTGAAGCCATCAGAAGATAAATGTTATAGGTGTGGGCAACCTGGGCATAGATCTAATACTTGTCCCCAACGTCGTCAAGTTAATTTGGCTGATCATGAAAAGGACGTTGATAAATTTTTTAATGATGACGATGGAGTTTGCCCGTCAGATGGAGAGGAGGACGATTTGCATACTTTTATGGTTAAAAAAGTGCTGTTGAGCCCCAAACAAGATGATGCGCAGCGAAACACATTATTTCAAACTAGGGGCATAATTGTTAATCGTATTTTCGAACTAATTATTGATAGTGATAGTTGCGAAAATATTATTTCTAGAAACCTTGTTAATGCTTTAAAGTTGTCTGTGGAGAAACATCCTGAGCCTTATAATATTGCTTGGATTACTAGTGGTGAAGGAATTAAAGTAACTAAAAGATGTTGTGTTCCTTTGTCTATTGGTAAGTATTATAAAGATGAAATATAGTGTGATATCGTTGATATAGATGCATGCTCATTGTTGTTTGGAAGACCTTGCCAGTATGATTTGGATACTACTCATAATGGCAGGGAAAATATTTACCAATTTGTAAAGAAAGGGCGAAAAATCACTTTATTGCCTTTGAGTTTGGAGCAAACAATTGAACCACGTAAAGTAGAGAATTTTTTTTACTATTACCATGCCAATTTTGAGGAAATGCATGCTTTGTTGGTTAAGAAAGTTCTCCTAACATGGGCAAAGGAGTCAGGCAATAAAGGTTCCAATTCAATTTGTGATTTATTGTCGGACTATCCAGCATTAACAGTTGAGGAACTTCTACTGAGACTTCCTCCAATGAGACATATTTTTGCAAGTTACAAGATTTCTCTTGGGAGGAAGAAAATTAAATATAAGATTCAGACGGCAAAGGAAATTTCAAAGGGAATTATAGCACGTGATGGTGAAGGTGTTGATTCAAGAACGAAGACCTTTATACACAAATGACTCGAGGCGAGTTCTTTTTAAGTGAAGGGGACTGATTTGGGACAAGATTGGGCCATGATGCAAGCATCTTGAGGCCCAATTTTCTTTTGAGTTTATTTTATTTCCTAATTAGTTTTGTTTCTTAAATTGGTTGTTTTCTTAATTAGGCGTCTTTCTTTTGTTTCTTAATTAGAATTAGGAATTATTAGTTCTATATAAATCTTTGTATTCTTTTATTTTAGAACAACTCTTATTATTCAGATTTTAATATTTTAATATCCTTCAAATTCTTCAGAATTTGTGTCTTTTATGTTCTTTGTGAAATAACGTGTTTCTTCCATGTATCTGTCCCGCGTTAATCCCTCAACTTCAAAATGTTACATTTTATTCCATTATCTTGCATTTTGAGATTTAAATAGCCTTCAGTATGCTTTCCATCAATGTGTAGACAGATTATGTCTCATGTGTGTGATACATGACAAATCGAAGGGCAATATGAACAAATTTCGCTAATCATTTATCTATTTTATGGTATGTTTTATTTATTTCATGGTTATTATTCCTTAACTTCATCTTTTTTGTCACGTGTCACGCGCGTGAGAGACGTAATCTATATACACATAGACGGAAAACAGACCGAGAACGATTTAAAACTCAAAATGTAAGATGACTAAAATGGAATGTTTTGAAGTTAAAGGATAACTTCGAAATAAAACCTTAAGTTAAAAAACAATTGACATAATTTACCCAAAATAATATAGAAATCATAACGAATAACAACTCATTTATAAATTTTAATAGACGAGTGATTAAATTAAAATCAGTAACTGACAGGGTAACTTACCCTTAAAATAATGTAAACAATGATGCATTTTTGAACCTTTTCAATTACAGAAACTGAGGACAAAGGATAAAGAGTCAAACACCTAGTGAAGGAATTTGATGATTTGTGGTATTTTGTAATTCAAGAGGCACAGGCAACTTCTTTGAAGTAGTAAAATAAATAAATAAATAAAAACCTGAAAATGTATAAAATAAACAATATATTACTCATATATTTGATAAGAGAACATTCATAGATGAAATTGACATCAATAATTGAATGAAAATGGACATCTACTTAACACAAAAACATATTGATATTAGACCATAAATAGCCTGTGACAATCAATCAATCATATTGATAACGAAATACGATTATAAATTGACTTGAAACAATTGAAATTTTTAATTGAGAGAACTGCAAATCCTTCTTATGATCCCATTTTCACCAATGAGGGGTTCAATATCACCCATTTTGACCATAGCAGAAGCAAAATCTGATGAAAAAGTTTCTGGATTATTGCTATAATCTGTGACAATACTGTCGGTTGATGATCCACTGAAAAGAACTTGGTCGGATTGAAGAAGACCCTTTAGTTCAATAAGATTCTTGAAATAATTATTATCAAAAGAATTCGGTGTCACCAAATCAAGTGGTGCCAAATTGCCATTTCCTCCAGTTTGTGGGCAATTGCTTCTACGAGTGTTTGCAAAATCAGCATCAATGTCTGTTCCATTGCTGTAGATCCTGCCACGAAATGTTGCACATTGAGCTTGCCCAATTGTGTGAGAGCCTGCACATCAATAAGAACACAAAAGGTTATTTTGAACTTTTCATTGTTACTAAAAGTTAGATTTTAGACTAAACAAGTGGGATTGGAGAGAAAGATGGATTCAGAGTGAAAATTGTGAACTTCGTGTTGCCCAGCTGAGGCTATGTTTAAACTCACTTAGGATCTTGTGTTTCATTCCCTATTTTAATTATTGTTTCAAATAGGCACATATATTACTAAATTTCTATCAATTGATTAGTATATCTTAAGGGATAAGTGTTAAATCCGTGTGACCTGTATTTATAAATTGAAGTAGAATATGTAACAAAAGATCTATTGAGGTTTAGGCTTCTTTCATTTGTATGCACTATACAATTGGGCAGAAAATGACCAAAGAGATCGAATTGCTTATGAAAAGAAGGAAAATTGTTAAGCCATGATCTTTTGAGCCTAACCTGACAAGGCAACCATTTCCCTTGCATTAAGACCTTTGGCTGAAAACTTGGAAAGAATAACATCAAGACTATCAGAGAAAAATGGAAGGTCACTGTCTGCTTGGGAACGACTTGCGGTGATTGAATCTCTTCTTCCAAGCTTCACTTGCCATGTTGGACCTCCCGCCTGATTAGACACAAATTTGGAATTTGAGATCATCCATTAATACCATATTCAATTAAGTGATCATATGAATAACAAAAACTAATTTAGGACATGGATGTGAATCTTTTTCACTCTTATTGTATTATTTGGAAGTAAGTTTGTGTTTTGTTTTGGGCTAATTATTCTAGCCTAGTTAATTACTCCAATGCCTCTTTGATAACATTTCCTGTTTCAATCCCTATAAAATTTTATATAAACTTGTTATATATATTTTTATTAAAAATATAAACAGCTAATGATTATTATTAAAAATACGTAATGCATTTGTATAAAATGTTACAGGGAATTGAAACAGGTAACTTGACAGAAGATTATGAGTGATTAATTACTTGATGCTTTGTCCCTCATTTGAAGAAGACAAAGGGACAAAAAAGCAAAATTAACTATTGGAATATGCCTGATTCTCAAACAAGGCAAACAATTAGTGGTTAATTTTCATGTTAATCTTATCATGAATTGACTTTTTGATGGCATTGATAAAACATCATTTGAATGGTAGTTTTGACATCAGCATTTTTAATTACCAAAATTAGTTATTGACTTCAAATTTAGAATTGTAAAAAATAGTAAAAGTCAGTGGTTAATTCTTCTAATTAATTTCCTGCCCTTAGGTAATGTTTTTGTACTTACAGCAACTGATGCATCCCTTGCTGCAACTGCAAGTATGTCTGCACATGAAACAACTCCAGGGCATGCCTCCTCGACATCGCTTTTTGCAGCTTCGATGACATTGAAACCTCTAGCAGAATTAGCATTTGCTCTTGAAGTTCTCTCACTATCACTAGAAGCATTTTCATCAAGTAATACTGATGCATCACAACCCTGAGGTAGAACGAAAGCCGGACAATTGTAAGCTCATTTGTATTGAGTTAGCACAACACGAGTGTTACGAAATTTCATTTAATTTTACCTGAACAAAGCAATCATGAAAATGCAGACGAATGAGGGATGCTGCCATACGAGCCTCGTTTGAAACTGCTGCTTCAATACTACTGCGAATTGTAGTCAGTGCTGTTGGACATGTATTGTCATAAAATGTTGTAGAGAGTTGTGCTTGACAATGCATACTAGAAAGCAATAACAGTATCGAAAAAACGGAAATTGTTGCTAATGATTCCATTGAGAGAACTTCAGAAGTGATATATATGCACTGTCAATTGCAGAAATTAAAAGATTCGTAAATAGAACTGAACAAGATGATGATTGCCAAGAGAAAATCAACACCTTATTTATAGGATTTTGAAGGAGCAAAAATTCAGAGAGGCAAGAATATTCATATGTACGCATTAATTGTCATTTGCAATCTTCTAAACCTCTAAGGCCTGACTTGTTCGTTTTTGGCTGCTGATTTGATATGATTTACCAACTCCAAGCTTTAATTTTGTTGTTTATGCCTTTCTGGAAGAAATTTTGTATTCAGCACTGTTTTCCTGTTTTCAAGGGGGAATATTCAAGATTTAGGAATAGTAAATTATGCAGTTGAATTGATTTCTTGTCTCTAAATATGTGCATGGTGAAGGGTTTATATATCTAAAATAATTTATTTGTAATGATAAGAATTACGAATTCATTTTCATGATTTGATGATACTACTTATGCAAAATATTATCGTTACACATTTATTCACTTTTTTTTTTTCTACTAGCAAAGCCATGTGTACACGGGAGGAGATGTTAGCTCCGAATTTTACTAATGCACAAATTCCTATGCGATAGGCATATATATACGACGTGATACGTGAATCCGACATATTTGATATGCGAATAATTTTGTTTTGTTATGCTAATGTTGGTATTGATATCGTAAGTTTTGATACGTTATTCGCTAATACACTAATATTTTATACGTGATACACTAATACACTAAATTTTGATATTTCATACACTAAATTTTGATATTTTATACGCTAAAATTAAAATTAATACGCAAGTACTATAATTTTTTATATTTTGTAAGCTAATCTTTAATATTTCATACTCTAATTTTGATACTTTACATGCTAAAGTTAAAATTGGTACTCTAATTTTTATTGATAAGCAAGTTACATATATATATATATATATTGTACATGAAAATGCCCCTTTTATTAATAATGTTAAAGATTACATAAATTTCAGCAAATAAAATGTTCAAAATATATCATCTGACATGAAAATTGATAAAACATGATCTGAAGACATCAAATTACAGCGTGCCGTTTGCATATTAATATTAATATTAATCTATTGAGTGACGATGAAATTCGATGTTAACAAAATTATCAAATCTTACTCCCTATCATAACAAAATAGTCTGAGAGTGCTCTTAACTTTGTATGTCACTTCACGGACAACATGTCAATAATGTTCAAATTAAGACTTATTGACAATATAGATTATGGTAAATTACATCAATCGTCTCTTAATTTAAGGGTTGATTTCGAATTTATCCCTCAACTTCAAAACGTTCCATTCCATTTTAGTCCATCATCTTGTATTTTGAGTTTTAAATCATCCTCGATCTATTTTTTGTCTATGTGTAGACAGATTATATCTCTTACGTGCGTAGTACATAACAAAAACGATAAAAGTAAAGAACAATAACCATGAAATAAATAAAATATACCATGAAATAAAAAATTATAAATGAAATTTGTCCATCTCTTCGATTTGTCATGTGATACGTATACGAGAGACGTAATTTGTTTACACATAGACCAAAAATAGACCGATGACGATTTAAAACTCAAAATGCAAAATAATGGACTAAAATGAAACATTTTAAAGTTGAATGACTAATTCGAAATCAACCCCTAAATTAAGGGACGATTTGTGTAATTTACCCTATATAGTTTATCTTGAAATTCAAGCCCTTAATAAATGTTATCTATCCAAATAGCTATTCATTGATTGCTTAAATATGTTACAAAGTTCAGTATTTTTTTTTTCTAAATTAACTTATAACATTCATCACTTTTGATTTGTCATGTCCTTTCGATCCAAAAAATACAAAATAAGCCAGCTGTTTTTGTCTTTTTATCAAAATTGGATATGTACTAAAAAATATTTATACAAAAAATATCACCAATTAAGACTTAACTCGAATTTCAAGTACACGCAATAATTTTGTTGAGCACATCTAAAGTTCACTTCATCAATGAATCCATCTCAATTACCATGCATTTAGCACTTTCATTTGTCTTTTTATTTATTTGTTAAAAGCAATAAATTTTCTAAACAGATATTTTAACAATTACAACCTACCAAATTGGCCAAAACTTACTAAGTAGTACACAATTAGAGTCAAATTGAGAGCTGAAAAAAATTGAAATTTGCAATTTTGAAACCTTTGTTCAACTACAAACAGTACTAAACTTAAAAAATACTAACTCAAGATGGCTTGCCTAAATCCAAGTTCTAATTTGTTGCCTTCTTGATTTTCTCCATCCCAAACTTAAATTGAGAAGAAAAAAGGGGGTAAATTACAAGAAACCTCTATGTGATTTTTTAAATCTTCAAGTTACCCCCCAATGGTTTAAAAATCTACATATTACCTCTTGAGGTTTGATTTTTTTTTTTTTTGAAAAATGTTAGAAAAATCAATAATTTTTGAAAAAAAGTACAATGTTTAATTTGCTTCAAATCATAAATAGAAAGCTATGTATATATATTGGACAAGATAGATTTACAAAAATAAGTATTTATATATTTACAAAAATAAGTATTTATAGTTGTGTATATTTAAAAAAAAACCAAGAGGTAAAATGTAGGTTTTTTAAATGCAAAGAGGTTTCTTGTATTTAACACACACACACACCCCCTCCCCCCCCTAAAAAAAAAAAAAAAAAAAAAAAACTGATCTGGCAGACTAAACTTCCTCCTCTGACTAGTATTTCAAAGCACGCATGCACATACAAGATTCCGTTGTAAAGTCCAAATATTAATGCGACAAAAGACTATACCTAACCAGCGTTGAACCTTTTGTTCATACTTAGTAAGAGAAGTTCTGTTGCTTCTTGATGAGTCTCAGAAGACTCACGTCGTCTTCGGGATCGTCTGGTCGTCTGAACACCCCGTAAGTTCCGAAGACCTGCACAAAATCCCGGGATTGGTCCCAGGGAGTAAACTCCGATGCCTAAGTCAGTAACGAGCCTTAAGCAAATATCGATAAGCAATTGAGAATACTTGAATCGAATCCCCTTCCTTGGTGAGGGAGGGGTTGTATTTATAGAATACATACTTGAATTAGAGTTGTATTGAAACTCTATAACGTACCTTGAAGAAGGGTTTGTTGTAGTGTAAGAGTTGTAATAGAATTAAAACTCTTTAAAGTACATAAGTAAATTGAATATGTTCTGAGAAGGAATAGGATTCCTATGAGCTGAACAGTACTTGTTGTATTAGGAGTCTATTTCTGAGGTATTATACTTATAGTAAAATTCAACCCCTATCAATAGCCCCTCAAGTCGGGTTGTATATGTATAACCCCGATCTGAATAACATTTAAGTGTAACACCGATCTCACGTATGTACACACTACTTCAAGTCGTGTCCGAAAAATAAGGTTCCACGCTTTCACTTTCTCATCCACGACTTATCTAACAAACACGTTCGGCAGCAAGTTCTTCCACGACAACTGTCGTCTCTTCAACTACTCACACCCTTTGCCTATAAATAGGGCGTTTCAGGGCTCATTTGCTACTTCAACTATTCAGAGCTCTCACTATTCAGTTCGGTATTTCAGAAATAATCGAGGATTTTCCTCCAGTTTTCTCATCTCTCAGTTCGGATTCCTCATTATTAACAAGTAAGTAAATGTCCAACTCCGAACACTCCAATTCTTCTTCTGATATTTGATCTGAAAATAATCTAGATCACGAATCATCTGCACACAATTCTACTTCATCTAGCAGTTATTCTGATTCTTCTAGTAGTTCTCATAATCAAGATAATCTAGCCAAAACTTTAAAAACTTCTAAGAAGTTTAATTCAGATCGGCTAGATATGGAAAACTCCGAACCAAAAAATTTAGGTGCCTCTGATAGTCAGGATTTAGGGATTAACACTGATCAATTCTTTTCTGAACCCATCCCTTTAGCGATAGAATTTCCAGAAGATGAACCTTCAACCAGCCGACCTGTCAACGATAATCCCCAACCTTCTAATCTGAACAAAGCAACTGCAATTAAATTGGAAACTTTGTCCTCAACCACAACCTCTTCTTCCTTAGTTAACATCATTAGAGACTTTCACATTAGCCCCCAAGTAGATATTAGAGCTCCTGGAGAAGGAGATGTGGCTAGCCGACCTCCAGAAGGCTTCATAAGCATCTTCGTAGAACAACTTAGGGCTGGACTGAGATTTCCTTTATCTCAGTTCATCAAAGACATCCTTGTTGATTATATGATCAGCTTAACCCAACTTACTCCGAATGCGATCAGAATTCTGTTCCGGTTCGAGTTATTTTTCAAACTTATTGACCACAAGATTACAGTTACCTATTTTAGGCATTTCTTTTGCTTGAAATCGTCTGGGAAAGATCCTGACTGGTATTATTTCACACGCCGATCTAAAAAGCAGCAACTTCTAGGCGGAAAACCTAGTTCCATTTATGAGTTGAAAGATAAATTCTTTTATCTTAACCTTAGTTCTGTAGATCTAAAATTGTATTGGAAAGACGCAGGTCGGGTTTCTGTTCCCATTTCAATAAAAAAACTTCCCAAGGAACTTGCTGAGAAATTAGAAAAGGAGAAGCGAGTCCTTAATACCAACCACTTTCCAGAAAGGGTCTTAGTGTTAGCTGGGATGAGTTCAGCCATTCTTCCATCCGACCACACGGACATCGTGGTAAACGGGAGGAAGGGTACAACTTCTTTTCACCTTATCTTTTCACATAATGTATGTATCATTCTGATCGCAATATCAACTTGTTTTCTCTTCTGTTGATTCAGTGGTGAATATTGGCGACCTCATGGGAGACGTTCCTGAAGCTATAACAATAGACGACACTTCCGACACTTCAGTTCCTGGAAACACAGTTCTTGATACCGATGGAGCCGCTACCGATGAGGTTAAGTTGGAAAAGAAAACTGACAAACCAACTTCCTCGTCGGGCAAAGGAAAAGGAAAAAAGATCGTCCACGACAAAAGAAAAAGCCTTAAAATCGTAAACGAAGTTCTTAAGAGGAAAGCAGAGAGCTCGGCTGATGAAGCTTAGAAAAAACCCCGAATGGTGGATATTGAGGTCAATGAAGCAGAAGTATCAGGCCCATCACTTATCGAAAGGCTATTCATCCCTTTCTCAACTATGCCAGAAGGCGAAGCTTCTTATTCCTTGGCATCATTCCATCTTGACCCGAAGATGGGTATCAACAACAGGCTTACTACTGAAACCTCAATAGATTTTGCCTACAATACAATCCCACGTCGGGATAGAAAACTGTTGAGGAAGATGGACTCCACCTCTCTCCATCAAAGTCTTTCTCTTGGCGTGGCGCAGGTGACCATCGCATTTCACTTCCTTTATTTACTGTCATTTTCATTTATTAACAACTATATTTCAGGTCATGGGCTTAGCTTCTGAAGCCATCTATCGCAATGATACTGCCTTGGACAGAATTGACGAACTGACAGTTCAAGAAGAAGCCAACAAAGTTAAGCTTTCAAACATCTCGTCTCTGCTTGAGGAAGAAAAGAAGAAATCGGCACAGCATCTAAAGGAGATTGATCTCCTCAAAAAAGATTTGGAAGCTGTCAGATCTTCTGAAAAGGAGTTGGAAGCTGAAATAGCATTTTTGAAGGGGGAAGGATCTTCTCAGCTTATTTCCAACTTCCTTCTTCCAACGAGGCACAAAACTTGCTGGTTCGGCTGTGTGCGCCTGCTCGCAACTTGGGTTATCACAAGGCCCTAGTCACAATTGCCTCAAAATGCCCAGAACTTGTCATCACTTCTGAGAAGGGGTACAATGCTAAGGCCGACGAGGATTTGAATCAATCTTTTGGCGACCTAAAGTTGGTAAAAGTAGATGGTCGGCAGTATGTACCTGAAATGCCTCGTGAAGATGAAGAAGAAGAGAAGAACTGAGCCTGCGAGCTCATCTTACTTGTAATAGAGCTGTAGGATTTTTGTATACGTCCTAAACAGCAGTTGACCAATTTTTGGTCTTTTGAATATTATCTTTAATTTTTTAATAATATCTTTCATTGACGTCATTCTTGATCAACCATATTTTTTTGCACTCGATGTTATATTATGTTAATAAGTAATTTGTACTGTGCCTACTCAAGTTATACTGAGCTCAGTTTAACTCTTCAACAGATAAACTGCACGTTTCCTTCTTTTGTAATTTCATTAAAAGAAGTTATCATAATATTCGAACTTAAGCGAACTTAAATTTTCCATTCTTTTGCGGAAAATAATCGATTGTTAAGTTAATTCGAACTGAATTGAACTTGAAACAATATTTGATCTAATTTGCATGTTTCCTTTTTGGCGGAAAAGCAATGGTACGATCTGAGATCTGTTAATTTGAACCGAATCAAACTTAGATTGCATTTGATCTGGATGTTATCCTTTTTTACGGAAAATCCATAAAAAGATGTCGTATAATCTGATCAGAGCCGGAGTTAATAAATACGACATAAAACATATTGGAGATGAACTCAAGTTATAAGAATGAGCTCATAAAGAGTCATTTTATTTATGTGTAGCTGAATTACACTTTATTAAAGCATCATATCGCTTTGAATAATTGAAAAAGAACTAAACAGATTACTATTGATAGTATCTTCGTAAGTTAGCGATGTTCCATATCCTTGGAATGGTTCGCCCATCAATAGTTTCCAACTTATAACTTCCAGCCCTTCCGAATTGAGTTACCTTGTAAGGTCCTTCCCAGTTCGGATCAAGCTTCTTCAGGTCTTCAACTCGACTTGCTTCATTCTTACGCAGAACAAGATCTCCGGGTTGTAGCTGAGTTTTTCTGACTTGCTGATCATAGTATCGGGCCATATTAGTCTTATACTTAGCTTCTTCAAGGTGTGCTCTTTCCTGTTTCTCTTCCAGCAAATCCAAACTCAATTGCAATTCGTCTGAATTTGCTTCAGGGATGAAGTGGATTGTTCTCGGGCTTGGGAGTTCGATCTCCGCAGGTATTACTGCTTCTGAACCATACACTAAGCTGAAAGGAGTTTCTCGAATTGCCGTTCTTGGGGTAGTTCTGTATGCCCAAAGAACGTTTGGCAATTCTTCAACCCAACCACCTTTTGACTTTCCCAATCTTGTCTTTAAACCTTGAACAATTACCCGATTTGTGACCTCGGTTTGTCCATTTGCCTGTGGGTGAGCTACCGAAGTGAAATGCTGCTTTATATTCAGCTCTTCACACCAGCTTTTGAACGGATCATGAGCAAATTGGGTGCCATTATCTGACACAATGGTGTTCGGTATTCCAAATCGGCATACAATCTGTCTCCAAACGAACTTAACCATAGTTCTCCCAGAAATTTGCACAAGTGGTTCGGCTTCTACCCATTTTGTGAAGTAGTCAATAGGCACTACCAAGTGCTTAAGCCGTCCAGGAGCTTCAGGAAACGGTCCAGCAACGGCGCCAAAATTTGATGGAGGCAAATATGTATATGAAAATGCGATCGTGGTTGCTATTCACCCCTTCTCAAAAATAATGCTAAACAACCCCCGAGAAGGTGATAGTAAAACGAGTTCGTTCTCTCAGGGAAAGGACTATGTTGAAGTTTAAATAAAATTTTTTGATGTTTTAACAATGATTAAACGGAAAATAACTAAAGTAATGACAATAACAGAGCTAAAGTGGTGATTTGAGTAAATATCAAGTTCAGCAAGTGTACTCCCGAGATTATATGATAGGGTTACATAAAAGACAACACATTCATTCTATCTATGGTCATGCAAAATAAGGGCAACTACACTTACTCACACCCTCCTATATAGCGGTAGGAAAGGAGTGATTGATGCACTTACCTACTTAGATATTAACTAATTCACTGAACACTCCTATATGGCGGTAGGCACAGTTCACGTCCTTAATTAACCCGGAACCTATTGCAACTACCAACTCAACCAAACCCTCAAGTTCAACCGCTCCTTTATGGCCGAGGCAACGCCGGAACCAGTCACGCTAATGCCAAACTAACCCCCCAAATTCCTCCTATATAGCGGTAGGAAAGAATTAAGGTAAATTAATCTAACAAATTCACAACCAACCCACAATAGATTCCAAACAACTTACTCTAACCCTCCTATATAGCGGTAGGACAGATTAAAACAAGTTATCTCTAAGCAATTTACTGCACTTTATGAAGATATTCATCATACATAATTAAGGCCTTAAATCATGCATAATTATGAAGAACACAGTAAAACTCATTTACAAAGACCATATAATAGAACTTAGAATGTAGATTAAGCACAAAAACCCTTATTCATAATCTCGGGAGCACAATAGATTTAGCCTAGCATGGCTAGATCAATCATCTTATTATTTACAATTAAGCACAATATTGAAAACATGATTTTAAGGAAAGAAGACATCTTAGATGTGATCTCGACTTGTAAAAATATGAATCCAATAAGAGATGATGTTATTCTCCAAGTAATAGAATAGGTAGAAAAACCCTAGCTATTACAAAGGAAAGCCCTTGCTTGAAATCTCCCAATAATGTCACACCCAAAATCTGTAAACACTAGCCCTATATATAGCAATTCTATGAAAGTATTTGCAACTAAGTCCTTAACAAAAGTCTTGTTGAAAAAGGCAACTCAAAGTGGGTCAAAATCGCAAGTTTCCAAAAATGAGACGAAAATCAGCGCTTTCTGTCGCTCCCCAACGTCGCGACGTGCGCACGTGCACGTCGCGACGTGCATGACTGTCACGTTCTCATAATCCAATGCATTCTGGACGTCGCGACGTGGGATGGGTGGACGTCGCGACGTGGGCGGCTGTCTTGACGATTTTCTCAATTTTTCCTCCACTTTTGCATCCAATTCAACTCTTGCATGATTTCTTCCTTCCCAGCATACCATGGTTGACAAACCAACAAATGAAACACTAAAACAACTCAAAAAGAACAAGAACGAGCAATGAATCAAGTATAAAACCATAGATAAAAGGTGAATAAATTCACATCATCAAATTCTCCCACACTTAACCTTTGTTCGTCCCGAACAAACTAATCCAAACACGATAATACTAAAAACAAAAACTTAACACAAAAACTCTTAACAAATAGAACTAACACATAACAACAAATGCATCCAATTCATCAATCCGATCTAAGAACAAGTGCCATGTATTATCCTCATAATCGCAAGTATTCAAATGCCAAGTACACATAATATGAGTCCCCAAAAGTTATCAAAGTGCATTGACATACTTATTTAGACACGTTGAGCCAACCATGTGTGTGTGTGCGATAGGTTCCACCTTAGTTCATAAATCATCCACAACCACGCCATAAGCCAGGGCTCCAACAACTAAGTCTTTGTCTCAACTCTTTCTCACTAATCATATTAAAGATTCATTATTCAGCTCATATTAATGAGAATTCACTGAGCAAACCTTTAGGTTTAAATATAACACTCGTTCCCCCAAACTGTCACACTTAAGTAGGGTATTTCATTAGAATTCCCGTGACATCCACCTGGAGTATTGTCTCACCTTCGGGTTTTAAACTCATTCCCACTCATGCAAGTTCTCCATTGACTTTTCGTTTAAGAGCAGTCTCGCAGAGGAGTGACAATATGAAGCCAGAGTCTTATAGCTTCTAATCTCCGTTACCATCTATATGAGTTCTCTTAGGGTTATTATTAAAATCAATCTCATAGAGGGACAATAGTATGAGCATAACAAGCTTAAAAATGCAAAAGCATTAAGTGCAAACAATTATGCAAGCACATTTAATATAGAGCACATTATAAGCGAGTTATATGAGTTTTAACTAAACAAAGTGTTAAAAACACTCCAACCACTTAATGATTACGAACTCATCAATCCCCTCAGTAGTTCCCCTAAGTGCATGACTATGGTCGACTCAAAATGCTAAAATTTCTATCAAAGACCCGACTTCCTCTAGATAGCATATTACTTTCCTATCCCACATTGAATCTTTCGATAAAATCAAATCATTGGCAACATGACACTTATCACAACAAGATCAAAATTGTTCAAAAATTGGATACCACACAAAAACAACACAAAAACATGTAAAAACATATAAAAAAACATGGTTTAACTATGAAAAGAATTATCATTTACTAAATTACTTATATTCGGGCTAAGATCATAAGAATGGAACACAACATAAAAATAAAATAATAAAAACTACTAAGGAGAACTAATTAACCATTAATCAAAGCATAACATCCAACAAGATCAAAATTGGATAACATCCACACATCAACTCCCAGGAATTTAAGCATAACGACATACAAAACAACATGAATTGAATAACATGAATTTCATCCCCCCACACTTAAAATACACATTGTCCTCAATGTGTGAGAAATGAAAAGAATTCACCTATTATCCACGTCATTCCCGGTAAGCTTGTTGTGCGGTTGAATCCTTGTCAATGTCTCAAGTAGCCTTCTTCTTTGTTCAAACTAAAAACTAAAAACAAAAACATAAAGACAATTACTTTAAAAGAAGGGTAAGAAGGTAGTTCTAGGTTTATTTGGTCCCTAGCTAGACCTTATTATCATGGCCCTCTCCTTCAATACTCGGAATACCCATCCTTATACCACAAGAAACCTCTCTCACGAGCACTCTGACTTCTTACATAATGCTTCTTGTGCAGCCCTTTAAATAGGAACTTGAGCTCATGCATTTGAGGAGCAAGTTCAATGAACTCAACAGTGTACCACTCTTGCACCTTGGGATTTCCCAGGACTCTTCATTATTTGACGTCACCTTTTCTTCCACCCTGTTAGAAATATAAGAATCCACCAACGGCTTTTCTTCCATGGTCTCAATAAAATCATCAGTAATTTCAAAGATGGAGGTATCAATAAAACAGTTCTCTACCATATTAGTTATTTCATGAAAAATCCACAAATCTTCCTTATCTAAACTAACATGGTATTCAGTTTTAGGCATCTCCACATCGTCAGTTATCTCTAAAATGGAAGTATCTATGAAAACATTTTCAATCAAATTTCTCAACTCTAATGCTATACTCTCATCTATCTTATGCACTTCAAAATTAGATATATGCATTAAAGAGTCATTATTATTCACAGTACATGTTTTTGTAGGATTGCATGTAACAACTGAATTTTCAACCACATACATATAAAAGCAAGTATTAATGTCCTTCTGATGCTTCTTATCATAATCGACATTAAATATTACCTCTTCGACATTGACACGAAAAGTGATGGTCTTGCTGCGGACGCCAATTAAAGCATCTCCAGTTGCCAAGAAAGGTCTTTCAAATATGAGAGGAACTGCCTCATCCTCCTCCATGTCTAAGATAATAAAATCCACAGGAATTGTGAACTTATCAACAAACACCAAGACATCCTCAATTATGCCCATAGGAGTAATAATGGATCTATCAGCTAACTGGAGAGTTATCACCACCAATTTTACTTGCTCACCCATGCCCAAACTGACAGCAATAGAATAAGGCATTAAATTAATACCAGCTCCTAAATCACATAATGCCTTCGCAAAGTATCTCGCACCAATCTTGCATGGAATTACGCAGCTTCCTAGATCCTTGAGCTTAGGTGGAAGATTTGATTTCATTAAGCATTTTCCAACCTCATTCAATTGGATCACCTCCTCACATTGCAAAATTTGCTCCTTATTAGAGATAAGATCCTTTAAGAATTTCGAGCAAGTAGGCGCTAACTTTACCAAATCCAGCAAAGGCAGCTGTTTAATCTTTTCAGCAAATTTGCTGAACAAAATCTTCTTCTTTGATAGATGCAACCTTTGAGGAAAAGGTGGTGGTAGAGCATATTCTGGAAAATTAAAAGCACTTGGAGGATTTTTCTTCCTCCCTTTGCTAACACTATCGCCCTTGTGTTCAACTGGCTTGGGAGCATTTTTCTTCTCAATTTGAACCTTGACAACCTCTTGATCATCCTTTGGAGAATCCTCTTCAGTAATAATTGGAGATTGCAATTCCTTACCACTTCTTAATGTCATAGCATTACAATGCTCTCTTCCCTTGGGATTGGGAAGAGTGTCACTGGGTAAAGATCCATCTGGTCTATTGTGAACTTCCTTCGCCAGTTGGCCTAATTGAATCTCCACATTCTTAAGAATAGCACTGTGCTTCCTTAACATGCCTACTTGAAGCTCTACTGTTTTCTACAGATTGGCTGTTATTTGTTGACATTCTCCAAAAAACTTGTCCATCTTACCCCCCAACACTGTGATAACATCCTCCAGTGATGCTTGTGGCATACCATTTTGCGTGCTCTTTTGGGTACCATAACCAGGTGGATAAGTTGGTCTTGACGTATTATACTGTGGGCGATTTTGTCCTCCTTGATATCCTTGGTTCCCACCGGATGGCTTCCACCGATTTGAACTCCCATTATAGTTGACATACTGCACTTGCTCATTGGTTACTTGAGGACACTGATCCTTGTGATGTTCTCATTGACATAAATCACAAGTTGGCGTGGTTTTGTTTGTCAATGCTGCCTGAATACTAGCCAGTTGGCTCTGCATGGCTGTCATCTGTGCTTCCCAGTTGGTGGTTTTATCCAACTCTAACATCCCAATTTGACGTCTTCCAAATTTGCTCCTCCCAGTTGGTAACATCAGCTCATTACTTACTATACTCTCAAAAATCTCTTCAGCTTCTTCTGGGGTTTTATCTCGCAAGTTTCCTCTAGCTGAAAGATTTACTAAATGCATAGTATCCACATTAAGTCCATTGCAAAAGAAATTCAACTCTCGTCCCGGCTCCAACCTACTATTTGGGCATTTATTGAACAGTTCCCGAAATCTATCCCAAGCTTCTGTGAAAGACTCATTGTCACCTTGACGGAACTGCATGAAATCCATTCTGATCTTATCCATTCGAGATGGAGGGAAATATTTGGTCATGAATCTCCTTGCAACCTCATCAAAAGTTTCAATTCTCGCCCCATTAATAGAGTCATACCATCTCTCAGATGCTCCTTGAAGAGAGAAAGGGAACAACATTCTCTTCAAAACATCATGGGGGATATGTGGGAGATTACTTGTGTTACACACTTTAAGGAATGTCCTTAAATGTGCATGTGGATCTTCAGAACTCATCCCATGAAAAATCTGGCCATTTTGAACCAAATTAATGAAAGCTGGCGGGTTTTGAAAATGCTCTCCAGTGTTAATGAATGGTGAATCCAAGTTGTCCATTCGAGGCTCATAATAATCACCATATCAACGACGAGGTGCTTCTGGTTGGGCTGGTGGAATAATAAGAGGGTCCCTTGGAGGATCACCCACATTTTGCTGATTTTCTTGACCATCCATTGCTGCAGAATCCAACTTCTTCTTATCACGTAACGTCCTAGCAAGTTCCGGATCAAATTCGTATTCTGGCAATCCACAAGATCTTGTCCTGTGCATGCAAGGAGTAAAAAGAAAGGGTGAAAAGAATACAAAAAATAAATAAATAAAAAATAAAAAAAATAAAAACAAAAACTCCAACACGACTGCTTTTCCCGGCAACGGCGCCAAAATTTGATGGGGGCAAATATGTATATGAAAATGCGATTGTGGTTGCTATTCACCCCTTCTAAAAAATAATGCTAAACAACCCCGTGAAGGTGATAGTAAAGCGAGTTCGTTCTCTCATGGAAAGGACTATGTTGAAGTTTAAATAAAATCTTTTGATGTTTTAACAATGATTAAACGGAAAATAACTAAAGTAATGACAATAACAGAGCTAAAGTGGTGATTTGAGTAAATATCAAGTTCAGCAAGTGTACTCCCGAGATTATATGATAGGGTTACATAAAAGACAACACATTCATTCTATCTATGGTCATGCAAAATAAGGGCAACTACACTTACTCACACCCTCCTATATAGCGGTAGGAAAGGAGTGATTGATGCACTTACCTACTTAGATATTAACTAATTCACTGAACACTCCTATATGGCGGTAGGCACAGTTCACGTCCTTAATTAACCCGGAACCTATTGCAACTACCAACTCAACCAAACTCTCAAGTTCAACCGCTCCTTTATGGCCGAGGCAACGCCGGAACCAGTCACGCTAATGCCAAACTAACCCCCCAAATTCCTCCTATATAGCGGTAGGAAAGAATTAAGGTAAATTAATCTAACAAATTCACAATCAACCCACAATAGATTACAAACAACTTACTCTAACCCTCCTATATAGCGGTAGGACAGATTAAAACAAGTTATCTCTAAGCAATTTACTGCACTTTATGAAGATATTCATTATACATAATTAAGGCCTTAAATCATGCATAATTATGAAGAACACAGTAAAACTCATTTACAAAGACCATATAATAGAGCTTAGAATGTAGATTAAGCACAAAAACCCTTATTCACACTACTACAATACCTGGATTTTACACCAGTTTTTGCGTATATTTTACACCGGTTTTTCAGAAAATGAACAGGTGTAGATAAAGACGGTGTAAAAGGTACAGGTTTTTCACACCGGTATAAAAAACCGGTGTAAAAAACATAAACTGTATGGATTTTAACACCGGTTGTATAATAAACCGATGTAAAAAAATAATAAACTTTTTACACCTGTTTTTTATAAAACCGGTGTAAAATGTATTTTTTTACACCAGTTCATTAATGAACCGGTGTAAAATGTGTCTCTGATTTTTACACCGGTTTATAATACAACCGGTGTGAAATTCTATCCATTTTACACCGATTTTGTATTCAACCGGTGTAAAAACAGATTTTGTTTTTTTTTCCTTCTATATGTATTTAAACAGTCGCAGCAAGTAACTGCAGAAAACAAAACAGCCCCAAATTGTTACTATTTAATAAAAACACCACTCCAAAATACAGAGACAAAACGATAATCTTGATTACTAAAATCAAATGTAGTAGCATACCCATATTACATTTAGGGATAATGTCCTAACGTAATACAGAATCAAATGTATATCAGTCTTGCACGATCAACGCCTCATGATTAATTAAATAATTATCCCAAGCTTCTCGAGCAATATTCAAATCGCTTCTTGAAAATGATGTGAGGTCTTTCTTGATGCACTGATACTGATAAGCACGAAATAGTTCTTTATTTGTATGTGCTTTTATGTGCTTAGTTGGGGTAAATTTGGTGCTTAATGGCGTTAACTTGTGCAGATTTGGAAGATTCCATATTGGAGCTTGGCAAGGTAATAAGGACTGAATTGGAGTGCTTTATAGAAGATTCAATGACGGGGATGAGATTGAAGAGAGATTTGGCAGTAAAAGAATTCTTGGAAGTTACCAAGTGGGTTGTTGAAGAAGATTAGGAAACTTACTCTACAACCGTGTGTGGCTTATTGGATTTGGAAATAAGGAGATTTCTTTCTTTAGTTGAATTAGGAAGCTTTATTATTCTCTTCCCTATATAAGGGAGAAGATTAATTAGGGTTAAGGACATCTTTTTACACCTTTTCTTACAGCTTTTACGTTTTGGAAGTTTTGAACAGCAGCTGGGTTTGCTAACTTGTAGTAGCCCAGAATTTTCCAGAAATCAGAGCCCGTCGTATGCCCATACGACGGCCGTTCTGATTTGTTATTTTTAGTTTAATTTAATTTTCGTTTCTATTATTATTCTTGTTTGTTTTTAATTATGTTTAGTGAGTAGTTTTCTTGTCTGGCTATAGATAATGAAACACTAATCGATGCATGAATTGTGAGATCTAATTGTTCTTAATTAAACTTTCTCTTATTTAATTCCAAGAGTTTTCTAAGGCTAAAGTTAATTATCTAATTTAATTAAAGCTTGATCACCTTTAATCGAATTAGGTAGAGCCAATTAATCCCTAGTTAAATCACTGGATTTGAATAGTAAGATTAATTAGTGGCGAAGCTACTGTCTCGGTAGACGGAAATAATTGGTTAACAAATTGTTGCATGCTAATTCATGATATGGTTTGTTAGAGTTAGGTTCTTCACTTCGTAATGCTTTTATAACATTAAATCTGGTGTTCGGCTGATTCCGGCCGGGTTGTGTTATAAATATGGAATTAATTGAGTCAAGCCGATACTTGTCAATTAACGAATAATTAAGGAAGAATTGGATTATCTATAACTAACTGATTAAATAGAGATTATTATCTTTGAGTCGATGAACAATTGAGAATTGATTAGTGTGGATTTATTTATAGCCGGATCTTTTCTTTTGATTGATTAATTGCTGAATTTTATTATTTTATTATTTACTTATTTCGTAATTGACTTCTTTACTTTAACTGTTTTAATCATTGAATAAATTGTAGTTACTATTGGAAAATTTGTTGTTCCTCGTGGGATCGACCTTACTCACACTATACTTATTTATCTTTAGAGAGTAAGTAAATTAATTTGGTACAAAACGACACACCAGATACATTCAAAAGAAATCATTACATTAGTAACAATTCATATGCACTTTTCAAAGGAAATAGAGTACCAAAATGCAATGATAATGAACTATTAAAACAAAACAAAAAACCTTCTTCAAATCCATGTGCTCAATGCCTTCTCGGATGATGATCTTGCGCATGTAACACATTACTTAATAACCACATTCCCAATTTGACTCTTGCCTCTTGTGCTACAATTACATAATATTTGTATAAGTAAATAAATTTGTTTACATTCGAACATTTAGTCGAACAATTGAACACGCTTACATTCATGTCTATCCATTCCATTGTTTTTTGCGTCGGCCATTGATCTTGTGACATCAATACCTGAGATACACTGTACAGGACCGCTTTTAAAAGCTTATAAACCCGATTTAGCAAATATACATGTGATAATTTCAGTAATATAATGGAAAACTTTATGACAAAATATAAATACCTCTTCATCAAATTCCTAGCATCTTCTCGTGGTCCTGACTGTACTGGATCAAACAAGTACACAATCATATTACTTGGTTTGATGGCCAATAGCATCCAGTGTTGACTGAAAAATAATAATAAAATGTTTAAATTGGAATCTTATCATACGAATAAACCTATTGAAAATGTGGTTAAAAAAGTAAAGCTATTTGAAGTTTAATTACCTTAGAAAATACGGCATTAGGTAAATGCTCTTGTTGCCATTATTCAAAGTATCCACAATGCATTTTATTCTACTTGGTTCTTCATTACCGGGGGTTTGTATATGATCGGGAGATAGGAACCCTACCTCAGTTTGACCAAGAGAACAAGCTAGCGTATACATTGTCCTACAAAGTCCAATGACAAATAGACGGACACGTCTGATTAGTTAAATTATAGCGCATATTAACATAGAAAATAAAATAAGGTTGACACTTCAAAAATACATACGAACTTCATTCCTAAACTTACTTGATGAACACTTGCATGCATTCACCTGTCACCATATCAAACCGAAAGAATTCGTAGAGGCCCTCTCTAGTAAGAAATACATCATACTCCTTGCCCGCTATGTCTTCCATCATATTGATTGGGTATAAAGAATCAGTCGGGTGTTGGCTCACCATTAAATACAACTTCTGCAAAGAAACTGAAAGCGTCGATAATAATAAATTATCCACTTCTTGCGGGGGAGACACAACTGGAGTCTGCTTGTGTTGAAGGGTTTCCTTCACGTTTCCTGAACCTTTCTTGTAAAGTTTATTTCGGTGGTCCGGGACCTTTAAAATTAAAATTAGTTAATAGAGACGTTTATTACTAAATTATAATTAAAAAAAGGACAACGAAAAATATATAATTAGACCTGCAAATCCGGATCGGTGACAATCTCAACCAATGACCTCGGCCACTCCGACATAAACCCAAATCCGGTAGATACTGTGATGGCCTCCTCATCGGAAAAGGGCAATGGAGCGTCATCCTCGATCGAGGTAATTAACTTTACCTTCACTCTGTCCGCCCTTACTTTTTTCTCGTGAGTCAAGGATATATTATAGAGACACCCGGTAGCTACATGACGCCTCCCTACCGTATGATCAATGCCAGATAGGCGACATTGTGTTCCGTCCTGTGAACAATATACAAGAATAGTACATATTAATTAATGAATAAAAATGAAATAAGTGTAAAAGGAATATAATTGTTAATTTCTTATACTCCATACCCATAAGACACAAGATTTTTTTAGCCTCATAAATGGGATTCGGAAGTTCATTACCTTCCGGCAGTACATCCTTCAGTACATTCAACAGTGATGTAAAACTAGTATCAGTCCACCCATGTGTCTCTTTCAAATTGTACAGTTTCAAAGTAACCGATAATCGTGTGTACTTAATACACCCAGGATATAGAGGCTTTTCGCTATCATTCAACAGCGAAGCAAGGATATCGGGCTTATCGGCAAAACTACCGACCACATGCTCAACTATATCATCCAATCGATCATTCTTAAACGGTACATCAGGTTCTACCTCATTTTCTTCTTGTTTCGATGAATTTTCACTCTCGCCGTGCCATGTCCATATTTTGTAAGCTGGATCAAATTCCCTCCGATAGAAATGGTCTCTTATAGTGTCAGGGTCGTCGAACACCGCAAAATTATTACAATCCTTACATGGACAGTAAATGTACTTGGCATTTTTGTAAGCAAATTTGATGAATTTCTCAACCTCTTTTTCATACGCAGATGTTGTCCGATCACCAAATATAATAGCATTACGATCCATGACTATCGCACCCTTTACATGATAAAAAAAAATTTATAATAAGTTAACCAACAAATCAATGCAATGATGATTTCATAATATGACAGTCATTAAATTAATCAACAAATTCAATGAATGTCATGGGCAGACGAAATATGTTTATAATTCTAATTAAATGAGGCTTTGCTAAAAATATATACAGCCACAAAATACATGAAGGCCAATGTCATTTATAATTATTATACACATGTACGCCTAAATAATATACACATGAATGCCTAAAAAATCTAAACAATATACAGATGAACGCCTTAAAAAAATAAGAAAACATCATATTAATTGCATTTATTTCACATATAAAGCACATATATTGAAATCTACAATAATACAACTGTTTTCCAAAAAATGAAATGCAGATCCGCTTTGACAGATGAAAAGCATAATAAACTGAAAGAAATCAGTTTAAATGTAAGTAGCTAACCTTAGATGGTTGAGTTGCATGAACATAAGTTGACCAAAATGTATCGTCTGATTTGGCCTTCAAAACGAGATTGTGCGCATCTTTTGGGAGAAAGTCGCTGGAGCAGAAGGTTTTTATTTACCACTGACTTAAAGCTGGAAAGGATGAATTTATAAGTGTAAACTACTATTTACACCGGTTTTCCTAAAACCGGTGTAAATATATTAACTATTAAAATATATACACCGGTTTTCTTACAACCGGTGTAAATAGTAATAAAATCTTGTTTAATTTTACAACAATGGCACCGCGTACGTGTAATTTACACCGGATTCTTTTTAACCGATCTAAAAAGAAATCATTAAATTCCCTTGTTATATAAATTAACCAACAAAATAAATGCATAGAAGCGTTCATAATATTACAAAAGCCATCTGCCCATTAGAAGCGCACAACATATAATCATCAGCACTTTTCAAAGCCAGCGACTAACAAGTTTCAATAAGAGTGTGAAAAAAGCCACATGACAGAGAACGAAGGCACATTATAAAACTTCTACATGATTACACCAATTTCAGACTAGAAAAATTTTGGAAAATAAATCTTCAGCATAGTTATAATTTCTTTTTGAATCTCTGGGTCGGCATGTAGCTCTCCTTCAGCAAAGTGTATTTTATTCGAATCAAGTCCATCATCAATATGGAGATTGATGTTTTCTGGTTGGTCATTTGCTTCTATTGAGTCTGGAACAAAGGAATCAAGTCCATCATCAATATGGAGATTGATGCTTTCTGGTTGGTCATTTGCTTCAATTGAATCTAGAACAAACGAATGAAGTCCATCAGAAGTTTGAGTGTCTTCCATCGTCAATTGCTGTTCAAGTTGTTTTCATAGTTGAGTACAATATAAAAAGAAGAAAATTATTATAATATGTTGACGTAAAAATAATTGCACTAATTGATGCGTTCATAATATTACATCGTATAAATTAATTAACAAAATCAGTATCTAATTTTAATTAAAACAGACATTGCAAAAAATATTTACTTCCACAAATTAAATGAAGCACAAAATTATATCATTAATAAATAATAATTTTGTATTATGCAACTGTATGAATAAGCCTAACAAATATACACTTGAACGCCCAAATAAAATTACAAAACATCATTTTAACTACATTTATTACAAATATAAAACATATACATGGCCTCACTACAATTTTACAACTTTTTTAAAAAATGGAATGCAGATCTATATATATATATGTCAATGCTATGACGAATGAGAAGAGAAATTATATAAAAGTTATCAGTTTATATATACATGTCACTAACCTCAAATGGTTGAGTTGAATGAACGAAAGTTAATTTGTAGCTTCAGATTTGGCCTTCAAAAATATTTCGTGCGCATCTTTTGGGAAAAAGTCGTAGTTCTTACGATAGGGATAATGCTGACTTAAGTTGGAGCAGAAGAATAAAATATGTGGACAAATAGAAGGAACACTTTTTACACCGATTATAAGAAACCGGTGTAAAAGGCACACTTTTAACACCGGTTGTAAGGAAACCGGTGTAAAAAGGGCACTTTTTACACCAGTTTCCTTATAACCGGTGTGAAAAGTGTGCCTTTTACACCGGTTTTTTATAACCGGTGTAAAAAGTGTTCCTTCTACACCAGTTTGTTTTTAACCGGTGTAAAAAGTGTACTATCCTTGTTTAATATTACAATTATGCCACCGCGTTTTTATAAATTACACCGGATTTTGTTTAACCGCTTTAAAAAGGGCGGTTTAAAAAGGCTATTTTGCAGCAGTGTCATAATCTCGGGAGCACAATAGATTTAGCCTAGCATGGCTAGATCAATCATCTTATTATTAACAATTAAGCACAATATTGAAAACATGATTATAAGGAAAGAAGACACCTTAGATGTGATCTCGACTTGTAAAAACATGAATCCAATAAGAGATGATGTTATTCTCCAAGTAATAGAAGAGGTAGAAAAACCCTAGCTATTACAAAGGAAAGCCCTTGCTTGAAATCTCCCAATAATGTCACACCCAAAATCTGTAAACCCTAGCCCTATATATAGTAATTCTATGAAAGTGTTTGCAACTAAGTCCTTAACAAAAGTCTTGTTGAAAAAAGCAACTCAAAGTGGGTCAAAATCGCAAGTTTCCAAAAATGAGACGAAAATCAGCGCTTCCTGTCGCTCCCCAACGTCGCGACGTTCACACGTGCACGTCGCGACGTGCATGACTGTCACGTTCTTATAATCCAATGCATTCTGGACGTTGCGACGTGGGATGGGTGGACGTCGCGACGTGGGCGGCTGTCTTGACGATTTTCTCAACTTTTTCTCTACTTTTGCATCCAATTCAACTCTTGCATGATTTCTTCCTTCCCAGCATACCATGGTTGACAAACCTACAAATGAAACAATAAAACAACTCAGAAAAACAAGAACGAGTAATGAATCAAGTATAAAACCACAGAAAAATGGTGAATAAATTCATCTCATCACCTGTGGGTGAGCTACCGAAGTGAAATGCTGCTTTATATTCAGCTCTTCACACCAGCTTTTGAACGGATCATGAGCAAATTGGGTGCCATTATCTGACACAATGGTGTTCGGTATTCCAAATCGGCATACAATATGTCTCCAAACGAACTTAACCATAGTTCTCCCAGAAATTTGCACAAGTGGTTCGGCTTCTACCCATTTTGTGAAGTAGTCAATAGCCACTACCAAGTGCTTAAGCTGTCCAGGAGCTTCAGGAAATGGTCCAGCAATATCAATTCCCCATTGGGCGAACAACCATGGACTTTGAATTGTAATCATCTCTTTTTGTGGGATATGTCTGACGACGGCATGGATTTGGCACTTGGGGCATTTCTGCACCAAATCATGTGCATCTAAACTTATCGTAGGCCAGTAATATCCCAGTCGCATAGCCTTCTTTGCCAATGTACGTGCTTCGACATGACTCCCGCACGATCCAAGATGGATTTCTTTCAGAACATACAACGCCTGCTCAGGTCCTATACAACGCAACCAAGGCATTAGATAACCTTTTTTAAACAAAACTCCATTTTGGATAGTGTACCTGGCCGATCGCATGGTCAATCTTCGAGCTGAATGTTTGTCTTGCGGTAGCTCTCCCTTTGTCAAAAAATTGACAATTGGAGTCATCCAAGTATCTCCCAACTCTTCTATCGCTAAGACATGCAGCTCTTCAATGCTTCTTGTTGGCAAAACCTCTACCAGAACCTTTTTGGTGAGATGAACATGTGCCGAAGATGCCAACTTACTGAGCGCATCTGCTCGTTTGTTATGAGCTCAGGGTACTCTCTCTATTGAGAATTCCTGAAAGTTCTTCTTTAAGTTTTCGGTTTTATCCAAATATTTTTTCATATTCGAATCTCAGGCCTCATACCCCCCAATTACTTGGTTTACTATGAGCTGCGAATCACTATAAACCTGTAACTTTTTAACTCCCATCTGAGAAGCCAACTTCATTCCAGTTATTAACGCTTCATATTCTGCCTCGTTGTTCGTAGCTTTGAATTCAAAACGCAAAGCATACGTGAATTCTTGTCCATTGGGGTTAGTTAATATTAGCCCAGCACCTAAT
Organism: Ophiorrhiza pumila; assembly: GCA_016586305.1. Classification (NCBI taxonomy): domain Eukaryota; kingdom Viridiplantae; phylum Streptophyta; class Magnoliopsida; order Gentianales; family Rubiaceae; genus Ophiorrhiza; species Ophiorrhiza pumila. The sequence goes on along the minus strand of BLIW01000011.1, from coordinate 8,791,006 downwards.
CCATCTTCACTTGATGCACCATCCACATATAAAACCCAGAAACCTTCCGTATTCTTACAAGGGTTTCGCTGGTCGTTTTCCTTCACAAGGTCTTCCTAAAAAATTGGAACCTCTGCTATAAAATCTGCGAGCACTTGACTCTTCACTGCTGTCCGATGTGAAAATGTGATGGCGTATTCCCCCAACTCGATTGCCCACTTCATGAGCCTTCCTGAAGAATCGGGCTTTTGTAAGACCTGCCTTAGCGGTTTATCGGTTAAAACATGAATTTCATGTGCTTGGAAGTACGGTTTCAGCCTTCTTGAAGCATTAATGAGTGCTAATGCCAATTTTTCCATGGTCAGATATCGTTGTTCTGCTCCTTGCAAAGCTCTGCTAGTATAATACACTTGTTTCTGTGTTCCCTGATCGTCCCTGACCAAAACCGCACTGATTGCTGCATCACTTGCAGCTAAATAGAGGTACAGAATTTCTCCGTGAACTAGGGTGGATAACACTTGTACGTTTTCCAGATATGCTTTCAGATCTTCAAACGCCTTGTTGCAGTTCGCATCCCACTCAAAGTTTTTTGCTTTCCTCAAAGCTTTAAAGAAAGGCAAACTACGGTCAGCCAATCTAGATAAGAATCTATTCAACGCAGCTAGGCGACCAGTAAGTCTCTGAACATCATTCAAGCTTTGTGGGGGTTTCATATCCAAAATTGCCTTGATCTTTTCCGAGTTTGCTGCAATTCCTTGGTTTGAAACCATATGACCAAGAAATTTTCCTGAGCCAACACCAAATGTACACTTCTTCGGATTTAACTTCAACCTTGTTTTTCGCAGTTTTGTTAAAGTTTCTTTCACATCATCCAAAAAGGTTGTTATTCTTTTGCTCTTAATCAGCATATCGTCAACATAGATTTCCATGTTCCGTCTGATCTGATCAGAGAAAATCTTGTCTACCAATCGCTGGTATGTAACAATACGTTCCCTTTTCAGTTATGAAAGCTGTTTTCTCTGCATCGTCTTCATCCATCTGAATTTGATGATATCCTTTGTAGGCGTCCAGAAAATATAAGACCTCAAATCCGGAGGTCGCATCCACTTTCTGATCAATTATAGGCAAAGGATAACAATCCTTTGGGCAAGCCTTGTTCATATCGGTATAATCTATACACATTCGAAGTGAAGCTTCTGGTTTCGAAACCATGACAGGATTAGCAAGTCAGGTCGGATAAAATACCTCCTTTATTATCTTTGCCTTCAACAATTTGTCGATTTCTTCAGATATGGCCTTATTCCGATCTGGCGCATACTTCATTTTCTTCTGTTTTATCACTTGAGTTGATCTATCAATATTCAACTTATGAACCATCAGGTCGGGTGAGACTACTTTCATGTCATCTGTGCTGCAAGCAAAAACATCTTTGAAATCTGACAAGAGATTTACCAGTGATTTTTTTATTTCTATGGGTAACGATGATTCGATGAGAACTGTTTTATCTGCCTGAGATTCATCTAAACACACAGTTTCTACCTCTTCTGTTAACATCACTGTTTCTGATCGGTTTTCTATTTCTACGTAGTTCACATTTGCAACCTGCTATTTTTTACTTCCCTTCAAAGCAATCATGTGACACTCTCTTGCTAACTTTTGATCAACTCGGATCATAGCAATTCCCGCTTCAGTAGGAAATTTCATGACCAGATGTTATGAAAACCAGATTGCCTTTAATTGCACCATGGCAGGTCGTCCCAGAATAACGTTGTATGGAGACGTAACGTTTAGGACGGTGAACTCAATGTATATGAGTCTTTCCTTGGGATATTCTCCCAATGTCACTGGCAGGTTTATCGTGCCAATAGGCATTGACGTTTCTCCTGAAAAGCCGATGAGGTGTGAATGACAAGGTTTTAACTGTTTCTTGTCAATACCCATTTTTTGGCAAGTTTCGTAGTAGAGAATGTCAGTCGAACTTCCGTCATCTACATATATTCTGTGAACTTCCTTATTGGCGATGATTGCTTTAATCAGCAATGCGTAGGCATGTGGAAATTTGGTCGGCACAGCATCCTCTTCCGAAAAGGTGATGGTATCTGTTGATTTGAACCGTTTATGAACTGGTTCCTGTTCCGGAACTCCTCTGTTCTTCGATTTCTTGGAGGTCATAGAATCACCATCATATGGTCCCCCAATAATAGTGTGAATTACTTTTGTGACATTTTTATTTACTCCAGGATTTCTATCATCACCATTATCTCTTCTTCTTTTTTTATCTGGAAGATCTGGATCTTTCTTGTCTTCTTGTCGATTTGAAGGATTTCTTAAGATAAACTCCTTTAGATGACCGTTCTGAATTAACTATTATATATACTTTCTCAGATCTTTACAATGTTCTGTGTCATGACCATGTTGATTATGAAACTTACAAAAGAACTTCTTACTTTTTTTGTTATCGGGAGCCGTCATCCGTTGTGGATATCTCATACTTCCTCGGTTCTCCAAGATTGCGAGCACATCTGTTTGCCTTTTATTCAACAAGGTATAATTTCTATCCTTACCAACTGTGGATGAGTTGTTTTGCACTTTCTCAAATTTATCAAACTTTTGTTTGCGATTTCCACTGCCAGATGATTTGTTTTTTTCTTCCTTCTTCTTTTCAGGTATGTCATTGTCTCGTTTTTTCTTATCTGCGTCTTCCTCTTTTGCAAATTTACGAGCTCGTTTCATCATCTCTTCAGTATTAGCAGGAGGATCTATGACAAAATCTTTGTACAATCTCCCAGGTCGTAAACCATTGGTGAAGGCTCCAATGGCCACTTCTTCCGACCTGTGACCGATTTCTAAGCTCTCGTTTATGAATCTGTCAACGTACTGAGTCAATGATTCAGAATCTCCTTGTTTCACGTTGAGCAATTCAACACTTGTTTTCACAAATTTTTGTCTCTGCACAAATCTATTTGTAAAAGCCGTCTTGATCTCACTAAATTTACGAAACCTCTTGGGCTGGAGATTGTCATACCACAATCTGGCAGTTCCCATCATAGTGATGCCAAAACATTTGCAAAGGACCTGATCTGGATAATTGTAAATTCTCATACTCTGTACGTAATGATCTACATTTTCTGCCAGATCTCCTTCACCAGTATAATATAGCAGAGTGTTTTAAATTTTTGTGGAAGAGGGTAATTCTCCACATCATCCACAAAGGGAGATTTAATGTCCAAATCATCATCGTTTCGCTGTTGCTGGTTACGCGGTAGGTCGGACGGACCTATGTCTCCAAATCGCAAATCCTGAGTCCTTTGCTGGTCGTACCTTATGTACATATTATCACCGACATGATCTTCTGCTCTTATACGCTGACGATAATGTGTACGTCTTTCATTACTATTCGGTGATCGTGAATCTCTTCGACGAGATGAAACCGAAATATGATCCCGATTCTGATCTCGACTATTCCTGTTAGCACGCTCTTCAGCTCTCAATCTGAGCTCATGTTCTTTCTGTAGCTCCTGTCGAAGTTTTCGTTCACGATTTAAGTAACCTTCATGAATTGCTTGTTCCCGATCTCGCTGTCTTGCATCGCGAACTTCTTGTTCAGCTAAATTATTTCCTGGAGCATGACCTGCTATCAAAGCTTGAATTCGTTGTCCATTGTCGAGCAGGAACTTGAGCACATCTGGCGAATCCAAATTAACAATGGGGATCAAACTTCCCTATTGATTCTGAAGACCAGAACCTCGTCCGTCTTGATGAGGAGTCCTGGCAGGTTAATTCACGGGTACTTCCCCTAGAGGAGGATTGTTCGTCTCTTGATGAGCAGGATCAGAAGGATTTTCACCTGGTTGCTGGTCAAATCTGGATGACTGCAAACGAGTAGTAGGGGCGCCAATTGATGAGTCTCAGAAAACTCACGTCGTCTTCGGGATAGTCTGGTCATCTGAACACCCCGTAAGTTCCGAAGACCTGCACAAAATCCCCGGGATTGGTCCCAGGGAGTAAACTCCGATGCCTAAGTCAGTAACGAGCCTTAAGCGAATATTGATAAGCAATTGAGAATACTTGAATCGAATCCCCTTCCTTGGTGAGGGAGGGGTTGTATTTATAGAATACATACCTGAATTAGAGTTGTATTGAAACTCTATAACGTACCTTGAACAAGGGTTTGTTGTAGTGTAAGAGTTGTAATAAAATTAAAACTCTTTAAATACATAAGTAAATTGAATATGTTCTGAGAAGGAATAGGATTCCTATGAGCTGAACAGTACTTGTTGTATTAGGAGTCTATTTCTGAGGTATTATACTTATAGTAAAATTCAACCCTTATCACTTCTCTAAATTGCTTTTGATAAGATCAAATCCTGTTGGAACTGAATAATACATATGTTTCTTACTCTCGAAGCTAATTAAAGATATTTTTACTATTGTTCAATTAGATTATTTAATTAATCGCTATCATAAAACTTTTATTTTTTTCTAAAAGTGTAAATTTTTTTGGAGGCGGCATCTAAACTAATCGAAGTATACTTTTCTTATTGAGTTTTTTATTCTACCCTTGTGTTATTGCCTGTTACATCTTATAAGATTTTGACATGTTTACAATATTTTTACGTTAGAGTTCATTAATCCACTGATAGAGTTTTAATTAAAATTTTAAAAATCAAATAACTAACTAAAATGATACATATCAAATTCTTATAAAATATAATAGGGAGTGACACATAACTAACTACATAAGAGCGGAATAGGAGAGCGATGCCTATACTTTTAGGCAATGAGTTTCATGTACCACTCTTTGTACCAATTTATAAAAAAAAACTTATACGTGTACAATCAGTTATCCCTTATGGTTCACTAATCATTTGGTTAGAGTATTAATCTAATTTTTAAAAATTAGATAACTAACTAAAAAAATAGAATTCGAATCTTTATAAATTGGTACACGGAGTTGCATGAAAGTGGTGCCCCAAACTCAAAGCCACACTTTTAGCATTTGTTCCTTTTATTGTTTCAGTTTGTCATTCATTTATGAAAAATGGTATATCAATTATCCTTCAATTAAATTTGATCATTCAATTAAGGGTAAATTACACTAAATGTCCCTTAACTTATGAGTTAATTTTAAATCTGTCCATCGACTTCAAAACGTTCCACTTTAGTACCTCATCTTACATTTTGAGTTTTAAATAGTTCTCGATCTCTTTTTTGTCAATATGTAGATATTTATGTCGTCTCTCATGTGTGTGACACATGACAAATCGAAGTACAAGATGAACTAATTTTACTTATCATTTATTTATTTCATGGCTATTGTTCCTTAATTTTATCCCTTTTGTCATGTGCCACGCACGTGAAAAACGTAATCTGTCTACACATGGACAAAAAATAGATTAAAAATAATTAAAAACTGAAAATATAAAATGAATGACTAAAATGGAACGTTTTGAAGTTGAGGAATAAATTCAAAATTAACCCCTAACTTAATGGACGATTGACGTAATTTACCCTTCAATTAAATTTGATCATCTTCGAATCTTTACATTAAATTTAAATATTTCTTTTTATTAAACGGTAATTTAAGAGTGAATATATGGACTACGTACCTTCATATGTAGGGACAATATTATCCTTCAATTAAATTTGATCATCTTCGAATCTTTACATTAAATTTAAATATTTCTTTTTATTAAACGGTAATTTAAGAGTGAATATATGGACTACGTACCTTCATATGTAGGGACAATATTATCCTTCAATTAAATTTGATCATCTTCGAATCTTTACATTAAATTTAAATATTTCTTTTTATTAAACGGTAATTTAAGAGTGAATATATGGACTACGTACCTTCATAGATGGAATTACGAAAAGAATTATACTTTAAAAGAATTACGAAAAATCTCTAAACTCCTTGAAAATTTCAAAAATAATAGATAAAATAGATGGAATGATATTGCTATATTATTTTTTTATAGAAAAGTGGTGAAATTAAAATATTATAAAATGAATAATAACTATTGATCATATATTATTATCTGTTTTGTGCATTTTAAGTATTTATTTTTCTTTTTAACTAGAAATCATAAATTACATAAATTTCAATTCATAAGTATTCTTAAATTTACCATTACAGTTGTATATTCCAACTCTTTATGACTTGGTTAATTTATTCTGTCTGGGTAAGTTATAATTGTCAAATGAAGAGCATACTATTCTTAAACATACTATTCTACGACATATATAGCACTAAAAGGTCAGCATATAAAAGCAAAAGATACAACTGTAAAGTATGAAATCAATGAAAGATCAAACCCACATTTGTTGTAGTAGTAGTTTAATTAGTTGAAAATTCTCCAGTCGTCAACAATTATGAGATACAGCAAATGAAAATAATTTTTTCTTTTTGAAAAAAAAATTAATATACAAAGACTTGCCTAGTCAACAAGACGTGTGTACAATTACTCCAAAAGCTTAATTAAACTTTTGAGAATATCTTTTTTTTTTTCCTAAAAATGTTTGAAAGTTTCAATTTAATTAAGTCATTGAGTATTATTTTAACCCAAAAACTCTTATGAGACCGCCTCAGATATGAGACATGATACGTGAATTATACTTTATATGCTAATACATTAATTTTTTATACGTTATATATTGATATTTGATATATTATACAATAATATGTTAATTCTTTATACTTTATACACTAATTTTTTATACTTTATATGTCAAAGTGAAATTCATATGCAAATCTCATATATAAGATGGTGTCATAAGAGAATGACCCTTGTACTAATATTGATTCCTAATCATGTCTATGCCCTTATTTATTTTTCATCTTTTTTGCTTCTTCGCCATACAACGTTATAAGTCCTTCATAGAATTTTAAAGGATTACCAAAACAAATAATTTAGAATGTACTTATTAGTTTAGGACAAACTATTGCTAATTTAAAACAAAATTTAATGATAAAAAAAACAGAAATTAAAATTTCAAAACCTACGATCAAATTTTCTCGAGTTTTCAGATATTTCGAACCAAATTAATTAATCGCAGTCTTGAAAATTATTTGAATAAAGATCTTTTTTTTTTTCCCCTTTAAATTAAAGCGAGATTTTGTTGAAGACTCAAAAAATGTTCCTTATAGTGTGTACAAGTTTAAAAGGCATCTTCCAACTAAACCGGACAATAACCAAATCAAACAAACATACAGTGACTGATTATTCTCCCTTTTTTAATTTTTTTTTTCAAGAAGGCCGCAATCCTAGAATCACTGGCAGATGCAAAGGTCCCGTTTAGCCGCCTCCTAAATTTTTTAATCAGTTTATGCACTGTAATTAGGTTTAATATATCATTTTCGATCAGTTTCTGCAAAGTAGATGAAGACGATGTTGATTCCATTGTTTTTTTTTTTTTTTTTTGAACTTAAGTAAAACGACGTCGTTTTACTTAAGTGAAAAAAAAAAAAAAAATCAACAGACAACAAACGTTATTACTTTCTCGGTCCTCATTCACTTATTTCAAGTAAATCAAATTTTTACAACCTAACAAACTTGCTGCCTTGCTCCACTGCCGCCTCCTCACTTCCCCCAAAACCCCAATTCCTCTTGCTGGCTTGCTGCTTTCTGGCTTTGCTTCTTCCTTCATCAAGACATCAATCCTCTTCTAAGTCTTCTTTGCTGCAAGATTTGAGGTAAGTAGCTTTTAGTATTGAAGTTTGATTCAATTGTTAGGTTTGTATATTATATTTTTAATATTTAAGTTTTTTCTTATATTTAATTTTTTTATGTTAGCTTTTAGATTTTTAGTAATTAATAATATATTGGAGTAATTGTTTCATGTTTTTATTTTCTAATATTTATATTTAAAGTTTTTATGCAAGTTTTTAGTAATATGTATAAGTAAATTTTTTATATTTTTATGTTTTGGCAATATTTAAATTTTTGTGTGTATATTTTTGTGAATTATAATTGATTATCATAAATTCATAATTAAATATTTATTAATACTTTATTAATGAATTGTGATTAATTAATTTTAAATTTATAAATTATAATTATTTAATTACTAAAAAATAAGAGACTTTTAAACAGAATGGGGGATGAGTGGATGAATGACAGTTTGATAGTTTACATCGAAAATGAGATTTTTGGCACAATCCAGAATGAACAAATTTTGCAACGTTTTCAACAAATGCAGACTCGTAGAACACAATTGTCTCATCTTATTTGTACATCCTGCATTAGTAGCTCAAGTGTGAACAAATAATTGTGTTATTGGTATGTGTATATATTTATATTTTTATTATTATGATTATTAATTTGATACTTTAACCATGAGAATTTATTTTTCTAAATACAGTTAAGCCCCCCTCAAAATTTATTCTAGTTCCGCCACTGTTCGTATGAATGCTTACCAATTTAATTTACAGTTTAAAAAATAAATGTGTAGAAAGAAATTTCATTTTTATATCACACTTGAAGTAATACAGGGATTTCTTTTGAAAAAAATACACACATCATTACACCAATGACAAATTGACGAGAATGGGAAGGAAATGGATATACATTTAGCAAAAAAACACAACAAATGAAGAAACAATCATTAAAAACCAGCTGCGTGAGATTCAGACTTCTCTGAATGTTTGGAAGAATATTAATTGAAATGAAAATTTTAGTCTATGGCGCCGCAAATCCTTCTTATGATCCCATTTCGGCCTGTGAGGGGTTCAATGTCTCCCATTTTGACCATAGCAGAAGCAAAATCTGCTGCAAAAGTTCTTGGATTTTTGCTATACTCAGATACGATTCTGTCTGTTGATCCTCCACTGAAAAGAACCTGATCTGATTGAAGAAGACCCTTTTTCTTAATGAGATTCTTGAAATAATTGTTATCAAATGAATTTGGTGTCACCAAATCCAGTGGTGCCAATTTATTATCTCCATTTCCTTCAATTCTTGGGCATCGTTGCCTACGATTTCTAGCAAAGCCAGCATCAATATCTGTTCCATTAATGTTATAGATCCTATCCCGAAATGTGAAGCATTGAGCTTGCCCAAGCGTGTGAGAACCTGCAAGTTAATCCATTGTCAATGTTTATTTTGATGCTTTATTCACAGATAATTACTTATACGATCCAAGAAAAAATTGCAGATTAATTGTTATTTAGATTCTATTCTTCTCAAGTTAAGGGGACTAAAACATGATAATTTGTACAAATATCTGATGAGCCTCACCTGACAAAGCCACCATGTCCCTTGCACTAAGGCCCTTGTTGTTAAACTTTCGAATAATAGCCTCAAGACTTTCAAAGAAACCTGGAAGATCACTATTTGCCTGAGCTTGATTTGCAGTGGTTGAATCTCTTCTTCCAAGCTTCACTTGCCATGTTGGACCACCAACCTAATTAATGGGGCAAACATATCGAATTTTAGATCATGGTGTTGAAGAATGAGGAGCTCAATATAAAGCCATTACAAGCTAGACAATTCTCATTAGAATGTTTAGCAGTGATTAACTTTTATAGTTCAAGTTATTGTATGGACTATGGAGTCAGTCCACTTACATAAACTGATGCATCCCTTGCCGCAACTGAAAGTATATCTGCACAAGAAACAACTCCAGGGCATATCTTCTCCACTTTACGCTTTGCAGCCTCTATTACTCCATAGCCTCTTGCAGAGTCGAGATTTGGCAATGCAGTTTGCTCGCTTCGAATTGAAGAAGTTTCCTCAAGCAATATTGATGCATCACAACCCTGAATTAATTAAGTGAGAAATGTTAATTCATGACTAGATTGTATCAATGCAATTACCATGCATTCGAAATCATTACAAGTATTTTGGGACGATCAAAATAATAAACGAACCGATGCATTTTAAGTTTTGCATTAAATTTGCACATATTCCTGATCACCTGAACAAAGCAATCATGAAAATGGAGGCGAATGAGGGATGCCGCCATACGACGCTCGCGTGAAATTGCTTGTCCAATAGAAGAGCGAATTGTACTTAGTGCTCCTGGACATGTTTTATCATAAAATGTTGGAGATAGTTTTGCTTCACATTGAATGCTAACAAGCAAAGACTAAAACTGAAACAACAGCGATTGCGGCATTGGACTCCATTAATTGGATATCAAAGCTGATCGATCTCCAAGACGAACTTTAAATGTTAACTTTTCTACAAATGCAGGAATGTTATAAAGCTGTGGATGATTGTGAAAGTGAAATGAAAATTCTGAGAGACAGTAATATTTTTGTCCGCCCTAAGGGCTGCTAGCCATCTTAATTGAGCAAAACTTAGAAGCCAGACTTGTTCTTCAATAATGACGACTTTGAATTACCAACTCCGATTACTTTTTTTTGTTCTCATGGCTTAGTTTTAGAGTATTTCTTTTGAGGAAAATATTTTCTTCTGAGCTTGAGTGGATTTTTAGCTCAAACAACTAGTAGTCACTATAAATATTTTCTAAAGTGATCCATATTATAATATATGATAAAATTTTAATTTGACTGTCAACAAGTAGTGGTAACTATATATCCTCATTTTTTCGAATTTGGTATAAATTATTTATAAATATGAAAGTTGGTTATAATTAGACGGAGTTAATTAGTAATTAGGGAAAAAGGAAAAAGAAAACATCTGAATAGCATTAATTGGTATGGGAATTTATGAATTATTTTAGCAAAATTATTGTAACTCTGCTTGGAATTTTATTATTGCTCATTAAAAGAATAATAGATGAGTGAATGAATGATTATATATAAGAAACTGTTAATTTCCTTACAGATGCCATATATGATATAAGAGAAGTTAGAACCGAAAAGAAAAGAATTTGTAGTCCTGCTCTTTCGTACCCAATTAAAGAGGAAATAAATATTTTTGGAGGTATACATCATCCATCATCAGTTCTCCTAATTTGTACTTTCACACAATTTAAAAGCAATATTTGAATCGGATTACGAACTAATCGGGAGATCGATTGGTCATTCGATCACTCTGATCAAATTTGACAAAAAAATTAGATGACGTAATTATAACATCATGATAAATAAATTTAAACTATAAACATATTAATAATTTTTAAAAATACTTGTATATTTAATTACAAATATTTACTATATTATAACTAATTAAAATTGAAATATTAATACAATACTATTAATTCATCTAAAGATTAGATATTATTTAATATTAATCATAATAATTTTAAAATAAAAGAATAAAATACAAAATATATCAAAATTTGTGTGGTTGTAGTCTTTACTTTATCAATAAATAATAAAATGTTAATGAACCATATATGATATATCTATTATATATTTATTTAATTTAGATAGGTTATATTAATAAAAAAATTAAAGAATAAAATTTTATTCGTAATACAGTAATATACCCTAATTAATATATATATATATATATATATATATAGTGATATTGGACTCAATAAACAAAATTAAAAGATAAAATTTATAAAAGCAAAATTGATAATAGGTCCATAAATACTTTTTTTTTAATCAGCAAACCCTGTACATGTGGTGGGGATTCCAACCCCACTTTTATTATTTATAATAATAAAATTACACTCAATCCAATAGTGAATTATTCCAAAATATATACGTAATAATCATGTACTAATGAGTGTTTAGCAAAATTCAAGCACTGCAATTAATGATATTTTACATTTACTAAACGAGAGTGAACCTAATTTTTTTAATCTATACGAACACCTCACCTTAGCAGGCAAGACTTTTTTCTAATTCGAAATATACTTTTGTCCTAGTTTGCGAGATAATTAGTTGACACAAAATAAGACTAATATTATTATGGCATAAACATTAAGGGCTTGTTTGATAACTGAAGTTAAGTTTGAAAATTAATTAATTCAAATCTTAATAAGACAAGTTTGTTTCATAAATAAAAGTTGAATGTTTTAATGAATTAAAAGAGTGTAGGTAAAATTTTTATACATTTATTCAAAACACGCTCATATGTAAAGTTTTTTTAAAAAAATAATATATCATAATTATTCACAATATTTCTCTATTACCTCTTTTCTTCTATATTCTAATATTTTTATTCAATATACTTTTTTTCTTCCTTTTATATGCTAATGTTTTTATTCAACATGTCTACTTTTTATATTTTAATATTTTTATTTAATATACTTAATTTGTTAACAATATTTTATGTCTTACAATTTGATTAATCTTTTTCACCTTCTCTTTTTGGTTTAAATCAAGTTTTAGTTAATTAAAAATTATATTTTTAAAAAAAATTGAAGTATTACATCCAATACAGTAGAACACCGTGAATATGTAGAGGTCATATATGTATACTTTCTATGATAATATTTTATACTCCAACTATACATTTAAATTATTATTGGACCGAAATGAAAAACAAACACCAAACTCAAAATTGAAAGTAAAAAAAATTTAAAAAAAAAATCAAGCGATAAAACCTGAATTTTGGTCGATTCTTTATGCAATATCAAATCGGATCAAGAACCAGTCAAATCGGACAATTTGGTTCAGTTTTCAAAACAATGTTTAAAAGAAGCCATTTTCAATATATTTTTTTTAGTCAGCAAGCCCTTCAACGGGAGAAAATGCCGGATTCAATTTTATAAACAATAATAAAGAAAATTAAATTACATTTCAATCCAGCAATAAATTGTTATCTACAATATTCAATACCTTGTTATCTGCTATAAACTTCAAAATTCGTGTACTCCTTTAACAACGAAATTTCTTCTTCTTCTCTCTTTCTTTTTTTTTTTTTTTTTTTTTGGATACATGCATGAGAGACATTTATTTTTTGGATTTTCAAATTTAAGAGAGACTCTAAATTAATCTTGGGCACATTTTGACTATTCATATTATCAGCATTGGTTAAAAGACTTTAATGTTCCCTCGTAGTAAACGTTATTTTAGTCCCTGGTTTTCAAAAGGTTCATTTTGAGTTTTGAACTTAAATTTTGTTATATAACCGAAACTAGAACCGTAACCGGAACCGGAACAGCTGAGGGGCGGTTCGGTTCCGGTTCCACCTTACCGCTGGTTCCGGTTGGCCACCACTACTTGCCTCATTATATTAGCCAAAAATTTTCATTATTGTCAAAATTCTTTTAACTTGACAAAATTCTATCCGTGTCGAAATAATTTAACAAACGATGTCCTTCAGTTTAATTCTTTGATAACAAATTCTATCTGTGTCGAAAAGGGAAGTAACGAAACAGAATCTGCATGATTTAAAAAAGAGAGGTAATCAGGTAACACAAGGCCATTGTTTGCTGAAGTTAGGACAATTTGCCTACTTGTCTATTACTGTAATTGTTTATTCCTGCCTGCTGATGTTAGGCCAGCGGTACTTTTGTATAAGGAGTTTGAGATGTCAAAGTAGTTGGTGTCTTAACTTGGCTATATTTCATTGCTCTCCTCGGGTGGTTTTTGTCAAGGCATGTATGGAATTGAAATATGTTCACTCTTATAGATCACATGCTCCATCTGCTTTTTCTTGCTGCTATAGGGTATGCCCGATATGCTATGTAATAGTGTTTGCTCAAAAGCTTGTAAATGGAGTAGTACTCCACAACTTGCATTGTAAATGAAGTAGTACTCCACATTTTGCTGTTTTCACAAACTTTGCGGAATCATTTTTCATTAGGCCATTGGCATGTAAATGGGGGATGGTTCTCAAGGTTACTTCATCTACATGTAGGAGTGATTTTAGGGTATGTCCATCACTTAAAGCTTACATTAATAAATTGGAAGTGGTGCCCCACCTCAAAAGGAGGTTAACCAAATAAATAAAAAACTTAATATTAAACATTAAGGTAAATGACTTCAATAATCTATCAATTTGAATTAAGTATTGTTTTGATCCCATTTAATTTGAATTTTGTCACAAAAATTATTTTTAATTTATTTTTCTTCCATATAACAAGTAACAAATGCATAACTTCTACAAAGATTAGAGTGTTGGAAAATAGTTTGTCATATATGTTAAATATCAAAAGGTTTGAATTACCTCAATGTCGTGATGTTGGTATTAGGGTTGAGAACGAACACGAACGTTCACGAACAAGTTCGCGATCGGCTCGATTAAAGCTCGGCTCGAGCTCGTTTATTTAATAAATAAACGAACACGAACAAGATTTTAGGCTCGATTAATAAATGAATAATAAATGAACACATCGGTGAAAGCTCGTTTATGTTCATGAACAGCTCGTTAAAAAGCTCGTTTATAGCTCGATTAAAGCTCGTTAAAAGCTCGATTAAAATTTTAATTATATAATATATATTGTACTTATATACTAAATATTAGAAATAATTATATTTTTATATATATTTATTAAGTCACAAATCACAATATACGAGTGTTTGAATTGTTATAATAAGCTAATATTTTATAGGCGTTTGAATTGATGTATTTATTTGAGTGAAAATTTATGTTAAAAAATTATACAATTGTAAAAAAGTTATTGTTTTTGTGAGAATTTTGAATTATTTAGTTGGTGTTGTTTCTTTGAACAATGTATGTTGTAATTTATTTTATTTACATTTGAATATAACTAATAGATTGTGTTAACTATTATCAAAATATTTGATCAATTATTGTATCGTGATTGAATAATCTTATTTGTGCAAAAAAAAGTGATAAAAAACAGAAAAAAATAAAAAAAAAGTAATCGAGCTCGAGCTCGAGCTCGAATAAAGGCTAAACGAGCCGATCGATCCCGAGCCGAGCTCGAGCTCAAAATTTTGTACTCGAGCCTGAAGAGAATTAAACGAGCCGAGCTCGAGCCCGGCAAAGCTCGGGCTTGGCTCGGCTCGATATCAGTCCTAGTTGGTATCGAACATCATGATGTTGGTGAAATTGTAAATCAAGAGATTACTAACAGTTGCTAGTATTATGATGTTCGTGGCTATACATCGCGACGATGTTAAATGTTGCAACGTTGGTGTTAAAGTTACATCTCTTTAATTTTTGGTTCTATTTCTTGGTGAACAACACACACTTTGATATCCAAACGTTTGTATTGTGTTTGTTGGATTTTGACCTCTATAAATAGCTATTTTGATCAATTGTGACCATTCTTAAGTGATTTTTTTTTTCCCTTAAGTGTTGATTTTGTATAAACTCCAAATCTCTTTTCCTCTGTGTTTTCCTCAACACATAGAGCTCCGGTGAAAAAAAATTGATTTTGGATTTTGTTTCTTTTTCTGAAAAGATTTCAACTTCCGTGAGTACAAATGCGAAACTTTAAATAAATTGTAACACGTAAAAATCCATTAATTACTTGTGCTTACTAACCACCTCCTTCAAAATCCTTAGTAATATCAATCAAACAATTATACATATACAAATCACAATTTAAATTCATCCTCAAAGCCAATAGTCCAAACAAAATCCACATCCAATTGTCCAACAAGACTTACCCCATCCAAATTTGTCACACAAAACTCGAACAAGAAAGCATAAAATTATCATATCTATCAAATGGGTCGATGCCCATATAACATGTCATATTTCAATGTCTTTTGCACACCACAAGCATGTAACAGTATCTACATAGGGAAAATATTTTTAACACCTTGAAGAATGAAGATTATGTGTATCCAAAGTCTTTTTTAATTATACTTGCAAAATGGGATTCAAGATACCTAATTTGAAGATTATATATATGAATCCAAAGTCTCTTTAAAATGGTGCATTGAGAATATTATACTTGTAAAATGGGATTCAATTTACGTGCAGGGCAATTAGAAATTTAGAATCATAACAAATGTGCTCTCCATTTTTAAGTTGGAGTTATTTGGGGCATGAATTTTGCAGAATTGGATCAATTACGTAGGGGCCTTTGTGCCAAAGTTTACCAAAAATAAGATAACATGCATTTCCCAATAACCTTTTAGTATAAAAAAGAAAATTCATATCAAGGTTAAAGAAATGAAATTTTGGTTTATTCAAGATTTTCACAAGTTAAAATGAAATAAGTTATTTGTTTTCTTTCTCTGGTTAGTGTGTAAAGGCGAAGGCTTAATACAAGATTTGAACTCAAATTTTTGGGATTTATTGAAATTTTTTTTTGTAAAATAGAAGTGGAATGCATTGAATATTTGGCTATGTTTGGTTATATGCCACTTAATAGTGTTTTGTTTCACAAATTTAATTCTACTTGTTTATTTTGTCTATTTTTTCTACCAAATTTTTTTTTTAAAAAAAAATACTACCATAATTACTTTTACTACAATATATTTTTATATATTTTTCATAAATAAAATATTAAATTTGAATTTTTAAATTTCTAATAATAAATAATTATTTCTAATATAATTTTTCACCAAAACAAACTCATAAAAAATTAATTCAAATTTTGAATTTTAAAATTTTATTAATAAAAAAATTTCTTATAAAAATTCCAACCAAAATAAACTAATTAATCAAAGCCCTCAAAATATTTTTCTCTTATAACAAATTCCATAAAAAAAATTCCATAAAAAATTTAAAAAAAATTCTCTATGCAAATAGAGGCTATTCTTTCTATGATCATTCTCCAATAAGGTATGGAAAAGAATAATGTCCATAAACTCTATATATCAATTAAATAACTTATTCATGGAGTGAGGAATTATCTTGGTGCTCTTAACTTAACAAGAATTTGGTCCAGAGATTGTAAAGATATCTCTCGCGGTATCATTGTACCATATATGGAGGGGTGAAAACACTATGATTTATGAACAAGAGGATAATAATGTGATGGAAATGAAGCAAGAGAATAGGAAATTAAATATAGAGTAGGGTTTTCATAAGAAAAATTTTCAAGAGATCTAATTACATGAATCTTAAAAAATTTAGAGAATTTGTAATTTATTTTATTGATTGTTGATGTTTGACTAGCCGTTACTTGTAATTACTATAGCTATTAAGCTTCAATAAAATTTTAGTTTAAAAAAATGAAATAAGAATTTTTTTTTTCAATCTATAAAATGCAAGATATTTTGTGTATAAATATTCAAGAGGTGGTAGCAAGTTTTTTTATCATGAACAATACATAAATTCTAAGTTTTTCTCCCTAACTTCTCTCTCCAACTTTTTCTCAAATTTCCCTTAAAATTCTCTCTGAAACTCTCCAAATTCATAGCAAACTTTTGGTGGATTCTAAAACTATGACCACAATATTTAGAACTGGAACTTTTGCTGTGTTTTTCATCGTCCTGGCAATACAAAACATGCCAACATTTGTGACCGGAGATGCAGCTCTAATTTCCAAACTCTGTGGAAACACTGAACGACCTGATTATTGCTTGTATTGCATCAATAGAGAAAACCAAGAAAGCGATCAAAAGACTGCAAGACAACTTGGGTTAGCAACACTTTTCTGTGTTGGAAAGCAGAATTTCCTTGTTCGAGAACGTTTTGATAAGTACATATACAGACGCAGAATTAAGCGTGACTTCAGGCAAAAATGTATATCATGCAGAATGCATATAGATTTTCTTCAAACCAATTTGACATCTGCCTTTGAAAACTTCATTCATGGAAGGCTTCAAGATGCTGTATATCGAGCAGAATCAGCTTTCAACAATTTCCAAACATGTAGGATTAATATATTAGGGGATGATGTACCGCCAAGTTTCACGCTTGATCTCGAAAGGTTAAAGGGCTATTGCGTGATTGCACCGCAAGTTCTTAGACAATTATGATTCTCTCCCAACATTTATATATATATTTACCTATTTTGATGAATAATAATAATCCATTTACTACTATTGTCAAAGTTGTATCAAAAAGTGTTTTTAATTTTTTTTTTTAATTTCAGTATTACTTACTTTGCATTTTTTTTTCTCCTCTGAGTAAGCCCATTACACTTATATTTACACCACTTTTTTTTTTCCCTTCATAAAAAACGATACCAATTTTCATCGATAGAATAGTACTGATCATATTTACTTAGCTAGCTAACTCGTTGCAAGTTTGCTTGATTCGTATAGACCAACTAAGATGTGTATTTGTATGATCAATCCTGAAATATTTTGGATTCACAAACTTTTCGAGAGACTAATATTATTATATTTCCTCTTAATCCATTAAGAGAAAGAACAAGAAGTAAAATTTTGTTTCATCGAAAAGACATCCTAATGACTAACACATACCCTAATGAGTGGAATCTAATTAATTATTGATGAGAAATAGCGTTTATAATGGATGGATGAGTGACAAATGAATAGAGGTATAATTCTCGTTAAAAAAAAATGTATATTCTCTTCTCGTTAATATAGTCATGCACTCATAAAATAAAATAATATGATGCTAAAAAAAATTGAGCATACAAATTGAGTATAATGATATTTCATATTTGACATTCAAACATTTCATCTCCTTATTTAATTCATTCTTGTACGATTTAATTTTGAGTCTGGTCAACCAAGAAAAGGAAAAAAAAAAAAAATTGGATTCCAACTTAATTAGATTGAGGAGCATGGATATATATCTAAGAAACATTATGTGATTTAAAGGGAAATTAAATTTGAAAAAAAAATATTTTTCACATTTGTTGAAATGTTTTTTTTTTCATCGCTTATTTTAAAATGCTACAATTTAATATAACAGTTCAATCAACGTATCATATAGAATATATATTTTTCAAGATTAACATTTAACTGTATTTAGAATCCGAATATAACTCAATTCCTTGGAAAATATGTAGGTCAGCACTTGCAAATTCGATTAAGTTTTGGAGTGTTTTGGTCGACTGAATTAACTTTGGATATTAACTATATAAAAGCAATATATTTTCAATTTATCTAAATAATAGAATAATATATATAATCTTACTAAAAAAAATAATTTTGGATATGGTTTACTATTTTTCATAATTTGTTAACTATTTTTAATGTACTTGGCCAATAAAAACCTCATATGAATTATTTAATTTTTTGGAAGGTAATAAAATAATACATACTTTGTCCAATTTTTTTAATTCTTTAATAAAAAAATTAATAAAACATTTTATTTTACCACTCTCTTAACTATGGATTTTTCATTTAGAGTGAATTAATTTTTTTTATTAAATTTATTAAGTATAAAAGATATCTCTATTAGGAAAATATATATTTATAATAAATATACACCTTAAAACTAATAAGAAAATAATTATTTTATTTATTTATTTTTTCATTATATAATTTTATTATGTTGACTAGATTACTTTAATATATATAATAATATAAAAAAAATTTAAGATACTAAATCAATTTTAATTTGTTAAAGTATATATGAAGCAAAAAGAAAATAAAATGATAATAAAATAAGACAAGATTTTGAGAATTAAATTTAAGGGTAAAATAGTCTAAAATATTAAAAAAACAAAAAGACTAATTTTTTTAAGGCAAAATTTAAACTTTTCATTTAAATATAGCTAGCTAGTAACAGAATATCCTTATTGGTCCAAAATGCTAATAAAAATCTTTTATGGGGGCAAAGTGATTAATGATCATCTTTTATGGGGGTAAATTGAAGATAACCCAATTATTAATAAGGGCAATTGAAAGTTTCCTACCAAACAGTTATGTATTTTTTAAATAATTTTTTCTATGAAAATTTCAAAGTATTTAATTTTAAAACTTATATATATATATATAAATCAAATACATATTGCTCAATTAATATTAACCTAAAAAAACGATGTTATTAAGTTTTGATTACTTAATTATATATTATTCATAAATTTAATTTTTTTTACTGTTGTAATGTATATATGAATTTATGTAAAATAAAGTATATTTTTTAAATTTAGAAACTAAAAGAGAAGTTATGTAATGAAACAATAAAAATTAATAACTGTTATAACACCGTTTTTTGGTACTTGATTATGATATTTAATATTTGTAATTGTAAAATCAAATATTTAACATTTAAATTTATTGAATTTTTAAAAATTTGAAAATTTGATATTAGACATAATTATTGTCGCATAATTTAATTTCCAAATTTCTCTTTAATGCTAGATATTTAATTAAGTTTAGAAAGACATATATATTTTGTTGAGACGTCTAGTCTCAAATTTCAAAAGTTAAAAAATTTTAAATGTTAAATATTAAATTATGAAAATTATAAATACTTATTTTTTTCACTCTAGTTACAAAAAAAATCATGCATACAATAAAATAGTATAATTTACGTTTCAACGTATAAATGATCTATTATTTTTTTAATTGTTTTAAATAATACTTCTTTACATATATACATTCTAATGTTAGATTATAATAGGAAAAAAAGTTAAAATTTTAAACTATTTTTTGTCACTATATAATTAAGAAATCGTTAAAACTTGAAATATTGAATTTTTTGTGAGGTTAATATGAAATAAATGATAAATATTTAATTTTTGATAAATATATAAGTAATAGCTTTAAACTTAATTACCTAACTAATCTTGAGTTTAAATAATTATTTTTTCTTGATATATTTATATGATTGTTTGGTACAAAATATATATATGCCCTTATTAATAATTTAATAAAAGTTACACCCTCTTTATTATCTTAGTAACTTCCACTGCCCTTATTAAAAATTTTTCCTAAAATAATTTTTCATCCATCTAACAAATAATACTATTTGTGATCTTACACTAATTGTTGTAGTTTTGTAAGTTAAACATTGTATAACAAATGATGTTACGAGTGAAATAGATTTTTTTTTTAAAAATACTGGAAGATTATGTAAGAAAATCCAACTCAAAAAAAATGTTTAATTACAAGAAAAAAATGATAATATCCACAAGTTAAAATATCACCGGAGTCATTTACCCTATTGCATTTGAGCTATAAAGTTAATCTTCCTTAATTTTCAAGAGAACTTGGATTAACAAACAAGTAATTTACAACTTAATTATAATACATCTCAATTTAACAGCAGACTGCAGAGCATATTCCAAGCACTTCAGAATGCAATTTAAGTCTAAATATTATCATATCTGTTAATGTTTTTGTGCCAATCAACGTTGAATTTAATGGCATCTAATGATGAAAATGTCAAGTCGATAAAACTGAATTTACACACTTTTAAAGATGTATATTTACACAATAGTCAAACATGTGTATGTATATATATATGCTTAAACTACACATGATCAATAGAGCAGAGTTGCAAGTTATATATTAAAGTTGAACTGTTTGGTCCTACTAATTTTAAAATAAAAATGAAGGTTGTGTTGTAAAACTATTACTTCTATACAAAACTGTGAAACAACGGTATAAAAGTAAATTACAATAAAGAGAAATACACAAAAGAAAATATGTGAAATTATGTCTCTATTCACTACCTTTTATTGATAAGAATTTACATTACAAAAGTGGATACTACAATAGAGCTTTTATTGATAACAATTTACATTATAAAAGTGAATACTACAATAGAGGTTTATACGAGATTACAAGTGTTTAGGGTTTCTACATGGATGTACAAAATGAATTACACTACCCTCTATTTATAGATGAATCAAGTAGCTGAATCAGGTAGTTGAATTAGGTAATTGAATTATTTATTAATTTAATATTTAAAGATGATAACTGATAGTTATCCATTAGTCTAGAAATTTGAGATTCATTGAATCTGGATATTTACAAAGGGAACGAATTCAGAGGGAATTAATATACATAACCAATTGAATGAATAATGAACATCCATATTTAATATTTTCATAACACTCCCCCTTGCTTATTTCATGACAATTGTTCCTTAATTTTATCCCTTTTGTCATGTGTCACACACATGAAAGGCGTAATCTGTCTACGCATGGACGAAAAATAAACCGAAAACGATTTAAAACTCAAAATATAAGATAAAAGACTAAAATGGAACGTTTTGAAGTTGAGGAACAAATTCAAAATTAACCCCTAACTTAATGTACGATTGACGTAATTTATCCTTCAATTAAATTTGATCATCTTTGAATCTGTACATTAAATTTAAATATTTCTTTTTATTAAAGGGCAATTTAAGAGTGAATATATTTACTACGTACCTTCATATCTAGGGACAATATTATCTTTAAAAGAATTACGAAAAATCTCTAAACTCAGTGAAAATTTCAAAAATAATAGATAGAATAGATGGAATGATCATTACTATATTATTTTTTTTATAGAAAATTGGTGCAATTAAAATATTAATAAAAAGAATAATAACTATTGATCATATATTATTATATGTTTTGTGCATTTTAAGTATTTATTTTTCTTTTCAACTAGAAATCATAAATTACATAAATTTCAATTCATAAGTATTCTAAAATTTACCATTACAGTTGTATATTCCAACTCTTTATGACTTGGTTATTCTGTATGGGTAAGTTATAATTGTCAAATGAAGAGCATACTACTCTTAGACATACTATTCTGCTACATATATAGCACTAAAAGGTCAAGCATATAAAAGCAAAAGATACAACTGTAAAGTATGAAATCAATGAAAGATCAAACCTACATTTGTTGTAGTAGTAGTTTAATTAGTTGAAAATTCTCCAGTCGTCAACAATTATGAGATATAGTAAATGAAAATAATTTTTTCTTTTTGAAAAAAAAATTAATAGACAAAGACTGATGAACACTTATTTATCATATATTTTGTGGGTTTATTGTGTTATAATTTGAATAGATTTACACTTAATTGAATAATTATCTGTAGGAATTAAGGTAATTGGAATATTGAGGCAATTTATATGGAAAGAAAGGAAGATGATGAATCTGGAAGCTTTAGGGCTATTTTGGCGTGAAAGAGCAATTATTAGAAGAAAAAATTTCTTTAATCTAATTTGGAAATAATGACGACTTTTAGAAGATTAAGAACTCATTTCCTTTGCCAATTTGGAGAAGAAGTGCAATTAGGAAACTAAAAGGAAAAGGCTTGCATGCCTTAATTATTGGCCGATATGTGGCATATTTATTTGGAAACAAAAGTGTTATTTCTTTATTAGAATTTTAGAAGGTTTTAGTTGCTTTAATACTTGAGAAGAAAGTTTGCTTTTCCTATATAAGGACAACAATTTATTACAAGTAAATTCGAAGCTTTAGGTATGAATGGAGCAATAGTTTATAATTCGTAGGTTTTATTTTCAGTTCGTTGTTTTGCTGTTCCAGACTCAACTGCCATTCGGGCAAATGACGGTGGTTAATTCTAGATAGTATTGTATTTCTTACATTTATTTCTTTAAATTAATTTCGTCCTTAATTATCTTTCTTGAGTAGTTTATTTTCCGACATATAAGTAATGAAGCTTTAACTGTTATTTACTAGTGAGACCTAATTGTTTTAATATAATTAATATTTTTTGAAATTTTGAAAGTTCTCTTAACATAGCGTTAATTGTTTGGATTTGTTATATACTGGCCATGTTTAATTAATCTAAATAGTGCCAATTAATCTCCTATTATTTCACAGGATCTAGTAGATAGTATTAATTAGTAGCGACGCTACTGTCTCGGTAGACGGGAATTTTAGACTAACAAATTGTGACATGCTGATCATGATTATAATTTATTAGAATTGGGTTTCTCTATTGTTTAATGTTGTTTTAACATTAAATCTGGTGTTGGCTGATTCCATCTGGGTTGTGTTAGGATTAGAGAAATAATTGATTAAGCTGATTCTTGTCAATTATCGATAAATTAAGGAGGAATTGGGCTACGTCGAAGTTGATTCTCAGTAGCCTATAACTGGTTGATTCATATTATTAATTAATCCTTAAGTCTATGATCGATAGATAATTAGTTAATGTGCATTTACTTGTTTGCTGGGCTTTTCTATTTTGTGTATTTTTTCCTAGTAATTTCTTTAATTAGTTTTATTCATTTTTCTTACTTGTTAATCATTTTTATTCGTAACATCTTTATTTGAATTAACTATAAGAGATAGTATTTTCGTTTCTCGTGGGATTGACCTTACTCTCGTTATATTATTGTTTATTCTTCAGAGTAAGTAATTTATTTTCGTACAAAACGACACTACCAAAATTGGCTCCGTTGCCGGAGAACGGCAAAATACATTTGATTTTAGTTAATTCAATTCTTTTTACTTGGTATATTTTCAGATTTTCTAACTCTAATCTGTTTATCTTTAGATGTTGAAAAAAAATCGCACAGGTTGAGGAAAGAATTGAAGGAAAGACACCAAGAAACAATTTTTGGTTCTGGACAGTAGCCGTTTGCCCAAACGGAACCAATATCAGACCTAGAACAGAATTTTACACAGCAACAAAAACGATAATTATGGCTTATTTGACTTGCGTCCAGAACCAGAACCATCAAGGAGGACGAACTTTAAGGGAGTTGACTTGTCCTTTGATCAATTTTAGATATTCGTGCATAGTTTTACATAAGCTCAAAGTTGAGTTTGAATTAAAAGCATCATATTTGAACTTCTTGCCAAAGTTTCATGGTTTAGATGGGGAACGCCCTTATAATTTTTTGCATAAATTTCTTAGAGTATGTGAGACAATAAATAAAATAAGGGTATCACAAGAATACATTGCATTGGCTAGTTTTCCTTTTTCTCAAACTGGAACAGCTATTAAATGGTTTAACAGCTTGACCATAATTCTATCACCTCTTGGGATAACATGCAACACATATTTCTTCAAAAAAATTCGCTACATCTTAGATTCCATCAATTAGAAAATAAATTGTTGGAATTGAACAAAATTATAATGAATCTTTGTCTGCATATTGGGAAAGATTTAGAACTTTATGTGAAAATTGTCCTCAACACCAAATACCCAATGATTTACTAATTCAATGTTTTTATAAAGGGTTACAACCTGAGGAGAAGAGGACATTTGACGCTGCAAATGGAGGTACGTTTATGGACAATAATACAACTCAAGTCGCAAATTTGATTGCCCATACTTGTGAGTCTCGCTAACAATAATAGGTGGGTCGTCGTTCGACCAAACAAGTAAACCAGATTAGCAACTCTTCAACGGAAAGCAGACTGGAAGTTTTGATAGCTTGTGTGGAGAAGTTGGTAATAGGAATGGGTGTAATTCAGATAGAAAATGCATGGGCAATTTATAAAAACACAGCTAATACAGCCGATCAATGCCCAAGGACCTAAAAAGAACTCGACACCAAAGTTAATATTTTTGGAGGTTATTCACGTCGCTACAATCTCTATTCAAATACTTTTAGCCCAAGATAACAGGACTATCCCAATTTGAGCTATAGGAATCAAGTATTTCAGCAGAACTCTCCGCAACAGCAAACCCAACATCAAACTCAGCAGCCAATCTGCCCAAACCAATTCTAGTTTCATAGCCACTACGAAATCTGGAGTACCTCTTGAAGATTTGATAATGAATTTGGAAACTTCTGTGACGTTGATGCAACATGGACAAACTCAAAATCAAGAGAACTTTTATAAATTCAAACAAGAGACTAAGGGAGCTATTGATGATTGGAGCACTCAAGTCACTAGCTTAGCAAGAACTATCAATGCATTGAGAGGATATCCAGGAAGACTACCCTCACAGGTGGAGGTTAATCCCAAGGAATATGTCAGCCAAATCACATTGATAAGTGAACTGAATCTAGAGGAACCAAAGACAGAGATTGAACTTTAACCACCCATTGATAAGTTGGTTTTATACCAACTTATATGTGTTATATCACTTAGCTTTTTCCTTGTGTTTCATGCAATTGTGTAGTGTTTTGTGCCATTATGTGCATTTATGTGGTTTGCAACTTGGAAAATGGTGAAAAAGACAAAAAATGATGATGAAATGAAACAAATGTGGGTTTAAAGTTAAAGAACAAGGGAAGAGTCAAAAAGGGCTTAAATGATGTTTGAAGAATTTGAGGAAAACCTAAACATGTCTATTTTGCTAGTTTGAAGTCTGGCAGAATAGATAGCTTAACTTCAATTGAGTGTATCTCTCTTAATACTAGTCCAAATGATAAGATATTGGATGTTCTGGAAAGCTCTATGGGTTTAATTCATTTCTTATGTTTTAACTTCTTCTAAGTCTTTGTGTAAGCATGAGAAACAGGAGGATCTTTGTGATTGCTCCTTCAGGGTTACATTGTTGAGCTCACTGCCACAGTTTGGTAGAATGTCCATATCTTGCGCTACAGACCTCCAATGATGCTGATTCTTAAACCAAAGGAAAGCCAAGAGAAAGATCTAAAACTCTTATATTTACCACAAAGTCCAATTCAGAGGTTAAGACACACATATATTGCATAATATTGGAGTAGAGTGCTGAAATGGGTTGCCTTGCAGCACACAAACATGCACCTCGCCGCACTCACTCACGCACCTCGCAGCACACACTCACTCACCTCGCCGAACGAATGTGCGGCGAGCTCACCTGATTGCTGCACAAGCGTGCGGCGACCTCGCATTGGTTACGCGCGCATGTGCGGCGAGCTCCCGCACAGCACACACAGTTTTGCCACACTTCAGTATTTCGGCTATAACTCTCTCATCCGAACTCCAAATTGAGCAATTCAAAAAGCTATTGAAAGCTAACACTTAGGGCTATAACTTTCATATTTTAGGATTTCCAAATTCATAGCGCATCAGCGATAGATTTTGGTTGGGAGTTGCTGCACACTTACACACTTGAGTAGAACACTTGCATGTTCATGCGGCGACCTCAACACTCTCCTCACACACGTTTCACTCGTTATCATAACACTCACACTCATTCTCTTCACATCACATTTTCACTCTTTTAAGTACTTCATATGCATATTTACATTGGCATTCATTAATCTTCACTTTCACTTTGTTTCATCATGTTTCATGCATTTTCATTTTCATCTCATTATATTTTCACGGGTCTACACACTACATTTGCATCCATTTTCTATGCACCTCATAACACTCATTCTTTCATCACTCATCTCATTCACTCTTCATCATAACACTTCACAACTCATTTTATTCACACTCACGCAAATGCATGGCGAGGTCTGGTAGCGAGACCTCGCCACTCACGCAAATGCATGGCGAGGTCTCGTAGCGAGACCTCGCCACACACATAAAATACAAGGCGAGGTCTCGCTGCGAGACGTCACCACACACATAAAATACAAGGCGAGATCTCACTGCGAGACCTCGCCAGACACACAAATTCAAGGCGAGATCTCGCTGCAAGACCTCGCCATGAAGAAACACTCTTTTTGTGGTTGGAATATTTTCTAAGTGTTGGCTGTTGGATCGCTTGTGTAGGGGTTGATGAAGGCGTGGTGGACAGTGGCTCAAAGGCTTGAAATGAAGCATGAAGGCGTGGGGATTTGTGCTCAAAGACGTGAAGTCGGGAGTTGGACTTGATTTGTTCACATGCACAGTATTTGAGTCATTCGATATTTGTAGTGGCATTTTTGTAATATTTTAGTTATTTCACGTTTGCGTATTTGTTACGTTTTGTAACCTCTATAAATAGAGGATTTAGTCATAGATTAAGGGGGAGATCATTCTAGATACTTAACAGATTTTTGATTTTTCGGAGCGGCAATTATTCTCTTACTAAAACTTTATCTCTCTAGATTTTCTCTCTCTTCTATTTCTTCTCCGATCGTGATTCCGATTGAACTTGTGAATCGAGCACGGAATTCTCATTCTCGATTAATGGAGTTTTTGACAGTTCTTACATAATTGGTGGTAAATTCTTCCAATTTATATGAAATATGAAATTGTTTTTGAACTTGTTGTGGAGATCATGATATGAGATGAAGTTTCGTGGCTAATTGAATGATGTCCTAGGGTTATGACCAGATGAATGTGTAATTAAACCATGAAATGCTATGCAATTGATCCAAACTCAATGAGTGAGATCATACATGCTTTTAATTGCTCGATTAAGTGAAGTTTCATAGAATTTGTACTTTCATTGACTGAATTGAACTTAGATTGTGGTCGCCATGCTAGGTCGAGGTTTGATTCATCAATAAGAGTGGAAATTGATGAAATGAAGTCTAAATGTATGAATATGGAGTTCCTTTTCTTGTTTAGCTTTGCTCACGATCCGAGATGTGGTCGTCATGCCAATCGGAGGTCGTTGAATCATTAGAACCGGGTGAAAGATGATTCTATGATGCTAGCTTGAATTTAAAAACATTAGGTCGGGCCTCGCCATGGGAGACTTAAGGTTTTGTATGTTGAATAGCTAGTGTTTGGAAGTTGAGACGTTGCGGTGTTCAATCATCTTGCTTAGGCCTCGACATGGAAAAGTAGGATGTTAGGGAGTATAGAGAACTTTGCGGTCGACATGCTGAGAGTTCACTAGCCTCCTAGGCAACAATTGTCTCCTCCTAACTTGATTTGCATGGGGTCAAATGCATAGCAGCCAAGTTTAATTCACAGTTGTCTGGCACATTAACTCTAGGACGTCTGTCTCAAATCTTTGTATTTTCTTCCTGTTTTCCTTGCATTTGTCTTGTTACCTTTATTTATTTAGTTTGACGTTACTTTTACTAATTCTTGATTTTGAATGTTTGGCAACACAATTTGAGCAACAATACTTGAGTTCTTGAAACCAAATCACCTTCCCTGTGGATACGATCTCTCTCACCATATCTACATTAGTGAATAGGGTTAAATTGCAAGTACGCGACAAGCTTGTCACCCATCAGCCCAGAAAAAGAGTCGTCGTTTGCCCAAACGACGAAGTCTCAGAAATCAAAGGTAAAATTTAATTTGAATTCACCAATATCTGAGATTAAAATTCATCCTCCTTTTTCTGGCAGGTTAACAAGGAATGTAAAGGATGATGACATGAGTGATGTGTTAACCATCTTCAACAAAGTGGAGATTACCGACACTTTCTTCGAAGCAATTAGAAAAATGTCAAAGTGTGCAAAGTTTGAGAAAGATTTTCTTGCTAAGAAAACCCAACATCCAAAGAAGGAGATGGTGGTGGAATGTGATGACATGTCGGTAGTTTTTAAGGATACACTGTCATTTGAATACAAGAAACTAGATTCTGAAGTTGAAGGGTTGAATGAGGAGAAAGTTAGGGATGAAACAATGTTATTGAATCCGCTGCAAGTGTTTCCAAGCAATCCAGAAGGCTCCCGTTTGCCCAAACGAGACCCTACGGATACACTTTTTCCTTATAGTATGCAAGTTTCGATTCTGCAACCTAGATCCTTGATTAAACATCTGACTTCTGTGTTTTGAGTGAGGAAAAGAAGCTGCCCACTACCACAAACAATAATCTTACTCAAAGCTCATGGATCAAATTGATTTGGCACCAAAGAAGACACAAGATAACTGTAGGAAGGATTTTGACTTACATAAAAAATGCACATTCTCCAAGACCACCTCCGGAGTCTCCTCCAATGATTTACTAAATTCGACACATACTTGGTCTAACCAAGGGTTTTAAACAAAGGAGCTTGTTGGGAGGTATTTTGCTAATTGGCACAAAACAAAGATCATTAAAGTCATTATCTTTCACATTCCCTTTTAACCTGTTAGAAAAATAGCTGGACTTTTAATATAAAAAATTAGTGTATTCAAATAAAAAATTAGCTCATATATGCGAGACTCATCGGGTTGAGAATTATTTCCTAATTGTCTCAACTTTGTTTCTTCTTTCTTAGACGGGAGTTCTTCCAATTGCTTGCCACTCATCAATGTCATTTGGCTGACATATTCCCTGGGGTTAGCTTGCACTTGCAACTACCTTGATATCCTTTTATTGCATTGATAGTTGTTGCCAATTGAGTAATTTCATTGCTCAAACTAATTATACACAACAAAAAATATGGCTATTAGTGACGACAAAAAATTGTGAGTAATTCTCAAAAATGTAGTCACTGTTAGATAACAGTGACGAGTTTGGTGTTGTCACAGCATAGTCAATAATGCCCTGTCGCAATAACTACTCTGTGACGACATTTATGTTGTGTTGTAGTCAATAATACTTGGACACTCATTGACGACACAAAGTCGTCAATAGCATGTGAATTTATTACCACCGTGGCAATATGACGTGGACAACAAGCTTACATGGCATGCTAATGTGGAAGGTCATTAGTGACGACATATTGCAGTCAATAGCATATATTGACTACATTTAGGTCGTCAATGCATAAAGGTATCAGTGACGACCTTTATCATCAATAGCATATATTGACTACATTTAAGTTGTCAATGCATAAATGTATCAGTGACGACATATTGCCGTCAATAGAACACATTGACTACATTTAGGTCGTCAATGCATAAATATATCAGTGACGACAAAAGTCGTCACTGAGCACAACTACTACTGTTTTTTTTTTGCACATTTTTTTATAAATTATTGTTATTGAAACCTGACCAATTAATATATTTACAAAAATATCAAATCAAATAGTCTAAAACTCATTTGCACTAAATAATATCAAGTATATTTCATTCATTCAATAATAGTATTTAAAAGTATGATGGAGTATCATCATCAAATCCATCTAATTGCCTAGACATGCTATTGTACAATCATGCAATATTGGTAAAAATTTACAGCCCTAGCCCCTATTCAGTCTTCCAAGAATGCCACTGGCCTTTCTCTTTGCTCTTGAAGTACCATTTTGAGCAAGCTGAGATATAGTGCCATGAGTGTTCTCCTCCTCTCACATCTGCTTCCATAGGTTGAGATCACTGAAACAAATAGAATGGCAATGCAATTCTCTTTGGTATGAGCAAAATATGCCTCCCTCAATATACTGAATAAGTATGGACCTGCTTCTAACCCTACCATGTCCTCCACACCAATTTGATTGTTTGAAAGCAATGCAAGGATGGCCACAAAACCCCCGTAGGAGAATGAATGATGGACAAAAGATTCAAAAAAAGAAACAACTAAAAATTCATACTTTGCAAGTATTTCACAGAATCTATAA
This sequence comes from Ophiorrhiza pumila, assembly GCA_016586305.1. NCBI lineage: Eukaryota > Viridiplantae > Streptophyta > Magnoliopsida > Gentianales > Rubiaceae > Ophiorrhiza > Ophiorrhiza pumila. The sequence goes on along the minus strand of BLIW01000011.1, from coordinate 8,760,127 downwards.
AGGGTACGGGCTGAACACGGAGGGAGAGAACAAAAATTTTCCACATCCTAGAAACGGTTCTCTTAACGAACAATGGCAGAGTAGGACAATTACCAGTTGTGCGAGTCAAAACTGTTGTTGCGATTATCCCCCATGACAAAGACAAACCCCTCAGGAACAAGCTACAGAAAACCAAAACAAAGAACAACATATTACATGACAATGCAACAAAAATCTCAAAGTTGTAAAAATATAACAGTTCTGAAGGCCTGATTAAAGGGCAAAGTTGAGCTTACCACCGGATCCATCTCATAAGCAAGTGGTTCTAAGATAAATTCCTCATCTTGAGCAACACCATTGACCAATAATTTGCCATCATGAACCTATAGTTAGATGAGCAGTGACAGCAGAATCAGTAAATCAATACCAAAGGAAAGAAACCTTGAAAAATGTGTACGAAAGGATCAAGTTATTGATGCCATCCATTCTAGGATCTGTTTCAAACTCCGGGTCTATGTAAAAGAACACCTACAAATGCAAGTTAAGACGGTGAATCAGCTGCAAAAGATTTAACAGAAGATATGCATTTATAATACTGAAAAAATATCAAACACTTAACTGGCATGTCAATCTGTTCTCCAGGAAGTAATCGCTGTTCCTCAAAGCAAAAGCATTGTATCTTGTTGAAGTAAACTGCAGCCTGGAAAGGAAACATAAATTAAGAAGAATTGCATTTTACTGCACCACAAATTATCAATTACTAACTTTCGGTGCAACACAGTCATTACAGATCATGGGAACATGCAAACTTTGCTTAGGAGCATTAAAAGGAACCATCTTGGAAGAAAATCACAAGGGGAACCTGTCAAACTAATTAGTGGCAATGTGTCACCATGCAAAAGACTGTACAACTGGTTTTTTTTACAAACGAAATTAAAATAGCAAACTGGCATATTTCAGAATCAGTGACTTTTACAACATTATGGAAAAGACATAGCAAGTTCCTACAAAGCTAAATAAAATTTCGAATTTACCAATGAGGAAGAGCACAAACTTCCTATCAGGACCTCCAAAAGGCATCGTTAATCTAAGCACGTGATAGCTAGCTAAGAACCTCGTCAACCAGAACTTTGTTTTGATTTTTGTCCATATGATGCAGTATTTCATAAAGAAGGGGAAAAATCAACTATAGCAACTAATCAATAATCACTATATGAGAAGCTTCTCAACCAAAAGTTAGCCTCACGGTCATTCTAATTTATGGCAAAACTTTAAAGATTAGTATGGTTACAGTGAGAAAATTTGTCAAGTATCTAAAGTCCAATGCTTATGCCTTGGTCATACATCCATTGGATAAACACATGAGAAAAACATAAAAAAGAATAAGTCATATCGAGTGTTAAGCAGTATTCACTACCAAACAGTGAGTATTAGAACAAGCTCCTTAGCATCTAAAATATTTTGCATCAAGTTATAAGCAATTACCCAGCTAGAGCACTCTGAATAGGATTCAGAAATTTCAGGCTTCATACAGAGTAATAATAAGACTAAGTTAAGCCCTTTATGAACCCTCATAAGAATTAGCATGCACACCTTCATGGGAGTGACATTGTAGGTAGATACACCTGTTATTGGAGTTGAACTTCGATTTTCAGCAGTGTAAAAGGCAAGGGCACTCTCCCCTGGCTTGACCCTTACCTGTCGTATAAAACCAAAAGCATTACAGTACAACCAAATGAATGCTATTCATTTCAGGAACAGGAACATCAGTACTGAACTTCACACAAAAGCAATAGAATGAAGGAACTGACAATCAAGCTGGTGCAACGGAAGTGAGTCAACTTACGCTCTACCACTTCCAAAGTTCTGTACAAATGGCAAAATGTTTGCCCTTCTAATCTACTACTCTTGTTCATTTGTCACATTATCACTACATGGTCAGCAGCTTTCTAAAATGGTGCAGGGTCAAAATATAACAGGGACTGAATGGTTTTCCATTGTACTCAACTAATACTATCAAATGTATCTTGTCGTCTTGTTAATATTTTCCGGAATATTAGCGTTGGCACTTATCCTGATCCATTCGTAGGAGGAACGAAATCCTCGTACCAAGTACTAATTTTTTATCGTATCCTTGCCAGTTGCCAGCACCCAAATGAACCTCACATTTTTCCTCGCTCGCTGGATCAAGAACATTCACAACAATGCACATGTCTGTTTGGCTATAGTTAACTCATTCTTACCCAAGTTTGATTGAACTGGAGATGGATAAGGTTAGAGAACAATCAAGAAAACATAAAAGTACTACTAAGTAGCAAGAATAATCAGTAGTTTAATATGCTAAATTAAAGAATGGCAAAAATAAGCCATTAGGGCTAGCCCTTAAAGAAGTTTTAGAGTTCGCGCGTGTTTAAAAAAAGACATGAATAAATAAAGAAAGGAAGAAGAACATCCACAGTTTCCATGAAGTAGAGAAGTCTAAGCTAAAAGCTGCCCTCACAATTCAAGCACCTCACTTTACAACTTGGTGATGACGACGAGAGGCATAAAAACAACAAATGTAGCGCATCGGTGCTGCGCAGAATTGCTTTTTAGCTATAGAGCTAGTCAGCGGAGGGAAAAAGTGGAAATGAAGAAAATAAATGCATTGATCCATACTAGTAGTTGATAGTAGTTCAAACACTTACGTGGAGAGCATGATGAATTGAAACCATGGATTTCTTTTTCTTTTGTTTTTTCTCTCTTCCTTTTTGCATAAATATTCAACGGTGTGCGCATTTAGTTTGTGCATGAAAATGGACAGCATGATGGACATCCAAGACATATGTCGTCACTAATACTCGGATATTCTCAACAGTGACGGGAAAACATGTCGTCAAAGAGTTGGTATACTCACGTATTGACGACTTAAAATGTCGTCAATACATCTTTGACGACATATGTCGTCACTAATACTCGGATATTCTCAGTGACGGAAAAACATGTCGTCAAAGAGTTGGTATACACACGTATTGATGACTCAAAATGTCGTCAATACATCTTTGACGACATATGTCGTCACTAATACTCAGATATTCATGTCGTCAAAGAGTTGGTATACACACGTATTTACGACTTAAAATGTCGTCAATACATATTTGACGACATATGTCGTCACTAATACTTGGATATTCTCAACAGTGACGCGAAAACATGTCGTCAAAGAGTGTATACACATGTATTGACGACTTAAAATGTTGTCAATACATGTTTGACGACATATGTCGTCATTAATACTCAGATATTCTCAATAGTGACGCGAAAACATGTCGTCAAAGAGTGTATACACATGTATTGACGACTTAAAATGTCGTCAATACATTCTTTGACGACATATGTCGTCACTAATACTAAGATATTCTCAACAGTGACGAAAAAACATGTTGTCAAAGAGTTTGTCATGATCCAATTTTGACGACATTTATTTTGGTGATTAATTACTGCATTCACTCACGAGTTTTTTTGTCGTCACTAGACTTTTCGTCACTAAAGGCCTATTTTCTTGTAGTGATATTTGCTCGAGTTTCTTGTGCAAGTCTTTGTTGTTCCTGTTATATTTTATGCATGTCCCATCGAGTTTCCAATAAATACTACTGCAAAGTTTGAGTGCTATTAGCTAAATTTGCAATTAAATCCTCAGGCGGAGTACCTTATGTAGAAGTAGGTACAACATTAATCTGGGCAGATGTAACCATCGGTGGTTGTTGGGGCCAATGTTGTTTAAGGTTTTGATACCCAAGGTAGTGGCTGCTTTGGTGCCTTATCCTCATAGCTGAAATGGGTTGTCTTCCACCATGAATTGTATGTGTTAGGATAAGAGATATAATGGTCTTCAAAAAGTTGACACATATTGGTTTGATGCCCTATCTCTTCTGGTTAATTCAAAGAAAGATGTCACAAATAATTATTAATAACTAAGAGAAGTAAATAAAACTAATTAACAAAGAACTATTATGCAAAAACAAACAAAAAATAAAAGTCTAGCATACAAGTAAATTCACATCAACTAATTATCAATATATCATAGACCCAAAGATTAAATAATATTAATGAATCATTCAGTTATAAACTTACCGATAATCAACTCTGGCGTAACATAATTCTCCCTTAATTATTCGATAATTAACAATAATTGGTTTAATTAATTACTTTTCTAATTCTAACACAACCTCTGGTTAGAATCGACTAAAATTAGATAGATTTAATGTTAAAACAATATTAAAAAAATAGAAAAATCCAATTCTAATAACTTATAATCAGTTGTCAGTATGTCACAAATTATTAGTCTAATCATCTAGTAAGACATTGCATGGCAGTGTTCACATAATCTTTGGGAATGACCTCAATATCAAAAACTGTATATGTCATGTTCTGCTGCAAAATAAAGCATATATTGCGTCTCTTTGTCAATTCCACTTCTAGCTAATATTTTTCTTCCAGTATAAATCACTCTTCAAATCAGCTTTGTCAAACTATTGCCATGCATTTGCCATTTTGATCCACTTTGAACATAAAAAATGGTTCATTAAGATAATAGTATAACCATGCAAGGATGGACGACCACGGCACATGCCCCAGGCTTTGGTCACGTGCGATCTCTAATGGAACGCCCCCTACTTGGCAAACGACATCGTTTTGCCCGTCTTGATATACCATTGCTTTAGGGTTTCATCTCTTTCTTTCTTTCTTCGTCTTTGCCGTCGCCCTTATTTTTTCTCTGAGCGGCTACTACACTCTCTCCCCCTTCTTCTCCTTCTCCTTCTCCTTCTTCTTCTTCTTCTTCTTCTTCTTCCTTTCAAGTTAATTTTCGCGTCTCTGAGTTTATTTAAACGGGGAACTAATCCACAATTGAGGCCTATGTGAAGTCAAAGGTTGAGTCTCTTTAGATGTGGATGATTTGGAGGGTGCTTTGGATGAGATTAGGTATGCTATCTGGGTTAATGAATTTTTTGAGGGCCTGTTTTCGTCCAAGAACAGATCGATACGTTCGCTCAGGTTCAGATACCTGTGGTCGTCAAGATGGGCTCTTGTGGTACTTTTCAATGGCTGTAGTTTAGGCAAAGAATTTGCTTGAGAATCAGAGTCAACTTGAATGTGGTCTTTTGCTTGTATGATTCTGGACCTTATGGTACCTTTGTGGGAATTTATGACGGCCATGGTGGCCCTGAGACGTCCCGCTGGAACATAGAGAAGATTCAAAATTTTGATACGAGCTAATTTTACCAAAAGAGCACAACTCTTTTGCATATTCTTCCGTGAGTTCCCAACAGCAAGCCAAGAGCAGCTCCACCTTCGAACTTGTAAGAGATTGCTTCTTTTTTTTGTTATTTTTTTTAAATCTTAATTCGAACTTATGATCCCAAAGAGAAAAGAGCCCGTGGACCAGTTTGTTCTTCTTTTTTTTCACTTTTCTATTTTGTTGTTTTTGTTTCTAGAGTCTAATTTGTGAGAAGATTTGGTTGTCCTTATTTTCAAGACATTTGTGGAAAGTAATTAAATGGGAAACTTTTGGCTTCTCTATGATCTACATGATTGAATTTGGAATCATTTTCAAGGCACGAGCTGGAATAACTGAAGTTCACTTCCTTCCTTTCAATCCAACTGATAAAAGGACTGCCCTTACCTACATAGACAGTGCTGGCAAAATGAACAGAGTGACCACAGGTACTGAATTCATTACTTATGAACTGTGAATTTTGATATTTGGACCATACAATTATTAGAAAACATGTGTTTTCGCTTTGTACCTTTGTGATTAATCATACATGCTTGAAAATCATGTACTTTTAAGCTTGAAAAAGTGTCAGCATACATTTCCAGCGAAAGTTCGTTTTAATGCTTGGTTCCTTCATAATGTAACTGCCAGATTGATAAATTTGCTGAACGTGGCCTTCGATCCTTGGCAGTTGCCCGCCAAGTTTATGAACTATATCTTTGACAATTTTTTTGATGCTTTTGTCTTGGCATGCTTGTAGTGTTAGTGTAATGTTTTTTATTTATTATAGTTTGCTTGGCCCTGATCTAATTTCTTCCTCTCCCTATTTGATGAAATTTTTGTAGGCATTCTGAAATCATCCAAGGCATACGGGAAATGAACTATGCAAGTTTCTGAAACAAAACCACCTACGAGTCTACTTCGCAGGAGGCAGAAGTGAGTAATTTATTTTAGATCTTTCTTTTATCATCACACTGCTGCAGTAATCTTCTGTTTACCTGCAACCGTCAAATGATCCATTCTATTAACATCAAACCCCTTCGCAGAGCAAAGAAAGATGAAGGAGATTTGATTGCAATCATCTCTCAGCAACGAAATGAGAGGAAAACAAACATGGATTCTATGCTTTCATCTTTACCGCTGAAGCCTGAAGTTAATTTATTTACCTGGTTTTTCATCTCTTTTGATTTTTAGAGTTTGCTACAGATAAATTAATTGGGTAGACTACTGTATATACTTCTGTTATTCTTTTCTTTTGTTTTTTCTTATTAGATATTGTCATTGGCCTTTTTACTTGTGCTTATACTTGTGCATCTGTGTTGTGTTATGTTCTAAGTTCATAGGAAGTTTGAACTGATGTTAGGAACTCTCTAACTATTAACGTTTTGTGACCAGATTTTTCTCAATGAAGATTGTTCAAAGGAGGGAACTTGAGTTGGGGCTGGCATAGAAGAGGGTCAATGCTGCCTATTGCTTGTAAAAACATAAAGAAATTTGTGCAACACAGCTACCGCGACTGTTCATCTGTCAATATCTATTGTAGTTGAGTTCCAGTTTTATTTAAGGGGAAGGTGCCTCAATATTTTTGAGCTTAATATGTATTTTTTGGCATTTCAGGTTAATGGTTTTTTTGTTGGTTTTTTTGTTTTATGGTTTTAATTTTTTTTGTGTACTTTAACTTGTTTGCAGCTTTGAATGCTGAGGATAGAGCAGACCTTGTTAATGCTCTTAAAGTAAGTTCCTTTATTTTTTTTTTTTGGTTCTGTCTCAAATCCAATCTCTTTGCAGAGGTTACAAGTGATTTCAGAATATTAGGATTTGATTGGGAATTTTTTGTGGGTTTCGGCAAGTTGAAATTAAGAGTACTAAATTAAATTGCCGTTCTTTGTTCTGCAGAATGATAAGTGGGTTTTATACCAACTTATAAATGCTTATTTTACTTGGCTTTTGACTTGAAGTGTATACATTTATGTGGTGTTTTGTGCTAATATGTGCATTAATGTGATATGTAACTTGAGGTGCTTAAATTGAGAAAAGACCCAAAAATGTTGATAAAATGAGGTAAATATATGTTTGGTGTCAAATGGTAAGAAAGAGTTTAAAAGACTTGAGTGATGCGTAGGATTTTGGAGGAAAACTTAATATGCTTAGAATGACTTAGCTTTTAAGTTGGACAGATTTAGTTAGTACATTTCATTTGAGCATAACTTTCTTAATACTAATCCAATTGGTGAGTTATTTGATGTTCTTGAAAGGTCTTTGAGTGCTCTTTAATTCTTATGTTTTAACCGTTTGCAAATTCTGTGTGCAAGGTCATGAAACGAAGGCTTCTTTGTAGACATTACATTAGGGTTTCGATGTTGCCTTCATTATCACAGCTTAGGAGATTGTTGACATCTTGAGCTCTAGTGGTCCAATGGCGCTGTTTCTTGTACTCATGGAAAGGCAAGAGGAAACTCTACAATTCTTGTGTTGAGCTCAATTTCTAATTTGGAAGAGAAAAGGGAGAATTTTCGCCATGAATTGCTAAGATGAAATTTGCACTACGATGCATCGTAGTGCAAATGTCCAGTTTTGCCATGTCTTGGTATTTCGGCCATAACTTTCTCATCCGGAGTCCAATTTGGGTGATTCCAGAGCCTAGGGAAAGCCAAGAGAACCATCTACAACTTTGGTGTTTAAGGTGAAGGCCAATTCTAAAACGAAAGCTGGCAATTCAATGTGGGAAGTGGCAAAACCAAATAAGGGTTTTAAGCCTACGATGCATCGTAGGCTTAAATTTCATATTCTGCCAGGCGTCAGTATTCTGGGCATAACTCTCTCACCTCTGCTCCGATTTGGTTGATTTAAATGGCTATGGAAAGCTGAGAGCAAGAGCTACAACATTAGTTCTTTACGTTTCTCCAAATTCCTAATGCATCACAGTTGAAGTTCGGGTGGAAGATTGCTGAATTTTGTGCACAAGTGTGTAGATTTTCACTACGATTCATCGTAGTGCAATTCTGCCCAGCACATATTTGCACCACGATGAATCGTAGTGCAAATTCATACACACACATTTTGATACCATGATTCATCGTAGTGTTAATTTGCACTTCACAACATTCATTCTTGCATCAACACACAAACTTCATAACATCTTTCACAACAATTCACCCACATAGCAGTTTATTCTCATTCTTTTCTTCATTCTTGTTCTCACTCTTTTGCCCATTTCTTCATCACACTTTACAAACGCTTGGCGTAGCATTCTTTGTGTTCATAGTTCAGATTTCACTTCTTGCAATTTCACTTACAAACAATCACAACACTCACAACTCTCACATACTTCATTTGCACACAAAGCACAATTGCTCTACGATGCATCGCTGCGATGCATCGTAGGCATAGCAATTAACACCACGATGCATCGCCACGATGCATCGTAGTGTTGTTGAGTTTGTGCTACGATGCATCGCAGCGATGCATCGTAGCCTTAATCCATTTGTGCTGCGATGCATCGTGGCGATGCATCGTAGCTTTGTGTTGATCCAAGTTGTGTGGAGTCTTGAGTAAGTAAGAATTTGTGTTGTTCAAGCTTTGAGGAGCCTTGAATGAGCAAGAATTTGTGTCGTTCCATCTGTGAAGAGTCCTAAATGAGTAGGAGTTTGTGTTGAGTTGTTATTCCAGATTTGTTCTTGTTTTGGAATTCAGAAATTTGGCTAAGTATGAAGTTCTGATTTTCTGAATTTCTAGGCAGCTGAAGGCGTGAAGCTGGCAAGCCCAAAGGCATGAATTCTTAAAGGCGGGATTTCATGAAGACTCGCGGAGAAGCTGAAGGCGTGAACGGCCCAGTCTCGAAGGCGCTGGAAACCTCTGATTCCTTCGCTTGGCTTTTGAGGAGTGAAGGCGTGAATCTCACTGGCCCAAAATAGTTTCAAAAGAATGAAAAACAGAACAGGCATGGGCAACCGTTTAATAGTGATCATCAAAGTTTATATTGAAATAAGAAATACTGACATGGGCTACCGGGCCACATAAAACCACCAATTTCGTCTAGTTTTCCGCTTTGCAGATCATACCAATACAGTCTATACGCACACCAAACTGAAATCAAGTGAGGCTTGTGTGGATGAAAACCAATAATATTCAAGGAACCAATAACAATGCCAGGATTGTGTTCCTTAATCTCCCTGAAATAAACCTGATGCTTCTTCATCCACTTGTCACCTTGCTCAACATCCTCAAGGAACCATATTTTCATACCTTCATCACTGTAGTTAACATAATGTATTTTCCCCTCCAACTCCAAGAAGTATTCTGCGCGACACTCGAAATCTCGACCTTTCCCATGTACGCTTATGAGTTTCAGAATCTGCTTTGAACGATCATAAGCCAAAACACAGTGATTATAAACTGGCCAGTAGATCACCTCCTTAATTGAAAAACCAGGCCGATTGCCCAAAACTAACACAAATTCTGAAGCACATTTTAATCTAGCCTTGCTCCATTTCTTAGTATAAGAAGAAAAAGTATCAATGTTTAGCACTTTAGAATGTCCTCGAAGCTTTTCTGGTTTTGCCCGTATTACTTCATAGTCAACACCATCCAAGGATGTTGCATCTCCGCTGCACAAAAAAGCAACAACAGCAACAGGGTACTTTTCTCCCAGTTCTGGGAGGTTTCGGTATTCCTTGGTCACAGGGTTGCATATTATATATTTCACATTTTCGTGCCTATTAGAGCAACAGAGAAGGAAGCCATTAGAAGATCCCACAATCTCTACTTCTTGGCAATGCAGGAGTCGTCTTAAAGATTCATCAAGACTGCCCAAACTTAGCTCCTTAAGCTTTTTCCCTTCATCACCAAAGTAGGTGAATTGAGCTGATGGAGCTAATTCTGTAATACCACCGCGTTCTGGTCCAAGATTCATGAAAGTTCGAGATCGATTCACAAAGTAACCCAAACAAGTAAGATGCTTGCTCGAGTGCACTAACCTAAAGAAAAAAGAATTTTTTTTTTTTTAAAAAAAAGGACTTTGATTTAACATTAAATTTGAAGTTTCAAAAAACAGTGAGATAAGATTGACCTATAATGATTAGATTTCAACTAACTAGGCTTGAATTTAAAGCATCAACATATATATTAGAGATGATAACTAGTTACTACAGAAAAAATAAAACAGTGACAATATTCGACAGGTAAACTAATGACTGACCTGTAGCGGCGGCTGCGATTGTGATTGTGAATGACGCCCTTGCTGCCGCCATAGCTTCGGCAGCAAACTCTACCTCGTTGATGAGAATTTGATGTCACTGGTGATGATCTTGAATGACTCCGCCCACGACTATGGAACATAATTGCACAAGCAACCATATTAAAAAAAACGAAAACATTAACATTTTGGTCTGTAAAATTAGTATACATTGACACTAACAATTGCCATATATAGCTAAGCACAATCGCACACTCAGGATGCTGCTAATACACACTGAAACTAATTAACTAAAAATTACACGAAAATCTTAGATTTACAGCTTATATATTCTGTTTGTTGTCAGGCTTCTTTTCACGGAATGCAAATATTAATATTGTTGCTGAATCAAGTAAGTCAGCAAACGTACGTTGAAGGTTAAATTTACGGATGGATTGATTTTCTCACTAATTCCAACATGAGCTCAACCCCGTTCTTAGTCAACTAGGGTTGATTTGATAGCAATCGGGCAAATACTCAAGCGTGATAACTAGTTACAGAAGAAGAATAAAATAAGAGAAAACAGTGAAAACATGCTACAATAAGTACACTCATTGCTAATTAACCTGTTGCTGTGGCATCGACAGCGGCTATAGCTTCGATGGACCTCTACCACGGCGGCAAGGAGATTGTGATCTCACCGGTGATCTTGAATAATTTAGACTGCCATAAGGCAACATATATAAATGCAACAGAAATGATACGTACATTGCCAAGCATATATGCATTTGGTTGAAAAATACAATTAATTAGGACTTGGATCAAAGAGCATATTTACATACTGATAACAAAAACAAATGAAATTAATACGTAGATCTATTAATTATATATATATGAAACGAACACAATAAGATTGACGAGTACTAAAAATAAAACTTAAAAGGTGGACATATATAGCAATAGAAACATATATATAAGTACCCCATAATATACTCAGGACCGTATTTGCATATAATTACTATATAGCCACTTTCGTTGAAGCAAAAATACTTATTCTTCCAGTCACCAGCCTTGCAACCTCTAACACAGTGGTCAATATTGCGGCCACAATCGAAGCAGTAGCCAGGACCAGGAGGAGCGCTTCTTCTTCTATGCTTATTATATTGATCACCAACATCAAATCCTCCCAATGGCACCTACGTACAATCTTGTTAGATTTCATTACATCAACTGTATAATGAAAAATTAAATGAACCAAAGAAAACACTAAAACCTAAAGCAAATATACTTTACAGATGCAAAATAACTTGCAGCATGCAATCTGGCAAAATATGATGAGTGAAACCAAAAAGGAAACGGGACATGGAAAAATCATCCAAAAAGCTTGCATATATCAAGGAATTCTGCATCAAGCCCAAACAGGCTAGGCTACCCCTTGCTTTCCCAATGCACACACACACACAAACTCCCCCAACAAATTAAAGAACAAAAGATTGAAGCTAAAGATGGAATTAACACTCGGGCCTCCCTTTTCATAATGAGGAAAACTTGTCATAGACCATATATTTAGAAAAATATATAGTAGGAGGAGGTCCTAATTAAGTATATTTTTATTGCTTCTTCAGTAAAGGAGTGAATGTGCATTTTGCTTACGCTGTCGGACACAATGATACGACGCCCATGAACCTCCCAACCATTTAAATTATATCTTGCGTCATCCGCATCCTCTTGATCATCAAAAATCTGTGCAAACAAGTCAGAATCAGGAAAACCATAACAAAAATTTTAAAAAAAAATTGTGCAATTGTTGAATAAAGTGTATGAAATCGAAAGCCCAGATTTTGACCATATTTATGAGAGAGAAAAGATACATACCACGGAAGCATAGCGATCATAAATAACCACGTCTTGTATTCTGTGTGGAAATGGTTGCCAGAAACAATAAGCCCATCTTTAATTAATACTGTATATCAAAGTGCTGAAAGTGCGTGAAACTTGAAGTAAACAAGATTACACGAACAATTAGCAAGATGCAATTTAATAGACAAAGATCACATACCTTCCATATGGAAGGAAGACAAGTTCCAAATCATGCGAATTAGTCCGTGAAGACAAGTTTTTAACGTAGAGACGAGTGGGCATTTTGAACTGCGCAGCTTAGGTAGAAACCATGCAGTAAATTTAATTAAAAAAAATCAACAAGTAAATTTAATAATAAAAAAAATCGACATTCTGTTTGCAAACAAATTTCAATATAAATAAAACCAACCAGTACCAACAAGGAAATCCTTCAGATTCAAACAGATTCTCTCTGTTGCGAAGTATTGAATTAAGATTAAGAGAAGAAAAGAAAGACGAAGAAAAGAGAGACGAATTAAGGAGAAATAAAATGAACAAAGTGTGTCTAGAGTCTCACACATCAATTATAGGGCAATAGCCTTAATATAACTAAAGGCGTAAGGAGTAGTAATAGTTACATTTAATTTACCAATCTCAATCCTTATTAACCTAAATGCATGGGAAGGTGACAATTAATCGAACAAAATCTCAAGAAATCCGCTAATGATATCTCCAAACAATAGTAAAAGGTAGGCTTATATATATATATATATATATATCCTTATCTTGTGTGTGTAAAAGCCTATAAATACGTACGAATTATACTTTATACAGTATATGGGACGGTTTTATAGTAGAAAGCCCTTTATCAAATTACAATATACCCAGTTATGCAAAATAATCCGTATTCCTACAAGTGCGCAAGGTTTTTCTCCAATTTAAAAAAAAAATAGCTAAATTTAAATTTGTCCCATGATTACGTAGTATATGGTGACGACCTTTATAAGTATTCTATTGAAGAGAACTAGAGTATAAAGAAGGTTTTGCTAAGGATTTTTATTTTTATTTTTTAAAAAAAGTTACTTTTTCGGTCTTCCACTCTTCCTATTAAGATTTATTTAAAGAAAAAAAAATCTGGATTTTACCTAATTTACTCTATCGCCATCCCCCAGTTTTTTGCTTTCGAATATTGCAAGTAATGATTCATTTTAACTAATCAAGAAATTTTTCATGCATGCGCAGACCCACATCTTCAACTTTTTGATTTCATAAAATCACATTAAGGAAAGTAGCTAGGAAACCAGAGAAGAAAATACATTTTGAACGAACAGAGGTCGATTCGGGGATTAGTACCTTTCACACGAGTCGATGAAAGAGGCAAATTACTATATCAGGGAAGTGGAAAGACATGCAAGAGCTCATTCAGAAAGAATTCTTCAATCGAAGAAGAAGCGAGTTTCCAAAGAGCGAAGCGGAGCGGGGCCAAAATAATTCCAGTTTACTATTATGCTAACCACCAAAACCCAAAAATCATGTATATTTGCGGAATCCCCATCCCCAAAATTTATATAAAGTAAAACAATTACCAATCATGCACTAAATTAATTTCCTATTACGTACACTTGTATAATTAATTTCTTTTGGACAATATATATATATATATATATATGGTGAAATATGCAACAATTGGATAACTTACTGTTACACTCAGTTCATTTGCTAATTTCATTACTTTCCATTAATTTTTATATCTCATTGATCGAATAAACGCCTACGATTAATAATTACTTGTAAATTTTGGTAATTAATTGTATTTATTAAGATATATATGCCCGGCTTCAATCTCTCCAAAGTTTGCATATGTGAGTGACGCTGCATGCTAGCTTATTGCATGTGATTGCATACAGGCCAGGTTAGCTCAACTCTCAACTATTAACAAAATTACTAGCTAATTATAATCATTTAAATTTGATTGGTTGGGAATTTTTGTTTTTCATTTCACTATTTCATCAGATGATGAAGTAAATGGACTGTGAAAAAAATTTAATTACTACTTTTGGAGATCAGTAATAAGCCAATATATATATATATATATAAATAGAGACAAAATCTTCCTTTTTTTGCATTAGCTATTCTCTTTTATCTCTTCCTTCCTTCCTGAGTAGAGTAGGCAATAGGCATTAGGCATTAGGCATATGGCATGTATCCTTATCATATGTGAAGTTTCATTAGTTACGTTAGTACATAGCTGAGACAAATTAAGAAGAGCAAACTGCTTAGATGGTCACTAAACTTTCTGAAAATTCGATTTTTAGTCACTAAACTTTTAAAGTGGTTAAAAGGTCACCAAATTATTCAAATTCACAACTTTTAGTCCTTCCGTCCAAGATCTCCGTGAGTGAAAGCAGAAATCAACTTTTTAAAGGGCATTTTCGTCTTCTTTTTCTTCTTCTTGAAAGTCCAATCTTCAAACTCATCTTCTTTAATCATTCAACTTCCAAAATAATTTTTTTTTATTTTTTTTTTAATTGGCTTAACCTCAGTTTTGAGGTGGGTCGCCACTCCTAAATCTATTAGAATTCTTGGTAGGTGCAAATTCACCTTTACAAAAGAAATAGTCTTTGAATCTAGATCCATTTACAAGCAAATGGATCCATATTCAAAAATTTTTCAGAAAAGAAGCAAATATTCCTACATTTACAGGATATATACATGTACTTAGCCTAGACCTAGCTTCCCAAAAAACTCCTTTAATCACAAGGAGTGACAAAAGTTCCCATATATTTGGGACATTATAATTAGATAGTCTGTGGGTTGTTGTATCCAGTCACTGGAGTCTGTTATATCAGCAGTAATCAACTTCCAGTCCCCTGTACTATAGCAATCATGCAAACTTGAGCAGAACTTCCCTAGTTGTAAATCCTCAGAGCACATGCTCCTCAATAGGGCTGCTGAGGAGTAGCATATTCAGCTGTTCCTACCTTAGGACCTGCTAAAGACACCCTCTGATCGTGCAAAATCCTTTTTCAGTCTGATCCTTCTAAACGTAGGGATCCCAAGCTCATCTCTCCTCAGGGATATTTGGAGTTTCTCCTCAGCAGCTTGGTCGTTTTCACCCTCTTTTTGCGCTAAGAATCTGGTAGCTTGGTTTTCTTCCGCAAGACATTGGGATAATTTGCAGTGTTCCTGAATCATTTTCAACCTTTCACCAATAATTTGCTATGCTCCAGCAGTTCTCTCTTGTTCCTTGGATAGCTTTGTGAAATCCTTGGTGATTATATTCCAAGGTGATGTTTGACCAGCCCTTTTCCAAGCAGAATCTGACACCTTGGTGGGCCATATTTAGCAGCGCATTGAGGATAATTGTACCTGCAGGATTAGTCCATTCATATGAGGCAGCAAAAATTTTAATTAAACCCCATTTGTGATCCCTAATAATTCCTGCAGCCTTGATGACATTGGTGCTTTTTTTGTGTGCTAAGTTGATCTTTACCCCTCCACTTTCAGGGAACTTCCATTTACAAATGATCAGCTTAGTTTTACTCCTTTGGTTCCTAACTGAATCCCAAAAGGTTCCCCATTCTCTGAAATCCAAATCTGCATGATGCATTTTTGACTTAGTCAGTGCTAGAGCAGAGTGGTGTGTTTGTTTAATAATTTGTTCCCAATCTGTCCGTTGACCTTCAAACACTGCCATTGTTCTTTGTTTCCAAATCTCCCAACAGATGAGGGACGGCACCGCCTGCAAAAGGAATTTATGAACATCATTTAATGCATGAGTTTCCCACCATTTTTTACAAACCTGTTTGATTGAGTTAGAGTGTTCATACACCCCAATTTCCGCAGCAAAGATCCTCCAGACCTGTTTGATTATATCACAACTTGCAAAACAGTGATTAGTGCTCTCCTCATTATTAAAGCAAAATTGGCATATAGAGGGTCCACTAAAATTCAGCCTATGCATAATTTCCCCTAAAGGAATTCTGCCCAACCATAAGCGGTACATAAAGAAGGATATCTTCAGCGGCACGTGTTTTAGCCAGACCTTTTTCTGTTCAGGATTTGAATCCTTTCTTTTTCTGATTTTTTCGAATGCTGACTTAAAGGAGAATTCCCCATCCTCACACAGCATCCATTTCAATTGATCTTTTCCCTTCTACGTGTGTGGAGGGTTTCTGGGCAATCTGTTTTTCAGTGAGGCATGAAGTTCTGCCATTTTGCACAGTCCCATCTTCCATTACTAATGTAATTTCTCAGGGGTGAGTTGTCAGGGGTGCTGCGCTCTGAGATCAATTTTCCGCTCCCCATCCAGTTGTCGAGCCACATATGGCAATTGCCCTCTTGAATCTGAACAGCCAAAAACCTTTCTGTTATATCCGCATGTTTCCACATTCGCTTCCATGTGTGTGAGTCCCCCCTGTATAGACAAACCTGAGATGGGTGTAAGGTTCCTACATATTTATGATGCATAAATTGGGCCCAAAGTGTTTCTCCTTGCCGGAATCTCCACCCCAATTTCATACTTTGAGCCTTAGTAATATCTTCGAAGGCCCTAAACCCTACTCCCCCTTCTTCCGCATGATAACACAACTTCTCCCACTTAATCCAATGGTAACTCCTCTGATCCTTTGTCTTTTGCCAAGTCTTTTGCCAAAGGAAGTTCGCCAGAATTTTTTCTAACTGCGTCAATACACACTTTGGTGGGCAAAGAGCCATCGTAGTATAAATTGGCATAGCTACTAGGACACTTTTAATCAGGGTAATCCTTCCACCTTTTGATAAGAAATTTGTGCACCAAGCACCTGTTTTATTCCTGACTTTTTGAATGAGCGGCTCATAGTGTTTAGCTTTTAGCTTTCCGTAGTGTAGCGGGGTCCCTAGATAATTAATTGGCCATGTTCCTTGCTGAAAATTGGTTATCCTACCAATGAGGGATTTTTTATACCCCGGCAGCTTGTGATGGCATAGAAAACAGCTCTTCTCTTCATTTAATTTCTGCCCAGTCACTGCCTGATAGTGCCTTAAGTCTTCCATCAGCCTGGCCAGTGAGGTCTGAGCTGCTACAGAGAATATTATCACATCGTCCGCATAAGCCAGGTGTGATATTTTTGGGCATCTTCTTGGTACACAATAGGCTGGAACCTGCTCCACCGACCTGTTCAAAATTCTAGAAAGATAATCAGAACCAATTATAAATAAAAGTGGGGAGAGAGGGTAACCTTGTCTGAGGCCTCTCGTAGTGGAGAACCACCCTTGAGGGGCCCCATTGATAATTATAGACATCCACACGTTTGAAATTAATCTCCAGATTGTGTCTATGAACCTTTCCCCAAATCCAAGTTTCCTTAGCATCTGCAACAAGAAAGGCCAATGAACTCTGTCGTACGCTTTTTCCATGTCCAGTTTTATGGCTATATTCCCATTTTTATTTTTGCTCTTCATGGATGTCATCAATTCGTTAGCCAGGAGATAATTATCTAGAATTTGTCTCCCTGCCACGAAGCCACTTTGGTTCCCGCAAATTATGTAAGACATCACCTTATTTAATCTAACTGCTAACAGTTTGGAAAGGACTTTGTTTACATAGTTGCAGAGGCTGATTGGTCTGAAATTAGCAAAGGAAGAAGGGTTTGGAATCTTGGGTATTAGAACAATCCACGTTGCTAAGATGGCTGTTGGGATTAATTCCCCATTCAGGAAACTTAACACCGCAAGCAGGAGGTCTTCCTTTATAACATCCCAAGCAACCCTGAAAAAGTGACCATTGAAACCGTCCGGTCCCGGGGCACTATCCTCACCCAGCGAAAAGACTATATCTCTTAGTTCCTCCATCGTGGGGTCCATCATAAGATCCTCATTCCATGCATGAGATACCAGATTTGGTACTACCCCTGATCTGATAACTTCTGATGTATTTTCTGCTGAGTATAGTTTAGCGAAATGGCCGACTGCCTCAACTCCGATCTCTTTGTCCCCCACTGCCCACGTCCCCGTACTCCCTTTTATCCTATGAATAAAGTTTCTTACCTGTCTTTGTTTCACCACAGCATGGAAAAAGGCAGTGTTGCGGTCCCCTTCTTCCAGCCATTTTGCATTTGCCTTTTGTGCCCAGTATCGTTCCTCTCTGATTGTGGCCAGTTTAAGCTTGGCTGCAGCTTCATTGACCACTGCCATAGGTAGAGGATTAATGGCATCATCCTTTTCCACCGCCTCCATATGTTGTTCTGCAGCTTGTACTGCTGTCATAATATTCCCAAAAATGTCTTTATTCCACTGTCTAAGAGCTATTTTAGTCTGCTTCAGTTTCACCGCTAGCACCCTAAGAGGTGATCCATGCAAATGAGTTGACCAGGCTCTTTCCACCACCTTCATCAGTTCTGGGTGCTGTGTCCAGAAGTTTTGGAATCGAAATGATTTCGGTCCACCTTCCCTCCTTCTTCCCAGCTGAAGGATAAGTGGAGCATGATCTGATGGAGCTCTGAGGGCATGCTGTACCGCGATCTGAACTTTTAGCTTCATAAACTCAAGGTTTACTAGACACCGATCCAACCTTTTCCAAACCCTTTCCGCCCCTTTCCTGTTGTTGCACCACGTGTATAGGGATCCTAGAAATTGTGGTTCCACCAGCTCCATTTTGTCAACAAATTCTGTAAGCTCAAATGTGTCTTTTATCCTACATGGTTTACCTCCTTTTTTCTCTGAAGATTGAGCAATACAGTTCCAATCCCCCCAGAGCACCTATGGAGCATTGAGTTGCTTATACTTAGCGATAGAGGACCACATGGGCTCTCTGCCTGTGGCTGTGGATTTTGCATAAACAGTTGTCACAATAATGGCACCTTCCATTTCAGGATGTCTCAGTTCACAAGTAATGTGTTGATCATTGCACTCTAAAATTTTACAAACAAAAGGTTTTCTAACAAACAACCAAAGCTTACTCACATCATTAGCCAAGCAGAAATCAAAATTAATTTTTTTTCTAACTTTTTCCATCATGTTAGGACCTGCAAAAGGTTCTGCAATGGCCAGAAAGTTAACCTGATTTTTCCTTATTATTTTCTTAAGTCTATGTAATTTCCCTTTACCCAGTATTCCTCTAATATTCCAGTAAATTGACTTAATCATTGGGATACCTGTCTGGAGCTAGTACCTGCGCCCTTAGACCTGAGGCTCATGCTAGAGTCTACATTGGCCCTTGTCTTTATGCTGACGGATGGGATTCTTTTTCCTAATTTGATTGCTTTCGGAGTTAGCTTTGCAGTTTTTCCATTTCCCGCTGCCATCCTTTGGAAATCCTCCCCCGCTTTCACCGTGCTCTCCCCGTCTGAGTCCACACCAGTTGGCAGTTCCTGCCAGAGACGGAGCTTTTCATGGGCATGTAGGGGCCATGGCCCCTACAAAAAAAAAAATTTATTATATATATTTAATTGGGCATAAAAATTAAAATGGCCCCTCCAAAAGTTAGAATAAAAAACTAAAAGAAAGTAATACTTTAATATTCTAATCTCATTCCCGGTTCCCTCTAACTTTTACTTTATAAATTTTAACTTTTCTTTTCTTTCTTTATAATTTTGTGATTTTTGTCCATCTTTCTCCAATTCTCCCACTTTCCTCAATTCTCATATTTCTCTTCTCTCGGTTCTGCAGTCCTTCGTGACTTCGTCTCCCGTTCGGCGTTCTACGGTTCCTGTAAGTTTTCTTTGCTAATTGCTATTCTGCAGTTTTTTGTGTGGTGCAAACTAGTAAATTACAAAACCAAACATCAATAACTCTATTCTAATTTCTAAATCTGCTCAGCTATTTGATCGACTAAATGACTGATGCTTCAAGCCTTCAACGATTCAACCTCAGGTCCTGACAACTAATTAAGGTAATTATTTGATAAAAATATTTAAAATAAAATCTTTCATTTTTTAAAAATTGTTTTATTATTTTCTATTGGATTTAATTTCTTCAAAGTTCAAACTATATTGATATCAGATATGGTTGATATCAATCCTATTGTTTTTTTTGCATTATTGTTTCATTGTTTCATTGTTTGATTGTTTCATTAGGTCTTTATTAATTATTATTGTTATTTTAGTGTTAAAATATTTTAAAACAATATCATACAAATTACAATATCATATTTAATTTATGATGAGTAGTTTTAGTTTAGTTTAGTATCAATTGTACCATATTGATTAATTTTAGACTGATATATATATATGCATATTTTGCTGAAAAATTTGATTCTGATTCTATTATCAAAGATTTCAAGTCATTGAAGGAACGTCGAGCAGTACTTTAATGTAAGCATTTTGTTATCTTGTTTCTTTCTAACTCTTTTAGTTAATTGAATATGAATATGATATTGTTTGACATGTTTTTATCTTATACGAAATGTTAGAATTGTTAGGCACTTAGTTGTTTGATTAAGTTTAGTACTAGTTACTATAAAGTATAAACTAATGTTGGCCCCCCTCATAAATTTGTTGAAGCTCCGTCACTGGTTCCTGTATATTAGAATCTGAATTAGTCTTGCGTAAAGACATTGCAACAGGGCTGTGAGTTAATTGACTGGGCTCATCTAAAATTTGAGGGGTGTTCTTTCTCTTATTTATCAAGTTAGTTTGTTCATCCATCGCTTGGAAGTTTAGGCTTGTAGTATTCTTCTCTAGCCTCTCAACTCTGATCACAGGACCTAGTACTATTTCAATTGAGGGGGTCGCCTCTGCGTCGTTATTAGTGATTGCATTGGGCACATGGCATATTTCTATCTCAGGTGAAGGAGTCTCCTCTGATCCATCTTGTCTTCTAGTTTCTTGCCCATCTCCGTTCAATTCCATAGGTCCTTCCCCTTTCTCACTCTCTGTAACATGCGCCTGATGTGGGATCATCCCCTCTGTCTTGTCCTCCAGGGGTACCACCGAAGTGGTACTATCATAGTCCAAAATAGGGTCTCCCTCCTGGTGCTCCTTCTTTGAATCTATTGGTGACACTAAGTGTGGTGCCCCTTGCTTTGAGCTTTGTGGCATTTCTTCCACTTCCCTGCAGATTGTTGGAATGCTGGCTGGGATTACCTTTTTGCCTTTTCCCTGACTTTCCCCAATTTGCTTTCCCGTGTTCTTTTCTATAATCGCATGTCCGTCACTTTCCCTGATTTGGATTCCTAGATTTTTTGCTTTTTTCACCAAAGTCCATTCTTTTTGAGATTTCTTTGGCTCGACTGCCGTTGCTTTTACTGGCTTTGTCTGAGGAGGTTGACATGCTTCCGATTTATGCCCCAATTTCTTGCATTTCGTGCAATAATCCGGTCGGTCTTCAATTTCCAATTTTTGCCATTTGCCATTTTCCTTGGTTCCAATCCAAACTCTCTCCGGAATGGCTTTTTGTACATCCATTTCTACGCACACTCTAGCTTCGCTGGGCCGTGCCAGTTGTTTTGCCGTTGCTGTTGCATTATCCAATTTTAGTGGCTTACCAGCAACCGACCCCAGCGTGTACAGTTTTTCAGGCTGAAAAAAATGGATTGGTAGCAATGGGAATCGTATCCAGACTGGAGTGATGGAAAGTTCAATCTCCGGAGTGAACTCCTTAGTCCATCTGAACAATCGAGCCTGAAAACCTGTGAAGTGCCAGACCTTTCGCAGCCACATTCTTTGGAAATCCGCCTCTTTTTCAAACTTGAAAAGGATGTGTCTATTATCGAGTAATCCCAGGTAAACCTCTCCTAGAAATGTGGCATTAAGCACCTCTTTTCTTAGAATAGTCATAGCCGGTCTGCCCCAGGAGAATTTGCCAACAAGGGTAAACTGGAATTCATCAGCCATTTGGTCCTCCTCCTCATCCGTTAGGAGCAGGGCAGGCTCCCCCTTATAGACAGAGATTGGCACCTTTTTTACCTCTGCAAAGGAGATTGCAAAATCATTATTTGGTTTCTTCCCTAGATCGACGGCGTCACGGAATGATTTAGTAGGGTTTGGGGCCGGAGCTTCCTCCGGCCGCCCTTCCATTATAACTCCCGCGTCTGTTGAGATAGAAGGAATATATCCGTTGAAAAAGTTTTAACGGCTGAGATGTAATCAACGGCTAGTATTTTGAGGCCGTGGATCCTAGTGAGAGTTGAGAGCGTTTTTTAGTTTGACTGATCACAGCATGCTTTAGTTATCTATGAAATAACTTCCAAAATAATTTATTTAAGATAAATATCAATCGATTTTGAATTCAAGAAATTTCTTGAATGACTTCATTTGAAAAAGAATAAAAAAAAAATCAAAATCTGCAGTAAATGTCCCCGTTGATTTTTCTCCACACACGTAGACTTTCATTTTCAGTTTTCTACCCACAAATTGAAGAACCCACGTACAATTTTCGACAACGTCGTCTTTAATACAGACTGCAAAGTTCTTCAAACTGAAAAACCCAACAAAAATTTTCAATCTTTTTTTTTTTGAATTCGTCAAGTTCTTGTTTATGAACTTGATCAATCATCAAGAACTTGGAGTTTGAACCGCAAAAGGGTCTTCCCTTTTGTATGAATTTTCAGTAAATACAAGCATGGAGGTTCACCGTGACGGTCTTCTGAGCAAAATCAAGGTGTCCCTTTTCTTTCTTTATGATGATCGTGTCGTGTTCACGTACTTTGTATTATTAGTTTTTCAAAGTTTGCTTCTTTGTTTCTTCATGTGGTTTGTTTGTTGATAATGTTTTGGTTTTAAGATTCTTTAACAAAACTCTAATAAACCGGAACATGATGTAGGATCCCAAATAACACTAACTTGAAACTAATTTTGCAACCATCTTAACTTTGTAATGAAAGTTTGACAGATGTGAGATATTTTATACTTAGACTAGCACTTGATTTTTGCCTGCTTGTTAGTTTACTTGTATTTCATAAGTAGTTGTGATAATCTGGAATTGTATGTTGAAGAAGAAGAAGACAAAAATGCCCCTCAAAATGTTGATTTCTGTTTCCACTCAAGGAGTTATTAGACGGAAGGACCAAAAGTTGCGGGTTTGAGTAGTTTGGTGACCTTTTAGACCAATTTAAAAGTTTAGTGACCAAAATGCGGATTTCCAGAAAGTTTAGTGATCATCTTGGCAGTTATATACGCGTACGTAGTCTATGTTATATACGCGTGTTTGAACTGAAAGTCATATGTTTGAATATAAAGCAATTTTTTTTCCTCTTTGTTTTTAAGGGAAAGCCCGCAGCCGCTACTCGAAAGTGCGCATTGGGTGAAGCCCGTCCTGTGACCCTAGCCGGCAAAGAACCACAGGAGCCTAGATTGCCCATATTTTTTTTCCTCTTGCTTTCTTAGCTTGTTGCAGACAATTAATTAATTACTACTGTTGGAGAAACGCAGCGAAAAAAATCATTAAGTAAAAATGAAGGAAGGGTGAGATAAGGTAATTTAATTGGAATTGTTAATTCTCAAGCCTAAACACAAGGTTATAAATTAATTTGCACAGTTTTCACGCTTTGAGCACTATTGAAACAACATAAATATTGTCGGACTATGTGCGAATAACACAATAGAAACTAAATAGACCAAAATAATAATAATAATAATAATAAATTGAAGGACAAGTTTAATTAAATTTTGGAACATATATATCCAGTCCATTTCAATTAAACCTTGGCAGTACTAGTGAGGATGAGGAGAAGCCAAAGCAGTAAGGTTTGTAAATAATTCAAGTGCTTTGGTAAAAGTCGGATTTTGAATTAACTAGCTACATTATCGGCAAGGTAAGACGATCCAACTTTGGAGTGATAACACAATGATTTAAAAGACAAAAAAAACATGGATAGAATTAATATATACGTACAAGCCCAGTAAATATATTTTAATTGTTGTAAAAAAAAAAGACAACACTAATTAAAAGAGATTAAAAAATAAAGCATTTAAAATAATATTTAAACATAAGTTTTTTCTTGTTAAAATTAAAATATATCCCCACCGTGGCCGTGATTTATGGGAATCCTTGGTCGCGCGACATATGTGTATCTGTCACGTGGCTCGACAGGCAACCTCAATGCGTAAGTAATACGTTCCAATCATTATGGTTGTCCAGGCTTTCAAATTTAATGCTTGTCTAGGCTTTCAAATTCCTGACTATGGAAGGAAACCTCCACTGCGTAAGTAATACGTTCCAAGCATTCATTATGGTTGTCTAGGCTTTCAAATTCCTGACTATCGAAGGAGACCTCCACTTCAACGCTGCCATTGCTTAGGGCCCGCCTGTTCTCGAACCTGCCCTCCCTGTTGTTATGAATACTCCAATAAACTATTGTGTTCTCACCAGTTATCTGATCAGGATGAAGGTCTGGGTAAACCAATCTTTCTGTCCACTCTCGAAAATAGTGAAGACAAAGGTCCAATCGAACCACAATTGAATAGCGTGTCTGGTTGATTCATTGATTGTAGTAACAGTGACATGTCTCGGTGGGTCAACGTGAAAGCTGCTGGGATAACTCATGTCTTCCAAACTCTTGCCGCTTCCACAAGTAATGAAACCTTCATAGACACCGGCGTCAATATTGATTTAGATACAGTCCACATAAGTGACTCAATTGACCAGCATTTATGGACGGTCAGAAGCTTTCCTGATGGTTGTATAAACTATAAAGTATAAACAGAGGAGAACTGAGGATGGTTGCAAATGCAAAAATGGTTTTGTGTGTGTAGTGTGATTAAGTGATAGTTGCTGCTTGCTAGTGTAAGGCTTTTAGGTAAAGCACTGCAAAATATATATAATAAAACAATGGCGTGTTAATGCTCTCATATCTTGCTACTACTTCGTCCCACCATATAATTATCATCAATATTTTCCAATGCGCGTAGTTCTAAAAACTTTACATGCCAATTGTCATGCATGAATTGATGATGTACAAATTATATAATTTTGTCCCAGTCATGCATTCGCTTTATTGACTAATATTGTTCATGAATTGCTACAAGCTAATATACGTACGCACCCAAGCTGCCTATATGGATTTCTTGCTGTCATGGTCTTGCTGTGCCCGCGCATACTGCAACAACTCATCATTAATTTGAAAAGTATGGTATTCCTTAACTAGGGAAGCCTCTTTAACGGGAAAGAATTGGTTCAAATTTAGCTATAACGTAGTTCAAGAATATCGCACCTCTCTCTTGGCTTGAGCTTGGTTGTATAAACTATAAAGTATAAACAGAGGAGAACTGAAGATGGTTGCAAATGCAAATGGTTTTGTGTCTGTGCAGTGTGATTAAGTGATAGCTGCTGCCGGCTAGTGTGCTGTGAGGCTTTTGGGTAAAGCACTGCCGGATATATATAATAAAATGATGGCGTGTTAATGCTCCTATATATATCTTGCTACTACTTCGTCCCACCATATAATTATATCAATATTTTTCTATGTGCGTAGTTCTAAAAACTTTACGCGCCAATTGCTATGCATGAATTGAGGATGTACAAATTATATAATTTTATACTAGTCATGCATTCGCCGACTAATATTGTTCCTTAATTGCTACAAGCTAATGTACGTACGCACCAGAGCTGCCTATAATGGATTTCTTGCTGCATGGCATGACCTTGCCGTGCCCGCGCCTATTGCAAACGACTCATCATTAATTTGACAAGTATGGTATTTCTTAACTAGGAAACCTCCTTAACAAGAAAGAATTGGTTCAAATTTAGATATAACGTAGTTCGAGGAGATCGCGCCTCTCTCTTGGCTTCGACTTGGTTGTATAAACTATAAAGTATAAACAGAGGAGAACTGAAAATTGTTGCAAATGCAAATGGTTTTGTGTGTGTGCAGTGTGATTAAGTGATTGCTACTGCCCACTAGTGTGAGCTTTTTGGTTAAAGGACTTATATATATATATATATATATATATAAAATAAAACGATGGCATATTAATACTCCCATATCTCTTGCTACTACTTCGTCCCACCATATAATTATCATCAATATTTTTCAATGCGCATAGTCTAAAAACTTTACATGCCAATTGCTATGCATGAATTGATGATGTACAAATTATATAATTTTGTCATAGTCATGCATTCGTCTGGTATTGTTCTTGGATTGCTACAGGCTAATATACGTACGCACCAGAGCTGCCTATAATGGATTTCATGCTGCATGGTCTTGCCGTGCCCGTGCCTATTGCGAACGACTCGTCTAGGGAAATCTCCTTAACAAGAAAGAATTGGTTCAAATTTATACATAACGTAGATTTACAGGTATCATCATCCGGCGAGATTAAACATTGTAATGCAAATGCTGATCAATGGAAGACGTATAATTAACCAGTACGTTGTGACTGTCTTCGTACTGATTTACATAGAAAGTTGAAGGATCCAATTTAAACAAAATAGAATCACAAAAATAATGAAGATGATTTAGAGGCAGCAACTCTTTTATTTCTTGAACCAAGCCGTATTGGCTTTTCACAAAACTCACAACAACTTTTTTGTTTTGGCTGTTTACAAAACCAAATAACCCTACACTTCTATTTATAAGACAAAGACTTCCTAATTCATGTCAACAAAGAATTAGGAAACAAACCAAATAGGAATTTAACTAAACTAGTTTTAGGAAACTTAGTTTAATTCTACAAATGCCTCCCTTAAACTAAGTCGTCATGCTTGGTCATCCCCAAAAGCTTCTTCAACTTTATGAATGTCTCCAATTTCAATGCCTTGGTGAAAATGTCCGCCACTTGATCTTCAGACTTGCAATAGTTAATTGCAATCTCCTTGTCTCGCACCAATTCACGTATAAAGTGAAACTTGATATCAATGTGTTTGCTACGTCCATGAAACACTGGATTTTTTGCCAATTCAATAGCTGATTTGCTATCACAAAATACCGTAGTCGGACCATCTTGTTTATGTTGAAGAAATCCAAGCATTCTCCTTAGCCACAATGCTTGTGTAGCACTATTTGACGCTGCAATATATTTTGCCTCCGCTGTAGATAATGCAACCACTTGTTGTTTCTTTGAACTCCAAGAAAACACACCTGAACCAGTAAAAAATGCATATCCAGAAGTACTTTTTCGTTGAACTGTATCACCAGCCCAATCGCTGTCTATGAACCCAACAAGTTCAACTGGATCACTCGATGAATAAAAAATACCATCTCCTTGAGTACCTTTAATGTACCTTAAAATTCTCTTTGCAGCTTGTAAATGCGACTGTCGTGGATTTTCCATAAACCTGCTAATCAAACCAACACTAAAAGTAATGTCTGGTCTTGTAGAAGTTAAATATCTCAAACTTCCAACTATACTCTTAAAGTATGTCGAATTTACAGGTCCTCCTGTCCCTTCACATATAAAGTATGCTTATATGGACACCTTTGAAAACCATGATCCACAAAGAAAGAATTAATGCGAGTATACCACGCCCTTGGAGATTGTTTTAAACCATATAAAGCTCGGTTCAACCTGTAAACCTTATTTTCTTGGCCTTTTCTAACAAAACCAGTAGGTTGCTCAACATATACTTCTTCTTCAAGAACACCATTCAAAAATACAGACTTCACATCCATTTGATAAATCCTTCAATTATTTTGTGCAGATAAAGAAATTATCAAACGAACTGTATCAAGTCTAGCAATAGGAGCAAATACCTCAAAATAATCAATTCCAGGTTTCTGCTTGTAACCTTTAGCAACAAGTCTTGCTTTGTATCTCTCCACTTCTCCATCAGGTTTATATTTTGTCTTATAAACCCACTTCACTCCAATTGCTTTCTTCCCACTTGGAAGGTTTGTAAGCTCCCAAGTATCATTTTTCTCAATGGCATGAATTTCTTCATCCATTGCTTGTATCCAACAATCTTCTCGAGCAGCATCTTTAAAGTCAACTGGGTCACAATCTGCAAATAAAGCAAAATTCACAACATCTTCATCAGATAAATCATCATTAGTATTTTCATCCAAAACATAATCCTGCAACCGAGCTGGTAATTGTCGTTGCCTTTGTGGTCGACTAGACTGTGCAGGAGTTATTTGCACACTTGAAGATGAAGGATCATGGGGTGGTTGTTCAATTTGCACTGTCTGCTGTCTATTTTCTTCCTCCTCAATTAATAAAGGTACTGCTGGTTGAACAACTGATGTTGTTGGTTCTTTAGAAGACCAATTCCATGCTCCTTGTTCATCAAAAGTAACATCTCTGCTCACAATTATCTTTCCTGTATCTGGATTAAACAATCTATAGCCTTTTGTCTGTAGACTTTAGCCAACAAAGATGCACTTCTCTGCCTTATCATCCAATTTCTTTCTCAAAGCATCAGGAACATGAGAATATGCAAGACAACCAAATACTCTTAAATGACTAATATTTGGTTTCTTACCAGACCAAACCTCGTATGGAGTCATCCCATGATTACACCTCATACCACATCTGTTTAAAATATAAACAGCGCAAGACACAGCTTCTGCCCAAAATTCCTTTGGCATATTTTTTTCCACCATCATGGATCTCACCAAATCCATCACTGTTCTATTTTTTATTTCTGCCACACCATTTTGTTGAGGAGTATACCTGTTTGTCATCTGATGTTTAATACCATGATTCATCAAGAATTCATCACACACAATATTGTCAATTTCTTTTTTCTCCACATACTCATCAACATGAATTTCTTGTTCTTGCTCTACCGAACAAATAATATCTTCATCTTCTTCAATTGAATCAACACTTTTTTCATCCACCACTTCCATAACATAATCATAACCACAATCTCCTTCCTTGAGATTTTCAATTTCTAAAGTGGATTCAATACTTGAAGATGAAGGATCAACAGTTGGTTGTTGAACTTGCTCACTTTGGTGATCATTGTTTTCTTCCTCAATATAGAAAGACATGTGTGTTTGCCCAATTGATACCATTGGCTCTTTAGAAGACCAATTCGAAACTCTTTGTTCATCAAAGATGAAATCTCTGATCACAATCACCTTTTCTGTATTTTATGTCTGACCATCCAATTTTTCATTAATTCTTTGTTCAAATCGAATTAATGAACCCTTCAATTCTTCAATTGTTAATGTTGCCAAATTCTTGGTCTCTATCACCAAGACTACAAAATACTCAAACTTCAAGGGCAGTATGTTTAGAACTTTTTCAACAAATACTTCATCAGTTAAGATATGCCCATTTAACTCCATCTCATCTTTAATTGCTGATAGACGAGAAAAATATGACTCTATGGATTCTGTCTTCTCCATTGTGCAAAGCTCAAACTTTCGTTTCAACATCATCAAATTATTTTGTTGAACTTTGTCAACACCCCTGTAGGTTTTCTCCAAGATATCCCATGCTTTCTTTGCACTCTTGGCCGTTGAAATTTTCCCAAATACTGACATATCAATTGCTTGATGAATTTGGGATAACGCCAAATTTGCCTCCTTCATTGCACTTGCATCAGCATCTTCGAATAATTCCGCTTCAATATATTTGATCAAATCAAAGGATTTCATATGGGTTTCCATCTGAATTCTCCAATAATTATAATTTTGTTTTCCCGTGAGTTTGGGAACAACACAAATTATATTTCCTGTCATGGTTAATCAATAATAACCAAGCTCTGATACCAATTTGAAGGATCAATTTAAACAAAATAGAATCACAAAAATAATGAAGATGATTTAGAGGCAGCAACTCTTTTATTTCTTGAACCAAGCCGTATTGGCTTTTCACAAAACTCACAGCAACTTTTTTGTTTTGGCTGTTGTACAAAACCAAATAACCCTACACTTCTATTTATAAGACAAAGACTTCCTAATTCATGTCAACAAAGAATTAGGAAACAAACCAAATAGGAATTTAACTAAACTAGTTTTAGGAAACTTAGTTTAATTCTACAAAAGTTGTTAGGTTTTGTGATTTTAACGAATTGCGTGGAGGGGTTTATATCATTAATTCCGAGTTAATATTGTTTCAAAACTACAAATTAAACAATCAAATTTGCTTGTTCGATCAATTGCTTACTTAAAATTTTATGTTTTTAATCTTTTTACTGGCTTAGCAATTTAAAATTTTATTTGGTGTTTTGTCATGTATCAGATATTTATGCCACAATTGATGCCATTCATTTCAATTAATATTGATGATGTTGCATGAAAAAGTTTTGGAAATTTCATATCATTATTATGTTTAATTTCTTAGCAATTCTTTCCTTCTTTGATATGTACTTGATGTAACAAATATTTGAATATTCCCTAATATGAAGGAACAAGTCATCAAGTAGTTATAACAGTTCACCAGGGCTCAAGGAGGAAAATATGGATGCGGTTTAACGGTGATATTGTTCAGTTTTTATATATACGTGAATGCATTAATTAAAGAATGGGAGAACTTTTACTGACTTTAGCATCGGAGTGGAACTCCCGGGGATCACCTCGGGCTTTTACTCTAACGCTATTCTTTTTTGTAGATAAGAAAAGGAAAATTATTGCTTGGAGCTCGGTATTTCCTGGTCGGTATATTTACAATATCCAGAGTATATTGCTTGGAGCTCGGACTTTTCAGCTCGGCCATTTATTTCCCGAGGTGCAATTTTCAGCTTCATCAATTGGCACAGTCTGTGGGGACCAAACAAAAGGTTCACACAACGAATTTATCATTGTGATGGCAAACACGAGATCCATAAGAGGAAATGTTCAGACTAGGAGGCGAGAAGGAGAAGGACAATCGTCACCCTCTCACCCAAAGGATCCTGAAAAGTCGCAGCAAGGAGGCAACCACATCACTCCGGAGATGATGAAGATTTTTGCTGAACATTACGATCAAATGGAGCCTTTGGTTAAGGATGCTCGAAAGAAGAAAGACGATCAACAGAAAACCCGGGGAAAAGGACCCCTGGTGATTGATGACAAGTCCAATGGAGAAAATGAAGGGAGATCTGAGACACACCCTTTTCTTCGGACTGGAGGTGGAGAGAATGCAAACCGCGATAAAGGTAGAAATCCCGGGAAGAGAAGACCAAGGAGAAATAGCCCCTTATCAAAAGAAATCGTTGATTTCCCTCTACCTCCACGTTTTAAGTTACCACAACTGCAGGCTTATACCGGAGACACGGATCCCAATGATCATATTCACATGTTTGAATCCACAATGGATTTCTTGAAGGCACCAGAGGAAACGAAGTGCCAGGCATTTCCTACCACATTGGAAGGAAAAGCTCGCCTCTGGTATGAAGGCTTAAGGCCAAGGAGTGTGAATTCCTTTTCTCAATTATGTAATCTCTTCTTTAACCGATTTTTGCAGCGTAAGAAGTTTGATAAGTCTACTGCAGAGCTATTGAATCTTCGTCAGGGAGAAAGTGAGTCCCTTCGGAGTTATATGGGTAGATTCAATGACGAGAGTTTGCAGGTAAAAAATTGCTCGGCAGATGTTCTGGTCGGGGCATTTCTTAGTGGATTAAGACCCGGACACTTTTATACCAAGATGGCCACCGATCCACCATGTGACATGGAACAACTGATGAACCGAACAGAGAAGTACGCCAAAGGAAAAAAGGCGGACCAAAGGAAAAAGGATAACGAGAAAAGAGGTATGAGCTCGGGATTTTTTTGAAGTATTATGAGCTCGGTATTTTTTAAAGTATTATGAGCTCGGAATTTTTGAAGAATTACTTGAGCTCGGGATTTTTAAAGTATTATGAGCTTGGATTTTTTGAAGAATTACTTGAGCTCGGGAGTTTGAAGAATTACTTGAGCTCGGGAATTTTGAAGAAATTTTGAAGTTACTTGAGCTCGGGAGTTTGAAGAATTACTTGAGCTCGGGAATTTTGAAGTATTATTAGCTCGGAAGTTTTATTCAATAATGTAATAAGAACAAGTCAGTTCTTTTTGAATAAAATATTTTTGGTGTTGAATTCCGGAGAAAAAAAATCTCTGTAAAAAATCCCAGTAGATATGTCAAGCTCAAAATTTTGGGGAATAAAATCTCTAGAAAAAGCAAATGATATAAAACCCCGAGAATAAATTTTGGGGAAAATATTCAACTACTCCAGAGAAAAAATCTCTAGAGAAACAAAGGTGCTTGGAGCTCGAATTATTTCTGCTCGGATTATTTCCGCTCGGATTATTTCCTGAGGTGCGAATTTGAGCTTCATCCGAGAAGAATCTCTGCGAAATTCTAACTTATGCTAAATTTTTTATGACAATTTCGGAGAAAAGATCTCTGCGAAAATCTATAAAACATCTATGCTAAATTCCCGAGGGTAATAAACTTCAGTAAAAGGAATATTAGAATTGATGTAATCTTCGAGAATAAATTTTCAAATCCCGAAGTGAATGAACTTCAGGGAAAAGAAATCTAAAGCCACTGGAGGTACATAAAAATTTCAAGGTCGGTTTCCATCTTCATCTTTTTCCAGTTCGGGCAAAAACTGATCATCGGGGTGCGAAACGGTTGAAATTATTTCCAGTCTAGCTCGGTCTTATTTCCAGTCCAGCTCGGTACTTTTCTAAGTCATTAAGCTCGGAGATCGGATAACTCCTTAGCTCGGTACTTTTCTAAGTCCTTAAGCACTGGAGGTCGGCTAACTCCTTAGCTCGGTCATATAACTCCTTAGCACTGGAGGTCGGCTAATTCCTTAGCTCGGTCATATAACTCCTTAGCACTGGAGGTACATAACAAAATACTCATCAGCTCGGGATTTTTTGAAGTATTATCAGCTCGGGAATTTTTTAAGTACTATTAGC
Source organism: Ophiorrhiza pumila (assembly GCA_016586305.1). Lineage (NCBI taxonomy): Eukaryota > Viridiplantae > Streptophyta > Magnoliopsida > Gentianales > Rubiaceae > Ophiorrhiza > Ophiorrhiza pumila. Next base: position 8,727,187 of record BLIW01000011.1, on the reverse strand, counting down.
TCGGGAATATTTGGCGTTAATCGTCAAGTCGGGATAAAAATATTTATACTGACTTGAGGAGGTATTGATGTAACAAATATTTGAATATTCCCTAATATGAAGGAACAAGTCATCAAGTAGTTATAACAGTTCACCAGGGCTCAAGGAGGAAAATATGGATGCGGTTTAACGGTAATATTGTTCAGTTTTTATATATACGTGAATGCATTAATTAAAGAATGGGAGAACTTTTACTGACTTTAGCATCGGAGTGGAACTCCCGGGGATCACCTCGGGCTTTTACTCTAACGCTATTCTTTTTTGTAGATAAGAAAAGGAAAGTTATTGCTTGGAGCTCGGTATTTCCTGGTCGGTATATTTACAATATCCAGAGTATATTGCTTGGAGCTCGGACTATTTCAACTCGGCCATTTATTTCCCGAGGTGCAATTTTCAGCTTCATCAACTCATGTGAGTTCATTCCATAGGTCACAAATTATTTAACAGAAAAAATAAATAAATAATGAGAAATGGAGATAAAATAAGAGGAACTACATTATTTTGTATTTTCCAAAATTTTTATTGTACGAAAACATTGGGAATTTATGTTTTTACTATTTCAGATGAAGTAAATGGAGTAGTGTGAAAATTTTACTACTTTTGGAAAATAGATAAGATACAAAAGTTTAATTAACTACACAGGAAACTGGTGATGAATCATTAAGAAAATATATTTCAAATTCTAATGTAGCTAGGTCTGAGTCATTGACAGATTAAATCATACTGTTTTAGTGATCGATCAACAACAACTTCCTGGAACTTGAATGAGATTAATTAGTTTGAAGAACTATATTCTATCTATCTATTTCCTTCTGTGACTTTGAATACTAATTCACAAAGACTTAGATCAAGTCATGGGCTCATGGGAGTCAGTATTAGGTTGACCTTGACGGCTTGACCGTTCTTGGGGTACCGTGAAAAATAAACTAAAACTAAAACTAAAGCGGGTTGGTTGCAAATTTCCTTGAAACTATGTATAAAATCCACTGTCAGCAACGCCATCTTGAATATACACAATTAATTGTTGCCTACCTAATTGACAAAACAAATTAAAAATGAAGAGGATGGTGTTACTGCACTGGGAATTCAACCCATTATTGCTATGCTTATTTGGTGTAATTACCATCATCGTTTTGAGTCATGCACAGCCGGATCATTCAGGTACGGACCTACCAATATCCCATGCAAAATTAAATAAATTGGGTTGTTTTTGTGTGTTGTAATTTAATTAACACTAGTGCAGACTTCATAAGCATTGATTGTGGGTTGCCTCCTGAACGCGACAGCTATAGCGACCCCAACACTGGCATTCCTTACGCAACCGATGCAACCTTCATAGACACCCACGCCGGCGTCAATTTAAACATAGCTAAAGAATACGCAACTGACTCAATTGACCAGCATTTATGGACCGTCAGAAGTTTTCCTCAGGGTTCCAGGAACTGTTACAACCTTATTGCAATAAGGGGCAAAGGTAAAAAATATTTAATTAGCTCAAGGTTTATGTACGGGAACTACGATGGCCAGAATCAGGCAACAACATTCGATCTTCATCTGGGAGTTGAGTTGTGGGACACTGTGGAAGTGAAAGATAACAGTTCAGTCATTACCAAGGAGATCATCCATGTCCCTTCTTCCAATTATATTTATGTGTGCCTAGTCAACTCGGGCACTGGAACACCCTTCATCTCAGCATTGGAGCTTCGGCCATTGAATCAAGACGCCTATGTCCCTAAAAATCCTGGTGACTCACTGGCATCTTATAGTCGTTTTAATTTTGCTCCAACAGATGCCAATAAAATAATCAGGTACCCGGATGACAGATATGACAGGCTATGGAATCCCTTCTCCACTTCCGGCTCATTGGTTCCATTAAAAACTAACCTCACCATTAATGTAGAAAACAATTACCAACCACCGATTGCCGTGATGCAAACCGCCATAACAACACGGAATGCTAGTGAGCCTAGTGTACCCTTGCCATTGAGCTGGGGGCCTCCTGATCCCAACGCGCATTTCTATGTCTACATGCATTTTGCTGAAGTTGTAGAGCTTCAAAGCGATGAATACAGAGCCTTTTATATTAATTTGGAGGATTTTCGATGGTATCCTGATCTTCTCGTTCCTACATATCTCATCATAGATACCATCTTTGCAAGGTAAGAGGAGACCAGAGCAAGTTTATATTTTTCGCTCGTGAGAAGTGAGAATTCAACTCTCCCACCCATCATCAACGCTGTTGAGGTTTATTCAATTAAGCGGTTTCTTCAATCACAAACACAAGAAATTGATGGTACGTACGTCTCGTCTCCTCTCCTAGGCCCTTCAAAATTTATGATTATATATTGAATTCTTTTAGTTCCACTGTATTTCATTATTGGACCAACCCACTTTGACTTGGAATGATTGATATAAAAGAGAGCACACAACCATTTATAATAAAAAAAATTTCCATGGCAGAATATTCAACCCACGTTGCCCAATCGCCCATGGCCATTGTCAGAACTCAGAATATCATTCTGTCCTAACTATTACTCCAAAATTATGAGTCAAAATATATAGTAAATCTAGTATATTTTAGGATACTTGATAGTTCCTGGCTACTTGTTGTTGTTAAACATAATAAGTCAACTTTTCCCAAATCAGAGAAATTGTTTCTGATGCTTTGCATTGAATCAAGATGAGTGATTATATGTTATAGTGATGAGGGTTGAATTTTATTTTAAGTATAATACCTCAGAAATAGACTCCTAATACAACAAGTAATGTTCAGCTCATAGAAGTCAAACTCCTTCTCAGATCATATTCCTATTACATGTATGAAAAGAGTTAAAATCCTATTACAACTTTTACACTACAACAAACCCTTCTTCAAGGTATGTTATTAGAGTTTCACTACAACTCTTATTCAGGTATGTATTCTATAAATACAACCCCTCTCTCACTTGAGGAGGGGATTCGATTGAAGTATTCTCAATTGCTTATCGATATTTGCTTAAGGCTCGTAATTGACTTAGGCATCGGAGTTTTCTCCCTGGGACCAATCCCTGGGACTTTTGCAGGTATTCGTCGTGGTCGAGCTGACCGGGACGACCTGAAGGCCTGCCGGACGACGTGAAACTTTTTGAGACTCATCAATTGGCGCCCACCATGGGGCAGAAAGCAACAAGCCTACTACTCGTTTGCAGACGTCACGACGTGAAAATCAACCACCTCCTCCTAATCCTGATCAGCAGGCGGAGAACAATCCTCCCATAAGAGAGAATCCTATGAGTTCGCCCACCGGAACTCCTCTTCAGAACGGACAAGGTTCTGGTCATCAGAATCCTCTAGAAGGGAGTTCAATTCCTATCGTCAATTTGGATTCACCTGACGTGCTCAAATTTATGCTCGATAATGAACAGCGGATTGAAGCTATGATAGCAGGTCATGCTCCAAGTAATAATTTGGTTGAACCACAAACTCGCGAGGCAAGACAGCGAGATCGGGAACAAGCAATTCGTGACAGTTACTTAAATCGCGAAAGAAAGCTTCGACAGGAGTTACAGAAAGAACATGAGCTCAGATTGAGAGCTGAAGAGCGTGTTAATAGAAATAGTCGAGGCTATAATCGGAATCAAAGCCGGGATCATATTTCAGTCTCATCTCGCCGGAGAGACTCGCGATCACCGAATGGAGACGAAAGACGTACACATTATCATCAGCGTACAAGAGCAGAAGATCACGTTGATGATAATATGTACATGAAAGACGACCAGCAAAGGAATCAGGAATTGTGGTTCGGAGACATAGGCCCATCCAACCTGCCTCGCACTTCACAACCACAGCGTAATAATGATGATTTGGGTGTAAATTCTCCGTTTGTGACCGACATGGATAACTATCCTCTTCCGCATAAATTCAAAATGCCAACTCTGCTGTATTACAATGGAGAAGGAGACCCGGCAGAACATGTGCACCATTACGTACAGAGCATGAGAATTTACAATTACGCAGATCAGATATTATGCAAGTGCTTTGGAATAACTATGATGGGAACTGCACGATTGTGGTATGATAATCTCCCACCCAGATCATTCAAAAAGTTTAGCGAGATCAAGACGGCTTTCACAAACAGGTTCGTGCAGAGACAAAAATTTGTGAAAACAAGTGTTGAATTACTCAACGTGAAGCAGGGAGACTCTGAATCATTAACTCAGTACATTGACAGATTCATAAATGAAAGTTTAGAAATTGGGCACAGGTCGGAAGAAGTGGTCATTGGAGCTTTCACAAATGGTTTAAGACCAGGAAGATTGTACAAAGAATTTGTCATAGATCCTCCTGCTAATACTGAAGAGATGATGAAACGAGCTCGTAAATTTGCTAAAGGTGAAGATGCAGATAAGAAGAAACGAGACAATGACAGACCTGAAAAGAAGAAAGAAGACAAAAATAAGACGTCTGGTAATGGAAATCGCAAACAAAAATTTGATAAATTTGACAAAGTACATAACAATTCGACCACAATTGATGGGAATAGGAATTACACTTTGTTGAATAAACGGCAAACCGATGTGCTCGCAATCTTGGAGAATAGAGGAGGTGTGAGATATTTTAAAAAATTATGGCTCCCGATAATAAAAGAAGTAAGAAGTTCTTTTGTAAGTTCCACAATCAACATGGTCATGATACAGAGCACTGTAAAGATCTTAGGAAGTATATAGAAGAATTGATTCAGAACGGTCATCTAAAGGAATTTGTCTTGAGAAATCCTTCAAACCGACCTGAAGACAAGAAAGATCCAGATCTTCCAGAGGAGAAAAGAAGAAGAGAAAATGGTGATGATAGAAATCCTGGAGTGAATAAGAATGTCACAGAAGTAATTCACACCATTATTGGAGGACCATACGATGGGGACTCTATGACCTCAAAAAAATTGAAGAACAGGGGCATTCCGGAACAAGAACCAGTTCACAAACGGTTCAAATCGTCAGACACTATCACTTTTTCAGAAGAAGATGCTGTACCGACCAGATTCCCACATGCCGACGCATTGCTAATTGAAGCAATCATCGCCAATAAGTTCACAGAATATATGTGGACGATGGCAGTTCAATTGACATTCTCTATTACGAAACTTGCCAAAAATGGGTATTGACAAGAAACAGTTAAAACCTTGTCATTCACACCTCATCGGCTTTTCAGGAGAAACGTCAATGCCTTTTGGCACGATAAACCTGCCAGTGACATTGGGAGAATATCCCAAGGAAAGACTCATATACATTGAGTTCACCGTCCTTAATGTCACGTCTCCATACAATGTTATTCTGGGACGACCTGCTATGGTGCAATTAAAGGCAATCTGGTCTCCATACCATCTGGTCATGAAATTTCCAACTGAAGCAGGAATTGCTACGATCCGAGGTGATCAGAAGTTAGCAAGAGAATGTCACATGATTGCTTTGAAGGGAAGTAAAAAACAACAGGTTGCAAATGTGAATTACGTAGAAACTGAAGACCGATCAGAAATAATGATGTTAACAGATGAGGTAGAAGCTATACGCTTAGATGATTCTCAGGCAGAAAACACAGTTCTCATCGGATCATCATTACCAGTAAAAATTAAAAAATCACTGGCAAATCTCTTATCGGATTTCAAAGATGTTTTTGCTTGGAGCACAGATGACATGAAAGGAGTTTCACCCGACCTGATGGTTCATAAGTTAAATATTGATAGATCAGCTCAAGTGATCAAACAAAAGAAAATGAAGTATGCGCCAGATCGAAATAAGGCCATATCTGAAGAAGTCGACAAATTATTGAAGGCAAAGATCATAAAGGAGGTGTTCTATCCAACCTGGCTCGCCAATCCAGTTATGGTTCCAAAGCCAGATGCTTCACTTCGAATGTGTATAGACTATACCGACCTAAATAAGGCTTGTCCAAAAGATTGCTATCCATTGCCGATAATTGATCAGAAAATGGATGCGACCTCCGGTTTTGAGGTCTTATGTTTCCTGGATGCCTATAAAGGCTATCACCAAATTCAGATGGATGAAGATGATGTGGAAAAAACTGCATTCATAACTGAGAAGGGCACATACTGTTATACGAAGATGCCATTTGGTTTAAAGAACGCTGGTGCTACATACCAACGTTTAGTAGATAAAATCTTCTCTGATCAGATAGGACGGAACATGGAGATTTATGTTGATGACATGCTTATCAAAAGCAAAAAAATATCAACCTTTTTGGATGATGTGGAAGAAACTTTGACAAAGTTACGAGAAACGGGGTTGAAGTTGAATCCGAAGAAGTGCACGTTTGGCGTTGGTTCAGGAAAATTTCTTGGCCATATGGTTTCACATCAATAAATTGCAGCAAATCCAGAGAAGATCAAGGCAATTTTAGACATGAAACCGCCGCAAAGTATAAATGACGTCCAGAGGCTCACTGGTCGGTTAGCTGCGTTGAATCGATTCTTATCTAGATCGGCTGATCGTAGTTTGCCTTTCTTTAAAGCTTTGAGGTAAGCAAAAAATTTTGAATGGGACGAAAATTGCAACAAGGCATTCGAAGATCTGAAAGCATATTTAGAAAACGTACAAGTGTTATCAACCCCACTTCATGGAGAAATTCTATACATCTATTTGGCGGCAAGTGATGCAGCAATTAGTGCAGTTTTGGTCAGGGACGACCATGGAGTACAAAAACCCGTATACTATACGAGCAGAGCTTTGCAAGGAGCCGAACAACGATACCCGACCATGGAAAAACTAGCACTGGCACTTATCAATGCTTCAAGAAGGTTGAAACCATACTTCCAAGCGCATGAAATTCATGTCTTAACTGACAAACTACTAAGGCAGGTCTTGCAGAAGCCTGATTCGTCAGGAAGGCTCATGAAATGGGCAATTGAGTTGGGCGAGTACGCAATTACATTTTCACCTCGAACAGCGTTGAAGGGTCAGGTGCTCGCTGATTTCATAGCAAAAGTTTCCACTTCAGAGGAAGATCTTGTGAAAGAAGACGACCTGCGAAACCCTTGTAAGAAAATAGAAGATTTTTGGGTTTTATATGTGGATGGTGCATCAAGTGAAGATGGTTCAGGTGCGGGGGCTAATATTAACCAATCCCAACAGACAAGAGTTCACGTATGCTTTACGTTTTGAGTTCAAAGCTACAAACAATGAGGCCGAATATGAAGCATTAATAACTGGAATGAAGTTAGCTCATCAGATGGGAGTTAAAAAGTTACGGGTCTATAGTGATTCACAGCTCATAGTAAACCAAGTAACTGGGGGATATAAGGCCCGAGATCCGAACATGAAGAAATATTTGGATAAGACCGAAGACCTGAAGAAAAGTTTTCAAGAATTTATGATAGAACGAGTACCCCGAGCTCAGAATAAACGAGCGGATACGCTCAGTAAGTTAGCATCTTCAGCACATGTCCATCTCACCAAAAAAGTCTTAGTCGAAGTTCTGCCAACAAGGAGTATTGAAGAGCTGCAGGTTCTAACAATTGAAGAGGTGGATGATACTTGGATGACTCCAATTATCAACTTTTTGACAAAAGGTGATTTGCTGCAAGATAAACATTCAGCTCGGAGATTGACTATGCGATCAGCCAGGTACACTATCCAAAACAGAGTTTTGTTTAAAAAAGGTTATCTAATGCCTTGGTTGCGTTGTATAGGACCCGAACAGGCGTTGTACGTTCTGAAAGAGATCCATCTTGGTTCGTGTGGAAGTCATGTCGGAGCCCGTACATTGGCAAAGAAGGCAATGCGGTTGGGATATTACTGGCCTACGATGAGTTCGGATGCACATAATTTGGTGCAGAAATGCCCTAAGTGCCAAATCCATTTCGTCGTCAGACATATCCCACAAATCGAGATGGTCACAATTCAAAGTCCATGGCCGTTTGCTCAATGGGGAATTGACATCGCTGGACCTTTCCCCGAAGCTCCTGGACGGCTCAAGCACTTGGTAGTGGCTATTGACTACTTCACAAAATGGGTAGAAGCCGAACCACTTGTGCATATTTCGGAGAGAAGTATGGTTAAGTTCGTGTGGATACAGATTGTATGCCGATTTGGAATACCAAACACCATTGTGTCTGATAATGATACTCAGTTCGCTCATGATCCGTTTAAAAGCTGGTGTGAGGAGCTGAATATCAAACAGCATTTCACCTCGGTAGCACATCCTCAAGCAAATGGACAGACCGAGGTCATGAATCGAATAATTATTCAAGGCTTGAAAACAAGACTGGGAAGAGCAAAAGGAGATTGGGTTGAAGAACTGCCAAATGTTCTATAGGCGTACCGAACTACCCCAAGAACGGCAACCCGAGAAACTCCTTTCAGCTTGGTTTATGGCTCAGAAGCTGTAATACCCGCGGAGATTGGACTCCCGAGTCCCAGAACAATCCACTTCGTCTCAGAAGCAAATTCAGAAAAATTGCAATTGAGTTTGGATTTGTTGGAAGAAAAACGGGAAAAAGCACATCTTGTAGAAGCTAAGTATAAATCTGATATGGCCCGATACTATGATCGGCGAGTCAGAAAAACTCAGCTACAACCTGGAGATCTGGTCCTACGATTAAATGAAGCAAGCCGTGTTGAAGGTCTTAAGAAGCTTGATCCGAATTGGGAAGGACCTTACAAAGTTGCTCAGGTCGGCAATGCCGGAAGCTACAAGCTGGAAACTCTCGATGGGCGAACTGTCCCGAGGATGTGGAACATCAAAAACTTGCGGAGATATTTAAATTATTCTTCAGCTCGTCAAATTAAGCACTTTAGTTCGTCAATAAGTGTAATTCAGTTTAAAGGCTACACATTAATAAAATTACTCTTTATGAGTTCATTCTTATAACTTGAGTTTGTTACTTTAGCCATGTCGTATTTACAAACCCTGTCCTAATCGGATTTTACGGTACCAACATGGATTTTCCGACAAAAAGGATAACATCCAGACCAAATACAAATCTAAGTTTGATTTAGATCAAGTGACTAGATTTCAGGTCGTATTAATGAGTCTCCGCCAAAAAGGAGGTGCTAATCAAATTAAAAATCATAAGTTCAATTCAGTTGAATTTGACAAAATGATTTTCCGTGAAAAAGGAAAATAACATTCGATTCAGGTCGAAAAATTTATGATAATTTCTTTCAAAGAAATTCGTTATAAGTTTGATTCAGTTCGGAATATTACGATAATTTCTTTTAAAAGAATTTTATTAACCCGAGCTTGGTTTGAGCAAATTTAGTTCAAATTACTTGCTAATAGAATATGATAAAGCAGGAGTTAAATTAAGCATGTGCGATTGAAGAAAGACGATGTCAAAAAGAGCATTCATAATAAAATAATATTAAGACCAAAAATTGATCAATATCCATTGTTACAAAAGTCTATCTATTACAAAGATATTTGAGCTCGCAGGCTCAGTTCTTCTCTTCATCGTTATCTTTACCAGGCATCTTGGGCACGTACTTCTGACCGTCCACTTTTATACATTTTAGATCGGCAAAGGACCAATCCAAGGCTTCCAGGGACTTGGCGTTATAACCCTTCTCAGATGTAATATCCAAGTCGGGAACCTTCTCTTTCAATGCAACCAAAGCCCTATGATAACCATGATTGCGAGCAGGAGTGCATAATTTGACAAGAATTTTCTTCCCTTCCTCAGATGACAAGAAGTTTGAAATTAGCTGCGAAGAACCGTCTCCTTCTAAGAATGCCAAACGGTCTTTTGCCGAGCTCAAAGAAGCTTCCACAGAAGCTAACCGAGCAGACAAATCCTTATTGGAGATTTGAAGAAGCTCGTTCTCGGTCTTCATCTTAATCGTCTCTTTCTTCGGCATCTAAAGAAGAGGAGAGTTTATTCATTTCTTTGATGTTGGCATCCTTGTCAAGTGAAAGTTTCTCCAACTCTTCTGAAAGTCCTTCGCTACGATCTATGACTTCAGAAGTAAGTGCCATGACCTGAATAATAGAAAGAGATGTTGTTTTTGTTAACAAAAGGATTTGGTAGAAACAAAATGAAGAAATCAACATATTACCTGTGCAACGCCAAGTGCGAGGCGTTCATGAAGAGTAGCAGTTGTTGCTTTTCTCATTGCTTTCCTATCCCGACGAGGACATGAGCGATAGATGAAATCAGGCGCTGTTTCTATAGAAAGCCTGTCATTGATGGTCATCCCCGTGTCGGGACGAAAATGCATAAGAGGAAAGGAAGTTTCGCCTTCCAACTCTTTAAACAATGGAGCAGGAAGGTCTTCAAGCAATGAAGGGCCGGTCAATTCGTCATCATCATGGATGTCGAGTTCTGCGGTTCGTGCTTTCTTTTGACTCTCAGCTTCGAGGTCTTCCGCTTTCATCTTCAGCAGCACTTCATTGACCGTCTTCAAAGATTTTCCAGCACCGTGCTTAGGAGGAGGCTTTTTTCCCTTACCTTTCCCTTTATCCGACGAGGTTAATGGATTGGCTTCTTCAGTTTTTAACTTCCCCTCGTCGGTGGGGGCTTCGGTAATAGGAATTTGAGGAGAAATTTCTTCTGTTTGAGTTTCATCCTCCACTATTACAATAGGATCTGGAATATCCTCAAAAAGATCTCCAACACTCGACACTGAAAAGGAAAACAAATACATAAGGAATCCGACCTAAAATAAAAAAAACAAAAATTAAAAAAAAAATAAAAAAACCAGAAGAATAAAAGGATGTGAAACAAGGTATACCCTTCTTCCCATTTTTCTCATAATCTGTGTAGTCGGCAGGAAGGATGGCAGGGCTCAGCTTTGCTTTCACTAATACTCTTTCAGGGAAGAAGTTAGTGTTGAGAACTTGTTTTTCATTCTCGAGTTTTTTAGAAAGTTCTTTTGGAAGCTTCTTCATCGAAATCGGGTCAGAAACATGACCAGCGACCTTCCAATACCCTTCGCATCCTACCGACTTGAGGTTAAGGAAGAAGTATTTGTCTTTCCATTCATGAATGGAACTCGGTTTTCCACTCAAGAGTTGTTGTTTTTTAGCTCGCCGGGTAAAGTAGTACCAACCGGGGTCCTTTCCAGAAGATTTTAGACAGAAAAAATGCCTAAAGTATGGGACAGAACATTTGTGTTTGAAGTGTTTAAAGAACAGCTCGAATCCGACCAGAATTCTGATCGCATTCAGGGTTAATTGAGTTAAGCTGATCTTATAATCAGTGATAACCTCTTTGATGAATTTGGATAAAGGAAATCTCAGACCTGATTTAAGCTGTTCTACAAATATTCCGACGAAACCCTCAGGAGGACGGCTAGCAACTTACCCCTCTATAGGAGCTCTAATTATGACCGGGGGGCTTATGTGAAAATCTTCACGGATTTTTATGAGTGCGGAAGAATCTGTGATTGAATTAAGGGTTTCTAATTTGATAGTTGGGATTTTTATGGTCGTATTCAAAGATTCGAGAGATTTTGGAGTTAGACTAGAAGAAGGCTGGTCTTTTTGTTGAGGTCGGCTGGTTGAAGGCTCATCTTCTGGAAATTCTATTGCTAAGGGGATAGGTTCAAAAAAGAATTGATTCGTTTTAGTCTCGGAACCCTGATTATCTGAGACATCCAAATTTTTGGGTTCAGGGTTTTCCATATCTAACCGATCTGAACTAAATTTTTTAGAAGTTTTCAGAGTTTTGGCTAAGTTATCTTGAATACCCTGACTATGAGAATCACTAGAAGGATCAGAATAACCGCTAGAAGAAGTGGATTCGTGTGCAGATGATTCTTAATCTAAGTTATTTTCAGATCGAATATCAGATGATGAATTGGAATGTTCAGAGTTGGACATTACTTACTTGTAAATAACGAGATGAAGATGACCTAAGGCAGCTGGATTGTAAGACGAAAAGACTGGCCAAATGCTCGAAATCTCTTGGGAAACTGAACTGAAGTTTGAGAGCTTTGAATGGAAAATGTAGCAAATGAATTCTGAAATGCCCTATTTATAGAGAAGGGTGTGGGAAGTCGAAAGGACGTGACAGTTGTTATTGGAGAACGTGCCGCCTGATGGGTCGGTCAGATAAATCGTGGTCCTGAATGTGGAAGCGTGTTTTTTGGACTTGATATCTAAAGTGTTAAATGTATGTTTCAGATCGATATTATACCAATAATGTTCAGATCGGAATGAATAAATACAATCCGACCTGAGGGGCTATTGATGAGGGTTGAATTTTATTTTAAGTATAATACCTCAGAAATAGACTCCTAATACAACAAGTAATGTTCAGCTCATAGGAGTCAAACTCCTTCTCAGATCATATTCCTATTACATGTATGAAAAGAGTTAAAATCCTATTACAACTCTTACACTACAACAAACCCTTCTTCAAGGTATGTTATTAGAGTTTCACTACAACTCTAATTCAGGTATGTATTCTATAAATACAACCCCTCTCTCACTTGAGGAGGGGATTCGATTGAAGTATTCTCAATTGCTTATCGATATTTGCTTAAGGCTCGTAATTGACTTAGGCATCGGAGTTTTCTCCCTGGGACCAATCCCGGGGACTTTTGCAGGTATTCGTCGTGCTCGAGCTGACCGGGACGACCTGAAGGCCTGCCTGACGACGTGAAACTTTTTGAGACTCATCATATGGCATAATGGAAGTTCTAACATGTTATAGTTAATGGATTTAAAACATGAAATAAAACAATTAATCCATCTCCCTAAATATTTACTTTATGAATTGCCTGAGAAAAGTAATCCAGATTGTACAATTTAACAAACACACAATACACTCATGCATGCGTTCAACTACTGAGCAGATTAAAAGTCACTCGCATCTCACTACTTTCGTTTTGTTTGTTGATCAGATTATGACTATCTTTCCCCGGAAAAAGCCCACTTAATTAATTTCCTGTTTGAACTTTAATTTGCAGTTGGGGCAATCCTTAATATCAAGTCAATATATGAAGTGAATGTTGCAAATTGGCAAGGAGACCCTTGTTTCCCCAAAGACTTGATGTGGGAACGTCTTGATTGCATCATCTACGACAATAAGAGTGCTCCTCCCAGGATCAAATCCCTGTATGTTTGTGCATATATGATACTAGGAATAGAAAGTTTGGAGTTCTTTTATCATCAGTTTTTCTAACTAGTAAGTTGATTAAATTTGCATTCAGGAATTTGTCCTCGAGTGGCATGAAGGGGAATGTGTCCCCTTATTTCTCCAATCTCATTTTCCTAGAGAACCTGTGAGTAAAAACATAACTTTTCCGACTATAATGTTCTTGATACAAGCATGTCAACTAAACGCAATTATATTCCTAGGACCATCTGAACTGATCAAAAATTGATTGCTATTTTTTTCTTTAACAATTGAATGCATTGAATATTCAGGGATTTATCAAATAATAATTTGAATGGAGCGGTACCAGATTTTCTTGCCGAGCTGCCAAACTTGAAAGTCCTGTAAGTAGCTAAACAAATGAGTCATATGGCATTCAGTGCCTGTAGATCAGTGGATCAGTATATCATACGGTGGTTTGCCTCCTGTAGGAATTTATTAGGAAACCAGTTTTCGGGTTCAATTCCACAAAAGCTTCTTGACAAGGCAAAGAGTGGTCTGGAATTAAGGTAATTAAGACAGATTCATGACTGTGGTTGTGTCTTGAAGAATTCTATATATAGCATCTTTTTTTTTTTTTTTTTTTTTGTGGCTTGAACTAATTATAGTTGTAAGTTTCAAGAACATTAAAGCCTTGAACACTTCAAAGTCTGCTCGATAGATTACCTTACTTGTTTCTATCTTCAAATTAATTGTTTTGGAAATATAGAGCTGATGTTGAGACCCCAAATCCTTGTGAAGCGGGCCAGTGTAATAGGAAGAAATCCAACAAGTTTGTCGTTCCACTTGTCATCTCGCTTACAGCATCCTCAATCATCTTGGTTGCCTTAATTGTGATCCTGAAATTCAAAAAAAGGACCAAACACAAAGGTACGATAATTAATCTTTGCTGATCATAACAAGTCATCGATCTGCAGTTTCATGGATGACATTGCTTTTTTACAACAAAAGTAGCGTTGTTAACTCGTAAAATATTGATGATCTTTTCCAGTTGCGAAGTTGGGGGGAACATCCAGAAGAAAAGATGAATTTTTGGAGACGAAAAACATGAAGTTTACCTACTCTGATCTCTTGAAGGTGACAAACAATTTTCAAAGGGTTATTGGAAAAGGAGGGTTTGGAACGGTGTACCATGGTCATGTGGCTGATGGTAAACAAGTTGCTGTGAAAGTGCTCTCCCAGTCTTCTGGCCAAGGCTACATGAGTTTCAGACAGAGGTAAAGAAATCAAAAGCCCAGAATTTCTTAAAATTCATCTACAATCAGTGACCTCAAGTTGTATTTATATTTCTCGTACGTATAGATAAACTTTTCAGTGCATAGATAACTTGGACGACCTAATTAAAGCAATTAATTACGATGTTTAATTTGTAAGTATAGGCAGAGCTGCTGACAAGAGTTCATCATCGTAATTTAACAAGCCTGGTTGGATATTGCTATGAAGGCACCCACATGGCGCTTGTCTACGAGTATATGGCTAATGGAAACTTAAGAGAGCATCTTTCAGGTATATATATATATTAGAACTAATGTTTCTTATATATGCTTCATCGATCGTTATCCATGATGCAGAATAATGCATGTCTCCAAATATTTTCTTCTGCAATTAATCCTATATGGCTATATTTTGTTTATATATATGCAGGTGGTAGTCATCACAATGCCTTGAGTTGGTCAGGGAGGCTTCAAATAGCGTTGGATGCAGCACAAGGTTAAAATTGCATTTCTTTTAAGCCCTTTATTAATTATTCATTAATATTCCTAACTTCTAAATGCTCTAGCTAGCTCCATACGTACTTGTTTCAATGCATGTTAAAAGATATTCAGTATGTTCATAACATGGAACATTTGAGTTGCAGGACTGGATTATTTGCACAATGGTTGCAAACCACCAATAATTCACAGAGATATAAAAACGACCAACATTTTATTAAACCAAAAATTTGAAGCTAAATTGGCTGATTTTGGACTATCAAGAATATTTGATGATGGCTCTTTTGTGTCAACTAGAGTTGTGGGCACCCATGGATACCTTGATCCTGAGTGAGTAATGGACGGTTTTCAAATTCTGCAAAAATTTAATTATGGTTTGTTACTAGTGTACGTAATATCATTATGATTTACATATTTTTTTCTTTTGGCCCTCCTCATTGATCAGGTATTGTGAGACGCAGAGGCTGCATGAGAAAAGTGATATATACAGTCTTGGAATCGTAATCCTAGAGCTAATCACAGGCAGGGCAGTGATCATGGGGAGTGAGGAGAAGCGGCACATAATGCAGTGGGTCAGTGTTTTGGTGGCAACAGGGGACATTGAAAGGATTGTTGATCCAAAGTTGAGGGGAATGTATGAAATCAATTCGGTGTGGAGAGCTCTGGAAGTAGGCATGGCATGTGCCTCTCCGGCCTCTTTGAAACGACCAACCATGGCTAACGTTTTAACAGAGTTGAAAGAATGTTTGGCAGCAGAAATTGAAACAGCACGCAAAAGAAGAGAAGGCCAAGATACAGATCCTGAGTATTCAGTTGAAGTGAACCCCAGAATTCTTGAAATTGAAATTGGGCCGAGGTAGAACGAACCATTACATAGGCGTAAATGTAAAACTACAACTCAAATATTGTTAAAATAAATAAATAATTTTGTTGACTGGTCGTCGGGTGATTTAGTCGATTTACCAAAATACAGCTTCTTCATCTTGTGAAATTCGTCTACATGTATGATATATGTATTAACATTCAATTTGGAATTAATATTCGCTGGATTCGAGTGACTCACTTGTTTACGTTTGAATATTTACGTTTCAAGGTATATATGTTTTGGACAAAACTATTTAAGGTACCGTATCACATCTAAAATAACAAAGTAAGAAAGCATGGTACAATTCCAATATATATATATATATATATATATATATATATATCATGTCGTAGGCTAAATTGTGGGAGTTGTGAAAAAAAATGGCAAAGTGTTGAGTGTTGTTTCATAGGTTTTAAGCTTTGTCACACATCAGTAGTTTGGTCATAACTTTCTCGTTTTAGCTCCAAATTGGGTAATTTTGATGGCTATGGATAGCTAAGACAAAGTGTTACAACTTTCATGTTTTAAGTTTTCCTTAATTCACAGTGCATCATGATCAAATATTGGTGGGAAGTTGCTGCCATGAAATACTTTGTGTTTGAGTTTCTAAAAAATTGGCTAAGTGTTTAACTTCTGATTTTCTGAAATTCCAGGCAGCTGAAGGCGCGGTTTGCTTTGGCGGAAAGGCGTGAATTTCAAAACACTGGATTCTTGAAGGCTCGCTGAGTTGCTGAAGGCGTGATCAGTTGCGGCTTGAAGGCGTGGTGAAATTCTGATTTCTTCACCTGGATCTGTGAGCAGCAAAAATATATATATATATATATATATTTTTTTCATAACCTCGAACTCCTTTACAAATTTTGAAAAATATGAGTTTGAAGATAATATGAAATAAATAAGGAGGACTTGTCTTTTACAAGCTTTAAAAAATATGAGGTTTTGAATAATATGGGAGTGCAGATCCTCTGTCCAATATTTATCCAGTCCTATTCTGTCTAACGTTTAAAACTACGTAGTTTCATTAAAAGTAGGGACTAAATGCATAAATATTATTAAAATTACTTTACAATTATTAGACCCTAACTAAGAGATTAGTGAATCCTACGACTTAATTTTAATTAGGACAGAATAAGATAGACAAAATATTGAATAGAAGATCTCCTGTCATAATATGGTTGTCCCAAATGCTAGCAAAGATATATATTATCCAAACTTCATATCCTTCCTTTAACAAAAGACTCCCTAAATTTGATATGAATTTCACAGGAGTGACATGCACAAAAGTGATACTTAACAAAACTACTGTCATCCATATATAGTAAAAGTCAAAAGCAATGACACAAGTTAGAGTTTGCTTATTTACATTTTCTAAAAGAAGGAAATCCAAATCTATCAACCCAATAATAATAATGTGTTTGTTTTGTTTACACAAATACATGAAACATTATTAATTCGTTCGTTCACACTTATTCAGCACGAAACAAACTAATTTGATCAACTTATGAATGTTTTGAGACCCTTAATTAACGTCTTCATTGCATCGTCTTCTACAAGAATAGGAGTGCAGTGCTCCTCCTAGGATCAAATCCCTGCATGTTTGTGGATATATGCATACTATGACCAGGATTGGGATTAAGAGGGTTTGTAGTTCTTTAATCATCAGTTTTTCTAACTCATAATTAAGTTGATTAAATTTGCATTCAGTAATTTGTCCTCGACAATTAAGCTAGCTTGAATGGGAATGTTTGGAAGAGAAGAACTCAATGATCAACATAGTTTGGAAGAAGAACAACTGAGCCAGATGTTTTTCGATTTTCAAGGTCAGCGTGCGCTTGGGCAGCCTCCGATAAGGGATAAGAATGATTTACACCAGAAGCAACATTCGCAAATACTTCTCCTGCAGTTTCCAGCAGTACGTTGATCATCTCGATCGACTCCAAGTGTATGCCATCATTGAAGGCCTCATCAAGAAGAAAGACTTATGAATGTTTTGAGTAATAATTTTCATATTATTTATATAATACAACAAACAAAACAATGCATATTCTTTTTTTTTACTTAAAAAAATAAGATAGTTCGGTTGAATTATATTATATTATTAATTTTTCTAACTTTCCATATAAATATATATATATATATATATATATATATACAAGAAACAAAGAATATACTATAATGTCATCAAATGCCATCAAGGCTAAAATTAAACGTGAAATAATAATTTTGGCGAAATTGAATTTCTTGAATTAGTGAAAAATTGAAATTTGTATTTCATTCATCTTGCCACAGCAATATTTAATTAGATTAATCAAGTGGCAATGCCAAACTATAACTGAAAAAAGGATCATAATTTTGTTTATTTTGATGGTAAGGTTTATGTCTTCATTACATGAATTTCTCATTGCCATTTTTCCTTATTATAAGACAAGTAACATTCATCGGGTTAATTAGTTGGGAACAAAACCTCTGTTTCAACCATTAATTTTTCATGCATGCGCAGACCCACATTTTCAAATTTTTGATTTCATAAAATCACATTAAGCAAAGCAGCTAGGAAACCAGAGAAGATAATACATTTTGAACGAACAGAGGTCGAGGCGGAGATTAGTACCTTACGATATCAGGGAACTGGGAAGACAAGAGCTCATTCAGAAAGAATTCTTCAATCGAAGAAGAAGCGAGTTTCCAAAGAGCGAAGCGGAGCGGGGCCAAAATAATTCCAGTTTACTATTATGCTAACCACCAAAACCCAAAATCATGTATATTTGCGGAATCCCCATCCCCAAAATTTATATAAAGTAAAACAATTACCAATCATGCACTAAATTAATTTCCTATTACGTACACTTGTATAATTAATTTCTTTTGGACAATATATATATATATATGGTGAAATATGCAAGAATTGGATAACTTGCTGTGACACTCAGTTCATTTGCTAATTTCATTATTTTACATTAATTTGTATATCTCATTGATCGAATAAACGCCTACGATTAATAATTACTTGTAAATTTTGGTAATTAATTGAGCATATTTGAATCGAAGCAAGACAGAATCATCGAAGTAAGACAGAATGCAAGCTCATGTATATCTCAAAATTTTGTGGTTGGAGGATCCTACTACTGGTAATTCAAACATGCATTTAGATGTAGATCCATGTAAGTGCAGAGAATATTTTGACTTAAAAATAGAAAGTGATACTCTAGTTGCTTTAGAGTAGACGGTTTCTTCTTTCCATCTTATACATTTACTTATAAAATCATGTAATAGAGTAGTACTTTATATTTCTTGCTTTTTCTTTTGTATCGATGCGTTTGGTTATATCCAGCATCGTATTTTGTCCATCATGTACATATAAGTATGATTTAATTAAAAATTAAATTGTATTTATTAAGATATATATGCCATTCTTCGATCTCTCCAAAGTTTGCATATGTGAGTGACGCTGCATGCTAGCTTATTGCATGTGATTGCATACAGGCCAGGTTAGCTCAACTCTCAACTATTAACAAAATTACTAGCTAATTATAATCATTTAAATTTGATTGGTTGGGAATTTTTGTTTTTCATTTCACTATTTCATCATATGATAAAGTAAATGGAGTGTGAAAAAATTTAATTACTACTTTTGGGGATCAGTAATAAGCCTATATATATATATATATATATATATATAAATAGAGACAAAATCTTCCTTTTTTTGCATTAGCTGATTCTCTTTTATCTCTTCCCTTCCTTCCTTCCTTCCTTCCTTCCTTCCTTCCTTCCTTCCTTCGTGAGTAGGCAATAAGCATATCGTATATATCATTATCATATGGAGATTCATGCATAGCTTATCCAAATTAAGAATAGTATGTAGCTATGTTATATATGCGTGTTTGAATATATATGTTCAATAATTCTAATTAAGTGCCACTGAAAATCATATGTTTTAATATAGGGAGAATCAACGAAAATGTCCCTCACATATTGGCTTTTAAGCATTTTTGCCCTTCACATTTGAAAAGTAAAAAAATAGTCCCCCACAATTAATATTTGCATAATTTGTGCCCCTCGTTCGATTTCTGTTAAGTTTTCCGTTAAAACATATCATGTAAGAAGCACATGATTTTTTTTTTGGACAAAAAATACGTATTTTAATTGTTTTTACCTTTTTCTCCTCTATTTTTAGCTCTGTTATTGCCCCTCCTAATAATTTTGTCTCCACCACCACTTCCACTCCCTCGCTCCATGTCCACCTCCACCTTATACTCCATCTCCTCCTCCCCTTTATCTCCACCTCCTATGTAACCATCAACACAATTTCAATCACTCCTCAAAAATCCCAATTTCTCAGAGCGAAAAAAAACTCTCTCATATCCCCACATTCACTGCAATGGCTAAAACCCACAAACAAAACCAATCTCAATTCCAAATCATTGGCAAAATGGCTCAAACTCACAACCAAAACCAATCCAAATAATTGGTGATGCCATGAATGACCGAACGATTTCTTGAAATTTGCACTGCTAGTCACTTCCTACTAGAAGAGAGCAAGAAGATGATGAAGTTGATGATGAAGTGCACTTCCCACTAAAAGAGGCAACGCGAGACAAGACAAGTAAGGAAGGAAGGAACAATGGCAATTACCGGTAGCAACAAGAATGGAAATAGAGCCAACAAAGCCATAAACTTCAGAAGGCTTAGGACCATGTTCTCCATATACACTAAACCCAGAAGAAGTACTAGTCTTGTGATCCCTTCTCGTCGCTTTTCTGCTCTTGGAGAAGCTCAGAGTCCTCCTTGGACTACTCACAGATCGCGGATCCTCTATTTTCCAGCAAGCTCCCCACTACCCACCCCAACAACCACCCTTATCCTCCAATCCGCAATGTCAAAGATCGCAACATTAGTGTTGCAACTAGCTTAAAACAGTGGTAATTATGAAATGGGTTTCAATTGAAACGCTAAATTAAACATTCGACTCGATCAAATCATCAACTTTTTACAATGGAAGTTTAGAGGGTGAGAGAATTGCTAAGCCAGGGAGGGATTGAATTGCACTTTTGAATGGCGGTACTATCATCAATGGCCAGGAAATGGTGAGCTTTGTGTAGGATCTGATCAATGCTTATGACAAAAATTGAATTGGATCATAATCTCAATCTAGCATAAGGCTCAATTACAACAACATTAGGGGTTCAAAAAAATCTCAATCTCATTCTACTGATTCAGATGTTGCCTTCTATAGTTCTGACAAAAAAAAATTTTAGCAATTTCATTTTGATTAGTATCATGATTCCACAAACGGTGATGAGTTATGTTTTGGAAATAAATGTGTTTAAGTAAGATATTTCTTATGCGGAGGGAGAAGCTGGAGAAGACGGAGGCAACACAATGTATGAGGTGGAGATGAAAGCCCTAAATAAAAAAATGTGTTATCTCTTTTTTATCCTTAAAAAAAGTCAGGTGTTATTCACGTGACCTATTTTAACATAAAGTTTAACAGAAGTTGGACGATAGACTAAAATTATACAAACAATACAATTGTGGGGGACTATTTTTTTACTTTTCAAATATGAAGGGCAAAAATGATTAAAAGCCAATATGTGAGGGACATTTCTGTTGATTCTCCCTTTAATATATAGCAATTGTTTTTCCTCTTTATTTCTTAGCTTGTTGTAGACAATTAATTAAGTTTGTCAATCTCTCAAACCAAACATGAAAGCAACAACGAAGATATATAGGAGAGAAGAAGCGACATTGATAGAGAATATGAAGCAGAGAAGATATGTATGTTAATTACATGGCATTTGGATTTGGTTGAAAATAATAATGATTTATATTATTTTGTATTTTCCAAAATTTTCTTGTATGAAAACATTAATTGGGAATTGTTTTTCTTTTCGCTATTTTCAGATGAAGCAAATGGACTACCAAAATTTTACTACTGGATATGTTGGAGAAACGCGCGATAAAAATCATTAAGTAAAAACGAAGGAATGGTGAGATAAGGTAAATTAATTGGAATTGTTAATTCTCAAGCCTAAACACAAGGTTATAAATTAATTTGCACAGTTTTCACGCTTTGAGCAATATTGAAACATAAATATTGTCGGACAATGTGCGAATAACACAATAGAAACTAAATAGATAATAATAAATTGAAGGATAAGTTTAATTAAAATTTAGGAAGGCAAGAGTTTGGAAGACATGAGTTTTCCCAGCAGCTTTGACGTTGACCCACCCAGACACACTATTCCATCATGGTTCAATTGGACTTTAGTTTTGAGTTGGATTTGTTTACCCTGACCTTCATCCTGATGAGATAACTGGAGACAACACCGTGGTTTTATTGAGTGTTCATAACAACAGGGACTGCAGGGTCGAGCTTAGGTGGCCCCTAAGTGATGGCAGGGTATCTTTCCATCATGAGGAATTTGAATGGGTGCTCAACCAATATGCGTGGAACCAATTACTTACGGATTTGGGTAACCTGTTACCCAGATACATCTATGTCGAGATCTGAATTATACTTTTTCTATTCGACGTACTACATACTATAAATATATCCCCACCGTTACCGTGGGCGTCATTTCTGCGAATCCTTGGGTGATTAACCACGAGCTTGGCTGGACTGGATATACGTGTATCTGTCACGTGGCTCAACATTGATGTATCTGGGTAACAGGCTACCCAAATCCGTAAGTAATTGGTTCCGGGCATATTGGTTGAGCACCCTTTCAAATTCCTCACGATGGAAAGACACCTGCCATAGCTTAGGGGCCACCTGTGCTCGACCCTATAGTCCCTATGAACACTCAATAAAACCACGATGTTGTCTCCAGTTATCTCATCAGGATGAATGTCAGGGTAAACCAATCCTTCTGCATACTTTTGAAAATGGAGGAGATCGTCTCTCTTGGACTTGGACTAGTATAAACAGAAGAGAACTGAAGATGGTTGAAAATGCAAATGGTTTTGTGCATGTACAGTGTGATTAAGTGAGAGTTGCTGCCTGCTTGTGTGAGGCTTTTGGGCAGCACTACCGAATATATATAATAAAACTCCACTCATTACAAAGATCCCTAACACCCTCTATTTATAGTATTAGAGGTTTCTTAATTTTACACTTTTTTAATTCCTACTAATAACTAATTAAGAAACAAATACTATTAGGAAACAACTTTAAACTTAAGAAACAAAACATATTAGGAAACTACTAATTAATAAAAGTTTAGTTTAATTTTCCAATATTTACTAAAACAAATCTTCTTCTTAAATCGATCTCCGTATACCTAATTGATGTCCACCAGGTCGAAGTCCTTTCCCAGTGTTCCACATCCTTCGCTTGGGTTCAACATATACAGTTTCTCCGTTTCGTGTTGCGATCAACTGCACATAGCCAGCTGCATCCACTGTTTGATATTCATCACCCACCATACACATGATCACAGTACCATCTCCAAGGAAATTCCCATGGACCTGAGCAGCCAAAGGTTGAGCATCAACTGGATTCGAATAAACCAGTTCGTCGGCAAATGTTGCAAACTGGGGAAACGTCGGATAATCCTGAGCAAGCCTCACATAGATGGTGTATGAATTTGCGTTGATAGTAGTCACCCTAACTGGATTCAATGGAGAAGGAGCTGGAGCTGAAACCCAATGGCATTAGCCTCAGCACGAGGTGCAGCGCGTCATGCTAAGCGTTCCGCGCGAAGTGCAGCTTCTATCTATATTGATTGAATTTCATTAATAATCATAAAAAATCACTCACACACATGGATTATTTCACTTGTCAAAAAATTGCAGATAGTTTATAGAAAAAAACATCTTGCTACTACTTCGTCCCAACATATAATTATCATCAATATATTCTAATGTGCGTAGTTCTAAAAACTTTACATGCCAATCGCCATGCATGAATTGATGATGTACAAATTATATAATTTTATCCTAGTCATGAATTCGCCTTATTGGCTAATATTGTTCTTGGATTGCTACAAGCTAATGTACGTATGCTAGGGGTGTAATCGAGTCGAGTCGAGTCGAGTTGAGTTCGAGTACACCCCTAATTGAGCTACTCGAGCTCCAAAGGGGTGCTACTCGAGCTCGATCGAGCACCAAATTTTGAGCTCGAGCTCAACTTCGAGTATCGAACTCGAGCTTGAGCTTGAGCTCGAATTTTTTGATAATTTATTTAATTTTTTAATTTTTTTAAAAAAAAAATTAGGACGTTTATAATTTTTTAAAATTTTATATGGTCAAATTATAATTTATCATAAAATTAAGGACTAAAACATAAATATAAGTACGTTAAACTATAATATATCATAATTTTAAGGACTAAAATCTAAATATAAATAAAAAAATTAAAATATATATATGTAGCTCGAGCCTACCTAAATAGTAAACATGTTGTGCGATGAAGTCATATTTTGATGTAATTGGCAAGCTTATCTAAACTTGTATATATATATAGCATTTTTTGGCTCTTGCTTTCTTAGCTTTGTTGGAGACAATTTAATTTTGTCAGTCTCTCTAACCATGCATGAAAGTTGAAAGCAACAACAAAGATATAAATTAAGGAGAAGATCACCGACATGCATGGATGGATGGAGAATATGAAGCAAAGGAGACATGTATGTTGACATGGCACTTGGATTTGGTTGAGAGATATCGAAATAAAGGATTAATTAATGAGATAAAATTATAGTAGTATTAATTTTGAATTTATTTTCCAAATTTTTCTTGTATGAAAACATTGGGAATTGTAGTTTTTCTTTTCACTGTTTTTAGATGAAGTAAATGGACTGCCAAAATTTCTTTTCACTACTGTCGGAGAAACGCGCAATAAAATTCAAAGGAACGGTGAGATAAGGTATTTTTGGAATTGTTAATTAATCCAAGTCTATAAACACAAGGCCATAAATTTTGCAGAGTTTTTACACTTTGAGCACTATTGAGAGTTGAAGCAACATAAACTGTGAAATATCTAGGTTAGATACGTGGTGTTCTAGTGTGTTGGAACACTAGGTGTGACACCGATAATAAAAGCCGTAATGGACAATAATAAAATGCGGAAAGTAAAGAGACAGGAGGTTGGTAACGCAGTTCGGCAATCTGCCTACGTCTGCGGGGCCACGCCCAGATAAAACAATCCACTAAGTTCACAAGTTACAAGACACTTGGTCTGACACAAAGTAAGACTCCCTCTTATCTTTGACGCCGCCTCTTCCTAACTCCACAGTGAACGGATTGTGCGAGCTCCCCTCGACTTGTGTTGATTCCTCCCGGAATCTGTGGTTAATGCAAGTCCCCTTGCCCACAATGAAGACAAGATCCCCTTGTCAATGGTGACTCCTCCCGGAATCCGTGGTTGATACAAGATCCCCTTACCCATGTTTGAGCTCTCCCAAGCTCCTCAACAACCTCCTCCCGAGGCTGGATTATAATAAAGAAAACAAGGATTGCATCTTCAATAATATGACATTAAGATGCTTAAGCCAACACACTTTGATCAAAGATTTCCAACAAAGAAGTGTGTTTACAGTCTAATGAAGACCGAAGTAAAACATCAAGGCTCCACACGATCCAAAATAATTTGCACGCCTTGCACACACAAAACCGTGTGGTGAAAAGTTCATATAGGCACACAAAAATCCTTCCATGTTTATCCCAAGATTATTTCCAAATAATTCAAATAGAAAGATCATAAAGCCGCTCCAAGTCTTCCATGTTTATCCCAAGATTATTTCCAAATAATTCAAATGGAAAGATGGAAACACCATGTGCCTTTAATGCTTATCTTTTCCAAATATAACTCTTCCAAGAATACCAAGATAAGCTCCATAATTATCCTTATTGCATTAATCTTCAAATCAATCTTCCTTGCATAGATTGATTTAATTTCATTTATGCCACCAATAAAATCTTTCCTTATCTTTGCCAAAAAAATCAATGCCAATTAAATAATAATGCTGAAGTGCTCATTAACAAACTGTCATTTCAATTAAACCTTGGCAGCACTTGGAGCCAAGCTAGTAATTAAATTCTAAAGTCAGATTTTGAATTAACTACATATATAATCGAATATGCAAGAATTGTGTGTGTGTGTGTGTCTCTTGTGTGGTGAAATATGCATGAATTGGATAACTTGCTGTTACATTCAGTTCATTATTTGCTAATTTCATTATTTTAGTTTTGCTTTCTAATGAGTAAAAAAATTAATGTATCAATTTTTGTATCTCATTGATCGAATAAACGTCTACGATTCATAATTACTTGTAAATTTTGGAAATTAATTGTATTTATTAAGATAGATATGCCCGTCGTCTCTACAAAGTTTGCATAAGTGAGTGACGCTGCCTGCTAGCTTATTGCATGTGATTGGATGCATACAGGCTAGGGTAGCTCATGAACTCTCAACTATTAATTAACAAAAATGATGACTAGCTAATTATAATCATTTAAATTAATTTTATTGGTTGGAAATTTTGGTTTTTCTTGTAACTATTTCATCATATGATGAAGTAAATGGAGCGTGAAAAAGTTTAATTACTACTTTTGGAGATCAGTAATAAACCAATATATATAAATATATAAATAGAGACAAAATATTCCTTTTCAGCATTAGCTGATTGTATTTTATCTCTTCCTTCTTTCCGTTCTGAGTAGAGTAGGCAATAGTGAATAGGGATATCGCATATATCATTATCATATGAAGAGTTAGTATATAGCTGATCCAAATTAAGAATGTATAGTACGTAGTGTATGTTATATATGCATGTTTGAATATATATATATATATAGTTTCTTGTTAGTTAAGGAAAAAGGTTTTCCCATGCATGTTGGTGCACTCTACAAAAAGCTTATACTTACTATGTGTGAAATGCATTCAATAACAATAAATTAACAAATTAAATATGGTATTAATTAGCTTGGGAAAGTGGCCTCCTTAACAAGAAATTATATAATTAGATGGACGTTGTGTGTAAATAATTGGTCGAGTGGCAGTGAAAGTGAGTGTGAATCTTGAGCAACTCCGCTCACGACTGGACTGGGGAACATATATATATATAATTGCACAAGCAACCGAATTAAAAGAAATGATCATGTTCACAAGAAATTTAATGGCTTTAATCTCTAATAAGATTTCAGTTAAAGCTTGCTATAAACTTAAATAGATTAAGACACGTATATAGGCATCAATTAATTCCAGCTATTTACTAACCAATTTCTAAAACATGCAGTTATACTTTCTATACAAATTAATTAATTTCTTACTGCAAAATATATATATATATATAATATTAATTTCACCTATCCACAAGCTAAATTATATGTATGAAAACCTTTAGATTTACAGCTTATTCTGTTCTGTCAGACTTAGAATGTGATTTGTCTCCTTTTCATTTTCAGTGTCACGGACGGACTGTACATGAATATATTGCAAACACCGCTGCATCAAGACAGTCAGCAGACGGACAAAAGTTAAAACACTCATGTTGGAGGTTTATTTTAATTGGTTAAACTTGCAGATGAATTGATTTTCCACTAATTATATATGCGTAATTATTAAGTCACGTAAATCTAAATAATAGGGCTCCAACATGAGCTAGCTAGCTGCTGCCTGTGCAACTTAATTACAAGCGCATGATTCAAATCTATAAACCAAAAATTAAACGTAAATGAGAGCACAACACTAGTGCATGCATGCATGCTATCGATAATCCACAGTAATTAATTTGGATTCTTTATCGTAGAATATCAAAGAGTCAAGAATCAGCAAATCTTAATTGGAGTTGAGAATTACTTGTTACGGTAAATGTCAGTGCCATATCCTTTTGATCGGCAATCAAATTTAACATTGGCCTTTCAAAATACAAAAAAATATAAATAATTAATTAATTAATTAACATTGGCCTTTAATTAACTATGAATGTTAATTAATCAATTAACATTGGCCTTTAATTAACGGGTTTAATTTCCAATAATTAATTAAAGAAACAATAATACGAAAACAAAGAAAAAAATCAATTAATTTCGATTGTCCTTCTATTTCTTTTCAAACTTGGAAAAAAAAAAAAACTCTTGTTGGCCTTGACTGACGTGCCATATATATGAATTGTTTGAAGTAGTGCAGTAAAATAAAAAATGACAATGAGAAGAGTGCAATGCGCATACGCAGAGGGCAACAGAATGAATGGATGAATAAATGAAATGGAGTAGATAACTTAAAATATATGTAATTGTAAATATACACAAAGTAATTCGTATTTTTCCTATAAGTGTGCAAAGTTTTTCTCCAGTTTTTTTTTTTTTTAAAACAAACAGTGAATAATCGAAATAATTACTTATTTTGAACTTGTAATATTTCATATATCTACATATGTGACATATATGGTAGTTTAGGAGTATAATTGTACTACATAAATTATGATGTCTCTCAAAAATACAATATTATTGATTAAATTTGGAAACTTAAATAATAATAATAATAACTGGTAAGAAAAGATGGCATTAAATTTTTTTTTTTAAAAAGAGAGTTAAAATTATGATTTTACGTAACGGAACATATATAATTACTATTAATTATGTGTAACAAAAATGCGTGCGTACATTAAGGGGTTTATATTATTCCGATTTATGCTTTCCCGAATCTGATTATAGTTAAGATTGCTTCAAAATTACAAGTTAACAATCAAAATTTATTTGTTCAATTGCTTACTTTTTAATCTTTTAATTTTTTACGGGATTAGCAATTCCTAATTTTATTTGGTGATTTGTTATGTATCAGATATTTATGCCACAATTTACGCCATTCATTTGAATATTGATGATGTTGAAAAAGTTTAATTTGGAAATTTCAAATCATTATTATGTTTTCTTAGCAATTCCTGAATAATAATTTTCCTTCTTTGCTATGGACTGTGCTCATTCCATAATTCACGAATTATTTAACGGAAAATATGGAGATAAAATAAGAGGAAATATATTATTTTGTATTTTCCAAAATTTTCTTGTACGAAGACATTGGGAATTTTTCTTTTTTCTTTTCACTATTTCATATGAAGTAAATGAACTGTTTTTCCTTACACTACATGATCTTTTTGACTAACGCTAACAGCCCCATAGCAAGTGGCCCAATAGAGAAACAAAACTATCAAAAACTCTATTGGGCCCTAGTGTTGGTTAAATATCTTTTTCAAAAGCAAGTAAACATATTAAGAAAAAAAAATATTTTGGATAAACAAAGTTTTATCTATTATTGAGGCTATTTAAAAATGTCATAATATTTTACAAAAATATTAAACGGTAATTATTTCACACTTGTACAATCTTAAAGAGAGTAATTTGAACTTATGTATTTTTTGAGTGAATAATTTTATCCTTTCCCCCATAGTCATACAACTAGTAGTTACATAATAGTGAATTTTGGAAAAGATAAATGACATCAATTAAACATCGTTTTAATTTCTAATATTGAATATTGTATATTTTAATATTTTATTTTGATTTTTTTTCACACACTTGATTTTGGACTCGTTTTCATCAATCTAGCAAATAACGTAATTTATTAGATCAACATTGATTATGATTCAAAACGACATCAGTTTGTGTCAAATAACTACTAATAAAAAAAAAGATTGAGAATCATTTGTGCGACAAAATTTAAGTTAATGAATCAAAATAAAAATGAATTGATAATTATTTGTGTGACAAAATTTAAGTTATTGAATGAAAATGTAGTGGTTTTTCAATATTAGAGAGGAAAATTGCACTGATTACTTATTCAAAAGTGTCCCTGGACTGGATTGCTAACAGGGGGAAACAAAAACTGATATACGAACTAGAATGGCTTTCCTGATGCATGGTTGCGTATTGCAAACGAGTCAATTCAGGGATTAAATTTTATACTGTTTTACTAGGTCAAAAACAAATTAACGAGTGCCTATACAAAATGAGGTTGATTTGAAGGACTAAATCCTATCGATTTCTGGAAGTACTTGAATACTAATTCACAATAATGACTCAATCAAGCCATGCATCATCGCTTTTGGGAGTACTAAATTGATAATTCAATAAACTAATACCGTGAACGCGGTTGCATTTTATTGAAAATTTGCTTATTTTTTATGCATAAATATTTATGAGCAACGTTCACCATCTCCATCTAGATTAATTCTCACTGCTTCTTTTTCCTAATGGACAACACAAAAATCATGACGAGGCTGCTCATATTGCTCTCCCTATTTGCTCTTGCAAACATTTTTACTCATGCACAGGATCATTCAGGTACCAATAATTAATCCCTCCAATATTATTTATTTTCATGTTCATTTTGTCCATATATATATATTGGAAAAATCTTGTTATATATATGTATATGATCTTTTATGTGTTTATTTAATTACATATGCAGGCTTCATAAGCATAGATTGTGGGTTGCCTCTTGGAACTGTCAACTATAACGATCGCAATACCGGCATTCCTTAGAGCACAGATGAAACCTTCATAGACACCGGCGTCAATATTGGTATAGATACAGTCCACATAAGTGACTCGATTGACCGGCATTTATGGACGGTCAGAAGCTTTCCCGATGGTGCTAGGAACTGTTACAACCTTAGTACTTCACTACAGGGCAAAGGAAAAAAATATTTGATTAGAGCAACGTTTATGTATGGGAACTACGATGGCAAGAATAAGCCACCAAAATTCGATCTTCATCTGGGAGTTGAGTCGTGGGACACCGTGGAAATGAAAGATAACACTACAGTCGTTACCAAGGAGATCATCCATGTCCCTTCATCCAATTATATATACGTTTGTCTGGTCAATCTGGGCGAGGGAACGCCTTTTATCTCAGCTTTAGAGCTTCGACCCTTGAATCAAAATGCTTATCCCACTAATAATATTGGTGAATCCTTAGCATCTAGTGCTCGTTTCAATTTTGGTCCACAAGATACCAATAAAATAATCAGGTGATGATCGATATATGAAGAAGAAGCAAAATCGATCAGTTTATTTATGGATTTAAATCGATCAGTTTGGTTTCCATTTTGTTATTAATATCAATGTTTTTAATTACGTTTAGGTATCCGGATGACATACATGATAGGCTATGGCAGCCCTTCCCGACGCCTGAATCATTGGTTGCATTAAACACTTCGCTCCCCGTTGGTGTAGACAACGCATACCAACCACCGTCTGCGGTGATGCAAACTGCCGTATCACACAGGAATGCTACCGGAAAATTGCTATTAAACTGGACGCCTACAAACCCCAACGCACGCTTCTATTTTTACATGCATTTTGCTGAAGTGGTGAAGCTACAGAGCAATGAATACAGAGCATTTTATATTCAATTCGAGGATGAAAGATGGTATGATGAAGCTATCGTTCCTAATTATCTCTTGTTAAATACCATCTATGCAACCAAAGATAACACCAGAGCAAGTTTTAATTATTCATTTGTGAGAAGTGAGAATTCAACTCTTCCGCCCATCATCAACGCTTTGGAAATTTATTCAGTTAATCGGTTTTTTCAATCACAAACAGATGAAAATGATGGTACGTACATACTCAAGCCGCCTGTATACACAATTTTTTTTTCTTTTTATTATTATTATTATTATTTTTGACTATC
The DNA here is from genome assembly GCA_016586305.1 of Ophiorrhiza pumila. NCBI lineage: Eukaryota > Viridiplantae > Streptophyta > Magnoliopsida > Gentianales > Rubiaceae > Ophiorrhiza > Ophiorrhiza pumila. The sequence goes on along the minus strand of BLIW01000011.1, from coordinate 8,695,847 downwards.
AATTAAAAGGAAATAGTTGGTGGGCTTTTCATGAATTGTTGTCAATGCTGATCACCAAATAAGAAAATGTGTAGCAACATGTCCTAACCAAAGTTCCTAGCTACGTGTGAAAATATTGAGTTCATATATATACATATATATATATATATATCAACATTTCCTATTCTAAAAGTTTACATCAACCAAGAACTAGTCAACTTTTTTCACCCTTAATTTTGTTGCAACTAATTAATAAAATCTGTTTGTGACGCTTAATTTGCATTATTGCATAGAATCAAGTCGTCATTTTTTTTAACTAATCAAGAAATTACAATTGTCATTTTACTATAATATTATTAATTTGCAACATAATGCTAAAGTTCACTGAAACATGCATATTAATTGGCTACTTGTTTAGACTGACATAATCCCTTTCACCGCCTCTAACTATCCAGTTCCAGTTACATCGGATGGACATAAGGAACTGTTTTGTTTTTGATTTTTTTTGTTTTTTAAATTCCAAAACCCTCTTCCCACCTCCTTCAACATGCATAACCAGATATTTATTGACAAACAAAAACAATTCAGACTGTACAATTTTATCGAGTAAGTAATAAAAAAACAAGCATGCGTTCAACTAGGTTCGTACTGACAGGATTGTACGCAAGACATTGAAAATCATTTTCGTTTTGTTTTCTGACTGAAATATGACTGTGTTTTCCCGGAAAAAATCCCACTTTATTAATTTCCTGTTTGAACATTGCAGTTGGGGCAATCCTTAATATCAAGTCAACATATGAAGTGAATATTACAGATTGGCAAGGAGACCCTGGACCATTATTCATTAGATAGATTTTGTAACCATCTTTTGAACTAGAGAGAGAGCGGGAATTAATTTGAAGATCTACTTTCTCTCTCTAGTCTCTCTCTCTAGCATTTGAGCTCCATTTTCTATTCCGATCAAAGATTTGCTCCGATCATTGTAATTCTCATATCAATTAAGGAAGCTCTTGGAAGAATTCAATTGGTAAACTCTTTCCATTTATTGAAAATGAATTGTTTCAAGTTCCAAATTGTTGATCGTGAATTGGTAATGGAGTTCTATGGTTAGATCTCTCATGTTCTAGAGTTTCAACCGGTTAAATGTATAATTAGACTATGCAATGCTATGCAATTGACATAATTTCTTAAGGATGAAATCATATGTGATCTTAATGATTAAATCTTGTTGAGTTTCATGAATTCACACTTTATTGAATGAATTGAATTTTGATTGTGGTCGCCATGCTGAGTTGAAGTGAGATTTACCAATATCTGTGAGAATTGCATGAAATGAAGACTAAATGTATGATGATTTAGTCTTCCACTTGCTTTGCTTGAATCATGATTTGAGATGCGGTCGCCATGCCGGTGGAGAATCATTGAGTTGTTAGGAAGAAGTGAGAAGAGACTTTCTAAAGTAAGCAAACACTCTAGGTCCTAGGTCAGGCCTCGCCATGGGATACCGTAGGAATTGCATGCTAGATTTGCTAACTTTGGAGAGTAGAGGCATTGCGGGTTGAATCCATTCTACTTAAGCCTCGCCATGGGAAAAGTGGAATGTTAAGAAATATAGAAAACACTGTGGTCGTCATGCTAAGTGTTAGCTAGCCTCCTGGGCAATAGAGATCTCCTCATTGTTTTATTTGTGTGTCAAGAGCATTGCAATCATGGCCTAATGTGCATTCAACTGGTGGAAATACTCTAGAGTATCCACTCTCTTCCTGTTTTTTACACTTTATTTGTTGCATTTGATTCTTTATTAGTTAGTGTCTAGTTTTATTTCTTTCGTGACATTCTGTGAGCAAGCATTGAGATTCTTGATACCTCCTTTTCCCTGTGGATACGATACCTAACTCACTGCTACTATAGTTAGTGGATTAGGATAAATTGACAAGCCACGACACTCGATATCAATTTTTGGCGCCGTTTCCGGGGAAAAGGCTTGGTTTTCTTGAATTTTGAGTTGCACTGTTTTGTTTTTGTGTATATTCGTAGTTTTGTTTTGTTTCATTTTGTGCAATTTTGTTGTTTTTGTTTTTTGTGTTTTGCTTTGTCTACTTTGGTTTACTTGCGGCAAGTGTAGGATCCTGGAACTCAATTGAAATTGAGTATTGCACTTTACAAATACCCAAGCATGTCTAGGTGGTATGGAGACTCTTTTGGCTCTTATCATTACACACAGCCAACACCTAGAGGATTTGGGGACTTCTCTCCACCATCATATGAGGAGCAATGGCACAATCAAGCACAAAGCAACAAGACGTATCTCATTGGAAACAAAAGACTCTCTGTGGAACATATGTTTTCTCAACTTATGGAAAAACTTGAAAAGGGAGAGCAATGGCGTAACCAACAACAAAGCAATGAGTGTTATCTCAGAGAATAGGCAAGATGGAAAACATGTTGTCTCAAGTTTTGGAGAGATTTGATAGCAGTGAAACAAGGTTGGCTCAACCAGAAGAGGAGCTTCAAAGGTGACAACAAAGATTCGATCGAATCAATGCTTTAATCAGCAACATATGGGAACAAATTTAGACACCAGTTCTAGATACCCAATACAACTCGGAAGGTACATCTCTCTTTATTAAAACACTCACTCCTAAGGAAAATCATTTTGATATGAATGAAAATGTTGACTGGGGTTTCAACTGTCCAATGGATGAGTCTACAAGTAGTGGGGATGATGTACATGAATGCTATGTTGCTGATTCTTTTGTGCATGAATATGTGCACTTTGATGTTGAGGATGATGGCTTCTTTAGTGATCTTGATAGTGATGACTCTAGTGTTCTAAGTTGCCATGTTACAAAGTTAGAAAGTGTGTCTAAAGCTGAGTCTTGCATTAATTTCATGGAATTCAATGAGTCGAATGATGTTGTTTGCCTTCCTTTAGGAACTTCTCCTCTTGATAGCTTTGTGAGTTGTACAGAGTCACTTCTTGATGATCAATGTGATATCTTGAATGAAAATAATGTTGCAATTGCTAATGAGAATGACAACACATTGTTTGAAATTCTTGTTGAGGCACCAACTCTTGGAATGATGATTGAACCTAAATGTCTAAATGTGGACTCACAAGAAGTGCAAAATGAAATACTTTTGTTATTTGATGATAATGCTTGTTGTGTTGTTGATAAAGAAAAGACTCAAGAATTTCCCCATATTAGTCTAGATGATGAAGATGTGAAAATTTATAACAAAATAGCTAACATGGTGGAAAATTGCTTTGTTGATACATCCATTTTTGAAATTACTGATGGCTTTGTTGAGACCATGGATGTACAACCCTTGGTTGAGCCTTGCAGGATTGAAATGGGTAGTCTGATGGAAGAGAAAGATGATGTACTTCCAATGGTAGAAGAAGTAAAAGAGGTGCCTACAATGGGGGAACCTCAGTGGTACAAAGTTAAATTTATAGAGGTGGTTCCCCATATGCATGAGCTTAAGCACTTCCTTAAAAACATTCATCAAGTGCCTTACAAGAGAAGGAAGAGCGTTTATGAGAGAGCATTTTTCTGGTACAGAGAGGGTTATTCCGATTCTTGAAGAAGAATGTTTCATGAATAAAGTCTAGCTGTAGACTACAAAACCCAGAACTACTTCTTTTCTCCCTTAGCTTTAATATAGTGTTTTAGTTAAACTAGTCTTTACATTTTCTTACATGTTGCTTTGCTCATTAAGCTATTCATGTTGTCAGGAGCTCACACATGAAGGAAGTGCAAGGGAAAGAAGCCATGCATACATGAGGCTAAGTGTGGGGGAGTGGAGTCATGAACCACTCCCACAATGCACACAATTACTTTATTTTACATTTTAAGCATGAATTGTGCATGTTCCATTTAGTGTTATTCATTGCATATTCTTACACCATCATGACTCTTAGTCATGGTGCGACACTCTGCTTCAATGTTGCTTTCATGTCGTGTTTGTCTTGCATCAACAAGTGGTGTACTTGAGTGAGCATTTTCCAATAAGTTTGGTTTCACTTTGTACAGGAGATATTTTCATACAAGAGGGAATTATGGACACAGAAACTCCACTGAGCAAACATTGGAATTCATGCAAGATCAGGGAGTTCCTAAACCTATATCTACTTTACATTGAGGACAATGTAAGTTTTAAGTGTGGGGGAAATAGGGAATGTTTGCTATGGTTTGTGTTTCTTGGACTTTATATGCTTATTTTCTGTCATGAAAGTTCTTTTTTGCTATGTGATGCAAAGTATGTTACTTTAAAGTTTTGTTGTGTTATTTTGAGCTTTTGCATATTCTACTTAGTATATGTTGTGTTTTTCATTTTTTGTGCGAATTTTAAATTTTTTTTGCAAATAAGTGATGTTTGTGATGTTTGTGAAGTGTGAAGACAAGTGGTGCAAAGTTTTACAGTGAGTTGCATTTAGAGAGCCAAACAAATTTTGTATTGAACTGTTGAAAAAATATGATGCTAAAGAACACAATTTGAATCTTTCTTGTAGAAAAACTTAACTATCTATGGAAAACACATTAACACTAGAGTTGGTTGTTAATTTGAAAAGGCTTGAATAAAGGGCTCAAAGTGGTGAGGATAGCTCAATACTAAGTGGTAAGAGTTAAAACCTAGTAGGAAAGTTTGCACTTTAACATGGTTGTTTTTAAGCACTTAAAAGGCATACATACTTAGATTGTTAAACTTATGTGAAAAGGTGAGAAGTAGAGAATTTGTTTGAAAAAATTTTCATTTATCAAGTTAAGTACTCCTTGAGAACTTGTAGAGACATTTTTGCACTAGATGAAATGATTTGGTTAGAAAAGGCAAGTTATGCCAAATGATAAATTGTACTGGAAGTGTGCGTGGAATTTTTCCAAAAGTACACAAAATGAACCACTCCTCTATGGGACTGCTCTATCACACAAAGTGTGCAATTATTGAGAATAATCCGTATGAGTGGGGATGGAAATCAAAAGCCCTAAAACCAAAGGCAAATTTTGGTGAGATAATGAGTACCCAGTGTAATAATGTCATGTGCAAACAAAGGTAAAGTACTAAAGGATGACAACCTGGGGGAAAGAGTGGTAAGAAACGAGGGCGGCCAATGATCCTTATTATGGTGCATTTTATGTTTATACAATGTTTACAAGCTGAGGACTTTGAAGAGCTACTAATTAAATTATTTGCATTCTCTACCATTGCTTTAAACATAAGTAAGACTTGAGAAGTATGAAAGCCTTTGCACACAACTCACACATCCATGTTAAAGTGTTAAATGAGTACAACTTAGTTTTGGTGATTACCATGAAGAGTTGAGTAAGTTATTACCATTAGAGACTAATTGGTTACAAAAGGAATGAGAACATCCAACAATAGTGTGAATTGTGTTTGAAGTAGATAGGAAGGTTTATCGACCAAAAGTTTAAAGCATGGTGTGTGTGTGGGATGTGTTGTGTGATTGAGTTTAAATGATAATTTGTGTCTCTGCTTGAGGACAAGCAAGAGTTCAAGTGTGGGGGAATTTGATAAGTACCAACTTATAAATGCTTATTTTACTTGGCTTTTGACTTGAAGTGTATACATTTATGTGGTGTTTTGTGCTAATATGTGCATTAATGTGATATGTAACTTGAGGTGCTTAAATTGAGAAAAGACCCAAAAATGTTGATAAAATGAGTTAAATATATGTTTGGTGTCAAATGGTAAGAAATAGTTTAAAAGACTTGAGTGATGCGTGGGATTTTGGAGGAAAACCTTAATATGCTTAGAATGACTCAGCTTTTAAGTTGGACAGATTTAGTTAGTACACTTCATTTGAGCATAACTTTCTTAATACTAATCCAATTGGTGAGTTATTTGATGTTCTGGAAAGGTATTTGAGTGCTCTTTAATTCTTATGTTTTAACCGTTTGCAAATTCTGTGTGAAAAGTCATGAAACGAAGGCTTCTTTGTAGACATTACATTAGGGTTTCGATGTTGCCTTCATTATCACAGCTTAGGAGATTGTTGACATCTTGAGCTCTAGTGGTCCAATGGCGCTGTTTCTTGAACTCATGGAAAGGCAAGAGGAAACTCTACAATTCTTGTGTTGAGCTCAATTTCTAATTTGGAAGAGAAAAGGGAGAATTTTCGCCATGAATTGCTAAGATAAAATTTGCACTACGATGCATCGTAGTGCAAATGTCCAGTTTTGCCATGTCTTGGTATTTCAGCCATAACTTTCTCATCCGGAGTCCAATTTGGGTGATTCCAGAGCCTAGGGAAAGCCAAGAGAACCATCTACAACTTTGGTGTTTAAGGGGAAGGCCAATTCTAAAAGGAAAGCTGGAAATGCAATGTGGGAAGTGGCAAAACCAAATAAGGGTTTTAAGCCTACGATGCATCGTAGGCTTAAATTTCATATTCTGCCAGGCGTCAGTATTCTGGGCATAACTCTCTCACCTGAGCTCCGATTTGGTGGATTTAAATGGATATGGAAAGCTGAGATCAAGAGCTACAACATTGGTTCTTTAAGTATCTCCAAATTCCTAACGCATCACAGTTGAATTTCGGGTGGAAAATTGCTGAATTTTGTGCACAAGTGTGTAGATTTTCACTACGATTCATCGTAGTGCAATTCTGCCCAGCACATATTTGCACCACGATGAATCGTAGTGCAAATTCATACACACACATTTTGATACCATGATTCATCGTAGTGTTAATTTGCACTTCACAACATTCATTCTTGCATCAACACACAAACTTCATAACATCTTTCACAACAATTCACCCACATAGCAGTTTATTCTCATTCTTTTCTTCATTCTTGTTCTCACTCTTTTGCCCATTTCTTCATCACACTTTACAAACGCTTGGCGTAGCATTCTTTGTGTTCATAGTTCAGATTTCACTTCTTGCAATTTCACTTACAAACAATCACAACACTCACAACTCTCACATACTTCATTTGCACACAAAGCACAATTGCTCTACGATGCATCGCTGCGATGCATCGTAGGCATAGCAATTAACACCACGATGCATCGCCACGATGCATCGTAGTGTTGTTGAGTTTGTGCTATGATGCATCGCAGCGATGCATCGTAGCCTTAATCCATTTGTGTTGCGATGCATCGTGGCAATGCATCGTAGCTTTGTGTTGATCCAAGTTGTGTGGAGTCTTGAGTAAGTAAGAATTTGTGTTGTTTCAGCTTTGAGGAGCCTTGAATGAGCAAGAATTTGTGTCGTTCCATCTATGAAGAGTCCTAAATGAGTAGGAGTTTGTGTTGAGTTGTTATTCCAGCTTTGTTCTTGTTTTGGAATTCAGAAATTTGGCTAAGTATGAAGTTCTGATTTTCTGAATTTCTAGGCAGCTGAAGGCGTGAAGATGGCAAGCCCAAATGCGTGAATTCTTAAAGGCGGGATTTCATGAAGACTCGCGGAGAAGCTGAAGGCGTGAACGGCCCAGGCTCGAAGGCGCTGGAAACCTCTGATTCCTTCGCTTGGCTTTTGAGGAGTGAAGGCGTGAATCTCACTGGCCCAAAGGCGCTGGAGCTGAACTAAAGGCGTGATTTCTGATGGCTGGAAGGCGCTGGAATTGTGATGATGGCGCAGAACTGCTGAATTGAAGGCGGTGGAATGCTGGAATCATGTTTTCAACTTCGAATTTTCACAACTTAGGCTATTTTTTTGGTTTTTCTATTCAAGGATACTTTTGTAATGCTTTAGATATTTTTAGTTTGCGTATTAGCTACATTTCATAACTCTATATATAGGAGAGGTAGCTAATATGTAAAGGGGGATCCCTGGACCATTATTCATTAGATAGATTTTGTAACCAACTTTTGATCTAGAGAGAGAATGGGAATTAATTTGAAGATCTACTTTCTCTCTCTAGTCTCTCTCTCTAGCATTTGAACTCCATTTTCTATTCCGATCAAAGATTTGCTCCGATCATTGTAATTCTCATATCAATTAAGGAAGCTCTTGGAAGAATTCAATTGGTTAACTCTTTCCATTTATTGAAAATGAATTGTTTCAAGTTCCAAATTGTTGATCGTGAATTGGTAATGGAGTTCTATGGTTAGATCTCTCATGTTCTAGAGTTTCAACTGGTTAAATGTATAATTAGACTATGCAATGCTATGCAATTGACATAATTTTTTAAGGATGAAATCATATGTGATCTTAATCATTAAATCTTGTTGAGTTTCATGAATTCACACTTTTATTGAATGAATTGAATTTGATTGTGGTCGCTATGCTGAGTTGAAGTGAGATTTACCAATATCTGTGAGAATTGCATGAAATGAAGACTAAATGTATGATGATTGAGTCTTCCACTTGCTTTGCTTGAATCATGATTTGAGATGCGGTCGCCATGCCGGTGGAGAATCATTGAGTTGTTAGGAAGAAGTGAGAAGAGACTTTCTAAAGTAAGCAAACACTCTAGGTCCTAGGTCAGGCCTCGTCATGGGATACCGTAGGAATTGCATGCTAGATTTGCTAACTTTGGAGAGTAGAGGCATTGCGGGTTGAATCCATTCTACTTAGGCCTCGCCATGGGAAAAGTGGAATGTTAAGGAATATAGAAAACACTGTGGTCGTCATGCTAAGTGTTAGCTAGCCTCCTGGGCAATAGAGATCTCCTCATTGTTTTACTTGTGTGTCAAGAGCATTGCAATCATGGCCTAATGTGCATTCAACTGGTGGAAATACTCTAGAGCATCCACTCTCTTCCTGTTTTTTACACTTTATTTGTTGCATTTGATTCTTTATTAGTTAGTGTCTAGTTTTATTTCTTTCGTGACATTCTGTGAGCAAACATTGAGATTCTTGATACCTCCTTTTCCCTGTGGATACAATACCTAACTCACTGCTACTATAGTTAGTGGATTAGGATAAATTGACGAGCCACGACACTCGATATCACAGAATAAGCTTAATGATCTTACTGGGAAGCATTTTGGTGTGCTCGAAAGCTTGTCTCCTACTGTCAAGAAGCGAGTTGAGGTTCTTAGGGAGATTCAGGCATGTGATTGAAGCCATTATTATCGAATTTGAATTTGATATACAAAGTTTTGTTTTTTATGTTGTATGTAATGTTATCCAGCATTTTCTTGTGGCTTTTACGATGCTATCTCAGCTTTAACTTCAACTACATGATGATTCATGTTGTGTTCCAGTTAATTAGTGACGTTGTATAGCTATATATGGGGGAAAATTAGAAAAAAAGTATGGTTATTATGAAATGAGGTGATTGAAGGTGATTATTCATTTGCTATTTTTTTTGTCATAAAATGTCTTATTCGGACCAGATACTGTTGTGATAGCAAGTTCCAAACTTGCTGGCCCTAATTGGGTTTCACACCTCTGGTATGAAATGAGAGTTTGCATGGAGTGCACAACAGATTTGTATGTTCGTGTGTGCTTTTAATGTATTGTGGGGTTCAATTAGAAGATCCTTGACGACATGAAAATTTAGATTTTGTTGTGTTATAATTAATAGGCTTACAAGTGTCCTTGAGGAAATTAGGTTCTACCAATACCTCCTTCTAATGTGGAATCCAGGGGTGAGGGCTGGGGGTTGGGGGGTATGGCTGCTCCCACAAGACTTAAAAATTTATACGTTTTCCTATTAAAAATTAAAGTTTTCAATTAAATCCTTCAGAAAATTAGAATTTTACCCCCTCAAAAATTAAAACAGTTCTTCTATTAGTGATGTTATACATTTTGCTTTCCCAGACTCTAATTTATGGATCTGCCGCTGCCTTCTTTAAATGAAAAAAAAAGAATATCTTTTATTTCATAGTGAAAAGTTGCACATCCACTGCATTTCTCTACACTTCTTTTGTTTGCACATCTCAAATTTTATAGGACCTGCTTATAGGTACATTGGAATCTGATTTTTTTTCTTTAATTGCTTAGACTTCTAAGTTGACCTAGCTAAGCCTTTCGAATGAATAACCAATCGTTTTGGGTTCTGCAATCTTAATAGAATTGCTCTTGAAATTTTTAGTTTATGTTACAGTAGTGTGTTGATATGAACATTAAGATTGTTTTACTTGCTAATGTTTGTCGCGCTACCACATCTGCTTTCGGATTGTTGATTTTATGGTACTGCCTTTCTAAACGTTGAATATGTTATGTTTGTTCTTCATATTTGTTTTGAACAAATTCATAGAGTGAACATGATGAATTAGAGGCAAAATTTTTTGAGGAGAGAGCAGCACTTGAAGCCAAATACCAGAAGCTGTATCAACCACTTTATGCTAAGGTACGCTATGCTTCTGCTTGATATCTTTGTATACTAGGTTCCATTTTTCATACTTAGTATAGTTACTTTTGGATGTCATGATATGAGATTCCATTATATGCAGGGATATGATATTGTGAATGGAATTGTTAAAGTTGAAGGCGTTGCGGCTGAATCAACTGAGGCTGCCAAAGAGGAGGAGAAAACTACAGAGGGTAATTTTGAAGCTAACTCTAGAATTTGTTTGGTTGTCCATTATGCTGTTTTACTTATGCTAACTCCGAATTTGTTGTTTGGTTGTCCATTATTTTGCTTGACATCTGCATTTTATGCAGAGAAAGGTGTTCCTAATTTCTGGATCACTGCCATGAAGAATAATGAGGTCATAGTTGAGGAGGTTAGTTATTCAAGCTTCTTACTTTCTTACTCCATTTCACTTTTTTGGTCAAGTTGTATTCAGCTTTTGACTTGTTGAACATGACCCAGGTTTCTGAACGCGACGAGACAGCTCTCAAATATCTCAAAGATATTAAGTGGACTAGGATTGATAATCCAAAAGGTTTCAAGCTTGAGTTCTTCTTTGACTCTAACCCATACTTCAAGAACTCTATTTTGACAAAAATATATCACATGATTGATGAGGACGAACATATTCTAGAGAAAGCAATAGGGTAAGTTGGAATTACTCATCTATTTCCATGTGTGGTTTTTTGGTTGCATTTACTCCAACCCATACTTCTATGTGTGGTTTTTTGGTTGCATTTACTCATCTGTTTCCATTTCTGTTGTAAACTGGTTTTGATAAGAGAGCATCAGTTTACTTGAGAAAGGAACTGCTTATGATATATGAGAAGGAGAAGACTTAAAGGGAGCAGCTTGGAGAAATGGTATCACTGGTTCTTCTCCTATGACACCTCGGAAGCATCCTGAACATATTGGTACTGAAGAGATATTTCTGTAACTTATTTCTGGTTGATTGAACTTTAACATGTTGTAGTATTATGATCTTGGTAACGCCACTGCTGATGAGTATGACATTGGACAGGAAGGATCCTACATGCATCATATGCCGGCAACTGCTTTATCTTTCTGCTGTTGTTTGCTGCTGTAGACCACCATCGTTTGTTTGTTTGGAGGTGAGTAATCATGAAAGGCTGAAAGAAAAACTTTTCTTTGTCCTCTTTGTGTTTCTTATCTTGCTGTTTATGAGATTTTAATTTGTGTTCATCAAGCTTGTGAAACGATATGCATTTTACTCTTTTCCTTTCCTTTTGTTTATTCTTAATTCCCATTTTTAAAACAAAGTAAAGCTCAAAGACTGAGAAAATTCTATCTTTTGTTGTTTTGCTATTTGTGTAACACGTAAATTTAGCTTCACCACGGGTGGAAGAGATTCTTTGTTGGGCCATGTTCTGAAAGTTGTTTTGTTGTTTTTCTTTGTTATCCTGTGAGGCTTATCTTTTAATGATTTTCCAGTCATTGGTTTGAAAATTTGAAGAATTGTACATCTTGAGTTGTACTCTTTCACTGCTGTAGACTTTGTGTTTTAGAATTGCTAGAATTTTCTCCTTTCATAGTAACAGCTAATTGTTTCTTTTATATGATGCATCACTGGGAACACCTTTGTGAATGCAAGGCTAACAAGCACCGGCTTCCTCACCTTTGTGGGTGCAGATTGATCATGTTGACAAGTTGCTGTCTTTAGATCCTATACCTTGCAATGAGTCTTGCCATCTAAAACTTAAGGTTGGGCTCACTTGTATTGTTATTTTCTTTTTTTTATCTTTCTTTATGTCTCAATTTTCATAATTTATCATTGGTCATTGTTGGTTGTAGGAATACCAACAAGAAGCTAAACAGTTGATTCAACAAATTGAGCAAGCCCTTGCTGTGTGCTCAATAGTTTCTGTAAGAAAATTCATTAAATTTGATGCCTCAACTATTTTTTTTAGATTTTATATTGAAATAATTTATTTCTGGTGGATGATATGAATCTACAATTGTTATTATTTATTTTTTTAGATTGTCATATTGAAATTTGAATTCCAATATAACTTTTGGAAAGGAAATTGATTTATAAATAAGGTCTACTAAAGTTGACTTTTTGAATAATCTTATGAATTGTTTTGTCTATCAGCTTGTACAAGGTGAAGGTAAAATCATATTCACACATTTTTGATATTTTGTAGCCTGCTGCTGTAATTCTTGTATCCCATATCTTCAGGTTGACCAATTTTATAGTGTTTAGAACACTATGCACCTGGTTTTGCTATAACTGTTTAAAGCTTTTTTAGAGAAGGTGATCCTTTAAATGATTTTCAGAGAATGTATAATAGTTTTACAAAATTTGTTTTATGAAATGTTATTGGATAGTGTAAGCTCTTATTCTTAGACTGGATCTAAGTGGATACCTCTTTTATATCTTAAGCTATGGAAATTATTTTACATCATTGTCAACTGTGTGTGATATTTGATTTTAAGGGGCCCTATGAAAAAAGACCATAGTACTGTTCTATTGGTTGCATTTTCCTTTTCAAACAGGTTTCCAAATGTGGTTTCTGTGTTATATAAGATGGTGCCTTCTTTTTGAACCATAAGACCATTTCAAGCATTTTCCTCGTACAAATTGCATTTGTTTCATGGTTCATACCAATAAATCTGTTTCATTTTGGATGCTAATTATATTCTGAGGCTTTACAGGTTTTTTGAAAATGCTAGAGAATGCATTGATAGGAAATCTCCTAGTAGTGTTGACTCAGATGTCCTCTATAGGTTACAGGCTGAGGTAATATTGGCTTATTTATGCATTGCTGCTACATGATAATCTCAATCTTGTGTGTTCAAATGTCTATCTCTTTTGGTCTTATTAGTTATTGGAGCTTGGAGTCCAACTTCCTGAAGGTGAAATCCTTTCAGAATTGTTAAACCAAGTGGAATCTAGTCGTTCTCGGTGCAGTGATATATTGAAAGATTCTATTTGCCTAAAGGTTAGGCCTCCTGTAGATGCATTTTATCTCCTATATCCATTAGTGCACTGGAATTGAAATTAAACAAGTCATGTGAATCTATGTTTTGTGCAGAAACTTCACTTGCACATTCGTGAATTTGAGTTCCGGTATTGGGGTCAGAGTGAGGTAAAGCTAGAGATCACATACATAGATGAGATAATCAGACTTGGAAAGGGCTCTAGGGGTTCTCTCTTCGTCTTCCAAAGACGTCAATAAACCTTGTGAAGCATCCACTTCGTTTGTAAAGTACTTAGACGACGTCGGTTCTATAGAATTGATGAAGACAATTGACCTAGGAATTGAAGACTAAACTTCACTTTTCTTTGTTTGTATCTGTCATTTGATGGAATAGAAGAAAAGGTGTGTTGTTGTAAATGAACAATAACTATGGCCTACGGAGAGACAATTTACGGATGTCTTACTGGATTGAGGTAGACTTTACAGAAATACGTGTATTTGTTAAGCAAGATTAGGCCAAGGCCAACTTCTATTTTTTATTAGCTTGATTTTATATGCGCATATATAATAGGATTTGGATCTTCCATTTAGAACTGCGGTGTTTCATTCTGTCGTTGTTCATTTTGAATTGTTTTTCTTTTTCAATTTTTGAAGAGCTACTTAAATAAAGAAGGGAAAAAATGTTAATTGATCCATTTATTACAATGGTTCTCTTTCATTTGCCTTGCTTTTCATTTGTCATTTGTTCCCCTTCTAATTTTTGCATTTTGCTTTAGATCTTTGTCCACTCCCACTCGATCAATAATTGTTAATGTCACTCTGAATATCTATCAGCATTCCAAAATAATTGCTGCACTAAATTGACTTCTAAAGTAACGGAGAGAAATAAATTTACAAAACTATTGCAAGATAATGATGAATTAACGGAAAGAAATAAATTTACGAAACTTTTGCCAGCTTTTTATATCATAAAAATTTGCGTAGTTTGGCTAATACCTTTATCATAAAATTTCCGTAGTTTATACAATTATATATTCTCACATACTACGTGTGAAACCCCATAGTTTTTTATTAATACCTTTATCGTACATGACTGTTTAAAATGTTAAATTTTATTTTTTTGTTATACGAGTTTTGGTTTAGTGCTTGGTTTAGAAACAAATTTTAACTCGACTTACCAACGGATAAAAATATAAATATATTTATGATTTAAGATTATTAAGTTAAAAGCGTGTGTTAATTTTTAAGTCAATACCGAATAGTTGAAGTCGTTAGTGCAAACCTCTAAACTTCTAGGGATCCAATTGTATAAATTAATTAAAAATTTTTGTTGACTTTACTTGAACCCTCTAAACCCTAGGGACAACATGTCAATTTAAAGAATTAATATGTATATATATAAGGATAATAGTAATAACAAAACCGCCATACTTATTAGATATATGTCAGTTGGTTTATGGCATAAGCCACAAAAGAAAAAAAATCGTGAAAAGAGTACAGATAGAGGTAGGGCTCAGGAAACGCAAGGGAAAAGGAATTCCGGTGAAACAGGTGAGAAAAAAAAGAGAAATAGTCTCTGAAAGTTTCTGGATGAATACTATAGATTAAGCATAGTTGTAAACCATGTGTATATATTTGATTGTTGTGGCGCTGTTATGGAAATAGTTTTGAACAGCATAATGTTCTTTTTGAAATAGATATGTTTTAGTTCTTTGGATTTAAAGTCTTGAAACTTCCGTTCTTGGGTTTGGTTTGTCAACTTATGGTGAATTCTAGACCTGCTCGTCACAGTATTTTAATGATTCTGTTGAATCCATATTTCCTCGTAGTTTTAATAAAACACTTTTACAATTTGATGTACCTTCCTCTTAGACTGTGGAATGCATGCTTTACAGAAGTTGTCATTTTTCCTTTTTGTCAATCACGTGTGTAAAGTTGTTAAGGAATTGGTGATCTTTTTTTGATTGAAATTACATTTTTCCAACATCCAATGTTCAGATTTTATTGTTATTGCTTATCAGATTGCGAACTTTGATTAAATTCTTATACTTGTGGAGAATCTTCGCATATAAAGTCTAGTTCCCTCTAGCTGTAGTAGAACTTTTCTTTTTTTTTTTCTTTTTCTTTCTTTGAATTATGTAAGAGTCTAGCCGAAGTATTAGACTCTTTTAACTATTACCATTAAATGTTTTTGTTTCCTAATCATAGAACCTAAATAAAATAATGAAGGTTACTACTTTAAATGTAAAGTTTTATGTTTTATCTTGGATTTCATGCCTCTGAAGCTTAAACGGGCTGCTTGCCATTATTTTCCCTTGAATCTGATCAAATGGCATTTTCTAGTTGATGAGTTCTATTATGTAGAAAATTGTGGCGTTCAAAATCAGAAACAATTGGAATAAATATTGATCCAGAGCAACTAGAATTGTGAACCTATTATTTTATGTTGATAAAAGGATAAAACAGTAACTTCTTGGTGGAAAAGAAAATTGATTGACTGATGTTTTCTTTAAGTGAATTTAAAGGAATTAGGTAATGATTAGTTGGTGTAATTCTCTTTGTCTTTTGCATTAAACTTGTATACCAAGGAGCTGTGCACTAGATTAGTTTTTTTTAACTTCTATCAATTTTGGCAAAACTGTGATTGTGATATTCCTTGAGTCCTATCTTCATTAGGATTATGAGCATATCTCTTGCTATGTGCATGAACATAAATTAGACATGTTGGGAGAGAAAAGTAGCACGATATATATATATTTTTTTAAACAAAGTCCCATGCCAAAATGATGGTTTTGCTCGAATTATGCATAAAACATTATTTGTGCATTGTATTTGAATATTGTGGGCCCTAGTAGGTGTTGTTTTGGAAAATAATCGAGACGGCATCGGGCCGGCGATTACGCCAAAACTACACCGGTGAGCCCCGTCACAAGATTAAGGAGTTTTAGTCTTATTTGACGGGGGTCGGAATGACAAATCTGGATGTCATGTTAGGCCTGCGGGGCCGTAGTGGTCACTGACCACAAGGAAGGATAAGGTAGCTTCACAAGTCGTGCACGCGTCAACAAATTTTCGGAGAGATAAGATTGGTAAAGGTCGGTAGAACCGATCGACAGGTATACATATTTGTGCAAATGACATGTGACATCGATATGTGAATATGACATGTGATATGTGCGGTAACATATTGTGGAATGTGATTTATTTGGGCTTGATAAAGCAATGTATTTATGGAAATTGTACTTGTCTTTAAAATTACATTTTTTTCAAAATTGTTCTTTGCCCCCTCATTGAGCTATTTTGAGCTCACCCCCTTTTCAAATTATTTTCTTTCAGAGCAATTCGGGACAAACTAGGAGTTGTTTGGGTTTGAAGATTAGCGGCGCTTTGTGTGATAGAAGATTTGGAAGGTTAAGGTATAAAAGTCATCTGAATTAGTCTTTCGTTATGTTAGACTATTTTAATATTTTTATAAGTGTTTTTCTTTTGGAATGTAGTACATATATAAGACTTGGATAATTTTGTGGTAACAAAGATTATGGTTCTTATTATTGATATAAAACTTTTGGTATGTTGAATAGTGTGATTTACGTTCAGGATGTATTAAATAAGTTGCCGTTGAATAAGCGTGATTTACAGGTTTGAATTAAGGTTATGAATATCTGGAAATATTATTGTTTGTATTGAGCTCAGACGTGAGTTGGACGTAATCTAACGCTCCCGTCAGTATGCAATTAAAGGATAAGGCGGGGCGTTACACTACGTACATTTATACATCACATACTACGTACATATATATATGTTTTTACACATACTATACACTTTTTCACACAATATATATATATATTTATACATTTTCACACACTATAATTACACATACTATACACTTTTTGACACAGTATATATATATATATATATATCTATATTTATACATAATACACACACTTTCCTACAATATACATATTTATACTTACTATACACATTTTCACACGCTACATATATTTATACATAATAGGGGTTATACAAAAAAAATTAAATATATGTGTACTATATGTAAATATGTATATTGTGTAAAAATGTGTGTAATATGTATAAATATATATAGCGTGTGAATATGTGTAGTATGTGTAAAAATTAATATATATATATATATATTTAGTGTGTGTGTGTGTAAATATATGTGTAGTATGTGTAAATTTATTAATTAGCACATAGTTTTGCATATCACATATTGGAGACCAATCTTGAGTTGTTCTTTAACCTTTGATGATGTACTTTTTAGTTTTATTATACAAATTATGTTATCAAGTCTAATGCTATTTTCAAATTTATATATTTATTAGTTTGTATAATATTATCTTATATCGTGTTTATTTCTTTTATTAAGATACAAAAGAAACAATGTTATTCGTAGGATAATTAAATTATTTATTTAAATGCAAAATTTATAATAATTATAAAAAAAATTATATATAGAGAATAGGTATACTGAGTATTGGTAAAGAAATTATAAATAAAAAATAAATATATTAAAACAATAAAGATATTCCAATAATAAGCATGTTATTAATATAAATAAGTACGAAATTAATATAATAATATTATTGAAAATAGTAGTCACAATTTAATTAAAATATAGGGTTTTTATATAAAGAGGATTATGAAGGATTAATATTGGAAAATAAGTATATATGAAGAGTATTTTGCAAGTATTTCAAAATTTGTTACTATATATTGTGTGAGGAAATGTATGTACTACGGATAAATTAATGTAATGTACACAAATGAGTTAATATTAAAGAGAATGCACAATGTGACATATATGTAAATATATATAGTTTTCGTAAATATGTATAGTTTGTGAAATATATATATATATATATATATATTATGTGTACATAAATATAATGTATATAAATATTCAAAGTATGTGACAATGCATGTAACATGTATTAAAAGATATATTGGCGTATGTTAATAATATTGTGGTATATGAAATATATATTAATTGTATATATGTAGTATGCAAAATATGCACAACGTATTAAAAATCTATAATATTAAAATAACTGTAGGATGAGCAAATGTATGAAGGTATGTGTAATGTATATATAATGTGTAATATGCACAACTTGAAGAAGATGACCTTATCCTTTTCATAATAGTGGACAGCAAACTAGAAAATAGTCTCTTCAAAGTGAAAACTTTAAAAAAACACCAACATATACAGCTATTCACTTTACAAGGAACTATTGGTGGAATAAGTCTATAAGCATATATGAAAAACTGATATCATTAATGTGTGGTTGCCTATCCATTTCAGTTTTAGTTCTTTACAATGGCTATGATATTCTTTATATAATATTCATATTATTTAAACATTGTATAACATTTATTAATGCATTTTTTTGACGAATTGAAATAATGTTATGAACAAAAGTATTTGGTACTATTCTAATTATAGTGTGTAAAAATATGTGAAGCACAGGTTAATATGTGTAAAATGTGTGGAAGTATGTATAGTGTATAAATATAAGTGCATTATGAATAAGCGTATCTACAAGTATGTGTAAATATGTGCACATATGAAATGTGTTAAAATATAATAAGAATGTGCAAATATTTAAAGTATGTGCAAATGTAAATATTATATGCAATATATGTAGTGTCGAAAATATGTGAAAAATAAGTAAAAAATTATAGTGTGATAAATAATTAAATATGTGTCAATATATGAAAATATGTTTAGTATAAACATATATGCATAGTATGTATAAGTGTGTGTATAAGTATGTATAATATGTGTAGTATGTAACACATATATATTGTACTGTGTGCAGATGTAAGAAGAATTTGCAAATATTTATAATGTGTGAGAATGTATATAGTATATGTATATAAGTAGTGTGCACATTATGTGCAAAATGTGTACAAATCTATAGTGTCAAAATAAGTGTAATATATGCATATATACGAAAGTGCGTATAGTGTATACATATATATGTATATGTATAAGTGTGTGTACAAGTATTGGCAACCATGTATCTTATGAAAATATTTAAATATGTATAAACATGTATAGCGAGTGAAGTTATGGGTAGGTTTGTGGAAATATTAACCGTAAATGTTAGTACATGTATTATACAACAAATATTATATTACTATCTATTATACTGAATTAAAATTATAACGAGAAATAACATATAATTACAGCATGCTGGCGCGCTGATTGCCAACTAGTTCTTTTAAAAGTGTCTAGTTATAACCGTTCTATCTGTTTATAAGAAGTCTATTCTAAATCTCAGAAAAAAGAGAAAGATTGCGATAGAATGACAATCAACATAAAAATTTTGTCAAATTCTATGATTTTGATCATATTAAAATTCGTGTAATAAATCAAACATGGCGGAGAAATGTAATCCATATAACTGAATCTATTTGATGGGATAAAGCATGAGAAAGACCGACAGCTCTGGAGGTCTATCTGGAGGCCAACCATCACAAGCTTTCCATGAGACTTCAGGAGATTAATCAATGGAAGAAGAGGATGAACAGCAGAGACAGTGTCAAAGATGCCATTCATTGTATCACTAGCAGCCTAATAATTACCAAATTAGACAATTCAAATCAAAGGAAAACTCACCATATTGGGGTTTCCAAAAAAAAAAACAGGAAAATGTTTGTAATTGAAGAAGCAACCTTCATCTGATCTGCATCAGTGCTGAATAAAAATGAATCAGCACCAAGATGTTTAATGGCCTCCTCCTTCTTGTGAGAAGATGTACTAATAACAGTGACCTTAACCCCCAAATGCCTTAGCAAACTTAACAGCAACATGTCCCAATCCACCCAAACCAACAATTTCTACATGCATTCCAGGTTTCCAAGATTGTTAGAGCATTTGTAGCAAGAGAGGCATGATCCAACCATGCATCCCACTCCAGCCTTATCTCCAACTTTGAACTTTGTTACTTTGCTGCCTACTTCTGTCACTACACCAACAATCTCATGCCTACATCCAGCAACACACCACTCAAATCAATGTTCTGTATTTTGTGCTCTAAGTTGTAATCTCTCTAAACCACAGTTGGAAAACATTTGATGGAACATAGGAACATTTACAATTAAAACCTATGGACTTCAACTATTGCTTGAAAAGATCATTTCTTGAGCTTCTTTTTTTTTTTTTTTGTTCCAATATTAGTAAAGAAGTAGATCCCTTCACAGTTATTTAGATAGGTTATAAGTATCCCAATACTGCTTTAACCACTTTTTAGATGTAGAAGAACATAAATGTACAACTCAATAAGCAAGAATGCAATATCGACAAAAACCGAAGAACTTGAAAAAGACAACTTAATCAAGAATGCATTTCAGTTCAGATACAAGGTTCTGACATTGAAGCTGAAGACAGAGACATTAAGTACTCTATGTTATACTTTTTCTTGACAGAAGACACATCTTTGGCAGCCCAACCAAAGGCCTTGATGGGATGCTGCTGCTGCTGCCCCTGTAGTGATTTTCCCATAACCTGTTTTAGAGGATATTTTTAGTGTTAGAAACAAAATCCAGAACAGATTCTGGTACATGGTTGTGAAATTCTAAGAGGAGTTTTCAAAATGTTTACCACTCGTAAATTAAGTCCTATTCGTTGTCAGGATGTTGTTAGTCTACATGGGATATTAATTGGGTACATTGGTTTCAGTTCTGAAATTGGATTGCAACCATAAAAACTGTCGGCTAAAACTTCCATTTGTTGAGCTAAGTTAACCATTATTTGAAGTTTTGAACGACTGGGGCACTTGTCCTCATTAAACAATGTCATAATGGACTTTCATGTACTTGAGAAATGGCATTGTCAATCTTGCAGTCTGCTCATATACAAGAATGGCAGTTTAAAAGATACACAAGTTGCAAGCCCACATGAACAAGAGCCATTCATGCCTCAAACACAAACAATCTTCAAATAAAGATTCTTGTCTTTTTAACAACCATTATTACTTTTTTGACAAAAAAACAAGGGCTTAAAAGCAACTAATTAACTGAGTTGCAATACTTTTACGCAGATTTTAATGTATTCCCAATGTCAATGACAAATCGGTACTTGATATCGCCTTTCTCAATGCGCTTTATGGCGGTGTTTATGTAGCCGATTGGAATGACTTCTACATCTGCTACTATGTTGTGTTTAGCTGCGAAATCAAGCATCTCTTGGAATTGCTTCACACCTCCAGTGGCACTCCCAGCCACTATTTTCCCACCTGTTTTAAACAATGCACATTAGAATGTTCAATTCGTTTCGGCCTGTACAGAAACCATACACACTAAGAAAAAAAGGTGTGCATTTACCTTGAAGCAGGGGATACACTGGCAGCACAAATGGCTCCGAGGGTGCACCAACTACAATAAGCTTCCCATGAGGCTTTAATAAGTCGAGCAACGGCAGGAGAGAGTGAGGTGCAGGTATTGTGTCAATGATACCGTGCAACGTACCGGCTGCAGCCTGTTCACGCCAAAAGTACGAACAGACAAATTAGTTATGAAAATAAACAGCATTATTCAATGCATCATTTCATTTTCATGCCTTTTTTGTACCTGCATTTGCTCAGGATCACTGCTAACCAAAAATGAATCTGCCCCATATTTTTCAATGGCTTCCTTCCTCTTACTGTCAGATGAACTGATGACTGTCACCTTTGCCCCAAAAGCCTTGGCAAATTTTACAGCTACATGACCAAGACCACCAAGAGCAGCTATACCAACATGCAATCCAGGCTTGTCAAGACCAAAATTTTTCAAAGGACTGTAAGTGGTGATCCCAGCACACAGAAGAGGAGCTCCAGCATCAAGAGGTAAGTTCTCGGGCCAATGAAACACAAAATCTTCATCGGCGAGCACAAATTCTGAACATCCACCAGCAGTTGCTTCTGCTAGTACAGCCTTAGGGCAGTAATTCTCTAGATCATTTGCACAGGTTTCGCAAGTGCGACATGAACCAATCATTGGTCCAACAGCGACTTTATCCCCAACCTTGAATTTTTTCACTTGGCTACCTACTTCAGATACTACTCCCACTATCTCATGCCTGTAATAATAATTTCAGAATAAGAAAAAATTTCAGTTCACAACTAGTTTGGTCGACACAACAGTTCATTAACAGATTATGCGGTAGAAGATGTAGAAAAATCCTTAACTCTAAATCATATTCCAAATCCATCATAGGATCTTCAATCCAATTTTCAAGTTATAGAGATAATCTACTTCAATGCTTGCCCTTCAGCAGAAACACTCATCCTTTGCATTTGGAGAATTGAAAAGGTAATACTATTTACTAAAGCTTCTTGATTAAGCGAGAAAAAATAATCATCATAAGTTAGAGTTGCTAATAAGATTATTAAGATGTAGCAATGTAATTTGTTTTTGATCTTTAACGATTATGTACAAATTGGTTTACTGTAAACTCAAAAGCCAGTTAGATATGTGAAGTTGGGTATGAAAAATGATCATGAAGTGGCAATATGCTATTTATAGTTGAGTTGCATCAACTTACCCAACTACAAAGGGATATCTAGTAAAGCCAAATTTGTTATTGATCATTTCTGTGTCAAAGTTACAGATTCCACAATAGAGTACTTTAACCTGCACATCCCGCTCTCCTGTGGCCCTGCACCATAAAAACCACGAACACAAAAGCATTAAAACTTGTCATCTCTTAAGCATTAACATTAAAACATTAGGCAGGACAAAAGCAATTCAGCATATTATGCAAATTATAGGCATTTAGTCCTCCTCTGTGATAACAACTGCTCTCAAAGTAACATTTTTTGTAGGTAGAAATCACATGAGCATGTTAACATAGACTATATGGTAAATAACACCTTTACTTGAAAACTACCAAGATTCAAAAAGGGAGTCAACTCTTATGGCTTTTTTTTTTTGTTTTGTTTTTAAACGCACAAATTCACTTGCATCCACTATCGAACACAAGATTTGGAGGTCGGGATGCTAATTCCCCTAACCACTACGCTGGCCTTAATGACTCCCTCTTACAACTAATATTCGGTACAAATATTCTGTTGAAACACAGTTTTTACATGATGAGTGATTCAAATAAGATGAATAACCAAAGTCAAACAGAGAAACTGTTCATCATTCTGTTCTCAAAAGTACAAATATATGTGCCCTTTGTAGGGTTCTGTTGTTACCTAAATTGTGTTTCTTCTTATGTATATTGGGGTGCAATAGTTTCGTTGTGCTCTTTCGCAACAATATTTATGAATGATGTCTCCTTTCCCCTCATTGAATTCCTGTCTTTTTCAACCGGCATGATTTACAGCTTAGATTTTATTTCGAGTTTTGTGGGAAAATGTTGGTTGCAATGCATTTACAGCAAGTTTTATAATTTCTGCAACCAAATTTCAACACATTGGAAAATATGATCTTGATGTGATTTATAAATAAATTAACATTCCCTTCAAAATACCAAACCTGACAAGAAAAAAAAAATTAAAAATAGAAATTCTTGAGTGCATCTCAGTGAGCCATTCTTTTAAGTACCCAATAGGAAAGTTTGAATTTGCAAAAGATCAAAACAACAAAGAAATGGTGGACAAACATGATGCAGAGATTACCTTCTTGAAAACTCGAAAGGTGAAAGAGCCGCAGAAGCTTCCAAAGCAGCAAATCCAAAAGCCTTCACAGATGTCTGCTCAACTGATGAGTCTGTTGCCATTTCAATGGTGGCAAATGGAGTGATGACGAATTTAGGAATTGATGACTGTTAGAAATAAAAAAACTCTTGTAGCAATTTGATAACACAAAAAGCACGCGGAAGCTATATATATTTCTAACAACAACCGCCACACAACAAATTTCTTCAAAGCCGTATGGATTTCTTTTACGGTGTATGTTTCTAATCCTTTATGTATTCAAAACCAATAACCCTACACCTTTATAGTGTATTAAAATTCTAATTCTACCAAAATATAATACCCTACAACATATTAGAAATCAAATACTAATAGAAGGGTCCGTTTGGTTACATAAATTTTCAATTAATTTGTAAAACAAAAAAAAAAATTGTTTGGCACCGCATAATTCGCTGGATTGCAATTACGATTGCAAAATGAGCAAAATCTTCCATATATTATTAAAATACTGCACAGTAAAATTTCAAAATCACTCATATCATATCACACTGCTGAAGCAAAACCTGTTAAGGGAAACTCTTTGTATCATAAATAAATGTGGGTCCTACTTTGTTATATAATTATATAACAATATATAATAATAATTTTTTCTATACACAATCTTCAATAAATTAACCAAATTTATCAATCCAAACACATCTAATCATTTTTTAAATATTCCTTTCTCATTACAAAACCCAATAAAATCATATCATAAATAAAACCAAAAAACACCGTATCCAAACGGAGCTGATCAAGTAATTACTAAATTCTACTAAAATATAACTTTTAAATTGTAATCTTGGTTTAATTCCAACAATATGTAAAAATGTAATTATATCATAGAATTGAGTTAATATTTTATATGTTAATACGTTCATTTTTATATATTTGATCAACTATATTAAAATTCGCGTACAAGTTTCGTATTTTAGACGGTATTGATTGCTCCCAACAGTAACGATGAGCAAGTTTATGACAATGATGCTTTCCGTCTGTCTATCAGTCTGTGGCTCATTTACAGTAGTGGACGTAGTGGTCATAATGGTTTGATTGTTGCAGGACTATTTCCATGGGACTCATACCGCGTTAATTAGGGCTCCACTCCAATCAGTGTTGAAATTATTCAATCCAAATTATCCAAAGAAATAGAAAGAAATCTAAGCCAGAATTTTTTTATCCTATACTGTTTAAACTTTAAACTTTAAAGACCATTTAATTTTTAAGGTAATTTTATAGGTGCAGATTATTTTCACAAGCAATAAACTTGTTAAGATTAATTAGTTAAGAATACGGTACAATGTTTAGAACAAGAGTACATGTGTTCACCCAACATCATTTCTTTTTTTTTATTCATTAAAGAAATGGCCATTTGATTGTCGTTTCATCGTTACCAGGTTTGGTTAGATTAATTGTTCAGCAATCGGATAACTCCCTATGAGAGCTTGTTAGAAAAACGACTGAATGGTAGAATTCTCAGATTCCTCTCTGAAAAAAAAGAATTAATTTTAAACTGAAAAAAGCCTTCATGTCTCACAATATAAGTTTTTATTCTCTCTTTATTTTATAAATTTTTATTTTCTCTCACATTTCTTCACTCTTGTTTGACTTTAAATATTGAAACTATTTTGTTAATTTCTATATGAGGTAGATAAAAGTAGTAATATTGTATATCGATGGAGTACCATATGATATAATTAAATATAAATGAAAACATGTTTATAAATAAAATACCATGGCATAATATTATTTATGTAGCCGATCATATATAGTGGGATAAAAAGTTAGTTGTTGTTGTTGTATATAAATTTTTATAAATAAATGAATATAACACAAAAAAGAAGAATTTCATAATATTCTTCTTAATCAATTGCAATGTGAAAGTATAAAATTATAAATTTATAGTTAAATATTAAATTCGAATTTTCTTTTATTACTATTTCTTAGTAATATTTTATTTCTTTATTATAATTTGCAATCTACTAGTACTATATATCCAAACATAGGAAAGAAAAATTAATCTTTTTTTTAATATTGAGCCTCCCATATATAAATTTCAAATGTTCATCTCTGAATTACCATTTTCGGCTACAACAGTTGACCGTTAAATTATTATTTTGCTTAAATTTAGATAGCAAATATGACAAAAATAATTCTCAGTTTCAGCACTAAATTGGACCTCGTATCTACATTTAATTGTCTGATTGGTTGATTGATATATATATATATATATATAACCATAATTATTTATCTATAGTTGTTACGTACTCTTATCATATTTTTCAGTTTTCACTAAAACAGTTGCCAAAACCTGATGGTTGTTAGGATTTCTTGGAAACGAGGATCATGTGGAACCGTTGGCAAACCTATTAGTTGTTAGGAATTGACAAATATGATTTAGTTCGTGATAATATCTTGGCCAAATCCACATAGCGCTACACTAATCGCTGAGAAATTTAGCATATATACTTTTCTAGTTAACTGCAATCAAACAAAATTTTATACCCTAATTCTTAGGAGTTTTAGGTTTCGCCAAGACACCGTTCTTCTCGTAACAAGAGAAAGTGGGAGTCCAACCCACGATAACGATGAGGGGTTGAAGTTAAGGAAATCGTGTCAAGTGTACGAAATAGTGGAAAAAAATACAAGTAAAAATGCAATAAAAGAAATCTAACAACTAAGATGCAAATGATGATGAATGATGTAGAATAATAGTACAAAATAAGGAATCATAAATCAAGTAACAAAATTATCGTCAAAATGTCGAATTGGGTTACTCGATTACTCGTTGGATACAAAAATGTGTAAATGCGGAACACCCAAACCCAACCTGTGAGATGTAACAGGTAACCCGAGGTCCCACAAACAGGAGATGAAAATCCCCGACACTCTATTATCAAGGGGATTCAAACCGTGCACCTTGGATACAATCTGGTGCTAATGCCCTGGGGCTACTCGATTACTCGTTAGTTTCAATGAACTTATGCGTCTATGATTAGAGTATTTTCGCTTCCTATTATATAGGTCTCAATCCACACTAGAGTCGACAACTTCATGGTCAACTCTCAATCTATGCATGAGTTTCTGTAATGCAATCAATCGATGTAATTCATGTAAATCAACCGTTTGCCTCTCGAGGGAGGGTGGGTTACTCTATTCTAACTTACTCAACAGTTTTGCATGTCTCAAAGTTATTTAATAGCTATTTTTCGTCCATAAGTCACCTCTCAGTCCATACAAGGATTGACTAACCTAACTCAACTCTTAGTCCATGTTAGACTAGTAGAATAAGCTCCAGCTCTAATACTCAACACAAACACATTTGCTATGTCTAGCCAGCAAATTAGGCTCGATCAATATTTGTTCATGATCATTTATAGGTCAATTCTCGTCCCATACCCTCAACTCAGCATGCTTTTGGCTTAACAAACACAAATCAGCATGAGAAACAATATAAACCTTCAACATGTAAGCCTGTGTCATAACATTCATTAAATTAATAAGTTCTCAAATCACATGGTCTAATTCCAAAGATAGTACACAATTTAGTCTCTTATAGCTTAAAAAAAAGCAGTCCAAATGGCAATTAAAGTAAGGAATTAAGAAAGAAAGTGCAAGAAAAAGAGACTACACAAAATAATAAGACTTTCCAAATATTGATTCCAAACTAAAGGTCCAAACTATTTTTCATTCAAATCGAACCCCTTCGACAAGGGCTACAGGATTCTCCTCCAATAAATAAAAAACACCAAGGACACCTAATAAAAGGGGTTTATCATGTATTATATTCTAAATATCTAATTTGACCTTAAAAGACCTTAAATAGTTAGTAAAATAGCTAAAAATTAATAAATACATGTGGTACCCAATTTATTCTAAAGTAAGGATTGGAGCCTGGTTAACAAGAAAAGTACATACAAATGAAAAATAAAGTAGCATGGGACCTAGTTCTAGACACTGTGCAACTTTATATGGCATCGCCATGGCAAAATATCGCAGCGTCGCCATGCTGTACAACCATTTTCAAGAACCACATTTTGGGCAAAAACTTGCTGCATCACTTTCATTTGTTCAACATGGAGACTTAAGTTTATGCGCCATGTGACCTTTCTACAGCATCTATAAAACGAGTGGTGATGCTGTATAAATTTTCTATGCCGTCTATACCATGAGTGGTGATGTGATAGAAACTTTTCCAAGCATAACATTTGGGCAGAAGCTTTGCAGTCAGTCCAACGTTCCAGGTAAAACTTCCTCTGCCGATTTGAAGATCCTCTCGGCAAAATTAGGTTTTGTAGTACGTCTTTATAACCATTGTAGCTCTCCTTCTTGACCTTCCAATGCAATAAGAATCATCAAAACTGGAGTTGTGGAGCGCCAGAATTCCGAATTCTCCAAATTTATGGTAGTCAGGTATGGTTCAATCTATTTCAACTTGAAACTCAAATTTCACCATATTGCCAGTTGATTTGGGGAAAGCTTTCAGAATCTTCTCATTTCATTAAATAGAAGCAGAGATACACTAATTTGAATTTTGACTTGTGCAGTACCCAGTTAGCCTTGCCTTCACATTCCCTTGGAACCTTCCTTGTCCTTGTTCATCCAACTTGATTGTTTTTGTGTCCTTTTTGCATCTTTTTCACCTCAAACTTGAATGTTTTTTCATTTTTAGCACATCAAACTCCAGTTCTTATAATCTCACGAAAATAACACATAAATGGCAACAAAGTACTTTAAAACAAGTATAGATTTGAGTAAATCAAAGGATAAAAATAGGTATTTTTAATACCAAACATACACCAAGAGAAAAACTACTAATCCAAATTGTTTTGGGTAATGATAGAGTGATTTCTCATTATAGGACTGTTTTCAAAAAACTTTCTAAGAATAGGGTTGTTTTCAACCCCTATTCTGATAGTAGGGACTTCGCGAATATATGAAAAAAAATAAAACAAAAATTAAATATAAAAAAATAGTAAAATAATGAATAATATCATCCGGACGTCCTGACATGTATTATTATAGTGGACTTCGCATTTGCTAAATGCGAAGTCACTTAATTAATTAATATATTTAAAAAAAATTAAAAACAAATTGGCATTTTTTTTAATTTTTTTCAAATATCTATGTTAAAAATTTACTTTTTCCAAATAATTTTATATGTACTTTATTTATATAATTACTTTTTCCAAATGGATCCCAATTATTAAATTTTTTCTATATAATTATAAAATTATTTGCAGTGAAATTTTGCTATTTACAAACATAATTGGCAGTAATTATATGATTACATTCTATTATGTTGTTATTTTATTTTGTTATAAAAAATTAATTGAAAAAAATATTTCAAGTAATTAATTGAGGAGAAATTTGAATTCACATGTAAAAAATATTTAAAGTAATTTAAAAAAATTTGAAATGTTTAAAAAAAATTGAAATGTTTAAAATAATACATAGACTAACAGTTGTAAAAACATTCTTAAAGTAATTATTTAAGAAAAAATTGAATCACACTTGTAAAAAAATATTTAAAGTAATTACATATAAAAGAAATTTATAAAGAATTTGCACTCTTTAAAATAATTCCGAAAAAAATTGAAAAAAATTATAATAACGCAACCTTCTATTATTTTAAATATTTTACAAAAATTATAATAACGCAAAAAAATTGCAAAAAATTTATTAAACCAAGATTATGGACTTGATTCCGGACGTCCAGATGATTTTTTTTTCAATTTGATGAATTCGAATTTGCTGAATGTGAGTTCTAATTTTTCCTAAATAATTTTATATGTACTTATATAATTACTTTAAATATTTGTTAATATAATTATGTGTAATGAATTTTTTTTAAATATTCATTAATATAATTATAATTTTTTTATATGATTACATTTTAATATGTTGTTATTGTATTTTGTTCAACAAAATTCATTGGAAAAAATTTAATACCACTACTCACAGTCTTAATAAAATGTGAATGTTTTCATAATACATAATCAACACATAGCACAAGTCTCCCAAATACATAAAATGTGAATGTTTTCATAATACATAAAATGTGAATGTTTTAATGAATACATAAAATGTGAATGTCTCCCAAATACATTTTATGCCATCCGGACGTCTGGATGTTTCATAATACATAAAATGTGAATGTTTTGATGAATACAAAAAATGTGAATCTCCCAAATACATTTTATGCCATTCGGACGTCCGGATGGAGTCCGGATGGACAAATTGTTCATCTGGACGCCATCCGGATGTCAATTTTTTTTTTATTTTTTTAAAAATATATTAATTAATTAAGTGACTTCGCATTTAGCAAATGCGAAGTTGCTATAATTTTATTATATTTAATTCATTATTTTACTATTATTTTATTTGATTTTTGTTTTTTTTTTTTCATATATTCGTGACTTCGTATTCCCTGAATGCGAAGTCCCTACTATCAGAATAGGGGTTGAAAACAACCCCATTCTTAGAAAGTTTTTTGAAAACAGTCCTATAATGAGAAATCACTCAAGAAACTTTCTTCATTTAATGCTGCTATAATTTGTTGTAGAAATGTTGTTTTTTTTTTCTTATGTTGCATAGCGTTTGAGAGAAGCACAAATTAATATAAGACAATCATCTTCGTAAACAGATCAATAGGGTTATTGGTGTAGTTTCGTTTATGATTAGGGTTATTCGTGCAGTTTCATTTATGATCATTCTGCCCTGTTTGAGTCAAATGAAACGTTTGATAAAACATCACCTAAATTGTGTTATGTTATCAAACAAGGATGATTTTTTTGTTTTTCATCCCTATTGATAAAAGACATCTATTTTTATTTTTTATGCATTTCTCAAAATGCTTCAAATGGTACACGCAAGAAATAGGTCAATTTAGCAGTCTTTAGTTCAATTTCGTGTGAAATCAAATTATCATCAGTACTTCTTTTTTTTTTTTAAATGGCAGAACCTCTTTTTGAGGTGGGTCCCCACTCCCTGTTTATTTCATAAGATTTTATGGATGATGGATTTACCCTAATATCATCCTTACAAAAGTTACCCACTTGAAGTTCCCTCCATTTACATGCTCCTGGGCTAATGGAGGAAACTTCAAAAGGGATAATATGCATAAACTTGGAGTACTTACTCCATTTACAGAGCAAACTATTTTGTCGCTGTAGTACAAAATACTCCTTTGATCACTAGGAGTGACAAAAGAACCCTTCCACAAGGGGAATTATCATCAGTACTTTATTGAATAATAATAATACAAATGTCGGACAATTGGAGACCAAAATTGTCATTTTTTCTTTGTTTTTTTAACTGATTTTGTACAACCTAGCACTCATGCTCATCAATAGCTTGGGACTCAATTTGAGTCAAATCAAATCTGTGAATTAATTCAAGACTTACCGAAGCAAAGTAAAAGAAACTTATCAGATCAAATTCATTGATATCAAAGGAACAGATGAGAAACTGCACAAGTGCATCATCTCTAATTAACTACTATTCTACTACTGATTATTTTCGGAAATATAGGACAAAACCATCAAATTTTTTACCTTGCTCTTCCTTGCATTTATTTAGTGAAAAATTTGTTTTAAGGAGAGGCTTCAAAGTATAAACTCTTATTATTAAAGTGGGTATAACTTTAATATATTTATTGTTAAGGGTATAAAAATAACTTAATTAGTTTATGTAATTATTAAAAGACTTTATTATCTATGGATAAAATCAAATAACAACAACATTGAGATATGGGATCCTTTGTCCTAAATTATCTTATTTTATTCTGTAAAATAATTAAAACGATATCGTTTTACTAAAATCATAATTAAAATCACGTCGTAAAATTTAGTCATATCTGGGTTAGGGTATAGAAAATGTAAATTTGATTCTAGTGGCATTTATATTTTAGTTCCCGTGTTTAGTGAAACGTCGTAGTTTGAACATTGGATAGAATAACACAGGATAATCTGAGGCAAAGGATTCGATCTCCAACAATTATTCAATTGACTCACTTCTAATAATTTTCAACTCACTACTTAAAATGACATCATTTAATTAATCAATTCAATTCTTATCATTTTCAAGTACTTCTTCTCTTAAACTCATATAGTGATATGAATCTATCCAACGAAGATAATTCTAATGAGAATAGGATTAATTCAAATTATCCTTTGAATGACATTGGCTAGCTTAGCAACATTGTTGAAGGGTTCAAGGACATCGCCATTCCAACGTCTTCACAAGAAGGAGTCTTATAGAATATTTCTTCATCGAAGATCAGAGAAGATAATCCAATAGTTCCTAACACTTTGGAAGTTAAGGAGATTCTAAATTGGAAAATATTTAGATATGAGATCAATCACACTTGAAGACCTAAAGATGACGTGTTCTTTGTTTTACTTTTAGATCACACTTTTAAGTAATTCTTTAGGGTTTTAGTTTGTATGGTTAAGTCCAAAATGTTTTACTGAGTTTATTTTGATTAAAATTTCGTTTTTGTATTAATAATCACATGTACTAAGTTATCTTGCATGATAATAACATATGTTTTGGAATTTTTGGGCATTAATAG
This sequence comes from Ophiorrhiza pumila, assembly GCA_016586305.1. NCBI lineage: Eukaryota > Viridiplantae > Streptophyta > Magnoliopsida > Gentianales > Rubiaceae > Ophiorrhiza > Ophiorrhiza pumila. The sequence continues at coordinate 8,663,392 of BLIW01000011.1, read as the reverse complement.
TAAGTTGGACAAATAAGGAGAATCTAACTTCATTAAGGGTAGATTAGGTAATAAAAATGTGTTTTCTAAAAGGAATCATTATTTACACGTTTTAGTTAGTTGGAGTTCCAAACCAATTTGAAATTGCCAAATTGGATTGGTTAGTTAACAACCAAACCCAATTCGGATTTGGTGTCTTTTAAAGCCTATTTAAAGGCATTATTCTCAACGTTTTTAATCATCAAGAATAAAGAATTTTTCGACAAGGAATTCATTAACATTTGCTTAATTTTATCTTCAATTTAGGGAATAAATCTTAATTGAAAATCCAACATTCTTTAGGTGGAACCTTTCGAAGTTTGTTTACTTCTTTTTGTTAGGAGTAAACCATGTAAATTGGTTTAATTCAAAAGTACTTGGATTAAATTGATTTCATTGTAAAAGCTTAGATGGTTGAATTGGTATATATACAAAACTCATGTTCCATATTTTTATCTTTCTGCATTGTTATTATTTTGTATTGAATTTGTGCTAAGTCCAAAATATAATTGTTTGGATTAGTGGGGTCGAAACATCCATCGCTACCATTCACACATCAAAGTCTTCTCGATCTCTTAAAATGTCTAACTTGCTTTGCCAATTATTGATTCAATTTTAATCTTAATTTTTTCTTTTAAACTAAAACTACATTGTCCATTAGTTTAAATACAATATATTAACTAATGATTTAATCATATCAATCATAAAAGTATAAAAGTAATTATGTTAGTATAAGAAAATAAATATTTTTTTGATATTTGAATATGATAGATAGAAATAATTAACCGGATTCACTCTAAAGAAAAATAAAAAAGAACATTATGCACTCACTTCTAATACTTTTACCTTTGACGAAAACAAATAAAAAAGTAAAAAAATAAATAAATTTGAAAGGTAGGATTTGAGTTGCCCATTATTACAATAATATGATTTAATTTGATACATAATTCACCTTTTTATTTCTAAATTAGTTATAATCCATCTTTTTGGTTGTCCCTATTTTACTTGTTTTAAATTGAATATAAAGTTCTCACACTCATGATTTCAACTTGGGATGTAATTTACCTTTCATTTATTTCTTCACATTTTCACTTATAATTCGTTTTCTTTTTTCTTGTTCAAATTTCACTTTTTTTCTTACTATTTTAGACTGGATGAAGAATTGCATCAGTAATATATATGATTTCAATTTGAGATATAATTGACTTTTCTTTCATTTTGTGTTTTTTCTTGAATTTCAGTTTGAATGCTTATTTTTTCTTGTTACAATTTTGTTCGTTATTGTTTTAGATTTTAGGTAGACTTCTAACCTTAATATGATTAATAATTTGTTTATCTTTCTTTATTTAAAAAAAAAATGTATTTCTAATTATTTTTATTTTTTATTGTCATAGTTTTGTTTATATATAATTGTGGAGGTATAGTTCTAACATGATTAATAATTTGTTTATTATTTTTATTTTTTCTAATTTTTACTTCTAATTCTTTTTATTTTTTTTTGTCATAGTTTTATTTATTTTTATAGGTGTGGAATTAAAATAGAATGCTATACGGTTTTTTTCTTAACCGTGTACTTATACTAAAACTTTGAAAAGAAAATAGATTAGAGATTGTAAAGAAATAATATAGGTTTTTAGTAATTATAAATAAATAAATTAAATTATTTTCATATTCTTAACAATAAATATGTTAAATTTACGTCATCTCAAATAAGTAATAAGGGTGTGGACCGCGTAGTTACTACAAATTTTCCCTGAAAGGTTTTTCCATCCCTTCCATAACATAACTCTTTGTAACAATATTAATCCATCAACTTATAGTCTTATATTAGTAAAAATTACTATAATGATTCTAAGAGTTTTAAAGTACTATATTACAAATGACAATTACATTTACTTGTTCAACAAATTGTAAATATTTTAGGGTCTGTTTGGACATATATATTTTTGTGATTTATTTTACAATTGCAAAATGGTGTGTTTGTTTTGTTCAACTTTTTCATCAAAATTTTTAAAACACAAAACAATGCTACAATAATTATTTTTGCTACAGTAATTTTTATAAATAAAATATTAAATTTGATTTTGAATTTTAAATTTTAATAATAAACAATTATTCATAACACAATTTCCACCAAAATAAACTACTAAAATACTAACTCAAATTTAAATTTCAAACTTTTATTAATAAAAAAATCTTCAATACAAATCCCAACAAAACAAAATCATTCATTCCAAAAATTCTCAAAATATTCTTTTCTCATAACAAATCCAAACAAAAAAATTTTGATGATATAATAAAAAAATAGCCTACAGATTAAAAGGTGAAACATCAATTTCAACATTTAAAACTTCTCTTCATACGCATTATGCATTGCAATCAAACAGTGTTACAATTAAGAGTGAGTGAGAGAAACAGTGCTGATTGCAAATTTCCAATTCCAGTTGTATGGCAGAAACCTCAAACTTTCTCAACTGGCTTGAGGCCAACATTGACTTGGTGGATCCAACCAAAGTTCATATCCAAAAACTCAGAATTAAAGCTAGATTTCTCAACATATTCTTTACCTGCAAAGGGAAGTTCCAAATTGAGGACAAGAATCTTAAAGCTCTTTTAAGTCATATACAAATTCTGGGTGAGTATGCACTTCAAGACCTTCAACTACTTTGGCTGAATTTGGATTCATCAAAAGAAGATTGGAGAGTACCAGAGAACTTGGATAGTTTAATTTCAAGCGCACTGGAAAAGCTTGATCTTATCAATCCACTCATCCAACAAGTTTATGCTGCACTTTCCAATTCAACAAGATCCGTGAGCTCCAAAACTGATGATGTTGTAGAATTCGTTCAGACTCTTGTAGAGAATATGAATGAATTATTAAACTGTATGGCTGAATCAATTGTTCCTGTGGAGAAGGAAATCAAAGCCCTTTTATTGGATCTATTGTTTCTGAGGAATTTCCTTGCGGTAATAGAGAATTGGTGCGGCACTGAGCGTGAGAAATTTAAGAAACTCCTAATACATGTCGAATCAGTGGCAGACAACACGGCGTGTCTAGTCTTCCTGTGTTCTGAAGACAACACCAAGATGGATGAGGGCATGGTGAAGGACATAAAGCTTCAATTTGCTTGTCAACTGCAGAGGATTAAGCCCATCGACCCAAATGTCAGAGAGATTATATCGGAGCCTTGAAAGCTTCAAAATCATCACAAGTAAGTGATTTCTTAGTGGATGAATATTTTCTTGGCTTTCTTGATTCTCTCCTTGGAAACATGATTGAGCTCTCAAACTTTAAGACAAGTCCCATGATTTCAGTAGTTCAACATCTAGAAGCTCTGCATGATGATCTGAAAATCCTGAAATATTTTCTCGTGGATTCATCAGCTCAGCAGTACAGAGAGTTGCTTCCAAAATTGAATAATCTATTGCTGCAAATCAAAGTTGTTGTCTGCGAGATAGCATGTGTTATATATTCTTGTTATGACAGTGGTATTACTGAAGATCTGGCTGGGCAGTTGAAACTTACAATTGGTGATCTGCTTAAAGTGTTCAAAGTTATCAAGAAAAAAGCCAGAATTATCTATAGTAAAAAGATTCCCAAATCATTGAGGTCAAACTTCCCCAAAACTAACGAATTGGGGTTCATGGAATCAATGATCCAAAATCTGAAGGAGCTGTTAAACTCTAAGGCTGATTCAATTGTTCGGTTGCAGTATCAAATTGAAGCAATTTGTGGAAACATGATGTCCCTTAGAGGAAATTTCACTGAAATAGCTGAACAGCCAAGTGAGCATGTAGATCTGAAAGATGTTTGGGCACGTTTTAAAGATGCAGTATACCACGCAGAATATGTTATTGACTTAGTCATCATCGGAGATGAACCTCTTTGGTTGTGTAAGTTTGGACTATTTGCTATAATCGAAGAAATAAAGCATATCAGGAAAATATTTGATGATATGAAAGACAGATGCACGAATGACACCATCAGTGGAACTTCGTCACAACCAAATTCTAATCTTCAGGTTCATGTATATGTTGCAGAGATGCCCATTAATCATGTTGAGCTTTTTGAGCATGAAGCTAAAATGATAACTGAGCAACTCACTAATAATTTGAAGAATTTGCTCATTCTTTCTATTGTGGGAATGCCTGGTATTGGTAAGACAACACTAGCCAATTCATTATATGAAAATCCTACAATTCACTTAAACTTTCATATCCATGCAAAGTGTTGTGTCACTCAAACATATGACAAGAGAAGATTGTTCATTGAAATCCTTCAACAAGTTTGTCAGAAAACTGATCCAGGAGATGGAATGAATGACAATGATTTAGCTATTACTCTGGAAACTAATACAGTAGATGAAATGAATGATGATGATTTAGCTATGAAGCTATATCAAAGGCTAAAGGGCAAAAAATATCTCATCTTCTTTGATGATATGTGGGATCTTTGTACTTGGTATGACATGAGGACCTCTTTTCCAGATGACAACAAGGGAAGTCGAATTTTGTTCACTAGCCGATTCCATGACATTGCTTCCCAAATTGACTGCAGGAGCATAACTTTTCCTATTCATCAGTTATCAGATGCTATGAGTTGGGAGCTATTGCAAGTCAAGTTTTTCAAAAAGGAGAGCTGCCCTCAAGAACTTTTAGAAGTTGGTAAGCAACTCGCAACAAAATGTAAAGGCCTTCCACTTGCCATTGATTTGCTAGCTGGTCTTCTAAAAAATACAGAGAGGAGGGTAGATAGATGGAAAGAATTCACCTACACACAACTTCTTGAAGGTGAACAAGGATGCATGGGTGTACTAGAACTTAGTTATGACAATTTGCCAAGTCTCTTGAAGCCCTGCTTTCTCTACTTCGGAGCATTTCCCGAGGATGAAGAGGTGCCCACGAGGAAATTAATGTGGTTATGGATTGCAGAAGGATTTATTCAACCGAAAAATGAAGAGAAAGGAAACTTAGAGGATGTAGCTGAGAAGTATTTAAATGATCTAATTGCTAGAGGCCTTGTAATAGTTTCCCAAAGACGATCTGACGGTGGAGTCAAAGTAATCCGAGTTCATGATCTCTTGCATGAATTTGCCTTGTCAAAAGCTAAAGAAGAATTCTTTTTACAAACACCATCTGATCTTCAGGAAGTGAAGGATTCGTATCGTTTTCTTGTCATAACTGCAACGGCAATTTCTATGCTACCAAGGACTTACACACCACGTGTTCGCTCTCTTCTATCTTTCAACCTTTTCGAACGCGATGTTTTGGATAGAACCACTGCAATTCATTTCAAGGACTTGAAACTTCTCCGCGTGTTATATCTTCCTCTAAAGAGAATGTATGGTTTTCCTAACATATTCGGGATGGAACATTTGAGGTTCTTATATCTTAACTGTACAAGAGTCAGGATCCCACCACAGGTAAGCTGCCTCAAGAACTTGGAAACCTTTGTGTTAAGGGGATCATATGAAGGTGAAATACCGAAGGCAGTTTGGAAGTTAAAGAGACTAAGGCATTTTAAAATAGAACAGCCTTTTCTGTTGCCAGCATACCATCTTCATAGTTCCTTTAACTTTGATAATCTACAAACTCTGTCAACCCCAATTTTACGTCACGGAGAAGATAGTGAGAAGATCATGAGAAGCTTTGGCAACCTTAGAAAATTGAGTTGTATATTTCTGGATTCATGGGATGATACTTCCAATTGCAATCGACTTCCAAATTTGAACTTCCTCACAGGACTTGAATCACTCAAGTTGGCTTACAGAGGTCCGAAGCTTCATCCGTTTGAGTTCAAGTTGACTGCAAATCTTAAGAAGTTAACCCTGTCCAAATTTCTCTTACCATGGAGTGAAATTTCAACCATTGCAACACTACCTAATCTTCAGGTTCTCAAATTATTAGAAAATGCTTTTGTGGGAGAAACATGGGACATGTCAGAAGGAGCATTTTCTGAACTCAAATTCCTCAAGTTAGAATCACTAGACATTATCCGATGGGAAACTTCCGAAGACCATCTTCCTAGCCTTGAGACACTAGTGCTTTCACGGTGCTACGATCTTGAGGAGATCCCTTCTTGTTTAGGGGATGTACTCACATTGCGAAGGCTTGAGTGCTATGAGTGCAATACTTCTGCTATAACTTCAACATACATAATTAAGGGAAAACAAGAAGACATGGGCAATGAGCAATTTGTCCTCAATTGGTCAGAATCCTTTGAGTTCACTGCAATTCTCAATAGATTGCGAAGGAAAAGAAAACGTCGAATCGGATACATTGCGATGAGAACGAGCAATCCTATACATAGATTAGTTTATTCTACGTTTGGTTTAAGAAACAACAGTAGTTGAAATAAATAAGTTTTAGAAATAGATGGGGGGAGTGCTTTTACCTTGTGAAGTTGATAGTGGTTGTCATTTTTTTTCGAAATATTGTTTTTTATTTTCGTTGTAAAATGACATTTGTATTTTTACTTAAATTTAATTTAGAAGTATTTGTTTTATCTCTACACCAATTTTTAGTGAAATATAATTTTTCTAATTTTACTTCTCCAAATTGAGATGAGAAAAATGAGAAAAACACATTTAAAAAACTTTCCATATGTGAACATGAGACCTTTACATGAACAAATAAAGAAACATTAATCTATCTATCTATATTTTTATTATATATTATATATTATATTATTATTGTTATATATCTATATCTATATATCTATAAAAGTACAGGTCCAATGTTTTAACGGATTTGTATTTAAGTCGTTTTTAAAAAGTGCTTTTGGTACGTAGTTTTAGGTAGTTGTGTTATAATATACTCTTATGTATTACATTAAAAACTTTTGGTTAAGTCGTTTTTAAAAAGTGATTTTGGTAAGTAGTTTTAGGTAGTTGTGTTATAATACACTCTTACCTATTACAATAAATACTTTTGGTTAGTTGTTTAAGAGAGTTCATATTGTATTTATTTATTTAATTTAGGAAAATTATTTTTTTGTTATAACATTATTGATTTCTTTTATTTTGTTAAAATAATTATTATTTTGTATCATTAACAAAATATTCTGGCATTCAATGACTGAAAGAGTTCATTGTATTTAATTTAGGAAAGTTATTTTTTTTAAAAAAAATTTTGTTATAGAATATTTTTCATTAATAAAATATTATGGTTTTAAATGATGAAAGAGTTCATTATATTTAATTTAGAAAAGTTATTTTTTTAAGGGAATTTTGTTGTAGAAGATTTTTGTTATAAAAATCTATCACATTAAAAAAATGATAATTTTTAATTTAATGTTTAGTTATATTAAGAATTATTACCTTTAAAATAATAATTATTTTTATAACAAAATATCAAGTTTTTCAAGGAGAAACAGAGTTCATTTTATTTAGTTTAGGAAGTTAATTTTTAGGAAAAGAGTTCATTGTATTTAATTTAGAAACGTTACTTTTTAAGGCAATTTTTGTTATTGAAAATTTTTGTTATACAAGTTTATTACAATACAAAATTGATATTTTTTTAATTTAATGTATAGTTATATAAATAATTATTCCCTTTAAAATAATAATTATTTTTTATCATTAATAAACTATTCCGAGTTTCAAGGAGGAGAAGAGTTCGTTGTATTTAATTAAATTAAAATTTTTCTAAATCAATCCAATTAAAAACTTTCCTAAACCAATTTATTTAGGAATTTTGATAAGCCAATAATAATTTAAGCAAGTAAATAAACGGATTCCTTAAATCAATTAAGAACTTTACTAAATCAAGTAAAATAAACAAAAATATTTACCTAAATTGCATAAAAATGCATAACAAGAAATTTCCTAAAATAATTTAGGAAAATTAATATAAAGATAATTGATGTTTTATTTGAATTTCAGATTAATTGATGTTTTGTTCCAATTTTCGATTATCTTGAATATTTTGTAGTTAGTGTTTTAATCTTTAAATCCTATCAAAACTTTTCCTAAATTAGAAAATCAATATTTAAAAAATTCACGAAATTCTTGACTTATTATGATTTAGGAAAACCAATATAATGATAATTGATATTTTGTTTGAATTTCGGATTAATTGATGTTTCGTTCCAATTTTCGATTTCTTCATCTTCAATTTTTGCTAGTTTAGGGTTTTAGTATTTAAATCTTATTAAAAATCTTTCTAAATTAGAAACTCAATATTTAATATAAGAAATTCTTCATCTTTAATTCTTTGTAATTTAGTGTTTTAGTCTTTAAATGCAATTAAAACTCTCTCTAAGTTAGAAAATCAATATATAAAAAACTTACCAAATTCTTGACGTGTTATGATTTAGGAAAATCAATATAAAGATAATTGGATAGACTCATGTACCACGGTCGCATATATGGGACTGTGAATTAAATTCAAACATAAGCGTATTAAATTTCACTTTAATATATAAAGTATAAAAAATTAATGTATAAATTATAAAAAAATCAGTGTATAAAGTATAAAAAATTAGCGTATTAGCATATTAATTTTAATTTTAAAATATAAAGTATCAAACGTTAGAGTATAAAATATAACAAAAATTAACGTATTATCGTATAACGTATAAAATATTAGTGTCTAACGTATAAAAAATCAAAGTATTAGTGTATAACATATAAAAATTAGCATATAAAATATAAAAAATTACCATATTAAGTATATCACATTAGCGTATCAAAAAAATAATTTGCATATCAAGTGTAAAAAAATTCATGTATCAAATATAAAAATTCGTGTATGGCGTGGTATATTCAATTATGTGTTTTTAAAAAGATAATTGATGTTTTTTTTTTGAATTTCGGATTTCTTCATCTTGATTTTTTTTTTAAATTTAATGTTTTAGTCTTTAAAATCTATTAAAACTCTTCCAAAATTAGAAAATCAATATTTTAAAAAAATTAAAAAAATCTTGACGTATTATGATTTAGGAAAATAATATAATATAAATTTACAAAGCCAACTAGGAACATAATATGCTATACAATAATATTAGTAATCCATAATTTGTACACTCTATTTAAAAAAAAAAAGAAAATCAATTAGTGTATCTCCTTATAATTAATAATATAAATAATTTTAAATACTTCAAATATAATACAATTAGAAATCTATTGGCTTATACAATGTATAAATATAATTAGGAATAGGATATCTTACAAAATATATAAATATATGGATTGCTAAACAAACAATCTAATTTGCTCAATAATTTTCTAACACCTTGTCTCTTTAATTATATTTTTTGACATTAAGTAGCTTCCTTCAAGATTGAATTATTGTGTTAAATTTTTTCTACGGTATGTCTAATTTATTATTGAAATTGATAGGGGTTGTGAGCTTATGGTTGAATTCTTTTTAAAGGTTATTAAAGTTCATGACCCAAAGATTCTTGATTATTTTTTTCTGTATCCTCTTAACTATTATATAGGAATTCATTATTGATTTAGTTATTTTAAATAAGATTAATTAATTAATTCAAAACTTTTCTAAACAATTTAAATTAGTTTTAATCTTTACTATGGTTTTTAAATTACTAGGTTTTGCTTTTAATGGTCTTTTTCAGTTTAAGTCGTTGAAAACAATTTAAATATAGCTTATGACAAAAAACATAGGATATTAAAAATTTAAAGAAATTTTATTTCTTGAAATATAACCTTGAGTTTCTAATTATCCTTTTCCTTTATTTATTTATAAATAACAACGTTTAGTAGTATTTTGTCTAGCTTTGAAAGACTAAAACAAAAATTCCTTTAAACAAATTAATCAATTAGGAATTAATAATTAGATAATTTTATCTTTATCTCTATCTCCTAAAACAAAAATATTAAAATATAAGTAATCATTATCTCTCAAAATTCTTGATATGATTCTCTTTTAGATTATTATCTTTTTTTCATGTGTATGCTTTTATTTTTTTATAATAATTGTGGATTTTGCTATTTTAATCAGAAAATCATCAACTTTAAAAATTTCTTATATGGTTCTCTTTCGGATAATTGTCATTTTTTTCTTGTATTCTTTCTTTTTTCCATTAGGATTCAAACTATTTTAATATTTAGTCATTGTTCAAAACTTTTGCATAACATTTGAATTATTGTTTTGTCTTGATTTAGAAAATTTGGTAAGTTTTTTGATTGATTTGATTTAAGAAAAAAATAAATTAGATTTTGAAATTCTTCATTGAATTGATTTAGAGAAGTATTGTTTCAATTTTTTGATTGATTTGATTTAGGAAAGTATTAGTTGAATTTTTCGATTGATTTGATTTAAAGAAATAAGCGAAGAAGATTTTAGTGGTAACTCAATGAAAAATTTTTTAAACATAGATTATGACCAATAAAATAGAAAATTTTAAGAAATTTTTATTTCTTTAAACGTAAATGTATAAATAGACTTTCCTATTTAACATGAAAAAAAAAAAACAATTGAATTAGATTTTAAATCTAATATTTTTTATTTGATTTGATTTAAGAAAGTTGGATTTTTCATTTTTAGCACCTAAAAGAATTCCAAAATACAGGTAATCATTTTCTTCCAAAAATCCTTATACATTTTATTGTTAAATAATTATTTTTGTTTTCCATAATAATAATAATAATAATTGTGGTTGTTGAAGTTATTTTAATCTTTGATAATTCTCTTGACTTAGGAAATAGTTAAATTTTATGAAAGAAAAGAAAATGAATTAAATTTTGAACTTCTTGATCGACCTAATAAGAAAAAAGAAAGTGATTTTTGAAATTTTTGATGGAATTGATTTAGGTAATTAATTTGTTTGATTTGATTTAGAAAAGTAGTTAATAAATTTGCCTTAATGCATTATGGTTTTAGTCTTTATTAAAAATTACTACTAAATTAGTATATATTTAGATAGTTGATGTCACTAATTTTGTTATATTTCTCTATTTTATTTAGCTTAATTTAATATAAAAGAAAATTGATATTTTAAAGATTTTTACTTTAGTCATTAATTTCTATAGACTCGTATTAATTGATTTTGTGTAACATTAGAAGGGGAAGGAGCTGGCCTCTAGTCCCACACCAGTAATATTACTAAACCGTTCGGAAGATAACGTTGGAAGGTTGGCGAAACAAGGCGCGGTGTTGGGGGATACTGGTGGTGGCGCTAGTTCTTCGTCTCCTCAACTAGTCCTCGATCCGGATCAAGTGGACGAGGTTAGGGGTGGGAATATAGTGGTTCTTCGTGTATCTACCAATGGGGTTAATCCGCCGGAATTAACTCAGGTTCCGGATCCTGCAGTCCTGGAAGTGGAAAATAATCAAAAAGAGCAAGGAGTATATGTTTCAGATACTGATGGGATGTTGAGTGGTGAATATATATCTCCCGTTTGGGCCAATGTTTATGTGGATGAAACTAGAACTAAAGAGGAAGTGGAGTGCAAGCTGCAGATAATTTTTTGTGTCATGAAGATAGACTGTTGAGGTGATGGTGACATCTATAGCGGATACTGGGTCGGGGTTACCTAGAGCTATGATTCTCGGGGAAAGGTACATGGTGATGATGATGTACCAACTGATGGGAGTGGGCTGTCGGTTAATCCGATGCTAAAAAGCGGGGCTGCAGGTTTGATGCGTCTTTTGCATGATGGTGATGGGGCCATTGTCGGCAGTGACAATGTGATCAAGGAACGTGTTCAAGCATCTGTTGTAGTGCACAATAAATCAAAAACAGGTATGTTATTCTTCGCTCTATGCTTCGTGCATCAAAGACTGATCCCATTTGTCCGGTTTCTTTATGAATTTATTATATTGGAATGCAAGATGTATGGGGAATAATAACACAATTCGGAGGTTGAAAAGAATTGAAAAAGAAAATCACATTGTTTTCTTGTGCATTGCTGAACCAAAGTTGAATCAGAATGAGTCGGTTATCATTAGAAATAAATTGCAGTTTGACCATGTTATTGTTAGTGCGGAGAATAGATTATGGATTTTTTTCTCTGACTATCTCCAATGCTCTGTTGTCAGTCAAGGGTCTCAACATATATCTGCTTCTGTGACATGTTCTAATTGGATGATTCCCGTGATAATTTCGAGTGTTCATGGATTGTCGACGGTTGCCGGAAGGTGCGATTTGTGGCAGGACTTGACAGGGACGCCGAGAGGGTCGTTGGGCTGGCTGGTTTGGGGGGATTTTAATGTAATTACTTCTCCAGTTGAGAAAAAAGGGGGTCGTGGCTTTCACCATAGAGAGGCACAGGATTTCTTGCAGTTTATTGAAGATAATGAATTGGAGGATGCTGGGTTTGTTGGTTCTAGATTTACATGGTGTAATAACTGGAGTCGTCCCCCACGGATTTGGAAGAGGTTGGATCGTGCATTGGTATCAGAATGTTGGACTGATCGATTTGTTTTGATGGTTCAACACCTAAGTAGAACGGGATCAGATCATGCTCCGCTACTTCTTACTCTGAAAACTAGGAATTCCTCGGTGCCGAAGTTATTTCGATTTCAAAATTTTTGGACTTTGCGACGGGATTTTTTGCAAGTGGTTACGGAGGCTTGGAATTCTACTTTTTCTGCCCGGCCTTTGGTTCGTTTTTGTCAGAAGTTAAAAGGTGTGAAGCAAGCTCTTATTGCCTGGAATTTCACTAGGGTTGGAAATATTTTTGATCGAGTTAGGAATGCTGAAGAGGATGTACAGAAAGCGGAACTGGAAATGGAGAACCTGGATAATGTTGAGTCAAGCGAGGCTTTAAGTCGGGCTCAAGCTTCTCTCCAGAGTGCCTTGAATGATGAGGAGTGTTTTTGGAAACAAAAATCTCATATGAAGTGGCTTGAATGTGGGGATAAAAATACCAAATTCTTCCATGCCTCGGTAAAGTCTAAGAGAACCCGGGCTAGAATTCATGTTATCAAAAGGTCCGATGGAGTTTGGATTCGAGATGAGACTGAAATCCGAACTGTAGCTATGGAGTTTTTTGATAACCTGTTGACCGAATCTTCGCCAGAGGTGGACTATTCACGGCTTGGGTTATTCCTCAAATCCTGGACGAGTATGATACGATTATTTTGGAGGAGGAACCAACGTATGGCTTTGGATGATATAGAGGACTCTAGTGCACCGGGTTAAAGAGATTTCAGTCTTCGAATACCTTCACAATCAAAATTGTCATTGTGCTAAATATCTTTATTTTAATTGGGGAATTTTTCTATTGGCTGCTGCTCTATGTCTTTGGTATCAGCATTAGAATTATGGTACATGGAAGCTCCTACGGTTCTTCCTGAATTGATTGATCTGGGGCTACTTCTAAGCTAGCCACAAGATCAATTGGTGTATCTTTATCTTTAGGGACTTCTTTATCACATACATGGATTATAGCTCCCTCTTTGATAAGAGGTCTACTTTCTGTTCGATGCGATCGAACTCTCTGGCGCTCTACTTTACTACCCTCATTGGACTTATTTGGTGCATCTGAGTTTCCCCTGCATCCACTTTCTCATTGCCTTTCTCTTTGTCTTTCTGATTTGTTTCTTTCTGTTGAGTATTTGAAGTTAACCCTTGAGCACTTGTTCTTGTGTTGATCTCCTTAGGTATAGGCTTCTGGATCCACTCTTTAGCATACTTGTTTCCTTGAAGAGGGAGAACTTTCTTAGATTGTGGTTTATACTGTAACATAGAATGACCCATTTTCTTACATGTAGAACAGTACGCAGGAAGGCTTTCAATTTCCAAATCTTGCCATCTGCCATGTTCTTTGCTCCCAATACAGATTTTGTTGGGAAACTCCTGTGTCACATCAAGTTCCACACATATCCTGGCTTTACTTGGCCTAAGCATGTAATCAGCTGATGCTATGGCCATATCCATCTTGAGAGGCCTCCAAATTGCAGAAGCGGTGGAGAATAGTTTATCTTTATCGAACAGGTGTAGTGGCAGGAGGGGAAGCCGAATTCATACCGGAGCAATTGACGGTTCCACCTCCGAATAGAAATCCTTTTGATCACCTGAAGATTCTAGCCTGAAATCCAGAGAAATTCCACACTTTGCGCGTCCACATTCTCTGAAAATCTTCTTCAAGATCAAACTTGAAGAAGACGTGTCTATTATCTAGGAGCCTAACAAAACACTCTCCTTTAAACTCCGTTGCAAGAATTTCTTTTCTGATTAAATTCATCTGCAGGCGGCCCCCAATAGAATTTTCTGACCAAAGTTAAGGTGAACTTAGCTTTGTTAGCTCCTCCGAGTTTGAGTTGCATTTGATGTACTTCAAACTAAAATTAGTAACTGAATCTTTAATTACGTGAGTTTAAGTATGATAGGATGAATCTCTAGTCAGAGCTAATGTATTAGAGCTTAGTTCAATCATAATAGTCTCTAATTAGCTTGCAAGTATTTAAACTCATCTCAACCTTGTGATTTTTAGTTGGCTTTCAAATACATAAACTTATCTCAACCCAATAATTTTCGGTTATCTTTCAAATAAATAATTCAACACATATACAAACTCACCTCAGCCCAGTGCTTTCTGGTCGACATACCTTTTGAGTTCGGCTCAGTCTTCAATAGGCTATGGTAGGCCTTTTTTCAATTGTGTTCATCTCAGTCTTTATTCATATCCTCAATTGTCTATAGAATTCAGTAGACTCTTGTCGATTTTTGTTTAATTGCACTCACCTCGGCTTTTAAATTCAGCTCATCTTCGAATGAACTTTAGTTGGTAATTATTCGATTGCCCAAATCAAAGTAATATTCTCTTTCCAGAGCTTTCTTCCATCTTTACTCATTTAAAATCAATAAAAGGATATTTTCTTTTCAAAGTTCTTTTCAAAAGCTTCCAAATAACTTCATATTTGGCCTCTTGCTTATTCTTTTCGCACAAACCGCTAAGTACACAGTCAAGATAGAATCCTGCAATTAAATATTGTTGGATAATTTTCAATAATTGTGAGGACTCCATGATCCCATGATGTTAGTACATAATGTTAGTGGCAACTTCATGAAGCTAGTGGGAACCCCAAGATGTTACCCCATGATCTCATGATGTTAGTGGTAAGCTCATGAAGTTAGTGGAAAGTTCCATGATGTGTTTTGAAGCTCTATAAATAGACCAAGATACATCACAAACAGGACATCTCTTGCTCTTCTTTTCTTGTTTTTTGTATTGTCATTTGTTAGTGCAAACATTTAGACAATAGCTTCATCTAATCCTAAAGGATATTTGGTCATTAGTATTTGCACAAAATAGAGACCAAATAAAACCTTAAGGACAGTGTTCGTAACACGATTTGAAGTCCTTAATATACACTTGTTCGTTATTTAAAGTTTCCATTTTATTGTCTTTCTTAAGTACTACCATTTGTGAGTTGCACCAAATATCCAACTTACATTCTTAAGGTTTTAATTTCTTTACCAACCAAATGGCTAGTGCAGTGAGAGACCTTACCTCAAGCATCGTCAAACTCGATAGGTTTGATGGTGGAAACTTTACCCGCTGGAAGAAGAGAGTTCATTTTCTTTTGGTGGCTCTCAAGGTAGTGTACGTGCTCAACACTCCGATGCCATCGTTTCCTGGAGGAGAGGAGAATGCAACGGTTGATCAAATCCGCAACAAGCAAAAGTGGGAGACAGATGATGAGATATGTCGGGGACACATCTTGAATGCGATGTGTGACAATCTCTTTGACATCTACCACATGGTGGCAACCGCAAAGGAGCTGTGGGAGAAATTGGAGGCAAGGTATATGAGGGAAGATTCAACAAGTAAGAAATTCCTCGTCTCTACTTTCTTCAACTACCAAATGATGGATAATAGGCCCATCATGCAACAATTTTCTGAACTAGAAAGAATGCTTAATCACTTCACTGAGCACAACATGTTAATGGATGAATCTATAATTGTTAGTGCATTAATTGATAAACTCCCCCCATCTTGGAAAGACTTCAAGAGAGATCTCAAACATAAAAAGGAAGAGATCTCACTTGAAAGTCTTGCTAACTCTCTCCGTGTTGAAGAAGAGTTAAGAATGCAGGAAAGCAGCCCTCAATCAAAAGAGGATGAAAAGTCAAATGACAAAGGCAAAGAGCCAATCACCAAGGTGAATGTCATAGAGGAAGGCCAAAGCAGCAAATCCAAAAAGAAGGCTTTCTATGGCAAAGACAATGGCAAAATCAAGAAGAAGAAGGGCAAGTGCTATCATTGCAAGAAGGAGGGACACTACAAGTTTGAGTGTCGGCTTCTCAAGAATCAAGGAAATGCTCCAAACTCCTACAACAAAGGCAATGATGAGAAGGCGCTTGTGGCCATGGTCTCTGAAATCAACATGGTTGATGAAGAGTTTACTTGGTGGGTTGACTCAGGAGCCACCCGACACATATGCAAAAACAAGGGCTTATTCAAGTCCTTGAGAGAAATTGGAGATCCAAACTCTGTTGTCTACATGGGGAACTCCTCAACAGTGCCTATCAAAGGCATAGGGGAGATAGATTTAAAGTTTACTTCTGGAAAAGTTGTAACTTTGAGAAATGTGTTATTTGTTCCTGAAATTAGAAAGAACCTTGTGTCGGGTAGTCTCTTAAACAAGTTTGGTTTCAAACTAGTTTTTGAGGCTGATAAGTTTGTGCTTTCCAAGGGAGGGATGTTTGTTGGGAAGGGTTATCTTTGTAATGACATGTTCAAGCTGAATGTTATGCCTATCAATAAGAATGCATCTTTTGTTTACTTGACTGAGCCTTCTACCATTCTTTGGCATGCTAGATTAGGCCATGTTCATTATAAAAGAATTTATGATATGATTAAGTTAGATCTTTTGCCTAAATGTGCAAAAAATGATGATGGAAAATGCAATACTTGCATGCTTAATAAAATCACAAGAATGCCTTTTCCACAAATTGAAAGAAAAACTAATACGCTGGAATTAGTGCATAGTGACTTATGTGATTTGCATGCAACTCCATCTTTAGGAGGAAACAAATACTTTGTGACTTTTATAGATGATTGCACAAGAATTTGTCATGTTTATTTGTTGCACTTTAAAGATCAAGCCATGCAAATGTTCAAGATCTTCAAACAAGAAGTTGAACTTGCATGTGGTTCTTCTATCAAATGTCTAAGGACTGATAGGGGTGGAGAATTCTATGAAAAGGAATTCTTTGAGTCAACCGGTATCAAACATGAGTTGACGGCACCTTATACACCACAACAAAATGGTGTGGCCGAAAGGAAAAATAGGGTGCTAATGGAAATGATTAATTCCATGATGACTAATGCAAGTCTTAGTCAAGGATTTTGGGGTGAAGCTGTACTAACAGCTTGTTATATACTCAATAGAGTCCCCAATAAAAGAAGTTCAATAACTCCCTATGAACTTTGGAACAAAAGGAAGCCAAACCTTAAACACTTAAGAGTTTGGGGCTGTAGAGCCATTGTAAGGCTTCCGGAACCCAAAAAGAGGAAATTGGGAGAAAGAGGTGTTGAATGCATCTTTATAGGCTATGCACATAATAGCAAAGCCTATAGGTTCATGGTAATTGAACACAATGATTCAATAGGCATCAATACGATCATTGAATCAAGAGATGCAATCTTTGATGAACAAAGATTCAGTTCTATTTCCAAGAACATAAACTTGAGAAATGATGATATTGCACTAAAGGACTCAAATGACAAAAATGAGATCATTGAGTTAAGAAGAAGCAAAAGGGCAAAGAAGGCCAAATCATTTGGTCCAGATTTTGTTACATATCTTGTTGAAGGTACAAGAAGTGAACTAAGTAACAAAATAGCATTCTGTTTTAATACAGAAGATGAACCTAAAACATATGATGAAGCTGTGATATCACAAGATGCTTCATTTTGGAAAGAGGCAATCAATGATGAAATGGACTCAATATTGTTTAACAATACCTGGGTTCTAGTGGATTTGCCTCCCGGTTCTAAGCCAGTGGCTTGTAAATGGATCTTCAAAAAGAAATTGAAGGTTGATGGAACCGTGGAAAAATATAAGGCCAGGTTGGTAGCCAAAGGCTATACACAAAAACAAGGCCTTGATTATTTTGATACATACTCACCTGTTGCAAGGATAGCTACCATAAGGGTACTACTTGCAATTGCATCAATCCAAAAATTGGTGATTCACCAAATGGATGTTAAGACTGCGTTCTTGAATGGTGAGCTAGATGAAGAGGTGTATATGAAACAACCCGAAGGGTTTGTGACACCTGGACAAGAGCACAAAGTGTGCAAACTTGTGAAGTCTTTATATGGACTTAAACAAGCTCCAAAGCAATGGCATCAAAAATTTGACCAAGTAATACTTGCTAATGGATTCAAAATCAATGAATCAGACAAATGTATATATAGCAAGTATTCAAATGGTCAAGGTGTCATAATATGCTTATATGTGGATGACATGTTGATTTTTGGTTCAAACTTAGAACAAGTTTTAGAAACCAAAAAGTTGCTATCAAGCAAGTTTGATATGAAAGATATGGGAGAAGCCGATGTCATCCTGGGTATAAAGATTAAAAGAGAGCAAGGGTCAATCCTACTCTCTCAATCTCATTACATTGAGAAGGTTCTCAAGAGGTTCAATCATGATGATTGTAAACCGGCGTTAAGTCCTTTGGACCCTAAAATTGATCATGTCAAAAATGAGGGTCCGGCAGTATCACAATTGGAATATTCCCAAGTGATAGGTAGTTTGATGTATGCCATGATTTGTACACGCCCGGATATTGCTTATGCAGTAGGGGTGTTGAGTAGGTATACGAGTAACCCTAGCAAACAACATTGGCTAGGTGTTACAAGAATTCTAAAGTATCTCAAATACACCAAAAATTATAGTATCAACTATAAGGGAGAGCCTTCAGTACTTGAAGGTTACTCGGATGCTAGTTGGATAACGAATAAAGATGATCACTCGTCAACAAGTGGTTGGATCTTTATTCTAGGTGGTGGAGCTGTTTCTTGGGGATCTAAGAAACAAACATGTATAACTGACTCCACCATGGCAGCTGAGTTTGTAGCTTTAGCTGCGGCTAGCAAGGAAGCCGAATGGCTAAGAAACTTGTTATATGAGATACCTATGTGGCCAAAGCCTATCTCTCCTATATCCATACATTGTGATAGTACAAGTATGATTGCCAAGGCTTATAGTGAAGTCTATAATGGCAAGTCAAGGCACATTGGAGTGAGACATAGTATGGTTAGAGACTTAATAAAAAATGGAGTCATAACCATAGACTATGTCAAGTCCAAAGAGAACTTAGCTGATCCTTTAACAAAAGGATTAACTAGAGATGCAGTTGAAAAGACCTCAGTTGAGATGGGGTTGAAGTCCATGAAATAGACCTTCAACAATGGAAACCTCAATCCAACGCTACCACATTGTGTAGTCTTGGATTCAATGTAGTGAAAAGTACATTGGTAA
Organism: Ophiorrhiza pumila; assembly: GCA_016586305.1. Classification (NCBI taxonomy): domain Eukaryota; kingdom Viridiplantae; phylum Streptophyta; class Magnoliopsida; order Gentianales; family Rubiaceae; genus Ophiorrhiza; species Ophiorrhiza pumila. The sequence goes on along the minus strand of BLIW01000011.1, from coordinate 8,643,967 downwards.
AAGGTTGGAACACTATATCAAAATAAGTGTTTAAATTCCCGCTAGTAAAAGTGAGGATGAACTTGGTGTTCTTAACAAGTCTCAGAAAATGCCATAAATGGCGGGGGCATTTGAGAACTTGCCTATGTGAATGTAAGATTTCATTATCCATAAAGTTTTGGACTTAAACTTTGACACATTCATGAAAGGATTGTGGCATTACACAAGGTGTATGCTGTTAATAACAATTGAAAAGAAGTGAATCCGTGTGTGATATTTCGTGTAGCTTGTTACATGAACCTTTGGTTCAAAGCCTAGCTACCAAAATGGTTTTACAAGTTATAAGTAACTATCACTAAGATAATGGTTCAATCGAAAGATACCATTGTTGATGCACTGATTATCAAGAGATGTTTAAATATTTTCAATTATTGAAAATGGCGGGGGATTGTTGGATAATTTTCAATAATTGTGAGGACTCCATGATCCCATGATGTTAGTACATAATGTTAGTGGCAACTTCATGAAGCTAGTGGGAACCCCAAGATGTTACCCCATGATCTCATGATGTTAGTGGTAAGCTCATGAAGTTAGTGGAAAGTTCCATGATGTGTTTTGAAGCTCTATAAATAGACCAAGATACATCACAAACAGGACATCTCTTGCTCTTCTTTTCTTGTTTTTTGTATTGTCATTTGTTAGTGCAAACATTTAGACAATAGCTTCATCTAATCCTAAAGGATATTTGGTCATTAGTATTTGCACAAAATAGAGACCAAATAAAACCTTAAGGACAGTGTTCGTAACACGATTTGAAGTCCTTAATATACACTTGTTCGTTATTTAAAGTTTCCATTTTATTGTCTTTCTTAAGTACTACCATTTGTGAGTTGCACCAAATATCCAACTTACAAATATCTAATCAGTCATAAAACCTTTAGAAGATCTAGAACTAAAATGACAATTTTTTTAATAGCAAACAAACCCTGTATTTTTAATAAATTACGGTCATCTCCCTTGATATATTGAATAAACATTTTACAAATCGACATTTCCTACTAAACACCATCCAAAACTGTGCTAATTTCATCGTATGTGTGCATTGCCTAATAAGCCATTAAACTTTATTTAAAATCATTATATTGTCTAAATTAGTTAAAAATATATTTGGCATCAATCGTAGTATCATTTCTTAGATCTCTTGCTATTTTCCAAGGGTACGTGTTTCGTTTTACCTTACAATGTATGTGTCAAAATAAGGGAATATACTTCTACAATCCTTTTGATACACAGTGCTGAATTCCCTATAGAAGTGCTTTACTTTCTGCTTGTAAGCTGAGAGCAAAAACAAACATCACATGAAAAAATAAAAATTAGACACACCTTTTCATTGTGAAGTAATCCACCACCTCCACTTTGACCTGTATTAGCCCGTTATTGTCTGTGAATACCATTTAACCATTTTAAAAATAATTTTACAAGGTTCATTTAAAATTGAGGTTGAAAAAATCTGTCCAGTTCAAGGTACATAATTTTAATGCAACGAATTTGTTATCCACCATAAAGAAACAAATCATCATTTCTAACTTTCCACAAAAAGCAACAGATAAGACAGGAAAGCGATAAATAATCAAACTTAAAAGTCTTATTCTTGTTCTTTACTTTCCGCCATTTATTTAATATACATAAGATTGCGTACGTGTTTCTTTACTTTCCGCCATTTATTTGATAGACATAAAATTGAGGAGCACTAAAGCCATTATATCCAGAAAATACAAAAAAATAAGTGTCTTTCTTAGATTTAAAAATACAAAAAATAAGTGTTTCCCTTATATCCAAAGAGAAAAGAAAAAGGAAAAAAAACTTTCCTTGAAACTGGAGTACATGAATGTTGAAGTTTAAAGAAAATAGCAAGATATCGAAATTATGTTTAGTTTAAACTGCTCTATTATTCTTTTATTGAGTAATAATAGATTTTTTTTATGCAAAATAATAATAAAATAACTCAAATGTGTTTTTTTTTTTTTTTTTTTTTTTTGTCTTTTAATGTGACTACTAGCTAGTTGTTAATTATTTGCACGTGTTGTTCAAAACCCCATTTTACAAAACAGTTTAATGTTCTAAAACTAAGCCATGAGAACAAAAATATTCAAAGTAGACATTGAAGAACAAGTCTGGCTTCTAAGTTTTGCTCAATTTAGATGGCTAGCAGCCCTCAGGGCGGACAAAAATATTACTGTCTCTCAGAATTTTCATGCATCAATCAATCCCTATAAATTGAGTTCCATTTCACTTTCACAATCATCCACAGCTTTATAACATTCCTGCATTTGTAGAAAAGTTATTAACATTTAAAGTTCGTCTTGGAGATCGATCAGCTTTGATATCCAATTAATGGAGTCCAATGCAGCAATCGCTGTTGTTTCAGTTATACTCTTGCTTGTTAGCATTCATTGTGAAGCAAAACTATCTCCAACATTTTATGATAAAACATGTCCAGGAGCACTAAGTACAATTCGCTCTTCTATTGGACAAGCAATTTCACGCGAGCGTCGTATGGCGGCATCCCTCATTCGCCTCCATTTTCATGATTGCTTTGTTCAGGTGATCAAGAATATGTGCAAATTTAATGCAAAACTTAAAATGCATCTGTTCGTTTATTATTTTTGATCGTCCCAAAATAGTTGTCATGATTTCGAACGCATGGTAATTGCATTGATACAATCTAGTCATTAATTAACATTTCTCTCTTAATTAATTCAGGGTTGTGATGCATCAATATTGCTTGAGGAGACTTCTTCAATTCGAAGCGAGCAAACTGCTTTGCCAAATCTCGACTCTGCAAGAGGCTATGGAGTAATAGAGGCTGCAAAGCGTAAAGTGGAGAAGATATGCCCTGGAGTTGTTTCTTGTGCAGATATACTTTCAGTTGCAGCAAGGGATGCTTCAGTTTATGTAAGTGCATGGACAGACTCCATACAACATAAACTGCTATCAAGCTTTGCACTGGATTTTATCGTATATTTTCGGCTCCTCAATATTCTTCATCACGATGATCTAAAATTCGATATTTGTGCCCCATTGATTAGGTTGGTGGTCCAACATGGCAAGTGAAGCTTGGAAGAAGAGATTCAACCACTGCAAATCAAGCTCAAGCAAATATTGTACTTCCAGGTTTCTTTGAAAGTCTTGAGGCTATTATTCGAAAGTTTACAACAAGGGCCTTAGTGCAAGGGACATGGTGGCTTTGTCAGGTGAGGCTCAAGAGATATTTGTACAAAACATCATGTTTTAGTCCCCCTAATTAACTTGAGAACAATAGAACCAAATTAAAGAATAATATATCAGTGAATAAATTAGCATCAAAATAAACTTTGATATTCATACCGGATTAATTAATGTGCAGGTTCTCACACACTTGGACAAGCTCAATGTTTCACATTTCGGGATAGGATCTATAACATTAATGGAACAGATATTGATGCTGGCTTCGCTAGAAATCGTAGGCAACGATGCCCAAGAACTGAAGGAAATGGAGATAATAAATTGGCACCATTGGATTTGGTGACACCAAATTCATTTGATAACAATTATTTCAAGAATCTCATTAAGGAAAAGGGTCTTCTTCAATCAGATCAGATTCTTTTCAGTGGAGGATCAACAGACAGAATTGTATCTGAGTACAGCAAAAATCCAAGAATATTTGCAGCAGATTTCGCTTCTGCTATGGTCAAAATGGGAGACATTGAAACCCTCACAGGCCGAAATGGGATCATAAGAAGAGTTTGCAGTGCCATAAACTAAAATTTTTATTTCAATTAATATCCTTCCAAACATTCAGAGAAGTTTGAATCTCACGCAGCTGGTTTTTAATAATTGTTTCTTCATTTGTTGTGTTTTTTTTTTTTTGGCTAAATGTATATACATTTCCTTTCCATTCTCGTCAATTTGTCATTGGTGTAATGATCTGTTTATTTTTTCAGAAGAAATCCTCAAGTGTGATATAATAATGAAGTTTCATTCTACACATTTATTTTTTAAAATATAAAATTGCTAAGCCTTCAGGCGAACCATTTATTTGAAGGAAAATTGATTCAATCATTCTTTAAATTTGCGGGTTCATTTTGCTTTTATCTCTATTTCTAAAAAGTTCATTTTTATCCCTCATATTGTAATTTTAATTGTAGTAGTTTTTTGTTCACTTCTCATGGAAGAAAAATTTAATTTGAATGACTATTTTACATGCATATATAAATGCAATTCTATTAATTTATACTATTTAATTTGTTATATGTGTGTTTAATAATGGTTTGAATTCGATTTTATTTAGAAAAAAGTAGAAGGAGGACGATTCGAAAAACAAATTATAAATAAGGGACGAAAATAAAAAATTTTAAAATTGGAGGACAAAATCCAAGTGACTGTGCAAATTAAAGAACATTGAAGTAATTTACCCTTATTTAAAAATATATAGCTAATATCAAACGATATTAATTTGCATCCAAATCAACCCGAGCCAAACAAAATGTGATCGCAAATTGATTCTATTTTCAGCCTAATCCTCTTCTTCTTTTTTTTCCCCCTTTAATTCCTTCTTTAATTAGCTCATGGAATTGAGGTGAGATGTAAATAAATAAATTAAAGAGCCAATATGATGTTTCTTGAATTCCTTTCTTCTTTTACTTTGTTTAGCTTTTTGTTCTATCTCCACATCTAACTATTAAATAATACTAAAAATATTATCAAAATTATTTTGTGCTCTAAACATAATTATGTTAATTAATGAATCCCCTTCATGAGCATTCTCACCAACGATTTGAAGGAAGGGGTGAATTTGTATAACATTATTAATAAAAATTTTATATATATATATATATATATATATATATTTTAATCGAAAGCCATAACTTAAATATATTATTGAAGAGAAAACATTATACAATGTAGCCAATTGACTAAAAATGCTCAAGAACCGAAAAATATGTTCTGACAAATCAAAATACAACTAAAATAAGAGAATTGGAATATAGAATTACTATCCCCACTAAAATTATACATATAAAAAGGATTTCCAACTATAAAATCATCCGACGATAGAAAAAAATTCCTGTAATTTGTTGTTACTAAACGGATTAATCATCTAGCTTGTGGATTTTGATAATATACCCTACAAAAACTAATCGAGAATGGTTTCTTAATCCTAACTACAAGTTGATGATTCATCCATACATCTGTCAAAACATAAATCATGTTTTACCTTTTTGTTAATGTCCTGTATTTCTTTTTTCCTAATTCACCTTTTGGACTTTTTTTCCCTCTCTTCCCCCTTTTTCCAACCTTTTTCTTTTCTTCTTTCCCTTAATTGTTTCTCCAATTCTTCATCGGCGATCTTCAGCCAACTTGACAGAACAAACCAGATCTGCTTCTTGCCAAAAAAAAAAAAAAAAAAAACACTATATTTTAATTTGGGCTTCACAAAATTATTATTTTCTTCAGGATTGAATTAAAAAAATTTAGTTTTTTTACTAAAAAGTACACATAAATTTAAAAAATTTGGAGGCGGCTACAATGGACCTTTGCATCTACCAGTGATTCTAGGATTACGGCCTTCTGAAAAATAAAAATAATAAAAAGAAATTAAGAAAAGGAAGAATAATCAGTCACTGCATGTTTGTTTGAATTGGTTATTGTATGGTTTGGTTGGAAGATGCCTTTTAGGTTTTTTTTTATTTATTATTTTAGCTTAAGATCAACATTTGATAGGTTAGAAAAATTTAAATTCGACCCAAATTTGGCCAAATAACTTAATTTAGCCCTCACCAAGTTTTTCAACATTTAACAAATTAAAAAACATTCCAAGCTAAACAATTCTTATCATTTATATATTTTTCTTTCTCACTTATCTAATCCTTCATAATTCTATTTTTCTAAAACATCCATATATTAGTTTGATTTCAACTATTAATCCAATTATATTATCTATCAACTTAATTTTCTAATTTATATTATCCTAATTCTTTCAATACCCTTATCATTTATATATTTTTCTTTCTCACTTATCTAATCCTTCATAATTCTATTTTTCTAAAACATCCATATATTAGTTTGATTTCAACTATTAATCCAATTATATTATGTATCAACTTAAGTTTCTAATTAACAGCAAGTGATGCTACTATTCTCTGCCTTCTCTCTAAAATTCCTCTCTCTAACTTTCAACTAAGTCCTTTAATCCTAGCCACTCTTTTAAAACATTAGATAGATCCTAGCCTTCTAAACTACACAACAGGAAGATAACAGCCTTATCTTCCCAGATGGAGGCTCCACCTCTAAAACCGCCGGACCCCAACCTTCACAAATCCTTCAAAGAAGCTGCTACCGCTGCTAGCACTAAGGGCAAGGAGACCATAATTTCATTTTCAGAGGTTAGGAAAACACCACTCTCGACGTTTAAAGGTGAGCCGGCGTTGTTAATTTCGGAAGAGGAAGAAACCACCTTAGCCATGGAGTTTCAGTATACTCTTGTGGGAAAATTCTCATGGGGCAGGCCGAATATGAGCATAATTAGGAAGGAGGTACTCAATGCTACCTTTAAAGGAGAAGTGCACTCTGGGCTTCTGGATAATCGCGCCACATTTTGTTCAAATTTGAGCAAGAAATTGATTTCCACCGAATGTGGATGAAAAAGGTATGGCATTTCGCCGGATTCCAAGCAAGATTGTTCAAATGGTCTAAGGAGTTCAACCCAGAGATTGAACCTTCTGTTACACCTGTTTGGATTAAATTCCCTCTCCTGCCAATTCACCTGTTCCACCCAGAAAAGCTGTACTCTTTAGCATCCATAGCTGGGAAACCCCTGAAAATGGACATGGCTACAGCTGCAGTTAATCAAATGGTGCGGCCCAGCGAGGCCAAAATTTGTGTGGAGATGGACGTCAAACAGCCCATCCCCGAAAGGGTATGGATTGGCAGCAAGGAGAAAGGAAAATGGCAGAAATTGATTGTGGAAGAACGGCCTGTCTATTGCTCAAAATGTAACAAACTAGGTCACACCACTGAGTCTTGTCTACCGCCAGCTAAGCTGCCTGCAAAGCAGTCAAAACCCCCCTGGTAGCTCCTACGGAACAACAGAAGGAATGGGTTCAAATCAATCGAAGAAAAGGAACCATTGTGATAAGAGAGCCTGCAGGGGAAGCGGTGAAGCAAACGACTAATGTGTGCACGAGCTCTCAGAAAGGCAAAGAAGTGCTGATGGAGAATGAGTTAGAAATGTGTCCTAAAATCATCCCCGAGATGGCCGAAGGATCTGGAATCAAAAGAGATATGACACCTGAGATGACTGACCCTGCTATAGCCGTAGTAGGTACTTCCATGGTTGATAGGACTAATGGCCAGGGCCAGAAAGGAATAAATAAGAACCTGGGGACTACGATGGAACAAAGCCATAACCGAATTGACCAAGAGAGGACTGGTTTAGGACAGGATATTCATGCCATGGAGGAGGTCCCAGAAGGCACTAAGTCTGTGGAAAAATCAATTGTATCAACCATCCCTCAAACTTCTGAGATGACTACTAAGATACAGAATCTGCAAGGAATGGATAAAGGTATCCAGAATCAGAAGAATATGGAAGACATGGATAACGGTTTTGTCCCAACGGTAACTGAGGTAAATAAGGGGGTTATAACCCCCCACTCAGCAGAGGTAATAGCAGCAGGTCAACTCGAACATCCAGATACTTCAGACGCTGAGGAAATGATAGTGGTATTGGATCAAGTAAGAGTGTCTAATTCTGAAGAACGAGCTCTCATTCTACTAGTGGCGGTTGACCTTTCACGATTGGATCCTCCAGCTAAGTCGAGCCTCTCCCAACTCTCTCCCTCTATAAGTGGTTTACCGAAGACTCACTCCCTCTCTGATATGTAGGAAATACCCACGGAGTCGGAGGAGGAACCAGCAACATTTGAGGAGGTGAATCTGGTGGTTAACCTTACTGTAGAAGAAGACTCATCATCTAGACAGAAACCACAATTGGTAAAACCAGGGAGGAAACATTGTGCCATTAGCAGCAAATCAAAGCCTAAAGGATCCTCAATGCTATTAAGGTCCAAGGAATCAAAAACTGGGCAAAAAAAGGTTAGGTCTGATGATTAGTACATTATTCTGGAATATTCGTGGTATAGTTGCTAAAGGAAAACTACATTGTCACGCCCCGAATCCGACGTGGCACGGCCACACGCTTGGAAACCGACTCCAAACGTGCGAAGCCTCCTGTTCACAAGCTTAATATACAAACCGTATATACATATACGTTTGGCCACACTTTTCCTAATATAACCAATATACACAATTCGCAAAACTCCATTGTCAACATCAAACGTTCAAACCCAAATCTTTACATTATGGCACAATGTTCGTTAACAAAATATTATATATACAACTTATAACCAAATGACGTCATTTACAATCACGACTATACATTTCCTTCAAAAACCATTTACTAACTATATACATTAACATCAAATCAAACGTTCTAATATCCTTTCATTCAAAATATCTACTACAACATTCTCATTATCTATATATACTACCATGTCCACAAAATAGCTCCTTTCACTTATCATCATCCCGAAAACCTGTACTTTAAAATCTTAGAATCTGCAAAACATGATAACATTCGTGGTATGAGCATACACTATGCCCAGTAAGTAGTTAAGATATACCTTTATTGGATTGAGCACGTTATATACATAATATACTTTCTCAAAACATAATTTAACCCATGAAAACCAATTTTTTTACTAAAAGTCTTTCAAATGAAAACACACACACATATACATATAGCAATGGCATCATCATTCATCAAACATTTATAAGTACATTGAGTACTTTTTATCATTTAGCTCAAGAATAGTTCAAATCACTTTCAGTACAATAACTGGATCCAGTTCCTAGCTTTAACCCCACTAGGTGGGTCCAAAACTAGCTATAACCCCGCTAGTTGGGTCCAAAATAATAGATGGAACATGTTCCTACCAATCGTTCATTAAACATTCAAGAGCTCAAAACAATTCAATTCATTGAAACATTTCATCAAACACTTTACTTTCACAACAACCATTGCATACATTTCATAGTTATCAAAATTATAAACTAATACATGCTCAATCCATTTTCATATCACAACATACAATTTCCCAAAATATGTTCATTAAAACCATGTAAAACATAAAGGAGTATCAAAACCACTTACTTGAAGTCACTTTCCAAAATCGCACTTGAATCCAAGATTTCCACCACTTAATCCAATCTCTTTCCTATAATATATATATATATACATATGACAAAAGAACAATCAAATGGAGCCTATTAACTCTTAAACATCCTCCATAACCTAAGAACACTTCATTCTCTTACATTTCTAATAATCCATTTATGTATTATTCTCATAAATTTCCTTCATCAAGAACATCCTCATAATTGGTTTAAATACATCAATACATGTTCTCTACTTGATCAAAAGCATGCTTAAATCCTTAGATAGGAGTTCTTGAGCTTACATAATCAAATCCCTATTCTATCATAATCAATTTTCCAAACCCTTCCTATTCCTTACACTATATAAGGAAATTAACTTGGATAAATAGGTTAGATAGGTTCTTTACCATGATGAGAACACAATTGGGATGAGAAGTGATCGTTCTTCCTCCCTCAATCCTCCCTTGTCTCTCGCCCCTCTTGCCCTAGTTGGAGAGAAAAGAGAGAAAAATATAACTAAAGGAAAAGAAGAAGAAAGATGGAGGAAAAGGAAATGAAAACCCAATTCAAGAAAGATGGGTTTAAGGCCAAGTTTTCCATAATTGCAAAATAGTCCCTATACTCTTACAAATTTATTAATTGGCCCTTGATTTGGGTTAGGGATATTATATACATAGAGTAAAGAAATTGATTAGGAAACATAATGTTAATTTCCTAGCCATAGCAGAACCATTTGTTGGATTATCATATATGGAAACTATTAGGAGAAGGCTAAATTTTGATATTTGTTATGCTAATAATGGAGGAAAGGTATGGATTTTTATACGAAAACCTTTTGTCTGTCAAGTTGTACAGTCCACTTCCCAACATATAACCTGCTCAGTTTCACATCCTGAATTCCGCTCTCCCGTAATGGTGTCAACTGTTTATGCTAAAAATACAGCAAAAGAGAGGGAGGAGCTTTGGGAATCCTTAACTAGACTCTCCCACCCTAACACCCCCTGGGTGTTATGGGGTGATTGGAACTGCATTGTTAATAGTGCTGAAAAAAAGGTGGAAAAAAATGCTCTGAAAAGGATACTTATGAATTGTCTGAGTTTATTGATAGAGAGAGGTTAGTGGAACCTCAATTTGCAGGGTCACTGTTCACTTGGTGTAACAATCATAGGGGTGGGGCTAGAGTATGGAAAAGACTCGATAGATGCCTAGTTAATTCAACCTTCTTGCATTCCCCTCTTCAACTGTGTATTCAACATGCCATTAGAACCCCTTCGGACCACTTTCCCCTAATAGCTAAAATTGGTACACAGAAAACAAAATGGTCTAAAGGCTTTAGGTTTCAAAACTTTTGGACAGACCACAAGGATTTCCTAGAGGTGGTGAGGGAGGCCTGGGTGAAGCCATTTTCAGGAACCTCTCTAAGAGTTCTAGTGGAGAAAATTAAAGCCACTAAGTTAGATTTAAAAGTGTGGAATAGAGAGGTCTATGGGAATGTGTTTAGTGCCCTTAAGGTTGCTGAACAAGAGATGCAAAGACTTGAAGAAGAGGATGTGGTAAATCCCCACCCTAGAGAAGTCCTAAACCTGGCTGCAGCAAAACTGAAATTAGCAACACTTAGGGAAGAGAAGTTTTGGGCTAAAAAAGCCAATATAAAATGGGTAGAATAGGGGGATAGGAATACTGTCTTTTTTCATGCCTCGGTGAAGCAAAGACAAACTAAAAACCACATCCATAGGATTAAAGGGGAAGCTGGAAACTGGATGTATGGGGAAGATGAAATCGGAGGAGAGGCTGCTAAACACTTCCTCAAATTATATTCTGCTATCGCCACTGCTAGTGATTTGAGACCTGGTTTAATCCCTTATATGGTGAATCCAGAAATGAACGAGTCCTTAAAAAGTGATCCCTCCATGGAAAAACTCAAGGAAACAGTCTTCTCACTAGGTGAAAACAGTGCTCCCGTCCCTGATGGGTTTAATGGACACTTTTTCAGAATTACATGGGATATTATTAAAGAAGATTTGTTGCTAGCTGTCCTAAGCTTTCTTAATGGAGAACTAATCCCCAAGGCTATGACTGCCACTTCTATAGTCCTAATTCCTAAAATTCCCAATCCTTCATCCTTTTCCCATTATAGGCCAATTAGCCTTTGTAATTATGTGAATAAAGTGTTGTCAAAACTATTGGCTAACAGGTTAGGTGCTTTACTGCCTTATCTTATTAGCAGTAACCAAAGTGGATTTGTGAAGGGGAGGCAAATTTTGGATAACTACATACTGGCAAGTGAGCTTGTGGCCTCAATGTCTAGTAAGAACAAAAATGGGAACATTGCCCTAAAATTGGACATGGAAAAAGCGTATGATAGGGTCCAATGATCTTACCTCATACAAGTTATGAGGACAATGGGTTTTGGGGAAAGATGGCTCGACACCATTTGGAGGCTATTATCCAATGTATGGATGTCCATTCTTATCAATGGTTCTCCTCATGGCTGGTTTAACATGACAAGAGATTTAAGGCAAGGAGACCCATTATCCCCTTGCAATTTATCTTAAGCTCAGAGTACTTGTCTAGAATTCTTAATGCCTCAATGACTAAGACTCCTGGATATTATGTGCCCAGAAACTGCCCTAAAATTTCCCATTTAGCCTATGCCGACGATGTCATATCTCTTCTGCTCACCCCAGCACACTGTCACAACTTATGGAGGACTTAGAACATTATCAAGCCATTTCAAGGCAAAAAATCAATGAGAGTAAAAGCTGTTTCTTAAATCACCATAAGTTGTCTAATTAGAAAAGGAATTTAGTGGGTAGAATGACCAATTTTCAGAGAGGACAGTGGCCATTCCTTTATCTAGGCATTCCCTTGCACTATGGAAAAATCAAAAGCTCACACTATGGGGAGATGACGCAGAAAATTAGAAACAAATTAGGGTCCTAGAATTTTAATTTCATAACTAAAGGAGGACGAATAACCCTAATTAAAAGTGTCCTAGCTGCTATTCCTATCTATTCCACAATGGCTCTCAGACCTCCTAAAGTTGTCTTGGAACAAATTGAAGGTATCTTTGCTAAGTGCCTGTGGCAGCAAAGCAAAGATAGGTCCTATAATTGGATTAAGTGGAAATACATGTGTTATCCCACTAACGAAGGGGGAGTAGGGTTTAGATCCCTTGTTGACATCTCACATGCCCAAAGCGTTAAGCTTTGGTGGAGATTTAGGCAAAGGAACACCTTATGGGCAGATTTCATGCATCACAAATACTGTGATCCTTATCACCCTATACAAATTGCACCATATAGGGGGGACTCACATACATGGAGAAGAATGCTCAAATGGGCCCCCATAGCTGAAAGGTTTATAATGATTAAGGTGGGAGATGGGCATTGTCACATGTGGTTAGACAACTAGATGGGGAGTGGCCCTTTAGACAGTCAGTACTCAGCTCCTGAGTTTCAGAGATTGTCAGATTTCATTAGAGAAGGTTGTTGGGACTAGGATAAGGTTATCTCCCTCCCTGCTGTGGTTCAGGGAAAGTTAGCATCTACCCCTCCCCCTTTGCTGTATGATAAGGACGAATTGAAATGGATTTTGTGTGAAAAGGGTAACTTTTCTATGTCATCTGCCTTCCACCAAATCAGACAGAGAACAGGTACAAATTATTCCTTTAATGAGATTTGGCACAGCTTCATCCCCCTAAGAATTTCTTTTTTTATGTATTGTATGCTGAAAAGTAAAATTCCAATTGGTGAGACATTATATAGATTTAATGCTTTTGGACCATTCATATGCCACTCTTGCTTTAACTCTGAGGAAGAACTTAACCATTCCTTTGCTAGCTGTATAGTAGTAAGGCAGGTCTGGAATATATATGCAGCAGAGATGGGAGTGGTCTGCCCCTCAAATTCCATTAGACAATTGTGTAAGCAATGGTGGAAGACCCCCTCCAAAAATGAAGTACACAAACAGCTGCTGGCACTCCTCCCCTGTCTCATATGCTGGGAAATATGGAAGAGTAGGAACAGAGCTGCATTTGAAAGCTGTAAAGTCGACATAGCTCATATCCTTCAGCAAATTCAAACTTCAGCTTCCAGGATTATTCATAGCAAGATGTCTCAGTTGTCACTGAATTTTAATAACTGGATATTCTTTTGGGACCAAGTAAATAACTACAAAAATAGTATAAAAATCCTAACTCTCAAATGGAAGAAGCCAGCTACAGATTGGAAGAAAATAAATGTGGCTCACTGCATCAAGGAGCAATCTCTCTCTGCAGCAGGGCTCATCAGGGATCACAATGGAGAGGTAATTCATGTACTAGCTTCCCAATATATCTGGACTAACCCTGCAGGTATTGCAAGTCTCAATGGACTTCTAGAGATAGCCCATCAAGGTGTAATATACTGCTGTGAAAGAGGCTGGAACAATATCATCTTGGAAACAAGCCATCAAAGCCTATTTAGAGCTATCAGACCTCAATCAGAACCACATTGGATGGTGGCAAACAAACGTAGGAAGCTGGTCCTGTTACAACACAACTGTGTGATGGTCCTAGCTCCTGCTGATGAAAACAAAGCTGCACAATGGATTGCAACAAATGGAATACCGCATGGACAATCTGCCAAGGCTCATGATTTCAAGAAGATTGTACAGGAAGATAAGTCTGATTTTCCTGCATTTAAAAGGGTTAAAAAGAGCAGGGAAAGGGGATCCCTCCTGCCAGAAATCACATGTTGATATTGTGTGTGGATTTGAGGGCATTGGCTGCTGTGTTAGGCCAATTTCCCAATGTAGTACATTTTGTCAATAAGGACCTGAAACAAGTAATCTATTTTCTGTCCTTTACTAGGGAGTTTTACATAATAGGAATATATTTCAGGTGTTGCATTCTTATAGGAATTTTGTGCAAACATAGGACTATGGTTAAAGTATGTCAGAAGGGGATGTGGAAATGCAATCAAAACTCTTCTCCCCACGAGCTGAAATGTATGTACTACTGTAATATTAGGTATTGGTGTAAATGGAGGAAGTACTCCATATTTATGGCTTTTAAAAATCCTGTTGAACCCCTCCCTATTAGGCCATTGGCATGTAAATGGGTTGGAGTTCAAACGGATATTTTGTGTAAGGGTGATTTTAGGGTAAGCATCTAATATATTCGGGAGTGGCGACCCACCTCAAAATAGAGGTTCAGCCAAATAAAAAAAAAACTTAATTTTCTAATTTATATTATCCTAATTCTATTATTATATTATGCTAATATACTATTTAAATTCCAATTAATAGTTCGATCATTCTCTCAATACTCTTATTCTTTCTATATCATTCTTTCTCACTTATCTAATATTCATAATTCTATTATTCTAAAAAATTCATATATTCGTTTAATTTTAACTACTATTCTAATTATGTTATTATATTATACTAGTTGAATTCTAATTAATAATTCAAATATTCAAATATTCTTATTATTTTTATATCCTTGAATGTTGAATCTCATTTATCTAATTCTTCCTAGTTCTATTATCTAAAAACTATATATTCCATATATTAGTTTGATTTCAACTATTAATCCAATTATATTATGTATCAACTTAATTTTCTAATTTATATTATCCTAATTCTATTATTATATTATGCTAATATACTATTTAAATTCCAATTAATAGTTTGATCATTCTCTCAATACTCTTATTTTTTCTATATCTTTCTTTTTCACTTATCTAATATTCATAATTCTATTATTCTAAAAAATTCATATATTAGTTTTAATTTTAACTACTATTCTAATTATGTTATTATATTATACTAATTAAATTCTAATTAATATTTCAAATATTCAAATATTCTTATTAATTTTATATCCTTGAATGTTGAATTTCATTTATCTAATTCTTCCTAATTCTATTATTATTATTATTATTTTTTAATTGGCTTAACCTCAGTTTTGAGGTGGGTCGCCACTCCCAAATCTATTCGAATTCTTGGTAGGTGCAAATTCACCTTTACAAAAGAAATAGTCTTTGAATCTAGATCCATTTACAAGCAAATGGATCCATATTCAAAGATTTTTCAGAAAAGATGCAAATATTCCTACATTTACAGGATATATACCTGTACTTAGCCTGGACCTAGCTTACCAAAAAACTCCTTTAATCACAAGGAGTGACAAAAGTTCCCATATATTTGGGACATTATAATTAGATAGTCTGTGGGTTGTTGTATCCAGTCACTGGAGTCTGTTATATCAGCAGTAATCAACTTCCAGTCCCCTATACTATAGCAATCATGCAAACTCGGGCAGAACTTCCCTAGTTGTAAATCCTCAGAGCACATGTTCCTCAGTAGGGCTTCTGAGGAGTAGCATATTCAGCTGTTCCTGCCTTAGGACCTGCTAAAGACACCCTCTGATCGTGCAAAATCCTTTTTCAGTCTGATCCTTCTAAACGTAGGGATCCCAAGCTCATCTCTCCTCAGGGATATTTGGAGTTTCTCCTCAGCAGCTTGGTCGTTTTCACCCTCCTTTTGCGCTAAGAATCTGGCAGTTTGGTTTTCTTCCGCAAGACATTGGGATAATTTGCAGTGTTCCTGAATCATTTCAACCTTCCACCAATAATTTGCCATGCTCCAGCAGTTTTCTCTTGTTCCTTGGATTGCTTTGTGAAATCCTTGGTGATTATATTCCAAGGTGATGTTTGACCAGCCCTTTTCCAAGCAGAATCTGACACCTTGGTGGGCCATATTTAGCAGCGCATTGAGGATAATTGTACCTGCAGGATTAGTCCATTCATATGAGGCAGCAAAAATTTTAATTAAACCCCCTTTGTGATCCATAATAATTCCTGCAGCCTTGATGACATTGGTGCTTTCTTTGTGTGCTAAGTTGATCTTTACCCCTCCACTTTCAGGGAACTTTCATTTACAAATGATCAGCATAGTTTTACTCCTTTGGTTCCTAACTGACTCCCAAAAGGTCCCCCATTCTCTGAAATCCAAATATGCACGATGCATTTTTGACTTAGTCAGTGCTAGAGCAGAGTGGTGTGTTTGTTTAATAATTTGTTCCCAATCTGTCCGTTGACCTTCAAACACTGCCATTGTTCTTTGTTTCCAAATCTCCCAACAGATGAGGGACGGCACCGCCTGCAAAAGGAATTTATGAACATCATTTAATGCATGAGTTTCCTACCATTTTTTACAAACCTGTTTGATTGAGTTAGAGTGTTCATACACCCCAATTTCCGCAGCAAAGATCCTCCAGACCTGTTTGATTATATCACAACTTGCAAAACAGTGATTAGTGCTCTCCTCATTATTAAAGCAAAATTGGCATATAGAGGGTCCACTAAAATTCAGCCTATGCATAATTTTCCCTAAAGGAATTCTGCCCAACCATAAGCGGTACATAAAGAAGGATATCTTCAGCGGCACGTGTTTTAGCCAGACCTTTTTCCATTCAGGATTTGAATCCTTTCTTCTTCTGATTTTTTCCAATGCTGACTTAAAGGAGAATTCCCCATCCTCACACAGCATCCATTTCAATTGATCTTTCCCCTCGTACGTGTGTGGAGGGTTTCTGGGCAATCTGTTTTTCAGTGAGGCATGAAGTTCTGCCATTTTGCACAGTCCCATCTTCCATTACTAATGTAATTTCTCAGGGGTGAGTTGTCAGGGGTGCTGCGCTCTGAGATCAATTTTCCGCTCCCCATCCAGTTGTCGAACCACATATGGCAATTGCCCTCTTGAATCTGAACAGCCAAAAACCTTTCTGTTATATCCGCATGTTTCCACATTCGCTTCCATGTGTGTGAGGCCCCCTGTATAGACAAACCTGAGATGGGTGTAAGGTTCCTACATATTTATGATGCATAAATTGGGCCCAAAGTGTTTCTCCTTGCCGGAATCTCCACCACAATTTCATACTTTGAGCCGTAGTAATATCTTCGAAGGCCCTAAACCCTACTCCCCCTTCTTCCGTAGGATAACACAACTTCTCCCACTTAATCCAATGGTAACTCCTCTGATCCTTTGTCTTTTGCCAAAGGAAGTTCGCCAGAATTTTTTCTAACTGCGTCAATACACACTTTGGTGGGCAAATGGCCATCGTAGTGTAAATTGGCATAGCTGCTAGGACACTTTTAATCTGGGTAATCTTTCCTCCTTTTGATAAGAAATTTGTGCACCAAGCTCCTATTTTATTCCTGACTTTTTGAATGAGCGGCTCATAGTGTTTAGCTTTCAACTTTTCGTAGTGTAGCGGGGTCCCTAGATAATTAATTGGCCATGTTCCTTGCTGAAAATTGGTTATCCTACCAATGAGGGATTTTTTATACCCCGGCAGCTTGTGATGGCATAGAAAATAGCTCTTCTCTTCATTTAATTTCTGCCCAGTCACTGCCTGATAGTGCCTTAAGTCTTCCATCAGCCTGGCCAGTGAGGTCTGAGCTGCTACAGAGAATATTATCACATCGTCCGCATAAGCCAGGTGTGATATTTTTGGGCATCTTCTTGGTACACAATAGGCTGGAACCTGCTCCACCGACCTATTCAAAATTCTAGAAAGATAATCAGAACCAATTATAAATAAAAGTGGGGAGAGAGGGTCACCTTGTCTGAGGCCTCTCGTAGTGGAGAACCACCCTTGAGGGGCCCCATTGATAATTATAGACATCCACACGTTTGAAATTAATCTCCAGATTGTGTCTATGAACCTTTCCCCAAATCCAAGTTTCCTTAGCATCGGCAACAAGAAAGGCCAATGGACTCTGTCGTATGCTTTTTCCATGTCCAGTTTTATGGCTATATTCCCATTTTTATTTTTGCTCTTCATGGATGTCATCAATTCGTTAGCCAGGAGATAATTATCTAGAATTTGTTTCCCTGCCACGAAGCCACTTTGGTTCCCGCAAATTATGTAAGGCAGCACCTTATTTAATCTAACTGCTAACAGTTTGGAAAGGACTTTGTTTACATAGTTGCAGAGGCTGATTGGTCTGAAATTAGCAAAGGAAGAGGGGTTTGGAATCTTGGGTATTAGAACAATCCACGTTGCTGAGATGGCTGTTGGGATTAATTCCCCATTCAGGAAACTTAACACCGCAAGCAGGAGGTCTTCCTTTATAACATCCCAAGCAACCGTGAAAAAGTGACCATTGAAACCGTCCGGTCCCGGGGCACTATCCTCACCCAGCGAAAAGACTATATCTCTTAGTTCCTCCATCGTGAGGTCCATCATAAGATCCTCATTCCATGCATGAGATACCAGATTTGGTACTACCCCTGATCTGATAACTTCTGATGTATTTTCTGCTGAGTATAGTTTAGCGAAATGGACGACTGCCTCAACTCCGATCTCCTTGTCCCCCACTGCCCACGTCCCCGTACTCCCTTTTATCCTATGAATAAAGTTTCTTACCTGTCTTTGTTTCACCACAGCATGGAAAAAGGAAGTGTTGCGGTCCCCTTCTTCCAGCCATTTTGCATTTACCTTTTGTGCTCAGTATCGTTCCTCTCTGATTGTGGCCAGTTTAAGCTTGGCTGCAGCTTCATTGACCACTGCCATAGGTAGAGGATTAATGGCATCATCCTTTTCCACCGCCTCCATATGCTGTTCTGCAGCTTGTACTACTGTCATAATATTCCCAAAAGTGTCTTTATTCCACTGTCTAAGAGCTATTTTAGTCTGCTTCAGTTTCTCCGCTAGCACCCTAAGAGGTGATCCATGCAAAGGAGTTGACCAGGCTCTCTCCACCACCTTCATCAGTTCTGGGTGCTGTGTCCAGAAGTTTTGGAATCGAAATGATTTCAGTCCACCTTCCCTCCTTCTTCCCAGCTGAAGGATAAGTGGAACATGATCTGATGGAGCTCTAAGGGCATGCTGTACCGCGATCTGAACTTTTAGCTTCATAAACTCAAGGTTTACTAGACACCGATCCAACCTTTTCCAAACCCTTGCCGCCCATTTTCTGTTGTTGCACCACGTGTATAGGGATCCTAGAAATTGTGGCTCCACCAGCTCCATTTTGTCAACAAATTCTGTAAGCTCAATTGTGTCTTTTATCCTACATGGTTTACCTCCTTTTTTCTCTGAAGATTGAGCAATACAGTTCCAATCCCCCCAGAGCACCCATGGAGCATTGAGTTGCTTATACTTAGCGATAGAGGACCACATGGGCTCTCTGCCTGTGGCTGTGGATTTTGCATAAACAGTTGTCACAAGAACGGCACCTTCCATTTCAGGATGTCTCAGTTCACAAGTAATGTGTTGATCATTGCACTCTAAAATTTTACAAACAAAAGGTTTTCTAACAAGAAACCAAAGCTTACTCACATCATTAGCCAAGCAGAAATCAAAATTAATGTTTTTCCTAACTTTTTCCATCATGTTAGGACCTGCAAAAGGTTCTGCAATGGCCAGAAAGTTAACCTGATTTTTCCTTATTATTTTCTTAAGTCTATGTAATTTCCCTTTACCCAGTATTCCTCTAATATTCCAGTAAATTGACTTAATCATTGGGATACCTGTCTGGAGCTAGTACCTGCGCCCTTAGACCTGAGGCTCATGCTAGAGTCTACATTGGCCCTTGTCTTTGTGCTGACGGATGGGATTCCTTTTCCTAATTTGATTGCTTTCGGAGTTAGCTTTGCAGTTTTTCCATTTCCCGCTGCCATCCTTTGGAAATCCTCCCCCGCTTTCACCGTGCTCTCCCCGTCTGAGTCCACACCAGTTGGCAGTTCCTGCAGATTAGAATCTGAATTAGTCTTGCGTAAAGACATTGCAACAAGGCTGTGAGTTAATTGACCGGGCTCATCTAAAATTTGAGGGGTGTCCTTTCTCTTATTTATCAAGTTAGTTTGTTCATCCATCGCTTGGACGTTTAGGCTTGTAGTATCCTTCTCTAGCCTCTCAACTCTGATCACAGGACCTAGTACTATTTCAATTGAGGGGGTCGCCTCTGCGTCGTTATTAGTGATTGCATTGGGCACATGGCATATTTCTATCTCAGGTGAAGGAGTCTCCTCTGATCCATCTTGTTTTCTAGTTTCTTGCCCATCTCCGTTCAATTCCACAGGTCCTTCCCCTTTCTCACTCTCTGTAACATGCGCCTGATGTGGGATCATCCCCTCTGTCTTGTCCTCCAGGGGTACCACCGAAGTGGTACTATCATATTCCAAAATAGGGTCTCCCTCCTGGTGCTCCTTCTTTGAATCTATTGGTGACACTAAGTGTGGTGCCCCTTGCTTTGAGCTTTGTGGCATTTCTTCCACTTCCCTGCAGATTGTTGGAATGCTGGCTGGGATTACCTCTTTGCCTTTTCCTTGACTTTCCCCAATTTGCTTTCCCGTGTTCTTTTCTATAATCGCATGTCCGTCACTTTCCCTGATTTGGATTCCTAGATTTTTTGCTTTTTTCACCAAGTCCATTATTTTTGAGATTTCTTTGGCTCGACTGCCGTTGCTTTTACTGGCTTTGCCTGAGGAGGTTGACATGCTTCCGATTTATGCCCCAATTTCTTGCATTTCGTGCAATAATCCGGTCGGTCTTCAATTTCCAATTTTTGCCATTTGCCATTTTCCTTGGTTCCAATCCAAACTCTCTTCGGAATGGCTTTTTGTACATCCATTTCTACGCACACTCTAGCTTCACTGGGCCGCGCCAGTTGTTTTGCCGTTGCTGTTGCATTATCCAATTTTAATGGCTTACCAGTAACCGACGCCAGCGTGTACAGTTTTTCAGGCTGAAAAAAATGGATTGGTAGCAATGGGAATCGTATCCAGACTGGAGTGATGGAAGGTTCAATCTCTGGAGTGAACTCCTTAGTCCATCTGAACAATCGAGCCTGAAAACCTGCGAAGTGCCAGACCTTTCGCAGCCACATTCTTTGGAAATCCGCCTCTTTTTCAAACTTGAAAAGGATGTGTCTATTATCGAGTAATCCCAGGTAAACCTCTCCTAGGAATATGGCATTAAGCACCTCTTTTCTTAGAATAGTCATAGCCGGTCTGCCCCAGGAGAATTTGCCAACAAGGGTAAACTGGAATTCATCAGCCATTTGGTCCTCCTCCTCATCCGTTAGGAGCAGGGCAGGCTCCCCCTTATAGACAGAGATTGGCACCTTTTTTACCTCTGCAAAGGAGATTGCAAAATCATTATTTGGTTTCTTCCCTAGATTAACGGCGTCACGGAAGGATTTAGTAGGGTTTGGGGCCGGAGCTTCCTCCGGCCGCCCTTCCATTGTAACTCCCGCGTCTGTTGAGATAGAAGGAATATATCCGTTGAAAAAGTTTTAACGGCTGAGATGTAATCAACGGCTAGTATTGTGAGGCTGTGGATCCTAGTGAGAGTTGAGAGCGTTTTTTAGTTTGACTGATCACATCATGCTTTAGTTATCTTTCTAGTTCTATTATCTAAAAACTATATATTAATTAAGTTCAATTGTAACTATTATTATTCTAATTATATTATTATATTGTATTATTTGAGTTTCAATTAATAGTTTAATCATTATTTCAATAGAAATCAAATTTAAAAGTGGGATTACAATCGAAATTTGAAACTAAAAATCGAAAAAAAATCGGAATTGGAACAAAATCGGAATCAGAACAGGGACGGAACTCGAACCACCCCTCGGCAGTTCGGTTCCAGTTCCGCCTGGAACTGGTGGTTCCAGAACCGTGGTGTTAGGATTAAAGCTCAATAATCCTGGAGATGATTGATTATTAGTGCAGAATGGGGAAATGAGAGAGAGAAGCTAGAGAGAAAAAGTTTAGAGAGAGAAAGTGAAGTTTGATTCCAAAAAAGAAAATATCAATTACAGAAGTCATAACTGCCTCTCTCTGCAATAGCTCTCATAACTAACTTGCAAGCCAATCAGAATTACCAATTGTCACTACTATGTTCTACTAACTGCTGCACTAACAGAAAGACTTTTCTAATCATTAGTATCTACAATTGAAAACGTGGATACTCCAATATTGAAGTCGTGGTTCTTACTGAATGGATCATAACACGTGGTCATGCTTAACTCGAATGAATCCATAAATCACTTAGCTCTGTTTGTTTGTGGCAGAGGCGGAACCAAGGGGGGCTGGTGTGGGCTCCAGCTCCCGCCAAATTCAATAAATCAACATTTAATAGGTTAGAAAAATTTAAATTCGACCCAAATTTGGCCAAATAACTTAATTCCGCCCTCACCAAGTTTTTCAATATTTAACAAATTAAAAAACATTCCAAGCTAAACAATTCATGTGTTTTTCATGAGATTTTTAGTCCAACAATATAGTTTAGTTCTTTAAGTTGTTAGGCACAATTTGATTTTGATTTTTGTTTTCTTGTTATTGTTTATTTTCCTTGTTGAAAGAGGATATGATTTCATATGGATTTTAGCAGTTTGAATAATTATTTGTTTTATCATTGTTGTTATAAAAATTATATCCTTAAAAAACTCATCTACTCCCTAAAATTAATATTTTTAAAATTTTTTACATAAGTGACATGCAAATTGTGACATTACAAAAACTCTTGTGAAACTGTCTCATATATGAGATGTGATATGCGAATTAGAAAAGTATGCTAATATGCTAAGTTTTTATACGTTATATACTAATATTTGATACTTTATACGCTAATACACTAATTTTTTGTACTTTACATGCTAATTTTTTATACTTTATACGCTAAAGTAAAATTTATACGTAAGTCTCTTATATGAGACGGTCTCACAGGAGAATGACACTTGTAACAATATTTATGATATCCAAAATTTAAAAAAAATCTATTTTATCTATAAAAAATTAAAATTTTTATTAATTTAGTTGAATTTACTAATTATTAAATAATTTATTTAATCGTGCAAAAAAAATTTATTTATAAGTAAGCCCTCCATAAAAATAATTTCTAGTTACGCCCCTGGTTTGTAGGGTTTTTTTATTTATTTTACAAATCTAAAATAATTTGTTTGTTTTATTTTTTTACAAAAATTTTTAAAATAAAAATAAATGCTACAATAATTATTTTTACTATAGTAAATTTTAATGATAATAATTCTTTCTAACATAATTTCTCAACGAAATAAATTTATTAAATATTATTTAAAATTTAAAATTTTATTAATAAAAACTTCTCTAATACACATCCCAACAAAATAAACTTTTCAATCTAAACACTTTCAAAATATTCTTGTGTTATAACAAATTTCAATAAAAAAAATACCATCATAAAACAAAAAATATCACATCCAAACCAGAGCCTGCCATGAATACAATTGTCAAAGGGGTATAAAGAGTTTTTGGTATTGACTATGAGATCTTAGATACAGCTCTTACAATAAAAAGTTTTTTCGACACTTGGTGGGCTGTGAAAGCCAAAAAAATAATACACGTATTTTATTACTAAAATCTTACGTACCCTGTCTTATTTGTTGGGCTATTTTCAACAATAAAGATATGAACTCCAAATATATATATATATATATATATGGGAATATATCTTTCAGGATTTAAAAATTATTTTCCAAAATAAATTTCCAACTTTTAGCTACTCTACATTAAATTGAACTATGTTTTGTCATTATGGGAGTTACAACAAAAGCTAAAACGTCTTTTTTTTGGTAAAACACTCTCTCTAAAAAATTATCCCATTTCACTATTGACCGCTAGACCTTTATGTACCGTTACATAATTTACTGTCTAACGGTCCCTTTGCGACTGGGTCCTCCTCCCTCAGCAACCGCCTATGGCGGAGGGAAGGGGTGCTCCTCCACCTAAAACCTTTATAGACGCTGTAGGAAAAGAAGCCTCTTCGGTCCAAGAAAGCATCATCTCATTTGCCTCGCTCGAGAAGAAGACTCCTCTCTCCACTCACAAAGGAGAACCGGCATTACTGTTATCTGAGGAGGAAGAAAACAAACTAGCTGAACCCTATCAATGGACATTGGTTGAAAAGTTCTCTTGGGGACGCCCATCAATGTCAAATCTGAAAAAAAAATATCCTGGCAGCGACTTTTTTTGGGTGAATGCTATGTAGGCCTGCTTGATTCAAGGCATGTTTTATTTAGATTTGAAAAAGAACAAGACTTCCAATGGCTGTGGATGAGAAAAATCTGGCATTTCCAAGGTTTCCCTGCCAGAATCTTCAAATGGTCGAAAGCTTTTGATCCAGAAGTAGAGCCCTTAGTGACGTCGGTATGGATAAGATTCCCGATGCTGCCAATACACTTGTTTGCCAAAGAACAACTCTACTCCCTTGCCTCCGCTGCTGGAAGACCTCTCAAACTAGACACTGCAACAGCTACGGCTACAAAGTTTACCCGGTCGAGTGAGGCTCGAATATGCATCAAGATGGATGTCACTAAGCCGATCCCAACAAGAATTTGGATTGGCTCTCGTGAAAATGGACGATGTTAGAAACTAGAAGTAGAGAACAAGCTTGAGTATTGTTCCAAATGTAAGAAGCTAGGCCATAATGCGAAAGCCTGTAATCCCAAGAAGCCAGCTGAAGCTCCTGGGAGACCACACACCAAAGTTCCAATATCTGATCCACACAAGGAAAAAGAAAAAAATCAATCCCATGAATGGGTTCAAGTTACAAGGAAAAAAGGCTCTTTCGGCCAAGCAAATGGGGAAGCTCCTGCAGGAACAAAGAACACTGCCGCTTATTCAAAGGGAAAGAAACCTATGATCCAAAGGGAAGAGTCCCTCATGGTGTTTGAAGAATGTCCTGAGACATCCAATAGGGAAGGGAAGAACTCTGAGATTAAAGATCACATGCAAAAAACCCTGGAGCTAGCTACTGATAATTCTGGGGAAGACGAAATCAATGAAACTGCACTCTATGTTGAAGGGACAAATGAACCCAACACTTCAGGGAAGGATAATAGCCTTACAGAACAACAAAGTGCAGCCCAGTCACAACAAGCAGTAATGGAAGAGATGAGTTCCAAGGCTGAGAAGACCAAAGAGGATCAAGAGCAATGCCTCCCTGTAATAGACCTAGAAGACAATAACTTGAGAGTAGGTTGTTACCAGAACCGCCAAGAATGTCCCCAGGACTACCTAATAACTAAAATGGTCTGTAGGGAGGAAACTCAAGGACAAAGAGAAATAGACCTGTTCCAAGAAAATATAAAAGTGATATCCCAAAAGAGGGAGCACAGCAGCCATCTAGATTCCAGAAAACTAACACATGGAGAGGAAGAACTGACTAGGAACTCCAGTCAAGAAGATGATATTAATATAGTTCTTCCAAAAAGGGAAATCCCTAATTCCCAAAACCCCCACTGAACCCCATCTTGGGGGTCTGTGTGAAACTGTTGAACCAAGCCAAGATCCATGTACAAATATATCCAAACTTTCGATTACTAAAGCGGTGTCCTCTGATCATGTGCAGGTGGAGGAGACATCCTCTGATGATGACACCACAGCTGATCCAGTAGAAGAGCCAGTCCTACAACTTGTCATGGATTTAACCTCTGCAGAACATAATGTGGCTCTCCCCCATGGGCCTCCCCAAGGAACAGATCAAAGATCACGGCCTAAGCAAAAATCAGGTAGGATAATGAGATCTCGTGATCCAGGTATGAACTATTCTGAACTGACTCCCAATGAGTAACATGATATATTGGAATATTCGTAGTGTAAATAAGCCCTCTAACTTCAGAAAATTGAAAAGAATATTCAGATTAATAGGTGCAACCTAGTGGAAGTTTCGGAACCTTTTGCTGACCAATCCCACATGGACAAAATCAGACATAAACTGAAGTTTAAATAGATCATAGGAAATGCTAAAAGCTCTATTTGGGTTTTGATTAGACCCCCTTTTACATGTAAGATACTAGAGAATTCTGAACAGTATATCACTTTAAATGTGGAACACCCTAACTTCCCAATTCCTTTTATTTTGTCTAACATTTATGCTTCATGTCTAGAGCTTTGTAGAAAAATTTTGTGGTCCACTTTGTCGAAGTTTGCATCCCTAAATCTACCTTGGATCCTTTGGGGGGACTGGAATTGTATCAGAACTAAAGAAGAAAAGAAGGAGGTAAACCTTTTTCCCAAAGAGAAGCTAAGGACTTCTCAGATTTCATCTCTTTACTAGACCTCAGTGAAGCTCACACCTATGGACCTAGGTTCACCTGGTGTAACAATAGGGATGGTAGGGCTAGGATCTGGAAAAAACTGGATAGATGCTTTATAAACTCTGAAATGGTTAATAGCAGCAAGGTCCTTAGCATTACTAATCTAGCAAGAGCTCCCTCTAATCACTTCCCTTACTGCTAATGGCCTCAAATAAATCCCTACATAAAAAAAGTCCTTTAAGTTTCAAAACTTTTGGTTATCACACGATTCCTGCATTCCACTCATTAAACAGGCCTGGGAGAGTGAAGTAACAGGCAGCCCCCTACGTAAATTCTGTGAGAAGCTCAAAGTAGTTAAGAGGACCCTAAAAGATTGGAACCATAGGACCTTTGGAAATATTTTCACCAATGTGGCTAAGGCTGAGTTAGTTATCCAAGAATTGGAAAAGGAAGATGAAATAGCCAATGTCCCTAGGGAAGCCCTCAGTTTAGCTCAAGCAAACCTGCAGCTCCAACTAAACTTAGAGGAACAATTTTGGGCCCAAAAGGCCAATATTAGATGGCTGAATAAGTGGGACAGAAATTCGAAGTTCTTCCATGCCTATGTAAGGCAGAGACAATTTAGGTCTAGCTTACATAGAATTAAGGATCATAATGGATGCTGGAGAGAGGGAGAGGACTTGGTAGGTGACTTAGCAGCTGAGTATTTCTCTGCACTGTACAAATCTGAGCATACTTCCTTACAGCTAAAACAGGGCCTGATCCCAATGATGCTCTCAGAACAGGACAGGAATAAACTTAGCAGTATCCCTGATATGGAAGAAGTCCATTAAACCATTCTTAGCATGAATTCAGAAAGTACTCCTGGCCCAGATGGTTTTAATGGAAAATTTTACCTAAAAGCATGGGAGATTATCAAGGAAGATTTACTTCAGGCCATTCAGTCCTTCATGAATGGAGGGGAGCTTCCCAATGCCATCACAGCTACTTCGATCGTTCTCATCCCTAAAGTTCAAAGCCCTGCCTCCTTCCAAAAGTTTAGACCTATAAGCCTTTGTAATTTCATTAATAAAATTATTTCTAAATTGCTGGCCAATAGACTAGCTAGAGTATTGTATAGGATTATCTCAGAAAATCAAAGTGGCTTCGTATCAGACAGAAATATCGCAGATAATTATATGTTAGCTAATGAGCTTGTCTCTACAATCAATAGGAAAAGGAAAGAGGGTTGTGTCATCCTAAAGCTAGACATAGAAAAAGCATACGATAGGGTGGAATGGCCTTTCCTTCTGCAAGTTATGAGACTCATGGGCTTTGGGGAAATGTGGATAGACATCATATATAGGCTAGTGTCAAATGTGTGGATGTCTGTTTTAATTAACGGGGTGCCAAAAGGCTGGTTCAAATCAACTAGAGGATTAAGGCAAGGAGATCCTTTCTCTCCCTTGCTTTTTATTATTGGAGCGGAATATTTATCTAGGGACTTGAATGATAATGTGTCCAAAGAATTGGAGTTTCGTGTCCCTAAGCACTGCCCAACAGTTACCCACCTTGCATATGCTGATGACATGATGATTTTCACTTCCTCAAACCCCAAAAGCCATTGGAACTATAATGGAAAAATTAGCACACTATCAGAATGTCTCTGGCCAGAAGATAAACAAAGCTAAAAGCAGCTATCTAGTCCCTAAGAAACTCCCCACTGCCAGAAAACACTTGGTGGGCAGATTGACCAGATTCTCAAGGGGCTACTTCCCCTCCTTATATCTTGGCCTCCCCTTGCACTTCAAAAGGGTCCCTTCTGCTAATTACGAATTTCTTATTCATAAAATTGCACAGAAAATTGACAGCTAGAGCACCAAATTCCTTACAATGGGGGGCCGCATTGTCTTAATAAAAAGTGTCCTCTCCTCCATGCCATTGTACACCACAATGAGCCTGGATCTCCCAAAGAAGATTATCTACCAAATAGAAGCTATGTTGGCCAATTTTCTGTGGTCTGCAAAACAGAAGAAAGTAAAGCACCACTGGATGAAGTGGAAGTCACTTTGCCTCTCTCAAAATGAGGGAGGGCTGGGATTCAGAGATCTGAGAACAACAATCATTGCCCAAACATATAGGTTATGGTGGAAATTCAGAAAAAAGGACACTCTCTGGGCTAAATTTTTATGGGCGAAGTACTGCCATGACAGGCATCCCCTACAATGCAAAAAGAGGAGAGGAATTTCATCCACTTGGAGAAGAATGCTTGATTATGGCACAGGAGCTAAGGAGCATATCCAGGTTCAGATAGGTTCAGGAGAAAGCAGCCTATTCTTTGATCCTTGGCATGAAAAAGGAAGTCTCTTTTCAATCTGGAACTGCCAAGGACAAGCCAAGCTCAAATATGTAATGGGACCTAGGGGCTGGGACTATTAGAAGCTTAATGACATTTGTCCTCAGGTCCCCTCCAACTTCTTTAGTCTCCAGCTGTTGAGAACTTTGGGACTCCCAGACTCTCTGAACTGGAAGCTCACCATTGATGGAGAGTTCAGTCTTAAATCAGCATATGCAAGCATTAAGGAACCAGTGATCCCCAGCTCTCCTCTTATCAAATCCTTGTGGGACTCCACTCTCTCTATAAAAGTTTCATTTTTCATGTTGAGACTCATTCAATATAAAATCCCATTAGGGCTGAATCTGTATAAAGTTGGATTTGTTGGCCCTATTTTTTGCCCACTATGTAGAACTGCAGGGGAATCAGTTGCTCACACATTCAGCAGGTGCAACTTCTCGTCACAACTTTGGAATATCATGGGAGCAGAATTGGGAATCACTTATCACTCTCAGTCCTTCTCATGGAATCTCAACAACTGGTGGAACAGCAGGACCATCTTTGAGGCTCAAAATTTTTTCCTGAAAATAGCACCGTCAGTGATTTGCTGGTACATATGGAAAGTCAGAAATCAAGCTTTTTTTTTATGACAAACTGCCTGACCAAACTGAGACAGTGCATGAGATATTCAAGATGATTAAGGGCATAGCACAACTGAAATTTCAAAATGTCCCCCTTGGCTCTCTAAATTGGACTGGATTTTGGAACACCATCAAGAGAATCACAAGGAATATTAATATATATTGCCATAAGTGGGAGCCTCCAGATGTTTTTACTGTAAAAATCAACATTGCCTCAGTCAAAAAAGGTGAATCCCTTCATTCGGGAGGAGTGGTGAGGAACTCTGCAGGTATGATCCTAATGACTCTTCCTAATTTAGCTTGTCCTTTGCATGAGACTAACTTGCAGGTTGAGATTCAAAGTTGTCTCGAAGGCATCCAAAGGTGCCATGACAAAGGCTTCCACAGCATCATCATTGAAGCTTCCTCCAAAGAATTGCACCAGGCTTTCAGCCCAAATCCCCCAAGGAGATACTTGAAATGGAGACTTGAGCTGCAAAGAATCAAGGATCTTACAGAATATCATCACATCTCCAAAGAAGCTAACAGGACAGCTTTACTTCTGGCGCAACACCCTGTTGAGACACCCCAATGCCAGGCCCTACTGAAGAAATATATCTCCTCGGATAGATCAGAATATCCACTCATAGCTAGGAAGAGGAGCAAAGGATATCATGTTTCGAATCACATCACCTTTCGTCGAACTGGTACAGCTATTCTTGATGCTGCTTGACAAATTTCTTGTTACATGGACCCAACAGAGATCAATTGCTAGTGGAGGTCACGCAAAACAAATGGCAGAACTTTATCATCTATCTCTAACAGGAGGAGTTTTTTGTCGCTTTATTATTGTGCACATCCAAGGAGTAGTCTTGAACACTCAAGCTAACTACTGGATTACTACTTATAGACTTCACCTTCCTCACCCACGCATGTTTTGGACCAAGCCTAGATCATCATCATATGAAACAATCTTAGTAGTTGATTGGGCCACACTACTTTTTGTAAATTATAGCTTTTATTGTAAAAGGAGTAGTACTCCTCTTTTGTGCTCTCCTCTTGATCACTACTCCATTAGAATTATATCTCTTAATGGTGGGGTGATCAAGCTGGGTATCTTTTGTAAAGGTGGTTTTTCACCCGAATTTTATTTTAATATATTATGGAGTGGCGCCCCATAATTTTTTGCCAAAAAAAAAAAAAAAAAACTATGTTTTGTCATCCATTTATAATTGTCATCAAAACATTTCATTCAAAATGGTAAAATAGTGAACACTGGATAATTGTTTCAACTGTGCTTTCAAGTTTGCATGTGGAAACACAAACTTTGCTAAGGGAATACAGACATGTTTATTTAAAGTTATTGTATCCTCAGAAGTGTATTAACTTATTTTGATACAGGCACGGCATGTAAAAGCAATTTGCTCATGGAAGATTGAGAATGAAGTTGAAACAATACTGCAAATAATGTCAAATCTTCAAACCGTTCACTGCCTAAGAGAGGCTAATATCGTAGCCAATTTACGTACTCACTAAATTTGGTACAAAAATTGAATGTTTTAATTTGTATATTTTGCAACAGGTTAGAATTACCTACTAAAGTTAGAGTTGCACTCAAGATAGACAAAGTTGGTCTACGGTCTTTTAGGAAAGTATATATTGTATAGACTACAATGTCTGTATAATTTTGCTTTAATTCTAATTTCCAGGTGATCTTGAATTTCATGAGTTATTCATTCTTGAATTGCGCATGCTTTTTCATTTAACTATTTATAAAATTTGGAATTTATGTGCACGGTTATTTGCCAGTTAAAATAAAAAAAAAAAAGAAGAAGAAGACATTTTTCATATGAATAGAGGATTAGGCACAAATTCTTTCCAATTTTACTTAACGAATAAAATTGTAGAAACAAATTTTCTCGGTATATTACACTTGAAAGCATTACATTGTTTTCTTTTAAAAAAAAAAAGATTACAAGGGAAAAAAATAGGGCTACAAATGAAAGTACGTAGCTGAATACAGATTTAACCAGAGAACACAACAAATGATGAAATAATCAATCAAAATCAGCAAACTGTAGTTGGGAGAGATGCAAATCTTCTTCCACGAATTTCTGAAAATACTGAAATGAAGATTTTTAGTTTATGGCACTGCAAATCCTTCTTATGATCCCATTTTGACCAGTGAGGGGTGAAAGATCTCCCATTTTGACCATAGCAGAAGCAAAATCTGATGCAAAAGTTTTTGGATTTTTGCTATACTCAGATACAAAACTGTCTGTTGATCGTCCACTGAAAAGAACCTGATCTGATTGAAGAAGACCCTTCTTTTGAATCAAATTCTTGAAATAATTGTTATCAAATGAATTTGGTGTCACCAAATCCAATGGTGCCAAATTCCTATCTCCATCTCCTTGGGTTCTTGGGCACCGGCGCTGACGGGTACTAGCAAAGCCAGCATCAATATTTGTTCCATTGTAGATCCTTCCCCGAAACGTAAGACACTGAGCTTGTCCGAGAGTGTGAGAGCCTGCACATCAAACAGGAAATGAAAGTTTATTTTCTAGTCTACACAGGTGGGATGAGAGGAAAAAAATCGCTGTAAAACTGGGGTTTTGATCATGCTGCCAAACTCACACTTAGGTTAGGGTTTTTTTATTTTTTTATTTTTTTTAAGTAATATGCATGGACTATATAAGAAATTTGTGGGCAATCTTCTGAAACTAACCTGACAAGGCAACCATTTCCCTTGCATTAAGTCCTTTGGCAGCAAACTTGGAAAGAATAACATCGAGACTATCGAAACCAAATGGAAGATCTCTGTCTGCTTGGGAACGACTTGCAGTGGTTGAATCTCTTCTTCCAAGCTTCACTGCCCATGTTGGACCCCCAACCTGATTTAAGAATGATGGAAGAGAGAATCCTGTCGGAAATATAATGATTTTGGATTCTGATGGATGAAATCATGAAAACCATATGCTGAAAAATGGACTTTTACAATAAATTCATTTGGGAGTTACAGGACGACGGTTGAGGTAAAAGAGGTTTGTTAAATTGGACAATAATATTGAAGTGTTAAAATTTAGTGTTAATCTTACCTTTAATGAGAATATAATACATGTGATGCATTTATGTAAAATGTTACAGTGAGTAAAACATGAGTGTCACAAAAGATCTGAAGTAATGTTAGTATCAAATACGAAAAAATTTCCTAACCTAGTGGTGAATGGTAATTTTGACATCTATTTATCACAAAAACTCTTGTGAATATGAATTCATAGCCTTTGAAATTGTGATTTTAATTTCTTACTACTTTTTTGTGCGTTGAAATCGCGATTAATTAACTTTTGTTTTATATGAACCTGCTTCAAAGGAGACGAACTGGACATTTCTTATTAAAAATTAGTAAATGACTTCAAATTTGGACTCTAAAAGTTAATAAAAGTTAAGTTAGTTGTTCTTCATGAATTCAATTCCATGCCATATGGCTAATTTTTCTGTACTTACAGCAACTGATGCATCCCTTGCTGCAGTTGCAAGTATATCTGCGCATGAAACAACTCCAGGACATATTTTCTCGACTTCCCGTTTCGTGTCTTCGATGACATTGAAACCTCTGGCAGAATTAATATTTCCGAATGAAGTTTTCTCACTTTGAATAGAAGGTGTTTCATCAAGTAACACTGATCCATCACAACCCTGAGATAGAACAAAAGCTAATTTTAAGCTCATTTAAATTGCATTAGCCCAACATAGTGAAAATGAGGTTTAGAAAGTATAACAAAACCGTATTTGATTTAACCTGAACAAAGCAATCATGAAAATGCAGACGAATGAGCGATGCAGCCATACGACGCTCGCGTGAAACTGCTCGTCGAATAGAAGTGCGAATCGTACTCAATGCATCTGGACATGTACGGTCGTAATATTTGGTGGAGAGTTGTGCATCACAATGGATACTAGAAAGCAAGAGCAGTATTGAAAAAACTGAAATTTTTGTAAATGTTTCCATTGAAATGCAGAA
This sequence comes from Ophiorrhiza pumila, assembly GCA_016586305.1. Taxonomy (NCBI): domain Eukaryota; kingdom Viridiplantae; phylum Streptophyta; class Magnoliopsida; order Gentianales; family Rubiaceae; genus Ophiorrhiza; species Ophiorrhiza pumila. The sequence goes on along the minus strand of BLIW01000011.1, from coordinate 8,610,694 downwards.
TTAAAGTGCAATTCACGCTGCCTAGAGAAGTGTTAGAAAATATTCCTAGATAAAACTGAAAATTAATTGCAAAGATTTCTAATGAACAACTCGTATTTATAGGATCTTGAAGTGGGAAAATTAAGAAAGGCAAGAATTAATACTGATCATTTCTAGCTGACTTGTTCTTTTCTGGCGTCTGCTTGATATGATAAGAACTGACGAATCCAAGTTTTTTGTTCTTTATGTCTTTATCGAAGAAATTTCATAGCCAGCATTGATTTGGTTTGTTATTATTGTGGAATGTGGAATATTCAAGAACTGGGAATTGTACAGTTAAGATACGTGCGTACAGTTGAGATGATTTGTCTTGGTTCCAAATTAACGTGCATGTGCACGGTCAATGGCTTTATCTCAAAAAGGTTTATTAACAGAGTACACACACTACGAGAATGCTCCAAATTAACAACAATGGCCATTACAAAGTGTTTTTAATTTTAATGCGGCAGACAGAAAGCAAGTTAAGCAAAATTACTTTTATCAAAATAGTGAACTAAACAGTACTAAATTCGTACTCTAAAAATCTGTGTCAAATCCCTACTCTAAAGTAATTTGTCAATTTAGCCTATGTAGTTCTTTCGATTTATTTTCACAATAACGCAAGTATGTCAATTTAGTCTGGTTCTTTCGAATTATTTCACAATACAATACTATAATGCAAGTATATATCCATAGTCTCCATTACTGTAATGGGATATATTTTTTTGCTATTGAAACACCTCAAATTTCTTAATTGCCTTCTATTATTGGTCCGTAAACTATAGTAGCAAGTTCTAGTTTAGATATCACCTGGGAAAATAAGTACTAGGTGCCCATGAAATATTGCTAGAGACCTTGAAATGATCTAACAACGTACTGTTGCCTAATGCGAAATTTATCCATTGTTTGAACGAAACAAATATACTGCTACAATTTTGAAACAAAATCTACCAACAAGAGTAAGGAGATCTATTAATTAGAGTAGATAGAATAGAAATCTCTTCTTTTAAAAATATAAATAATCCTTAATTAGATAAATTTTAATTGTAAATGGTTGTATATTTTGGAGTCCATATCCTCTCCAATATTTATCATGTCTTATTCTGTTTAATGTTCAAAACGACGTAGTTTCATTAAAACTATGGACTAAATGCATAAATATCACTAAAATTACTTTACAATTATTAGACCCTAACCAAGAGATTAGTAAACCCTACGACGTAGCTTTAATTAAGACAGAATATATAAGACAGTTAAAATTTTGGACAGAAGATCCGGTGTCTATATTTTGATAGTATGCCACTGCCTCATGGTATTCTTAGATACTTTGGACAATTCATTTTTGGATTGGGTGTAATTTCCTTTACTAATTTAATTAATAACATTGAGATTGGCATCCTTCTTGCTGAATTAAAAAAAGAAAAGAAAAAAAAAGATTGAGTAGTAGGAGCTCATCCTTCCAACTATATTCTCATCTTGAATGAGATTTCCAACTTTGCATTTTAGACCATACAACATAAGGAACCTTTCTCTAATTATTGAACTTTGCATATCGCTACTTAATCCAGTTTCTAACGGAAAATTGAGGTTTCGGAATCTAAATATAAAACTTTAATTGTAATAATATAAGTTTGTTAAAAAGATTTAATAATAAAAGAAAGAGATGATGCTTTTTATTTTTTAATAATTTTGGCAAAAAGAAAAAGAAAGGATTCTCCTAACTTTGCGGGTCACTTCCTAATTGAAAAAGTTCAAATTAAGAGTCAATGGCAATGTCCCATTAGGCAATAATAATTGATTAATTTGCTTAAATATGTACAAACTTCAGTATTAATCATACAAATAGCTATCAATTAATTTCTTAAAGTCAAAAAATCACAATGTGACACGACTATACCTAATCTCGAACTTTTTGTTTTTGTTTTATTTGATTTAACTTTCACGCAAACCGATTTGGAATTTTTGGGCATACTATGAAATGGTATGGTTAATTAGGTGAATAATAACTGGTCAAAAACACATAAATTTTCAAAAAATGTTCACTAATGAGTTAGAATGAGTTATAGCAAATCACAGTTCAACTTTTTTTGTTCAAAATAATCATCCAATATTTAATCGATTTAATTAGCTTTAACATGATAATTTAGATAACATTCAAATGCTTTTAATTTTTAGTTTTTTAATTACTTTCAATATGCAAAAAAAAAAAAAATGGTATAGATCTATTCATAATAAAACTTACATTGCTCTTTTTTGCTTCAACAAATAAGGGATTCGATGAAAGTCTAGCTTGGACCAATGGGACTGGAAAGAAAAAAAAACATACATTCAAATCAGACAAGAGCACGAATTAAAGTCTTCCTTATATTTCTTTTTATTGAAATTAAATTCAAATTGCAACTTTATATTAGTGACAAAAATAAAATTTGTTGAAAATTAAAAAATAAAAATAATTATTCAAATTGAGAGACCATTAAAATAATTTTTCTCATGTTATATTTCTATTTGGAATGCTAATTGGAGATATTTGATCATTGTCCAATTAGATTACTCAATAATTTTTTATCGCGTGTAATTCTGTACTCGATCATTTTCTAAATGACCTCATTGTTTCTTTTTGTTTTCCAAGCATTTGTTTAATTTTTTTTTTCTCTGCAATTACAAATCATAAATGACAAAAATTTCAATCCACAAGTATTATAAAATTTACCATAGCATTTTTTTTTTTGGTTCTTTATGATTTGGTTTTGCTTGGGTTTAGTTATAATTATCAGAAAGAGTGCATACTGTTCTTAAACATATTTAAAATTACATAGCAGCCTAAAAAGGGAGCCTACAAGACAAAAGATAAAACTTTTGTGGAATCCATGAAAGATCAAAACTAAAAGTTGCGTGGCTAAAGTTGAAAATTCTTCTGTCGTCAACATGCAATGCATCAAATCAGGATTTTGTCAAAAAAATTGATAAACAAAAACTTGTTTGGTCAATAATTAACGTGAAAGTTACACTACTGCAAAATGGCGATTTTAAACCTCCCTTTTTAAAGCGGTTAAACATAATTCGGTGTAATTTATAAAAATGCGGTGCCATTATCGTAATATTAAAGTGTACTTTTTACACCGGTTTTCTTATAACTGGTGTAAATAGTTTTGATATTAGAATCCTTTATTCGCTCATTTTCTACTGTAATATAGCTACTTTTTACACCGGTTTTCTTATAACTGGTGTAAAAAGTACTTTTTACACCGATTTTCTTATAACCGGTGTAAATAGTTTTGACATTAGAATCCTTTTATTCGCTCCTTTTCTACTGTAATATAGCATTCACTTATACTTTTATTGTGTAATTCATCGGAATCATACGACAGCTCCATTAGCTTGATTTTTCAGATCTCAAACAGTACAAACTCACATTTTCTAGATCTTAAAGGACCGATCTATCTTTTTTGTTCAGATTCAAAGCCCAAGCCGCTCAGCTCGATTAGCACCAAAAGAAGTGCCGATTCTTTCTCACCTCCTCGTTCTGGGGTCAGGTATAATTCTCTGATTGTCTTCATCATTTTTATTTTTTTTTGTTTTTTCTTACTTGCGGAATCCGACCATTTCTTTATTTGAATTGAAGTTGATAAGTTATTCCTTTTTGGTAAATTTCAATAATGTTGTAATTGTTCTATTTTGTTCTTAGAGAAAATAATATCTGATAAAGAATGCTCTTTGCATGCTGGCTTCACTGTTTTCTCTTTTCTTTGCTCTGTTCATCTCTAATTTTTCCCACCAGGATGTTTTGCGAAGGAGACAAATTATCGACCCAACTAATACTACTTAAACATTTCACAAGGCTCAGATCTGCCAAACGTGTGCTCCGACCTGCCCATCAAACGTGTGCTTCCAGATTCGAGCCCCCTATCCCGATGGTAAGCAGTTTTTTTTTTTGGAGTTGTGGGATACCCTCCTTGATAATGGATGGATGTTGTTCAGCTATGGATGGATTCAGTAACCGTGAAAGGAATTTGTGCTTTAGTTGATTGGATTCTGGTGGCTGGATACATTTCTATAATTTCTGTTTTTGATCCTGATGAATGTTTATAGTTAATTATTCACATATCTTGGCTGCTGTGTGATGCTCATTTTTTTGGGATGTTTTTGTTTTTTACACCGGTTATATAACCGGTGTAAAATAAACGTTTTTACACCGGGTTTATAAACCCGGTGTAACAAAGACTTTTTACACCGGTTTATAAAATCGGTGTAAAAAATATGTACTTTTTACCCCGCCTGTATATACACCGGTTCATTTTTAAATTAACCGGTGTAAATATTCAGATTTAACCGGTGTAACAGGCTATTTTTGTACTAGTGTTAATAGTTTAATACATCTCGTGGATCAAATTACAAATTATTCTTTGTTCGTTACTTGAATTAAGTTTTCTGTTTTTTTTTTCTGTTGCTGACCTCCTTTGATATTTTTACTAGCTAATTTTAAGGTAATAAGTGGAGGTCATTGTAATTTTAAAAAGGATAAAGGGCTCTAATAGTTCGTAAATTTAGAGGTAAATATCATTTTAATCCCAATTTTGAAAAAGTAACATTCATCAACTTGAATTTTATTGTAAGGTAAATGAATCCCTTAGCTTGGGAGTAAGTATTATTTTGATTTTCAATTAATCTTGAAAAAAATTACATTTTAATCTCTCAACTTGTATTTTGTTATGCAAACAATCTCCAACTCATTTTATATCCATATAATATGAAATTTTATTAGTCATGTAATACTGTTCATAATTCAAAACAACGTTGTTTTTATGCAACATCACTAATGGCGTTACTTGTCAAATGGGTAGAAATAAATTGGGGACTATTTGTGAAACAAAATTCAAGTTGAGAGATTAAAATATAACTTTTTTAATATTAAGTACCAATATGACACTTATCTCCAAGCTAACAAACTATTTGATTCATTTATCCTTTGTTGTGTAAATTAAATAGTTTTCAACTCATTTTTAATCCATTTGACAAATAAAAAATTTATCAAGTAATACTATTTAACATTGGGTAAATTACAAAAAACCTCCCTGTGGTTAGGCGATATTGTAAGTTACCTCCCTGACATATTAAAACCTACTATTTACCTCATTGTGCTTTGGTTTTTTTTGAAAAATAGATGGAAATAGGAGAATTAACAGAGTTTAAATGACACGTGCCATCATAATTAAAAAGAAAATTTTTAACTTTAAAAAATTGGTAAAAAGACAAAAATAACCCTAGTTTATAATATTAAAAAGACAAAACTACCACTACCATCATCTTCTTCCTTAGAATCTGCAACTTTGATCATTTCTCATAGCTCCCAAAACAATTACAATAAAAAAAATTCTCACGTCATAAAAAAGCCTTCACATAAAATTGCAAGAACAGCCAACTTGATGTCCATGCCTCATAGACATGAAAAAATTTCGCAGAGCTCCAACAACAATTATATAAAAAATTCTCATATCACTGGCTTGACATAAAAAATTCTCCACATTATTGCCTTCAATTGGTACAAGATTCAACAATAATTACATCTCAATTCGAATAGCTCCAACAACAATTACATAAAAAAATTCTTACATCACTGCCTTCACATAAAAAAATTTCTCCATATCATTGCCTTCAATTGGCACAAATTCAACAACAGTTCCATTTAAAGTCTTAGTTAAGCTTGGTAGGGGAAAGGATGTCATAACCAGTTGTTCAGAAGCACTTGAAGTTGATGGGGAGCTTGTTGAGGCTTTGGTTCAGAGAGGTGAAGCTAAAATTTTAATAGAAGAATGGGAAGGAGCTGTGGCAGATCTGAAATTAGCTGCTGAAAAATCGCCTCAAGATATGACTGTCCGTGAAGTGCTGATGAAAGCCGAAAGATCCTTAAAGTTGAGCTAGCGGAAGGATTGGTACAAGATTTTGGGAGTTTCAAAAACTGTATCGGTCTCTGAAATAAAAAAGGCTTATAAGAAACTTGCTCTGCAATGGCATCCTGATAAGAATGTTGACAACAGAGAAGAGGCAGCAGCCAAATTTCAAGAAATAGCAGCAGCATATGTCAAGAAAAAAAAATTCCATTTACCCCTCAATTTTTCTCTTCAATTCTTGGTTTTTGACAAATTTAATCAAAGCGCATGAGCTTTTTCTCATTTTCTCTATCTCTTCCCATTCGCTCGCTGCCGAAACATGTAACAGACCCAATTAATAAGCTTGGCCAATTAATCCAAGAAACCATGACACAAGCTTGGTCAATTAATCCATAACCATCAAAGCACAACACCCAGCAAAGAAAATGCTCATTATAATTACTTTTCCCTCCTGGGTTTGAACAAGGCCTCCACCATTGTCACCATTGGGAATCAGGATTACTGGTTGTTTTGCATTCCGTTGACTCCATTTTCTTAAGCTTTGATACCGATGGATCATGCGTTCCTTCCCGGAGCAAGCTCGAAGCATCCAAGATTTCATAATATGCCAGTACCAAAAATCTATGCTTTACCACGGGCTAAAATCGAAGCATGGATTGGGGATTGAAACTTGAAGCACAGATTGGGGTTTGAAGAAGAACGATGCTTTACCATGGGTTAAAATCAAAGAACAAATTGGGAATTTATCAGTGATGAAAGTAAGGAATAAAGGAAGAAAAAAAGGGGAACAATGGCAGACAGGAGAAAACACATACAGAAGGGGTTGACTTGACTTCAGCAGAAGGAGCGTGCGCGTGGTTTACAAAGTCCGTGAAGTTATTCAATTTCCGTTACTTTTCAAAAAAATCTAAAGTACAAGGAGGCAAATTATAGATTTTAATATGTCAAGGAGGTAACTTACAATATCGCCTAACCATAGGGATGTTATTTATAATTTACCCTTTAACATTCAACACAACGTCATCTTGTATCACATGAATGATAACATTTTTTGTCAAATTAATAGAAAATGAGTAACGACCATTTGTATAACAAAAACCAAGTCGATGGATTAAACTGTAATTTTTTCAATATTTGAGAGCCAAATGATACTTATGCCTAAATTGAGGGACTATTGGAGTTATTTATCTTTTTAAAAACTAGGAAAAGAATTTTTTGGTGTTAAGGGAAAACCTCAAATAAGGTCCACAGAACTTTCACTATTTCGATGTATAAAAAAATTCCTAAAAATTCGCTTCGATCATATGATAAAGAAGTTTATTATTATTAATTATATATATTATTATTTGGTTACATATTGACTGTTTTGTAACATTAATAAGTTTTTTTTTCTTTAATCAAATGTTTAACAAAATAATTATTTGAATTAATATTTAGACTGATTCAACTTTTTGCATTTGAACTTTAAAGTTAATCTTCCTTTTAATTAAATAACATTTTGATCAACCCCACATGCAATTTACTACGTAAAGAAATCCCAATTTAACAGCACGAGCACATTCCATGCACGCAAATTATAAAGGATGCAAAGTCTAAATCCATGTGGAATTTTCCTAATCAACTGTTTATTTGATAAAGACAATTTACCTAATCAACTGTTTATATCTTTTTGCTTTTTTTGAGCCAACCCATGTGGAATTTTCAAGCATCTAATAATGATCACTGCATGTCAAGGCACTGCATGTATTGATTTTTGCTTAGCAAAGATTTTCAGCCCATTTCGCTTTGGCGAATTCTTCTTTGAACATTCAAATGTATAGAACACTTCGCACTATTAAACTGATTCAAATAAAAAACCATCTCTTGTAGGGATGCGTGAATGCATCGATTTTTAATTAAATGTTTATATTGAGAGTAAAGCTTTTATAATCTAGAAGTTGGGGGAGGTATATATATAAGAAATAAAGAGTCATATACACTAGTTCAAGAGGTTCATTTTGCAACTAATTCAAACGAAAAAGAAAATAAATGAGAAAGACTAATAAATCTGTTTAGGGTAAAATACACTAAACCCCCCTATACTATATATTGCTCTGTTCCACCTTTATCCCTTATAGTTTTAATTACAATAATTAACGCCCTTAACTTTTCAAGATAAAGAAAATCAATAATGACTTTAAATATAGTCAATAAAAAGATAATTTAAATAATAAAAATAAATAAATAAATAAAAAGATAATTTAAACCTTGTTAAAACTCTTCGATACATATCACAATCAATTAATTTATGAAAAAAAAATGAATAAAGCCAATATAAATGTAACTTTAACCTTATCAGATTGTTCAATACCTACCATAAATTAGAATTGTTCAATACTTACAACACTAATTTTATTCTCATTAGAATTGTTCAATATTTTTAATACCTAATTAAACTCTAAAAAATATAAAGCAGAATTAATTGACATGATAATTGACATAAAACTCATCAACAATGAAAGAGATTTTTCAAGATATATCCTACATTTTTTGTCATGATTTCTTCTTTAGAAAAGTATAAAACGGATTCCTTCTTATTCTTTTGTCAGAATTTTTAATTTTTTAGTTATTGATGGTTTTTATTAAATAATTATTTATTTTAAGATTAATCTTGTCATTTATTATTTTATAATAAAGTCATATACTCAATTCTGTTTAATTACTTAAGGACAATTAACGTATTAGACTAATTACTCTAAAATTAGAAAATTAAGGGGGTTACCCAATAGTATAAGAGAATTTAGTGTATTTTACCCAATAATAAATGACAAGATTAACCTAAAAATAAATATTTATTTAATAAAAGTAATCAATAACTAAAAATTAAAAATTCTGACAAAAGAATAAGAAGGAATCCTTTTTATACTTTTCTAAAGAAGAAATAATGACAAAAATAGTAGGATATATCTTGAAAAATATCTTTCATTGTTGGTGGGTTTTATGTCAATTATCATGTCAATTAATTCTGTTTTATATTTTTAGAGTTTAATTGGGTGTTGTAAATATTGAACAATTCTAATGGGAATAAAATTAGTGTTGTAAGTATTGAACAATTTTAATTTATAGTAGGTATTGAAGAATCTGATAAGGTTAAAGTTATATTTATATTGACTCTATTCATTTTTTTTTATAAATTAACTGGTTGTGATAAGTATCGAAGAGTTTTAACAAGGTTTAAATTATCTTTTTATTAACTATATTTAACGTCGTTATTGATTTTCTTTATCTTGAAAAGTTAAGGGGGTTAATTGTTGTAATTAAAACTATAAGGGATAAAGGTGAAATAGAGTAATAGTATAGGGGCGTTTTGTGTATTTTACCCATATGTTTATTAATCTTAAATTAAAGAGTGGAGTGAGTAAACCAAAGAGGAAAGTTTGAAGTATTGCCAATTCTTTGGCAATACTGATATTTCCAAGCAAAGAAAATTTGTACAGGAACACGTCAGGAACCGTAACAAAAAATTTGTCAATTTGCTGGCTTGAAGAAAATTTGTTTGTAACGCGGAAAAGCCAACAATTGACCAACCAACTCAACAAAATAATAGCAAACGAAGTTACGTTTTGATCTTTCTGTTCATTCGATCTCCTAAAACCTATAAATATTCAGCAGAATCATCATATGCCTAATTCACAAATCCCATCAACATTCTTCACTTCTAAGAGAACTTTTTTCTGCATTTCTTAACGTTTGTTCATAAAGAGAACTTCCAATTAAGGAACGATTAAATTAATTCCTATGGATTCTTTGGCAAAACTTGTGGTCATTTCAGTACTAGTACTCTTGCTGGCTGACTTGCAATGTCAAGCACATGTACAACTATCTCCAACATTTTGAGTCTTTTCTCAAAATATGATCCTTTTCAAAAAAATTTCTAAGAATAGGGTTGTTTTCAAACCCTATTCTAATTATAGGAACTTCGCATTCATCAGTGAAATATGAAAAAAAATAAAAAAAATAATAATTTATTAAAACAAAATTGACATCCGGACTTACGTCCGGACGCAAGTCCGAATGAACAATTTTCATCTGGATGCCAATTTTTTCTAAATAATTATAAAATTTTTTCTAAATAAGTAAAAAATTATTTGCAAGGAAATTTTTTTTTACAAACATAATTGTCATTTATTATATGATTACATTTTATTATGTTGTTATTTTATTTTGTTGTAAAAAAATCATTGGAAAAAATTATAATACCGCAACCCACAGTTGTAAAAAAATATTTAAAGTAATTAATTTAGGAAAAATTTGAACTCACCCTTGTAAAAAATATTTAAAGTAATTACATATAAAATAATTTAGAAAAAATTTGAACTCTTTAAAATAAATCCGAAAAAAAGTTCATTGAAAAAAATTATAATTACGCAACTCATGAATATTTTAAATATTTTACGGAATATTTTGCTATTTTGCTGAATCCTATAAAATTTATGAGTTGCGTAATTATAATATTCATGAGTTGCGTAATTATAATTTTTTTCAATGAACTTTTTTTCGGATTTATTTTAAAGAGTTCAATTTTTTTCTAAATTATTTTATATGTAATTACTTTAAATATTTTTTACAACTGTGAGTTCAAATTTTTCCTAAATTAATTACTTTAAATATTTTTTTACAACTGTGAGTTGCGGCATTATAATTTTTCTAATGAATTTTTTATAACAAAATAAAATATATTCATATAATTAATGCCAATTAGGTTTGTTAAAAAAAATATTCCTTGCAAATAATTTTTTACTTATTTAGAAAAAAAATTATAATTATTTAGAAAAAATTGGCATCCGGACTTGCGTTGGTGTGTCATTTTGTACCAAATTAATTTACTTACTCTCTAAAGATAAATAAGTATAGTGTGAGTAAGGTCGATCCCACGAGGAACAACAAATTTTCCAATTCAATTAATTTGCCAATAGTAACTACAATTTATTCAATGATTAAAACAGTTAAAGTAAAGAAGTCAATTACGAAATAAGTAAATAATATAATAAAATTCATAAATTAATCAATCAAAAGAAAAGATCCGGCTATAAATAAATCCACACTAATCAATTCTCAATTGTTCATCGACTCAAAGATAACAATCTCTATTTAATCAGTTATTATAGATTACCGAGTATCGACTCTGACATAATCCAATTCTTCGTTAATTATTCGTTAATTGACAAGTATCGGCTTGACTCAATTAATTCCCTATTTATAACACAACCCGGCCGGAATCAGCCGAACACCAGATTTAATGTTATAAAAGCATTACGTAATGAAGAACCTAACTCTAACAAATCATATCATGAATCAGCATGCAACAACTTGTTAACCAATTGTTCCCGTCTACCGAGACAGTAGCTTCGCCACTAATTAATCTTACTATTCAAATCCAGTGATTTAACTAGGGATTAATTGGCTCTACCTAATTCGATTAAAGGTGATCAAGCTTTAATTAAATTAGATAATTAACTTTAGGCTTAGAAAACTCTTGAAATCAAATAAGAGAAAGTTTAATTAAGAACAATTAGATCTCACAATTCATGCATCGATTAGTGTTTCATTATCTACAGCCAGACAAGAAAACTACTCACTAAACATAATTAAAAAAACAAACAAGAATAATAATAGAAACGAAAATTAAATTAAGCTAAAAATTGCAAACCAGGCTGCTCGTCGTTTGGGCAAACGACGAGCTCTGAATTCTCCTAAAATATGGGCTGCAGCTATTCTGCAGACCCAGTTACTATTCAAAACTTCTCAAACGTAAAAACTAAAGCTGCAGGAAGATTAAAGATGTCTTAACCTAATTAATCTACTCCCTTATATAGGGAAAGGAATAAGACTTCCTAAATCAACTAAAAGATTGCATCTTCATTGTTTCCAAATTCTAAAAACCCACATGCGGCTGTAAAAAGGTAAGCTTCCTAATCTTCTTCAACAACCCACTTGGTAATTTCCAAGAATCCTTTTGCTGCCAAATCTCTCAATCTTATTCTCCAAGTCTTTGATCTTCCAGAAAACATTCCAAATCCATCTTTTCCTCTCAGCAATCCCGCATCATAGAACCTTCCAAATTCTGCAAGAATAAACATAATTAAGCACAGATTTTCCCTCACAAAGCACATAAAATCATAGATAATAACAGAACTATTTCGTGCTTATCAAGATCCCCACACTTAGACTATGCTGGTCCCTCAGCATTCAAACAAAAAAATTACAAACATCAAACCAGCAAACAACTAAACCATTTCACTAAACAAACACTAGTCCAGCCAAACTGAGAAACTCTTTTAAAAATTCATGCTTAGTCCAAGTAAAAATCTTATGCACAATCAAGTCCTCCAAGTCAAAATACAAAGTTCTGAGTAACTCTCCAAGATCACTCCAAGCACTCATAAATGTATGAAATTGGGTTCAACCACTCAATTAATCGCATATGGAAAACTTATTATGAGCTTGCAAATATGTCAACAGATAATCATAACATTGAAACTAAACAAAAATCAAAAGGTCTTTCAATGGGTTGTAATGGGGCTGGGGTTTACAAGATAGGATTTAAGAGGAATAAAAGGCTAAAAACAAAACCAAGGTGTAAGCAACACAATAAAGAACATCCCCACACTTATCTTGAACCAAGTCTCAACTTTTGATTTCCAAAATAACTCAAAGTAATTCCAGCACAGCATTCATTTTTTTACGTGCTTTTTCACATTTTTTGTATCATTTTTTTTCTTTTTCTACTGCTGCTGTTCTTTCTTTCTCTTATTTTTTTTCCTCTGCCACAGTTTAGGCAAACAGTACAAACAGAATTCTGCAGATTTTTCTTTCATTTTTCCATTCTGTCCCAACATTGTTTGGGCAAACTGTGAACTTCAACCTTTCAATTCCATCAGAACAAACTGAAATAACTTCCTCACAGAGACTTAAACATACGATTCTCTTCTCTTTCAATCAAGGGGAAACTAAATCATAACATAAGTTACTTACACCTTAGTGGGCCAAAAGAAAGTTTAAAAGGGTCTTAGGCGAAACATTAGGTGGTGTAAATACAAAGAAAAGGTTCAAGGCTCAAAGGGGTTCACTAATGCTCAAATTAAGGTAGGAATGAAATTAAAATCAAAATGGGTTTATTCCTAATGCCTTTATCATTTTCAAGTTCAAATTCAACACATGATATCCATGCACAACAAAGCAAGCTCAATAAGTCAATTAAATGCAATTTACACTCATTCAAAGAATAATTCATTCAAGCACCAACAAAGTGGTTATTGTGTGCTTAGGCTTCAAGATCCTCACATTTAATTGGGCAAACTAAACTCAGAATATGCATTCATCATCCTTGGAGTCATTCAAGATTATGCAAAAACCATCACAATAAACTAAGCAAGTTTTAATTATGTTTAGTTTGGCCAGACAATGCTTATAAAAGTGAAATAATTCAAAACATCCTACCACAAATAACAAACTGATAGCAAAAACTAATTGTTTTTTGTGAAACGTTTTCTAATTTTCTTATTTTTTTTGGATTTTTGTTATTTGAAAACAAAACTAAAACTACACATAACATATAACACCTCCCCACACTTAAACAATAACATGTCCTCATGTGAAGAAGGAAAACTAAATAACATAAAAAACAAAAAACATAGAAAAAGTAAGAGAAAAGGGACAGCCTGAGTGATTGTGGGTGTTGCTTCGGGGGCAAACGACGGCTGCAGAAACTGGAGAATATCAGAATTGGATCTTGACTACTACAATTTTAGAGGAATTGTAAAGACTATGGCAGACCCAAGAAACGCGAGCAATCAACTCCTCTTGAAGATCAGCAATATCACCAAGTGATTTAGCTCGAAAGAGAATCCCACGGTTCACAAAACTTAAGAGCTCCAAGTACATCAGTAAAATTTAAATAAGAAGTTTGCAAGCACAACAAGGCAATTGGGTTATCTTCACAAATATTATGCCAAATAGATCTCAAAGAAATATTAAAGTGTCAAACTAAGATCAAGTGACATAGAAAATAGGATACCACCAAGTGATTATGGTAAAAGGAAAGAATTTTTAAACAACACACTTGGTCAAATCGTCTAAAATCATCCCATTACTGAAAACAATCGTTAGAATCACTACGGGAGAGCTTGTAATGGAACATTATTCAGCCACAGGTGTTTAATGAACCTGGAACAAAAGCAAATTTATTAAAACTATGAAAAGTAAACTAGTAAAGATGAAAATTAAAAAAGGAAAGGAAATATTGGGTTGCCTCCCAACAAGCGCCATTGTTTTAATGTCCTTGGCTAGACCAAGTATGTGTCGAACTCAGTAAACCATTGGAGGAGGCTCCGGAGGTGGTCTTGGAGAAGGCACATCTTGTATGCAAGTCAAAGATTTTACTACAGCTTCCTTGTAGCTTCTTTGGTTCCATGTCAATTTGATCATTGAACTTTGAATAAGATTCTTGTTGACAGTGGGCAACGTCTTTTCCTCACTAAAAAACACAAATTTTGGAGGTTTAATCAATGATAAAAGTTACAGAACCGGAACTTGCAAAATATAAGGAAAAAGTGTTTCAGCCGGATCTCGTTTGGGCGAACAGAAGCTTTCTGGGTTGCTTGAAAACACTTGTATTAGATTCAATGACATTGTTTCATCTCCAATCTCTTCTTTCTTCAATTCTTTGATGTCAGAATCTGGTTCTTTACATTTATGTGACAGTGTATCCTCAAGAACAACCGGCATGTCATCACATTCCACCACCATCTCCTCTTTTAGATGTTGGGTTCTCTTGGCAAGAAAATCTTTTTCAAACTTTGCAACCTTTGGCATTTTTCTAATTGCTTCAAGGAATGAATCTGTAATCTCCACCTTGTTGAAGATGGTTAAGATATCACTCATGTCATCATCATTCACATCTCTTGTTAACCTGCCAGGAAAAGAAGGAGGTATTTTAATCTCAGATATTGGTGAATTTAAATTAAATCTTACCTCTGATTTCTGAGATTCTGCGTTTGGGCAAACGAAGTCTCTATTTCTGGGCTGTTGGGTTGTTCAATTTCGAACTCTGCCTCTGGTTCTTCAACTTTTTGTCCACTACTTAACATCATCTGAGTAGTGTCTTCCATTGGATTAACCAACACTTGGGATGTGATTTTTCCTTGATTACTAAGCAAATCATTGAATTGAGTAATTTGGTTACTCAATTCTTTAAAACTTGCCATTGTGGCTTCTGTTTCTTGTTGTATCACATTCAAGTGTGGAAATAATGGAACCATCTCTTGTTGCCATATATCATCTTGTGTTGGCACACTGTCTTTCTGCATAATTTTAACTGAGTTAGCTAAATTTGCAAGTAAATCTTCAAGAGATGTACCTGAACTAGTAGTCGGTACTGCAATGTTTTGGCCAAAGGAAACCATTGAATGTTGCTGTTCCCATGTCCATGGTGATGGCTGTTGCTGCACCTGATTCCCATCAATGAAGTTTGGGTGGTTCCACCACTCCGAATTGTATGCATTGGAATAAGGGTTGTGATGATATTGTGGATGAAAACTCCCAATTGTATTGAATTGTGCCATTGGATACTCTTGAGCAAAGTGAAGCATAACTGTAAAAATAAAGCAAATTAACTAAAAAGAAAATAATGCCGTTCCCCGGCAACGGCGCCAAAATTTGGTGTGTCGTTTTGTACCAAATTAATTTACTTACTCCCTAAAGATAAATAAGTATAGTGTGAGTAAGGTCGATCCCACGAGGAACAACAAATTTTCTAATTCAATTAATTTGCCAATAGTAACTACAATTTATTCAATGATTAAAACAGTTAAAGTAAAGAAGTCAACTACGAAATAAGTAAATAATAAAATAATAAAATTCAGAAATTAATCAATCAAAAGAAAAGATACGGCTATAAATAAATCCACACTAATCAATTCTCAATTGTTCATCGACTCAAAGATAACAATCTCTATTTAATCAGTTAGTTATAGATTACCGAGTATCGGCTCTGACATAATCCAATTCTTCCTTAATTATTCGTTAATTGACAAGTATCGGCTTGACTCAATTAATTCCCTATTTATAACACAACACGGCCGGAATCAGCCGAACACCAGATTTAATGTTATAAAAGCATAACGTAATGAAGAACCTAACTCTAACAAATCATATCATGAATCAGCATGCAACAACTTGTTAACCAATTGTTCCCGTCTACCGAGACAGTAGCTTCGCCACTAATTAATCTTACTATTCAAATCCAGTGATTTAACTAGGAATTAATTGGCTCTACCTAATTCGATTAAAGGTGATCAAGCTTTAATTAAATTAGATAATTAACTTTAGGCTTAGAAAACTCTTGAAATCAAATAAGAGAAAGTTTAATTAAGAACAATTAGATCTCACAATTCATGCATCGATTAGTGTTTCATTATCTACAGCCAGACAAGAAAACTACTCACTAAACATAATTAAAAAAACAAACAAGAATAATAATAGAAACCAAAATTAAATTAAACTAAAAATTGCAAACCAGGCTGCTCGTCGTTTGGGCAAACGACGAGCTCTGAATTCTCCTAAAATATGGGCTGCAGCTATTCTGCAGACCCAGCTACTATTCAAAACTTCTCAAACGTAAAAACTAAAGCTGCAGGAAGATTAAAGATGTCTTAACCTAATTAATCTACTCCCTTATATAGGGAAGAGAATAAGACTTCCTAAATCAACTAAAAGATTGCATCTTCATTGTTTCCAAATTCTAAAATCTGACATGCGGCTGTAAAAAGGTAATCTTCCTAATCTTCTTCAACAACCCACTTGGTAATTTCCAAGAATCCTTTTGCTGCCAAATCTCTCAATCTTATTCTCCAAGTATTTGATCTTCCAGAAAACATTCCAAATCCATCTTTTCCTCTCAGCAATCCCGCATCATAGAACCTTCCAAATTCTGCAAGAATAAACATAAATAAGCACAGATTTTCCCTCACAAAGCACATAAAATCATAGATAATAACAGAACTATTTCGTGCTTATCATGCGTCCGGACGTAAGTCCGGATGTCAATTTTGTTTTAATAATTTTTTTATTTTTATTTTTTTCCCATATTTCACTGACTTCGCATTCGGTGAATGCGAAGTTCCTATAATTAGAATAGGGTTTGAAAACAACCCTATTCTTAGAAATTTTTTTGAAAATGATTCTATTTTGAGAAAAGACTGCCAACATTTTAAGACCGTACATGTCCAAAAGCACTGAGTACAATTCGCCATAATATTAAACAAGCTGTATCGCGTGAACGTTGTATGTAGGCATCCCTCATTCGTCTCCGTTTTCATGATTGCTTTGTTCAGGTAATTAATAAAAAATGTAAATTGCTTCATCTATATATGTTATTTTCATGGTGTCAATGACTTGATGAATGCTCAAATTAATCAGAGAAATTGTATATTTATAGGGTTGTAATGGATCAGTATTACTAGATGAAACACCTTCGATTCAAAGTGAGAAAACTTAATTGGCAAATAATAATTCTGCTAGAGGTTTTGAAGTTATAGAAGCTGCAAAAAGGCAAGTTGAGAATATATGTCCAGGAGTTGTTTCTTATGCAGACATAGTTTCAGTTGCAGCAAGGGATGCATCAGTTGCTGTAAGAATTATTTCAAATTGTTTGATTTCTTGTCATACATATGCTAAGTTGAATATTCATCAAGACTAATGCATGCATACCATTACTTTTATCAATGAAATTTATATGCATTTTGCAATGAACTATATATATATATAGGTTGGCGGTCCAACATGGCAAGTAAAGCTTGGAAGAAGAGATTCAACCACAGCAAGTCGGTCTCTAGCAGATGCAAATCATCCAAGCCTTTTTGCTGATCTCAGAGATCTTATTGACAATTTTGCAAGACAAGGCCTTAATGCCAGGGAAATGGTTGCCTTGTCAGGTCAGGATAATTGTTACATCTCTGTCATGTGTACATTCTTAGTATCAATAAACCGTTTAAGAAATATATTTGAACTCGGAATTGAAATATTGCAGGATCACACACAATAGGGCTAGCACAATGCGCCACTTTTCGGGGAAGAATATATAGCAATGGAACAAACATTGATGCTGGATTTGCAATCACCCGTAGGCGCCAATGCCCAAAAAAAGATGGCGTTGGAGACAGAAAATTGGCACCACTTGATTTGGTGACGCCGAATTCATTTGACAACAATTACTTCAAGAATCTCATGGGAAAGAAAGGTCTTCTTATATCCGATCAAGTCCTTTTCAATGGAGGATCAACTGACAACATTGTCTCGGAATACAGTCGAAACCCAAAAATCTTTCTATCAGTCTTCGCTTCTGCCATGGTTAAAATGGGAGATATTGAACCCCTGACAGGCCGCAATGGCATGATAAGGAAGATCTGCAGTAGAGTGAACTAAAATTTGTCAACAGATCGAGTTGATTAAATATTTGATTCACTTATTTTCTAGGAAGTGTATAAATATCCACTATATATTCTTCAATTCAGTTGTAGTATTGATTCATTCTTTGTTGTCTTGTAATTATAATTGCATTTGTTTTTAATTTAACTAGAAATAAGGCACATGGGACGCACGTGTTTGTTTTGTGTTATGTTATTTAAAAAGAAGGCAATGAATATAAAGAAATAAATGTAAACAAAAAAGTTTGTATAATTTATTTTTTCTTGAATTTTATCTTCTTTTGTATTGTAGTTTCTTTTACTTTCTTTTTTTGCCTTGATAGAGTAAACGTTCTCTTCAAATTATAAAGTACCTTATTGTTGTCGTATTCATCTATAATTTGAACTTTATTATTATCAAAAGTTATATTCTTTGCTGCTCTTTTCCTTCTTATTTTTGTTGACTTCCGTTGCCTTCATTGATCTCCTCAATCGAATTTTAAACTTCACAATTATTGGCTGAATTTTGTTTTTGAACTTTTTTCAAAATTACATACAACCATACATCGAGACATTTCTATCAAATTTGTTGACATTTTGCATTTTTATTTCAAATTCATAATCCTCACCATCAAAATTTACCATTTTTTACAATACTACGATTGCTCTTCTTGCTACATAGAGTTATATATTCTTTTAATAATTACAATGTAATATTTTAATTTTGGATAAAAATTTATTTGTCATTCATTCTTGATTGTAAATTGAGTCTATATATTATTGTGAACAACATTCTATAAACAATTTTGCTTGTTAATAGAATAAAACTATTGTTGTATAGTGTCATTGTCAAATGATTTTTAGTACTATTATTAACACTTGACAGTTTAATAGAAGACAACAATCTTCTCAAGAAGCACAAATTTCACATAAGTATTATTGAATATTAATAACATTGTAATATAGTATTATAAAAAATAAAACCCTTCAAGTACTTATATAGTTTTAAGAAACTTAAAACTAAACTAGAAAATAAATCAAAATAGACCCAAAGGTAGTCAAGACAAAGGAATTTAGGTCTAAACGTGATTTCTCCTGCATATCACAATACTCAGCAAATATCCAGTCGATGTCAATCTCTTCCAATTGATAAGAACTCACCCTTAAGTGATTTAGGTATAAAGATCTTCCTTATTCTTAAAGTTTGTCTTTATTATGAACCAACCAACCCATTTTATACTAAACTTTCACACAAGTTGAATCAACACCATTATCATCATATATTTGAACTCCTTTTGAAATTTCTGCTACAGTCTAGATCTTGTATTTAGTATTCATCTTCACATATAATTCTGGACAGATCTTGTAGCATGCAAAAATATTTTTTGATTGCTTTTTTTAATAAATAAACTCCCGCATATTGATATTTTCTTCTAATAGAAAATGGTCAATATAATTTTTAAAATATAAGAAATCATAATTTAAATTCTCAATTTTAACAATTATTTCGATATTATTTAGCCCATAATTTATAGGACATATTTTGCAAGAGAATAATTTATAGCTATGTCTAGTGTGGAAATGCATATTATAATTTTATTTTCTTTAAATTGCCTCAGTTAGTGATTCTTGATTTTGTACTATCTTGAACGTTTATTTCTTCGACCTTGAATGTTCTTAGTTATTTGTAACATAGTTTTAACTTGCTCGACATCCTTTACTACTTTGATCCCATCAATAAATAATGTGAGTGAAACCTATAGAATTTGTATACAAGAAAGTTTTTGTATGGAGAAAGTTATGTGGTTTTAAGATTTTTACTTGATGCTTACCATTGTTGTAATTCTTTTACTTCTTGACCATTTGGATATATTTAATTATATTGTGGATGGAGTGAGGTTCGAAAGTTTAAATTTATCCGATATGAAAAATTTGTAAATACGATTAATATAGTGAAGAATTGATAAATTTAGACATTTATATTTAATACCTTGAAATGTTGAACACTTGAAAGCTAATACAACAATGATTGAATTTGGTCTATTTTTCCTCTGAAAGTTGTCTTATTTTGTTGGCCAAATTTTCCCATAATACAATCTTAAATGCTTTCATTTTGCGTAGTTTTAAATTATGTGATGGATATATGATGAGCATAAAATAATTCATATTTTTTATGCAGATTTTAATAGGGTAGGTGGGGTGAAATTGTACTTATTTGGTTTAATTGATGCAGAATTGTGGAAGATTCTAATATTGAATCACGCGAGAGAAGGAGATGAAATGTGGAGGTTTTGCTCTAAAAGATCAAGGACTGGAAACGAGGCTTAAGGATTTGGGACAGCAAGAGCATTTTGTGGACGCTACCAAACGAGAAAAGAAGATTGGTAACAGGAAGAATCATTGGCAGTTACCAATAGGGAGAAGAATTTGATTTGGAAGATATTTTGTTACAACCGAATGAGGTTGAGAGATTTATGGAAACTAGAAGATTTCTGTTTTGAGTTGAATTAGGAAATCATATTTTTTATCTTCTATTGAAGGAAGAAGAAGAGGGAGGACAGATATATATCTTTTTCATCTCTTTTCTGAATACTGGGCACAGTTGTTTTTTCTTTTACTTGTTTTTAGGTGTAAGCATTTTTTCTGCAGTTTTATTGTACCACAAGAACAGTAGTACCGTCGTTTGCCCAAACGACGGTCCGGTTGGTTTTATATTTCAATTTTAATTAAGTTCCTTTTTAATTATTATTCTTGCCTTCTTTTAATTATGGTTAGTGAGTAATTCTTTATCTGGTAAATAAGTAAGAAGCACTAATTATGATTAAGCTGTGAGACCAAATTGTGTTAATCAATGATTTCATATTCAATTCCAAAAGTTTTCTGAAAATAGCGTTCATTACCTAATTGGATTAAAGCCTGATCAACTTTAATAAACTTAGGTAGAGTCAATTATTCTCTAGTTAAATCACTGGATTGAATTAGTAAGATTAATTAGTGACAAAGCTGCTGTCTAGGTAAACGGAGACAATTGGTTAACAAATTATTGTATGCTGATCATAGTATAATTTGTTAGAGTTAGGCCCTTCTAAAAATTTATGCTTTTTTAACAGTAAATTGTGTGATCGGCTGATTCCGGCCTGATTCTGTTAGAAATAGGGAAATAGTGGATTAAGCTGATACTTGTCCACTATCGAATAAGTAAGGAAGGATTGGGACACGTCAGAGCCGATTCTCGGTGTTCTATAACGGACTGATTGAAAATAAAATTATTATCCTTGTGTCAACGATCAACTGATAAAGATTAGTGTGGATTGCTTATTACCAAAATTTTTCTGAAGTATTTTAATTTAGTAATTTTATGATATTAATTGCTTTGTTTATTAATTCGTGAATTTATCTATTTTCCTACATATTATTTTAATTTGTGGTGACGATTGCAAATTAATTAATTAAGAAAATTTGTTGTTCCTCGTGGGATCGACCTTACTCACATTATACTTAAATTATTGTTTGAGAGTAAGTTAATTAATTTAGTATAAAACGACACACCAAATTTTGGCGCCGCTGTCGGGGAACGGCGTAATTTTTCTTTTTAGTTAATTTGCTTTTTGGTTAATGTCCAGATCTTCTAATCCAAATTTTCTTTTCAATCCAGAAATCGAAAAGACAGCAAGGCAATTAAAGAAGGAGACGAAGAAACATTACCAAGAAATTAATTCTGGTCCAGCACCTGGCGCGTCGTTTGACCAAACGACGACGAGCAGAATCAAAGACCCAGCTGAATCAGACTCTTCTTCTGACGAACTTTCCATGGCTAATCCTCCACCTGGAAACCAGTAACCTATAGGTGAGAGCCACCGCCTGGATTCGAACAGCAACAAAGAGCTCATGTGATCAATCTAGTTGAGTAGAATCCAATTCCACCTCCAGTGCGAGATCAACCTTTAAGGGAGTCCACTAATCCAATAATTAATTATAAGCCTTCTTGTATTGTTTTGCCTGCACTTACCACTGATTATGAATTGAAATCATCTTTTCTAAATCTATTGCCTAAATTTAATGGAGACTTTGGAGAAGACCCACATAGCTTTTTGCATGATTTCATTAAGTCTGTGAAACTGTCAACAATAGAGGAGTATCACAGGAATATATTAAACTCGATAGTTTTTCCTGGTCTTTAACTGGAAGTGCAAATGCATGGTTTAAAACTTTAACTCCTAGATCCATTACATCTTGGAATGGCATGCAAAGGATATTCTTGATGAATTATTTCCCAGCATCTAAGATTGCATTTGGTAGAAAGGAAATTGTAGGCATTAAACAGGAATATGATGAATCTTTGACTGCCTATTGGAATAGATTTAAAAGATTATGTAAGGGACGTCCTCAACATCAAATCTCTGACGAACTTTTAATTCAATATTTCAATGAAGGATTATAACCGGAAGAAAAGAGAACACTTGATGCAGTAAGTGGTGGAGCCTTTATGGATAATAGCATAGCTCAAGCTACGAGCTTGATAACTAAAACTTGTGAGTCTCGCCAGCAATACCAGCCTTTGCGTCGCGCAACAAAGCAAGTCAGTAAAATTACCAACTCTTCTATAGAAAGCAAACTGGAAGCCTTGACAGCAAGTGTTGAGAAGTTGATCAATGGAAGGAGTGTGGGACAGTTGGAAAATGTTTGTGATATTTGTAGAAACCCCAACCATTCCACAGATTTATGCTAAATGACTCAAGAGAAACTAGATGCACAAGTGAATGCAATGGGAGGATATCAACAAAAGCACTATGATCCTTATGCCAACACCTTCAATCCAGGTTGGCAAGACCATCTGAATTTGAGCTACAGAGCTCGCGCACCTCAGCCAAATTTTCCCCCATAAGCTCAGCAGCAAAATCAGTTTCGGCCAACAGCACCACCTGCCCAACCAAATAGGGGATTTGTCGCTACCTCAAAGCCAGGAATTCCTCTTGAGGAGATGCTTGGTAATTTAGCCACTTCTGTCACCTTAATACAGAATACTCAAGTCCAGCGCCAAGGAGATTTTCATAAATTTCAGCAAGAAACAAGAGCTGCCATAAGTGGTCTAAACACTCAAATGACCCAATTAGCAAAACACATCAATGAGACACAAGGTCCTCAGGGTAAACTACCATCTCAAACTCACGTGAAAATGTAAGTCAAATAACTCTGAGAAGTGGGAAGCAACTTGAGGGAACAACTGTTGAGGAAAAGTCTGATATTTAAAAAAAATGAAACATCGTCGTTCGACCAAACGACGCGAGCCCAGAAAACTGAGGTAACTTCTAATTTAAATTTGCCAAATTCTGAAATTAAAATACCTCATCCTTTTTCTAACAGGTTGAAGAAGAATGTCAAGGATGAAGATTTGAATGATATATTGACGATTTTTAGCAAAATCGAAATCAATATTCCATTCCTTGATGCCATTCGGAAAATGCCCAAATGTGCCAAATTCTTAAAGAATTTCCTTGCAAGGAAGAACCCTTATGCAGCAAAGGATAAAGTGGTGGTAGGAGAAAATGTTTCAGCTGTTATTCAACAAAAACTACCTCCCAAATGTAAAGACCCAGGTATGTTTTCTATCCCATGTGTGATTGGTGAGAGGAAAATCAAAAAATGCATGTTGGACTTAGGAGCCTCAATTAATGTCATGCCTCTTTCCACTTACCAAGGATTGAACATAGGTCATTTAGCTGAAACAAGGGTAATTATCCAACTTGCTGATAGATCATTAGTTTATCCAAAGGGGATGTTGGAAAATGTGTTAGTTAAGTTTAATGATTTCATTTACCTGGCTGATTTTTACGTGCTTGATTCACATAATCCTCATGATTCGAATTCTGCAGTTCTGTTATTAGGGAGACCATTTTTGAAAACTGCTAAATCAAAAATTGATGTGGATAAGGGGACACTAACATGTGAATTTAATGGGGAATATCATACTTTTAATATTTTTGATGCAATGGATTATCCTTTGGATGTAGAAAATGTGTATTCACTTGATGTTATAGAATCTCTTGTCCAAGAACATCTTGAGACATAATTTGTACAGGACAAACTTGAATTAACAATTACCAGAAGCTGGACAGAATCTGAGATTAACCAGCAAGCTAATGAGGAGATCACAACCGCAATCATGTCACTTCATTCTTTAGACGAGCTTGCAACCAGATTCTACACTCATTGTTTGCCCAAACAGGAAGCACAGAATAAACTTCTCCCTTCTATTTTCAAAGCTCCTGTTCTTGAATTAAAGTCGTTGCCTAATGATCTGAAATATGCTTATTTAGGTGCTGAAGAAACTCTTCCAGTAATCATAAACAAGCACTTTACTCAAGGTCAAGAAGAGAAATTGTTACGAATTCTTCGTTAACGGAAAGAAGCCATTGGTTGGACCTTTACTGATCTTAAAGGAATCAGTCCCACAATTTGTATGCATCAGATATTACTTGAAGCTGATTCCAAACCAGTTCGTGACCCGCAAAGAAAACTCAACCCAAACATGAAGGAGGTAGTTCTCAAAGAGATATTTAAGTTGTTAGAACTTGGCATCATATTTCCTATTTCGGATAGTCAATGGGTGAGCCCAGTTCATGTTGTTCCCAAGAAATCAGGTTTGCAAGTAGTGAAGAACGAGAAAATTGAATTAGTACCTATGCGCCTTCAAACAGGATGGCGCATGTGTATTGATTATCGCAAATTGAATACAGCTACTAGGAAAGACCATTTTCCGTTGCCTTTCATTGACCAAATGTTAGAAAGGTTAGCTGGTAAAATATTTTTATGTTTTCTTGATGGCTTTAGTGGATATTTTCAGATTTATATGTCTAAGGAGGATCAAGAAAAGACCACTTTTACATGCCCATTTGGAACATTTGCAAATAGACGCATGCCCTTTGAATAATGCAATGCCCCTGGTACTTTTCAACGTTGTATAATGAGCATATTTTCTGATATGATTGAAAAATGTATAGAAATATTTATGGATGACTTTACTATTTACGGTAATTCATTTGATGAATGTCTTTATCATCTTGATAATGTGCTTATACGTTGTATTGAAAAGAACTTGGTCTTGAATTATGAAAAGTGCCATTTTATGGTTAGGGAGGGTATTGTTTTGGGACGTATTGTTTCAGATAAAGGAATTCAAGTAGATAAGGCAAAGATTGATTTAATTGCACAACTACCTTATCCAACTAATGTGCGTGAAGTTCATGGATTTTTAGGCCATGCAGGTTTTTATCAAAGATTTATTCATAACTTCGCAAAGATTGCATCACCAATGACAAAGCTGTTGCAGCACGATGTCCAGTTTACCTTTACAGCTGAATGCAAAGAAGCCTTTGACAAGCTAAAGAAAAAACTGAGTTCAGCTCCCACAGTCCAACCCCCTCAATGGGACTTTCCTTTTGAATTAATGTGTGATGCGAGCGATTACGCCGTTGGAGCAGTACTTGGTCAAAAATTCGGCAAAGAGAGTCATGTTATATATTATGCGTCGAAAATTTTAAACACTGCACAGTGCAATTACACTACCACTGAGAAAGAATTGTTAGCGATTGTTTTTGCATTTGAGAAATTTAGATCTTACTTGTTAGGTTCTAAAATCGTTGTTTATACTGATCATGCTACTTTAAAATATCTTTTCTCTAAGAAAGAATCTAAACCACGACTAATTCGATAGATTCTTCTCTTGCAGGAATTTGATTGGGAAGTTAAAGATAAGAAAAGTGCTGAAAACCACGTAGCTGATCATTTAAGCAGACTGGTTTTTTATGATGACCGTTTGCCCATACGGGAGACCTTTCCTGATGAAGAACTTTACTCTTTAACAGGTAATTCAGGTAAGGATCCCAGGTTTGCAGACCTGGTTAACTATTTAGTTAGTAAGGAATTTCCTAAAGGTATTCCACATGCAAAGAAATTAAAAATTCAAAGTGATGCAAAGTATTATTTGTGGGATGATCCCTATTTGTGGCATATTGGAATTGATCAAATTTTGAGGAGATTTATCCATGAAAATGAAGTTAATGACATTTTGCATCATTGCCATTCATTTGCTTGTGGAGGACATTTTGGTCCTAAACGAACTGCACGGAAAGTTCTTGATAATGGTTTTTATTAGAAATCTATTTTTCGTGATGCCTACTTGTTTTGTAAAAGCTACCCAAGATGTCAACAGCTAGGAAACATTACCCAACGTGATGAAATGCCTCAGTTACCTATTATTGTATGTGAAATATTTGAAGTTTGGAGTATGGATTTCATGGGTACATTTCCTAGTTCGTTTTCTAATTTATATATTCTCTTAGCTGTTGATTATGTTTCAAAATGGGTGGAAGCTAAAGCCATCCGTACTAATGATTCCAAGGTAGTTGCAGGTTTCTTAAAGTCAACTATTTTCAGTAGATATGGGATTCCTCGTGCAATCATCAGCGATAACGGCACCCACTTTTGTAATTGCACAGTTGAAGCTCTTATGAAGAAATATGGAGTGCATAATAGACTGACCACACCCTATCATCCACAATCTAATAGCCAAGCAGAGGTGTCGAATAGGGAAATCAAACAAATTTTGGAGAAAACAGTTAACACCTCTCGCAAGGATTGGAGTCTTCGACTTGATGATGCCTTACGGGCATATCGAACCACCTTCAAGACACCAATTGGAATGTCCCCGTATTGCCTAATTTTTGGGAAGATGTGTCATTTTCCAGTTCAAGTAGAGCATAAGGCATATTGGGCCATCAAGCAGTTCAATATGGATGAAGCTAAGTGTGGGGAAGAAAGGAAGTTTCAGCTGCAAGAGTTAGAAGAAATTAGATTGGAAGCTTATGACAATGCAATGTGGTACAAAGATCGTACGAAGCTTCAACATGATCGACTTCTAAGGAAGAAAGAATTTCAAATAGGCCACAAAGTTCTTTTGTTTCAGTCTAAGCTTCGACTGATGGGTGGAAAACTAAAATCTAAATGGATTGGTCCATTTGAGGTAGTGGCCGTATGCCCAAACGGCACTGTGAAAATAAAGGGGCTTGCTACTAGAAAGGTGTTTAAGATTAATGGTCAGAGACTCAAAATCTTTTATGAGAATGTCCCAGCAGAAAGGGTGGAAGAATTGCAGCTTTTTCTCCCCAGATCTTGAATTATCCGATATTGTCTAGTCTAAGACATTAAATAATGACGCTTTTGGGAGGCAACCCAATTTTATTTTGTTATTTTCATATTACTTTTTGCTTATTTCTGGTTTATCTTTTTATTTCATAAACAGTTAATAAATAATTTTTTGTTTCCAGATTTCTTGGCTTTTATGGGAGTGACGAGGAAGCACATATTGTACGGATATGGAAAAGTTGTAGTAAATAATGGAAAATGTTTCTTTTGGAGCAGCTCTCTTTGATAGGGATTTGGGCCATCAGATTTTTATTCTTTTTGTTTGAGGGAATGATATGGACAGGCCCACATTTTATTCTTTTCTTTTCTTATCAAGCCAAAGTCAAGTGGTTCCAATAGAACATTTTACAACTTTGTCATTTGTCCCCCAACCCTAACTGTCACAATCTCTTACAAGCAGCCGAATTGAAATCGTCGATCCACCATCTCCGCCGACCGTCCGCCATCGTCATCATAATCTGCAACCATGGTCCTAGTGAAGTTCACTTCTCCATCTCCACAAAACTCCCCCTGTCTTTCAGAGACTTCGCCCCCACCAATGGAGTCACCAATGGAGCCTTCACCCACACAGCCACCGCCTGCAAAACGTCGAAAGCGAGTGGCCGTCAAACGAGCCACGCCTGTTACCGACTCTTCCTCTACAGATGGATCGTCCAACCAAGCGAAGATTTCAAGCGACAATGAGCGCACAGATTCAGACCCACCTGCATACGGTTCTCCGACCGATAAGGTGTTATCACCCATCCAAGTCCCGTTCTCTCCACCAATGACCGAGAGACGTCAATCTAGTCATTTAGCTTCTCAAACAACTACTAGTTTGGTCCCACCAGTCAACCCTGTTCCATCCACCAGACGAGCAACTGCAGAGAAAAAAGACAAAGCCCCAGCGTCATCTTCCAAGACTTCTACAACTCCTACTAGTAATGACATTTATCCTGATTTCAAGCCTCTCACAAAGAACTCACACATTCGAAGGTATGAAGTACTGCAAACACAATCTGCAGTTTTTTATAAGAATTTTGATTTTCAAAGTCTTTCTGTGTTAAGTGTTGAAGAAAAAATTCGTGAGTATTTTTCCAACATTGGTTGGACCTGGTTGTTGAATTTCCCTAAACTGAAAATGCCAGTTCGATTTTTGCGCGAATTTTATGCGACTTTTACTTCTGAAATTACTGATACTTCTTGTATGATTCATGTTCCTGCAATGAAGTTTCGTTTGTTGAATACTAACCATAACTGGTCTATGAATGAACTTGGTGTCAAGTTAGGTCTTATGGACTCTGAGCCTGAGTCTGAGTCTGAGGATAATGATGATTATTTTATTGCTCAAACTGGGATACCAAAAAATGTTCCTTATGTTGATTTTTGGAAGACCATAACTCTTTTTGATCCTCACACTTATAAATCTTCTAGATCTAAAGCCCATTTAATAGCAAATCCAGCTTTACTGTTGTGCCACAGATTTATTGCTTCTACATTATTTGGTAGAAATGATCAGGCAACAGTAGTTTCTTCACATGAGTTAGCAATTTTATGGGCTATGCAAAATTCTGTGAAATTGAGTATTCCGTATTGGCTTACGTTTGTTTGGAAACGAGTGTGTAAAGCTGATAAAAGATATTTGGTTTTGGGACACATTGTTGCTATTTTGTTAGCTAAAGATCCCATTTATGCCAATTTAAGTCATGCATGGCCTAATGATTGTCCATCTTCTACTATCGATCTTCCATTTTTAAAGAATGCTGGATTGGTAGTGGAAGATAAGGATGGTAATCAGAAATTTAATGAGCCGAGGGTTCCACCTTCGAGCAATTTGCCTATTGCAGGAATAGCAGACCTGCGACAAGATGTACATGATCTCCGATTATTAATCTCTTCTATTGCAGCTGGATATGCCGATACCAATGAGCGTGTCCATTCTTTGAAGGATGCGATCACTGACATTCAAAAGAATCAAGCATCCATCCTTCAGTTTCTGCATGACAGATTTCCACCACCACCATCGACTTTATCAGGCTGTTTCAATCCCTCTTTTATTTTCTGTTTTATTATCTTTTACTTCATTTTGATTTTTCTGTTCTATATGTTCTACTTTCTCACATGAGGACATGTGTTTGTTTAAGTGTGGGGAGGTTGTTAGTTAATATTTTATGTTTGTTTTCTGTCTTAAAAATAAAAATAAAAAATAAAAAATTAGAAAATTTTTACAAAAACATTTTAGTTTTAGTTTTTTTTTAGTTTTCAATTGATTCACTTTATAAGCGTTGTATTGGCCAAACTGTACTTAATTAACCTTACTCAGTTTTAAGTGATAAGTTTATACATGAACTTGAATGAATCCAGTGATGAGAAATCCAATTCTGAGTTTATTTTTGCCTACTTTAAAGTGAGGATTTGAGCCAAGCACACAATGACTACTTTGTTGGTGCTTAATTGAATTAATTCATTGAATGAGTGTAAGTTGTGTATGGGTTACTTATTTGATTTGCTTAAATGTGCATGGAGATCGTATGTTGGAATTGAATGTGAAAATGATAAAGGCATTTAGGAATAAACCCATTTTGACTTTAATTTTCATACCTACCTTGATTTAACCCTTAGTCAGCCTCTTTGAGCCTTAAACCTTTTCTTTCTGATTTGATTACAAAAATTTGAACCCTAACCCTCTTTTTAGCTTTCTTTTGGCCCCTAAGGTGTAAGTGACTAAGTTCGTCAAAGTTTGTTTCCCCGTTGATTGAAAGAGAAAAACTTTTGCATCTTTAAAGTCTCTAAGTATGAGAATTATTTTAGAAAGGGTGTTGAGTTGAATTGTTAAAGTCTGATGTTTGCTTAAACGATGTTAGAACAAAATGGAATAAAAGGAAAAAAATGTGCAGAATTTTGTCTATACTGAATGCCCAAACTACAACAGTAAAAAAAGGAGAAAAAAAATAAAAGAAAAGAAGGAAAAATATTTGAGAAGCACAAAAAAAGATATATACATGTGCTGAAATTACTTGAGAAGAGTTGAAAAGTTGAGACTTGGTGCTGGATAAGTGTGGGGATGTTTTACTTTGGGTTCACTTTAGTTTTTATTTTTAGCCTTTTTAAACATCCTAAATTCCGCCTTAATTACCTTAGCCCTATTACAACCATTTGAAAGACCATTTGATTCATATTTAGTTTTGATGCTATGATTATCTTGTGATAGATTTGCAAATTTGTGGTAAGTTCTCATGTACAATTTGTATGAGTGGCTGAACCTGAATGATATCATCAATAAGTGCTTGAGTGATCCTGTAAGTTACTCAGAAATTGGGGTTTTGAACTGGATGACTTGATTCTGTGAGAACAAATGACTTGGAATGAGCATGCATTTTTCTGAATCAATTTCTTTTCAGTTTGGCTGGGTTGATGCTTGTGTTCGTGAATTGATTTAGTTAGGTTGTGTTTAATTTTTTGTTATTTTATGAGAATGCTGAGGGACCAGGATTATTTACGTGTGGGGATATTTGACGAGCATAAAATAATTCATATTTTTATGCAGATTTTAATATGGTTGGTGGGGTGAAATTGTACTTATTTGGTTTAATTGATGCAGAATTATGGAAGATTCTAATATTGAATCAAGCTGAGAGAAGGAGAAGAAATGTGGCGGTTTTGCTCTAAAAGATCAAGGACTGGAAACGAGGCTTAAGGATTTGGGACAGCAAGAGCATTTTGTGGAAGCTACCAAATCGAGAAAAGAAGATTGGTAACAAGAAGAATCATTGGCAGTTACCAATAGGGAGAAGAATTTGATTTGGAAGATATTTTGTTACAACCGAATGAGGTTGAGAGATTTATGGAAACTAGAAGATTTCTGTTTTGAGTTGAATTAGGAAATCATATTTTTTCTCTTCTATTAAAGGAAGAAGAAGAGGGAGGACAGATATATATCTTTTTCATCTCTTTTCTGAATACTGGGCACAGTTTTTTTTCTTTTCCTTGTTTTTAGGCGTAAGCATTTTTTCTGCAGTTTTATTGTACCACAAGAACAGCAGTCCCGTCGTTTGCCCAAACGACGGTCCGGTTGGTTTTATATTTCAGTTTTAATTAAGTTCCTTTTTAATTATTATTCTTTCCTTCTTTTAATTATGGTTAGTGAGTAATTCTTTATCTGGTAAATAAGTAAGAAGCACTAATTATGATTAAGTTGTGAGACCAAATTGTGTTAATCAATGATTTCATATTCAATTCCAAAAGTTTTCTATGAATAGCATTCATTACCTAATTGGATTAAAGCCTGATCAACTTTAATAAACTTAAGTAGAGTCAATTATTCTCTAGTTAAATCACTTGATTGAATTAGTAAGATTAATTAGTGACAAAGCTGCTGTCTAGGTAGACGGAGACAATTGGTTAACAAATTATTGTATGACGATCATAGTATAATTTGTTAGAGTTAGGTCCTTCTAAGAATTAATGCTTTTTTAACATAAATTAGGTGATCGGCTGATTCCGGCCTGGTTCTGTTAGAAATAGGGAATTAGTGGATTAAGCTGATACTTGTCCACTATCGAATAAGTAAAGAAGGATTGGGACACGCCATAGCCGATTCTCGGTGTCCTATAACTGAGTGATTGAAAATAAAATTATTATCCTTGTGTCAATGATCAACTGATAAAGATTAGTGTGGATTGCTTATTGCCAGAATTTTTCTTAAGTATTTTAATTCAGTAATTTTATGATATTAATTGCTTTGTTTATTAATTCGTGAATTTATCTATTTTCCTACATATTATTTTAATTTGTGGTGACGATTGCAAATTAATTAATTAAGAAGATTTGTTGTTCCTCGTGGGATCGACCTTACTCACACTACACTTGAATTATTGTTTGAGAGTAAGTTAATTAATTTGGTACAAAACAACACACCAATATAAATATTTAGAGATAAATTAGCATTTATTTAATGATAATTTTAAAAAAATTAATATTGTGTGTCTTCAAAATTTATAAAATCTCAATGTAATTTCCCAATTGATACATTTGAGTCATTTTCATATATTTGGATGTATAGTTGGATAACCATATAAATTACACTATTTAATTTTGTGTAATTTTGATGTGTTTCTGTCACTTGTACTTTTCAATCAAATATGAAATATTAATTTGATATAATTTATGGAGTTATTTTTAATTTTTATAACAATATTAGCATCTTGATATTTGTCTCGTCTATAGAAAGATGAATTTTGTTTTCTTCTTCATTTTTTTGATGATTTTTTTCATTGACATATTCTTCCAGATCCATTTTCTTAAGTAATAGAAATTTTATCCTCCATTGAAAATCATGAAATAGTATGAAATATTAATTAGATATAATTTATGTGATTATTTATTTTTTATAATAATATTAGTATTTTGATATTTGTCTCATCTCTAGGAAGATGAATTTTTGGGTTTTTTGTTGAGGAAGATGAATTTTTGCTTTTTTTTCCAAATCTTTTTTAATTGACGTATTCTTTCACGTCCATTTTTCTTAGTAATTTAACTTTTATCCTCTATTGTGTTGCTCTCTTATCATTCAATTTGTTAATTAGAATAATTGGAATTATTGTGGTTGTCATTTGATAAAAGGATTGAAAATGTCGATTATTAATAAAAAAAAATTAAAATAATAATTGACATATTTAGTGTTTCGTTCATGGTAAACAACAAAAAATCAAATAATTAATTCTCCTAAAAATAATGCATAAACTACATAGTAAAACAATGATTTTTTTTATAATTAATTTAGATGGAAGTTAATGTACCGTCAAACATTTTCATTTAACGAAAAATTTAATTCATATTGAAATTATACTATTGAAGAATGGTGAACTTTATAATTAAAAAATGTCAAAATAATCTAAATATCATTAAAAAAATATTAATAGATAAGAAAAAAATTATAAATTCTCCTACCATATTCACTCACTCCAAGTTATCTAAATTATAATGTTAATTTAGGGAAGTTATTTTTACTCATCTTTACATAATTAATTCGTTTTTTAATTTAGGAAAGTTCTTAAAAATCTATTTTTTTTTCATTGGTTCTTTTATGTTAATTTAATAAAGTTTTTTTCTTTACATAGTTAATTCATTTTTATGTTAATTTAGAAAAGTTCTTAAAAATCTAATTAGTTTTTTATTAGTTATTTTATGATAATTTAAAAAGTTTTTTATACTTGTCTTTATAAAACAAAAGAGTGATTTTGATAAATGGTTTTAAGATGTTGTGTTCTAATATACTTCTAGATACTAAATTAAAAATAATTAAATATGATAAGAAGAAACTAGAAGTATATTTTCATAAAAAACTCATAAAAAACTTTCTTTTGTTCACCCTTGGAACTTAACAAGAGATATCGAAAAAATCATAAAGTTGTTGCCACAAATTGTGATTTTACATTGCTTTAGGGAAGCCAACACCCCAACGGACAACTTAGCTAATTATGGTAGATCACTTGACTCTCCAAAAGAGTATCAATGTGAAATGGATACTGTGAAACTCCAATCCCACATCGGATACATAAGAGTTTATTGACTAAGATATAAGTGTGAACCTAACATACAAGTCCAACTTGGGATATCCATTTTGGCATAGTGAGGACGAGCCGAATTAAGTTGGACTTGGGTTTGACAGGCTCTAGTCGCATCACAGTGCGTACGCATGTAGGCCTATGAGTTCACTACGATTGTGGGTTCGGGTGTGAAAGAATAGTATCACAGAATAGGCTAGGCTTCATCCACGGAGTTTTGAACTAAGTGCTCCGTCGGCCTAAGGGCGGGAGCCACCTCTACAATCCTTCACCATTGAGGTAGGTCTGGTTAGGATCCTGTTTAGGTCTTGTGTGGACGCTAAAGCCTTAAGAAGGGGTGAATGTGGAACCCCAATCTCACATCGGATATGTAAGAGTTTATTGACTAAGATATAAGTGTGAGCCTAACATATAAGTCTAACTTGGAATCCATTTTGGCATAGCGAGGACGAGGTGAATTAAGTTGGGATTGGGTGCGACAGGCTCTAGTTGCACCACGACACACATGTGTATGTGGGCCTACGGTTCACTGTGGTTACAGTTTCGGGGAGTGACAGAATGGTATCAGAAAATGGTCAGTCCTCACCCACGAAGTGTTGGAACTAAGTGCTACGTCGACCTAAGGGCGGGAGCCACATCTAGAATCTTCCACCACCAATGTGGGCCTAGTTGAGATCCTATTTGGGCATTGCGAGGACGCTAAGGCCTTAAAGAGGGGTGAATGTGAAACCCCAATCCCACATCGGATATGTAAGATTTTATTGACTAAGATATAATTATGAGCCTAGCATACAAGTCCATCTTGGGATATCCATTTTGGCATAGCGAGGATGAGCCGAATTAAGTTAGGCTTAGGTGCGACAGGCTCTAGTTGTGTCATGGGCTTGCATGCGTATGTAGGCCTATATGTTCACCGAGCTTAGGGGTTCGGGGCATGACAGATACCCCAATTAAGAACAATGGGAGCAATTAGAGTTGATAGATTATGTTTTTCTCTTTTCAAAAATGTAAATTTTATATCTTGCTCTCTTGTTGCATTTGTATTTGTTTGATGTAGTTGAATTGCATGATTATGGATAAAAAAAAGTAAAAAAGGGTTGTTGGTTGTTGATGTTAGGTCAACCTTGCCACTTTACATTTGGCATGATAGATTCATGAGGAATTAGGCCACTGGTTGCTGAAGTTGGACAAGATTTACCTTAAATCTTTGTTTCTTACATGCTTGTTGTCATGACAAGCTAATGGAATTTACAAAATCTGATTTTGATTTTGAGATAGCTTGATGATTGTGATTAGGTATACATATTTGGAATCAGATGCTATTTTGCTTGTCTGCATTAGCTAATGTTTGCTGGTGTATAATATTGTTTGTTAGCATTGAGATATTTAGGCCAGCTCATTGAATTTGTTTGGTAAAGTGATTTGAAGTAGTCTTCGACTATATATGTTTTCATCTCTTTTGTTCATATCACCCCTGGTGAAATTCAGATTAAATTTTAGGGAGTATTTTGCTAAGGAGAAGAGGGAGTTTGATATAATATGGCTTTTATTGCATTTGCAGCAAACATATTATTAAGGTTATCAATATGAACCCGCGATCCAAATTTTTAACCCAACCCACCCTTAAAATTAACAAGTTGGGTTGGGTCAAACTGGTCACGGGTCAACAGAATCACAGGTCATAAAATTATTTATTTTTAGTGGGTAGGATTGGGTTGGGTTGGGTGATAGCTCGCGGGTCATTAATTTTGCTCCATTTTTACAAATTATTCTTTGTTCATTACTTCAATTAAGTTTTCTTTCTTTTTTTTCTTTGGCTGACCTTGGTTGATATTTTTAGAAGCTAAGTTTTAGGTAATAAAGGAAGTTTATAAGTGGACTTCATTGTAAAATGAGGTAAATGACTCCAATAATTCACAAATTTAGGGGTAAGTACCGTTTTGAAAAACTTACATTTTGATTCTTCAACTTGGATTTTGTTGTAGGGTAAATGACCTTATCCCTTATAAGTATTATTTTGGTTTTCAATATTAAAAAAGTTACGTTTTAATTCCTCAACTTGTTTTTTATCATACAAATAGTCTTCAACTAATCATTTTACATCCACGTAATAAGTAAAACTATTAGTCATGTTGCATTGTTTATTATACAAAATGACTTTATTCTATACCGCATCACTAACAGTATTTTTTTTTGTGGCAAAACCCCATGTACGGGGGTAGGATGTCAGTCCAAATTTCATTAATAGTTGAGAATAAAAGGTAGGAGTGCGACAACATTCAAAATGACTTTATTTTATACCGCATCACTAACAGCTTTTGTTTTTTTGGCAAACTCCGTGCATGGGTTAAGATGTTAGCCCAGATTTTATTAATAGTTGAGAATAAAAAGTAGAAAGGGGGACAAAAGTGATAACAAATGTAACAAAGGAGTACAAAGTCCCTTACAACCAACGTCGAAAAAAACATAAGTTAAGTGAGGAGTACAAACCTTTACAAAGTATTAAGTGACTGTTTCTTAAATTTAAACGGCTTTATTTATCAAATGGATAAAAAATAAATTAGGAACCATTTGTAAAGTAAAATTCAAGTTAAAGGATCAAAATGTAACTTTTTAATATTGGAGAATCAACCAATACTTACACCAAAGTTGATGGACTCTATTAGGGTTATTTACCCCTTTTAAAAACTTGGGAAAGAATTTTTTGGAGTCATGGAAACCCTCAATGAAGGTCCATAAAACTAATTTAACTATTTGATGGACAAAAAATTTCCTAAAATTTTGCTTCCATCATACGAAATAGAAAATTATTATTAATAATTATATTATTATTATTCTTCTTGTTATTATTATTATTATTATTATTACTACTACTACTATTACTATTATTGGTTACCTCTTGAGTGTTTTGATGACTAATATGTTTTTAATAATCAAACATTTAACAAAATAATTATTTTAATTAATATTTAGACAGATTCAACTTGTTGCATTTTAAATTTAAAGTTAATCTGCCTTTTAAATAGCATTTTGATCAACCCCACATGCAATTTATAACGTAAAGAAATCCCAATTTAATAGCACAGGAACATTCCATGCACTGATACACGCAAAGGATGCAGTCTAAATAATATATCATTTATGATAACAACAATTAATTTACCTAATAAACTGTTTATATTTTTTTTAGCCAACCAATGTGGAATTTTCAAACATCTAATAATGATCACTGCATCTCAAGGGTGTCTCGGTACTATATTGATTTTTTGCCGTAGCAAAAATTTTTCAGCCTCTCATCTCATTGCAAGGTTGAATTCTTGTAATTTTTCTTGATTTCTTCCCATTCAATCCTAATTCTGTTTCCTTGAAGAGTTGTCCAAAACTTCCCGTCTGATAAGCAATGATTATGCAGTTTATAATATACCTTTATGTGTTTTGAAGGTTTGAGTTTGGCGCTAATTGATGATAATCCTTGCAGAATCTGGAAGTTTCCAGTTGGGAGAATGACGTAGAGATAAAGCTAATTTGAAGAGAATTCTAGAAGATTGGAGGGGCAGAAGATCGAATTGAAGAGTTTGGCAAAGAGGAAAATTATTGGAAGATACCAATTTGGTGGGAGAGTTTATTTAGGAAATTTTTTGATGCGATAAGGATTGAAGCCGTGTGGGCTGATTTGAATTTGGAAACAAGAAGATTCCTTACTTTAGTTAAATTAGGATGTTATGTTTTTCCCTTCTATATAATGGAGTAGGATAATTAGGGTAAAACATCCTGGAAACCTTGACTTTTACTTTGCGCAGTTTTTCTCTTCGTAGCTTTGGCAGTGCCGCTGTCCAGTTCATAGCTGGAGCAGCAGTTTAGACGTTTGCCCAACGGCAGTCTGGGTGGTTTGATATTCTATACTTAATTCAGTTTTTACTTCTTTAATTTATTATTGTGATTAGTTTTTATTATATATCGTGAGTAGTTATTTTTCTGGCAGGTAAGTAAAGAAGCACTAATCCTGAATAAGTTGTAAGACCTAATTGTTCTAATTAATGATTTAATAATTAATTCCGTGAGTTTTCTGAGTATAGTGATAATTACCTAGATTAGTTAAATCCTGATCAACTTTAATAAATTTAGGTAGAGCCAATTAATCCCTCGTTAAATCATTGGATTTAATAAGTAAGATTAATTAGTTGTAAAGCTGTTGTCTAGGTAAACGGAAATAATCGGTTAACAAATTGTTGCATGCTGATCATGATATGATTTGTTAGAGTTAGGTTCTTCTAATATTTAATGCTTTTGTAACATTGAATCTGGTGTTCGGCTGATTCCGGCCGGGTTATGTTATGAATAGGGAAATAGTTGATTAAGCCGATACTTGTTAACTATCGAACAATTAAGGAAAAATTGGGATATGTCAGAGCTGATTCAATCTCGGTATCCTATAACTAGCTAATTAATATGAAATTGTTACATTTGCAACAATGAACAATGAACAATTGATTAGTGTGGATTTGCTTATTTGCCGGACCTTTAATTTGAGTTATTAATTTCGGTATTTTTGAATATTTATTATTTTCGATTAGTAATTTATTTTGGTTATCTAATTTTCATTAGAGTTATTTACAATTTTAATTGTTGTGACGAATTGCAAATTAACGAATTTAGAAGATTTTGCTGTTCCTCGTGGAACGATCTCGCTTCCCTATACTATTTAATAGTTTTAGGAGAGTATTAATTTTGATACATAAACGATCCACCACCGTCCATGATGAAATACAGAAAAATTCAATGAAAAAGGTAAAACTTGATAAAATTCAAGCAAGAGCTCTAAATGCAACATACTCAAAAGATATTCAAAAATAATCAATGCCAAACTAAAGAAAAAAATCAATGACCACACAATCAATGTCAAATTGAAGGAAAAGATCAATGACGACACAATCAATGCCAAATTGAAGGAAAAGATTAAAGATACTTTTGGTCAAAAGCAATATTTTCATTTGAAAAGAAATAATGTTATAATTCAATTAAATAGGTGCACATCTAATTGCACAAATAGTCTATGAATAAGATAGGAAAAAAATTTCTGAACTTGTGACTATGTGCATTACAAACAAATTCACTAGTGCTAAAATAACTTTAGCAATACAATACATTACAAACAATTTGACAATTGGCCTAAAGACATAAATCAGCCACAAACCACAAGGTTCTAAAATAGCTAATGACAAGTTATCATATCTATCATATTAATAATTCAATTCAACTAAAAATGGGGAATATTCTTCAACCTAGAAGCAAAAGTTAAAACTGAAAGAGAATCTTACATCGCAATAGTTGAACTAAAATTAACAATCAATCAAAGTGAAAATGCAATATATCACTAGCCCGAGATTTTTCTTGTGTAACCAATGAAAACTAGAGTTGCATCCACACATATATGCAAAAGATGGAGAAGAAACCATTCAATCTCATCTCTTTCCCCTTCACTTTTTTTTCTCCATCTTCAACTCCATCTTTAATCCTCTCAAAGGTATAATCTTTTTTGACAAAACATTCAAATTAGGAGATGAAAAGTCTTTTTAAATCTAAGAACATATGAAAGAAAATAAAAGATTGAATTTGTTAAAAATCTCCAATAATGGAGATAATCTCTCCCTTTTTTAAAGGAATATATACATAACTAGAGTAAAGCAAAATACAGTGCCGGCTATACCCGTCACACTATTACAAAGCAAATGCGATAAATATGGAGTACTACTCCATTAAATGAAAATCTATCTCAATTTATGTAAGGAAAATAGAGATAAACTACTTGAAAATTCTAGTAGATAGGCTCTATTTCCCTCTAGCTTTGAAGACCAAATCTATGTATTTAATAAGCAAAAGGTATGAGGAGCCAAAATTACTTAACACTATTAGCATCGCTCCAAAATGTCGCCGCAAATATGCAACTTCAACCACAAGACGGCGAGACCAACTTGTCTCACCAAATACATGAGTGACTACAAAGTACACGTCAATGTGGAGTTCCGGGCAGTCTCTAATTCCATAAACAAGATGACATGGCGTTCATCAACACCTAATTGAATAAACCCAATGCATACTTTCACTGAAGCAAATCCACCAGTCGGCAAGACACCTTGTCTCCCCAAGCACATGATTAAACAAAAGCATACCAACAACATTTGAACGGACCACAAATTTCCATTCATGAAGGTCCCCCAATCATTAAAGTAAACGAGCCTCATACTCACAAGTACATGACAAAGCATACTCAACAAAATTCGCCCAACAGGATGACGATGCAAATGGGAGTATCCACAATCAGAGTTCTCCTTTCAATCAAGCAATCGAGCATCAACAAATATTCTGAAAATCGATCGAGTTCTAGCAAATCTCCAAAAAAAGAAAAGCACATGACTATTCTGACCAAGAACATGGATTAGCAAACTATATGTTCAGTTTAAAACTCAAATTGAGTTCACAGCAGCACAGGGTCATCAAATCAGCGATCCAAACATGAACAGAAAATCAATTGTAGGATCTAGGTTTTAAATGATACCAAGTATAACCAGCAAACCACAGACCAAACAAAGGAGCACTCGAGTTGCCGTCCAAACAGTAACAGGCAGCTCCTCCAGCCCCTAAATTAGTGTCACCGCCAGAACCACTATCTCACACGCACAAAAATCCATTGCCATATCAGAATAAATGTTAAAGGTAAGCTTACCAGCTGAGGGTCAAGCTTACCTGATGCTCTAAAGATTTGTCTCTTTAAGGACCAAGATCTGTGGCTGAGAGGGGGGGGGGGTGCTGAATCGTTGGAGAAATTTCGGCTGGATCTTAATTTTGAGCAAGGAGACTGCCTTGAATTTGGGTAACCGAGGTCCACAGTTAGAAGCTTCAGTAAGAGAAAGTAAAAATTGCAGTGAACTACCCCGACAAGCTCAATGAAAAATAGAAAATCTGGTGAAGCATAGCCCAGCCATGGTCCGCTAAGACAGAGAACAAGGGGAGAGCACAGTGAAGATGTCGATGAGAACGTCCTTGGAGGGCTCGGATCTTCGTCGAGTCCGTTGAGAGACCTTCTGAGCTTCCTCTGCCGCCACAAGGGAGAGCTCGATGAAGATCTTGATGAGGATAGTCCTTAGAGAGCTCGGATCTTTGTGGAATCCGTTGAAGAAGTGGGCCCCTTCGTTCAGTTTAGCCGGGTTGAAGCCGGATCTGTGGAGATCTGGAAATTGATGATGACTCGGGGCGGCCGATGGGTTCGGAATAGGTTGTTGAGCTCCCACTGAAGATGTCGTCGTGAATCTCCCAATCTCTTCTTCACCAAGTCCGATCTGACGACTGCAGCTCCTGTTAATTCTATACGCGATACCGTCGTTATTCATGAGCACCTGGTTCAAGATCTAGGCTTCAAAGTGCGGGTGTACAATCTGATAAGGAAAGAAATTGTCTCAAAAAAGGAAAAGAAAAAGTGTTAGATCGGGCCTTTCAGGTTTTCAGCTGAAAGGCCCGAAAAATTTTCCAAAATACCTAGAGAGAAGGAGGAGAAAATTTTCTAAAGAGATAATTTCTTCTTTTTTAACAAAGAAAATGCACGTTCACATCATTTACCATTTAATAAATGGGTAAAAGAGAAAATCTATTTATTTTTCAAACAAAACTCTTCACAATTTATTCATACTTTGTTGCTAATGGAGAAAGAGTCCACCAATAGAAGGTGACCAATGATGAATAAATCATTGTATTAGAGGGTTTTGTTTGAAGAATCAATCGATTTTCCACTTTTAATGTTTCATTAAGTTGCTCGTGATGTGAACATACGTTTTCTCTATTAAAAAAGGTAACAAAGTTTGGTTGAGCATCTAATCTCATGCATTTTTTAAATGTTAGTGACTTAAATACATCATTTTTAATGTGGATGAGAAAATAAATTTTTTGGTGTAATGCTAGTGACTATTTTGGCAATTTTCCTAAATATAAATGTCTAAATTTAACAATTCATCACTATATATAAACATATTTACAAATTTTTCATATCAGGTCAATTTAAATTTTCGAACCTCACTCCATCCACAATCCAATTAAATATATCCAAATGGTCAAGAAGTTAAAGAATTACAACAATGGTAAGCAAGTAAAAATCTTAAAACCACATAACTTTCTTCATACAAAAACTTTCTTGTATACAAATTCTATAGGTTTCACTCACATTATTTATTGATGAGATCAAAGTAGTAAAGGATGTTGAGCAAGTTAAAACTATATTACAAATAACTAAGAATAATCAAGGTCAAAGAAATCATAGTTCAAGATAGTACATAATCAAGAATCACTAAATGAGGCAATTTAAAGAAAACAAAATTATAATATGCATTTCCACACTGGACATAGCTATAAATTATTCTCTTGCAAAATATGTCCTACAAATTATGGGCTAAATAATTTCGAAATGACTGTTAAAATTGAGAATTTAAATCATGATTTCTTATATTTTAAAAATTATACTGACCATTGTCTATTAGAAGAAAATATCAATATGCATGAGGTTTTTTTATTACAAAAAAAGCAATCAAAAAATATTTTTGCATGCTACAAGATCTGTCTAGAATTATATGTGAAGATGAATACCAAATACAAGATATAGACTGTAGCAGAAATTTCAAAAGGAATTCAAATATGTGATAATAGTGGTGTTGATTCAACTTGTGTGAAAGTTTAGTATAAAACGGATTGGTTGTTTCACAATAAAGACAATCTTTAAGGATAAGGAAGATCTTTATATCTAGATCACTTAAGGGTGAGTTCTTATCAATGAAAGGGACTGACGTCGACTGGTTTGTTGAGTATTGTGATATGCAGGTGAGTTCTTATCATTTGACAAGGACACTATGCAACAATAGTTCTCTTCGATTAACAAGCAAAATTGTTTATAGGATGTTGTTCACAATA
The DNA here is from genome assembly GCA_016586305.1 of Ophiorrhiza pumila. Lineage (NCBI taxonomy): Eukaryota > Viridiplantae > Streptophyta > Magnoliopsida > Gentianales > Rubiaceae > Ophiorrhiza > Ophiorrhiza pumila. The sequence continues at coordinate 8,567,644 of BLIW01000011.1, read as the reverse complement.
ATATATAAACTCAATTAAAAATCAAGAATGAATGACAAATAAACTTTTATCCAAAATTAAAATATTACATTGTAATTATTAAGAGAATATATATATAGCTCTATGTAGCAAGAAGAGCAATCGTAGTCGTGTAAAAAATGATAAATTTTGTGAGTGATGATTATGAATTTAAAATAAAAATGTAAAATGTCAACAAATTTGATGGAAAAGTGTCGATGGTTGTATGTAATTTTGAAAAAAAAAATTCAAAAACAAAATTCAGCCAATAAATGTGAAGTTTAAAATTCAATTGAGGAGATCAATGAAGGCAATGAAAAGTCAACAAAAACAAGAAGGAAAAGAGCAGCAAAGAAGATAACTTTAGAGAATAATAAAGTTCAAATTATAGATGAAGACGATAATAATAAAATATTTTATAATTTGAAGAGAACGTTCATTCTATCAATGCAGAAAAAGAAAGCAAAAGAAACTACAATACAAAAAAAGATAAAATTCGAGGAAAAAATAAATTCATGTAATACAAACTTTTTTATTTATAATTTATTTCTTTATGTTCATTGCCTTCTTTTTAAATAGGCTAAATTACATCTACCTCCCTTGAGGTAAAGTCATATTACAAATCAGTCCCTATAGTTTCACCATATTACGGTCACCTCCCTTGACCTAACCACTATTTAACAAAACCCCCATAATATAAGTCAACAAAAACAATGACTGAATTTTCAAATTTGCCCTTATTCTAAATAGATAAGTGTTAATATAAAATATATGACCATTAGATTAAATATTATTCTCATTTAATCACCATTACCTCACTAGATTGAATTCGAATTATTTTTTATTTTAATTAAATAAATAATTGTGTTATTTTTATTTTATTTTTCTATTACACTAAACACAAACTAATAAAATTAAAAAAATTTAGTCTAAGAAATCATTAACACTACTAACCCCCCATATTAAATGAGAATTAATTTAAAGAAATTAAAAGAAACTACAGTATAAAAGAAGATAAAATTTGAGAAAAAATAAATTCATGTAATACAAACTTTTTTATTTATAATTTACTTCTTTATGTTCATTACCTTTTTTTTTAAATAACATAACACAAAACAAGCATGTGCATTCCACGTGCTTTATTTCTTTTTTTTTTTTGGCCAAAAGCGATATTTTCATTCCATAAGAAATGATGTTACACTTCAGCTAAATAGTTGTACATGAGATTGCACAAATAGTCGATAAACATGATAGGAAAATAAATTTTCCAAACTTGTGACTGTGTGCATTACAAACAAATTGACTAGTGCTGAAATAACTCTAGCAATACAATACATTACAAATCATTTGACACTTGGCCTAAAGACAAACCAGCCACAAACCACAAGGTTTTTAGGCAGTTAATGACAAGTTCTCATATCAATCATGTTAATATTTCAATTCAACTAAAAACTGGGAAGATTCTTCGACCTAGAAGCAAGAGCTAAAACTGAAGTAGAATCTTACATCACAATAGATGAAATTAAAATTCAATCACAGGAAAAATGTACCATATCACTAGCTCAAAATTTTCCACGTGCTTTATTTCTATTTAAATTAAAAACAAATGCAATTACAATTACAAGACAACCAAGAATGAATCTGTTAATGCACACGTGAGTTGGCATTTATTTTAATTGGCATTGATTTTTTGGCAAAGATAAAGAAAGATCTTATGGAAGGCATAAATCAAATTAAATCAATCTATGTAAGGAAGATTGATTTGAAGATTAATGCTATCTCTATATTTATGGGAGCTTATCTTGGTATTCTTGGAAGTTATCATTGGAAGTCTATCTTTGGAAAAGATAAGCATTAAAGGCACATGGTTTTTTCCATCTTTCCATTTGAATTATTTGGAAATAATCTTGAAGATAAACATGGGAAGATTTGGAGATAAACATGGGAAGATTTGGTGTGCCTATATGATCTTTCCATACCACACGGTTTTGTGTGTGCAAGGCGTGCGAATTGTTTGAATCGTGTGGAGCCTTGATGTTTATTTCGGTCTTGATTAGACTGTGAACACACTTCTTTGTTGGAGGTCTTTGATCAAAGTGTGTTGGCTAAATCATCTTAATGCAACAATATTGAAGATGCAATCCTTGTTTTCTTTATTATAATCCAGCCTCGGGAGGAGGTTGTTGAAGAGCTCGGGAGTGTTCAAACGTGGGCCAGGGGATCTTGTATCAACTACGGATTCCGGGAGGAGTCGCCATTGACAAGGGGATATTGTCTTCATTGTGGGCAAGGGGACTTGCATTAACCACAGATTCCGGGAGGAATCAACACAAGTCGAGGGGAGCTCGCACAATCCGTTCACTGTGGAGTTAGGAAGAGGCGGCGTCAAAGATAAGAGAGAGTCCTACTTTGTGTCAAACCGAGTGTCTTGTAACTTGTGAACTTAGTGGATTGTTTTATCTGGGAGTGGCCCCGCAGACGTAGGCAGATTGCTGAACTGCGTTACCAACCTCCTGTCTCTTTACTTTCCGCATTTTATTATCGTCCATTACTGCTTTTATTATCGGTGTCACACCTAGTGTTCCAACACACTAGAACACCACGTATCTAACCTAGATCTTTCAATTGGTATCAGAGCGAGTCGTCTTTGTTTCTTAGGCGGGATCCGTAGGACTTGATCTTGGTTTTTATGCGATGGACTCTATGAAGGAAGGAGGTTCAACAATGCGTCCACCATTATTGGACGGGAGTAATTATGCTTATTGGAAGGCCAGAATGAGAGCATTCATCAAAGCTGTTGACGAGAAGGCTTGGAAATCAATCCTAACTGGATAGGACCCTCCAATGACCACTGATGCAGACGGTGTCAAATCTTTCAAGCCAGAAGAAAGTTGGTCTGCTACTGAAGATGCCTTGGCAAACAGTAATTCAAAGGCTCTTAATGCCATATTCAATAGAGTTAACCCTGCTCAGTTCAGACTTATTTCCACATGTGTAACTGCTAAGAAGGCCTGGGAAATTCTCCAAACTACTTATGAAGGGACTTCAGCTGTAAAGTTATCAAAGATGCAGATTCTGACTACAAGATTTGAGAACTTAAGGATGCTTGAAGACGAAAGTACTACTGAGTTCAATGCCAAACTCTGTGATATTGCCAACGAGGCATTTGTTCTTGGTGAAAGTTTTTCAGAAGAAAAACTTGTGAGGAAAACTTTACGGTCGTTGCCTTAACGTTTTGCTTATAAAGTTACAGCCATTGACGAAGCAAAAGATGTCTCAAAGATGAAGTTGGAAGAACTGATGGGATCCCTTAGAACATTTGAGATGAACCTCGGAGTAGACTTGGAAGCAAAGAAAAACAAAGAGATTGCCTTAAAAGCAGAAATGCAGAAATCAGATATTCTTGATGAAGATGATCTTGAGGACTCCTTGGCGTTAATATCTAAGAATTTCAGCAAAGTAATGAAAAGATTTGACAGAAACAATTAGGGTGTCAAAGGCAGTGTCAGTAACACAAAGAATGAGTTGGCAAGCAATAAAAAGTACAGGGAAGAAACTCATGCATCTGATCAGTCATTAAAATATAAGGGAATCAAGTGTAGAGAATGTGATGGCTTTGGGCATGTCCAGGAAGATTGTGCAAATACATTAAGAAATAAGAAGAATTCTCTCAACACAACCTGGAGCGAAGATGATTCAGATAAAGATGAGGATTTTCAGAACAATCATGTGGCTCTTACATCTAAGACTGAACAGTCAGACCATGGTCGAAGATCTGATGTTACACAAGGTGTTGCTGGAAATGTGGCGGCATATAAGGATGAAGATGAGGATTATGTCACAGAAGAAGATATCCTAGTTGAATATAAGATTCTTCATGATAAGTGGACTGAACTAACTAAAGTAAATCAGGAACTTCACACGCAGATTGGGGATTTACAAAAAGAAAGGGACAATTTTCAACAATCTAATACTGATTTGGGAACCAAACTGAGTGTAAGTGAAGAGGAAGTAAAGTTTTTGACCAATAAATTAAACCATCTAAAGAAAGGTGTCAAGATGTTGAATTCAGGTTCTTCTAAGCTGGATGAAATTCTTAAGACTGGTCAATCTCGTGGTGATCACTCAGGACTGGGGTATAAAGGAGAAAGATTGGTGTCACAGATAGTGTCACAATCTGTATTATAGTCAGTGTCACAACCAGTGTCACAATCAGTGCCACTACCAGTGAATAAATCCAAAGGAAAACAAGTTGCTGTGGATACTGCAAAGAATGCAAAAAGGATAAATCCTTATTATTCATATCATGCTCCTAAAGGAAGAGGTAACAGATTTATTCCTATTTGTCATTATTGCAATCATCGTGGTCATATTCGCCCTAAATGCTTTATTTATCTTGCTAAATTAAGACAATGTACTGCTAGAAAGTCTTCTTCTCGCAGAAATTCACAACAGAACTGGGTGATGAAGCCTAATTTCAGGTGCAATTTCACATATGCCTCACTAAAGGCCGCCATAACTGATGAGTGGTACTTTGACAGTGGATCTTCCAGGCATATGACTGGTGAAGACAAATTTTTGAAGAATGTTGTGTCTGAAAGTATGGGAAAAGTAACTTTTGGCAATGGTGTCACAGCTCGTGTCATTGGAAAAGGTACTCTAGATGTGCCATGGTTACCAAAGTTGAATAATGTATTGTTGGTAGATGATCTCAAGGCAAATTTGCTCAGTATCAGTTATTTGTGCGATCAAGATTTGGATGTTAATTTCACTAACAAAAATTGCAAGGTAATTGATGAAAACAACATGTGCATTATGGAAGGAGTAAGATCGAGGGATAATTGCTATCTCATCTCCGCCTCATCTACATGTTTTCGATCAAGTATGGAAGATTCACTTCTATGGCATCGAAAATTGGGTCATATGAATTTACGGATGCTGCAGAAAATTGTTACTAAAGGAGCTGTCCGTGGGATTCCCCTACTAAAGTTTGATGAAAATAGAGTGTGTGGACCATGTCAGATAGGAAAACAAACAAAGGTGTCACATCTCAAGTCTCAGACACCAGGAACAACCCGTGTGCTAGAGCTGCTTCATATGGATTTGATGGGGCCTATGTCAGTAGAAAGTATTGGAGGCAAACGGTATGCCTATGTGACTGTTGATGATTTTTCTCGATATACATGGGTTGAATTTTTTCGAGACAAATCCGACACATTTAATGCTTTCAAGGCATTGTGTACACGTCTTCAGCGTGAAAAGGGCTGTGTTATTATGAAGATTGTACGGATTCGGAGTGATCATGGAAGAGAGTTTGAAAACTCAGATTTCTCAGATTTCTGTAATCAGCATGGAATTGGTCATGAGTTCTCTTCACCTAAAACTCCTTAGCAAAACGGAGTTGTGGAAAGGAAAAATCGAACTATAGCAGAGATGTCACGCGTCATGTTACACGAAAAGAATGTTCCACAGAAATTCTGGGCTGAAGCAATGAACACACCATGCTACACTATAAATCGTGTATATCTTCATGGAGGAACTGAAATGACTCCCTATGAAATATGGAAAGGTAGAACTCCAACTGTTAACTATTTTCATCCTTTCGGTAGTACTTGTTATGTGTTGAATGATAGGAAATATAAAGGAAAGCTTGATCGCAAGAGTGATGAAGCTATTTTTCTTGGATATGCTGTCAATATTCGAGCTTATCGAGTTTACAATAAACGAACTCAAACTGTCATGGAGTCGGTAAATGTTCAAGTCGATGACTCTCTGGGAATAACTGCTGTTTGTCATGAAGATGCTCTAGAATCTTCACATGAAGTTAGTTCCAGTGTTCCAGGCAGTGTTTCCTCCAGTGTCACAAGTGGTGTCACTGTTCAGAGTACCGAGGATAATAATGTAGAAGATGTCCTCTCACCTCGCAGGCAGCCATCCACTCGTATTCAGAAGAATCATCCTACTGCTGAAGTTATTGGAAATCTGAATGATGGTGTTCGGACTAGAGAAAAGCCAAGAGTGAACTATAGAGACATGATTCAAATGGCATGTTTTACAACATCTATTGAGCCTAAGAATGTGAAAGAAGCCTTATTAGATGAATATTGGTTTGGTGCTATGCAAGAAGAACTTGATCAATTTACTCGTAATCAAGTTTGGGATCTAGTTCCATGCCCACCTAGTGTGAATGTCACTGGCACAAAGTGGATATACAAGAACAAGAGTGATGAGCATGGGAATATCACTAGCAATAAGGCTCGGTTGTTGCTCAGGGATACACCCAAATTGAAGGAGTTGACTTTGATGAGACTTTTGCTCCAGTTGCTAGACTTGAGTCTATTCGGTTATTGCTAGCCATTGCATGTGTGTTGAAATTCAAATTGTATCAAATGGATGTGAAAAGTGCTTTCCTCAATGGTTTTCTTAATGAGGAAGTCTTTGTTGCTCAACCAAAGGGTTTTGAAGACCCTCATAATCCCGAGTTTATCTACAAATTGAAGAAGGCATTATATGGACTCAAACAAGCTCCTCGGGCATGGTATGATTGACTAACGTAGTACTTGTTGGCTAAGGGATATGAGCGGGGGGAGTAGATAAAACCCTTTTCATTCGCCGTGCTAAAGGTCAACTTTTACTTGCTCAAATATATGTTGATGACATAGTGTTTGGCTCAGTGTCACAGGCGATGGTGGATGAATTTGTTGCTCAAATGACTGAGGAATTTGAGATGAGTATGGTTGGAGAGCTCACATACTTTCTTGGACTTCAAATTCAGCAACGCAATGATGGTATCTTTATCTCTCAAAGTAAGTATGCCAAGAATTTGTTGAAGAAGTTTGAATTGGAGAATACTCGTCCAAGAAGAACATCTATGGGAACTCATGAGAAGATATCTAAAGATGAGAAGGGAACTTCTATCGATGCAAGTCTATACAGAAGTATGATTGGCAGTCTCTTGTACCTAACTGCTAGTCGTCCTGATATCTGCTTCAGTGTTGGTTTATGTGCCCGGTTTCAGGCAAATCCTCGCGCGAGTCACACCTGGTGTCAGTCAAACGAATTCTCAAGTACATTAGTGGTACAACTGACCATGGGATCTGGTATTCTTTTGATACAAACACCAACTTAGTTGGTTATTGTGACGCTGACTGGGCTGGAAGTTCAGATGATCGAAAGAGCACTTCTGGTGGATGTTTCTATTTGGGAAACAATTTGGTGTCATGGTTCAACAATAAGCAAAACTCTATTTCTCTGTCTACTGCTGAGGCAGAATATATTGCAACAGGTAGTTGTTGTACTCAACTTCTCTGGATGAAGCAAATGCTGAAGGATTATAGTGTCACACAGGATGTCATGACACTCTATTGTGATAATATGAGCACTATCAATATCTCTAAGAATCCTATTCAGCATTCTTGAACAAAGCACATAGATATTCGACATCACTTTATTCGATCTCTTGTGGAGGATAAAATTGTTGCTTTGGAACATATGATGAATGAAAAACAAATTGCTGATATTTTCACCAAAGCTTTGGATAGAACAAGGTTTGAAGAACTAAGGTCTGCCTTAGGCCTTTGTGTCTTATGAAGAGGTTCTTCAAGTTTTGTAAGTTTTTCTGTTGTATTGTATTTGTATTTATAACAATATAAAAAATTATGAAAAACACAAAAATATTGTAGAATAGCTATTTTGTTTTTTGTGGTTTCCCGCCTCACACTTTTAGGCGACATTATAGCTGTGGATTTCGTGTTTTGAGGATTTTGATCGTCAGCATTCCGAGTGACACGTGGAATTATGGGGATTCTCGGCTGAATCTATGGAATTGAAGAGTTGGCCTCAAATACGCAAGCTCTGACTGCAATAATTTCGGCCCTTAGTTTCCTACTTTGATATTTCAAGGGTTTCTAATTTTCTGAGTCTTCTCTACTCAAAGTATTGAACTTATCTCAGCCGTCTTCATTATTGTGAACGAAATCAAAGTTTCTGAGAGTTCTATTGAGTTAAGCAATTCACAATTTCAGAGATGTCTCAGCGAAAGTCTTCATCACAAGTTAACAAAGTGACTGAAACTCTAGATGATGATGAAGTTCACGTGGTTGTTACTCATGCCTCTCCAGAATCATCAAATAATGATGAAAGCTCAACCCAGTCGCCAGAACAAGCTCCGAATTCTGAGGCTGATTTAGCTTCAAGAGCAATTGTAGTTGCTCCAATTCAGTCAATTGACCCCCTGGAGTAAGAACACGGTTTGGACAAGCAAGTGGTGGTCCATACAAGACTAGTGCTGTACCCCCTAAAGCACCTGAGGTCTCTAAGATTGCTACTGAACCTAAGAGAAAAAGGTTTCATCTTGTGGATGAAGACTCTTTTGATGAGGATTGGGGTGAAAAAGGCGATGTTAAAGGAGATACTGCTGTAGATGATGATAATGATGATAGCTCTTCAGAGGATGATGATGGCTCTTTAGACGATGATAATGGTTCTTCTGAGAGTGTAGAAGTTCAGGATCTCACTAATTCAGAACCTGTGAACTTGCCAAAGGGAAAGCGACAGAAAACAACTCCAGTCCCTGAATCTCAACGAATCACTCGCTCCAGGGCAATGTCACACGGCAAGTCTCCTGCTACTTCAAGTAAGTCATCATTTTCTACTGTTAATCTGGATGATTTTAAGTTTGAATATAATGCTGGTTTATGGAGTAGAGTCTCTAAGAGGAATATCTAGAGAGAGAGGAATATTCATGAAGGGGACTTTAAAGATTGTCAAAAATTAATTGATCAGTTGATTAGCCAAGGTTTAGGAAGGACAATCAAGGGGATTAAGCCCCTATGTCAGGAGAGTGGTACAAGAGTTTTATTGCAATCTAGACTCTACTGTGAAAGATGTTGAACACCCTGATAGTGGTCATGTGTATGTCAGGGGTAAGCTGTTTAAATTTTCTCCGGGTGTGATTAATACCTATCTAGGTAGCCAATGGGCTAATGTGGAAGAATTCAGTCCTGACTATAGCATGATAATCACTGATATCACTGGCGGTGTCAGACGGGTATGTCCAAGAGGAAAAGATTTTCCTGCTTCTCAGTTGTCCGTGAAATATGCAATCCTGCATAAAATTTCTATGAGAAATTGGCTGCCTACATCTCATGGTACTGGAGTGAAAAAGTTTATGGCCACGTTGTTGTTCAAGATTGGGAATTTTGTTGAATTCGATGTTGGGCAATTTTTATTTGACAAAATTGTAAAGCACGCGGACTGCAAAAATGAGAGGATTGCTTATCTATTTTCCTGTTTGATTTATGCTATTCTGTCATCACAACATGCTGTAATTAGAGCAAGAGAAATTCTGGAATCTGATAAGAAATAAATCATGATCAGTTACAAGCTGTTAAATGCTGATCATGTCAATGACATGGAAGATGTCTCAGAAGATGTCTCTGACGCAATAGAACTGGGTAACTCTGTCTTGTCGTCGCGCACCATTAAGGTGCTGGAGGATGAGTTGAAAGCTTTGATGGCTCAGCAAATTGACATTGAGAAGAGAATGAAGGAAGTCTCTTTGATACTTGATGATCTGGTTGCTTTAAAGGCTGTTAAGGATGTTGCAGCTGACACAGTTGAAAGGAAGAAGAAGTTTGATGCCCAGGCTAAAACTGCTGCTGATGATGTCCCTGGATCTTCAAATGTCCCACCTGATGTCACTACATATGTTACTGCAGTTGTTGCAAAGGACACTCATGTTCCTTTTCCTGTTTCTGATGAAGGCACTTCTGGTGTCACTCCTGGTGTCACGTCTGGTGTCACTGACAGTTATGCCCCTTCCAGCGCCCAATCTGGTGGGTATGTTGCTGGTTCAGATGATAGAGCTCCAGAAGAAGCTGCTAGTGTTCAGTTGCTAGCAGACTCAGTTGGCTTAGTGCCCGATGATGCGGAGGATTCTGCTTAATATGACTTTGATATTTTTTATGATGCTTTGATTAAGATAATTTCGTATGTTTTCTTGTTGTTTTTTTGCCCTTTTGTCTTTTTGTGGCAAAAAGGGGGAGTAATTTGGATATTTTGGATATCTGTTTTATGATTCCTCAAGCTATTGTATGCTGGAACTTGGTGTCTTTTGTTGTTGCATGCACGATGTCGTGTGCAGAGATGTTCCTTTTCCTAGTTCCAGTTCAGGGGGAGTTTTTCAAGAGCTTCTGATTCAGCATACAGAGGGAGTTTGGATTTTGCCAAAAAATGCCAAAGGGGGAGATTGTTAATGCACACGTGAGTTGGCATTTATTTTAATTGGCATTGATTTTTTGGCAAAGATAATGAAGGATCTTATGGAAGGCATAAATCAAATTAAATCAATCTATGCAAGGAAGATTGATTTGAAGATTAATGCTATCTCTATATTTATGGGAGCTTATCTTGATATTCTTTGAAGTTATTATTGGAAGTCTATCTTTGGAAAAGATAAACATTAAAGGCACATGGTTTTTTCCATCTTTCCATTTGAATTATTTGAAAATAATCTTGAAGATAAACATGGAAAGATTTGGAGATAAACATGGGAAGATTTGGTGTGCCTATATAATCTTTCCACACCACACGATTTTGTGTGTGCAAGGCGTGCGAATTGTTTGAATCGTGTGGAGCCTTGATGTTTATTTCGGTCTTGATTAGACTGTGAACACACTTCTTTGTTTGAGGTCTTTGATCAAAGTGTGTTGGCTGAAGCATCTTAATGCAACAATATTGAAGATGCAATCCTTGTTTTCTTTATTATAATCCAGCCTCGGTAGGAGGTTGTTAAAGAGCTTGGGAGAGTTCAAACGTGGGCAAGGGGATCTTTGTTCAATCACGGATTCCGGGAGGAGTCGCCATTGACAAGGTGATTTTGTCTTCATTGTGGGCAAGGGGACTTGCATTAACCACAGATTCCGAGAGTAATCAACACAAGTCGAGGGGAGCTCGCACAATCCGTTCACTGTGGAGATAGGAAGAGGTGGCGTCAAAGATAAGAGGGAGTCTTACTTTGTGTCAGACCGAGTGTCTTGTAACTTGTGAACTTAGTGGATTGTTTTATCTGGGCGTGGCCCCGCAGACGTAGGCAGATTGCCGAACTGCGTTACCAACCTCCTGTCTCTTTACTTTCCGCATTTTATTATCGTCCATTACTGCTTTTATTATCGGTGTCACACCTAGTGTTCCAATACACTAGAACACCATGTATCTAACCTAGATCTTTCAGAATCAATACTACAACTGAATTGAAGGATATATAGTCGATATTTTTTACACTTCCTAGAAAATAACTGAATCAAAGAATTAATCAACTCGATCTGTTGACAAATTCTAGTTCACTCTTCCGCAAATCTTCCTTATAATGCCATTTCGGCCTGTCAGGGGTTCAATATCTCCCATTTTAACCATGGCAGAAGCAAAGTCTAACAGAAAGATTTTTGGGTTTCGACTGTATTCAGAGACAATGTTGTCAGTTGATCCTCCATTGAAAAGGACTTGATCGGATATAAGAAGACCTTTCTTTCGCATGAGATTCTTGAAGTAATTATTGTCAAATGAGTTGGGGGTCACCAAATCAAGTGGTGCCAATTTGCTGTCGCCAACTCCATCTTGTTTTGGGCATTGGCGTCTACGAGTGCTAGCCAAGCCAGCATCAATGTCCGTTCCGTTGCTATATATTCTTCCCCGAAAAGTGGTGCATTGTGCTTGCCCTATTGTGTGTGATCCTGCAATATTTCAATTCCGAGTTCAAATATATTCCTTAAACGACTTATTGATGCCAAGAATGTATACATAACAGAGATGTAACAATTATCCTGACCTGACAAGGCAACCATTTCCCTGGCATTAAGGCCTTGTCTTGCAAAATTGTCAATAAGATCTCTGAGATCAGCAAAAGGGCTTGGAAGATTTGCATCAACTAGATAACGACTTGTTGTGGTTGAATCTCTTCTTCCAAACTTTACTTGCCATGTTGGACCGCCAACCTATATATATAGTTCATTGCAAAATGCATATAAATTTTGATTGATAAACGTAACGGTATGCATGCATAAGTCTTGATGAATATTCAACTTATAGCATATGTATGACAAGAAATCAAACAATTTGAAGTAATTCTTACAGCAACTGATGCATCCCTTGCTGCAACTGAAAGTATGTCTGCACAAGAAACAACTCCAGGACATATCTTCTCAACTTGCCTTTTTGCGGCTTCTATAACTTCAAAATCTCTAGCAGAATTATTATTTGCCAATGAAGTTTTCTCACTTTGAATCGAAGGTGTTTCATCTAGTAATACTGATCCATCACAACCCTATAAATATACAATTTCTCTGATTAATTCGAGCATTCATCAAGTCATTGACACCATGAAAATAACATATATAGACGAAGCAATTTACATTTTTAATTAATTACCCGAACAAAGCAATCATGAAAATGGAGACGAATGAGGGATGCCGCCATACGACGTTCACACGATACGGCTTGTTTAATAGTATTGCGAATTGTTCTTAGTCCTTTTGGACATGTACGATCGTAAAATGTTGGAGATAGTTGTACATGTGCTTGACATTGCAAGTTAGCAAGCAAGAGTACTAGTACTGAAATGACCACAAGTTTTGCCAAAGAATCCATAGGAATTAATTTAATCGTTCCTTTGAAGTTCTCTTTATGAACGAACGTGAAGAAATGTAGAAAAAAGTTCTCTTAGAAGTGAAGAATGTTGATGGGATTTGTGAATTAGGCATGATGATTCTGCTGAATATTTATAGGTTTTAGGAAATCGAATTGTTAATGCACACGTGAGTTGGCATTTATTTGTTGGCATAGATTTTTTGGCAAAGATAAGGAAAGATTTTATTGGAAGTATAAATCAATTCAAATCGATCTATACAAGGAGGATTGATTTGGTAATCAATGTTATCTTGATATTTATGGGAGCTTATCTTGGTATTCTTGGAAGATTATCTTTGAAGAGTTATCTTTGGAAAAGATAAGCATTGAAGGCACATGGTTTTCCATCTTTCCATTTGAATTATTTGGAAATAATCTTGGAGATAAATATGGGAAGATTTGGAGATAAACATGGGAAGGATTGGTGTGCCTATATAATCTTTCCAACCATACGTATTTTGGTATGGAGAGTTGATTATTCCATCCGGTCTTTTTAAGACTGTGAACACTTCTTTGTTGAAAATCTTTGATTAAAGTGTGTTGGCTTAAGCATCTTAAAGTCATATTCTTGAAGATGCCATCCTTGTTTTCTTTATTATAATCCAGCCTCGGGAGGAGGTTGTTGAAGAGCTTGGGAGAGTTCAAACGTGGGCAAGGGGACTTGTATCAACCACGAATTCCGGGAGGAATCACCATTGACAAGGGGATCTTGTCTTCATTGTGGGCAAAGGGACTTGCATCAACCACAGATTCCGGGAGGAATCAACACAAGTCGATGGGAGCTCTCACAATCCGTTCACTGGAGAAGTTAGGAAGAGGCGGTAACAAAGATAAGATGGTGTCTTACTTTGTGTCACACCGAGTGTCTTGTAACTTGTGAAATTAGTGGATTGTTTTTACTGGGCGTGGCCCCGCAGACGTAGGCAATTGCCGAACTGCGTTACCAACCTCCTGTGTTTTTAATTTCCGCATTTTTAATATTGTCCATTATCATTTTATTATCGGTGTTATACCTAGTGTCACTCACCCACTGGGACACCACCGTATTAAACCTTGATCTTACACGAATGAACAGAAAGATCAAAAGTTAACTTCGTTTGCTATTATTTTGTTGAGTTGGTTTGGTCAATTGTTGGCTTTTCCGCGTTACAAACTAATTTTCTTCAAGCCAGCAAATTGACAAATTTTTTGTTACGGTTCCTGACTTGTTCCTGTACAAATTTTCTTTGCTTGGATATATCAGTATTGCCAAAGAATTAGCAATACTTCAAACTTTCCTCTTTGGTTTACTCACTCCACTCTTTAATTTAAGATTACTAAACAGATTTATTAGTCTTTCTCATTTGTTTTCTTTTTCTTTTGAATTAGTTGCAAAATGAACCTCTTGAACTAGTGTATATGACTCTTTATTTCTTAGATATATACCTCCTCCAACTTCTAGATTATAAAAGCTTTACTCTCATTATAAAACATTTAATTAAAAATCAATTCATTCATACACCCTTACAAGAGATGGTTTTTATTTGAATCAGTTTAACAGTGCGAAGTGTTCTATACAATTGAATGATCAAAGAAGAATTCGCCAAAGCGAAATAGTTCAGGAGAGTTTGATTTTTGTAATTAAATTTTTTTTTTTTTTGTATGCAAGGCCTAATAGGTCAAAGGTTTTCTAACATTTTAATACTATTTATTCTATCCTCAGATTTCTTGTTTAGGTTTTGGTTTTTTCTTTTGAATTAGTTGTAACAAAAAAACCCTCCTAAATTATGAACCTTTTCGCCGTGATTTCCTCGAACTTCTAATTGTAAAACTTTAGATCCATAGAAATTTAATTAATTATCAATGCAACCAATATGAGAGGTTTGTTTTTAATCCATTTAAATAATTTTAGAGTTACAAATTGTTACAATTAAAAGTTTAGGGAAGAATTCAAAAAGGTAATAATTTAGGAAGGTTTTATGTAATTAATCCTCTTTTTTTTATGCATGCGAGGCCTAATGGGTCAGAACTCTGAAGGAATAGAATGCAAATAATAATCCTATTAATTCACCTTCATTTATGTTTTTAAGAATTCTAACAGTACGAATAACTCTTTCCTATGTTTTCTTTTTCAAAAAATGTATTGAACATGGATGATAATTTTATTTTATTTTTTGAACATTTTGGTGGGCAACTTGACACAATTGTCCCAAAGTTATTCAAGGAATTGGTTCCCAACACAGTACAAGAAGGAATTTGGTACTCTATATTTAGCAATCATGCATTCATGGTAATTAATATTGCTTATGTTATTGTATAATTAAAACCTTTTCTCCTGGTGTGGATTTCTTCTTAATTTCTCTCTTTTGTGTTTTGAAAATTAGTTGATTCATTACTTCTCAATTCTCATGTGTCTGTGTGCGCTCTTGTTCCTAATTAAATTAACTCATCATAAGCTGTGCATATATAACAGCCCATATATGATTTTTTTTTTGGCTAATAATAGGGCGCCACTCCCAAATTTTATTAATAGAACCAAAGTTACACAAGTAGAAAATACTTGACCCAAGAATCTCAGAATAAATTACAAAGGCTTGCGATGCACGCGAAAATTAGGTATCATGAGTCTATCCATATTTAGACATCCCCGAACCTTCCATGGAAGCTCCTCAAAAGTGGTGAATACCAAATCCATTTGTCGACAGCATCCCTCATTTGCCAACCCATCCGCCGGTTGATTAGCTTCCCGAAAAACAGCCCATATATGATAGTTAGTCCTTTTTCAAATACTAAAAGTTCTAATCAAATGAAAACATCAAGAATCTTAACTTTAATAGCTTATATTCTTTGACATTACTAACTTTAGATTACATGGATAAAGTTACAGATGTTTAATTTCACCCTTAAGATAAGGGTAAATGACCCAATCATCCCTTAACTTGGAAAAAAGTATTATTTTAGTTTTCAATTTTGAAAAAATTTACATTTTATTCTCTCAACTTAGATTTTGTCACATAAATAGTCCCAACTCATTTCTTATCTATGATAAGCACTTAAATGTTCAGTTTATTGTCTTTGTTTTAATGTACTTTGTGTGGTGAAACATGTGCTTAAAGGCGTTAAATTGTGCAGAATTTGGGAGATTCCATGGAGGAGATTGCTGTGAGGAAAGATGACTAATTTGGAGTTTTCTAGAAGATCAAAGACTTGGAGATAAAGTTAGAGAGATTTGGCAAGAAGAATGAGTCTTGGCAATTACCAAAGTGGTGTTTGAAGCAATTAGGAAGTTTACTTTCTATTGCCGCATGTGGTTTTAATGGTTTTGGAAACAATGAAGATTCCTTGTTTGAGTTGTTTAGGAAGTCTTATTCTCTTCTCCTATATAAGGAGAAGATAGTTGAGGGTTTAGACATCTTTTTCGCACTTTATTTTGGAAATTTTACGTTTGGAGTGTTTGAATAGCAGCTGGGTTGTTGAACTTGTGGCAGCCCAGATTTTCCAGCAATCAGACCCTGTCGTTTGCCCAAACGGCAGGCAACCTGGTTTGTGATTTTAGTTTAATTTAACTTCTGTTTGCAATTATAATTCTTGTTTGTTTTTAGTTATGAAGAGTGAGTAGTTCTTTATCTAGCCTTGGTAATGAAGCACTAATCCAGCATAAATTGTGAGACCAAAGTGTTCTTCATAAACTTTCTCTTATTTAATTCCAAGAGTTTTCTAAGCCTAAAGTTAATTATCTAATTTAATTAAAGATTGGCCACCTTTAATCTAATTAGGTAAAGCCAATTAATCCCTTGTCAAGTCACTGGATTTGATGAGTAAGATTAATTAGTGGCGAAGCTACTGTCTCGGTAGACGGAAATAATTGGTTAACAAATTGTTGCATGCTGATCGTGATATAATTTGTTAGAATTAGGTTCTTCACTTCTTAATGCTTTCATAATATTAAATCTGGTGTTCGGCTGATTTCGGCCGGGTTGTATTATGAATAGAGAATTAATTGATTAAGCAGATACTTGTCAATTAACGAATAACTAAGGAAGAATTGGGATGTGTCAGAGCTGATTCTCGGAAAGGTTGGTATTGTTGGCGTGACTCACAGGTTTTTATAATCAAGTTGGTGGCTTGAGTTGTGCTATTGTCCATGAATGCTCCACCACTTGCGGCATCTAACGTCCTCTTCTCCTCGGGCTGCAAACCTTCATAAAAGTATTGAATTAGGAGTTCGTCAGATATCTGATGTTGAGGGCAACTCTCACACATACGCTTAAACCTGTTCCAATATGCAGTTAAAGACTCGTCATACTCCTGCTTTATGCCAACTATTTCCTTACGACCAAATGCAATTTTTGAAGCTGGGAAGTAATTCCTTAAGAATATTTGTTGCATGTCATCCCATGTTGTTATAGATCGAGGGGTTATTGTCTTAAACCATGCACTAGCATTTCCAGTTAACGTCCAAGAAAAACTAGCTAATTTAAGATATTCTTGTGAGACTCCTCAATTATTCACAGTTTCACAAACTCTAATGAAGTCATGCAAAAAACTATGAGGGTCTTCCCCTGCATCTCCGTTAAATTTAGGCAATAAATTCAGGAAGGATGCTTTAAGTTCATAATCAGCATTAAGCGGAGGCAAAACAATACAAGATGGCCTATAATTAATAATAGGATTCGTGGACTCCCTTAATGGTGTATCTGGTAATGGAACTTGGACTTGGATTGGCAAGACTGGAGGAATCACAGGATCTCGTGGTGGCTGTCCATGCTCTTGTGGTCGTATATCACCTCCAGGAGGAGGCACATTATCGCCAAGAGGCGGAATTTGCTGCGGAAACTCAGCCATTGAAAGTCCTGCGGTGCAGAATTCAGAATCAGCTGGGTCTCTGAATTCAGAGGTCGTCGTTTGGGCAAACGGGACAGGGTCTGAACCAGAAACTGCTCTGTGGCGCTGTTCCTTCGTGATCTTCTTCAATCTACGTGCTGTCTTCTCGATTTCTGGATCAAACAGCAGGTCAGGGTTACAAGATCTTGACATAAACCAAAAACAAAAACAAATTAATTATAAAGAAAATAATTTATATTCCCCGACAACGGCGCCAATTTAAGAAAAGGAATGAAAAGTATTTGCTGTGCTAAAGTTACTTATGAATTTATTGATTTTGAGACTTGGTGCAATACAAGTGTGGGGATGTTTTAGAGTGTGTTGCTTACACCTTTGTTTGTTTTCTTTTTAAGCCTTTAGACTATCTTAAACCATATCTTGTTTAGCCTAGCCTCATTACAACCCTTTTGAAAGACCTTTTGATTCTTGTTTAGTTTCAATGTTATGATTATCTGTTGACATATTTGCAAGTTCATTGTAAGTCTTCTATGTGCAATTTAATGAGTGGCTGAACCCAATTCTATATATCTTTTGAGTGCTTGGAGTGATCTTGGAGAGTTACTCAGAATTTTGTAGTTTGACTTGGAGGACTTGATGGTGCATAAGCTTGTTACTTGAATTAAACCGAACTGTTTGGAAAGGTACTTGGTTTGGCTGGATCGATGTTTATTTAGTGAAGATGGTTATTTGTTTGTTTAGTTTGTTTTCAATTTTTGTTTGAATGCTTAGGGACAAGCATTGTTCAAGTGAGGGGATCTTGATAAGCACTTAAATGTTCAGTTTATTGTCTTTGTTTTAATGTACTTTGTGTGGTGAAACATGTGCTTAAAGGCGTTAAATTGTGCAGAATTTGGGAGATTCCATGGAGGAGATTGCTGTGAGGAAAGATGACTAATTTGGAGTTTTCTAGAAGATCAAAGACTTGGAGATAAAGTTAGAGAGATTTGGCAAGAAGAATGAGTCTTGGCAATTACCAAAGTGGTGTTTGAAGCAATTAGGAAGTTTACTTTCTATTGCCGCATGTGGTTTTAATGGTTTTGGAAACAATGAAGATTCCTTGTTTGAGTTGTTTAGGAAGTCTTATTCTCTTCTCCTATATAAGGAGAAGATAGTTGAGGGTTTAGACATCTTTTCCGCACTTTATTTTGGAGTTTTTACGTTTGGAGTGTTTGAATAGCAGCTGGGTTGTTGAACTTGTGGCAGCCCAGATTTTCCAGCAATCAGACCCTGTCGTTTGCCCAAACGGCAGGCAACCTGGTTTGCGATTTTAGTTTAATTTAACTTCTATTTGCAATTATAATTCTTGTTTGTTTTTAGTTATGAACAGTGAGTAGTTCTTTATCTAGCCTTCGTAATGAAGCACTAATCCAGCATAAATTGTGAGACCAAAGTGTTCTTCATAAACTTTCTCTTATTTAATTCCAATAGTTTTCTAAGCCTAAAGTTAATTATCTAATTTAATTAAAGATTGGCCACCTTTAATCTAATTAGGTAGAGCCAATTAATCCCTTGTCAAGTCACTGGATTTGATGAGTAAGATTAATTAGTGGCGAAGCTACTGTCTCGGTAGACGGAAATAATTGGTTAACAAATTGTTGCATGCTGATCGTGATATAATTTGTTAGAATTAGGTTCTTCACTTCTTAATGCTTTCATAATATTAAATCTGGTGTTCGGCTGATTCCGGCCGGGTTGTATTATGAATAGAGAATTAATTGATTAAGCAGATACTTGTCAATTAACGAATAACTAAGGAAGAATTGGGATGTGTCAGAGCTGATTCTCGGCATCCTATAACTAATTGATTAAATAGAGATTGTTATTCTTGAGTCAATGAACAATTGGAAAGTGATTAGTGTGGATTTACTAAGGCTGGATCTTTCCTTTAATTGATACAATTCTGAATTTTGCTATTTACTTATTTCATAATTGGATTTCTTACTTTAATTGTTTAAATCACCAATTGAATTATTGTTACTCTTTGCAAATTGATTTATTAAGAAAATATTGTGTTCCTCGTGGGAACGATCTTCACTACCCTATACTAATTTATTGGTATTAGGAGAGTAATTATTTTGATAGAAAAACGACACACCAAATTTTGGCGACGTTGCCAGGGAGCAGCAATTATTTTCTTTTTAGTTAATTTGTATTTTATTTTTTTTATTTTACTTGGTAAATTTCCAGATTTTCTAACTCTAATCTGTTTATCTTTAGATACTGAAAAGAATAGCACAGATTGACGAAAGAATTGAAGGAAAGACACCAAGAAACAATTTCTGGTTCTGAACAGTCGCCGTCTGCCCAAACGGATGAACGAGGTAAACATGTTTTCTTTAGAAAATAAAATAGATGCATTGATATCTACAGTGGAAAAATTAGTTGCAGGTTCAGGTGCTGTTCAACAGAAAAATTCACGTGGAATACACAGACATCTTGGCCATCCTACAGCTAGGTGTCAATTTATTCAAGAGTATCCAATGGAACAATTCAATACAATTGGGAGTTTTTATCCACAACATCATCACATCCCTTATTCCAATGAATACAATTCAGAGTGGTATAATTATCCAAACTACATTGATGGGAATAAGGTGCAACAACAGCCATCACCATGGACATGGCAACAGCAAGAATCAATGGTTTCTTTTGACCAAAACATTGCAAGACCCACTACAAGTTCAGGTACATCTCTTGAAGATCAAATTGCAAATTTAACTAACTCAGTTAAAAATATGCAGAGGGACAATGACTTGAATGTGTCGCAACAAGAAACAGAAGCCACATTGAGTGATCAAATTACTCAATTCAATAACTTGATAAGTAATCAAGGAAAGGCCCCTCCCTAGTGTCGGTTAATCCAAGGGAAGACGTCAATCAGATGATGTTAAATAGTGGACAAAAGATTGAAGAACCAACTGCCATGGTAAAGGCTGAAGAACAGATTTCAGAACTCACGTCGTTCGACCATATGACGCCTGGGCAGCAAGCTGAGGTAAGTCCGAAATTGAAACTTTTGACTTCTGAATTTAAAATTCCTCCACCTTTTCCAAACAGGTTGAAAAAGAATGCTAAAGATGAGGAGTTGGATGACATCTTAACCATCTTCGACAAGGTGGAGATTACAGACGTTTTTCTTGAAGCAAATAGAAAAGTTCCAAGGTGTGCAAGATTTGAAAAAGATTTTCTGGCCAAGAAAAATCAACATCCAAAAGAGGAGATTGTTGTGGAATGTGATGATATGTCGGTTGTTCTTGAGAAAACATTACCCCGTGAATATAAAGAACCAGATTTTGAAGTTAAAGAGTTGGAGGATGAGGAAATAATGGATGAGACACAATCAATACATGCGATACAAGTGTTTCCAAGCAACTCAGAAAGTCTCCGTTTGCCCGAACGAGCTCCTGCTGAAACACTTTTTCCTTATATTTTGCAAGTTCCAATTCGACAACCTGAATCATTGATTAAACATCTGAAATCTATGTTTTTGATTAAGGAAAAGATGCTGCCCACTGTCAACAACAAGAATCTTACTCAAAGCTCATTGATCAAATGGATTTGGAACCCAAGAAGCTACAAGGAAGCTGTAGAAAAAACTTTGACTTGCATACAAGATGCACTTTCTCTAAAACCACCTCCGGAGCCTCCTCCAATGATTTACTGAGTGCGGCACATATTTGGTCTAGCCAAGGACATTAAATAATGGCGCTTGTGGGAGGCAACCCTGTCTTTCTTAGTTTTGCTTATTTGCTTAATTTATTAGTTTTATTTTATTATTGTTTTTATCACTTAATAATTGTCTTCTTGTTCCAGATATTGTTTGAATTTGTGGCTTAAAGACTGGAGTGAATTTTGCAGACATGGAGTTCATGGACCATGTATTGAGGAGTGGAGACAATTCCTTTCTCAAAGGATTCGGGCCCAGTATAAACACTCCTTTATTTTTATAACACAGGCTCACAATATTTTATTGTCAAACACATTCAAAGTGGTCCCTTAAACCCATTCTCCATTTTGTCTTACCCACCCTAGCCGACTCTCTCTCCTCTTTACCCAACTCCACACATAGTCGTATCATCTCCTTCGCCGCCTACCGCACTACCATGGTCAACCTGAAGTTCGCATCTCCGCCACCTCCGAATTCCCCCTCTTCGCCGACAGAATCTACACCCACTAACCCATCATCATCGGCCGACGCTGTCAGCGAATCATCCTCCGCGAGCTCTTCCAATCACAAAGCCAAAACCAGCGATGACGAGGCCACGGAAGAGAACTCGCCGATGCATATTTCACTCTCCGACGCAGAGTAGCCCCCAAAAGATCAGGCTGTCCCTTTTTCCCTTTTTCTTTTTTTTTGTTTCTGAGTTCTTTTTTTTTTATATTATGTGTTTTTGCCTATCTCCCATGAGGACATGGAAGTGTTTAGTGTGGGGAGGGTGTAGTTATGGTTTGTTTTTTTTTTATGGTTTGTTTTTTTTCATTATGTTATTTCTTTTATAAAATATTAAAAAAATCAGAAAATCAGAAAACCTTTGAAAAACATTCAGTTTTCAGTTTTAAAATTTCTAGTGTGTTTTAGGATATGTTAGTTGTGTTGAACTTATTTCACTTTATAAGCATTCTTTAGCCGAACAGTTTTGAATAAGAAAGGCTTAGTTATGGTTTAATTTATAGTAATGGGTTGTGATAGTCAAGTATGATTCCAAGTATGATGACTATTGATTCTGAGCATTTTTGCCCACCTTAAAGTGAGGATTTTGAGCCAAGCATTGAATGACCACTTTGTTCATGCTTATATGAATTATTCTTTGAATGAGTGCAAATCGCGCATAGTTGATTTCTTAAACTTGCTTTGTTGTGCATGGATGTCATTTGTTGGAATTGAATTTGAATATGATAAAGGCAATTAGGATTTCACCCATTTTAACTTTTAGTTTCTTTCCTTCCTTCATTTGACCATTAGTGAACCCCTTTGAGCCTTGAACCTTTCTTTTTATGTAAACAACTATAAATTTTCACCTAAGACCTTTTTAGCTTTCTTTTGGCCCCTAAGGTGTAAGTAACTTGTGTATGATTTTTTTCCCCTTGATTGAAAGAGAAGAGAATTGCATGCTTAAGTCTCTATGAGGAAGTTGTTTCAGTTTGTTCTGATTGAATTGAGATTTTGAAGTCCATTGCTTTCCCGAACATCACTTGGACAGAAAGAGAAAAAAAAATGAAAAAAATTTGAAGAATTTTTTCTGTGTTGTTTGCCTAAACAGTGGCAAGGAAGAGGAAGAACAGCAGCAATAAAAAAATGTGATCTGCTGATGGAAACAAAAGGAGAAAAAAAAATGATGTGAAAAAAGCATAGAATGAATGAAAAGTATTTGCTGTGCTGAAGTTACTTATGAATTTATTGATTTTGAGACTTGGTGCAATACAAGTGTGGGGATGTTTTAGATTGTGTTGCTTACACCTTTGTTTGTTTTCTTTTTAAGCCTTTAGACTATCTTAAACCATACCTTGTTTAGCCTAGCCTCATTACAACCCTTTTGAAAGACCTTTTGATTCTTGTTTAGTTTCAATGTTATGATTATCTGTTGACATATTTGCAAGTTCATTGTAAGTCTTCTATGTGCAATTTAATGAGTGGCTGAACCCAATTCTATATATCTTTTGAGTGCTTGGAGTGATCTTGGAGAGTTACTCGGAATTTTGTAGTTTGACTTGGAGGACTTGATGGTGCATAAGCTTGTTACTTGAATTAAACCGAACTGTTTGGAAAGGTACTTGGTTTGGCTAGATCGATGTTTATTTAGTGAAGATGGTTATTTGTTTGTTTAGTTTGTTTTCAATTTTTGTTTGAATGCTTAGGGACAAGCATTGTTCAAGTGTGGGGATCTTGATAAGCACTTAAATGTTCAGTTTATTGTTTTTGTTTTAATGTACTTTGTGTGGTGAAACATGTGCTTAAAGGCGTTAAATTGTGCAGAATTTGGGAGATTCCATGGAGGAGATTGCTGTGAGGAAAGATGACTAATTTGGAGTTTTCTAGAAGATCAAAGACTTGGAGATAAAGTTAGAGAGATTTGGCAAGAAGAATGAGTCTTGGCAATTACCAAAGTGGTGTTTGAAGCAATTAGGAAGTTTACTTTCTATTGCCGCATGTGGTTTTAATGGTTTTGGAAACAATGAAGATTCCTTGTTTGAGTTGTTTAGGAAGTCTTATTCTCTTCTCCTATATAAGGAGAAGATAGTTGAGGGTTTAGACATCTTTTCCGCACTTTATTTTGGAGTTTTTACGTTTGGAGTGTTTGAATAGCAGCTGGGTTGTTGAACTTGTGGCAGCCCAGATTTTCCAGCAATCAGACCCTGTCGTTTGCCCAAACGGCAGGCAACCTGATTTGCGATTTTAGTTTAATTTAACTTCTGTTTGCAATTATAATTCTTGTTTGTTTTTAGTTATGAAGAGTGAGTAGTTCTTTATCTAGCCTTAGTAATGAAGCACTAATCCAGCATAAATTGTGAGACCAAAGTGTTCTTCATAAACTTTCTCTTATTTAATTCCAAGAGTTTTCTAAGCCTAAAGTTAATTATCTAATTTAATTAAAGATTGGCCACCTTTAATCTAATTAGGTAGAGCCAATTAATCCCTTGTCAAGTCACTGGATTTGATGAGTAAGATTAATTAGTGGCGAAGCTACTGTCTCGGTAGACGGAAATAATTGGTTAACAAATTGTTGCATGCTGATCGTGATATAATTTGTTAGAATTAGGTTCTTCACTTCTTAATGCTTTCATAATATTAAATCTGGTGTTCGGCTGATTCCGGCCGGGTTGTATTATGAATAGAGAATTAATTGATTAAGCAGATACTTGTCAATTAACGAATAACTAAGGAAGAATTGGGATGTGTCAGAGCTGATTCTCGGCATCCTATAACTAATTGATTAAATAGAGATTGTTATTCTTGAGTCAATGAACAATTGGAAAGTGATTAGTGTGGATTTACTAAGGCTGGATCTTTCCTTTAATTGATACAATTCTGAATTTTGCTATTTACTTATTTCATAATTGGATTTCTTACTTTAATTGTTTAAATCACCAATTGAATTATTGTTACTCTTTGCAAATTGATTTATTAAGAAAATATTGTGTTCCTCGTGGGAACGATCTTCACTACCCTATACTAATTTATTGGTATTAGGAGAGTAATTATTTTGGTAGAAAAACGACCTATCAATCTATATGATAATTAAGTAATGCCGTTAATTATGTGACACTTTTTGTCATTTAAAATGAATGTTATTTTGTATCAGATGACTAACGTCGATACTTGTCAAATGTATGAAAGTAAATTGGAAACTATTTTTGCAACAAAATGCAAGTTGACTGACCAAAATATAGCTTTTCAAAATTTGAGACCAAAATGACATTTACCTCAAATTGAGAGAATATTGAATCTTTTAGCCTTAAGATAATTACTATTATTTTCAGTAATTTTAAAAAGTTTTGCAATAAAACATTTGTTTATTTATTTAGATAGGATACGTAATTCATACCCTAATGATTATATCACATTTTCAAACAGCAGCTGTATAATTGTATATATATAGTAAACATATGAAACCTGGACTTTTTTTGACAAATCTAATATATCCATGCATTCTCATTAATGCGAAAATTTTTAATAAGGACAGTGGAATTTATCAAATTAATAAAGTGGGTGTAAATTTTCATAAATTATTAATAAGTGGAATGGAAAGCTTCCTACCAAACAATTATGTATTTCTTAAACAATTTTTTTTCTATCAAAATTTCAAAGTATTAATTTAATTTTAAAACTTATATAATTATTAGAAAAATCAAATACATTTTGCACAATTAATATTAACTTAAAAATAATGTTATTAAGTTTTGATTACTTAATTATATATTATTCATAAATTTAATTTTTTTTAGTGTTTTAATGTATATAAGAATTTATGTAAAAAAAAGTATATATATTTTTTAAATTGTGAAACTAAAAGAAAAGTTATGTAATGAAACAATAAAAACTAATAAATTTACAACACCTTTTTTGGGTACTTGATTATGAAATTTAATATTTGTAATTGTAAAATTAGATATTTAACATTTAAATTTATTGATTTTTTGAAAATTTGATATTAGACATAAATATTGTAGTATCATTTAATTTCAAAATTTTTCTTCCATACTATGTATTTAATTAAGTTTAGAAACACAACAATATTTTGTTGAGATGTCTAGTCTCTCAAATTTTAAAAGTTAAAAAAACTTAAATGTTAAATATTTAATTATGAAATTATAAATACTTCTTTTCGTAATCTAGTTACCAAAACATTATGTATACAATAAAATATTATAATTTACTTTTCATCGCATAAATGTTCTATTAGTTTTTTTTATTTTTTAAAGTAATACTTATTTTCATACATTCTATTGATAGATTATAATAGGCAAAACAGTTAAAATTTTAAACTTTTTTTTGTCATCATATAATTAAGAAATCATCAAAACTTAAAAATATTGAATTTTGTGAGGATAATACGAAATAAATGATAAATTTTTAATTTTTAATTTTTAATAAATGTATAAACAATAGCTTTAAACGTTTTAAATGCTTTAAACTTTATTACCTAGTCAATCTTGGTATTAAATAATTATTTTTTCTTGATATATATGATTGTTTGGTTCAAAACATATTTATGCCCTTATTAACAATTTATGAAAAGTTACCCCCTCTTTATTAATTTGATAAGTTCCACTTCCCTAATTGAAAATTTTCCCCTCATTAATTTACATTTTATTAATTAAGATTAGGTAAAATGGGATGCTTTACAATCTTTATCACACGGTTCCTAAATAATAAAATGGATTAGGTACAAATATTAAAAGACAAAAAGAAACTGACTACTGTTCCTTAATTCCAAGAAGTTTCGTTTTAATGATCTTTTTCAAAAGTAATAATACTATGTTTGAAGCCTTGAAGGAGTCACTAAGTTAGGTATGCATGCAGCCCAGTTGACATGATTCGTAACGTGTATTTTTGCGAAAAAAACAGTATGAAAGATGTGGTTTTGTTTTCAAATTTATCAAGCTGGCTACTGATGAAGAACAAGTTTATACGCATTTTATATAGAATGTAGATGCATTGTTGCCATTTTCTGACTTAAGGATTTTGTTTATGGGACAGTTTCAACACATTTACACTCATTGCATTGCCGTTTTCGTCCTGTTTGAAGTGCGCTTGTCAAATCTACGCTTTGGTATATGAAACATTCCTGGGCGAAGAATTGCAATACCTTAATGGAAATTAATCAATTCAAGTGGCCTATTAAAGATTATGCGGCATGCCCTTTACTAACTAACCATATCTTTTTACCCTAATATTCCTACAACTTGATGTAACGGACTACGTAAAAACTTTTTTATTCAAATGATATTCTTAAAGGTTATCTTCAATTTACCCCATGAAATATAGCTTCTAATCACTTTGCCTCCATGAAAGATTTTTATTAATACTTTGCATCGTTGACTATCAATTAAATATGCTAATTGATAACATCATTAATTATTAATTTTAAATGGCAATTTTATCCATCAATAAGAAATAAATTAAATTATATTTGTCCCTCTTATATTTAAACATTAATTTCAATTTATCTACTCCATAATTTTGTATTAATACTTAAATATTATTAGTTTGAGACATAAAATATTTGATCAGTTTTTTTAACAAATTAAAATACTTGTTTATTTTTTTCATCTTTTTTTCTTTTCCTTTTATTTCATCTTCTTTTATATAAATAAATATGTCAAGTTTCTTGTAATTTATAATTTTTTTTACTCATTTTAGTTTGTTGTGTCCTTATAATATGATTGTTTATCTTATTTGTATTATTGACAATTTAAAGTGTTGATTTAATATCTTAAATTTTTTTATTATATTATTATATATATTAAAGTAATCTAATTAACATAATAAAATTATATAATGAAAAAGTAAATAAATAAAATAATTATTTGCTTATTAGTTGTAAGGTGTATATTTATTATAAACATATATTTTTCTAATAGAGATATCTTTTATACTTAATAAATTTAATAAAAAATTCATTCACTCTAAATTAAAAATCCATAGATATCAGAGTGGTAAAATAAAATGTTTCATTAATTTTTTATTAAAGAATTAAAAAAGTTGGACAAAGTATGTATTATTTTATTACGTTCCAAAAAATTAAATAATTCATATGAGGTTTTTATTGACCAAGTAGATTAAAAATAGTTAACAAATTATAAAAAGTAGTAAACCGTATCCAAAATCTAATTTTTTTAGTAAGATTATATATATTATTCTATTATTTAAAATAATAATAAGAAAATTAATTTGTTAAAGTATACATGAAGCAAAGAGAAAATAAAATGATGACAAAATAGGACAAGATTTTGAAACTTAAATTTAAGGGTAAAATAGTCTAAAACATAAAAAGAAATAAAAATAATAATTTTTTAAAGGGAAATTTAAATTTTTTATTTAAATATAGTAAAAGGATATCCTTATCGGTGCAAAGTGCTAATAAAAATCTTTGATGGGGCGAATTGATTAAATATTATCTTTCATGGGGGTAAATTGAAGATAACTCTATTCTTAAAT
This sequence comes from Ophiorrhiza pumila, assembly GCA_016586305.1. Lineage (NCBI taxonomy): Eukaryota > Viridiplantae > Streptophyta > Magnoliopsida > Gentianales > Rubiaceae > Ophiorrhiza > Ophiorrhiza pumila. The sequence goes on along the minus strand of BLIW01000011.1, from coordinate 8,539,440 downwards.
TAAAAAAAAAAAAGTTTTACTTGACAACTTGATGTAAGTAGAACCATTCATACACACTAAGCGTTTCAATAATTTCTTCAGTCCGAATTCGGTGGATTTAATCGTTTTGAATCTTCTATCATCCAATTGCTATATTACTTTAATTCTGCTATGTTCTTTTAATTTTGTTATATTACCAATTCATTTACATTAATTTACTTTTTCCGATGTAATTTAATCAAAATAGTATAACAAATCATGATACATCAATTGTGCAATAGATGATCTAAACCATTTTAATTGTACTAACTAGAATAAAATTGGCATAAAATTTATAGACTGTTTTAAGTGCTCATTTAATATTAACTTGATCCTAGTTCAATATTTCTGCCAATGAGTTGTCAATGGCTTCATGCTATCAATAATTAGGAACTAATTTGTGGGAAAAATATCCATCGAACAAGATATCACAAACTATAAGGCATATAGAGTTTTGATGGTATTCATTATGCACTCACTGGTGGATCTAAGGCAATGAGAGTATGACCGCCGCTCAAAATTTGGAAAATTAATCTTTTTATATGAAAATAAAAAAAAAACAATTAAATTCTTTAGAGAAGTAAATTTTTTTTCTTTAAAAATTAAAATATAACTTCTATTAAAAAAAGACAAAATATACCCTAAGAAATCTCTAATTAATTTGATATTTCAAAACAAATCATCACATATGGTAAATTACACAAATAGCACGATGCTTCTACCTTTCACGGAATTCTAATAGGTTAAACAATATTATGTTTAAGCTAAAGTTCTCACGCACGATCTTCTTCCAAACCTTGATCATTGTCAAGCAAATTCTTTAATTCTATCAAATTTAATTTACGAATCATGAACAAATATTTCAATAATGATTGTCAACGAAATTAACTTTGGGGTTACTTGAATTTGACCGTGACTCGGCTTAACTTGGTCCGATACTACTTTTTAGTAGTAAACTTAAGTAATATGTAGAACTAAATTGACAACTTAACAACAAAATATAGAGAAGAAGAATAAATAGTAAACACCAAATATTTAATTTCTTTGGTCCGAATTCCGTGATTTTAAATGTTTTGAATCTTCTATTTGATGATTGATATATTACTTTTAATTCTGTTATATTCTTTAATTAAATTGTGTTATATTACCAATTCATTTAAATTAACTTGATTTAATTTATCCGATGTAATACAATCAAAATAGTATAACAAAGAATGATAAATCAATTGTGCAACAGATGATCTAAACCTTTTTAATTGTATATAACTAGAATACAAATGCCATGAAATTTATTTAAGTGCTCATTTAATGTTTGATCCTTGTTCAATATTCGTGTCAAATTAGCTGCCAATGGCTTCATGCTATCAATAATTGGGAAGCAATTAATTTGTAGGAAAAATATCCATCAAACAAAATATCACAAAATATAAGGCATATATGTACTTCATTTAATTTTCTATGCGATTTTGAGTTTTGACGTTATTCATTATGCACTCACAAGATTAATTATAAGGGGACGAGGGTATGGCCGCCCTCAAAATTTGGAAAATTAAAAAATAAAACAATCAAAATATTTAGAGAAATAGAATATTGGCCCTTCAAAAATTAAAATATAACTTATGTTAATAGATACTAGACATACCTTAATAAATCTCTGACTAACTTGATATTTCAAAACAAATCATCACATATGACAAATTTCACCGATAGCAAGATTTTTCTACCGTATCTGTTTGTAGTTCATTAGTATTTAATTTGGTCAAGTCAATTACTTTAGGATCTGTTTGTAGTTCATTAGTATTGAGTCAAGTTAGTTTTCTTAATAGTATAGTAGTATTCTTGAAAGATGCTAAATGTCATATAGGAATTCTTTTGATGGGAAAATAAAGTGGTAATTAAATTTTGTATTTGTGCTGTTATTATAGGAATTCTTTTGATGAAAAATAAAATGGCAATTGAATTTTGTATTTGTAATGTCATCATTTGTAGTAAAATTATTTGAATATTATGTATATTGTTAATGGGAATATAGGAAAAATTTATGTAATTGTTAGTGATAACTTTGATATTGTCACATATTGTAGGTTTAAAAGTTGTCACCAAATTATGGTTTGTGTGACACCTTTTAGTTAAATGACAATATTTTTCTTAATTTTGTGATAATTAAAGTTGTAATTAAATATATGAATATTCTGATAACTTTTAGTTATGTAATTAAACAAATGTATTGTGTAACAACATCATTTATGTTGTTACAAAAAAATTTGCGACAAGTTAGTGACAATATTTTTCTTATCATTTAACATTTTTAGTGACATTTTTCTTATCGCTTATCTTGCTTTTTTTTGTAGTGGTACTTGGTTAAAATCTTATTATTACTCAATAAATGGTCTTTTATTGTTGATAGATGAATGGATTAGTAATGATAGAATTACATGTAAATAAAATTAACAGATTTGTGTAGAAAATTTTGTGATTTCTATCCTGTCATTATAGTGCCAAATATTTTTGTCCTATCAAGCAACTATAGTGAAGGAGAAAGTATTAGTTTATCAATAACTATCGATTCATGTGAATTAGTTGTTAATTATAAATAGTAGCAAGCCATGTGTACGATATCAATCCAGAGAAAATATTGATTGATTAATAACTATCGACTCATCATTTGAATTAGTTGTTAATTGTCAATAACAGCAAGTCATGTGTGCGGTATCAATCCATACTTCTAGCAGAGGAATAGAAGCTACTAGAGGAACAGAAGCCTTATTCATGGTAGTATTAATTCAACTAGCTAAATACAATTCAACTATATATGAGTGTTGGTATATATTCTAATTCTATATTAAGCAAATAATATGAAGTTGCACCATTATAGTGAGTTGCAGACTTGTATGCAAGAAAAAATGAAAAGACGAAAGAGGTAAGACATTGAGAAGGGAAGGATATGCACAGAATACAAATCAATTAATTAGTAATTAAATAAAAACAAATGCAATTACAGTTTCAAGATGACAAAGAAAGAATCATGAGTACAGTAGAATTGCATAATAGTGGATGTACACTTGCTAGCTACAGCCTACAAAAACAAATGAATCAAAGAATCAACTCTGTTGAGTTAATTCACTCTACTGCAGATCTTCCTTATGATACCATTTCGGCCTGTCAGGGGTTTAATATCTCCCATTTTAACCATGGCTGCAGCGAAATCAGAAAGAAACACTTTTGGGTTCCTACTGTATTCGAAGACAATACTGTCAGTTGAACCTCCATTGAAAAGGACTTGATCGGATATAAGGAGACCTTTCTTTCGCATGAGATTCTTGAAGTAATTATTGTCAAATGAGTTGGGCGTCACCAAATCAAGTGGTGCCAATTTGCTGTCTCCAACGCCATCTTGTTTTGGGCATTGGCGTCTACGGGTGCTTGCAAATCCAGCATCAATGTCTGTTCCGTTGCTATATATTCTACCCCGAAAAGTGAAGCATTGCGCTTGCCCAATTGAGTGCGATCCTGCAATATTTCAAGTAAAGTTCAAATATATTTCTTAGAAGGCTTATTAATTTATACAAAGAATGCATATATATATATATATATATATATATATATGTGAGAGAGAGAACTATTATATATCCTGACCTGACAAGGCCACCATTTCCCTAGCATTAAGGCCTTGTCTTGCAAAACTATCAATAAGATCTCTGAGATTAGCAAAAGGGCTTGGAAGATTTGCATCAGCTAGAGACCGACTTGCAGTGGTTGAATCTCTTCTTCCAAGCTTTACTTGCCATGTTGGACCACCAACCTGTATAAAAGAAATGGTATCATATGCTTAAGTCTTGCATGAATATTCAACTTATGCAACTTTTCTAGCATTGACCTATACATGACAAGAAATTGAACAATTTGAAGTGATTCTTACCGCAACTGATGCATCCCTTGCTGCGACTGAAAGTATGTCAGCACAAGAAACAACTCCGGGGCATATATTCTCCACTTGGCGTTTTGCGGCTTCAATGACTTCAAAACCCCTAGCAGATTTATCATTTGCTAACGAAGTTTTTTCACTTTGAATAGAAGGTGTTTCATCAAGTAATACTGATCCATCACAACCCTGAAAAAGTCGGGAAAAAAAAACCCAAATTAATTAAGTCATGACAATATATAGCCGAAGAGAGTATATATGCAGCATTAATAATCAAGCTGCAGGCTTTGATAAAATATTCGAATATAAATGAATTAATTAACTTTCATTTTTACCTACCTGAACAAAGCAATCATGAAAATGTAGACGAATGAGGGATGCCGCCATACGACGTTCACGCGATACGGCTTGCTTAATAGAATTGTGAATTGTAGTTAATGCTTTTGGACATGTACGATCGTAAAATGTTGGAGATAGTTTTGCTTCAGATTGCATGCTTGCAAAGAAGATAAGCACTGAAATAGCAACAATTTTGGCCAAAAAATCCATAGCGCGCAATTGAGTGGCTTAGAATGTCTCTTTAATTTGTAGATGGTATATATTAAGAGAGAGATGTTTGATTTCGAATGTATACTGAGTAAAACTGAAGATTGGAGTGATCTGTGAAGGCATAATCCTACTGAATTTATAGGTTTTTGGTGATGAATAGCAGAATAGGTTTGCTTGTACTTCTTCTTTAGTTGTATGGGTCAAATTCTTGGCTTATTCCGCGTTGCAGCGTAGCAGGTACAATTTTTCTTGTAGCCAGCTAATTCAGACATTTCTTTTTTACAATGCCTGACTTGTTCTTTCTTGTAACTTGAATAGTTTGAATCGATATGCATTTTATTCAGAATTGTTAGCAAAAGTGGGAAATCTTCAAATTTTAAGTTTTTGTCTCATCTACTCCACTCTTTAGTAGCATAATGTAAAGCACACGAATTAATTTCACTTGTTAAATATTTGATTAAAGGTTGGTTTAGGTTTAGCTGGCTATATGGTTTTCTTTTTATTGTCACCAATCATCTCCCATTGTGTATTTATAAACCAAGAGTAAATGACCCAACAATACTTATTTAATGCGGAGATAAGTTTCATTTTGATTTTCGATTTAATATCAAAATTTAGATTTTGTCATATATAAATAGTGTTTTAATTCATTTTTAATTTATTGATGCGGCAAATAATACTATTAGTCTTGTGACACTAAATAATATCACTTAAAATATTAAATCGAGTCACATGATGATCGATGTCCGATGAAGGAAAAATAATTTGAGAATCATATCCATAACAAAATTCAATTTGAGCTATCAAAATGAAACTTTTTTAAAATTCCAAATCAAAATGGTATTTATTGCCAAATTGAGTACTATTGAGATCATTTATCCTAATAAGAAAAAATGTACCATAATAATGATGGTGACAAAATTACTTCAATTGTCTTTTAACTCCAAGTATTGTTTTGATTTCATTCCCAATCTTAACAAAATTTCATTTTTATCTCTCCTATTATGATCTGATTTTTTAAATGATTCTTTGTTTATTTTTCTTACAACAAAAATCCAACTCTAAAAAATTATATGGTATGCATATGTCTAACTCTATCTATTTTTTGTGCTCTTTTGTTTATTTTTCTTACAACAAAAATCCAACTCTAAAATTATATGGCATGCATATGTCTAACTCTATTTATTTTTTGTGCTCTTTTGTTTGTCATATCAAATGGTTGTTCATTTATCCATACTAATGACGTTGACAAAATTACTTCAATTGTCTTCTAAGTGTCTTTTAACTAGGAGCGAGTTTGTTTTGATTTCATCCCCATCTTAACAAAATTTCATTTTTATCTCTCTTATTATAATCCGATTTTTTTTAAATGATTCTTTGTTTAATTTTCTTACAACAAAAATCCAACTCTAAAAAATTATGTGGCATGGACACTATTTGGTTGATGTATATATGCATTATCTAGTGTGGTTTGTCATGGTCTTACACTATCAATACCTGTCTGCTATTATTTTATTATCATCTATATATCACCAATTAATATCACCAATTTTTCTTCATCTCCAACCATCACCTGCCTGCCCCCTCCAAATCTGTCTAGATTTATTTTTTGAAATTTTAGATTGCTGATGTCGCAAATTATTGAGAAAGAATACAAGGGCTTCATATGTTCTTGCCATAACAATGTTCAACATGATAACAAAGACAAAGATTTTTTGGATTTTCTCCAAAAATATTTGGATGGTATTTGGACAATAAACCAAAAATATATGTGAATTTATCAATTCAACTTGATATATATAGTTCATTCTCCAATTTTTTATTTTCTATTCAGGTGAGGATCTATAGATGGCTATGACTTCCAAATTTCTTGTACAGATGCCGGAATGGTCAAAATTAGATGCAACAAGTTAATTCGTATCAGACCATAAATTTCCAAAGCATTCACACACAATTAATAATATATGATGGGCTCCAATTCGGGTCTGACTTTTATGGAATGCTTTGCAGTCATTATCACACGGTTTCTAACATTATATTTGGTTAGGAAGTAATTAAATAAATGTAAGAAATTTAAAAGATGCTGATTGATAGCTGGAAGTGAGTCTCTTTCTGATGATCATTTTCAATAAGATAGTGTGTTTGAATACATGAAACAGTCACAACGTTGCAACTTGCAATCCAATAAGAGTGCCATTGATCAGAACAATCTTTTTTTTTTTCTTTATTGGCAAATCCCATATAGGAGGATGTTAGCCTAAAACTTTAAAACTTTATATAGATAGTTCAAAATACATGATAATCATGCGCAAAAGAGAAATTAGCAAAACATACCGACATTGCAGTTTTTATTTACATTTGTTGGATGAGAACAGTTCTAATTTATTTAGGGTGCCTCGTTGGTAGGTTTGGAAAAAAATAAAGAGAATGAACTGAAAGAGTGGTGTTTGATAGGATATAATTATTTTCCTAAATTAATTTCTATATATCAGTTTTAGATAACACTCCATACTTTTGTACTTTGGGAGGAATTGATATGATTATCATATTCATTAATCAGTATTACCATTATCATTGCTATTGGCATTCCTCTCCATGAACCAAGCACACTCTTACTCTAATTGTCACCTTAACATAAAGTTCCACCTCCGTATCAAAATATATGTTTATCCCAGTTTACAAGCCCGAAACTAGTGTGTAAATTACTTTAATTGTCCATCAATTTAGTGAATCATTTCGCTTTTGTCCTTACTTTTTAAAAAGGTTTTTTTTCCTTCATGTTAAAATTCGATTTAAAATCGTTGTTCGTCCATTTTTTTCCACTTAAAATTAAAATTAAATAAATATTTAACACATATATGACAAATAGAATTTTATATAAAATTAATAAAATTAGGCATATGCATATTATATGGTTATCGAAGTTGAACTTTTCTAACATTAAAAGTATACAAAGAATATTGAAAATTAAAAATACAACATGATGTACGAAAGTGAAATTTTTTTAAATTAAAAACAAAAATAAAATAAACCCTAAAATTAAGATACAGTTAAAGTAATTTACCTTCACTAGTAAATCCTTTCTTCAATAAATTGTGATCTGCTTTGATAATTGGTAAGAGTCTCTGTATCCGTTCTACTTCCCTTGCAATTATCCATGGGATAAAGCATGCTTAGCTTGCACGAAGCTAAGAGTGTTGCTTTTGATGCACAGTCAATTTGTACAAAATTGACATAAATTCTATTCAACGGATTAACATCACAACCAAAAGTAGGTGGAAAATTATCCAGTAAAATCGAGTCTTTTCTCAAAGTAGGACTCTTTTTTAAAAGTTTTCTGAGAATAGGGTTGTTTTCAAACCCTATTCTTAAAATAGGGACTTCGCATTTGCAAAATGCAAGTTCACTGACTTCGCATTCAGCAAATGCGAAGTTGTCACTACTACAAAAAGGGGATTTTACACCGGTTAAAATCGTATTATTTACACTGGTTATTATAAAAAGGGCCCGGTGTATATACAGGCGGGGTAAAAAGTCTAATTTATTACACCGGTTTATAAAACCGGTGTAAAAAGTCTTTTTTACGTCTTTTTTACACCGGTTATAGGAAAACCGGTGTAAAAAGTCTTAAAAAAAAAAACTCTCTTTTAAAATCTCTTCATCCAAACGATTTCACCCAAAAGAATTCAACTTTTAACCGCTCAAAATTCAAACTTGTTCACTGATCCCTTCATTATCTCCCAATCAAACATCACTTATAATAAAAAATATACAAACTTTATAATTTATAATTCATAAAAAATATACAAACTTTATAAAAATTCAAACTTGTTCACAGATCGGGTTTTGATTCGATGGTACCATTTAGAGTCTCCATATAATAAGCACAGGCACGGATTGATGCTCCAACCTTGTTGATACTGAATGAATCCAATGAGTTCTCATCAAAGCATGCTTGAAGTCACACTTTTCCAATGAGTTCCCATCCGGACTCCATCCGGACGTCCGGATGAACAAATGAACAAATTGTTCATCCGGACTCCATCTGGACATCCGGATGCCGTCCGGATGCCAATTGTTTTTTAATTTTTTTTTATTTTTTATTCAAACATCTATGTTAAAAATTAACTTTTTCCAAATAATTTTATATGTACTTTACTTATATAATTACTTTAAATATTCGTTAATATAATTTGTTGTAATGGTTTTTTTATATAAAATCCATAAATGGATCCCAATTTTTTCTGAATAATTTTTAAATTTTTTCTGTAAGTATAAAATTATTTGCAAGGAAATTTTGTTATTTACAAACATAATTGGACTTAATTTAATGACTTCAAAATTTTTCTCAGTTATTTTATATGTACTTATATAATTACTTTCAATATTTTGTGGAAAAGTGTGACTTCAAAATTTTGCTAAATTAATTAATTTAAATTTTTTTTACAGCTCTTAGTTGTGATATTATAATTTTTTCCAAATAAATTTTTAATAACAAAATACAATAACAACATAATAAATTGTAATCGTATAATTAATTTATATATTTTTTAAAAGTGTTTGTAAACAAAAAAACCTTTGCAAATAATTTTATATAATTTAGGAAAAAATTTAAAAAAAATTGGACATCCGGACTTACACCGGACGTCCGGATGTCCAAATTTTTATAAATTTTTTCCTAAATTATATAAATTATTATATAAATATATTTTATTATATTTAATTTATTATTTTAATATTTTTTCATTATTTTAATATTATTTCATTTTAACAACTTCGCATTTGCTGAATGCGAAGTCAGTGAACTCGCATTCTGCAAATGCGAAGTCCCTATTTTAAGAATAGGGTTTGAAAACAACCCTATTCTCAGAAAACTTTAAAAAAAGAGTCCTACTTTGAGAAAAGACTCAGTAAAATCGTTTGACTTTAATTTATTTGTCAATAAACTAGCTATATCCCAATTCCGTTTGTAAGTGCATTTTTTTGCAGCTATTTGTTTATCTTTTCATTATTGAATTTCCAGAAATAAGTCACCGAACCAAACATTGTTATTTGGGTAAATTATTTCACTCGTTTCTCAAATTAAAAGTTCATTTCACTTTGCGACTTTTCATCCCTCATGTCGTAATTTGATTTTCAATGGTCCTTTTGTTTACTTCATACAAGAAAAATTCAATTTTGATTACCATTTAATATGCATATATTCAACATTATCAATTTTTATACTCTTATATTTATTATATATGTGTTAAATAATTGTTCCACTTCGATTTTAAAAAAAAGATGACAAATAATGATTTGAAACTCAAATTGTAACATTGATCAACAAAAAATGAAATTTTTAAAAATTGGGAACAAAAATAAAATGAATCCCCAAATTAAAGTGTGATTAAGTACTTTACTCATTTTAATATCACAAGTAATTTTTTGACATCTGAAAAAACAGGAAAATTTACGTTTTTTCTTTGGCCGGAGTTATCAATGGTATGTTGACTGCTGATTTTTAGAAAAAAAGGAAAAATCATTTTACATTCAATTTTAAACTTTATTTAATAAAACAAATTCATCAAGATAAAAACTAATAATAAAATAAAATTATCAATCAAAATACCCAATTATCAGTTCAAAAGTATTCATTACCTTTTTTTCTAAATTCTCAAAACGAAATGTGTATCCAAACAGATACATGCTATAGCACATCATAGTATCTACTGTCTAGTCTTTGACCTTTTGGGATAATTGAATATGAATATTAATCCAAAAGGTGTAAATTCCGGACACCTAAATCGGGCCACGCTAACCCTACCCTGGGCCTGCACGTGACAGGTAAATCGCGGGATGTGCCCTAACTGGCAGCCTGCAAGGATATCCAACAGGACCCGAGCTCCAGGTGCGCCCCCAGGAATATTTCACCCAGGCAACGCACCCACACGGAGTCGAACCCGCATGGAAGGCTATTTTTCCACACCTTATCTCCTTGCCACTTACCAACTAGGCTATGCCCCGGGGGCTATGAATATTACTGTCCTAATGGCTTGAAGCATATAAACTTGATCAAATTAAAAGAATTTTTTTTTTTTGTGGTTTCGAAATTTTTAATATACCTCTATTTAAAAATCTACATTTTACTTTGTTGTGATTTTTTTTTAAATAAACAAAATATATGGACTTATTTTTGTAGATCTATTTGAAAAAATTATAGTTTTATATTGTTAATATGAAGTAAATTGTGGTACGTCTTTTTTTAAAAAATAATAAATTGTTTAATTTTTTAAAAAAGTAAATCAAATTACAAATAAGTAATTTATAGATTTTTAAAATGTAAACGATTCCAATAGTCTGTCAACTTGGGAGTAAGTATCATTTTGATGCTCAATTTTGAAAGAGTTACATTTTGATCCCTTAACTTGAATTTTGTTTCATAAATAGTGCTCAAACTCATTTTTCATCCACTTGATAAGTAAAGTCATTAGTCATGTGATATAAAATGACATTGTTTTGAATAATGAATAATATCACATGACTAATGTCATCACTTGCCAAATAGATAGAAAATGAATTCGTGACAATTTGTATGACAAAATCTAAATTGACAGACTAAAACGTAACTTTTTCAAAATTAGAGACCAAAACGATACTCACCCTATTTTAGGAAACCATTGGAGTCATTTACCCACTTTTAAACTATAGATAATTAACTTAAATAATTTCCAAACCACATAGGTTTTCTTTTTTATATAACTTATCCTATAAACTTTTGTTATTGCATCAAGTGGATTCACCATCACCACCACAAAACAAATTCTTTCAGCAATCACAATCCAGATTATTCCTTTAAGGAAGTGTCCATTATGTACTCTCCACATTCTATAATAAAAGGCATTAATTATATTTATCACCCATGAGGTTTAATGAAAGAACTAAACAAGCCTTGTAATTTAAAAAAATTACAATCACGTCCCTGGTTGAGCAAACGTTTAACAAATGAACATCTCCCTCAAAAAAAATGTGCGTGTATTGCTTAGTACGCCCTTAAAACTTTATCTATAATAATTATATTGTCTTAGTTAACAAAATACATATGTTAAATATTAAAATAAAAGCAAAGAAAATTTTCGTTTTTTACCCAAACAAAAAAAACTCAAAAAGAAAAAATCTTCTTCTTAATAAATCAAAAGAATTATTTTATTCTCCAAAATAATTCTTTTTCTTCCAAAATTTAAAATTTATACAGAAAAAGATTTCTTGATCAAAGTTTGATTAATTTGAAAACTCAATTTGTAATAAAGAATATGAAATTGATAATTTATAAGAAAGAATTAAAAAATAAAAAAGTATTTATTATCATTTCATATTTACTCATATATTTTTTTCATTTGGTACTTTTACTAAATCTCGAGGGTAGTAAATGCAATTAACGCAAAAATAACAAAAATTACGCAAGATGCATGTAGATATATTATAATAAACTTGTTCTTTATTTTGCTGTCACGCAACATATATTTCAGTTGGAGGGCACCACCATCCATCCAACTTCATTATCCTTAATCAATCAAGAAGTTCGAATCCCAATTAATTTGGTTCTGCTTCTTCCTGTATTTCCATTATTTTCTTTGCTATTCATTGAAGAATCATTGAATCATTGTTAAGAGTTGTCCGGCCATCTTCCTTTCTTGTTTGTTTCGAAATTTAGACAGGTACACAAATGGGCTTGATACTTTTCTTGGATATCATATTAGTACCTTCAAGTCTCTTCATTACAATCGGCTACCACGCGTATCTGTTCCACTGTTTGAGACATAAACCTTGTCTCACAACCACAGGCTTCAATTCAATCAAAAGAAGATGTTGGTTGCAACAGCTCAATCAGGCAAATTAATTCTACTCTAATGCTTATTTTTGCCTTTGTATATGCATAACTATAGCAATATTTGATGGAATTAATTGGCAAATTCTGCATGTTGCTCTTTGATACATGTAGGGAGATGACAAAAAGGGGATGCTGGGCGTGCAGAGTTTGAGAAACACATTAATGGCTACAATACTTACGGCTACTGCGACAATCCTGATCAGTTTGTGCTTAGCTGCTCTAATCAACAGTACCTTCAAGGCATTCGATCATCTTCGGATCCTCTTCCCCAATACTAATGGACTTTTGATTCCAATTTTGGGACTACAATCACAATCAGCAGCAGGGTCGTCCAAGATCACTGCAGTCAAGTATGGATCGGCATCCATATTTCTGATGACGAGTTTCTTATGTAGTTCTATGGGTTTAGCCTTCTTGATCGATGCAAACTTCTTGATAAATGCCTTGGGTGAGTTCTCTGAGTGTGAGATCTATACACAGACCATTATGGAACGAGGGTTCGCTCTGGCAATGGTGGGCAATCGGATTCTTTACATTACCGTTCCCTTGCTGTTATGGATGTTAGGCCCTGTCCCGGTGTTCATATCTTCACTGGTTCTTGTAGCGGCACTTTCTCAACTTGATTTTGTCCGGCGGACTAAATAAACTTTATACCCAACAAGTACATTGTGTTAGTAATCAATATCCGGTTTAGACAATTTGCCACTCTCTGTGCTTAGTGGCATGCAGCATTATCAGTGTAAGTCAAACATTTCGATTAATTTTCACTTGTTTATTGTTTATTGTTTCTTGTGTGCGTTGTTTTAATTTATTCCATGCTCAAAGTTTTGCTTAATATTTTGTATATATTGTGGATTATTTCTGATGGGCATGAGTGTCTTCCTATTCATGGCCCCTAGGCTGCTTAATTGACTATAACAATAAGAACCAAGGGACATTTAGTTTAAATTCTTTAATAATTAATAATCACAATAAATTTGATTGACGGGTGAATTACATTGTTGCTATCCGTATTATAATGATAATCACAATGGATTTTGATCTCTAAATCCAAATGTTGTCACACACGCAATTTGAAAACCTTTCATTTGACCACACAATATTGATTTCTACATTAGCTTTAAAGTTTCTTTTTAGCATATGGGTTCTATAATTCCTGTCTATATATAGTAATATTATAATACCCATGACCCAATTTAAGGGCTAATTAATAAATAAGAAAAACTAGAGGGACTTCTTAGCAATTTTGTCAAGTTTGGTCTTAAAGACCCATTCTTGCTTAGACTTAGGTTTTCATTTTCCTTCTCCAAATTCACTCATTTTCCCTCTCCTAACTAGGGCAAGAAGGAGCTAGTGTGGATTGAAGAAGAACAAGGAAACAATTCTCCCTCCATTTTCAATCATTTTGAGGTAAGGAAACCATTAAGCCTATTTGTTCATAGAAAGTTTTTTATTTGGTATTTTGGATTAGTAAGAGGTTTGAATCTTGTTATGCTAGGAAAGTGAGTAAAGAAGTGGTGAAACCTTAGCATCAAGGGCTATCTTGGATTTTGACTTAAAGTAAGTGGTTTGATATTTCTTTATGTTTTAATATGCTTTTGATGAAAACTTATTTTGAGAAATTGTATGTTGTGATATATGAAAATGGATTGATCATGTACTAGTTTGTGATTTTGATGACTATGTGAAAATGTATGAAGTGGCTTTTGTGAAAACAAAGTATTTGATGAAATGTTTGAATGAATTTGAAGTATATGAGCTCTTGAATGTTTCTTGGGATGATTGGTAGGAACATGTTCCAATTCATTTGTCATTTGGCCCATCTAGCGGGATAAAATAGCTAGAAACTCATTTGTCATTTGGCCTACCTGACGGGAGTAACAGTCAGGAACTGGATCCAGTGTACCGAGAGTAACTTGAACCATTCTTGAGCTAAGTGTCAAGTACACAAAGTATTTGTAAATGTCATTTGATAAAGAATTGTGCCACTTGCTATATGTATATGTGTGTGTGGATTTGAAACGTTTTCAAATGTGATTTTCATGTGTTGAAATGTTTTGTGAAGGTATATAAGGTATAATGTGCTTAATCCGATAAAGGAATGTCACTACCACTTACTGGGCATTAATTGCTCATACCACCAAAGTTGTGAATTTTGCAGGTTTGTAAAGTTTGGATGCATTTGGTTAGGGAGGTTTTTGAAGAGAAGAATTGATGTTTTGTATATGTTTAGAGCCTATAGTGATAAAGTGTATAGAACTATTTTGGAAAGAATGATATGTGTACATGAGATTGGATATCAATATGTATAGTTATATGTTAATTTTGATGCCAATATATAAGATGGAATTGTTGATGTTAGAACATGTTGTATACTCTTTTGGTTATAGTGAAAGAATTGTGGCGTAATGTTGTTAATGATGTGTGAATACGTAAAGCGAATCGAAATGAATGGTTTAGGGAGATTAGAATGATGTATTTGCAGCTTTGGTGAGTGTATTTGATGTGGTTTTTGAAAGAGTGTTGAGTTGGAAAGAAAAAGAAGAGGAAAAATCGAATTTTTGGTAGAAAAGGCCCGGCGTCGCGACGCCGGTACTCCTCGTCGCGACGCCCAGAGGGCAAAAACATGGCAGAGAATTATTCTGTCCGTGTCGCGACGCGCGACCCTTCCGCGTCGCGACGCGGAAGGGTTTTGCTTCGTGACGCGTGGGGATTTTCAGCAACTTTGAAATTTTCGAATTTTAATTGTTTTCCAAGGTTTTAAATCTTACGTTCATGGCCCAAATGTGATGTTATTCATAGAGGATACTAGATTAGTGATTATGATGAATGTTATGAATTGTTAAGTTAAATCAAACACTTGAGGATACTAAAGATAATCGGGAAGTGAGGCTTCGCACGTTTGGAATCGATCTCCACTCGTGTGGCCGTGCCACGTCGGATAGGGGCGTGACAAATATGATGAAGAAAATCGTTTTTTTTTATATTAGAGATTATATCAAAATGATAGCCCCAAATTAAGAACGATTGAAGTCATTTATGGACATATGCAATACTGGGTTAATCGTAATTTTAACGTGTGATAAAAATGACAGAAAATTAAAATCATGATTTTAAATAGTGATTAATTATTTATTTTACATATAAACCATAATATATATGAATCGGTTTCGCAAAAGTTTTTTTTGGCATTATCAATGTTGATAAACAAAGATGAAACAAGCAACATATCGATCAAATGTCAGAAATTATTATCGGCAGAGACGGTTTCCCTCTGAGTTTTGTATAGACTTTCTTGAAGATTTTACATTAGTACTCTTCTCCATGGTGCATGTAGTTTTTTCACTCAATGCCATTCAAGTCCTTATGTTCTTCAATACTCAAAACTATTTTCAAAATGTACCATCAGAAATTGTCTGTCCATGAATTGCATGAGGAGAGTTTTCAATGCAAGTATCAAATTGGAAATTTAAGGTTGAGGTCTCATCCATAATAGGAACAACCTCAATACACCTATCCAGTGTTTGTTGAACTAAATTTTCAATATCTATATATGTTGCTATAAATCTTATCATCGTTTGCATTAAAGTCCATATTAGCATTTACATGTGTAGTAATTATAATGTTTTGTGAATGTTCATTGACACTTAGTGCAAATTACTGTTTAGGTATATCTTTTGTGGTCTCAATTTTCATCGATCCCTTGCTCCTTAGTCAAACTGGATGATTCTGCCCCATTTGATTTTGTCTCCAAAATGACTTCCATCCCACCTGTTTTCTGTTGCCAACCTTGTGCTTTGCTGGTTGCGTAGTAGCTTTGCTTTCAACTTTAGAACCGAACTTCTTCTCTTTGTTTGCTAAATTGCGATCATCCAAGCCATGTCCCTGTCTGAGGCACTTCCAGCAATACAATGACTTTTTTTTGGATGGATTTTTTACCAAAAACTACTACTTAACCAGCAAAAGCACGAAATTGCAATCATCCAAGCCATGTTTATGTCTGAGACAATTCTGGCAATACATGATTTTTTTTGGATGCAATTTCTACCAAAAGCGAGCATATATACTCAACACCATAAATGATCCAAATACGAGATGGCAATTCATTTATAGTAAATCTATGTCGACATAAACTCTTAGACAACTTGTGCATGTAGAAGTTTCTGAATCTAAAATCAAAAGAGTTCCCAATAGGCTAACAATTGAAAAAATGTAGTTTTTTTTTCAAAGAATTGTGCCAGCAATACAAGTAAGGTAAACCAAATACGAGCAAGGGAGGATTCATTACTTATCTGAAAATGAAACATATATTCACTTAAACACTCTCATGGGCATTTGCCCAATCTACCATAATCCTCTTACCCATAATCTTATCCAAAATCTACAATATTCAGCTTCGTTGTAGCTAGAATGAAATTAAAATGTCTATGATCAAGCACACTAACCATGCAATCTTTTTTGAGATCAAGTGTAGTGAAGAACTTTCCAAAGTGTTCAAGAGACGGCCTACCATGTGAAAATTTTTCAATAAGCGCATGCTTGAATGTTTGGCATAAGAAAGTCGTATTTAGATATGCTTTCATTATGTGGCCTATATGTAAACAGAAACTCTCACCATGGGTAAGACTTAAATATTGTGTCGTGAATATGGAAAGCACACTACAAGAAAAATTGGTTTTAGTAACGAAAATCTCAGTGACGACAATTAATCTTGTGTCTGAAAGCCATATTTAGTTACTAGAATAAATGTCGTCACTGTTACAATCTTAATTAGTAACAAAAACAAAAATGTCGTCCCTGTGTCGTTACAGAATACTTGGCTCTAACCATTCACGCCTTTTAGTAACAATATATTGTGACAACCTTCGTTGGTTGTTACTGTTTCTTTTATAGGGACGACATAAAGTCGTTACAGATAATAAAATTTTCTTAAGGTGTTTGGCGGGAACATTTGGCGCCTAGAACAATAATATTAGTGACGACATATTGTCGTCCAAAAAATAAAAAAAAATTCATTTGTTGTATTTTATTTTTCCAAAATAGTTAATGATTTAGTGTACGGTTTTGAATACTAAGGGTTTAAGATTTAGATTTAAAAATATATATTTGCTGACAAAATTGATATTTATTGACTCTTTTTGTTGATATTGTAAAATTTAATACACATTTTAATAATTTGTTTTTATATAAGTTAAAATAATTAAATCATTTAAAAGTTTAATTTACAATTGAATTTATATTTCTGTAGTGTTCAATATGTACAGATTATAAATTGTGTTTAATCAAAATGACATGATAAATTGAGTAATGTACTATTATAAAATCTATTTAGAAATAAAAAAATTAAAAATATAATTTGCAGTTTACTTTTTTATGATATCGTATTTATTACAAAAAAATTCTATAATTTTATATATCCTAATTATGGGACATGAGACCTTTAAGTAATACTTTTTATTATTTAAAAATTTTAAACTTTTACATGAAAATTTAAATTTTTAATTTTTTTTACTATCAAATAATTAAAAAATATAGTTTGTTATTATATACGTAAGTAATGTTTATATACACAATCTTTAGGAACTTGATTGTTCAATTTTATGTAAAACTATGAAGGCAACGTTACATAAATATCATAAAAATGATTAATTTCCAAGTTATTAAAACGTAATAAATTTGATATGAAGCATATAAATAATTTAACACAAATATATATTTGGCAATAAATAATACTAAATATAAAATAAATATATTTATCTCATGGTAAAGGCCCACAAGGAAATTAAAAGCGCTATTGAAATTAAGTAATAACTTATAAACACTTAACAAAATTTCTGCTTCCTAAACCCACGCCCTAGTCATTGTCATCCTTGCCCAAAACAAAATTTCTGCTTCCGCCCAAAACAATGCTTCTGCCCAAAACAAAATTTCTGCTTCCGCCCTAGTCATTATTTCAGCTTCCTTACCATCCTTTCAATTTTTCGCCGCCGAAGTCATCTGGGGAAGTGAAGGAACACCGCTGAAGACATCTGGGAAAGTGAGGAAGGATTAAATCGACCAAGTGAACTCAAATCGAAGGAAGGACAAACAATCAACAGGTAACGTTGTGGATAATCGCCTAAAATTTGTGGAAATTTTGGTGGGTTTTGCCTTAGCTTCAATTTTTGGGTTTCACAGATAATGTGTACTTTACTTCAGAGTTTTATTTTACTATTGTCATGTTATTAGCTTGATTTCCAAAAAAAATTTGGTTGTCATGTTTTCTGTTTGAATCAACTATTTTGTGTGTGATTGTAATAGTGGTCATATCACCTGAACGGCCTTTATGGTTGGCTCAACCCAACCGGATATTCTCAATCTTTTCTTAGCAGTATTAAACATGTGAAATGATCTGCAAAGCTTTAGTTAAATTAGATAATTATCCTTAGGCTCAGAAAACTCTTGCAATTAAATAAGAGAAAGTTTATTAAAACAATTAGGTCTCATAATTCATGCATCGATTAGTGCTTCATTACCTATAGCCAGATAATAAACTATTCACTAAACATAATTAAAAACAAAGCAAGAATAATAATTAAAAGAAAATTAAATTAGAACTGAAAATATAAAATCAGGCGCCCGTCGTTCGACCATACGACAAACTTCTGATTTCTCCTAAAAATCTGGGCTGCAGCTATTCTGCAGACCCAGCTGCTATCAAAACCTTAGAACGTAAATTAAAAGCTATAAAGAAAAGTGTAAAGATGTCTTTAACCCTAAACAACCTACTCCTTATATAGGAGAGAATAATAAAGCTTTCTAATTCAACTAAAGAAAGAAATCTCCTTGTTTCCAAATCCAATAAGTCACACACGGCTGCAATAATCAACCCATAAATTAGTTTCCTAATCCAATTCTTTCTCCAATTTGGTATCTTCCAAGAATTCTTTCTTGCCAAACTCTTCAACTCTATCTTCACCATTAAATCTTCTAGAAAGCACTCCAAATCCATCTCTTTCCTTTCAACACGCTCCAATTCTACAAACTTCCAAAACCTGCACATATTCATACCATTAAGTATATGTTTTACCCCACAAAGTACGTAAAAGAAAAGATAATAAACTGAATATTTACGTGCTTATCAAGATCCCCACACTTAAATCATGCTTGTCCCTAAGCATTTAAAACGCAAATGAAAACAACATAGACAAACAAACATTAAACCATTTTCACTAAATAAGCATTAATCCAGTCAAACTAAGTATCCTTCCAAACAGTTAGGTTTAATTCAAGTAACAAACTCATGAATCATCAAGTCCTCCAAGTCAAACTACAAAATTCTGAGTAACTCTCTAAAATCTCTCCAAGCACTCACAAGATATTCAAGATTGGGTTCAACCACTCCATAAAACCGCACATGGAAAACTTCAACAAACTTGCAATTATGTCATCAGACAATCATAACATTAAAATCGAACATGAATCAAAAGGTCTTTACAAGGGTTGTAATGGGGCTAAGGTTTTAACAAGGTATGGTTTAAGATAGTCTAAAAGGCTTAAAAAATAAAACAACAAAGGTGTAAGCAACACTTGTAAGAACATCCCCACACTTACTTTGCACCAAGTCTCAAAACTACTAATTCCTCAACGCAAATTCAACACCACATATTCTTTCTTTTTCTGCCTTCTTCTCATCATTTTATCTCTTTCTGTTCTTTGTTTACATCAGCCAGCAGATATTTCTTTTTTTTATTTTATTTTGCTGCTGCTCTTGTATTTTTCTTGCCACAGTTTAGGCCAACAACACATACAAATAATGCAACTTTTTCATTTTCTTTCTTTCTGTCCAAGTGTTGTTCGGGCAAACAAAGGACTGCAGAATCTCAATTTAACAAATCATACTGAAATACTTTCTCACTGAGACCAAAAATATGCAACTTTCTTCTGCTCAATCCAGGGGAACACAAAGTATACTTAGGTTACTTACACCTTAGTGACAAAAAGAAAGCTAAAAGGTTCTTGGTTAAAAATGTTTAGTGGTTAAGACAAGAAGAAAAGGTTAAGGCTCAAGATGGTTAACTAAGGGTAAATGTAAAGGTAGAAATGAAATGTAAAGTCAAAAAGGGTGAAGTCCTGAGTGCCTTTATCATATTCAAATTCAATTCCAATACATGACATCCATGCACAACAAAGCAAGTTCAATAAGTTAACTATGCGCGACTTTCACTCAATGCAAAGAATAATTCATATAAGCATGAACAAAGTGGTCATTCTATGCTTGGCTCAAAATCCTCACTTAAGGGTGGGCAAAATACTCAGAATCAGTAGTCATCCTACTTGGAATCATGCACAACTCTTCACAAGCCATTACCATAAATTAAACCATAACTCACCTTTTTTATGCAAAAACAGTTTGGCTAAAGAATGCTTATATAGTAAAAGAGTTCAACACAACTAAAACATCCTAAAACATACTAAAATGACAAAACTGTAAATTGAATTTTTTCAAAGAATTTCTGATTTTTTATTCTTTTTTGTTTATATTTTATAAAAGAAATAACATAATGAAAAACAAACCATAACTACGCCCTTCCCACACTTAAACAATAACATGTCCTCATGTGATAAAGGAGTAAAATAGTCACTAAAACATAGAAACTAAGCCATAGAAACACAGAATAAAAAGCAAAAAATAAAAACATAGAAACTAAAAAGAAAAAGGGACAGACTGATCTTTTGGGGGCTACCGATCAGGCAGTAGTGGAAGAATTGCAGCTTGGTTACGCCGCTTGGCTAGTGGCGGCTGTGGAAGAAGAGTCTCCTCCACCGACGTGGACTGTGTAGTGGGCGAAGAAGCTTCCGGCGAAATTGAAGAGTCCGAAGGGGTTGGCGAAGCAAACTTCATATTGACCATTTTCTTGGAAGAAACAGCACGAGTGGTGGTCGGCAGCGAGGAAGTAGATTGCGCATAGATTGTGTGGTATGGAGATGGTGACGGCTAAGGCTTGGTGAATAAAACCAGTTCAAAGAACAAAGAGTTTGGGACCACTTGACTTGGTAGGTTGTAGATGTTGGATAATATATGTGGACCACTTGACTTTTTCCATTTCAATGGTATGTAGTGGGCCTTTACAATAACATTAGTGAAAATATGTACTGGGCCCGAATCCCATGGAAAAGGGCATAGCTCCACTTCCTTGTAATTAAATCCACTAACTCCATGTCTGCAACTAGAATAGCTCCACTTTGTAAGCCACGATTGTGAATAAACTCTGGAACAAGAAGATATATTATTAACCGACAGAAAAGCAAATAAAATAAATAAGACAAGAAAGAAAAAGTGAAAAAATAAGTTAAAATTGGGTTGCCTCCCAACAAGCGCCATTATTTAATGTCCTTGGCTAGACAAAGCATGTGTCGAACTCAGTAAATCATTGGAGGAGGCTCCAGAGGTGGTCTTGGAGAAGGGACATCTTGTATGCAAATCAAAGTTTTTCCTACAGCTTCCTTGTAGCTTCTTTGGTTCCAAATCAATTTGATCAATGAGTTTTGAGGAAAATTCTTGTTGGTAACAGTAGGCAGCATCTTTTCCTTACTCAAAAATACAGATTTCAAATGTGTAATCAATGATCTAAGTTGTAGAACCGGAACTTTCAAAATATAAGAAAAGAGTATATCAGGAGGATCTCGTTTGGTCAAACAAAAGCTTTCTGAGTTGTTTGGAAACACTTGCAGCAGATTCAATGATTGTGTCTCATCCATTATTTCCTCATCCTTCAATTCTTTAACTTCAAAATCTGGTTCTTTACATTCATGTGACAATGTATTCTCAAGAGCAATCAGCATGTCATCACATTCCACCACCATCTCCTTGTTTGGATGTTGGTTTCTCTTAGCAAGAAACTCTTTTTCAAACTTTGCACAATTTGGGATTTTTCTAATTGCTTTAAGGAAATCGTCGATAATCTCCGCCTTGTTGAAAATGGTTAAGATGTCATCCAAATCCTCATCTTTGGCGTTCCCTTTCAACCTGTTCGGAAAAGGTGGAAGTATCTTAATTTCAGAAGTAGAAAAATTCAATTTAGAACTAACCTCTGATTTCTGCCCAGTCGTCGTATGGTCGAACGACACTGGTTCTGAAATCTGCTGTTCTTCAGCCCTTTCCTTGGCGACTGGTTCTTCAAGCAGCTTCCCACTCCTCAATGTGATTTGACTGACGTGTTCACGTGGGTTAATTTGCACTTGAGATGGCAACTTCCCTTGAGAACCTTGGGTTTCATTAAAGTGTTTTACCATTTGGGTCATTTGAGTACTTAAACCACTTATGGTTGCCCTTGTTTCTTGCTGAAACTTATGGAAATCCACCTGATTATGTACTTGGTTGTTCTGCATTAAAGTTACAGAATTAGCTAGATTACAAATTGTTTCTTCTAGAGGAACTTCTGACCTTGTGGTAGCTATAAAGCTGGGATTAGGTTGGGCAGTAGGCACTGGCGGCTTCAGTTGGGTTTGTTGTTGAGCTTGCTGTTGTGGAGGATTTTGTAGCATCACATTCAAGTGTGGGAAGAATGGAACCATCTCTTGTTGCAATATATCATCTTGTGTTGTCACATTATCTCTCTGCATAATTTTAACTGAGTTAGCTAAATTTGCAACTAAATCTTCAAGAGATGTACCTGAACTTGTAGTGGGTACTGCAATGTTTTGGCCAAAAGAAATCATTGATTGTTGTTGTTGCCATGTCCATGGTGATGACTCTTGCTGCACCGTATTTCCATCAGTGAAGTTTGGGTAGTTCCACCACTCTGAATTGTATGTATTGGAATAAGGGCTGTGATGATGTTGTGGATGAAAACTCCCAATTGTATTGAATTGTGCCCTTGGATACTCTTGAACAAATTGACACCTAGTTGTAGGATGACCAAGATCTCTGTGTATTCCACGTGAATTTTTCTGTTGAACAGCACCTAAACCTGCAACTAATTTTTCCACTGAAGAGGTCAATGCATCTAATCTATTTTCCATAGAAAACATGTTTACCTCGTTCATCCGTTTGGGCAGAAGGTGACTGCTCAGAACCATAAATTATTTCTTGGTGTCTTTCCTTCAATTCTTTCCTCAACCTGTGCGATTTTTTCAAAATCTAAAGATAAACAGATTAGAGTTGGAAAATCTGGAAATTTACCAAGTAAAAAAAATAAAAAAAATAAAAAAATACAAATTAACTAAAAAGAAAATAATTGCTGTTCCCCAGCAACGGCGCCAAAATTTGGTGTGTCGTTTTGTACCAAATTAAATTACTTACTCTCAAACAATAAATCAAGTATAGTACGAGTAAGGTCGATCCCACGAGGAACAACAATATTCTATAATTCAATTAATTTGCTAAAAATAACCACAATTTAATCAATGATTTAAAGAAAATTAAATTAAAGAAATCAATTACGAAATAAGTAAATAACAAAATAACAGAATTCAGGAATAAATTAATTCAAAAGGAAAGATCCGGCTATAAATAAATCCACACTAATCAATTCTTAATTGATCCTCGACGCAAAATTAACAATCTCTATTTAATCAGTTAGTTATAGATTACCGAGTACTGCTCTGACATAATCCAATTCTTCCTTAATTATTCGTTAACTGACAAGTATATGCTTAATCAATTAATTCCCTATTCATAACATAACCCGGCTGGAATCAGCCGAACACTAGATTTAATGTTATAAAAGCATTAAGAAGTGAAGAACCTAACTCTAACAAACCATATCATGAATCAGCATGCAACAATTTGTCAACCACTTGTTTCTGTCTACCGAGACAGTAGCTTCACCACTAATTAATCTTACTTACTAAATCTAGTGACTTAACAAGGGATTAATTGGCTCTACCTAATTCAATTAAAGGTGATCAAGCTTTAGTTAAATTAGATAATTATCCTTAGGCTCAGAAAACTCTTGGAATTAAATAAGAGAAAGTTTATTAAAACAATTAGGTCTCACAATTCATGCATCGATTAGTGCTTCATTACCACAGCCAGATAATAAACTATTCACTAAACATAATTAAAAACAAAGCAAGAATAATAATTAAAAGAAAATTAAATTAAAACTGAAAATATAAAATCAGGCGCCCGTCGTTCGACCATACGACGAACTTCTGATTTCTCCTAAAAATCTGGGCTGCAGCTATTCTGCAGACCCAGCTGCTATCAAAACCTTAGAACGTAAATTAAAAGCTATAAAGAAAAAGTGTAAAGATGTCTTTAACCCTAAACAACCTACTCCTTATATAGGAGAGAATAATAAAGCTTTCTAATTCAA
The DNA here is from genome assembly GCA_016586305.1 of Ophiorrhiza pumila. Lineage (NCBI taxonomy): Eukaryota > Viridiplantae > Streptophyta > Magnoliopsida > Gentianales > Rubiaceae > Ophiorrhiza > Ophiorrhiza pumila. Next base: position 8,514,779 of record BLIW01000011.1, on the reverse strand, counting down.
CTAAAGAAAGAAATCTCCTTGTTTCCAAATCCAATAAGTCACACACGGCTGCAATAATCAACCCATAAATTAGTTTCCTAATCCAATTCTTTCTCCAATTTGGCATCTTCCAAGAATTCTTTTCTTACCAAACTCTTCAACTCTATCTTCACCATTAAATCTTCTAGAAAGCACTCCAAATCCATCTCTTTCCTTTCAACACGCTCCAATTCTACAAACTTCCAAAACCTGCACATATTCATACCATTAAGTATATGTTTTACCCCACAAAGTACGTAAAAGCAAAGATAATAAACTGAATATTTACGTGCTTATCAAGAGCGGAGGCCCCCGGACTCTTTCTGCTCGGCCTCTAAGTTGGATTTAACAGTATCCAGCTCTTGCCTGGCATGAGATTCCAGATTTTGTTGCTTACGGACATCATTTTGTAAGAGTGAAATTCTGGCTTCCAGGTCAGTCACTTTCTTCTTTTCATTCTCCAGCTCAAAATGGAGGTTAGATAAATGTTCTGCTGCTCGAATAACTTCGATGGCTCTGGCGGATAGAGTGGCATTCTAAAGAGAATGAAAGAGAAGTTACTAAAATGCGTATAAGTTAAGGGGGAAGAACAAGGACAGGAAATAAAGATTTAACCACATACCTGCAAGGCAGATAAAGCCAGAACATTAATCAATTCCTCATTGTCCAGTTGCCTCGTTGAATCTAGATCTCGAGGCAGAACAACCTCGCTGAGCCATTAATGAGCCAAAGCTGGGGTGAGTACTCGGGAATTGCGGTTGAAACCCCAGTTCGAACAAAATTGGTCTCCGGGGTGAGTGATAGGAACATAAGAGATAGGAACTGTAGAGGGATTGATTCGGGACAAGAACCCGAACTCAGAATGTTGAGAAAAATTGAAAGGAAGTATGGAAATAGTTGGAGTTGGAGTGGCTTTTCTCTTGCTAGAAGGTACATCCTGACTGGAGGAGGTCGGTAGATCCCTCTTGGAACCCCTTTTCTTTTTCTCTTTCTCTCCGGGTAACGGAGGCAAACCCGAGCTAATGACCTTATAGGTGTCAAGAGGTGTTGGACTATCTAATTGAGGTACAGTATCCGCAGAAGGGGTTATAGTTGGTGCGGAAGCCTCCGGGCTGGATTTACCCTAGGAGGAAGCAGGTGCGACAGTTTCGCTCTAATTAATTGTGCAAGATCCATTACTACAACAGAGGAAAAAATCAGAAGAGCAAGATATCAGAATAAAACCTTCGAAAGTTATAGTATAAAGAAAAATAATCACATTCGACTCTATCTCTATCTTTGAGGCCCTTATATTTAGGGCCAAGAACAGCAGAACTTAACCCACCTTGGATCAAGATCCTCTCAGATAGGCGAGAAACATCAAACGTAACTCCCAAAGATTCTCCACCTATATCATAGGACCTTGGGGGTTCTTGATCAGATATACTATTAGTAATTTTCCACGGTCGGTTCTGACCAATAAATTCAGTACTTACGAAAAGGAATCGCTCTTTCTAGTGATGGATCGAGCTCAGGAAGTTCTATAAGAAGCACACCCTATTGGCACGACGGTTAAAATAAAAAAGCCCAGCTCATTAGGAACAGTTTTTAGGGAGAAAAAACGCCTAACGAGGTGAAGGCTAACAGCAATTTTAGAATGTCGATAGACTAGGTCAAAGCATATAACAGTCCTAATTGCATTTAGGATAAGCTGACTCAAACTAACCTTATAATGACCTAAAACCCCTAAGAGCAAGCCAGTTATGGAAAGCCAAAGACCAGCTTGAAATTGGTGTTCATAAAGAGCTACATGACCTTGAGGAGGATATGTAGCTCGGTCATTTTTCAGTGGGATTTGGACAGTGATATGGTCTGGGGTGAAATATTTTTTCAGTATGCGATTAACACTTTTTCTATTCAGAGAGGAAGAGATAGAATTGGAAAGAATGCTTTCGATAATGTCCTCGGCGTCGTCTTTCGTCTCCTCGGGAATTTCCACTTCGGTAGATTCTCTGATAGTACTAATCTGAGGGTTAGCTTTACGAGCCTGCCTAACGGATCTCCTAAGTGGAATTCTTACTGTACAAGAATTTAAAGAGTCATTATTAACAGGAGGTGGAATGCTATGAATGGAAGGAGAAAGGGTTTTGTCACCTATCAATTCTAAACTAACTTCTGTGGATGGAGTGCGGGAGGTAGAGGGTTCTATATAATTTTCAGAATTTACAGGCTCTGATGAATTAGAATGCTCTTCGGAAGACATACCTGGTAGAGAATGTGATCTTGAAGGAAATTCTGCTAATAGTAAACAGAGTTGGGGCAATCGACCCGAACTATAAAGAAAAAGCTGAAGGAGTTATAGCTGTCCGTTGTTTGAAAATGAATTTCAGTGTGAGGAAAATAACACAAAGATAGGGTTTAAAGTGAATTCAAATTGGGGAAAACTAGCTTTAAATAATTTTGAAGCTCACATTCTTCAAACGTATCCGTTAAAGGATAACGGTCGTTTCAAATAAAGACGCGTGTAAGGATTGATTATCAGATGTTACTCGTTTTCAATATCAAAGCGTTTTCTCAGATATCGAAGCATTCTTTCGGATATCGAAGCATTATTTTTCATAATGATGATCAAGGATATCTGTTAGGAAATATCTGGATGTTATTGTCAGGTCGAAATTAAAATATTTATACCGACTTGAGGAGTTATTGATATAACATAATTTAGTATTTCCTAAAATATAGGGATAAGTCAAACCAAGGTGTAACCAATTCACAGTGTTCAAGGAGAAAAACTCGTGAACAGTTTAACGGTGATATGGTAAGTATTTTATATACATGGATCATATGTGGATTAGGATTCATTCAATTATTGACTTTGGCATCGGAGTAGAATCCCCGGGGATAACCTCGGGACATTGCTCTAACGCTATTTTGTTTTACAGATAATTGAGAGGTTATTGCTTGGAGATCGGTAGTATCTGCTCGGTGATTATCATATTCACCGAGGTGCAGATTTGGGCTTCATCAGATACCTAACAGAAGTTGTAGTAATTTCTGAACTTTGATGTTTAGTCTTTTGCCATCGAAAATCTTCAAGACATCTATCTTAATATTCTTGATTTCTTTTTGATGGAATCAATTGATTTAGAAAAAAGAATGTGGAATATCTCCAACCACCAAGAGGTCAATGAGAAACTCCACTCTGTATGCCACCTCCACAACACAACTCCAAAGGGCTTGGAGTTCCACATCTTCATTGTGTAACTTAGAGCTGACAAATGGGCGGGTAGTAAGCGAGCTTGGAAAAAGAGACAACTACCTGTCCATGCCCTATTTTGTTGATGGGCAGGTTTGGGCAGGTAATAATAAATTTGCGGGTATCCTAATTTAGTAAATTATGGGTAGTTACAGAATAGTTTGCGGGTAGTTGCGGGTACCCAGAGTGAAGGTACTCTCATAGAGTACTATGAGATATTAGCTATTATGGGTGGTAATCATGATCCTTGACCCGCGGGTCCAATCAAACACAACACTACACATATTTTATACATATTGCACTAATTTTCACACACTACACATATTTTCACTCACTACACATATTTTCACATACTACACATATTTTCACACACTACATATATTTTATACATATTGCACTAATTTTCACACACTACACATATTTTCACGTACTACACATATTTTCACACACTACATATATTTTACACATACTACACATATTTTCACATACTACACATATTTTACACATACTACACATAGTTTCACACACTACACATATTTTATACATAGTACACATATTTTACACACTACATATATTTTACACATAGTATACATATTTTCACACACTACACATATTTTACATATAGTACATATATTTTCACACACTACACATATTTTACATAGTACACACATTTTCACACACTAGACATATTTTACATATCCTACACATATTTTCACATACAACACATATTTTCACACAATACAAATATTTTCACACACTACACATATTTTACATATAGTACACATATTTTCACACACTACACATATTTTACACATAGTACACACATTTTCACACACTACATATATTTTAACACACTACACATATTTTACCCACATACATATATTTTCACACATTACACATATTTTCACACACTACACATATTTTCACACACTACGCATATTTTCACACACTACGCATATTTTCACACACTACACATATTTTCACATACTACACATTTTCATGCACTATATATTGTTTACACACAGTAGACACATATTCACATACTACACATATTTTGTACTTAGTACACATTTTTACACATAGTACACACATATTCATATACTACACATATTTTACACTTAGTACACATATTTTCACACACTACACATATTTTACGCATAGTACATATATTTTCACACACTACACATATTTTACACACTAAACATTTTTTCACACACCACATATTTTCACACATGACATGTATTTTCACACACTAGATATTTTTACACACCACATATTTTCACACTCTACAGTAAAATATGTGTAGTGTGTGAAAATATGTGTAGAGTGTGAAAAATATGTGTAGTGTGTGAAAATATTTGTAGTGTGCGTAAAATATGTATAGCGTGTGAAAATATATGTATTATGTGTAAAATATGCGTAGAGTATAAAAATATGTGGTGTGTGAAAATGTGTAGTATGTGTAAAATATGTGTACTATATATATAATATGTGTAGTATGTGAAACTGTGTGTAGTATGTGTAAAATATGTGTAGTGTGAAAAAATGTGTAGTGTGTGAAAATATGTGTAGTGTGTGAAAATTTGTGTACTATATGTAAAATATGTGATGTGTGAAAAATTGTGTACTATATGTAAAATATATGTAGTGTGTGAAAATATATGTACTATGTGTAACATATGTCGAGTGTGTGAAAATATGTATACTATGTGTAAAATATGTGTAGTGTATGAAAAAATATGTAGTGTGGGAAAAAATGTAGTGTATGAAAAACTGTGTAGATGTAAAAATGTGTGTAGTATGTGTAAAATATGTGTAGTGTGTGAAAATATGTGTAATGTATGAAAATATGTGTAGTGTATGAAAATATGTGTAGTGTATGAAAATGTGTGTACTATGTGTAATATGTGTAAAATATGTGTAGTGTGTGAAAATGTGTGTAGTATGTATAAAATATGTGTCGTGTGTGAAAATATTTTTAGTTTATGAAAATATGTGGAGTATGTGAAAATGTGTGTACTATATGTAAAATACGTGTAGTGTGTGAAAATATGTGTAGTATGTGTAAAATATATGTAGTGTGTGAAAATATGTGTAGTATGTGTAAAATATGTGTAGTGCGTGTAAAAAAGTGTACTATGTGTAAAATATGTGCAGTATGTATAAAAATGTTTAGTGTGTAAAAATATGTGTATTATGTGTAAAATATATAACCCTTTCCTTTTTTTTCTTTTTTGACCCTTTTTACTTTTTTTTTTCTTTTTCACTTAAAAATTAATGAGTGTAATTTAGGGTGATTAAATAATTCTACATATTGTTTTGGGAACTTTTTAAGTGAATCTCTCTTTTTCTTTACGGTAATATGATGCAATAGAATATCACACTGACTAGACAATTTCTTAGCCGACTATTGAGAACAAGGAAAGATCTGGGCCTGCCATTCCAACGGCAGCATAAAGGTAACAAAGAGAGGCCATGGAGCCTCATCCGGTGAAACCACCGGATCCTAAATCGGCCAAGTCGTTTGCTGAGGCTGTTAATGGGAGCAACCCTCCACGCGCTGGGATGAGCGCCTCTTTTGCTGAGGTCCGAAAAACCTTTCTCCACCTTCAAAGGGGAACCGGCACTACTGATTTCGGAAGAAGAAGAGGATCGTCTAGGTATGGAGTATCAATATACTCTGGTGGCCAAATTTTCATGGGGACGGCCCTCGATGAACACTCTTAGGAAGGAGGTCTTGAATGCGGCCTTCAAAGGAGAGGTTTTCACAGGCTTACTGGATAATCGACACATCTTGTTTAGATTCGACAAAGAAATCGATTTTCAAAGAATGTGGATGAAGAAGGTGTGGCATTTTGCTGGATTTCAAGCTAGATTGTTCAGATGGTCTAAGGAGTTTAATCCTGAGGTTGGACCTTCAATCACTCCTGTCTGGATTAATTTTCCCCTTCTTCCTATACTCTTTTACAATCTAGAAAAGCTGTACTCTCTAGCCTCCATTGCTGGTAATCCGCTGAAGATGGATGCTGCTATGGCGAATGCGCGTCAAATGATAAGGCCTAGTGAGTCCAGAATTTGTGTGGAGATGGATGTCCAAAAGCAAATCCCAGAAAGAGTATGGATTGGTAGTAAAGAGAAAGGGAAATGGCAAAAACTGGTTGTGGAAGATAGGCCTTCATACTGTTTGAAGTGTAAAAAACTAGGGCATAGTGTAGACTCCTGTTCTCCACCAACAAGGCCCTTATCAAAGGCCCCAAGACCTCCTATCCATGAACCTAAGCAGCAGCAGAAAGGGTGGATCCAAATCGGCAAAAGGAAGACCTCTGACACTAAGAAGGAAGCAGGAGAAGTAGTCTTAAGAACCGCAGAAGTGGTCCCTTCTGCTAACCAGAAAGGTAAAGAAATAGTGCCGGGGGAGTGTTCCCCAAATATGTAATGAAGAGCTAGATGTCCCCGAAGGCTCGTCAATAACCCTGCGATCGGAACAAATTCATTTGCAACTCACTCCGGAAATGGTCCCCATAACTGAAATAAGTCCCCCCACCTTGTGGAAGCTCCTAGTGCGGACCCAGAAGTGATGGTTCTGTGTGAAATAGGGGATCCTAACTACTCAGGAGACAAGGTGCCAATGGGAGAATAGAATCCCCAGGAGGGTACACCAGGTGTTACTTTGAAGGAGCCTTCGAATCCACCCAACCGGGGGATAAATATGAATGATTTATGCATAATGGAACCTCTGAGGGAGGGAGTCTCTCAAGGGGAGGATTCCCGCCTAGAACAAACAGCAGCCCAGATTAGCTCGGATGAGATGGTCAGCCAGGGTGTACTAATTGATCATCCTGAAGCTCATGCCTTCCAGCCACATTCGGAATCCACAGCTAAGTTAATCCTATCTGTAGTGCTTCCTCCCCCTATGTCACTACCTAAGTCCAATTCCTCCCCTGATCTGCAGGTGACACTCACTGAATCTGAAGGGGAACCACCTGGCTCAGATAAAGTGAATGTGGTGGATAGCTTTACAGTGACCCCCTCTCACAGACAGAAGGCCCAAATGGTCAAACCAGGGCGAAAAAATTCTACTCTTGGTAGCCAAGTAAGGTCAAAAGGGAGCCCTAAATTGTCCTTGAGATCAAAATAATCAAAAGCTGGTCACAACAAGGAACTTCATAGATGGAAACTGTTAGGCGTAGACTAAATTTTGTTACTGCTATATCTAATCAGGAAGAGGGGGGTAAAATCTGGATCTTTGTCAGGCAGCCATTTACCTGTAATGTGGTAGAAGTGTCTAGCCAACATATATCTTGCATGGTCTCTCACCCTCAAATTGAAACCCCTATCTTAGTCTCAACTGTCTATGCCAAGAACTCAGTTAGAGAAAGAATGGATTTATGGAATGATTTATCTAGACTGTCTCCTCCTAGCTCTCCATGGTTGTTGTGGGGGGACTGGAATTACATTGCTGACAGGATAGAGAAAAAAGGGGGGAAAAGGTGTTCAGAGTGTGAAACTAGTGAACTTTCTGAATTTATAAATAAAGAGAGTCTGATTGAACCCCAGTTTTCAGGTTCCATATACACTTGGTGTAATAACCGTAAGGGGGCAGCAAGAGTGTGGAAAAGGCTGGACAGGGTCTTAATAAATTCTCCTCTTCTGAATTCAACCATCCAATTGAGTGTGCAGCATGCTCTTAGATCCCCTTCAGATCATTCCCCCCTTATTATCCATGCCAGGATAGAAAATACAACAGGTCCTAAATGCTTTAAGATTCAGAACTTCTGGACTGATCACCCATCCTTTTTGGAGGTGGTTAGAACAGCTTGGATAGGACCTTCATCTGGCTCCCCAATCAGAAGGCTAGTGGAAAGAATTAAGGCCACTAAAACTGCCCTGAAAATCTGGAATAAGGAGGCATTTGGAAATATTATCTCTACTGCCAGAACTGCTGAACTGGAAATGGAAAGAATTGAGGCTGAAAATGCTCTATCTCCTCTTCCTAGAGAGGTTATTAACCTAGCGGCAGCTAAGCTGAAATTGGCTACAATTAGAGAAGAAAGATACTGGGCACAGAAAGCTAATGCCAAATGGGTAGAAGAGGGTGATAGGAATACTGCATTTTTCTATGCATCAGTGAAACAGAGACACCTCAGGAACCATATTCATAGGATCAAAGGCGAAGATGGTAACTGGATTAGAGGAAATCAAGAAATAGGAGTGGAGGCAGTTAACTATTTTACTAACTTGTATTCTGCAATACAAACTTCAGGAGAACTTAGGTTGGGTATCATTCCTACCTTAATCAATGAGGAAGTGAATGAGGGACTTATGCGTGATCCATCTTTGGAAGAGCTAAAGGATGTGGTCTTTTCCCTAGGTGAAAATAGTGCCCCAGGTCCTGCTGGATTCAATGGTCATTTCTTTAAGTGTACTTGGGATATAGTGAAAGAGGATCTTCTCTTGGCAGTAAGAAGCTTCCTCAATGGGGAGAATATACCTAAAACAATGTCTGCCACTGCCATAGTTTTAATTCCTAAAACCCCCAACCCCTCCTCTCTTAGTCAGTTTAGACCAATAAGCCTTTGTAATTTTGTGAATAAGGTGATCTCTAAATTGCTAGCAAACAGGCTAGGTACACTTCTTTCCTCACTAATTTGCAATAATCAAAGCGGTTTCATCAAAGGTAGGCAAATATTAGATAATTATTTATTGGCTAATGAATTGATGAGATCTATGTCTAGTAAGACCAAAAATGGAAATATTGCATTAAAACTAGATATGGAAAAAGCTTATGATAGAGTACATTGGCCATACTTGATTCAAATAGTGAGGAAGATGGGATTTGGGGAGAGATGGCTAGACTCCATATGGAGATTGATTTCCAATGTCTGGCTTTCTGTTATCATAAATAGGTCTCCACAAGGTTGGTTCCCCATGACTAGAGGTCTTAGGCAAGGAGATCCCCTTTCACCTTTGCTGTTTATTATAGGGGCTGATTATTTGTCTAGAATCTTAAATGCTTCTTTGGGGGATGCCCCAAGCTTCTATGTTCCTAAGAACTGTATTAAGATATCCCATTTATCTTATGCAGATGATATTATAATTTTTTCTTCTGCACATAGTAGTTCCTTGTCACAGCTTAAGCAGGATTTGGAACACTACCAAGATATATCAGGGCAAAAAATAAATGGTAGCAAGAGCTGCTTCTTAACTCATCACAAATTGCCCAATCACAAAAAGGTAATGACAGCCAGAATTACAAGGTTTCAGAAAGGGCAATGGCCAGTAACCTACTTGGGGATCCCCTACATTATGGTAAGATCAAAGCCTCACACTATGAAGGGCTGATTCAGAAGATTACAAATAAGCTGGGGGGTTGGAATGTCAATTTCCTGACTAGAGGAGGTAGAGTTACCTTAATCAAAAGTGTTCTGGCTGCCATCCCAACATACTCTACAATGGCTCTTAGTCCTCCAAAAGGGGTGCTGGACAAAATAGCAGGGATCTTTTCTAGGTTCCTGTGGCAGAGAGGGAAGGAGAAATCTTACCATTGGATAAAATGGAAAGATCTCTGCTTTCCTACAAGTGAAGGGGGAGTTGGGTTCAGAACACTAGAAGATGTGTTTGCTGCTCAAAGCTTCAAACTGTGGTGGAGGTTCAGAAAACGGGACACTCTCTGGGCAGAATTTATGTACCAAAAGTATTGTAGTCCCTTCCATCCCTCTCATATTACATCTCACAGGGGGAACTCTCACACTTGGAGGAGGATGCTTAAGGTTGCTACCCAGGCTGAGAAGTTTATAATGATTAATGTGGGGGATGGGCAATGTGACCTGTGGCATGACAACTGGCTGGGAAGCGGCCCTCTAGACAGCTTTCTGCATTCTCCTCCCGGAAACCTGAAACTAAATGACTTGGTTAGGGAAGGAGTTTGAAACTTGAAGAAACTTGCTGATCTCCCTAGTGCTGTGCAGACCAGGCTTTTAGCTATGCTAGCCCCCATACTCAGAGGTAGAGACACACTGAAATGGAGCCTAAACGAAAAAGGTTCACTATGGCCTCAGCTTTTTAGCAAGTCAGACAGAGAAGAGGTAATAATTATATGTTTAAAGAGATCTGGAGCCCCAATATTCCATTAAAAATATCCTTCTTCATGTTTTGTATGCTTGCAAGAAGAATCCCTCTTGGAAACACACTACACAGGTTCTGCTTATCTAGCCCTCTCATGTGTTATTTATGCTTTAATAATGAAGAGAAAATTAATCATACCTTTGCAAGCTGCCCAATTGTGAGACAGGTGTGGAGATCTCTGGCTGTAGAACTGGATGTGTCATGCATATCGAACTCAATCAGAATGGTTTGCAGGAAGTGGTGGCAGAATCCTCCAAAAAATGCAGCCCATAAACTAATGCTAATAGTCCTTCCCTCCATTATCTATTGGGAAACTTGGAAATACAGGAACAGGGCCTTTTTTTAGGGCTGCACAGTGGAATTTAGGCACATAAACCACCAAGTTCTAGCCCTCTCCTCCACAATTCTCCAAAGGAAGTTTCCTCAGCAGCTATGGGACCCAACCAATTGGGGGATATTCTGGAAACTAGTGAACAACTTCAGGAGCCCAATTCAGATCCAGACTTTCCATTGGAAGAAACCTGACAACGCAGGGATTAAAATTAATGATAAGGTTCTCATTGATTTGATCCACCTTTGAGCGGATTTGATAACCTTATTTATCTACAGGACAGGTCTAGCTTGGAAAATTCCACCAACAACACAAAAGAATAAACACAAAGAAAGAATCAAGAAACAAAGAAAAGGTTTAGAACAAAGAACAAAAGAAAGACAAAGAAACAAAGAAGATATTGAGCGCGATTCAATGGAAACTTGTCCAAAGCCCCAACGCTATTACAAAACCAACTTGACTCAGGCGGCACCTAAATCAAATCAGATTTGGCTGTTCTCAAACTTAGAACAAAAGCAAGACTATTGGCTTAATCTCACTTTGGGTTTAGAAGAACAAAAACTCAAACTTAGCTTAAGGTCTCTAAGGGTTTTGGGATCAAATTTTGCTCTGCAAAATTATGACTTCTTAATTCAAAATTCAACTACTAAAATTCGTGGGTTTACAAGCCTTTAAATAGGCACAAAAACTTGCCAACAAAGTAAACCCTACTTTCCTAAAAGATAATTTTCTAATTGGAATAAACTTCCTTAAAATGTAATTAACACATGCTTTAATCCTGCAAGATCTTTAGCCATGTGAAAACATCATATAGAACATATCAATGTTCATGCAAGAACATTAGATCACGTTCCTTATTGAAAAGATCAAACAAAAACGATTAAAAATCAAAACCAAAAAAAACTGCAAAAATTTCCAACGTCGCGACGTCGGTGTACGTCGCGATGTGGAAGGTCGCGCGTCGCGACGTGCAGAAATCTCGACGTGAATTAAAATTGGGTTTTTAACTCAACCTCAAACTTCCAGAGAAATACGTCGCGACGTGGAGGGCGGTGGACGTCGCGACGTCGGTGGACGTCGCGACGTCGGTGCACGTCGCGACGTGGAGCTATGGACATCGCGACGTGGAGGCACGAACATTCAACACTTGTCCAATCTTGCTCTCCAACTCAGATTCTCCATGCAATGTCAAAACCACGAGGTTCCAAGGCTTAAAATCAGTCCTCACTTCATCGAAACCTTGTTCTAGCAACTTGTATGCGTCGTCCATCACTTCCATGATCAAACCATTAAGAGCCAACTTGAACTTCTTGGTTTTAGCTCGAGTCATTGGTCCACCAATTCCACTTAACGGGTCAATGGAATGTTGTTCACCATTAAGTGCGTATGGATTCCTATCATTCCCCCCCTCGTCAAAAGGATTCGTCCTCGAATCTCCTGCATCAAACAAAGAGAGATCAGAAACATTAAAAGTAGCACTAACGTCTCCATACTCACCGGGTAAATCAATGCGGTATGCATTGTCATTAATGCGCTCGAGAACTTGGAATGGTCCATCGCCTCTTGGGTGAAGCTTTGATTTCCTCCGCTCAGAAAATTTTTTTTTACGCAAGTGTACCCAAACCCAATCACCGGGGTGGAACACCATGCGGCATCTACCTTTATTGGCTTGCTCGGCATATTGCTCATTTCTCCTTTCAATATTGTCACGAACCTTAGCATGAAGGTCCTTAACAAAAGTAGCTTTGCTTGCACCATCAACAATAACAAACTCGTTAATAGGAATAGGCAAAATATCCAAAGGAGTCAAAGGATTAAAGCCATATACAATTTCAAAGGGAGAAAAAGAAGTAGAACTGTGAATAGAACGATTGTAAGCAAACTCAATGTGTGGTAAACAATCTTCCCATTTCTTTAGATTCTTTTGTATGATAGCACGTAATAATGCAGATAAAGTTCTGTTAACTACCTCAGTTTGCCCATCCGTTTGTGGGTGTGCAACAGTAGAAAATAACAATTTAGTTCCCAATTTACTCCAAAGAGTACGCCAAAAATGACTAAGGAACTTGACATCTCTATCACTCACAATAGTTTGAGGAATACCGTGCAATCTCACAATTTTTTTAAAGAAAAGGTCTGCTATGTGCGTAGCATCATTGGTTCGTGGACATGCAATGAAGTGTGCCATTTTACTAAACCTATCAACTACCACAAAGATACTATCCTTACCACTTGGTGACCTAGGCAACCCTAAAACAAAATCCATTGAAATATCTAACCAAGGATGCAAAGGTACGGGCAGTGGCGTGTATAGACCATGAGGCATTATTTTTGACTTTGCCTGTTTACAAACAATACATCTTTGACAAACAGATTGAACACTTTTTCTCGTATGAGGCCAATGAAATTGTTCTTGCAAAATATGTAATGTCTTGTTAACACCAAAGTGACCCATCAATCCTCCCCCATGCGTCTCAATAACCAATAAATCACGAATAGAGCAATTAGGCACACACAATTTGTCCTTTTTAAACAAGAAACCATCATGCAAATAATACTCTCCTTCGGATTTATGCAAACAATTCTCATATACAAGTTTAAAATCAGCATCTTCAACATACAATCCTTTCATGACATCAAATCCAAGCAGTTTAGTATGCAAGAAAGTAAGTAAATTATACCTTCTCGACAATGCATCAGCAATCACATTTTCCTTTCCAGCTTTGTATTTAACAACATAAGGAAAAGTCTCAATAAACTCCAACTACTTAGCATGTCTTTTATTCAACTTACCTTGGGTCTTAAGGAACTTAAGACTCTCATGATCCGAATGAATGATGAATTCCTTCGGCCAAAGGTAGTGCTGCCAAACTTGTAGAGATCTCACCAATGCATACAACTTCTTGTCGTATGTGGGGTAATTCAATGTTGCTCTATTAAGCATCTCGCTAAAGTATGCCACGGGTTTGCCTTCCTGCATCAAAACAGAACCAATACCTTTCCCGGAGGCATTACATTGTATTTCAAAAACTTTCTCAAAATTAGGTAACATAAGAACAGGAGCATTGGTTAATTTCTGCTTCAATGTATTAAAAGCTTTTTCTTGAGCATCAGTCCAAACAAAAGTCACATTCTTTTTAACTAGATCATTTAAGGGGGATGCAATTGTACTAAAATCCTTCACAAACCTCCTATAAAATCCAGCTAAACCATGAAAACTCCTAACATCATTAGCTGACTTAGGTGTGGGCCAATCTCTAATTGCTTTCACTTTATTTTCATCAACAGAAATTCCATCAGCACTTACAACAAATCCTAAAAAGATAACAGACGAAGTACAGAATTCACACTTTTTAAAATTTGCATAAAGCTGATTCTCACGAAGTACAACAAACACTCTTTTTAAATGTAACACATGCTCTTCAAGTGTTTTGCTATAAACAAGTATAACATCAAAATTAATTACTACAAATTTCCCTATGAAAGATCTAAGTACATGGTTCATTAAACGCATAAATGTGCTTGGTGCATTAGTCAGTCCAAAAGGCATAACTAACCACTCATAAAGACCATACTTAGTTTTAAAGGCAGTTTTCCATTCATCACCTTCTTTCATGCGAATTTGATAATAGCCACTTTTCAAATCAATCTTCGTGAAGATTTTAGAACCATATAATTCATCTAACATGTCATCTAACCTAGGGATAGGGTGACGATATTTAATAGTTATCTTGTTAATGGCTCTACAGTCAACACATATTCTCCATGTTTCATCTTTCTTAGGAACAAGAATAACAGGCACATAACATGGACTAAGGCTTTCACGAATAATACCTTTTTCTAGAAGACCATCCACTTGCATTTAAATTTCCTTTGTCTACTCAGGACTTGCTCTATATGCTGGTCTGTTGGGAATTGAAGCACCAAGAATGAAATCAATTTGATGTTCTATACCTCGAATTGGAGGTAATCCATTTGGCAACTCCTCGGGGAATAAATCTTCAAATTCCTGTATAAGAGAAATCACAACACTATGCAAAGTAGAAAGGTGATCACTAGACAGCAAATTCAAGTCTTTGTAAATAAGTAAAAACATCTCATGCCTATCTAGTATTGCTCTTTTGACTTCACTTTTTTGTGCAAAGACTGTTAATCTCTTTTCTTTTTCCTCTTGCTTCATCTTTTGGCCTTCCAATCTCTTAGCGTTTATGCTAGAAGGGGTAGAGATGTTTCCCACTTCTTGTTTCATTTGCTCGGCTTGCACCAATTACCTACATTCGTTGGAGATCTTGGCTTGATCTTAATATACTTCTCATGGTTTCAAAGAAGCCAAAATATACTTCTTACCATCCTTCTCCACGGTGTAGTGATTCTTCCGTCCATCATGCATGACATGTCTATCAAATTGCCATGGACGTCCAAGTAACACATGCGCTGCCTTCATTGGAACAACATCACAAAAAATATCATCAGTATACCTTCCAATAGACAAAGATAAGCGTACCTGTTTGTTTACCTTAACCTCTCCACTTTGATTCAACCATTGAAGCTTATATGGTTTGGGGTGTTTTGAACAAGTAAGCTTCAACTTGGATACCAACAATGTACTCGCCACATTAGTGCAACTCCCGCCATCAATAATCAAACTGCACTGCTTTTTCTGAATAATACACTTGGTGTGGAAAATATTCTCACGTTGCACTGTTTCACCATCCAACTGTGGTTGTGTACTCAAGGTCCTCATGGTGACAAGAGACTCAGCAACTTCCAACTTTTCTGGAGTATCTTCATCATATTCTTCACCATAAGTCTTTTCTTCAAGCTCGGACATCTCATCATCACTTGAATGAACACTAGCAACATCCCCATTGTCAAGGAAGTAAATAGCCTTTTTGCTGGGGCAATTTGATTGCATATGACCATATCCTTGACATTTATAACATTTAACCTCACTAGATCTTTGGGATGTGTTTTGGGCTGACTTCTGAACAAATGGTGGTGTTCTTTCTACCGACTTGGGCGTAGCATTACCTCCAAAAGGCTTGTTCTTCATAACTGGATTAGGTGGAACCTGTCGGTTGTTCTTTTGCCAAGGAGGTTGACGAGGTATAAGTCGTCCCTTTTACTTCATGTGACGCTCTATCTGAATAGCATTATGCAACATCTCTGTCAAATTATAGGATCTCTGAAAAGCCATCTTGTATGCTAATGCAGGAGTCATTCCTGCCAAGAACCTTGCCATTGTTGTCTCAGGTTCTTCCACAATATCTGCCTTTATCTTGAGCAACTGCATTTCCTTAAAGTAATCATCAACTGATCGGTTTCCTTGGGTGAGAGTTTGAACTTGCATCCGCAATTCATTAGCGAAATAAGATGGGACAAATCGCCTCCTCATAATTGATTGCATCTCTCTCCAAGTTCGAATTGGACGCTTCCCATTGAGCTGTCTTTCCTTCACCAATTGAGTCCACCAATGAGCTGCATAATCCTTAAAGTGTATGGTCACCATTCGTATTTTCTTATCTTCAGAATAAGAATTTCCAGCAAATATTTGCTCCATTGTATAAATCCAATCCAGAAATGCGTCGGGATCTGAAGTGCCATGAAATTTTGGAAAATACAATTTAACTGAAGCCACATCAAATTCGGACTTGCCCCGGCCCTTGGACTGTTCAGTTTCTATGAACTCCTCTTCATCAAAATCAGCCTCATCAAATTCATCTTCAAGTTTCGTTGAGGTCCTTCTCCTAGAAGTAGAGTGTTGAGCTTCTGTAAGATTTTGTAATTGGATACTCATCTTTTGCATCATGTTCTTAAGGGTATCAATATGAAATTGTTGTTCAGATTGAGCCTTTGAAATTTGTTGTTCAGATTGATTCTTTGAAGTTTCCTCCGCCATTTAAGATACCTGCAAGTTAGATAAAACAACACAAAAAACAATAATAAAAATTATGGCTCCTCACGGGTTCTCGCTTTAGGTATGGTCGGTTCACTTCACTCTTTTAATATGGTTATTCTCGTGTATAATTGCTCTCCCTAATCTACTCTCCAAATGCGGGGTCTCTCGTAGTTTGCTTTGCAAGTACTAAGTTCTTAAACCGCCTATCAATAATTCAATTCAAATACCACACAAATCAAGTAAGGAATTGAAGAAGGAATTATGAAGAATTGCAATTTAGAACACGTTAAGGCACAATTTTGGGCAAATTAGCAAGAAAAGAAATAGATACACAAGAATGAATTTCGAATATCAATAGCAGATTTTCAACAGTGATTGTATAACCAGAATTTTCGTTTTCAGATTTTGCTGCAATTTTTTTTTTCACGTCACTTTTTTTTTTTGACGAGTTGCTTTCTTTTTTTTTTGTCGTTCAGCAAGCAATTTCAATCACTCAATATTTAGCAGCACGAAAATTCAATCCAATTTCACAAGATTCAATCACAAATTGAAAAGGTTACGAGATGGAAAATTTAACCTGAAATTTTCAAGCACCAAAACTTCTCTGATACCACTTGATAAGGTTCTCGTTGATTTGATCCACCTTTGGGCAGATTTGACAACCTTATTTATCTACAGGACAGGTCTAGCTTGGAAAATTCCACCAACAACACAAAAGAATAAACACAAAGAAAGAATCAAGAAACAAAGAAAAGGGTTAGAACAAAGAACAAAGAAAGAACAAAAGAAAAACAAAGAAACAAAGAAGATATTGAGCGCGATTCAATGGAAACTTGTCCAAAGCCCCAACGCTATTACAAAACCAACTTGACTCAGGCGGCACCTAAATCAAATCAGATTTGGCTGTTCTCAAACTTAGAACAAAAGCAAGACTATTGGCTTAATCTCACTTTGGGTTTAGAAGAACAAAAGCTCAAACTTAGCTTAAGGTCTCTAAGGGTTTTGGGATCAAATTTTGCTCTGCAAAATTATGACTTCTTAATTCAAAATTCAACTACTAAAATTCGTGGGTTTACAAGCCTTTAAATAGGCACAAAGATTTGCCAACAAAGTAAACCCTACTTTCCTAAAAGATAATTTCCTAATTGGAATAAACTTCCTTAAAATGTAATTAACACATGCTTTAATCATGCAAGATCTTTAGCCATGTGAAAACATCATATAGAACATATCAATGTTCATGCAAGAACATTAGATCACGTTCCTTATTGAAAAGATTAAACAAAAACGATTAAAAATCAAAACAAAAAAAAAACTACAAAAATTCCCAACGTCGCGACGTGGGAGTCTGGACGTCGCGACGTCGGTGTACGTCGCGAAGTGGAAGGTCGAGCGTCGCGACATGCGGAAATCTCGACGTGAATTAAAATTGGGTTTTTAACTCAACCTCAAACTTCCAGAGAAATACGTCGCGACGTGGAGGGCGGTGGACGTCGCGACATCGGTGCACGTCGCGACGTGGAGCTATGGACATCGCGACGTGGAGGCACGAACATTCAACACTTGTCCAATCTTGCTCTCCAACTCAGATTCTCCATGCAATGTCAAAACCACGAGGTTCCAAGGCTTAAAATCAGTCATCACTTCATCGAAACCTTGTTCTAGCAACTTGTATGCGTCGTCCATCACTTCCATGATCAAACCATTAAGAGCCAACTTGAACTTCTTGGTTTTAGCTCGAGTCATTGGTCCACCAATTCCACTTAACGGGTCAATGGAATGTTGTTCACCATTAAGTGCGTCTGGATTCCTATCAATTAATGTTGCTCATAAGAGTGCTGATAATGTACTAGCTGCCGCTGGTGTAATCAGAGACAACAAAGGTGAGATTCTTAAACTTCTATATGCTACATATGTATGGATTAAACCTGCAGGCATAGCAACCATCAATGGAATCCTGGACATGGCCTTCCAAGGCCTCAAATTTTGCTGTGAAAGAGGGTGGAACAATGTTATCTTAGAAACAAGTCATTTGGGACTGCACAGGGCTATCAAGGATAATGCTGAGCTACGTTGGACAGTTGCTAACCAGTGGTGGAAGGCAGAGCAGATCCAGCAAAATTGCACAATCTCCCTCATACCTGTTGAAGAGAATAAAGCTGCTGGATGGCTGGCTGCTAATAGAGTTCATGCTGTTCATGAGGCTCCCTAGGCAAATAATTCACAGAGACAAAACACAACTTCCGTCAATTAAAGTAAGGAAGAGAATGCACACAATATGAGCAAACCTAGTATAAAGACATGGCTCTTCATGTATTTTGGTCCCATAGTAAGTTTTGGTGTGAACAAGCTTCCCTCTCCTTAACTAAGGAGTTTTGTACAAAGGGAAAGGTTAATTGTGTAATTTGGCCCCATGAAAGGCTTTTTTGTGGTTGTAAATTTTGGTTAATGATTGAGGAGGGTGGTAAGGTGGATCCCGGTCCTCATCCTCCTTTTTGGCTATTATTTGTAATATTAGGTCGCATTGTAAATGGAGGAAGTCCTCCAATTTTATGCTTTTGTATTACCTTCTTGAACACCATCCCATTAGGCCACTGGCATGTAAATGGGATGATGTTCAAAAGGTGACTCTTTGTAAGGGTGTTTTTAGGGTAAGTCCATCACCCAAAATAGCATCTAATATACTAGGGAGTGGCGACCCACCTCATTAAAGAGGTTAGCCAATTAAAAAAAAATTCTACAGATTAAGTTATGTATTGTATCATTTTCTATTTTGGAAACAGACTTTGGTTTTCTATTTGTATCAAATTCGCCACAATTCCCTAATAAATTGGAGATGGGATCGTCTAATAATTGTGAAGTCATTTTAATGATGTTTATACTTTTACTTCCTAGTTTTAGTGAAACTACATCATTTTAAACATTAGACATAATAATATAGGATAATATTGGACAGAGGATTTGGTCTCAATAAATTGTTATTATAGTTAGCTAGGGAAATAAACTTTAGTTTCCTATTTGTGTTAAATGTTCTTTGTTTCATATATATTGATTTAGTGAGAAAATTATAATTGCTTTTGACTTTCTTGAGTTTTGTATAATTGGATTTTTGGTCTTTTATTTTAAGGTTTAAGTTCTAACAAGTAGATTGTTTGAATTTCCCACCTAAGCCTTTTTGTACACTAATTTTGGATTAACAAGTAAAGGATTTGAATTCCCTGTTAGTTTAATTTGATTTCTTGTTATGGATTTTGTGAAATATTTTCACTGTTTTATTTCCTTCTTCTCATGAGTGAATTTCGGTATAGATGTGAGTCATGTTGATAGAACCACAATTCCAAAGAAATTGGTATCAATGCTTCTAACATTACATTTTATTTAAAAAAAAAAATTTCTCATCATTTCTGCACTTAGCTTGTACAATACTATATTTTTTGCTTGTTCCATTTTTAGCTAACTATCAATGGGGTTTGGCATCAATGCTTAATGTAAAGAATAGAATAAACAAATTTTATTACTATATCACACTTGGAGGAAAAAAAATACAGAGATTTGTTCAAAAAAACAAAGATTACAGCAATAACAAATATTTGAAGAGAATGGAAAGAAAACGGATATACATTTAATTGAAGAGAATGAAATAATTGTATAAAACCAGCAAAACTTTAGTTTGGGTGAGACTCCATCTTCCATGAATGTCAAAAGAATTGTTTTTTGAAAAAAAAAATGTTTAGTTGATGGCACTGCAAACCCTTCTTATGATCCCATTTGAGCCAGTGAGGGGTTCAATATCTGCCATTTTGACCATAGCAGAAGCGAAATCTGCTGCAAAAGCTGTTGGATTTCTGCTATATTCAGACACAACACTGTCAGTTGATCCTCCATTGAAAAGAATTTGATCCGATTGAAGAAGACCCTTTTTCTGAATCAAATTCTTGAAATAATTGTTATCAAATGAATTTGGTGTGACCAAGTCCAATGGTGCCAAATTAGCATCTCCATCTCCTTCAGTTCTTGGGCACCGGCGCCTACGAGTACTAGCGAAACCAGCATCAATATTTGTTCCATTGTCATAGATCCTATCCCGAAATGTGAAACATTGAGCTTGCCCAAGTGTGTGAGAACCTGCACGTTAATTAATCCAGAATCAAATTAAGTTTATTTTGATGCTGAATTTATTCACTGATATATTTATTGTTCTTTAATTTGGTTCTATTGTTCTCAAGTTAGGGGAATAAAACTATGATAATTTGTACAAATATCTCTTGAGGCTAACCTGACAAAGCAACCATGTCCCTTGCACTAAGACCCTTGTTATTAAACTTTCGAATAATAGCCTCAAGACTTTCAAAGAAGCCTGGAAGATCACTGTTTGCTTGAGCTTGATTTGCAGTGGTTGAATCTCTTCTTCCGAGCTTCACTTGCCATGTTGGACCGCCAACCTAATTAATGGCATGGGGCACAATTATCGAATTTTAGATCATCGTTATGAAGAATGAGGAGCTGAAAATATACGATAAAATCCAGTGCAAAGCTTGATAGCCGTTTATGTTGTATGGAGTCCATGCACTTACATAAACTGATGCATCCCTTGCTGCAACTGAAAGTATGTCTGCACAAGAAACAACTCCAGGGCATATCTTCTCCACTTCACGCTTTGCAGCCTCTATTAGTCCATAGCCTCTTGCAGAGTTCAGATTTGGCAATGCAGTTTGCTCGCTTCGAATTGAAGAAGTCTCATCAAGCAATATTGATGCATCACAACCCTGAATTTAGAATCAAATGTTAATTATTTCACTCGTTTTTATCAATCCAACAAAATAAATATTGGCCTTAATCCACTCCAAGCTTGTAGCTTCAGAAATTCTGTGACGATAAAATCAACAATAACCATGCATAGTGCCGTACATAGGGATTTTAATTTTTGCATTGGCACATATATATTCCTAACCTGAACAAAGCAATCATGAAAATGGAGGCGAATGAGGGATGCTGCCATACGACGCTCTCGTGAAATTGATTGCCGAATAGAAGTGCGAATTGTGCTCAATGCAGTTGGACATGTTTGATCATAAAATGTTGGAGATAGTTGTGCTTCACATTGAATGCTAACAAACAATAGTAAAACTGAAACAACTGCAATTGCTGCATTGGAGCACTCCATTGGCGGATATATATAAAGTTGATCGATCTCCAAGAAGAACTTTAATTGTTAAAAAACTTTTGTAGAGATAAGATGTTCTGCAAATATAGGAAGGATGATAGAAAAAAATGATTTGTAATAAAGCTGTGAATGATTGTGAAAGTGAATTGGAACTCAATTTATAGAGCTTAATTTGATGCACGAAATTTCTTAGAGACAGTAATATTTGTCTGTCTTGGAGGGTTGCCAATGCCAGCCATCTAAATTGAGAAAAATTTAGAAGCTTTGACTTGTTCGTTAATGACTACTTTGAATTATCAACTCCAATTTGTTATCATGCAAAAATATTCACTGTATAAACGCAGTGGCGGAGTCATTGAAAACATTTCCCGTTTTGGTGTAGCAAATTTCAAATATAATTTATTGTATAAATTTCTTGAGAGTGGTTTGATGAGAATTGTATAAATTTCTTTATTTATATATAATCAAGCAATTAATTAAATTAATTAGCTTGGGTACATGTTTTGGACTAATTAATTGATCATTTTTTGTATTTGTACTTTAAAATTAATCTTCCTTTTCATGAGCAATTGGACGATTTAGATCAACCCACACATACTTTATAATGGAAAAAAAAAAAACATGTAAAATTCGTCCTTTTTCTTTTAATTTATACACACTTTCATTACACAAGTGCACCAAGTTTCAAACTCTAAATTTGAGGAACGGAACGGAGCAAATTTTGTCCTTAATATTTATTTAAATGACAAAATTGCTAGCTTTAATATTTCATCAAAAATAAATTTAGTCCTCAATGTTTGTAATTTGAAAAACAAAGTGGACAATTGACAAATTCTTTCATAAAATAACAATCCAATTGAACTTTTCACTTTGTGGAAAAACATATTTTCGGTTTCTTTCCTTTTTAATCTTTTACTTATTTAGAAAATTTGTGTTTATTATACAATATGGAAAATTATAATAACTTCATCTTAATTAAAAAAACTAAATCTCCCTTTAAAACATTCGAAAAAAGAAAAAAAAAGTCAAATAACCAAAAACATGACTTTTAGATGTACAAAAAATTTAAAAAAAAATGTCTTATATTAATCGAGAGAAAAAGTTTAATTAGATTATTAATTTGTGAAAGAATTCGTTAAATTGTCCACTTTTGTTTCAAATTTGTTATCAATGAAATATTATGAAATTCTAAAATGAAAAAGACATTTAACCAAATCAAACGTTGACATTTTTTTTTTTTTTTGGAGCAAATCAACGTAGAATTTTATGACCCATAGTGGGCTTACTGGCGAATAGTGGAAATTTTTTTAGTTTGTACAGTGAATGATTTTTAACACGTTGTTCAAGTTGAACATTCTTCTTTCATTTTCTCTTTTCTCAGCCGCGTTATTGCCAACATTATTTTCCACCCTAATGGGTTATGGGGATTAGTTACCAAAAGGAAAATAAATTCCTTCTTACTGAATATATGAATTTATAAAATAAGTTTATCAACTATTATATAGAAATAATAGATAAATATTGAGATATTTTGCAAATTTTGTAATTATTT